>OX297887.1:4321694-5717258 GCA_946478455.1 Eupithecia vulgata | reverse complement strand
ATTTGGCTGCTGCCCGCGGCTTCGCACACGATTTTAATAATAATAATAAATAATCAAACGTTTATTTCTGACGGTCTTAGACATAGACTTAGACATATCATTTATTTGCCACTACAATTACACACAACATAAATTTACAATACTGAAATAAAAATTAAACCCGTTCATAAAAAATAAAGAACATTATTGCGAGTGGAAAAACTAGTGAAATAACAACATGTAGAAAAATTAATAGGAAAAGGTATAGGATTAGGTTATCAGTGTGTGCTGCAGTAGCAAATGGGCCCAGGCTCAGCATTATGCAAACTGTTATGAACAGAAGGCGCTGTTATTCTGCCTAGACCAGAACAAGAACAATTACAGGACCCTGTCATTACAAAATATTACATAAAAAGTAAATATGCTCATAAATCTATAATATAAAAATGAATCGCAAAATGTGTTGGTAAGCGCATAACTCAACAACGCCTGGACCAATTTGGCCAAATCTTTCTTTGTTGTGTTTGTTATTGTCAGGAGAAGGTTCTTATGAAAGAAAAAATTAAGAAAGTTGGAAACATAAATTTCCACGGGGGCGAAGCCGCGGTTCGCAGCTAGTATGCTATAAATGCCAATATATATATTAATCAGATTTAACCTCAAATTTTTAACTACCCATTCAAATTTGTTAACTTTTTATTTGTTTATTTTTGTTTATAATTTAATTTTACTCATTTTTTATATAGGTATTTAATTTTCTTTTTATTTTGCATGTCCATTTTGCTTGTGTACTCTCAAATGTAACTAAGTATGTAAATCCACCTGTACTCTCGGTCTCCCGCGAAACAGGCCCAGCCTAGTGCGGGGACCACCAGTAACAATGTTCTCATTTATTTATTTGTAATCTTTATTAATTAAGTTCCTATCTCTAAATGTAACATTAGGTCTTTGTAATAGTTATGGTAAATAAATTTATTTGTATTATTTGCTCACTCTAAAAAGTAAATATGCCTTTGAAAGAAAAACATATATGTGATGTGTATAAAAATAAGATATAAATAAATAATGTCTAGATCGGTATGTCTTACTTAGTCCATTAAAATATTGGTACAATAGTAGTGTTTTAGACCGATTTCACTATTCGGTTCAACTCCTTGCTCTAACTAAGTTTAGTAAACTTGTAACATTATTAAAGTAGCCTAGTATTAAAGTACATTTTAAAGTAGCATTTAGCCGTCCATCATCATCATCAGGCTATATTATTCCACTGCTGGACATAGGCCTCCCCTAATGAGCGCCATAGCGCCCTGTTTTCAGCTTGCCGCATCCAGTATCTCCCAGCAGTCTTTCGCAAATCGTCATCCCACCTGGTCGAAGGGCGTCCTACACTACGTTTGCCGAATCGCGGTCTCCACTCAAGAACACGTCCGTCCCCGGGATACCAACTATTTACCTTCCTGCCAAATTTCATCTGAATGAAATTTGTCAGGAAGGGCAGGCAAGGGAAAAAGGTAACAGAGTGACTTTCGAATTTATAACATTAATTAGGATTGTAATTTTGGCGTGAATAAGAAACAAACATCCATCCATACATCCAAAAATCTAAAAATACAAACTTACGCATTAAAATGTAGTGTGAAGATTTGAATATTTTAATTTATCCATAGAGGTAAGATACTTAGTAAAAGCCACTTATTTAATGTGCGCCACGCGGCGGTAGAAGCACGGGTAACTGCTGCGGAAAAGCTTCGTGTTGCTGTGACGCAGCAACGCAGTCATTGCTGAAGTGCGTCATAGCTACCGGGTGCATTAAAGTCATCGTGAGTCATGCGGCAGTAGAAGCACGGGTATGCGCTGCGATGATTGCTGCAGAAAAGCTTCATGTTGCTGCGATGCAGCAACGCAGTCGTTGCTGATGTGCGTCATAGTTACCTAAGTGCGTCAAAGTCTTAGTGCGTCACATGGCAGTAGACGCATACGTAGCCGCTACAGTGCTTTCTGCGCTATGTTGCTGTGACGCAGCAACGGCGTCATTGCTGATGTGCGTCATAGTTACCTGAGTGCGTCAAAGCCTTTGTGCGTCAGATGGCAGTAGAAGCATGCGTAGCCGCTACAGTGCTTTCTGCGCTATGTTGCTGTGACGCAGCAACGCAGTCATTGCTGATGTGCGTCATAGTTACCTGAGTGCGTCAAAGTCGTCGTGGGTAACTCGGCAGTAGAAGCAGGGGTATCCGCTGCGGTTCTTGCTGCGGAATGGCGTCATGTTGCTGTGACGCAGCAACGCGGACACGTTGACGATGTGCGCTGCTTTCTCGCTCGGTCCACAGAGAGCGCTGTCCGGAGACGGCGTCCGGATTGAGATGGACCGAGAGTCGATATTTACGTCTGGAATTAGATTGGATTTCAATGACTTCATTTCTGTTAGAGGTATGTTGTGTATGTGGTTTATTACGACTAACTGTTAGCCGCGACTTCGTCCACCTAGAATTTGATATTATTTTTGTAGTTTTTAAATAATTCTGCGTTCTAATAGCAATAAAACTAGCGAAATAGTAATATTATTTTTCGATTCACTTGAAAATTCAATATAAGTGTTCAAGTATATTGTACATACGTGCTAACATGTCCAGTTGTTGTGTAAATGCGTGGGGCAAATCCGCACGCGTCGGCAACCGCGGGACCGACGTGAACCGAGCCAGGAGTTCTGCTTCGCCCCGGACTAGCTCTGACTCCGAATCGGACCCGGATGGTTCGGCTTTCTCTGTGAATAAGAGAGAGAAAAGGTTAAGGCGCAATACGCGCCATTTTGTGAATAGAATAGGCATAGGATTTTGCGTTCATAGGAGTGGGACAGAGTATAGGTTTTTGGAACGGCGTAGGCGTAAGAATCAAGGTTTTGCTTATTTCAAGAAAACCACACGACTAATGAAGAATCTGGATCAAGGATCTCGAGTCAACATATAAGCTATAATAGTCCACAGCTGGACATAGGCCTCCCCTAAAGAGCGTCATAGCGCCCTGTCTTCAGCTTGCCGCATCCAGCATCTGCCAGCAGTCTTTCGCAAAACGTCATCCCACCTGGTCGGAAGGCGTCCTACACTACGTTTTCCGAGTCGCTGTCTCCACTCAAGAACCCGTTTACCCCTGCGGTTGTCGGTTCTTCTCGAGATATGGCCAGCCCACTGCCACGTCAGCTTACCAGCTTACTAATCCTTTGAGTATATGTATGTCGATAATCATTGGTTCTCTGTCGGATGTATTCGTTGCGAATCCTATCCTTCAGAGAAATTCCGAGCATAGTTCTCTCCATAGCTCGCTGGGCGACTAGACGAGTGTAGCCTATTACCTTGTAAATCCGATGCTAACTCGTCGGCTTCAACAAACCCGTATTCTTCGAGGTCATCCACCGGTTCCGACTTCACTGATACCTCCTCCTTTATGTCCAGCAAGGAAGATTCGATCGGCACTGGGGAATAAATAAATTAAATGAAAAGTTGAGAGGTGTCAAGGGACACCCGGATGGAACGAAGTTCCTTTCTATAAGAGAGAGAGAGAAACAGACAGAGAAACATGCGCACACTGCACGGCTTACAATAGCTTACTATATCAAAGTGTCGTTACAACTTTTCGTGAGATTTTTTTCCGTCCAGCCCCCTTTCACAACGCGCGATAAGGAACTTAGTTCCAAAAATCAAATAATTTATTCGCTAAATAACGTAGGACTCAAAGAATAACAAAGAATTCGTAAGGCTGGTATTTCGAAAAATCAACATTTCCTTGATCTTTGCGAACCTACTTCTGTTCAAATATGAAATCTAGGATTCATATACTCCTGCACCTAATAGGTTCCATTTAATCTATATTTATAAAAGAGAAGAGAAAACTGGGTGATACATCAAGGAGGCTTCTGAAACTACAAGAGCTACGAAGCTAAAATTTTGCATGGAGTTTCCTTTTAGGACGTAGGCTATATGGCTAGCTCAGAACGGATTTTTGAATTCGTATTCTAAGGTAGTTAAAATGGTCAAAGGTCATTTTTATAATAACAGCACAGCTGAACCGTAACTTTTGGACTGTCAAAATTTGTAGCATAGAAAGAGGACTTAAAATAAACAGAGACGTATTTAAGTTTTTTTTAATGCACACCCCAAAGGTCAAGGTTGTGGAGTCAAAGTTAGGCCAATCACTGACTTTTCAAGAAATCTCAGGATAAAAAAAAAACTATAAGGCTGTTGCATGAAAATTTAGTTTAGGACGTAAGCATCTGCTAAAAACAGGGTGGTTTTCACTTTCAGGGTTCCGTACCCAA
The DNA here is from genome assembly GCA_946478455.1 of Eupithecia vulgata. NCBI lineage: Eukaryota > Metazoa > Arthropoda > Insecta > Lepidoptera > Geometridae > Eupithecia > Eupithecia vulgata. The sequence goes on along the minus strand of OX297887.1, from coordinate 5,712,970 downwards.
AGGGTAAAAAGGGACCCAATTACTAAGACTCTGCTGTCTGTCTGTCACCAGGCCCCATCAGAATCATTGTGCCTGCCTACTATCAATCAACACCGCATTAAGACTCCTTGAGGGCACGAAACATACACACTGTACCGGGGGAAGGGAGCAGGGTCGAGCGGCATAGCTAGAAGAATGACTCTAACTCACCATCTACAAAAAGCATCCGCTGGTCCCTGGCGGCCAGCAGTCTCTCGCTGTCCTGCGCCTGAGCGCGCAGTGCGCGTGCGTCGCGCAACCGCGTCACGCAGCGCGCGCAGAGTAACGGGGAAAGTAGGTTTGAGCGGGAGAGCTGAAAGAATAATATAAATCTTTGTTATTTATACTAATAATATAACATGGAAAGATTTGTTTGTTTGAATTGAATAGGCTCTGAAACGATTGGACCGATTAAAAAATCTTTCACCATTAGAATCCTACATTATCCCTGATGAACATAGGCTATAGAATATACTCGTGTGATGCTGGGGCGGATCGCTAGTTTTACTATAAAAACTATCTTAGTTTGATGATTTTAATTTGAATGGTAAAACATTGTTTGTGTTGGCAGAACCCCAATGTTTTATTCTACGACTTACTACTGACTACTTCAGGGTGAGTTCGGATTAAGTTGTGCGTGTTCCACGTCTCTGTGAGTACAAGTTACGACAAGCTGTCCATTGCTGTGCACTTATACATAAACACTATAAACATAAACTTGCTGTGCCCACAACTAGGCTAAACAAAATAAATGTATCTTTTAAAGGGCAATGAAATATACGCTTCTATGTATACGTTTTTCATTATTGTATTATTTTACTTCTAAACTATTGCTGTAAATGTACAGGTTTCTCTTCTTTTAATTTTATTTTTTGATATTATTAGTATGTATGTATTTCTTATGTAATTTCTAGACTGAACAGCTGCCCTGTTTATTACAGTCTTGTAAATTAGTAATTCTGTTTGTAATAAATTCAGCCTCCCACGATACAGGTTCTGAACCTAGTGCAGGGACCACCAGTAAACTGTATAAGCATTTTGTAATAGTAAATATATGGATTTTGTATTTGTATCTTATGATACTAGAAGTTCCAATAAGTTATGTATAATAAAGGCACTTACTTGTAAATTAAATGTTTCGTTGAACATATCATAATACACTTCGCGAACTCCATTGAAGTAGTACGCTTCTAGGATTTCTCTGTGGTGGCCTCTTTCCAGGCAGCATCGACACTCTCCATATGTGTATTTGACTTGTAATTCATTTTCCATTGCAAAAGATTAGTAGAAGGGAAAAGAAAATATCATATGTAAACAAAACAAACACGGCGACGGGGCGGCTCTTCAGAACAGAACTCGACCGACACACTGAAAGAAAATAAATAGAAAAATGGATGGAGAAGCGAATGGATTGGTAGCTATTTTTACGTTGTGATACTACATTTGAAAATTGACGGATAGATTATTGCGCCTACAGTTGCGCCTAGGTTAGTTTAGTAGCTATTATTACGAAGGTACGAAGCGATACTACTTTCGAGAATCGACAGATAAAAAGTGCCATGTGATTGGCGGCGCTTAGAGAATTTATAACGGGAGTTGGCAAGCGCCACTTTTAGTATTAAAATCGTTCTGCCGTTTTTCGCGGGAGGCGAGGTAATACAGTACAGCACACATACAAACGCACACGCAAGTAAAAGCTGTAACACAAACACAAAACAAGCACACAAACAATGACTATTGTTACACCATTAATGAGTTACACACTAACACGCACTTCGCCTTCTACCAAGAAATCAATACTCACCTACCAAGACGCTTGAAACTGTCACAACTAGTGTTCCATTTAAATCTAAATTATACAATATTACAAAAACAATTGAAAAAATATCACTTACTTGTGATAGGAAATACCGTGTTCCCTTAAGTTTTATGTCTCTGATCGCCTTTTACCCCAAAATACCGCACAATTCACCGTTTTCACTAAGCACTACTTCGCGACACAAAACGACAGCTAATGGCCGCGCGGAAACGAGTGAAGTAGTTTTGTATAAAACGTATGACCAAGAGCGTCTTATGGCCGGCAGAGGGGTACGCCTTGCGATGACATCTCCAGTTATAAATTCTCTAAGGGTTCATGTCTGTAGCATGGTAATAATATACTCCGCCGTAGAAATAGCAACCCAAAGAGAATTTAACGCTACTAGCAACCAAACTACGAAATAGCTAAGAAAATATGTGAGTGAATAGTGAACAAAAATTATCCATTTATTTTTGTTTTGATTGAGACAATCGCAAAATTAAATGCATTTTATATAGTTAATAGTCAGACAAAAGGCGATAAAATATGGAAAACAAACGACGATATGGTGAATGCCGCTGTTGCCTACGAAAAGGCAACCACTTTAGTATATCCAAGAAATATTACGTCGACGGCAGTCATATAAAATATAAAAACTATTTCGTAGAATGTTTTAACATTTTTGTGAGTATTTTCTACAAATATTAACTTAAACTTTGGGTTGAACTCATATATAATTCTTGCTCTAGGGCTTACAGAGTAAGTTTTTGCTTTAGATATTATTTTTACTCAAAATTCATACTGTTTTCCAGTTGTCAACCGACTCCAAAGTATCTGATCTGATATGCTCGTCATGCATCAGGCGTCTCGTCGAGGCCCGTAGATTCAAGACCATAGTCCTTAGAAATGAAAGACGACAGCTGACGGCACGCATTCACCCTGTTGAAACTGTATTTGTTACTGGTAAGTGCATGCACTGGAGATGGAGTTAGTCACTAGATATTTATTGTTAAAATCTAGCAATTATTACTTGTTACTTGTTTCTGGACTATTTTTCGCAACTAGGCCACAGGTGGGCCCTTCTTGCGTGACGGGTGTGGGGCTGCTATTCTAACCACCCGATGTCCTCTAGGAAGGCCAGCAGCTCGCTGACGCCGGTGCCCCAGGCGTCCTCCGTGTACCTGTCGTCAGGTCTCATAGAGGTTGTTGAGACCACACACACACCCTGCCCTAATCCACGGCTCCTGGATCAGGGCTATGGTCTCGCTGTTCGGGGCCCCCAGCACTCTACGCAGGTTAGCCATAGCAGTGAGGATGTGCTGGAGGTTTGCTTGGACGACGTTATGAGTGGAGGGGTTTTGGGTCACCATCAGTATGGTTTCCCGTCTCTTCCTTCTCCTCCTTTGTGTCATCCTCGTCTTAGGCCAGCACCAGGTCTTTGCTCATCTCCTCACACCTCACTTCCATCGTTTCTGAGCACGATGGTTTGGGCAATGAGTGCGGAGGGGCGGTCATTGGTGAGTTGGGGCCTTTGGACGAACTTACTCCACTGGGGCCGGGTTTGGTCTCCGGTCCTTTCGGTGCAGTTCTGGTCGACTTGCTAGGGGGGTCGTCTTGTAGTTTCTCGCCTGGGCCGTACAAACGTACGTAGACACTACCCAGCCCGTACGCCAGCCGACGGCCTTTCTCCATCATGGTAGGGATAAGAGTTTTTGGTATCCCTACAGTCACGAGGAGTATGTCGTCCGCCTGTTTTTGGTGGGTGTATAGGGTCCACTAGTGAACCTGCGCCCACTTATTATGTTTCCCCAGTAAAAGGCTCGTGTCCTCCACGGAGCACGTGCACTCAGGCAAGAAGATAGCTGCCCGAATCTTCCTTGTGAGCTCCCTCTGCTTGACAACCGTGAGGTTTGGGCAGGTTGTGCTCGGAAGCTGCTCAATTGCATCAGCAAGCCACTCCACTGAAGGCCATCCTCACACCACAGCTTCAGAGCCCCGTCGGTGAAAATTGTTTTACCCAGGAAGCACGGAGTAAATTCGATGTCGTGATCACGCGCCTCGTCCATGAGCCTACTATTGAGGTACTTCTTCAGTACGGTGGCTTGCTCTTCCATCAGTTGTATGTTGTCGGTCTTCGCCACCGCCACGCTTAGGTTGCTTTGCACAATTACAGCATAGCTCGTGGTGGGAACACGACGAGAGTTGTCAAGTTCTTGCTTCTTGTGTTCCTCTTTCGGGAACACAGTGTCGTCCAGACGCGTCCTCTTGGCTGGCTCCACTTGGATCGAGGCCGGAGCCTGGATTGAAGCCCAGCCAGATGCCTGAGCGGATCGGGCGATCGCTTTTGCTGCGCGGTTCTGGCGATTGAAGCGTCTGTCGTCTTTTTGTCGTCTGGCGTTAGCCACCCCGGAGGTTTGAACTGCGGTAATCGAGGTTCCGGCCACTGGCTTTGCCTCTTTCTCTGCCCTTCTGCTTTGTTTTTTGGCTTTGGGTCCAACGGTGGACCATCCAAAGCCAGCGGTATAGTCTTCGGCGGCCTTGATGGCCGCGTAGGCTGCTACCGCCTCCCCTGCTGAGTGCGCAAAGTGGTCAATCTTCTTTGAGGTGCTCATGATAAATTTTTAACACCAGGGGAGTGTATTTTGATAGCACTATACACCAGGGTTGCGGGTCCGATATAAAACGGGGGATCGCGTTGTCTACGAGCCTCAACGGCACCACTATACTCGGCGTTGACCACCACCACCGAGCTAGGGCGTGCACCGCCGCCGGCTGCAGACCCCATCGACCCCCCCCCCCTCTCACCAGTGATGGCTGAAGGCCGACCGCCATGCTGCTTTGCCACGGTTGACCGTGGCCTCCCGTTTTCGGAGGAAATTCACGCCAAAGAGGAGAGTTGCGGAAGAGAAATCTGTCTGATCAGCCACCAGGCAAGTTGCATCCCCCCTTACGGGCCCTCTACGTTCAGCATCAAAAACGTAGGTGGTCCTCCCCCCACCTGCCAATGACTCTTTTCGGGGATGGCAGGCCCACGAAGCTGGACCACCTTGCTTCGTAGCGGATGTATAGGATAAGGATAGGCTGGGAATTTATCAAAGGGCGGGAGGGGTGATTGTGTCATTTCTATCCAACATCTGCTCATCGCCTGATGGTGGACCCGCCGGGACATGACAACTGCATCCCAGGCATCCCACTGCCAATTGCATCCCAGCTGTTCGTCTGGTGGTTTTAGTTACATCTGAGGGAATTAGACCAATAAAATAAAATAATAAAGCCATTCCGCCTTACATTCCTTGAAGGGTCATGTAAGGCAGGTCTGTATCTATACTAGGCAAGCAGCAATAAACTAGGTATCTAAGAAATCAAAGCAAGCTAGGCACTGCAACTATTAAAGCATGGACACAGCCCCCCTATATATTATTATTATATGATATTCGACGACCTCTGTAATGTCTAGGTTGGGCGAAGGTCCGCTTGCGACGCAGGAGTTGGTAGTTTCGATTCCTGCCTCGTGACAAATGTTTGTACAATCTGCAGGTATTTGTTTCGGGTGTTCTGGTCGTTTTCTTCGTAATAATAAACATATCTATGTATGTAATGAACTGTATTATGTATATCAGTTACGAGTATCTAGTACCTATATCAAAAGCTCTGCTTAGCTTGGGACTAGATAAGCTTTGTGAACTGTCCAGCATTATTTAAACTTTCGCATTTATAATATACTAGCAGTGCCTGACGGTTTCACCCGCTTAGTTCCCGTTCCCGTGGGAATACCGGGATAAATTGCCTAAAAAGCCTCCAGACTATAATCTATCTGTGTACCAAATTTCATCCAGATCAGACAAGCTCCTGTTATTTACATAGTCAGTTATTTATCCTTATTGTCCGTAGCTATGATACCGCCCACTACAATGACAGAAGATGGAGAGACTATCATCAAAACAGAGCAAGACACAGAGAACTCTGTCAGCCCAACAAACCTGGCCATGGACCCTGATACTCCAGGTGTGAAATACGAAGACGAGGAGATCCAATCCTTGAGTGGTAAGAAAGGTTTTTAGATATACTTGTTATTTGTCTCTGGTTTCCAATTCCGCAACTAGGCTACGGCAGGGCTATTTTAATTCATTCGATTCGTTTCCGGAGCGATTCGAATTCAATTTCGCGAACGCTATTTTGATTTCGTTGCGGATTGATGATCGAAAGTATGAAACTCTCCTAACAAGGATCCGAATCCGAATGTCAAAAGTTTTCGAATCCGCTGGTTTAAAATAGCGTTCTTCGACAAAGTTTTCGAGCTGTCCGTGATACCAAATTTAAATAGGTGTTAGTTACTTGTTACTGGACTATTTTCCGCAACTAGGCCACAGGTGGCCCTTTTTGCGTGTCGGGTGGAAGGCTACTAATCTAACCACCCGATGTCCTCCAGGAAGGCCAGCAGCTCTCTGACGCCGGGCATGCCTCCCCGATCGTCCTCGGTGTCCCAGTAATGTGTTGCTGTATGAGAGAAGCTACGCTATCGCACTCTACAAGCACTTGCGCGGCTGTCTTTGCATTCATATGTACAGCCTGCAAAGGGCTGTCCGTGATACCCAAATTAAATAGGTGTTGAGCATACAGTGTCCTGAGATGATACTGATGACGCGAAGTTTTTAGGACAAGATGCCCATGATGCACAGTGGTGACACCTTCACCCCTAAACAGCTGAATGGATTTTAATAAAATTTGGCAGGGAGGTAAATGGCTTCTCGGGGACGGACATAGTTTACTTGAAAATCTTGTGCGTAGCCGCGATATCATTTAAAAAAAAAACACCCCGAATCCAACCCACATCCTTCATTCATTAGCATCGCAGCCAGAATTATCTCCAGGATCGGGAATTGAACCCGCATCGCAGGCGAATCTTCGCCCGCTGTGCCAAAGAGGCCGTCAATACGGGCAGAGATAGGAAGAGAACAAATACGATGCTCAAGATGAGCCGTGACAACTTAAGAACAATGGTGGGTATCATCACAGGTAACTGCGAACTGAACCATCATCTATTCAAGATTGGAGCCACAGACAGCAGCCTATGCCTTGGCTGCTTCTAGGAAGAAGAAACTGTGGAACACTGCACGGCCACAGAGAAGGCCAGACGGAAAACGGGATTGAAGAGTCTCATCGAGATATTAAATCCAACCACAGCCATAGAAAAGCTGAAACGAAGCTGTCAATCACCAAGAGTGCTGCTCCGTTACGTCAAGGAGCTGGGCTGGTTAGGACCTGTTTAGGCAGGGGGATGATGCGAGATATCAGTGCAGATCCCAGTTCCCCTACTTAGAATTAGTTGGGCAGAGAATATGACGACCTCTGTGGCGCGGTGGGCGAAGGTCTGCCTGTGACGCAGGAGGTTGTGGGTTCGATTCCCGCCTCAGGACAAATGTGTGTGCGATCTGCAGACATTTGTTCAGGGTGTTCTGGTCGTTTTGTATGTATAATAAAAATATCTATCTATGCATTGTATTATATTATGTATATCAGTTATCTAGTACCCATAACACAAGCTCTGCTTAGCTTGGGGCTAAATAATGCTGTGTGAATTGTCCAACATTATTTATTATTTATTTAATACAAATTTCCTTTCCAGACTCAAACTCAGAAATGGATTCAGACTCAGACCTAGTCCCCGGGGAGAAGAAGCTTCTGGGTCGGTTCTCTTCGCCGCCGCCACCGCTGCCGACGCGGGATTCTCTGTTCAGTCTGTATCCGGTGTACTACGGACGATTGGAGCAATTGAAAGGTAAAATATTCTAAGAAATTTAATAATGTCCCAAAAAAAATCCATTTCGACGTGATTTGAACCCGCATCCTTCCTACATACGGGATGAGTTGTCAAAGGCGTAATTGACAGTAAAATGCCCCAGTGATACCTAAGTATAGTATACTTTATGTACTATGAATAATATGTAAAAGCAAACATCTTAGTTTTTTTTATTCCATTTTAATAAAGTATGGAATTTTAGAAATTCATTGGCACTGCCGCCGTGTCGCAGAATCATCAATTTGTAAAAAGGCTAGGCCGATAGCGTAATTTTCAAAATGGCGCCATCCAATTTATTGCTTATTCCGATGTTAATATGGCTAAACGTCATTCAGCAATTTGATCAAATTAAATTAACTATGTTACAGGGTGTCTCTAAATATTCACAGGTGGGTTCATGACAACCAAGAAAAACCAAAAATTCATAGGTCTATTTCTAATGGTTTCTGAGTTATATGCTATTTACAAATGCGGCGCGGCAGCGCCAAACTTTTCTATACTACTACCAAATGTCAATATTTTGCGATTTTTCTTTTTGTGCTAAAAACTCAAATAACTCATTCATTAAACTAGACTAGCACTTTCATGACTGAAAACACAGAGTGCGATCTGCAACTCCGTGTCCCGTCGGCGCGCCCCTGCGGATCGCACCGCCGACGCTAGCAGTGATCGTGTTAATAGAAAATTAAAACACATTGCACATAATTTAAAAAAATCTTAGGTTCTGTTTTTGCATCAATCATTTTCAATGGGTTATCTCTTCATACTGAAAAAAAGCCACCACGATAGGCTGGCATGTTATCTTATAAATTGGTGCAGTTATTTAGATTTCAAAATGGTATAAAACATATCACTTTTCACCTTTAATCCATACAAAATCCAACTTATACTCACAGTGTAAGAGAATTTTCTTGTACTACTCAAAAAATGGATAGAACTTAAGGGATTGCATATAAAATAGCAGTAAACCTTTACAAAACAATATGAAATAAGACTGATAAATAACAGAGTTTAATAATCATTTATTTGACGACCTCAGTGGCGCAGCGGGCGAGAGTCTGCCTGCGACGCAAGAGGTTGCGGGTTCGATCCCCGCCTCGAAACAAATTTGTGTACGATCTGCAGAAATTTGTTCCGTTGGTCTGGGTGTTTTCTATGTATAATAAAAAATATCTATCTATGTAATGTATAATATTACGTATATCAGTTATCTAGTACCCATAACACAAGCTCTGCTTACCTTGGGGCTAGATAATGCTGTGTGAATTGTCCAGCATTATTTATTTATTTCATTTCAGATAAAATAGTACCAGCCAACAGCATCGACATCTCAACTCCTCCTGAAAGTGAAAAAGTTCCTTTCCGTCTCCACAACCAAAAGCTCGCGCAAGTTGCAAACGCGACCGCTCTCCTCGAAAGCTCAAACGCAACTGCCTTTAAAACCAAGATGCGATCCGGCTTCCCTTGCTTCTACTGCAGAAATATCTTCAGCAATCCAAAAGTATTACGCGAACATCAACTGAAACATCCAAAATCACAACTACATAAACTTCTCTCAAAGTACACTGCTGACGCTTTGGTGGTATACGCTGACGTAACAGACCTGAAATGTACGCTTTGCGACCAATGTATAGAATCCTTAAATGAATTAAAAACTCATTTAATAGACACACATGATAAAAAGATACACAAAGATGTTCAAGACAGAGTTATTCCATTTAAGTTGGAGGATAGAGAGAGTGATTATGCTTGTCAAGAATGCGGGAAGAGATTTGAAACTTTTGGAGCGACGGAGAGACATATGAATGTACATTACAGTCATTATGTGTGTGAAGAGTGTGGGGCCGGTTTTGTGACTAAACGGAGGTTTGTAATCAAAAACACTATAACTATATAAAACGCCCATAAATAACATCGTATTGGGCTTGTTGTCGTGCAATTTTTAAGTATGTATAAAAAATATCTATCTATGTATAGTATTGTTTTAATATATCAGTTATCTAGTACCCATAACACAAGCTCTGCTTAGCTTGGGGCTAGATAATGCTGTGTGAATTGTCCAGCTTTATTTATTTATTCCTAGTCGAATCCAGATCTTTCCTTCAGTAAATATAACGTATACAACCTCTGTACAAGTAGTACCCCGTTTATAAGTTACAACGATGTACCTGCGCAGATGTCTTAATTTTGTTAGCGCGAAAAAATAATTCTATTCTATTCTATTCTATGTGTGGTTGGTATTAGCTGATGACTACGCGCCGTTCCTGGTTCTATTTTTTTTGTTCAAGATAAATAAATAATGCCGGACAATTCACACAGCATTATTTATCCCCAAGCTAAGCAGAGCTTGTGCTATGGGTACTAGATAACTGATATACAAATTACAATACTAACAGATAGTTTTTTCATTATACATAGAAAACGACCAGAACATCCGGAACGATCATCTGCATATCAAACAAAAATTTGTCCCGAGGCGGGAATCGAACCCGCAACCTCCTGCGTCGCAGGCGGGCCTTCGCCCACCGCGCCACAAAAGATGTCGGTTTAAACATAAAAATCATTTATTACACAATTACAATGTTATAGTATAATATTGAATCCGCAGGGTCCTTAACTAGCCTAGGCTGTATTTCAGAATCCAGGGCTTCTCCTTTTAAAGTACAATTGTGCCTCTATTAGAAACTAATAAAGACCTAACTAAAAATAAATTAAAATTAAGATTGAAAACCTAATATTCTTATAGTTATCAAAACGTAAACCTACTTCAAATACTATTATCTTTTTCAGGTTAAAAGTACACGCCTATTTAATCCACAGCAAAAGGACCGACCTAATACACTGCGAGCCTTGCAAAAAGACATTCGAATCTAAAACCAAGTACAAAATCCATCTTGATTACGTCCACAAGAAACTGAAGAAAAACAAATGTAACCAATGCTCTGAAACATTCATAGATTACTTCACTTCACACGACAACGGCATATGGAGTTCAAGCATGGCGTTAAATTATTATCATACAAGTGTAAAAGTTGTGAGAAATCTTTTAATAGAAAGTACAGTTTAAAGTTGCATTACAATAGAATTCATATTGCTATGAAAAATGTACAATGCGATCTGTGTCCATTTATGTGTTTTACTAAATCAGAGCTTCGAGAACATATGTACAAACACGGGGATGAGAAAGGGTTTGGTTGTGTGTTGTGCCCGAAATCGTTTGCTAGGAAAAGGTCACTAAATATGCATGTAAAGAAGATACATTCATGATGGAAGATTTGCAGCTGATGTTTTTTATTTATTTATTTATCTTAACAATATAACAGGTTTTCATTTAACCCTAAGGCGATGCTACATCTACTTAACGTACCTATCTAGGATATAATATAATAATAATAAATGCAAGTAGTTACCAAACTAAATCACATTTTGCTTCTATCACGAGCTGTGCCATTTCCATGACTTTCAGCAGGTTTTGATAAAATATATCTACGCTGTTTTCGGAGAGGATGTTTAGATAGGTAGATAGATAGCGAGTGGCAAACTTAAGTTTTTGAATGTTTAAGTCAAAAGTTGTTGTTTAGTCTTAGAACAGGTTTGGATAACCTTCAATGTTTCCCCTGTAGATGAAGCTAACGACGCTAGAGTCAGTAAGAAGTGTCAGAGATTTTCGACTTGGTGAGTACTGATTTCATTGCTTAGTTGGTTCGAGCACACCCGTACTGAGGGTGGGGAGCGGGTTCAAATCCCGCCGAAATCGAAAATTTTTGGGAACATTTCTTTTCTCAGAGATACCTATAGTGCTGGGTTAGCACTTTATTATCAAAAAGATCTTTATGTTATATGGCCTACGTTACATACTAGGTATACTATTCACTGAATAGTGTAATATGTAATATACAAAAAAATCACTCAGGTGTCTGAATAGTATTCAGACACCTGAGTGATTTTTTTGTATGCAAAGTTTACAAAATCCAAAGAATATTGGTGGAAATTCTGGAAAATCATAATGACGTTGTTAACATTGATTTCTCGTTGGTTTTCGAATTAAATAAAAACATTTTTCGCTGCACATGTGAGATTTTGTGTTTAAAATTTTGATGAGAGATAACCGTGATGTTACCTGTTAAGTTTTCATTCATAAATGTCTTTGTTGACATAATATAATATGCAATCTAACTAACCTAACGCTGATTGGCTGGGGAGCTATCATAGGGTGCGGGTGGCCCGCACGCACGCGGATTAGATACGCAAGCGGATGGAAAATCCGCATGACCATTATAGGCTGCCGAGGTGAAGAGTCGAGGTGTATCAACAAATTCCAATAACAAAAACTAAACTGCACAAGCTTGGAGTGGAGATAAAGCAGATATCTAGAAGGCTCAGTATAAATATTTAAGAGAAATAAACATTTTTTCCGTACAAGATGGTGGCTATACCAGGGTGATGTGCCGTTTAATCCAGAAATTTACCAAAAACATGGCCAGACTGATCTCGCCATGGAATAAAAAGTTTTCATAGCTGTGTAGTTTCATTTGTATAGTTTAGTTCATTGTGCGTAGGATTTATAGAGGCTTGAGCTACTCGAGTCGCTCTTTTCTCACATTTTCGGTCCGTATAACCGCAAGGTTGGCAGGACCATGGGATGGTATCATAGGGTGGTTTCATTAAAGATAAATAATTATTTATTTCATAACCCAAAAAAATATACGTAACACCAACTTAAATGAATAAGAAAAAAAACTAAACAAAACTACACTCAGTTTCGGGTGATAAAAACTGCCTTTTTTTCTGTGACGTCACCGTTCAGTTAGTTAACTTAATTTAGCTTCTGTTCCTATCAAAATAAAACTAGAAACTTGTATGGGATGGGAGCCCCCTTAAATATTTATTTTATTGTTTTTTAGTTTATGGCGGCAACAGAAATACATCTCTCATCTGTGAAAATTTCAAATGTCTAATTATCACGGTTCATGAGACAGCCTGGTGACAGACGGACAGACAGCGGAGTCTTAGTAATAATAGGATCCCGTTTTACCCTTTGGGTACGGAACCCTAAAAACCATCAAGTTTGTTGAGTGCGTGTTGTGTACAATAAACAATTTTCTACATTTATTTCTATTAAAAAGATATCCCGCTTAAAGCTTCAAGACAATACGGTGACGTCTTTAGAAATTTTGCGATTGAGTCTTATATCTACTTTTCATTGATTAAATTAAAAAATAAAACATCAAAAAATAAAAGACATGCAGATATATTTGTATATCAATAAAGAAAACAATTTAAAACAATCAGCTTTTTAAAATTCACATGCATATACCACATGTATATTAGCTATTACACAACTTATTAATTATTATTATACTGGCACTAAAGTGGCAACCCAAGACACTGTTGCCATCAACAAAAAAGTCTAATCAAGATTTGGCTATCAGCCTATATTTTATTTAAGAAATGAAATATGTTCCCAAAAATTTTCGACTTCAGCGGGACTCGAACCCGCGCCCCACCCTCAGTACGGGTGTGCGTGCTCTAACCAACTAAGCCACGAAGTCTCAGTCGGTTTCATCGAAAATCTTTGGGACCTCTTACGGACTGTAGCGCCGGTGGCTCCACCTACAGAAGAAACAAAGTTATTGTTGTTTATATTTTATTTCACTTGATACCAAATATCCCTTTAACAGTCTTAGGTTGATTCTTATGCGAGAACTTAACATGACTCTTCAAGGTGTTAAAAGAAGAGTAACATCTTTGACACACCGGACACTCGTAACTATCACCATTATGTATCGTATTATGATATTCCAACGCTTTGCTCGACATAAAAGACTTCGAGCATATCTTACAATAGAACTGCGTGCTGTGTCTCCGAGTCATATGACGGGTGAAGGTCCTCAGCCAGTCGAAAGTTTCTCCGCACACTTCACAAGTGTATATCTGGACATGTTCGCTGTGCTCCTTCGCTACATGAGCTTGCCTGTTATACTCAGTCACAAAAGCCTCACCACAATAATAACATTTAATTTTCTTAACCTTCATATGTTTTAATGCTATATGCTTCGTCATATATTTTTCTAACGCGAACACTTTGTTACATATTTTGCAAGGATACCTTCCCGTTCTGTGGGTTCTCTCGTGAGCTCTGAACCTCGCTAGGCTCGCGAAAGATCCACCGCAATGACCGCATATGTAGTTCGGATAATGCTTGTTCATATGCCAATCTAATTGGGTAATGGAGATAAAGCTCTCCGTACAGAGAACGCATTTGTTATCAGTTGTCAAGTCGAACGGTAGCAGTTTATTTTTGCTAGTTATAGTTGTAGCGTGGTTCTCTTCTAGATGCGTGAAGATTTGTGGCCAGGTGAGTTTCTGGTCGCAGACGATGCAACTTAGGTCGTGGATGTCAAGTTTCACGAGCTCGTTGGTCCAGGGCGGGCGGAGAGCCATTTCTATTTTGTCTATCTGGTCTGGGTGGTGGAGCTTGGTGTGCGTCTTCATATCGTGCGGGGAGTCGAACTCGCGGCGGTCGCTGCAGTAGTAACAGCTGGTGACAGCGGCGCGGTTTCGGAACGGAGTGACGTTGAAGTAACTGAGAAGTGTTCTCATTTCTGCAGCGAAGGATGATGCTTCGGTGCGTTCTATGGTGATTACTTTGTTATCTGAAAATAATAATAAATAATTAATTAAATAATGCTGGACAATACAAACAGCATTATCTAGCCCCAAGCTAAGCAGAGCTTGTGTTATGGGTACTAGATAACTGATACATTACTCAGATAGTTATAATAATATAAGTGTAGTTGAAATCTATACTAATATTATGGTGGGCGAAGGTCCGTCTGCGACGCAGGAGGTTGCAGGGTCGATTACCGCCTTTGGACAATGTTTATACGATCTAGATTGTTTGTGATTGATTTGTTCCGGGTGTTCTGGTCGATTTCTATGTATAATATTATATAACTGATATTTTGTAATAATACAACGAACGTGATGGTATTTATCGGACGCCATTTTATAACATTTAAGTTTGTAGTTAAGTAAGTTGTTACCTAATAAGTAAATAAGTACTTGTAGCTCATATTGGTGTGGGGTAATTTAAGAAAATAGCTTAGAATTACAACATTTTCTTATTCTTATAATAAAAATATCTGATGATGATGATGACTCCCAGCCGATTTCGACTTCGGTGACTGCGTTCATGGGCAGGCATTTTAACTTCGACTATTACAGGGCGTTGGTTGACTAAAAAATATCTATCTATTAATGTAATAGTAGGTATTGTATTATGTAGGTATATATCAGTTATCTAGTACCCATTACACAAGCTCTGCTTAGCTTCGGGCTAGATAATGCTGTGTGAATTGTCCAGCATTATTTATATTTTATAAATAGGTAAAGTTTTTGAGGTTGTAAGGGTATCTCAATATATACTGAACCGATTCTGAGATGTCTTTTACCAATGGAAAGCCACGTTATTTGTGAGTGTCAAAAGAGGTTAGTACCTATATTATATTAACCCGAAAAATGGGGATAGATGAAAAGCGCGCACGAAGCTGCAGGCAGCAACCAGTCGTTTATAATAATATACTCGAGGATTATACCAAACTTTCAGGGACGGTTCAGGTTCGATGGGCGCAGCCGCGTGTATAAAGTCTGTGGATTCGATCACAGAACACGGGAAAAATATAAAATAAAACGTCAAGTGCTAGTTAGACTCGCGCATCAAAAGTTCCGTACAAATTTCTACTTCAGCAAAGAAATCCACCCAGACGAATAGTGCACAATAATTTTCGGATTTGATAACGATTATGACGTAACTTATTTAGTCCCTCGAACTATTGTAACCCCGTGATGTATGTGCTTATTGTCATAATACATAAAACTGACCAAGTGTGAGTCGGACTCGCACGAAGGGTTCCTTACCATTATCTATAAAAACGGCAAAAAGTAACTCTGTATGTCTGTTGCCTTTTCACGCCGATAGTAAAGTGTTAGAATTAAAATATGTCAGAGCGTCTGGTCGAAACGAGGCGTGACCCGAGAGTAAAGCTGGTGAGTATCTGGCACAGCGCATCAGCATTGCCATACAGCGGGGCAATGCAGCCAGCGTCTTGGACACGCGCGCGACTGGTATTACTCATTCTATACTAGTTTCTGCCCGCGACTTCGTACGCGTTGTTTATATGGAAACGTAGTAGGTTTTCCTTTTATTTAATTTATCAAGTTTGTTAGAGAGATTTCATCCTTATAATTGACCCCAACGATCGATGCAATAAAAGTACCTACAGGGTGTAATTTTAATCAAAAGATTTTAGTCGGTTCGATTCCCGGGTGTAGCAAGCGAATTTTCGAAAATCTTTTAATGCACTTAACTTTCTTTTCAAAAATAAAGTAATGTTTTCTTTGAGTAAAATTTTTAGTCTACAGTTTTAAGAGTAGGTACTTTCCCTTCAGGTGGCATTACAAAATTCCACCCTGTATATACTTACCGATACAATCTAATACGTACCTATACCTACTTAATAAGTCAGTGATAAAAACAAATACAGATAAAAAATACTTTTAATTATTAGAAACCACTACTGGTAGGTATATTACATTACTTAACAACCTATACAATTCGATAAATTGAATATCCTACATATTTCTATCGAACACATCACAGAAATTAAGTATCTAAAATCAAGAGGCGCAAATATGCAGGTCTCGACAGAGCCTACACATTTGCTCTCCTTGGAGTCGAGACCCTAGGTCCGTGGGGTACCGAGGCTCTCCAAGTTTTCAAAAAATTATCTGAGCGTCTGGACGAAGCGACGCGTGACTCGAGAGCTGGTGAGTATCTGGCACAGCACATCAGCATTGCTATACAGCGGGGCAATGCAGCCAGTGTTTTAGGCACGCTTCCAACTGGTATTGATATGGATCAGTTGAGCTACCTGTAGATTGTTTGCAACAGTTTGCAGATAGCTTAATTGTTTCTATTGTAAATACTAGTTTTAATTTAAATTTGTTATTTGATTGGTTATTTTCTTTCTGAATAAAGTATCTAAAATATTATTACTTATTTATTTATCGTCAACATAACATCATAGGAAGAAAACTGTAAGTATTTAAGAAGCCGTCAAGTTAGATAGTCATGCACAAACACTCCATCACCTTATCAATTCAATAGAACTCAATAAAATAAAATTAAAACTAACATAGTGAGACGACCGATGTGGCGCAGTGGGCGAAGGTCTGCCTGCGACGCAGAAGGTTGCGGGTTCGATTCCCGCCTCGGGACAAATGTGTGTACGATCTGCAGACATTTGTTCAGGGTGTTCTGGTCGTTTTCTATTTATAATAAAAAATATCTATCTATGTATTGTATTATATTATGTATATCAGTTATCTAGTACCCATAACACAAGCTCTGCTTAGCTTGGGGCTAGATAATGCTGTGTGAATTGTCCAGCATTATTTATTTATAGTCTAAGATTTTTTTTGTACCTACTAAACTAACATATGGATCTATGTTATCTGAAAATTTATACATTATTATTATTATTAAGTCAAAACTGAGCGCGAATGACGGAACACTGCCTCGACTACCTTATTAACGTTAAAATCGTAAATATTACCTTCTGAAATTACTGTACGATAAAATATTGTGCATATTCGCCAAATGAGTCTCCAAATTATCTTCAACAGTGAAACGCTTCTTACATATCGTGCATTGAAACTCTCTGTTATCATCATGCGTGTAGCTATGCAACACGAGAGCACCCTTAGACTTGTAAGTCTTAGGGCATTGATTACATATATGGGGTTTTAGATCTCCGTGCGAAAGTATATGATTTAATAGCTGAGACTTCATGTAGAATGATTTATCACATCCGTCCATTTCACATTTGAACGGACGATGTCTTAAATGGACAAATTGTAAATGACGTTGCAAATTCCGTTTGACGGGAAATTTCTTGCCGCAAGCTTTACAGTCGTATAGTTTTTGCGGTACGCCGTGATGCTCAACCTCGTGCTTTATTTTCCTTGTTGAATCAATGAATCTTTCCTCGCAGAAGAAGCATTTTCGTTTCTTGTTTTTCAGCTTATGTGATACGCGGACGTGCTCGTATCTTCTGTTTTTAGTTGTAAAGACTTTTGCGCAGAAATCACATGGAAAATTCCCTGTATTATGTTGCAATGCGTGCGTTGCTAACGTCGATTTGTTAACGAACCCTCGCGTACACTTGTTACATTCATAGTTCCTAAAATGTATATCATTCATATGCTCGCATAGATGTTTAAAAAATTCGAAATTCCGTCCACATTTGATACATTTAAATTCACTGTCATCAAATCTAAACGGTATCAGATGGTTTTTGATATCAAAATGCATTAGTTTTCCGTGTTTAAACTTCAAATGTTTCATCAAGGATTCTAGATGTTCGATTTTTTTACAGCAAATTGTGCATTTCAGTTCTGTTATATCGAGCTTAACGCAATGCGATCGAACTTGCTTGATCTGGTATTTTTCCGGCTTGTGCTCTGCGCGGGTGTGTTTTTTTAGTTCTGCCGCATCTCGGTACTGTTTTGGGCAGAAGCAGCAAGCAAAGCCGCAGTTGCTTCCTATAGGCGTAGCGTTGGAGTAAGCCAGCACGCTAAACAGATTTTCTCTATGTTTCGTTAGAATAACAACATGCTCTTTAAGTGTCATCTCAATGCCGTTATCCGGTTCTGGCTCCTTACCTACAACAAAATTTTCGTTTCTTTAGTTTTGTATTTACAGGTCATTGTGTTAGAGCTTTGGTTCAGAAACGTCGAGAATTGAGGGTCTTTTGACACATTTAATTTACACCACTTTTCCCTCTGGAACTACTGAAAACTAGCTGTCGCAAAAGTCCACTAAAATCAAGAGATACGAGCACGTATCCCATTAACTGAAATGCAAGGGATAAAAATGCTTCTTCTGCGAGTTTCAAGCGTTTATTGCTGTCAATTTCATTTCATTTGCATAATTAGTTTTATTTATCGTATGGAATCTGGTGATTATTTTGACAACCAGTGTTGCTCAATTTCGGTAGAGCAACATTAAGCTGTGGTACCTATAAGTTTACTGGACAGGCACTTGTTATTTATAGCAGAGTTTAAGATAATTCTGAAATACCTATTTTTATATATTGTTTGTCTTTGTACACTTTTAATTTATGTAATAAGCTAGTTTTCGTTTTATTTTTTACCGAATTCATGAGGAGGTTCTCTATTCGGCTGTAGGTAAGTAATTTTTTTTATATGTTCAATGATTTCTCCGTCGATTATGGACAGATTTTAAAAATCTTTCTCTATTGTATTATAGAGGTAGGAAATGGTCCCCAATTGGTCCCATAAAATATAGATAGATAGAAAATACTTTTATACACACTTAGGCTAAAACAATTGACAAATAGAACACATAAGTGACAATTGGCGGTCTTATCGCTCATTTATAGACATTTATTATAGACATTTATTTGCAAAAATAAGACAAAGACGCCCTGGGTATTGTTCTATTTACTATGGTATGAAAATAAAAAATCTTGTGATCGATAGTTTAGGAGAAAAATTGCAAAAACTAAGAAAACCGATGGTACTTTGCACAATTATTTCAGGTATTTAAAATAATTTTTTTTTCACTTTCGAAAAAAAGAGGATCTGCCTTGTATCCCATAGATTATAAGGTATTTTTTTCAAAGCTTTATTGATAAAGATGACGGAGAAAAATTGTTTTGATGTAACCCAAATTTCTCCATTTCACATCTACGCCGCCGGTTATCTCATGAGGCCTACATCTTCGACTAAAAAGGTTCTTGATGCATTTACTTTGAACCTACTTAAATAAGCGTTAAAAAGGTTTGATAAAAGAAAATGAAAGTATTGTTAATTTTTTTATATTTTACTTAAAATAACAGCTTAATAAACCTTAACATGTTTTCTAAATCCTATTCCACTTACGAGTAAATACAAATGATGTGTCAGAATTATGGGAATATTCTGGTGTAGTAATCTTTTATCTACACAAAATTATAATAATTCAGACGACCTCTGTGGCGCGGTGGACGAAGGCCTGCCTGCAACGCAGAAGGTTGCGGGTTCGATTCCCGCCTCGGGACAATTGTTTGTACGATCTGCAGACATTTGTACAGGTCCCATGTCTGGTCGTTTTCTATATATAATATCTATCTATGTATTGTATTATGTATATCAGTTATCGTAGTGCCCATAACACAAGCTATGCTTACCTTGGGGCTAGATAATGCTGTGTCCAGTATTATTTATTAATAACATAAAGTAGGTGGCGGCGCTAGTCAGATATACGAAGTTGCCCTTGGTGGCCACCAAAATCTATTGTCGTATCTCTGCCTAATCTAAATAGAGTAAAACTATTACAGAGGCATTAAAATAAAGCTTATGATAGGTATCACAAACTGGAAGATGGATTTTTAAAAATTCCTTTGTTAAACGGAATAATAACATAAATTAGGTGGCGGCGCCACTTTGGGTGGGGTATGCGCCTTAATAGAGATATTTATGTACACTTTGTTGACAAACTGAACAGTGACGTCACAGAAAATGGGCAGCGTTTTTATGTTTCAGTTTCTGTGTTATTTAATTTTTCGGTAATGTAACAACATTGATAATCTATAAAAAAATATGCATATATCCAATTATGTATATAAATTGCGTTATTTTATTACCTAATGATGTTTCTTCAGGTGCCTGTTCAAATTATCCTTCTTCAAATAACTGACGTCACACTGCTCACACTTGAATTTCCTCTCTCTCTCACTCGTATGTGCCGGCAGATGCCTTCTGAGAGTAACACTTGATTTGAACATCTTAAAGCACCTTGGACATTGAAAAAGTGTCGAACCGTGCTGTTTAATATGCGCTTTTAGCGAACGCTTATGGTAGAAAGATTTCTCGCAGGTATTCACAGGACATTCATGCTTCTTCGTCTTCAAATGAACTTCATCGATATGATCACTAAGATTTTTCAACACATTATAAGTTTTATCACAATAACCGCAGTCGAATTCAAGCTTATCGTTAGCATGATCTTTCAACTGATGGTTATTCCGCAGCGTTGCGTTATAGAAGAAAGATTCACAAAATTTGCATTTGTAGTTTTTACCCCGAGTGGCATGCAAGCGTTCATGTTTATTCTTTTTCCGCAGTGTAGTGAAGAGTTTTCCGCATTTACTGCATTTAAATTCACCGGATTTATGCGTTTCTCTGTGCGTAACCAGATGGGCGAGGTTGTAGAAACCTTTATCGCATTTATTGCAGATGTAGTTCCTATAATGTTTGGTGGCCATGTGTTCGGATAAGGTTTTGCAGTTCTTAAAAGCGTCATTGCAGTACTCACAGTGTAGTAAATCCGAATCAAATTTGAACGGGACCATATGGTTATCTACATCAAAGTGAATAGGCTTGTCATGTATTTTCTTAAGATGCTCCATCAGGGATTGCAGTTTCGAGAATTTCGTGTTGCAAAGATTGCATTTCATGCCGGTTATGTCGAGTCTAGCGATATGACCTCTGACGTGGTGGATTTTGAATAGGTGGGGGAGGTCTCCATGATTTTGCGTGTGTATTTTCAGTTCAGATGGCACAGCGAATTGTTCGGGGCATATCGAGCAAACAAAGCCTTTTCCCCAGAAGCCCCTTATAGGCGTCGCGTTCGAGTAACCCAGTACGGACTGTATATTGTCTCGGTGCTTCTGTATGACCGCTGGGGTATCGCATTTGCCTTTTGTCTCGCCTTCCGATTCTGATGACATTGCCTCCTCCGAATCTACAACAAGACGGATATCCTTTAGTCGTCCTTTATACAAGTTTCAGTTTTGGTCATAACTCCATCGATATGTATCTCTTTAGGCGATTTTTAAACATGTGATGTCCCTTAAGGCAAAGTAGGTTCGCTTTTTCGAGACAAGGACGAGCGAAAACCGCGCGGTGAATGCGAGAAAGGGAGGCAAGAACCGGCCCGCGCGCAATTTCACTGCTTTTTATTTATAAATTTGATATTGCTCTAAAGTAATACTCTTTC
This sequence comes from Eupithecia vulgata, assembly GCA_946478455.1. Classification (NCBI taxonomy): domain Eukaryota; kingdom Metazoa; phylum Arthropoda; class Insecta; order Lepidoptera; family Geometridae; genus Eupithecia; species Eupithecia vulgata. The sequence continues at coordinate 5,691,289 of OX297887.1, read as the reverse complement.
GTAAAAAAATAAAACCATAATCCTCTTAAGTGTTTAGTTAAGTATTTTTTAGACGACATTTTACTAAAATATGTTAAATAACTAGCAAATGAAACTGGTTTTTCGTAGTAAAAATTGAAATTTAGAGGAAACTTTGCGATTTTTTTCTATCGAGTCAAGTTGAGTCAATCGTGTTTCGACTCCCATAACTTACTAACTTAAATCCTAAACTTTCGATACTCATCAAAAAAGATTTTGATGAGTATCAAAAGCTTAGGATTTAAGGGTATGTCAATACCCTGCCACATGCTCGCCGGGTTAAAAGGGCATAACCAACCGTAGTCCTCGGTTAACTTGACTGAAATTGGTGTTTAATGTGGGGAAAACTTAAGATTTCGACTGCCTGTGTTAGGAAAGAAACGGACGGCAATGCCATAACTTTGGTCCATGTCTATTAAGATTTATCAAGTGATTTCGAGAGAACTTTTAGAACTTTTTTTTGGTTGATTTTCAGTTCCTTATAACAATGTTATTAAAACTTTTTAAACTTTCGCGATTTGATAACATATTTAAGATTATTTATCGGGTATTTATCGCGTACCTTTTGCTTTTTTTCCCCCAACGTTTCAACCGCGTTTTAGCGATCGTGGTCACGGGGCGACCCTGTGACCACGATAAATACTAAGCGATAAGGCCGCCCATTGTACTTTTATGTTTGAGGTCTATGTCTGTTTGTTGTTTTTTTTTGTGGTGTACAATAAAGAGTTTTGTATTGTATTGTATAAATAATCTTAATTATACAATGTTATTGTTCCGGCTGTGAATTTGGAGATCCTTAATTTTGCTTATATTGGCTTTCATTCCTCAGTTAGTTTCGATTATGGTCTTGGTAAAGACTATGTTCTACTAATAAATTTAAGGCGAAAGTTTGTGCCGTTGCGTTGTGACACACACACATAAATCATCATATAGCCCAGACTATTATTTGCGGGAATATTCGTACTGAACGGGAAAAAGGACCTTTTTATCTCCCTAGAAATGTGAATTTAATTTTGACGCTGGCAATTCTGCGGGGAACAGCTTCTTACTTAAATATATATTTTTTATTGTAGTTACATACAAAATACCCAGAACAAATATCTGAAAATACGCTAAGGAATAAGTAATTTCTTATTAAACTCGGCCACATCTTCACTTCCATTCAAGTGAGATTATGGTCAAACGATGGTCTACAGACTATAAAAAAAAAAGAAAAAAGCTGGCACGACCTCCTTTTGTTTTTCATATACTGTTGGCCAGGAGGTCTACTTTAAAAAACAAACGAAGTTGACGACGTCGATCGCACGGATCGAACAACCTTTCCGTCAAGTGGCTTCGGGCGCGTCACGAACTGACATCCTTCGTTTCGGAACAAGAAACAAAAGTCAACCATTTTCTGAACATAAGTCAATAATTTTCTGTGTGTGAATTGTCCAGCATTATTATTATTTTATAGTTTATGGGTCAGTAATGCCCGGTTTTAGCTGGCTTAGTATTTGCACCATCCCAACTCTTCCCGTGGGTGTCGTAAGAGGCGACTATGGGGCATACAGGGGGGGGGGGGGGGCGGGGCGGGTAGCAGCGCCTCTTTCAGTATAGATCTACCACCGAACTGCGATCCACAACCCGCATGCCCGGCGTGGAGATTACGGGCATTCCCCTATGAGATAAAAGCCAGTAAGGCGCTTATCAGGGCGTGGCCTGGGTCCAGCAGTGGACCAATATAGGCTGTTGAGATGAGATTGAGAATGACTGGTTTTACACTTGGCAACAAAAAAAAAACAACAATATGTTTTCTTTAACTTAATGTACAATAATATGTACATTTACAGTGTTTGAGATACCCTTTTATGTAAAATAAATATCTGTGTTAGGAAACTTCGCTCTACCAAAACAAATAAAATGTAGATTAAGTTACGTGTACCTTTAAGGTACTTAATACAGATATTGTTAAGTATCAATCAAGTTTAAATGACAAGACTAAGTGCAGGTGTTAAGTGATAAGTAAAATCAGCGTGCAAACACATGAATTTTACTAATCAATAAAAAATATAATTACTTGCCCTTGCTAGTACTAACAAAGTGTCAGGAAACTAAAATAACGGATCGGTCGTCTTTCGTTTTGTGCGATCCGACGTCATCTGTCAACTTCGTTCGTTTTTCAAAGTAGACCCCTGGCCCACAGTATATCATTCGTTTTTCAACCTCTTCGATTTGTGATGTCGTCAGCGTGGATCAAAGCTCAAACTGTTTTATTTCCTTTAGACCTTACAGGACTCTTCGACACGTAAATTTTTTCTTCATTGTATGAAAAAACAAAAAACAATCGCGCCAACTTTAAAAATGTGTCTATAATCAAAATAGAACTTACTTTTAATATCTCTGATCTTGGCGCTCAGAGTCTTAACAGGCACGTTGAACTTGAGGGCCGCTTGTCTCTGGCTCAAGATTTTGTTCATCACCTCATCAATAGCTAACTTCAGGTCATCATCTGTAACGCAAAAAGGTTTTTTTTAATCATTGAAAAAACTTCTTAATGCAACATTTTATAATAATCTCTAATAGGACCGAAGTGCTTGGGAAGGCAGTTCCAACAGGGTTAAGACGTATCGTAAGAGATCCTTAAGCCAATTTCAGACCACATCGATAGTACCATGACATTGCATTGTCACCGAACTGTAAGGGTCCCATTCCACTCATCAAATATTCCAATTTCCATGGGAAAGAATTAACCTGTATACGTTTACATAGAAACAACGCGTGCGAAGCCGCGAGCAGAAACTAGTATCCAAATCTTTGATCAAATGTGCATTGGACAAAGAAATTGGATGAGTGGAATGGGCACCTATGACAAATTTCAGCTCAATCGGTTGATAATGATTGGATTTGACGACCGATGTGGCGCGGTGGGTGAAGGTCTGCCTGCGACGCAGGAGGTTGCGGGTTCGATTCCCGCCTCGGGACAAATGTGTGTACGATCTGCAGACATTTGTTCAGGGTGTTGTGGTCGTTTTCTATATTTAATAAAAAATATCTATCTATGTATTGTATTATATTATGTATATCAGTTATCTAGTTCCCATAACAAAAGCTCTGCTTAGCTTGGGGCTAGATAATGCTGTGTGAATTGTCCAGCATTATTTATTTATTTATTTATAATGAAAACTGGTCTATAATTCAGTAGCAAGATTTGTCCCAAAGCCACTAATAGGTCAAGTAGAATAAAAAAAACTTTGTAAAAAAACCATATATCATTGTCCTTCTATCCACGAATTGGTTTGGTACCCCAGCGACTGAAAACGAACGAAGGGGAAGCCGCTAATCCGGTAGAGCTACAACCTGGCAAGGACTGCCGGAAAGATTTGGAGGATTTCCAGGTTTTTTTAAAAGTCTACCGACAACCGCTGGGTAAACGTGTTTTTGAGTGGAGACCGCGACTCGGCAAACGTAGTGTACGACGCCTTGTGACCATGTGGGATGACGATTTGCGAAAGACTGCTAGCAGATGCTGGATGCGGCAAGCTGAAGACAGGGCTGAAGATATGGCGCTCATTAGGGGAGTGTCTTTGACCACAATCTCACCTGATGGAAGGTGAAGATGTGGCCGACGATGTATCACGAAGGTCTAGAAGATTATTCACTCTTGTTTTGAAGAGACCCAGGTTGTAATTTATGGGAAAATCAGCAGCAGGGAAGACAACCAGAAACAAAACTTATTGGAAACGATTGGAGAAACCCTCCTCTATTCTAAGCGTTTCTAATAAGATCTGTTGCACCGCCCACAGGAAATCAGGCACATTATATCAACTAGAATTATGATTTACTAATCCTTATTAAAAATTCTAAATTTTTATCCGTGTACCGTATAAATGCATGGAAGCCTCGATTAAGGATGGCTAAGCAAGCGTTAGTGGAAGGACCAACGCCTTCCTAAATGATTAGAGGAAAATCGCACCGAGTGGAAAGATTAGGGGGCGGAATTTTTATTTGAGCAGGGGGGCAGAATAACCTAAGATAATAATATAAATAAATAAATAATGCTGGACAATTCACACAGCATTATCTAGCCCCAAGGTAAGCAGAGCTTGTGTTATGGGTACTAGATAACTGATATACGTAATATTATACATTACATAGATAGATATTTTTTTATTATACATAGAAAACACCCAGACCAACGGAACAAATTTCTGCAGATCGTACACAAATTTGTTCCGAGGCGGGGATCGAACCCGCAACCTCTTGCGTCACAGGCAGACTCTCGCCCGCTGCGCCACTGAGGTCGTCAAATAAAAAATATGAATATAAAATATGTGGGAAATGAAAAGCTCTTATTTATTTATTATATAATATATTTATTATATTATACTAAACCTACTCAGAAAGTTGATTTAAGTTCGTCATTGCAAGCGTACCAAAAAGCGGAACGGAAAACTATGGAATTTCATTTCTCACATGTTTAGCGGGAGATTTTTTTTTCTTTTAAATTTCAACTTTTGAACATTCATGTTCAGGTATTTAACGATATTTTAGTGACTGAGAAGATAAAGGTAAGTGCTTATTATGAAAAACATTTAGGCCGAGAGAATTAAAATAAAAAAACCCAAAAACTTCATCAAACTTCTTATAAATATGTACCACTCAATATGAGAGTTTAATAAATTCTTGTGACAGTCAGGATTGGTTCTGAAGAAATAAAATAATGCTAAATCATTAGGTTACTCAACAGCCTATAATGGTCCACTGCTGGACGCAGGCCTCCTCCTGACAATCGCCTTATTGGCTTTTATCTCATGGGGGTTAATTAACTGCTTGGGGATCACAGTTTCATGTTCGATCTATTCTGCAAGAGGCGCTGGTGCCCCCCGTCGTATGTCCCTTAGTCGCTTCTTACGACACTCACGGGAAGAGTTGGGGTGGTGCTAAGCCGGCACTACATGGCTAGTAGGTTACTAATAATAAGGCAAATGGCAATGTAATGAAATTATACTACGGTTTTGTAAACCACATTCCGAAATTTGATTTTTACCAGCTTTTAAGGGTGGCCCACTGTGCGTCGCGAGTCTCGGTGTGAGGAGGTATATAAATAAATAACACTGGACAATTCACACAGCATTATCTAGCCCCAAGCTAAGCAGAGCTTGTGTTATGGTACTAGATAACTGATATACATAATACAATACACAGATAGATATTTTTTATTATACATAGAAAACGACCAGAACACCTTGAACAAATGTCTGATAGTACACACATTTGTTCTGAGGCAGGAATCGAACCAGCAACCTCCTGCGTCGCAGGCAGACCTTCGCCCACCGCGCCACAGAGGTGACCCTAGTAGTCCACTTTATTACCTGTGTACTGTCTATAAGTCTTCCATCGTTCCTGCAAAGGAAGCTTCTTGGGATACTTCGTTTTGGGTGTATCCGCCTCACTCCCAGCATCCCCTGTCCGCGGCGCCCGTTTTCTCGAAGTTGATCTAGACGTCTCCGACTCTTTAAAATCTGAAAAAGTTGAGGGTCAGTGTAAGCATAGGACCATGGTGGATGGTGCACGCTTCAGAAGGCCTATATCCAGCAGTGGGTAAAATCCGGTTGTGAATGATGATGATGAGTGTTCGCTTCTCGCGATGTATAGTTGCCGGCAAATATCTTGTCCTGTGATGGGCATCGAGTATGGGAAGATTGCAGTTACACTAACGGATATAATTCGTATGCCGTCGACCACTCAGCAGGCGAATGAGATAGGAACAGCTTAGTATAGCTCTGTCTCACCCCCGAATACTCAAACGCATCTCAGGTCAAACACGTCTCAAGTGATGATTTTTTGACACAAATTTTCATTGAATTATGTCAAAAAACCGCGACTTATGACGAGCTTAAATGTAAGTTTCGTTTGAGTATTCGGGGGTTACTCTTTTATTATTTGAAACAAAAACTATCAATGTATAATCACTTAATCACTTATTAAAAATTCACACAGCATTATCTAGCCCCAAGCTAAGCAGAGCTTGTGTTATGGGTACTAGATAACTGATATACATAATACAATACATTACATAGATAGATATTTCTTATTATACATAGAATACGACCAGAACACCCGGGACAAATACCTGCAGATCGTACAAATATTTGTCCCAAGGCGGGAATCGAACCCGCAACCTCCTGCATCGGCGGACCATCGCCCACCGCGCCACAGAAGCCGTCATACTGTATAATCTAAGCGATCGTCCAGAATGCAGCCGCCTACCAATTTGTCCTTAGAATTGCGTTCTGCGCATCTTTCAACGGGTTTCTACGGGGACAGAATGACAGTTATACATTACATGTGGAATACACATAAAATCAACAGCCCTTACCACTGCTGGATATGCCCTTTAGTGTACTGGGGAGGCCTAACAGGCCTGTCTAGATTGCTTTTTAAAATGATTCCTTGAACATCAATAATTTATGTACAATACAAAAACACTTTATTGTACACCAGATAAAGAACATTACGTGAGACAAGTGCAATGGACGGCCTTATCGCTTAGTGCTTAAGTGATCCCTTCTAGACAAACTTTGGAGGGAAAGAAATATAGGAAAGGCAGGGGGTGTTATGTAATGCATGACGTAGCCATATCATTTTCAAAATTAATAACATAAACACATAGCTAAACAGAAATAATAATAATTTTAGCAAGTAAAAAAAAACCCGCCTGTTTCTGCGCTGCCGTGGTGAGCCCAAAAAGGTCAGTCTCAGCTTTATGCTGTTCTGTACCTATCAGGATAGCTACAAAACAGCGCTGGTTTTCAGACTGACCCACTTTGTGTGCACCACGAGCCGAGACGAGAGGTATTACTGTATAGTAATTATGTTATGTGTGTTTTTTACCTTAATTTTCCTGTGCTGCTTGTGAGTGAACCCAATAAAAGTTTATCTATCTATCAAAAACTACTAAACAGTATGAAATTTGGCGTACATTTAGAACATAGCCTAACTTAGATCATAGGCTACTTATGATACCAAAACTACGCGTACGAAGCCGCCGCCAGGAGCTAGTACTCAATATCTTTACCTTCATCATCATCTTCCTCCTCCTCATCAAATTTATACGATCCACCATCATCATTTACATCATCATCATCAAGCGTTTCAATATCTTCAAGATAATCCGCATCATATTCTCCTTTCTGTTCATTATTCTCCGTATCTTCAATATTCTTGTGCAAAAGTTCTTCGTCCAGGTATTCAACGTCGTAAGTCTCTTCTGGTTCAGATTTTATTTCATCACTTTCAATTTCTGAAAATTATTGATAAATAAATAATATTAGACAATTCACAATCTACTAGATAATGCTGTGTGAATTGTCTCATCATCATCATCATGATGATGATGATGAGACAATTCACACAGCATTATCTAGCACCAAGCCAAGCAAGGCTTGTCTTGTGGGTACTAGATAACTGATTTACATAATACAATACACATATAGACATTTCTTATTAAACATAGAAAATGACCAGAACACCCGGAACAAATATCTGCTGATCATACAAACATTTCTCCCAAGGCAGGAATTTGCCACAACCTCCTACGTCGCAGGCAAACCTTCGACCACCGCGCCACAGAGGTCCTCAATTTAGCAGTTGATTTATTTTCGAGGTTACAAACACAAAATGGGGCTGTCCATTCTAATCACGTAAAGCTCGAAAGGGGGAGGGGGTTTTGCAAAAATCACGAAATATCACAAGGGGTGGTGTGGTAAGATATATCAATTGTATTTATTTTTCAATGTACATTACATTATGTTCATGTACTAGTACAATTGGTTGCCAGGAAGAAATCGCTATTAGCGATTAGGCCGCCGATTGTGCCACTACATGAAGTTAGTACAGTCAGCGTCAAATTGAAATAAGCGTGAAGAGTAGTCAAAATGATAAAAGCAATTTGATATACGCAGATCGAATGATCATATTGTTGTAAGCACCCAAGGTGTTCAAAACATCTTACTACTCATTGTTTCATATATAAATGAGCAGTCAGAGTGATCAAAATTATCTTAGCAAACAAAACTTTCAGAGTTATCTGTGCATATTGTTGCAATTCTTTTGCACTTTCACAAAAATTTTTTTGATGGTAATTTTTTTTTTGTGGTTTTTACTTAGCAACAATTCTGCCAGTATCCGAGTAACAATTGTCAGAAACTTTAGTAAAGATATATGAAGAATTGGGAAACTACTGACTGGTCGAATGAGGGAGTATTATATAAATTAGTTAATTTTGATTAACCAGTTTTACACATCATAACCAGTTTTGTTAAATCTGAACTCAGTTTAGGTCTTTCCTTTGTGTCATGAGTCATGACTCATGAGTCATTTTGTTCTCTTCTCTGTAGTTTCGTATATGAGAGGCATTAAGGCACTTATCAGAGGAGGACTTATATACTCAGTATCTGTTTTGATCAGAGGTTTAAACTGGAATTTTGACTTAATATTTTTCATCCTACCAAAGATGCAGTGAATTTTGGCAAAGCTGTAAACTATTTTTTTTCAAAAGTCAAAAGTCAATAACTTTATTTCTTTAGGCTTACAAACTAAGCACTTAGACACGTCAAATATAATACTATAAACAGGTTTACAAATAGTCATTATTATCAAATAGGAAATATGATGTTATTGATTTTATTCGCTTCAATTTTTTGTCCACTAGTGGAAGAAGCGAAAAAGAAACCACTAGTAAGTTTTATAAAACTTAAAATTAATACATCATCTTAGTCTAAATATAGGTAATCTGATTTATATACCTATGTCAATATTTATATAAAACTAAGCTTAACATTATTTTCCTTAAATACTATTGTCGGTGCGGAACTGGGCGACATCTGGCCAAGCATTAACATCATTGATGTAATCATCGATGGAGTAATAGGCTTTCTTTATAAGATTTCGTTTTATGTATTGTTTAAATTTACGAATTGGGAGCTCAGTTGCTTCAGATGGAAGCTTGTTATAAAAGCGTACACAATTGCCCATAAACGATTTCCCTACCTTTCGTAATCTATATGATGGGATTTTTTATTTCTAATATTTCTAATAATTTTTTATTTCTATTCTATTTTTTATTTCTAAATGGATACGGAACAAACCTATTTTTTGCTCTTGATTCCGACTCTGCAGAATCTGTTGCTTGAACTTGTTGGCTTCTTGCAACTTCCATATGCAATCCTCGCAGATCTGATCCTCTTCTTCAGAGCTTTCAATTGTCCACTAGAAAATAAACAATTCAATATATTTCTCAATGGCCTATGCTCTGCAGCGGTAAAACAAGCCCAATATTAATCTATAACACAGGACATTTTGATTACATTTAAAGTGATAAATTTCTTGTGCAGTCTTTGGCTGTTATCAGAGTTGTTGGCGGATAGTATTGTCCAACTAGTTTATAAGGAGATTTATAAATATTATACAATTTAGAAGTAATCTAGAGGCTTGTAACCTATAAGTCGTTCAACGCTAATTTAATTAAGTATAAAACTTTTTCAGGTAAGCTGCGAAAATCGGCTTTTCCACATTTTACAGAAAGCTGTTTGATAATTATTTTCCTTCTAAGTACTAAACCGTAGCATGAAGAAAGCTTCAAAGTTTCGCTTACCGGAATTGAAAAACATTGCGTGAGCATCTTCCCGTAGGCTTCATTTTCGTCCTCATGTTCGTCCCACATAGGTCTAAGATAACCAAATTTGAGACAGCACTTACACTTCCCAAAATATGTCTCTATTTCAAGTTTTTCCACTGCCATTTTCATAAAATTTTAGAGCGGTATTTTACAAAACAACAATCACTTTACGAGAAAGTACGCCATTTTGAAAAAAATATTTTAAAATTTAACCACAGATCCACGAAACCACGCGTCGTATTCTATTTACCGATTGGTTACCGATTAATCGAGTTGACATTAAAATCGACTGCAATGTCATGTCAGGGATTTTTAATCTGTTCTATTGACTTTTTGTTTGGCGTTGTATTGGGGGCCGTATTTGGGCAAAACCTTTTTTACGATTTACAATGTATATTGTTTACAATTTTCGCGTTTTTTTAATGAAATTATGTACATTTTAAATTAGATTTAAGATAAAGTAACTTTGAGTACAAAATGAGTGTAACTATTACGAAAACCAATGGACCTATTATAAACCCAGCATTGTGCAGATGTTGTAGGGCTATTAAAAAATGTAGAACACTTACTGCTGAATACACTTGGCAGGAAGAGAAGGAGGTTTATGCGGACATGGTTATGGATTGTTTCGGTATTTTGGTAAGGACACCTCCTCATCAGCCTATAATGGTCCACTGCTGGATGCAGGCCTCCTGACTTTTATTATTATCACCTATAACATATAGAAACCCTGTTGATCACCAATGGGTAAAACAGATTTGAAAGTTTGAAGTGTAGAGGATTTAACTGTGTTTTATTTCCATGCAATAAGTACCCACCCATTATTATTGCCCACCAGTTGTGACTTTACTGTGTTCGCCCAGTTCATCGTTCCTATCTAATTAATATTTTCCTAGGAAGGTCCTATGGTCGATTAGTTTTCTAAATGAGTTCAGTTGCCCTGTATGGTTTATTGACATACATAATGGTCATTATACTTCAAATGTTACAAGGTAATCTAATCAGTAAAATCTCTGGTTTCCAGCTCTCCCATGTAGATGACAATTTAAAGGACTGTGGCGTGTGTGCAACCTGTGTGGTCCGACTACGAGATGCAAGTGCATTCCGCCGTCAAGTGTTGCAGTGTGAAGAACTGTTCCTGAATGCTAAACTGCAGCCTGATAAGGAACTTGGAGGTATGTACATATTATTATAATGGTCCATGAAATTTGTCAATACTTATGGCCTATAATTATTCGAGAATACACACATCATTGTACCCATTTTAGGCTGTTGCGAAATGTTCAGATAATTTTTATGATACTTTTCAGTATGAAAAGTAAACGTCAAATAAAATGAATTCAAAAATTTTAAACACCAGAAGCATCACTTAAAATTTTTATTTCGTAGCATTTTTTCAAGAGCATCCTTTAATTCTAACCTTAAGGATGTTTGTTTGATTTGATTAGTTATCATTAGTTTAATTTATTTTAAAATAATAATTATTTTATTATTGTAATAATAGTAAAATAATTATAACTTTAAAATAATGTATTTGCCTCAATGATCAAAAACTATTTAATGTTTAATATTTTATTAATATTTATTTTATAAAATTTAACTTATACATAAATGATGTGTTCTCCCTCACCTCACCTCAACAGCCTATATTGGTCCACTGGGACCTACTAGGTTATAATTTGCTATTTCCATAAATTTTTAGTAAAACATTTATTTGTAAAGATTGATCCTTATCAGCAACAGACGCCATTGGTTCAATAATACAGGATGTAATTTTTTTTTTTAAATCATTTGTTTCCATTACCGTCTAAAGTAAAAGAATTTGGAAAAAAATAAATATTTATTTATTTTATATGCAGTTATTGTTTTCTTATAAATCGAGGGCATGACTCCTTTCACGACTTTTCCCTAACTCTCGTGGTTTCGGACTTGGCCGTCACCGCCCTTCTCAAAAAACCACCCTGTATATCCCACTCAAACTACGACTCGCGAAGGTCAAGATCGCGACGCCGAACGCGGACGTCATGCGCGTAGCCATCACCCTATAGCAACCACACATGTTTCGCGCGTATAGGCAGAGCGTTATGATTGGCTAGGATTTTTTCGCGCCTACCAAAATTAAGGCATCTGCGCAGGATCATCGGTGTAACTTATAAACGTGGTCAAACTATACCCAAGTGTTTTTTTTTTTGCAGCAGTAAAAGTTACGAGGCAACTGGACATTGATCTGAAAATTGAGCCGAAAGATGATGTGGTAGAAGATGATCTCTTTTTGAATTTCGCGAGTGCAGTTCCTATAGAGGGTAAGAAAACTTGTTTTTGATTCACAATACAACAGAAGTTTTTTGCTTTACTTCATCATTATCATCATCATCAGCCTATACCTGCCCACTGCTGGACATAGGCCTCGCCTAATGAGCTTGATTTACTTAATGCTGGTCAATAGGTTAAAAAAATCTTATAAGTCCGTCGATTAGATTATCAGAAGTTTTTTTTTTTGTCATTAAACAAAATGTGATGAAGATATGGCAGATGCTACTAGCCAATATGGTTGTATGATCTAGTTTGAAACTGAGCAGAGTTTGTGTTATGGGTGCTACATATCCATAACTGATAGTAAATAATAGATTACTCAAATAAATATCTTACATTCACAAAGAAAACACCCAGACCAGCACAAATATCAATCTACAGAGAGTTCTTGTCTCGAAGTGGGAATAGAACCCGCAACCTCCTGCGTCACATGCGGAACTTCGCTCACTTTACCAATGAGTTTGACAACTTCGCAGTGGCGCGGTGGGCGAAGGTCTGCCTGCGACGCAGGAGGTTGCGGGCTCGATCCCGCCTCGGGACAAATGTGTGTACGATCTGTAGACATTTGTTCAGGGTGTTCTGGTCGTTTTCTATGTATAATAAAAAATATCTATTTATGTATTGTATTATATTATCTAGTACCCATAACACAAGCTCTGCTTACTTTGGGGCTAGATAATGCTGTGTGAATTATCTAGCATTACTTATTTTATTTACTGTTCATCATTCTAGAACCAGTACCACCAGCAGTCTTCAAAAGATCTGAAGAGAAACCACCTCCAGAAATTGACATAAAAGATAATATCCTGGACCTCGTGAACCCCGAACCAGAAGAGAAGGATGAACCGATGAACTTCGAAGATGCTGACGACGATAGAGACAGTGATTGGTCGGCTTCGTCATCCGACTCTGATAAACCTCTGAAACGTAAGAAGAAGGTAGAGAAGAAGACAAAAACTAGTAACGGCAAGCTCGCGAAGAAGAAAGCTAAGATGCTGAAAGAAAAAGTTGGGAAGAAAAAACCAGGTAAAATATATTTTTAACACTTAAATATTATAAATGCGAAAGTTTAGATGGATGGATGTTTGTTGCTTTATCACGCCAGAACGGCTGTACGGATCGGGGTGAAATTTGGCACCAAGATAGATTATAGTCTGAAATAGCAGATAGGCTATATTTTTATCTCGGAATTCCCACGGCAACGGCAACTTCTCAGGTGAAACCGCGAGGCGGTGCTAGTTATAAAACGTCATTCATTTTCGACGTAAAAATATGCAAAATCGCTATTTGCATAATTTTGCTTACATTTCATAATAGGTGTGTATTATTAAGAAAAAAAAACAACCAGGGACCTAGATAAATACTATTCGAATACAAAAAAGCAACGTGAAATGGTGGAAATATGCTCGAATTACAAATCATTTTGGTAGTAGGTACGTTTGTATGTCATCAATCATCATCCACAGATAAATAATAAATTTTCCCGTTTTCAGACACAAAAATACAGAAATCTCCTAAGAAGCCACCAGTCGAAAAGAAACCAAACCATGACAGAGATCTAGACTGCATGTCTGAAGAGAATCTCCTCACCATCATCCAGTATTCATACGTGTGCCCTTTCAAGAACAGAAGAAATAACTACTACTGTTTCTACTGTAAAGACTACTATCCGAAACCTGAAGACTTAAGAGAACACACAGTATCCCACGACACGAAACCCTTCCAAATCCTAATGGGTTACAAGAAAATGCCTAAGCTAGACATAACACGAATAGACTGCAGATTGTGCTCATTAAAAATTGACGATCTAAACGTTTTTAAACAGCATATAGACAATGTTCACGGTAAGAAAATTTACTTCCAAGCGCCGGATAAGATGCTTCTCTTCCGCCTAACATGGAACGATTTGGTCTGTGTAGTTTGCAACGATGTATTCGAAGATTTCAACACGCTAAGCACTCATATGATAGATACGCATTTCAGTAATTTCACCTGCGATATTTGTGGTATGTGCTTCTTGGAGAAACCGCGATTAGATGCCCATCTAAAAAGACATAAAGACGATGAGAAACACACCTGCGAAATATGCGGTAAAGTCTTCAAATCTAACCATTACAAAGACATGCATGTCGATATAGTTCACAAACGTAAAGCTATTATCCGTTGTCCGAAATGCGATGAGTGTTTTATGTCGTACGCATTAAAAAACAAACATTTGACCGAAGCGCATGGACAGAAGCGTACGTACCCTTGCAATTTATGCGATAAAGTTTACAATAGACAGAAAACTTTGACCGAGCATCAAAGACGTAATCATCAGAAAGTTATGAAGCATCAATGTGAATACTGTGATCAAAGATTTTATTTGCCGTCTAGGTTGAAAGAACATATGGCTACGCATACTGGGGAAAGGAATTTCCGATGTGAGCATTGTGATAAGAGTTATCCACGTCTTAAATCTTTACAGTATCATATACGTACTCATACAAATGATAGGAGATTTAGATGTCATATTTGCGGGCAAGGTTTCATCCAAAATCCTAGTTTGAAAGCGCATATTAAAAGCCATCACCCCGAGTGCGAGGTTGATTTTTTGTATGATAATAATTTTAGGAAATTCCAATAATCTAATTGTAACTTTATGGCTGTGTCCCCAGTAAGCAAACTGTGAGCGGCCGACTGAGTAAAGTAAAAGTAAAAAATGTTTATTACAGTAAATGATACAACATAGATTAGTAGGTAAACTTAAACCTAACTTTAACCTAAAACACACGAAAAAGTTAATTTTGTACATAATTTGCTGAGCTTATTTCTACAGTGATTTCCGTCGGCTTCCTCACTAAGAGTGAAACGCAAATTTGTGGCGAACTGAACGCCGGGCGTAGTGAACGCCCGGCGAACAACCATATCGCCGCTGCCGACTGGAACCGGTTTTGCTGCGAGTCGGCCGCTAACTGAGACAGTCGGCGCACGTAACGCTGCAAACTGCGTACAGTGAGCGCAAACTAGCAAACTGTGGACACTCAATTTCAAATATTATGGAATGGCGTACTAAACCGATACGCCGCAAACTCAGTCGGCCGCTCGCAGTTTGCCTACTGGGGACACAGCCTTACAATACAAATTACATATGTACCTACCTACTAAGAGAAAGAGGGTGATTCTTGAACCCGTTGGGTTCTTTTGCTCTTTGTTTTTTTTTTATTACTGTGTATTTAGCTATTTTATTATTATTTGATGAAAACATTTAGGTATTAAGCACATAGACACACAAAAACAGTATTTATCTAGACGACCTCTGTGGCGCGGTGGGCGAAGGTCTGCCTGAGACGCAGGAGGTTGCGGGTTCGATTCCCGCCTCGGGACAAATGTGTGTACGAATTGCAGACATTTGTTCAGGGTGTTCTGGTCGTTTCCTATGTATAATAAAAAATATCTATCCATGTATTGAGTATATCAGTTATCTAGCAACCATAACACAAGCTCTGCTTAGCTTGGGGATAGATGATGCTGTGTGAATTGTCCAGCATTATTTATTTATACTAATATTAAAAATAGGTAAAGTTTGTGAGGACCGTAGGTACCGTAGGACCGTAAGTTTGGGAGGCGTACTAAACCGATTTAGAAAATTCTTTTACTAATAGAAAGCCAAGTTATTTGTGAGTTTCATGGGCTATATATCAACCCGAAAAATGAAAAGACTTGTTTGTGGTCAAGTAAAAATGTTTACAGCCCAACGTAGTGAGCACGACTCAGCTAGCTACGTAAAATAAATCGTGCGTATTCAAAAAGTATTAGTACACGTTACACGCACTGTTTGAACACGAATACCAAGAAAAAATCATCATCATGTCAGCCCATAATATACGTCCACTGCTGGGCATAGGCCTCCCCCATACGACGCCACAAAGAGCGGTCCTGAGCCGCCTCCATCCATCGACTCCCTGTACCGCTAATGTCGTCGGTCCATCGAGTTGATGGTCTCCCAACACTCCGTTTCGCGTTGTATCGTGGCCGCCACTCGAGAACCTTTACTCCCCAGCGGTAATCAGTTCTGCAAGCTAAAATAAGTATATTTTATTCGAATAAAAATTTAAATCGTGGAACAAAGTTGACCCCTTGGGGTCCAGAATCACCCACTTTCAGCATGGCACCCGTTTAATGAGCCTTTGTTCGTTTTTACTCGATTCAATCCTATTCTGATCCATCTTTGGCTGATTGGCCCATACCGGACCCAAAGTGGCGCCGCCACCTAATTTATGTTATTATTCCGTTTAACAAAGGAATTTTCAGAAATCCTTCTTCCAGTTTGTGATACCTATCATAAGCTTTTTTTTAATGCCTCTGTAATAGTTTTATTCTATTTAGTTTAGGAAGAGATACGAAGTTGCCCTTGGTGGCCACCAACATCTACATATTTTCGTATCTCTTCCTAAACTAAATAGAATAAAACTATTACAGAGGCATTAAAAAAAGCTTATGGGTATCACAAACTGGAAGAAGGATTTCTGAAAATTCCTTTGTTAAACGGAATAATAACATAAAGTAGGTGGTGGCGCTAGTTTAGGTGCTGTATGCGCCTTAAGGTGATACGAGTCCCAAAACGCACGTTTTGACTATACGGAAAAACAATTTTAAGGCAATAAAACACTTTAAATATTTTTTGATGAGCATCAAAAGTTTAGGATTTTAGTAAGTAAGTTATGGGAGTCAAAACACGATTGACTCGACTTGACTCGATAGAAGAAAATCGCAGTGTCCTCTAAATTTTTGTTTTTACTACGGAAAACCAGTTTCATTTGCTAGTTATTTAACATATTTTAATGAAATATCGTCTAAAAATACTTCACTAAACACGGCTATTGTTTTTTTTTTTGTTTTTGCGAAAGACGACTTATTTTAGACTCTAAAATTTGTTATTGCTCTAAAATTTAGAGCAATAACAAATTGAAAAATGAAAAGCACTGAAATTGCGCGGGCCGGGTCTTGCCTCCTTTTCTCGCCTTCACCGCGCGGTGTTCGCTCGTCCTTGTCTCGAGAAAGCGACCCTAACAGCAATATAAATTCTGATCGTCTTCCGAAACAAATGTTCTTCCATGGTATGCATTGCTTATAATTACTGAAAGACTGTTTTATTGAACAAAAACAGATACTGCCGTAGTGCCTACTGCGTATCTTCTCTTTTTTAGGGTTCCATACTCGAAGGGTGAAAATGGAACCCTATTACTAAGCCGCTGTCTGTTCTTCCGTGCGTCTGTCAGAATGCTGTTGGTATTTTATGAACCGTTAATAACTATAATAAGGAGTATACACAGTTGAAATTATCTAAGGAGTATAGACAGTTGAAATTTTCTAAGGAGTATAGACAGTTGAAATTTTCTAAGGAGTATAGACAGTTGAAATTATGTAAGGAGTATAGACAGTTGAAATTTTCTAAGGAGTATAGACAGTTGAAATTTTCTAAGGAGTATAGACAGTTGAAATTTTCACTGTGACACACACAGATTTAAATGATTTAATAATACTGTACTAGTAATATTTGACGACCTCTGTGGCGCGGTGGGCGATGGTCCGCCTGTGACGCAGAAGGTTGCGGGTTCGATTTCCGCCTTGGGATAAATATTTGTACAATCTGCAGGTCGTTTACTAAATAAAAAAAAAACTATGTATGTAATATTGTATTATGTATAACAGATATCTAGTACCCATTACACAAGCTCTGCTTAGCTGGGGGCTAGATAATGCTGTGTGAATCCAGCATTATTTATTTCTGTTGTCACTGTAACAAAATATAATAAAAATAAAAAAAAATAGACTAAAGGGGGCAACTTCTATACCACGTTGAGTACCGATCACCGATTTACTTCAAACTTTTTTATAATTTTAAGAATGATATTATTATTTGAGGTCTGTTAATGAAGATAATCTTAAGGCGCATACCCCACCCAAACTAGCGCCACCACCTACTTTATCTTATTATTCCGTTTAACAAAGGAAATTGCAAAAAATCCATCGTACAGTTAGTGATACTTATTATAACCTTTTTTTAATGCCTCTTTTATAGTTTTATTCTATTTAGTTTTAGGCAGTGAATCGAAGTTGCCCTTGGTGGCCACCAAAATCTATTTTCGAATCTCTGCCTAAACTAAATAGAATAAAACGATTACAGAGGCATTTAAAAACAGCTTATGAGATATATCACAAACTGTGAGATGGATTTTTGAAATTTCCTTTGCTAAACGGAATAATAAGATAAATTAGGTGGCATGGCGGCGCCACTTTGGGTAGGGTATGCGCCTTAAATCTATTATTTTTAGCCTAGGTTATTAGTTAACGCAAAACATCACATAAGTTTTGTACATAAAAAATACTCTCTAGACTTTAATTGATATTTAATTAATTATTACGTGCCCAAAACAATCATTATTATTATTTAAAGACAGAATAATTAGATGCTATTTATGTTATGAATTAAAAGTGCATTTATTTATACTATACCTTTATTAGGAAAGAAATATACAATCAAATAATAGAATTAAATTATAACTAGTATTTACAATAGAAACAATTGAGCTATCTGCAAACTGTTGCAAACAATCTACAGATAGCTCAACTGATCCATATCAATACCAGTTGGAAGCGTGCCTAAGACACTGGCTGCATTGCCCCGCTGTATAGCAATGCTGATGCGCTGTGCCAGATACTCATAATATATATTTATTTATATCACTTAGTTATCTTAAGAGTAAGAGAAACATAGGAAATTAAAACGATATTATAGGTAATGTAAATTATACAGTTTAAGGTTTTATTTAAGTACAGTTATTTCAATAAGTTATCCTACATCACGAAACAGCTTTTTTGGAACTAAGTTCCATAACGCGCGTTGTGAAAGGGGGCTGGACGGAAAAAATTCTCACAAAAAGTTGTAAGTTGTTGTAAGTTGTTTCTCTGTCTGTCTCTCTCTTATAGAAAGGAACTTCGTTCCATCCGGGTGTCCCTTCCCTTGACACCTCTCAACTTTTTGATAATTTTATACACAAGTAATTTCTTTTGTATAAATGAATTTGTCACTACTTATTTTATATCTACCTACCTACTCGGTAAATGTATTTCAAATGATATTTATGATGTAACCGACATAGGTAATTATAATTACATACCTACCTACCCACTAATTTATAAAAATCAATGAATAAAATATTTGTATAAATATTATCTACTATATTTTATTTTACTTTATACCACTAGACTACATACTATAGGATTTTTTTTACACTTTAAGTATACGTAATCAAAAAATCTATACTCACGAGAAGAACCTTGGATAGCTACCTAACTTTTACAAGGTTTCCTCGATCTACCTACTTATCATTTAAGGCGCATCAATTTATTTTTATGTTTTAAAATTGTTTATTTTTAATTAATGTAATTGGTGTTACCGTATTAATTAAAGTAAATAAATAAAAATACCCCAACCGTAATCCGAATCTAAGCGGGTGAAATTGTCTAAGGCAGAGGTCGGCAACGCTGTGACCGCGGGCGCACGTGCGCCCGCGCCAACTTTTTGATGCGCTCTCCAGCTGCAAAAAGTGAGAAAGTCCAAATCTACAAGCCACGAATGCATTCGTGGCTTGTAGATTTGGACTTTCTCACTGATGTAACGATAGAACTAAATGAACTGAACCTGGAAATGCAAGGAAAAAATCGTCATGTTGCGAAAATGGTTGAATCAGTGAATACATTGAAAGCCAAACTGACTCTATGGAAATCCCATTTACTGAGAAATTCAATTTCACACTTCCCAAATGTGAAGAAAATTTTCACATGAACGTAATTATGTGAAAATGATATTGATACCTACCACTTCTTTTGCCCCACATTTACAAGTAGATACACTTTTGGACGAATTCAATTCTCGTTTCCAACAATTTAAGAATCTCGAGCAGTTCATAATTAAACCATTCGGAAAAGATCAAAAACTATTTTTGCATAGAAAATCACGATGAAATAGAGCTGGAAATAATAACTAGGAAGAACGACTTGAGCCTGAAATCGTAGGTACATGAGGGACAACAACTTTTGGAATATTGTTGATGAAAATAAATATCCCATTTTAAGAGCATTATACATCATACAGCGCTTAAAATACACGCGTATAGTGCATCAACATACGCATACAGGGCACTATGGCGCTCGCTCATTAGGGAAGGTCTATGTCCAGCAGTGGACTGATGTAGGCTGATAATGATGATGATGATACGCATGCTAATCCATATTTTCGACAATGAAGCACTTGAAATCTAAATGTAGAAGCAGAATGACCGATGTAAATTTGGACCATTTTATTAGGACAGGTACTTCAAAATTATGAGCCAGATTTCATCAAGCTGTCGGAGGAAATGCAAGGCCAAGGATCACACTAATAATTAGGTAGTTAGTGACTGTATGTACCTATGCCTCATGTAATAAATAAACATCTTGTCTTGTCCAACATTTTTTTGCGTCAACCTACATGCGCCCTTCAGGAGTAAATTATTTTAGAATTAGCTCTTAGGCTTGATAAGGTTGCCGACCCCTGGTCTAAGGAATCGTAGGTACTTCTCTATGAAATGCATGCAATCTGTGGGACATCTACGTGTGGCGTGTGGTGTGGTGTGGGACAAGTGTCCGAGTGTGGGACGGACTGGACCATAGACTAGTAAGTTAAAAACTCAATAGTCTATGGTTCAATTAAATGCAAAAAAAACAACGTCAACAAAGGCGTATTGTTGTTTTCTGGAAACAAATTGTAATTTATCGTAATTTTAACTTAAATGTGTTGTAATGGCGGTACCATCTGCAACAAAGAATACTAAAGGACCTATTATAGACCCGGGACTGTGTCGCTGCTGTAGATCTATCAAGAAATGCAGGCTTCTAACAGCCGAGTATGAATGGTCAGGGCAAAAAGAAATCTACTCCGATATGTTCATGGACTGTTTTGGCCTGTTGGTAAGTAACCGAACCAATAAGAGAATAATTAACCTGCCGGTAACATCCGCACATCACCTCATTTTAGGCCTCCGCCACCCCTGGTGGTGTTGTGCCTATCAGCCAGATCCACTGACAACAGCAAAATCAATCACCAATGTTATTTAGTTTCTACTTGAATAAACTACACAAAGGGGTACAAGGGAGCCTCTAACATCTCATCTTCCAAGCCAACGTAACCAGCACGTGGTGTACCCTGCTGGATACCGAACTAGGCTCTGGTGAAAATATCATACAATCTTCATAATTTGTTAACTCGTACAATTTTATTAAAACTGACCCACGAAACAGTACCTAAGTATTGATAAAGACACCCAAAAAGCCCATTAAGGCTTGGCGACAGCTGCTCGCAACTTCAATTCGTAAATTATTGTGTTCCGTAATACCAAAAATGATGACTGAAAACTTTTTGTATTTTCGACACGGTGTTGTTATTCTGTAACTAGACAGTATAAGCTATGTTCCTTATCAAACAAAACATAAAGTATTGTTGTTTTTAATAAAAAACAAATAGGACAAAAACATGTCATTTACGATGTAAAGTTATGCAAATAACCAGGGACCTAGATAAATAATATTCAAATATGAAAAACAACATGATATGGTAAAAATATGCTTGAATTACAAATCATTTTGGGTGGTACTTTTGTATGGGTAAATCATCATCCGCATGCCTCTTAAAGACTCCTAACTTTTTTCTTCTAAAGATTGATTGATTACGAATTTTTGATACATATTCACATAATTTACCCCATAGTAAAAAACTGGAGGTTGCTTCAATTGTAGAAATTTGGAGAATTGCCTAGCTGGATTTATGTTACAGTGCTTACCCGCACTCTGGGCATCTCTAAGGAATGAAATAAGTTCCCAAAACTGTTACCCTTAGTACGGGTGTGCTCTAACGAACTAAGCCACGAAGTCTCTGTCGGTTCTCGTCGAAAATCTTTGGGATTTCTTACGGACTAAGGGTGGGACGCGGGTTCGAGTCCCGCCGAAGTCGAAAATTTTTGGGAACTTATTTCATTACTGTACCATTATTTATTATTACTATAGGCCGGGGATAGGGATACCACATAGGATACCACTGCATGCAGGGCAGAGGCCCCTCCAAGGTTCCTTTCCTTTTTCCACTTTTCTCTATCAATAGATTTGGCTACTCATTTGAAATGCGTCTAACTCGAACACGGTTACACGGATAGGGAGACCTATTAAAAATTGTAATAATGGAAATAAAAAGACTAATAATAATAATGTTTGACAATTCACACAGCATTATCTAGCCCCAAGCTAAGCAGAGCTTGTGTTATGGGTACTAGAATATTTTTTGATTATACATAGAAAACGACCAGAACACCCTGAACAAATGTCTGCAGACACACAAACATTTGTCCCGAGGCGTCAATCGATCCCGCGTCATCAAGTACGGTAACGCTGTCTCTGCAGTCAACAGCATTTTAGTCTGTATACGAAAAAAAGAATTGCTTAAAGGCTAAGACAAAAAGCGGAGTCCTGCCAGCACCGAAAACTCATCACAATCACATCAAAACATCCAACAACTGATAAAAACCGTGAGTTCTTTTTCATGGCCGATACCAAGAGCCCCTCCCCGCCGCCGCCATGCGCCATCTTTCACCGACCGGAAAAAGACCACACGCTCAGTTGTCAGTGTCAGTTTTCTATAGATTGTCAATGTCATCTTTTGGACAAACAAAAACTAGGAACAGAGGGTGAATTTACATCTCTACGTCCCATACCAAAGCTTCCCCTAAGTATGAGAATAAAACCACTCACCGCTACCTAAACACGCCTCGTTTACACGGCCAATGCCTGACAATGAGTCCGTCCACGGACGACGCTATAGTGTAACGCATACAGCCTTTGGCCACCACGCCAGCAAACGCTATCGGGTACAGTTGTTGGCTACCCTACGATACTTAGCCACTTTCACAACACTACAGCCATCTCCTTTCCAGACTGCAAGCCCGGAGGAATAGTCAGTCATCGCTTCGGCTTTGCCACACTCTCAGCCCAGAGAAATAGCCTCGTTGTGAACAAACGCAGCAAATAGCCAATTATGCCTTGTTTGTTGTTGTAGATAAAGATACACATCCCCGAGTTATTTACGCTCCATGTACTTACGCAGCAAATAGCCAATTATGCCTTGTTTGTTGTTGTAGATAAAGATACACATCCCCGAGTTATTTACGCTCCATGTACTTACTACAGCACCCAAATAAAAAGAGGAAGACATCGCCATAACGCCATGGACTCGCTCGTCCAACCTGACATCATTTTTCCTGCTATGATCAATGCGCACACCAGGCAAACGCAAACCGACACTGCAGCACGGACGCTCCGCCACCCCTACCAACCAACCGCACACATTATTCGCTTTAGCCGCGATCTGTCGAAAACACATCATCAACATGCAATAACCATTGGTACTCCAGCCAATTATACAAAGCTGTCCACAAACGTGTTTTTTTTTTAAGAACAGCCCGATTATGGGCACCGTCATACTACACACCGACTTCCAGTCTCTTAGCAGGTACATACTCTAGGTACGTCCTACTACCACCTGATCAACCATTGCTAGTTACCGAACACAGATGAGATCCTCGGTGGCACCACCAGAGAGATGAGGGGACCCAACCCAGAAACACTCTGCTTGACCACAACACAAGCCAACACCAATTTCATCAAGCAAGACACATGAAACTAGATCATAGAACAACAGACTCACAAGATGCAACCATATTCCACAAAACAACATCTGATCACCATTTAGAGACTACACAACATTTAGCTAGACGACTCAGACCACGACTAGAGAACCAATCTTGAATGAACTCAAGACACTCACCAGCTCTTACAAGCAACACCGTATGCCTGTAGAACTCATATTGAGACACCGTACTCAATATGCCCACACACGTCCTCTCAGATGGCCACCATGCGCATCCGGGACCAGTCTTGGGTGTAGGAACCCAAGACTATCTCACCAGCTCTTACAAGCAACACCGTATGCCTGTAGAACTCATATTGAGACACCGTACTCAATATGCCCACACGCGTCCTCTCAGATGGCCAACGTGCACACCAAGGACCAATCTTATCTTGGATGTAGGAACCCAAGACTCTCTCACCAGCTCTTACAAGCAACACCGTATGCCTGTAGAACTCATATTGAGACACCGTACTCAATATGCCCACACGCGTCCTCTCAGATGGCCACCATGCACATCGAGGACCGATCTTGGGTGTAGGAACCCAAGATGCTCACACTAGCTATGCCAAGCAGCACCCTAACCAAATAACGACACAAAGACCTCACCTTCCAGCAAAAACAGCGAAACAGAAACAAAGATCAGAACCGAACAATATCATCCTTGAAGGACTGATGCTACATGAACAAGAACTAACAACAAAATATATCAGCAGACTACAACAGAAATAACACAAAGTAGGAAAGCAAATGACATGATAAAGAGTAACACAAGATTTACACATAGCATGTGGATCAGTGTTTAGTGATCTGATCATGGAATTATTAAAATAGAACACATCTTAGCACCCATACTTACTTCATAACATGTATCAAGTTTAATCAAGTCTTGTCTTTGTAACATGTGTAACTGAACAGATACATGAACAGAACAACAAAATGCAAGACAATATTCAGGTTTTATAATTTTATCAACAGTAAACTAATTTTATTGTTTTACTTTCTTTTTTTTCAATAAACATACACTTACTTTGGAATTGAAACGAATCTGATTTGTGAAGGTGTGACTTATCTTTATAATAAGGCGCCCCTGATTCCCAGACAGTCTATGCTTAGTAGATTCTCTGGCACACACATATTTGGCTCCGTCAATCACTAAATCCCTATGTGTCTCCATGACTGATGTGGTCTGCCAATATGTAGTGTCAGGCATCCTCCACTTCCATTGAACCCTGAAAACAATAATTCACAAGAAAACATTGCAACACATGGGCAAGTTGTGTCATTGACAAGACATCGGCTATGATTATTAGCACTATGGGACATATTTACACCGGCTATGCTTTATCATTGGGCAACGCTACTCGATTAGCTTTGATTAGCCACCTATGTTGACAAAAGACATTTGTTTAGTTTCTTTCTCAAGATTCTTTAAAATCAATCAAATGTATGGTCACATCACAATAAACCAACTTAAAACCTAAACTGCTTGCATAGTAACTATACTACCTTTAGTATTTACAAATCAATCCAATAGAAGTATTCACAAAACCAACAATTTTAGCATGAAACGATCAGACCTTACCAGTACCTCTATTACAAACCAATTGCATTTCTGAACATCCATAGCACTTGTTAATCTCATTTTCATAGGATAGTAGAAGGAACTGACAATAATCACGTAACGTAACTTGGTAACTGGCGCAGAACTCCCGGTGTGGCTCAGGTGTGGATGTGCGAGTCAGACTTTTCCTAGTATCATTCGAGGTAAACCATCAGTGGGCGTGAAGACAGGGTTACATCCCACCTTCTGATAAAGGCTAAGACAAAAAGCGGAGTCCTGCCAGCACCGAAAACTCATCACAATCACATCAAAACATCCAACAACTGATAAAAACCGTGAGTTCTTTTTCATGGCCGATACCAAGAGCCCCTCCCCGCCGCCGCCATGCGCCATCTTTCACCGACCGGAAAAAGACCACACGCTCAGTTGTCAGTGTCAGTTTTCTATAGATTGTCAATGTCATCTTTTGGACAAACAAAAACTAGGAACAGAGGGTGAATTTACATCTCTACGTCCCATACCAAAGCTTCCCCTAAGTATGAGAATAAAACCACTCACCGCTACCTAAACACGCCTCGTTTACATGCTTAATGTGTTGATAAGCGCTACATTAAAACTCGATAACAGTGGCTTAATTTTAGCATTTTTTTGTATTATTCTTTGAAGTCCGTCAAAGTTAATTTATAAAGAAAAACATTGAAAAATTGCCCAGAAAATTGTAAAAACCCAATCAAATTCACCGCGAGTAACGTTACGTTGCTAGTGCTTTATTAATATCTGGGTTGCCTGGGCGAAATCGCTCTCAGCGATAAGGCCGCCTATTGTACTCATAGTTTTCAAATTTAGATATAAGTTTTTTTTGTTATTTTTTATATTTAAGAGGTGTCAGTGATGCCTTACTTGAACGAACAGCTTTTACAGTTTGTTTTTTTGCTCTAAAGTGCATACGATTTAAGTGATGAAAAATACCACATTGTATAAACAAATAACTAATAACTATCTTTATTACCTCTTTTTTTCATTATTATGTGTAGTTTTATAATAAATCACTTTAGAAAAACACTATAAAAAAGCAGGGCGTTTAAGCCTTTACACAAAATATATAACTCCTGATGAAAAAGAAAATACATGAACCGCTACTTCTACATCATATCTTTCTAATAAACATTCGTAATTTTTGTAGAATTCAATACAATAATAATAAATCCCAAAAAACTCATTTTTGTAAGGCGTTTTGCGAAGTAATTATAACTTGGTTAAAATTTTGCCACGCTAAATTCAACCCTATTGATCAAATATCTCTTTGTATATAACTGAAAATCGTTTCCACTAACGTCAGTCGGGGGCTAGCCGCCTCCATGGACGGACGCGGGGTCATGTTACTTTTTTCGCGATGACAGCTGGACACGCCTTACGAATTACGATTTTCGACAACTTTTGTTTTGCGGGTTCAATAGTTCATTTGTCATTGTAATAGAATATATATTGGATTGCACCTACGTTACAAGGATTTTGCAGTATTTTTATTCATTGACAGAGCTATCAATTTGGTAGAACGGATTTGTTAGATGAACATAAATAAATATTACTGAATAATTAAACACGGTCCAGATGTAGACTAGTATTATAATATCTGTATTACTCAAGATGTTGGGTACTTATTAGGTGACTGAGTTAGTTATTACAATAAATCATCATCAGCCTATGTTCGATCACTACTAGTCATAGGCCAGTAATGAGCACCATTAGCATTATGTCTTCAGCATGACGCATCCAGCATCCGCCTGCAGTCTCATGGGTCGTCATACCACCTGATCGGAAGACGTCCTACACTACGTTTACCGAGACATGATCTCCACCCAAGAACACGTTTATCCTAGCGGTTGTTAGTTCTTCGCGATATATGGCCGGCCCACTGCCACTTCAGCTTACTAATTCTTAAAGCTATGTCAATAACTTTGGTTCTCTGTCGGATGTAAGTATTCGTTACAAATCCTATCCTTCAGAGGAACTCCGAGCATAGCTCTTTCCATAGCTCGTGGCCAAGCCCTGTCGTGAGTGTCTAAGTCTCAATCAGCTCCGTATAGGTCATGACAGGTAGGACGCGCTGATAAAAAACTATATTATTTTTTTTACTATACATACGAGCGTTCCGTACATAACTATTTCGCAAAAGGATTCCATTTTTTTTATTCTAAAATGTAAAAAGCCGTATACAGTATGCGGTCATCCATCCAATTCTAATTAAGATAATACTTAAATGTAAATACTTTCTTTTTATCATTTTGATTAAGGTAGTACCCGAGCGACACCACCTATTTAATTTTTTATTTTTTATTATTTTTTTATTATATAGGAATTTAAAAAAATCGTTGGTCCGTTGGTGATACCTACCATAAGGTTTTTTAAATACATCTGTTATACTTTTATTTTGTATAGTACCTATAGACAATTAGACAATAGGCACTTAGGCACTTGTATCCACCAAGACAACTTCGCATCTCTGCCAGAACTATGAAAAATCAATCTATTACAGACGAAGCTTACGTTAGGTACCACAAATTAGCCAATGGTTTTTTTGTAAATTCCCGTAGTAATAAAATAGGTTTCAATAGGAGTACAGCCTTAGGAGTCCGCCTAATGCCGGAAAAAATAAGTAGAAGCTCATAAGTAGATCTTTGCGCTGGTCTATAATTTTCGGTGGGATTTATTGAATTGTTCAAAATTTAAGCAAGAAATAGAAAATCTAAACGATTTCTCAAATAACATATAGTCTGGCTCTGTAATTCGTAAAAAACTTATGTGGGTTTTTTATTTTTACAAATCAGTTAATTTTCATACTAGGCGTCCGCCCCGGCTTCGCACTAAACAAATCAGTCGATAAAAAATGTTGTGATTGAGATAGGAACAAGCAATTTTTACCATAAGATAGATAATACAATGTAGATTGTAGAATAAAGTAACGTCATAAAAAAATGTGAAAAAGTACTGATTTTATTGAGATATTTTAAAATTATTTATAATTATTTTTATTATAATTATTTCAAAAATCTATGAAAAAAAGGCTGATTCTACTTAAAAAAACATCATAGCTTTTAATTGAGGATTGTGTTTTTGACAATGTTTATTCAGTAAGGAGCACCTGTTATTTGCAATAACTGCTGAGTTTGTTTCATAGTAATTGATCGTTTAGTTTATAAGTTACACCGTTTTGTTTACATGGGGGTCCGAGTGCGAAAAAAAAGTTTAAAAACGCTAAAAAAATTTTTTTTTAAATAACACATTTTCCGTCGATAAAATAGTGCGTAGTTTCCTTCATTTCAGTTTGTGCACCTTATGCAGACTCACACTCTATAGGGTAGGTATATTCATTTGCCTATGTTCGTCAGGGATAATGTACCTAGCATTTTAATAGTGAAAGATTTTTTAAATCGGCCCAGTAATTTTGGAGGATCCTGTTCAAACACACAAACAAATCTTTCCTCTTTATATATTACTAGCTGACCACTGACCAGCCAGCAATTTCATTCGCGTGATCTTGTGTAGGTTTCCATGTAAACTATCAACTCCAAAGTTTTACAACCAATCCTTACGATTTTAAAACTTTTGAGAAAACATTCATTTAAATAAATTTCCGAAAATCCGTTCTTAGCCTACGTCCTAAAAGGAAACTCCGTGTAAAATTCAGCTTCATAGCTCTTGCAGTTTCAGAGATCTCTTGATATTTCAGTTTTCTGTTCTATTTCATTTATATAGATTATATTATATATATATATAGATAAATTCTATTCCATTACTCGGCTCCTACAGGCTTTTTCCCTACTTATCGTATTTTTTCATTCTGATCATTTACGTTCGTTACAGTTAAACTAAGTGTTTAAAAATACACCTTTTTCTAGATTTTGGCATTATTTTGACACTCGCCACTCAAACTAAAATATATATTATCACGTTTTTAAACAAAATTATTATGATTTACGCTAGAGCTATTTAATTTAAGCTGAAGTGGCAGTGGGTTGGCCATAATTCAAGAAGAACCGACAACCGCTGGGGTAAACGTGGGTAAACGTGTTCCTGAGTGGAGACCGCGACTCGGAAAATGTAGTGTAGGACGCCCTCCTACCAGGTGGGATGACGATTTGCGAAAGACTGCTGGCAGATGCTGGATGCGGCAAGCTGAAGACAGGGCGCTATGGCGCTCATTAGGGGAGGCCTATGTCCAGCAGTGGACTGGTATAGGCTGATGATGATGATGATGATGATTGTGTCAGCAACCAAAACAAAAGAAGTTTATCTGTTCTATAAACGATAAACTTTGCATAAGTCTACGTAAAAAATAAGTGCCATCTGTCGACTACTTTTGGTAAAATTGACGTGCAATTTGACAGTCATAGTTCTTCACGGTCAAGCCTTAAGTGCAATTAAGTGTTCATTCATTCAATATCTTGATCTACAGCTGTCAAATCTGGAAGGCGACACGAAACACAGCTGCATCTGCGCGACGTGCGTCGTACGCTTACGCGACGCCTGCGCCTTTCGCCGCCAGGTGCTGCAGTGCGAGCAGGCGATACTCGACCATGTCCAAGCGAAAGAAGGTAAAAATTAAGATTTATTTGGCAGACAGGTACAGGTATACGGGTTTACTGCAATATTAATTATTGACGACCTCTGTGGCGCGGTGAGCGAAGGTCCGCCTGCGACGCAGGAGGTTGCGGGTTCGATTCCCGCCTTGGGGCAAATATTTGTACATTCTGCAGGTATTTGTTCCGGGTGTTCTGGTCGTTTTCTATGTATAATACAAAATATCTATCTATGTAATGTATTTTATGATGTATATCAATTATCTAGTACCCATAACACAAGCTCTGCTTAGCTTGGGGCTAGATAATGCTGTGTGAATTGTCCAGCATTATTTATTTATTTTATTAATAAATAGATATAAGTAGGAACATTTACATACATTTACACTAAAAGGGTACAATCAGAGAGTTGGTAGGCATGAGAAAATAAGTGAACACAGTTACATGAGACGAAGAAACGAATTTTATCATGCCTGCACTACCATGCCTGAACTACCTACATTGCCAGTGCTGTGGAATCAATCAAGCTCCATGTTAAGGTGTACTACTATAGGCTGACGATGATAATGAATGGGAATCGAATCCGTAGCCTTACGTCGATCTTAGCTGATTCACGGTCTTCATGTAGCAACCAAATGGTTCTTATATACGATAATGACATGATTTTGTTCTCAGTTTCAGAAGACAAGAAGCTATGGCAGGTTGACGTTAAGATGGAGCCCTGCGACGAAACAGGCGACGTGGATGAGTCCCGGCCTTCCTCTCCCGCGCCCTACATGTCTGATGGCACCGACTCAGATTATGGTCAGTATTATAAGAAGCTATGGCAGGTTGACGTTAAGATGGAGCCCGGCGACTTGAAAGAGACCCGGCCTTCTTGCTTAAATAAGCATTTGACTCGAAAATAGAATTGCTGTGAGAAATAAGTCGGATCTAATCTCGAGTTCATCTTTGTTGATATTCAGTTCCAAACTTTGTCCTTAAATACATACCTCAGCCTCCTCCTGATAATCGCCTTATTGTCTTTTATGTCATGGGTGGTAATGCCCATAATCCCCACGCTGGGCATGCGGGTTGGGGATCGCAGTTCGTTGGTAGACCTGTTCTGCAAGAGGCGCCGCTGGCCGCTCGCTACCCCCCGGTGTTTTAATTGATAGTTTCTTCATAAGACGTGTGGTTTTCTTGTAAGTTAGATAAAACTAGATTATTGCGCCTACGCCGTTCCAAAAACCTATGCCTATAATTTTCGCAAAATGGCGCGCATTGCGTCCTCTTAAAGTTAGTAGAAATATTTGTTTACTTTGTATATTAAAATCTAATATCTTTTATTTCAGAAAGACTTGTTAAACCAACACAAAAGAAAAAATCTGTGAAGCTAAAAGTGAAATCGGACAAGAAGGTAGCCAAGAGAAAATTAAGAAACAAGTCTACCAAAGCTTCGAAGAAGGAACTCATCGGTGCAAAGAGCAAGATTAAAGCGAAAATAAACGCTATCCCTGTCGATGGAGCTGATCAAAATTATGGTAAGTAAAAGTCGTGCAGATAAATAAAAGGATTGAAAAATGACAGTAAACAGCACGCTTAGATGATGATGATGATGATTCTTTGTTAATGACAATATGAGTCTGGTTGGACTCTTTTCTGCCAGTGTCAAGTAATGGAAAATAATAGTAAAATATGAGTTTTCAAGTTATGAGAATGTTGATATTTTCACCAGAGCCTAGTTCGTTATCTAGCAGGGTACACCACGTGCAGGTTAGGTTGGCTTGGGAGACAAGATCTTGGAGTCTCCCTTGTACCCCACGCTTAGATGATCACGTTTGATCGAATAGGTACGAACTACGCGTGACAGCATGCTTTGCAAAATCATTGTCAAAACGGAGTTAGACGCAAAATTTCAGCCAGATCGGTTGTTTAGATTTGATTTTAGAAATCGCCAAGTTCATTACCTTTCTTTAGGATAAGTTTAATAATGTACTGAATGTTTTGGGCTATGAAATAAAGCATTATCTATCTATTTTTTTTTTTTTTTAATTTATATCCATCGATGCATCCAAACGTTCGCATTATTATTCATCATCATCATCGGCCTTGTTCCGTCTATATATATATATATATATATATGATTTAGGTTATTTATTATTATTATTAGGTAGTTAGTATTATTTACTTCATAAAATATTATAAAACAATTCTACAGTAAAAAATATATCAAAACGGTAGATAACCGGCCGCGAAGCTAGGATCAAGCAGCCGGTGACTAGGGCTGCAAAGAGAGGAACTTACTGACGCGCCGAGTCCAGGAGTACCGCCTTTTGGATCTGACCCTTGATCCAACTTCCTAGTGAGAGTCTCTTGAGATGTTGATCGAGGCTCTTCGCTATTACGCCGTTAACCGAAACAACTAACGGGACGATGGTCGCTGAATCTACATCCCACATGCTGACAACCTCGTTAGCCAAGTCAAGATATTTGCTAAGTTTTTCTTTCTCAGCTCTAACGAGGTTAATATCATGTGGTATGGTTATTAGTATTATTATTATAAGGAAATAACAATCAAATAACAAATTTAAATTAAAACTAGTATTTACAATAGAAACAATTAAGCTATCTGCAAACTGTTGCAAACAATCTACAGGTAGCTCAACTGATCCATATAAATTATAATATTTTTGTAAGTAAATTTATACATAATATAGTGTGATTGATTTCGACGACTACGACAGGCGGGGCTTCGCCCTCGCGCCACAGAGGTCGTCATATAAGTGCTTCTTGTAAATAATGAAGTTATAAAACCCCAGTTAATAAAACCTTTTTTTTTCATTTCCAGTGCCACAAGGAACAGAAGATATAAAAAACGCAAAAAAGAAAAAGGTTTCCCTCCTTCACGACGACATGATTTTTAAGAATACAGTAACAATCGCCCAAAATTCTTACATCTGTCCGTTTATCACACGAATAAGCATGTATTATTGTTACTACTGCAAAGACCAATTCACAAACCCGAGTGAACTCAGAGAACACACACTAACTCACGACCCAGTCGAAAAATTCGAAAACATGATCGAATACAACAAAATGCCGAAAATGGACATCACTAGAATCGACTGCAGATTATGCGATGAAAAAATCGATACAATCGAACAATTCAAAAATCACATAACTGTTACACACGGAAAGGTTTTATATCCAGTTGAAAATGAGTTTATAAAGTATAAATTAACAATGAATAACTTAAAATGCACTGAATGTGACGCTACATTCCCATATATAGATTCACTAGTAAAACATATGATAGATCACTTTGGAACTTTTGTATGTGATTTATGCGGTGCTTGTTTTATAATCCTAGCATCTCTACGGAGTCACATTAAAAACCATAGCAGAGTTGAACTTAACTTCCCCTGTGAAATATGTGGAAAGAACCTTAAATCTAAATACAGTAGGATTCTACACATATCTACGGTCCACGAAAAGAAAGCAACGATTAATTGCTACAAATGTGAAGCTACTTTTCTTTCATACGCGTTAAGGACGAAACATTTGATAGAAGTGCACGGGGATAAAAGAATGTTCCCTTGTAAGATCTGTGATAAAGTTTACAATAGGAGAAAAACGCTCGTGGAACATAATAGAAGGAATCATCTTAAAGTTTTCAGGCATAAGTGTGATCTATGCGACCAGAAGTTTTATCTACCTTCCAGGTAATTTGAATTTAGTATTTATATTATTTGTTCCGGGTGTTCTGGTCGTTTTCTATTTATAAAAAATATCTATGTATTGTATTATATTATGTATATCAGTTATCTAGTACCCATAACACAAGCTCTGCTTAGCTTGGGTCTAGATATTGCTGTGTGAATTGTCCAGCATTATTTATTATTATAGATTCAGCTAACGATTTCGAGCACGCAATTTTCAAGTCCGTCAATTTTTTTTACTCCGAATCCGCCGTATGATGGCCTCTTCTGTACTATTCGGAACAATAATAAAAAAAACCATGTGAAAATCGTACGCACGTATTTACTGCGTACGATTTTCACATAAAATGATACACTATATGAGAGAGCTATGCTCGGAGTTTCTCTGAAGGATAGGATTCGCAACGAATACATCCGACAGAGAACTAAGGTTATCGACATAGCTCAAAGGATTAGTAAGCTGAAGTGGTAGTGGGCTGGCCATATCTCGAGAAGAACCGTCAACCGTTGCTGGGGTAAACTTGTTCTTGAGTGGAGACCGCGACTCGGCAAACGTAGTGTAGGACTCCGTCCGTCCTCACCAGGTGGGATGACGATATGCGAAAGACTGCTGGCAGAAGCTGGATGCGGCAAGCTGAAGACAGAGCGATATGGCGCTCATTAGGGGAGGCCATTGTCCAGCTGTGGACTAATATTGGCTGATGATGATAATAAATGATGCAACCAAAAAAATCACCGAGAACTACCCCGACACAGAGTACTCGTTGCAGAAGTACCTACCTAGCCTTAACCCTTTATAAAGCGTAGTAGGATATATTTAACCCATCCATGGTTTAAATTGGTTTGACGCGGGTTAACGCAATTTTTTTTTTGTTTCTCATTTTCTGCTTTCCACAAGCAATAAAACTAACGGAAAAGTAATATGCCGCAAATCGTAAAACTTTTTATGAAGTCATGATAAAACCAACTTCGATTCACTGGTATTTTTGGAGCATTTGGGGAAAATGAGACATTTTGTGCTGAAAAATCAAGATTTTCCCAAATGCTCTCAAAATACAACCCACCTTGACCATAGATCAGCTTTTTATAGGTTTCTATTTTTGAATTAATCAGATGCTTTCAGATTAAAAGAGCACATGGCAACGCATACAGGCGAGCGCAACTATCGGTGTGAATACTGCGACAAAAGCTACCCCCGTTTACAATCATTGCAAGAACACGCACGAACGCACATTGAACGTAGGCACAAGTGTACGATGTGTCCAGCTCACCTGTCGCATAGCACGAGCTTGCAGTTGCATATGAGAACTCATCATCAGTATGAAATGGATACTAGTGGGGATACAGCGATCTAAAGTGATCACTCTGAACGTAGGCACAAGTGCACGGTGTGTCCAGCTCACCTGTCTCATAGTTAGAGCTTGCAGTTGCATAAGAGAACTCATCATCAGTATGACGAGAAAACTGCGTTATAAAGTAATAAAAAAGTTTTGTAAAAATTTTATTGTAAAAAATTAAATTATTATGAGGATTTTGAGAAGGATGTTTTATTTGTTAACAATGTTAGAATTGCATTTGCTTTTTCTTACACAGGGTTCTAGGATCTTTCCTTTTTCTTAATCTGTCTTCTTCTATTTTAATGACAAAAGTCAGAGTAAAAAATAACGCTGCTTGATTGCGGATCATATGAATAAGGTGGTAAGCTAACCTTTCCAACAGAGATTTAGACATGTGCATCATTGGCCCTTACAAGTTCTTAAAAATAAATGACCAATTGGATCGATCCAATAACGTTTTATTTTCATAGCGGACAAAAATGACGCGATAATGGAGCGATCCTATTGGTCGGCTGGAAACATGGCAACGTAACACGTCTCGGTGGAAAGACTTGAAGTGCCAATGACGCACATAACGCAGCGTCATTGGTACTTTCTTTATATTTTAGGAGCTGCGTGCGGCATCGGCGCGCCTTACCACCTCCAATCGAAGATCAATTATTATTCTGGTAATCTGTGATTCTATGGCTTGCGTCCTCAATTACAAATCGAGAACAAACCACATAGCGTCATCTAGTGGCGAGTAGTACTATTCAAAACCTTGACCTACTTCCGATTTACGCGTAAACGAGAACAAACATGGCAAAACTACATAGCCAACGCCATCTAGCGGTGAGTAGCCATAGTTCACTTCGAAATGTCGCAATGAATGAAAACAAACAATTTAGTTGATAAATAAAATTATATTTTCCAGTGTTTTGTTGTGTTTCGCTCAATATTTGTAGTGTTCAAAATGAGCCTTGCTAAGAACAAGGGCCCTATTATAGAGCAAGCACTTTGCAGATGCTGTGGATTTATAAAGAGATGTCGAATCCTGAATGTGGAATACGATTGGCAAGGGCGGAAAGAAGTGTATTCAGATATGTTTATGGATTGTTTTGGCCTTCTGGTAAGCACTGAATATATCATTACGAAACTATCGCTCGGTGAGCGCAAGTAGAGCTTCACAGCACCTCAGAAAATTAACTATAACTTAGATAAAGGCAGGTTTAAATAAAAGATCTACTTCCACCTAACTTTTGCATTATACGACGAGCCTCTTTTTATACACGCCTTTATTAATGTCTGTTAACTCCAGTCAGCATTCCTTTTTGTTAAAGATTAAGATGTTTATTTGCTAATAACATGTATAGGGAAGATATGGATAATAGGTATTATGTGAAACCAAAGATTATAGTATACCGAACGTAGGATCCTAGGATCTTTGTGTGAAACAACATGCTTGACCAGTAATGTAGGGAAAATGTGTAGATTGTCATGTAAAACCAAAAACTACAACGATATAAGTTAAAAATTCATCAATACTTTAATAACACCATAGAAGGATATTAAATGCAGATTGTTATTTAAAGTATGCTGTACTTTATTTTCAGCTATCTCACCTTGAGGGTGAGGATATGGAGAGAGTAATCTGTGCCACATGTGTGAGCAGGTTGCGAGATGCTGTTGCCTTCAAAAGCCAGGTAAAGAAGTTATAGACAAATCTTTATTTCCTTATGATCATACAGGTCAGCATCAAAAGAATAATGATAAAAAAACTACAATAGTTTGATGAATTCATTGTCAGATGCAAAATACAACCTCTAAGAAAGGAGTTAGATTAGTCAGTGCCAGGATATGCTACACGGTGCATTAATACACAACTTACTCCCATGGATAAGTGAACATTAAACTACCATGGATATTAATAGATAATGGTGTGTGAATTATCCAGCATTATTTATTTATTTATGATAAATTCAGACATTGTGACATTAGTAGACATTAAAACAATGTATTCCCATGCAAAATGTCAGTGCACATTAACTCAGATTGTTATAACTTCTTCAGGGCAGATTCTCTTAGAATATAGTCTTATGTTGGTCTGGGTGTTTTCTATGTTTAATAAAAAATATCTATCTATGTAATGTATAATATTACGTATATCAGTTATCTAGTACTCATAACACAAGCTCTGCTTACTTTGGGGCTAGATAATGCTGTGTGAATTGTCCAGCATTATTTATTTATTTATTTATATTATGATGTACTTTATAATGTTTGAACTACCTCAAGCCCGCGGCTTCTCACTCGTTTTTTTACAATAAAACGTATCCTGTATGTTATTTGAGGACCAGGATCTTGTGTGCAAAATTTCAGCCCAATTCATTCAGTAGTTTCGGCTTTTACCTACCTTTCTTACCAAAAATTTTTACCTTTTATTATTAGTTATTGAGTAAGATAACACAATTTTTGCTAAGTTTGGTTGAGTTGAGGCTAGATATAATGTGAATTTTCCAGTATTATTTATTTCATTTCATTTTATTTCCACCATAGGTATTGGAATATACACTTGATGTCTTTTATTCTAACTTGAGTAGTGATACATTATGGATGTAAGTGGGTGGTGGTATCTGGTTTATTCCGGAAATCCCCCACGTCCATCCCCCACGTGGGGGATTTCCGGAAAAAAATTCCGGAAATCCCCCAAATCGAATCGATCAGTCTCATGGGGGATTTCAGGAAAAAAAATTCCGGAAATCCCCCATATAGCTCGACCATAGAAATATATTAGTTCTTAATAACCTTTAACTCGTCACCGCTGGCTGCTAGTGGTAGACCGCTCACCACTACAATGAGAAGTCTTCCAAAGCAAAAAACATCAAATGCGATAGAATTTGCCAAAGACACTAACAGCTGTCGAATTGACACATACTGTCAAAATGACACATACTGTCAAAATGACAATGTCAGATGTGACTAACAGATCGGGCTTGGGGCTAGACAATGCTGTGTAAATTGTCCAGCATTATTTATTTATTATGTCTTATATACAGAAAACAGACCGTTTCGACCAAAATTGTTAATGAATGTCGTATTGACGGTAGATGTCATAACTAAAACTATCATATCTCGGGAACTACTAGTGCTGGACTTTCAGTTCCTGTCTCAAATGATAGGTACGAACAAAATCTACATTTCTAATGACAGCTGTCAAAACTAAAACTATCATATCTCGGGAACTACTAGTGCTGGACTTTCAGTTCCTGGCTCAAATGATAGGTACGAACAAAATCTACATTTCTAATGACAGCTGTCAAAACTAAAACTATCATATCTCGGGAACTACTAGTGCTGGACTTTCAGTTCCTGTCTCAAATGATAGGTACGAACAAAATCTACATTTCTAATGACAGCTGTCAAAACTGAAACTATCATATCTCGGGAACTACTAGTGCTGGACTTTCAGTTCCTGTCTCAAATGATAGGTACGAACAAAATCTACATTTCTAATGACAGCTGTCAAAACTAAAACTATCATATCTCGGGAACTACTAGTGCTGGACTTTCAGTTCCTGTCTCAAATGATAGGTACGAACAAAATCTACATTTCTAATGACAGCTGTCAAAACTGAAACTATCATATCTCGGGAACTACTAGTGCTGGACTTTCAGTTCCTGGCTCAAATGATAGGTACGAACAAAATCTACATTTCTAATGACAGCTGTCAAAACTGAAACTATCATATCTCGGGAACTACTAGTGCTGGACTTTCAGTTCCTGTCTCAAATGATAGGTACGAACAAAATCTACATTTCTAATGACAGCTGTCAAAACTAAAACTATCATATCTCGGGAACTACTAGTGCTGGACTTTCAGTTCCTGTCTCAAATGATAGGTACGAACAAAATCTACATTTCTAATGACAGCTGTCAAAACTGAAACTATCATATCTCGGGAACTACTAGTGCTGGACTTTCAGTTCCTGGCTCAAATGATAGGTACGAACAAAATCTACATTTCTAATGACAGCTGTCAAAACTAAAACTATCATATCTCGGGAACTACTAGTGCTGGACTTTCAGTTCCTGTCTCAAATGATAGGTACGAACAAAATCTACATTTCTAATGACAGCTGTCAAAACTAAAACTATCATATCTCGGGAACTACTAGTGCTGGACTTTCAGTTCCTGGCTCAAATGATAGGTACGAACAAAATCTACATTTCTAATGACAGCTGTCAAAACTAAAACTATCATATCTCGGGAACTACTAGTGCTGGACTTTCAGTTCCTGGCTGTTTATTTCCTAGTTATACTTATGTAATCTGATTTTTGTGACGTGTTCAAGTGTTCTGTAAGGTCTTAAGGAAATAAAGCACTACAGTTTGAGTTTTACCAATCTGTGATTTATACAATAAACTGGAAAATCTATTTGATCTCTCATTTTCACTTCGACACCACCTCTCTGTAGTCTGTAGGTTTTAAGTAAAGCTGGACGAACATAGATCAGCAATCATTGGTAGATAGCGCGGCGCTATCAAGTGTGTGAAGTGTTGTTGCGCGAAAGTCCAGCACTAGTAGTTCCCGAGATATGATAGTTTTAGTTTTGACAGCTGTCATTAGAAATGTAGATTTTGTTTGTACCTATCATTTGAGCCAGGAACTGAAAGTCCAGCACTAGTAGTTCCCGAGATATGATAGTTTCAGTTTTGACAGCTGTCATTAGAAATGTAGATTTTGTTCGTACCTATCATTTGAGCCAGGAACTGAAAGTCCAGCACTAGTAGTTCCCGAGATATGATAGTTTTAGTTTTGACAGCTGTCATTAGAAATGTAGATTTTGTTCGTACCTATCATTTGAGACAGGAACTGAAAGTCCAGCACTAGTAGTTCCCGAGATATGATAGTTTTAGTTATGACATCTACCGTCAATACGACATTCATTAACAATTTTGGTCGAAACGGTCTGTTTTCTGTATATAAGACATAATAAATAAATAATGCTGGACAATTTACACAGCATTGTCTAGCCCCAAGCCCGATCTGTTAGTCACATCTGACATTGTCATTTTGACAGTATGTGTCATTTTGACAGTATGTGTCAATTCGACAGCTGTTAGTGTCTTTGGCAAATTCTATCGCATTTGATGTTTTTTGCTTTGGAAGACTTCTCATTGTAGTGGTGAGCGGTCTACCACTAGCAGCCAGCGGTGACGAGTTAAAGGTTATTAAGAACTAATATATTTCTATGGTCGAGCTATATGGGGGATTTCCGGATTTTTTTTTCCTGAAATCCCCCATGAGACTGATCGATTCGATTTGGGGGATTTCCGGAATTTTTTTCCGGAAATCCCCCACGTGGGGGATGGACGTGGGGGATTTCCGGAATAAACCTGGTATCTGGGTGCATACGGAACTAACAGTATCTACACCCGGCTCTCACCCTGAAGAAGTCCCTCGTTAAGGGATGAAACGTTAGTGTTCTTACAACACAAATAAGGTTCGTAGTTAACCCGTTTACATCCATAATGAATTCGTCAAACTACGATAGTTTTTATGAGTAGTATAACTTGTGTTCCTATAAAAGGGACATAAGTTTGTGTTGGAAGAACACCAACGTTCCATCCCTATAAAAGGGACATAAGTTTGTGTTGGAAGAACACCAACGTTCCATCCCTATAAAAGGGACACAAGTTATTCATTTATAAAAGGAAACACAATCGGAGATTTTACAAATCAACAATCAAATCATTTATACAAAAATATAAATATTATAAAACTTCCTCAGGTATTGCAGTGTGAAAACACTTTACTGAAGACCAGCATTCACATACATGGTGCAGGTAAATAATATATTTTTAACAGCCGTTGATAAGGAATTGTAAACCTGTTTTACCTACATGTAAGAATGTGTATATCATGCTCAAAAATGTTAATTTAGTTTATAAGTTTGTTTAAATTTTTGGTTGTATTTTTATATTTATTAGAACTTTTAGAAGTTTAAGGCTAGTATAGTAACTACACTAATTATTAGATATTTAAGAGGAGAACTCAGTGCCTAGACAAACCTAACATAGGCTTTAAGGTACTTCTAACCAGATAATGTAACGAATTTTTTATGAATAAATTATACTACTACTACTACTACCACTAACTATATTAGTATTATAAAGAAGACAGATTTGTTTGTTTGAATTGAATAGGCTCGAAAACTACTGGACCGATAAGAAAAAATCTTTTTCCTTTAGAATCCTGCACTATCTCTGCAGATCATAGGCGGTATAATACCAGTGCAAAGCCGGGGCGGACAGCTTGCTTAATACTTTTGAAACAAGCATTATTATATATTTATATCTATAAATACGAGATTAATGAAGTCATTGTTACACAAGTGGCTTGCTTGAATATGGCACCCACGCAGCTCAAAGCTGGTCAACGCTAAGCACGCGGTACACTTTAAACTAGACTAGCACTTTCATGGCTGAAAACACAGAGTGCGATATGCAACTACTTGTACCGACGCGCGACGGCGCGCCCCTATGGGTCGCACCGCCCGACGCTAGCAGTGATCGTGTTAACGCATTCGCTGCCCAGCTTTGACACGGACCCGCGCAGTTCGACTTCTGCGTTTTGGGCCATGAAACTGTTACGAACGATGCAGCGATGATGACAATAAAAAATCTTGTGATTTAATCTCGTTTAGGAGAAAAAATGGTAGTCATTGAAGACAATTTAAATACATCCACGCCATGTTGTCAGGCAAACGACACAGTGTGCGTAGCGGTGGGACAGCGGTTTAATTCTAAGGTTTACGTCAACAAAATTAAATAAGTTCTCAAAAAATTTCTATTTCGGCAGGACTCGAAACGAATTTGAGATTTCGAGGGTGAGGCGCAGGTTCGAATCCTGCCGAAAACGAAAATTTTTGGGACTTATTAATTTCTCAGCGGTTTAATGATAGAAGAAAGCCGCTTAGTACGAGTCAAGGAATATCCACAAAAGCTGGTCGGTAATAAATTGATTGAACAGTTTCAGAAATCAACCAAATAGATATAAAAACGGAAGTAAAGCTTGAAACTGAACCGCCCTTTGACCCAAAGATGCTGGATATGATGCTGGACAAAACAGAAGCCCTGGACGAAGCACGGAGTGATGATGGAGATGTGGACCATGATGATGATGGTGAGAATTTTACAGATAGATTTAGACTTGTTTACTGTCTATGCGCATAAAACTTGCGCTTTTTAAAGCTGTTTATATTATGAAATTTGACTTGTCTAAGTGCTTATTTTTTAAGCCTAAAGATTCAAAGATTTATTTGCGTCAAACATGGTATCCAGGTCATCTATACAGCAATGCTTGAAAACGAAAGTTTTCAATCATTGCGTCCTACCCGTCATGACCTACGGAGCTGAGACGTGGACACTCACGGTATATAGGGCTGGTCCACCAGTTTAAAGTCACCCAGCGAGCTTGGAGAGAGCTATGCTCGGAGTTTTTCTGAAGGATAGGATTCGCAACGAATACATCCGACAGAAGAAGAAGAAGAAGAAACATCCGACAGAGAACCAAGGTTATCGACATAGCTCAAAGGATTAGCAAGCTGAAGTGGCAGTGGGCTAGTCGTATCTCGAGAAGAACCGACCACCGCTGGGGTAAACGGGTTCTTGAGAGGAGACCGCGACTCGGGAAACGTAGTGTAGGACGCCCTCCGACCAGGTGTGATGACGATTTGCGAAAGACTGCTGGCAGATGCTGGATGCGGCAAGCTGAAGACAGGAGCTCATTGGGGGAGGCCTATGTCCAGCTGTGGACTAATGTAGGCTGATGATGATGATGGTATAGATAGATAGAAAATGCTTTATTGCGCATATAAATTTAACATAACAAACAGAAATAAAAAACAAAATGTAACAATTGGCGGTCTTATCGCTCAAGAGCGGCTTAGAATTTGCACCACCCCAACTGTTCCCGTGGGTGTCATAAGAGGCGACTAAGGGACATACACCAGGGGGGCGGGCAGCAGCGCCTCTTGCATTACATCAGGGATGTTTGCGGCGGCGCGGGTTGACTGTTTCCATAACACCATGCGCAAGCGCGCCGCCCCTCTGGTGCGCAGGTTGCGGGCCAGCTTCAACACCGTGCTGGCAATGATAGCTGGAAGGCTGGACTGCCCGTACACCAGGCACTGCTGTGAACGCCACCTTCCCAGCAATCCTGTTAGTTTTTCTTTGTAATCCTAATGTTATGAGTTCTTAAATTGCTTGAAATAAATACATTTTATTTATTATTTATTTATAATTATTTATATAGTTATAGGTACCTATACATACACTTATATATCTACCACCGAACTGCGATCCCAACCCGTATGGCCAGCGTAGGGATTATGGGCATTACCCCTCATGATAAAAATCGGGGGAGGCCTGCGTCCAGCAATGGACCGTTATAGGTTGTTGAGGTTGATGATTAAATTGTGAATTAATTATGTACTCGGTAGATGTCTCAAATATTTCGGAGTAGTTTCTCAAAATCTGTCATTAGCACACTAATATTATAAATGCGAAAGTTTAGATGTATAGATGTATGTTTGTTGCTCAATCACGCCAGAACGGCTGAATAGATCTGGATGAAATTTTGCACAGAGATAGATTATAGTCTGGAATAGTACATAGGCTATATTTTATCCCGGAATTGCCACGGGAACGGGAACTACGCGGGTGAAACCGCGAGACACTGCCAGTGCTTATAATTTATCTCAGCACTAACAAAATTTATTTCAGTTTCAGACAACGAGCCAATAATGAACGTGAAGTTAAAATCTCGTAAGAAGAAGCCAACGAAAACAAAACTCAGCGGCAAAGTGAAGAAAATAAAGCGGGAGCGAGACAAAACTATGAAGAAAAAGAAAATGGAGAAGATTGTAGAAGAGAGTATTGAGAGCAGAATAAACGGTAAGGTTCAGCTCAAAATTATTACTTATCTCTCGGACCATTCTTCAAGAAGTTGAAGCACTGGTATACTATAATTACTACACAAAAAGGTACAAAATATCATTGACATAATACGAAAACTCCCGGCGGTGCTGCGCTTGTGCCAATTTGTATCTTTTTACTTAGTAAATAAAGTTATATTTTGAATCCAGTGCGCGCAGCGTCGCGTCGCATCTGATGATGTGAGCTGTGAGTACTTCAACTTCTTGAAGAATGGCCATTCTTCAAGAAGTTGAGAATGAGTAGGTATCATTATTAGATTCCACAATCATTTTGACATTCTGAGTGGCGTAGTAGTGATGGTCAGCTAGTGACGCGCGTTTCGGGGTAAAATAGAAGTTTTTGATCTGTTTATGCAACATGGTCGATTTGCATCAATTTTTTTTGTGTAAAATGCCCAATTGCTCTCTGTAAAAAAAATAACCTGTGAATGGAAATGAAAATTTATCTAAAAATATGAATGGATACTTCATATTTTTAGATAAGGCCTGTAGCTACAGCATCGGTTAAGGTACCTGCCCTTACTCTCCTGTCTCAAAAATCCACCCTGTAAAGTGCATGTACCACAGCTTACCTAGCTTTTCTAATTAAATCCTTGTAGTAAAAATACTCATTTATTCAGTAGCTTTGGATATAATGCTGGACAATTCAAACATCATTATCTAGCCCCAAGCTAAGCAGAGCTTGTGGTATGGGTACTAGATAACTGATATACATAATACAAAACATAGATAGATATTTTTTATTATACATACAAAACGACCAGAACACCCTGAACAAATGTCTGCAGATCGTACACACATTTGTCCCAAGGCGGG
This sequence comes from Eupithecia vulgata, assembly GCA_946478455.1. NCBI lineage: Eukaryota > Metazoa > Arthropoda > Insecta > Lepidoptera > Geometridae > Eupithecia > Eupithecia vulgata. The sequence continues at coordinate 5,646,562 of OX297887.1, read as the reverse complement.
AATCGAACCCGCAACCTTCTGCGTCGCAGGAAGACCTTCGCCCACCGCGCCACAGAGGTCGTCAAAATAGTATATTTACAAGTACTTACTATTGTAAATTAATCTTTTCAGAACCACCACAGATCCAAGCACTCCAACCGCGCCCAAGAATAATAGAAAACGAAATGAAAGCCACCAGCAATACCATAACCATAGTAGAAAACTCCTACGTCTGCCCGTTCTACACTTCCTTCAGTGATTACTACTGTATCTACTGCCGAGAAACTTTCACCGATCCAACGAAACTGAGAGAGCATACCTTGGAACATGATCCGACCAGTTTTAAAGATGTTCTGTTTGCCAGTAAGAAGCTCGCACAGCTAGATATCGTAAGAGTTGATTGCAGACTGTGTCCACAACAAATTAACGACATAGAAGCACTTAAAGATCATTTAGTAACCGTACATGAAAAAAGTTTTCATCCGATAACAAATGAGTTTCTTAAATTCAAGTTGACAGCTTGTCTAGCTTGCACTGAATGTGGTGTTCCATTCAAATTCTTCCATGCTCTGAAAAAGCATATGGCAGAGCATTTTGGTACGTGCATCTGTGATGTTTGTGGAGCGCATTATTTTGATGAGAGAATATTGTTAATACACCAGAAAAAGCATCAAGAAGCTAAAGCAGAGATGCACGGATGCAGTTTCTGTGATAGGACATTTAAATCAAGACATAACAGATATTTACACGAGGCTAAACTGCATAAAAAAGAAGCTGCTTACCCCTGTAGTAAATGTGATGAAATATTCTTCACACATACTTTAAGATACCGGCATCTTATTGAAACGCATGGGGAGGAGCGAACTTACCCGTGTGATCTGTGCGGACGGACTTATGACTCTAGGAAATCTCTGCGGGAACACAATAGAAGATCTCATCTTAAAATCATGAAGCATCAATGTGATTTATGCGATAGAAGATTCTACCTTCCCTCTCGGTTAAGAGAACATATGTCAACTCACACTGGGGAGAGAAACTATAGGTGCGAGTATTGTGGGAAGAGTTACCCTAGACTTAGAGGTTTGAAAGTGCATATGCATTCTCATAACATAGAGAAGAAGTTCCGCTGTGTTTTGTGCAATGCAACCTTCACGCAGAATGTGAATTTGAAGAACCATATGAAGCGGCAGCATCAGAGCCTTGATATGGATGATGGTGATTATCAGAGTGGGCTGATGATGGCTGTGAAATAAGGTCAATTTGGATGGAGTCAAACTAGATGCTGATTATAAGAAGAGGACTGCAATAATTCAAAAGTTCAAAATTCAAAGTGCTCTATTTCCTTGACCTCACAGGACTCTTGGACACGTCACAAAAATTCAGATTACATAAGTAAAACTAGGAAATAGTAAAAAAGTAAAAGTAAAAAAGTATTTATTACAGCAAAAGACATAGACAATTACATCAAGTGTACATCCTTATTAACTATTTATTTATGAATAAAACAAGAAAGGTATCGTATTTAGGAAGATAAACATTTAACGAAAGAAGAGTAACAATATTTATGTCATTTGCAGACAGCTATTAATACCTACATAGTATTGAAGTTGTCTGTTGATTTCTTCACTAGGCTAAGCCTGTATTGAAGAAATCATAAATGCAAAAATAAAGTGATCACTTTGATTTTTTGTCCACTTCAATCTTTTTAAGGTAAAGTAAAGAAGCGAACTAGAAACCTTTACCTTGTTAGAATGTTAGTTAATTGAGTTTGGTGGCCACAAAGTGCAACATTGTATCTCCTAAACTGTACAAAAAAAAATATTATAGGGGCATTAAAAAGCTTAATACGTAGTAGGTATCACAAAATGCCCATTGAAAATTTTGAAATTACCTTTGTTCAACGAAATAATAAGAAAATAGGTGGTGGCGCTAGTTTGGCTCGGGGTACCGCCTTAAAATCTAGGCATAACAGGTTTACATGAGGCGAATATACCTATAGACTAGCTGAACTCGGTGTAATAGGTTTGCAAACAATCCACAAGGCACAAATAATGAAACCGTCTCGACGGTCCGTCTGCGACGTAGAAGGTTGCGGGTTCGATTCCCGCCTCGGGACAAATGTTTGTATTGTACGATCTGCAGATATTTGTTCAGGGTGTTCTGGTCGCTTTCATGTATAATAAAAAATTATCTACTTATGTTGTAATTACATTATGTATATCAGTTATCTGGTACCCATAACACAAGCTCTGCTTAGCTTGGGGCTAGATGAATCTGTGTGGATATATATAATATTTATATATTATTTAATTGGCGTCAAGTTTCCGATATAATAGTTAGCAATATTTATTGATGGAAGGATTTCAAATCGGGAAGTTGGGGTTTTGAATTGTGTATTAAAAACACGCGACGACAGAGTGAATTGTTGGTTAAGTATGGGTTGTTTGTTTACAAACATTCTACCACGAGTTCGGCTAGTGTTTAAGTGGTAATAAGTTAATATAATCTAACTCATACACTGATGACTGGATGAGTTCTTCGCACTTAAATGCACGGTACTTTAATCGTAATTATCAGTTGATGTTATTTGTTATCAATTTACAATTTTTATTTATTTAACAGCAAAAAATAATTAGGTACAAGTTATATTTACATTTACATCTATTTTCTAAAAATCTAAGCCGTCATCAGAAGGCAGAGTGCCTCTATTCTTATTATTATATTATATGAATCTATTTTCTAAAAACAATTAATTTACGACCTCAGTGGCGCAGCGGGCGAGAGTCTGCCTGCGACGCAAAGGGTTGCGGGTTCGATCCCCGCCTCGGAACAAATTTGTGTACGATCTGCAGAAATTTGTTCCGTTGGTCTGGGTGTTTTCTATGTATAATAAAAATATCTATCTATGTAATGTATAATATTACGTATATCAGTTATCTAGTACCCATAACACAAGCTCTGCTTACCTTGGGGCTAGATAATGCTGTGTGAATTGTCCAGCATTATTATTGTCCAGCATTATTAATTTCTAAATTCAATTTACAATTATTTTAATTTACTTTCCGATACAATTTTAATTTGTTTAAAGTGAATGTAAGCTCTAATTATTTATACGAATATTTATTTTACTTGTAAAATATTAATTTATTAATGTTTATTGTATGTATGTAACTCAATTTGTTGCCAATAAAGAACTTGAAGCTTGCCCAGCATTAGCGATGAGCGCGCTCCATGGGTAGAAGGGAAAGTGTTTAATAGTCATAAAGTGAAATCCATGGCATCCATAGGTGTAATCCACGGCATACAGTGAAGGCATATTTTCACTTTTGAAAGTAGTTTTCTAAAAGTTTCTAAAAGTAGATAATTTCTTCACTTTTAGAGCAAAAATCATGATTTTTTTCTGTTATATGTAAATAAATTGTGTTGATAAATTTGTTGCAATTTCATTGTTTTAAAGATCCAGCTTGAATCCTCTACATCGCTTCCTAATAAGTATATTGTTCTTTTTCTTGCCGATCATCCTCTAAATATAAAAATAACCTATTTTGAAAATAAATAATTTGAATATAAGGTTTTTGTATTATATAGTGCGTAAGCCCCACGCAGCCGCCAGTCTAGTCTGTGGTAAGCCCTCGTACTCTAATTTTCGTGGCTTAGAAGCTTAGTTGGTTAAAGTACACCCGTACTGAGGTAGGGCGCGGGTTCGAGTCCTGCTGAAATCGTAGAATCTTGGAAACATATTTAAATTCGATTATCTACTGCGAAAAAAAATTAAGTTTCCCTATAATCACAATGGATGATTGATTTAGGTAATGTGATGGATGTTAGTTAATTCACACATTTCACACCGAACTGGGAGAACTCCAAAGGCGTGGAGCGGGAGTTTGGTGGTGCTCTTTTTTAAGAAGGGAGATAAAACCCTTCTTAAAAACTACAGACCCATCACACTCCTGAGCCACGTCTATAAGCTTTTCTCAAGAGTGGTCACAAATCGTCTCGCCAGGAGGCTCGACGAGTTCCAGCCACCGGAACAGGCCGGGTTTCGCGGAGGATATGGTACCATAGACCACATACACACGGTGAGGCAGATTATACAGAAGTCCGAAGAGTATAATCAGCCCCTGTGTCTGGCCTTTGTGGACTATGAAAAGGCCTTTGACTCTGTCGAAACCTGGGCTGTTCTGGAATCCTTACAGCGTTGCCAAGTAGACTATCGTTATATCGAGGTGCTGAGATGTCTTTATGATGCCGCGACCATGAATGTCCAAGTACAGGGCCAGCAGTCCAAACCCATCCAACTGCGCAGAGGTGTGAGACAGGGGGATGTTATATCCCCGAAACTGTTCACAAGCGCGTTGGAAGATGTGTTTAAGACGCTGGACTGGAAAGTTAAGGGCATAAACATAAACGGCGATTACATCTCACACCTGCGATTCGCTGATGACATAGTCTTGATGGCGGAGTCGCTGGAGGAGCTGAACCTGATGCTGGACGGCCTAGCTTCAGCCTCACGACGCATCGGTCTTGGCATGAACTTGGATAAAACCAAGGTCATGATCAATGGCCACATTGATCCGGGACCGATCGTCGTACATGGCCACCTTCTCGAAATTGTTTCCGAATACACTTACCTTGGGCAGATTCTGCAGTTGGGTAAAAACAATTTCGAGAAGGAGGCCAAGAGGAGGATCCAGCTAGGTTGGGCAGCGTTTGGGAAACTACGTCGAGTCTTCTCGTCATCCATACCGCAATGCTTGAAAACTAAAGTTTTCAATCAGTGCGTCCTACCCGTCATGACCTACGGAGCTGAGACGTGGACACTCACGGTAGGGCTGGTCCACCAGTTTAAAGTCGCTCAGCGAGCTATGGAGAGAGCTATGCTCGGAGTTTCTTTGAAGGATAGGATTCGCAACGAATACATCCGACAGAGAACCAAGGTTATTGACATAGCTCAAAGGATTAGCAAGCTGAAGTGGCAGTGGGCTGGCCATATCTCGAGAAGAACCGACAACCGCTGGGGTAAACGTGTTCTTGAGTGGAGACCGCGACTCGGCAAACGTAGTGTAGGACGCCCTCCGACCAGGTGGGATGACGATTTGCGAAAGACTGCTGGCAGATGCTGGATGCGGCAAGCTGAAGACAGGGCGCTATGGCGCTCATTAGGGGAGGCCTATGTCCAGCAGTGGACTGAAAAAGGCTGATGATGATGATGATGATGATGACACCGAACTGAACGGACCAACTATTTAAGGCGCATACTAAGGCAAAAACAAGAAAATTAGGTGTTTTCGAACCCGTTTTCCGACGAAAATTTGAGCTCTGAAATTTATATATCCTGTAACACACATCCTGAAAGGTCCCTTGGAGGTTCCAAATATTTGCTGTTAATCATAGTGTAGTTGTTATACTGTTAGTTATAGTGTATGTGTAGCGGCTTCGAACCCACTTTTTATCGGCGTCTCAAATTCGATTAGTACCTACCAAATTCAGTATAGTGATTCACATAGTTCATACCAGGTTCATACCTACCGCTTGGAGGTCCATTAGCTTCGAAAAGCAGTCATACCTACCGCTTGGAGGTCCATTAGCTTCGAAAAGCAGTCAAATTAATGAAATCAAACGTAAAAACGTATTTGCACCTACAAAATCTGTGATTCAAACCTGACCAGTTACACGTCGCCCAACCGCAGAGGATCCTATTATTTGGTTGATTATGGCACTACATAGTATGCGTATGCTGAATCGAAAACAAGCACTCTTTGCTGCATAAAGGCGCGCGGAAAGGTCCAAGGTCATTTGCCTTACTATTCGTCTTAATGGAACGGACCGGCCTAAAATTTTGGTTAGATGTAGGGGGATGTAGGTACCTGATTTTGGTTACCTGAGAGTAGAATAGAAACAACGCAGGTGGAAACTATAACCTTAGGTAAAGGTTTTACTCTATTGCTTGTTAAATAACGCCATCTATTGTCGAGTAGTGATTGTGTCGCGATAAAAGATTATTGACATTGACAGAAAAGATGAATGATTGTAAAAATCTGAACGTGAAAATAGCCGCAGCTCCGCTCTGCCTTTTTGTTTACGAATTATGCGGATGAAACAAATTAATTCATGTTTTGATTATTTTGCAAGAATTTAATGAAATTTTCATGAATTTAAATTAATTTTTCCCTGTACAGGTCATCTCAATCGATCAGCAATGTAGACCCTTAAGATTTTACTTGTTTTCCCAAAAGGAACAGCCTTCAAAATGAGTGCAATAAAAGGAAAGGGTCCAGTTATTGACCCGGGTTTGTGCAGATGCTGCGGTTCCATGAAGAAGTGTAGAGTTCTGAATGTGGAATACGAGAGTCTCGGGCAGAAGGAAGTCTATTCGAATATGATGGCGGACTGCTTTGGTCTTTTCGTAAGTCAACAAAACATAGGTATATAGCATTTTTTGTCTCGTAAATATCTAGCGCCACTGTAGAAATGGTGTAATATATCATTTCCACAGCGGCGAAACAGAAACCTATACAATTTTATAGGTACGTTTACTGTTATAAAGGTTCCTCTTAATCGACTGGTTTTGTCTATGTGTCTCAAGAGTCATTGCAGCACTTGGTGGTAGCCACAGACAAAGCAAGGAAATTACTGCCATTCCATATTGGGAAAGTGTATTAAACAACATATTACACCTGCACATGGTTATTATTATTTATTTCATAGCTGTGTCAGGAATACAGTTTTTACAATATAGCCTGAATCAAAGTTCATTGTTTAACATAAATAACATTTATTTTTTCTTACAATTATGTCCAAGAATCCTGTTGGACAAGCTAAGGCTTTGTTGTCTAGGGTAGAATAGAAAAAAAAGTTACACAACTTTGTCATCAAAAGCATACATTATTTGAAATAAGCATGTAAGTATCTATTATAATGCTTCCACATTATTGTCTATTCTACCCTAGGAAACCATCCCTGAGCTTGGGCTACTTTAAGGCTAAAAGGAAGGTTTATAAGATGTATTTGTCTCTGGATTTGTTTCTACAACTAGGCCACAGGTGGGCTCTTTTTAAATGTCGGGTGGGGGCTGCTAGTCTAACTACCAATGTCCTCCAGGAAATCCAGCAGCTTGCTGACGCTGGTTACTTACTTACTTGTCCCTGGACTGTTTTCCGCAACTAGGCCACAGGTGGGCCCTTTTTGCGTGTCGAGTGGGGGGGGGGGGCTGCTACTCTAACCACCCGATGTCCTCTAGGAAGGCCAGCAGCTCGCTGACGCCGGTGCATGCCTCCCCAGGCGTCCTCGGTGTACCAAGGTGTTGCAGTCTTGGAGAAGCTACGCTATCGCACTCTACAAGCACATGAGCGGCTGTCTCCTCAGCATTCATTCACCCCCTGCAAAGGGGGCTGTCCATGACACCCAATTTAAAGACGCTGGTGCATGCGTGCGTCCTTTGTTTTACCAGAGTTTGTCAGGTTTCACATTGAGTAGTTGAGAAGGTCTCATTTAGCTGCCTACAATCAGTTAATCTCGGTGTTGTTTCAGTGTACATTGACGGACCAATAAGTGGACTTGACTTGAATAGTAGTTAAATTATTGACCCTGTTGCTTGCAATTCTGAACCTCTTTTGTCTGGTGCATCAGCTTCGTCATTACCTTTGGATCCGCTGTGTCCTTATTGTCCATAGTAGAGTGACTCTATTAAATATGCTTACTTGTTCTAGCAGGTGGTGGCAATGTATGGTCAGTCCCGAGTTGTGTTCTCTTTTGTTCAGAGCTTGTAGTACTGCCGTGCTGTCCGAGAGGATTCTGATATTTTGGTCAGTTACCTTTCTTCGTAGCACTGCGGTCGCAGCCTGGATAATACGTTCACATTCCGACTAGAAGATGGAGTTGTGGGCACCCAGTGCTATTCTCTTGTGGATGTTCAGATCTTCCGAGAATGTTCCCGCTCTGGTACCTGTTTTTATTTTAGAGCCTTCACATTGGATGTGGCCAAAAGAAAGTACCTAAAGCACGTTCCGTTATCAATTTTTAATTTTATTTGTATTTGTTTCTTTTGCAGCTATCCCATCTGGAAGGCAAGCTGTTTGAGCGCCTAGTGTGTGCAACATGCGTGATACGGCTCCGAGAGGCCTACACATTCCGGGCCCAGGTGGTGCAGTGCGAGGAGGCCTTTTTACAGATGAAGATGTATGACTGTGATAATCCAGGTACTACTTAACTCCCTTAATCTTCATGGTTCTGTAAAACAATGTTTCTTAACCTGTGAAAGCACCTTCAAGCAGTATCCGGACGCACACTAGCGCCGCCAACATGCTTGCTTATTCCTGGACTGGTTTCCGCAACTGGGCCAAAGGTGGGGTCTTTTTCGTGTCGGGTGGGGGGCTGCTAATCTAACCATGTCCATAACCGATGTCTTTTAGGAATGCCGGCAGCTAAGCGCCGCCAACGATTTCATTTATTATTACGTTAAACAAAGGGATTTCCAAAACTAATAATAAGCAGTTTGTGATACCTATCATATTTTTAAAAATGCCTCTCAGGGGAGGCCTATGTCCAGCAGTGGTCTAATATAGCCTGATAATGATGATGACCTACCTACATCTATGCAAAATTTCAGGGCGATCATTTTAGTACTTTTGGCAACAAACAGATACAATAAATTTGATCCATCTATCATGCATCCATCCGAACTTTCGCATTTAATACTTGCGCTGCTGCGGCGGGGGGCAGCCTGGGGCAAACAATCCATGCAGGGGGTGATACAACTCGGCTCGCTCCGCGAACCCCGCTGTATTCGAATAGCGCAGCGTGTCTCGCGGCAAAAGATGTGAAATGGGAAAATTTGGGTTACATTTAACAATTTTTTCCGTCATCTTTATTGATAAAGCTTTGAAAAAAATACCTAATAATCTATGGGATACAAGGCAGATCGCCTTCGATTCTAAAATGAAAAAGAAAACTATTTTAAATACCAGAAATAATTGTGCAAAGTACCATCTGTTTTCTTAGTTTTTACAATTTTTCTCTTAAACTATCACAAGTATTTTTTATTTTTATCACCATATTAAATAAAAGAATACCCAGGGCACCCTCGGCTTATTTTTGCAAACAAATGTCTTAATTAAAGGATAATCAGCAAAACTTGATTTTCGAGCTTACGCCGCTCTTATCTGTCCCGCTCCTTTAAACGCGAAATCCTATGCCTATCCTATTCACAAAATGACGTCATATATCGCCCCCTTAAAGTGATATCACCTTCTTCAGATTCAACGGAGCCACACAAGACTGAAAGTCTGATGAGCCTAGCACTGGTTAAAGTGGAGATGGCTGAGCCTGATGAGAAGGCGGCTAGCGACGCTGATGATGCCCATGATGGTGATCATGACGCGGCTGATCAGCTGTCAGAGATTCTGTCTGTAGGCGAGTACAAAAAATCACTTCATCATCTTGGGACTAGATGATGCTGTTAAACCACTTCATCATCATCTTGACGACCTCTGCGGCGCGGTGAGCGAAGATCCGCCTGCGACGGAGGAGGTTGCGGGTTCGATTCCCGCCTCGGGATAAAATTTTGTACGATCTGCAGATATTTTTACCGGGTGTTCTGGTTCTTTTTTCTAGGTATAATAAAAATTCCTATCTATGTATTATAGTATTGTATTATATTATATATATCAGTTATCTAGTACCTATATTACAAGCTCTGCTTTGCTTAGGGCTAGATGATGCTTTGTGAATTATTTCTTTGTTTAATCTATTCTATTATTATTAACTAGCGGTCCGCCCCGGCTTCGCACGGGTAGTTATTTTTTCGTAAACTTTCCAATGTTTTAATACTTCTTATCCTATTCCGGACTAAGAGAAATCCAACAAATCAAAAACCATGAAAATCGGTCCTGTCGTTCTTGAGTCATAAGTGGTACTTTGTTTTATATACATATAGTATAATTTATCACTATAATGCACGACAAATTAATGTACGGCCTAATAATGTACACCTTGATAATCCGTGTCAAATCTTATTAAAATTGTAAGCCATGACACGGATTATCAAGGTGTACATTATTCGGTCGTACAATAAATTGTCGTGCATTATAGTGACCCTAATTTAATATTAGGTAGGTAGTGGTGTTTACCTATGGTACTGCTTTTATTTAACAGCAAAAAAGAATTACAACGAATATCTACACTTACATCTATTTTCTAAAAATCTAAGCCGTCACCAGAAGGCAGAGTGCCCAATGTATTATAATTAGGAAATAACGCTATCTGTCTGTTTGTTGCCTTTTCAGGCTTAAACGGCTGAACGTTTCTTAATGAAATTTGGCAGGGAGGTAAATACTATCCCGGAGATAGGCATAGGCTTCTTGAAAATCGCATGTGAAGCCGCAGACAGCAGTTAGTACTACATACAGGAGCAAAGAACAGACTCAATATATTTATCTAGTACCCATAACACAAGCTCTGCTTAGCTTGGGGCTAGATAATGCTGTGTGAATTGTCCAGCATTATTATTATTATTTATGAAAACTTTTTGTAGGTACACTCATAAAAATATCAAAAGCTTCCCTAAAAATAGCGATATACATAATGTAAATACTAGAAATAAACATAAGCTTGCTGTGCCCACAACTAGGCTTCACAAAATTAAGGCAATGTAAAAAAAAAACATTTCTGTGCAAAAAAAATATCAGATTATCTAGAAAATAAAAAAGCTTGGGACGGGTTTAGCTCCAACTCGAAAAATAACAACTAACAGGCTAAAGGTTTCTTCGTCGCTTCTTTTAGTCTACATACCGAAACGACCGAAATCAAAAATATCACTTTATTTCCGTGTCAATGTTTTATTTTAAGAATTTGACCTTTTCTGAGTGTACATTTTTGTACTTAGTCTTTATTTAAATAAAGACTTTTTGATTTGATTTGACTGCAATGATGCAAAATCTATATCTATAGGTATTGATTGATTTAAATAAATAAACAAATTACGTTATTTCAGAGGTGAAGCCCGATGTGAATTTTACCGAGAACTTAAGCGAGGTCTTACCGCCAGCTCCTGTCGCCAGACAACCTGAGGTGCCTACAGTTATAAGTAAACAAAAATGGTGGTTAAGACGCCAGCCACCCACGAACAAACCCAGTAAGTGTTTTTTTAATATCTATTATATTTAAGCGAGGCCTTACCGCCGGTTCTGTCGCCAGACAACCTAAGGTGCCTATATCTACAGGGTTACCGGTTAAGTCGACCTAGATCCTGGAGGGGGTGGTACCTCCCCTAATTCCTGACTGATTTGACTATGAAACACCCTACGCCAAACTTAACCGTTTTCAAGATTTTGCACTTTGAAGTTTTTTTAAGAAAATACCGATTTTTTGTCTATTGGCTTATTTTTTTTGGGATTTTGACCTCTATTTTATTTGTGTTTGCGATTTTTGAGTAGTAGATGAGTTGCTTTCTTATTCTTAACACTAAAATTGCAGTTAAATTAACCAACTGGGTCGCAGTAGACAATTGATAGTTGGAAATGGAAATAGATTGGTAAAAAATATTTTTTTCTTTCATAAATATTTAAAAAAATATCTATGACAGTCATGCTGCAGATGTGCTAAAAAATATCTACGTTTCATTAGCTATCCAGCAAGGTATAACAAGCTAGGGTATTATTAGAATTCTTAGAGAAAACTTTGATGAAAGGGTCCCAGGTAGTAGTAAAAAAGAACAGTATTTCGTTGAGTTACTTGCTGCACCTATTCCTTCGTGGGATTGCGGTGCGTGCGAGCGGGATACCATACGATGTAAGCAGGAGTGAGCGAGAAAACACAATCTCGGCCATTTTATAGTGGTTTGGATGATTTATAATATTAGTGACGTGATTCGTCACCATTATCATCAGCCTATATTGACATAGGTCTCCCCTAATGAGCGACATAGCGCCCTGTCTTCAGCTTGCCGCATCCAGCATCTGCAGCAGTCATTCGCAAATCGTAATCCCACCTGGTCGGAGGGCGTCCTACACTACGTTTGCCGAGTCGCGATCTCCACTTAAGAACACGTTTACCCCAGCGGTTGTCGGTTCTTTTCGGGATATGGCCAGCCCACTGCCACTTCAGCTTGCTAATCCTTTAAGCTATGTCGATAACCTTGGTTCTCTGTTGGATGTTTTCGTTGCGATTCCTATACTGGATGTGATTCATCATCATCATCGGCCTATACTGGTCCACTGCTGGACATAGGCCTCTCCTAATGAGCGCCATAGCGCCCTGTCTTCAGCTTGCCGCAGCCAGCATCTGCCAGCAGTCTTTCGCAAATCGTCATCCCACCTGGCCGGAGGGCGTCCTACACTACGTTTGCCGATGTGATTAGTGTTTTAAAATTCTGTATTTTGTTTCAGAACTACCAATATCAAAAGTGCAAGAGCTGATCCGTCAAAGAGACACATCTTATATGATTGATACAAATATAATAACCATGGTCGAGAACTCCTACATTTGCCCCTTTAAATGCCGACACAACAACCTACTTTGTTACTACTGCGGCACCCATTACACCGACCCCTTAATATTAAGAGAACACACGTTAACACATTCAACGAGGAAGTTTAAGATTCACGATCATAAGAATATGGTGAAGTTTGATATAACGAGGATTGATTGTAGGCTTTGCGAAACCCGGATTGAAGATCTTGAAGATTTCAAGCGACATGTCGTGACAGTGCATAGCAAGAAGTATTATTTTGAGACTAAGGTATGTATATTTATACTAGCGGTCCGCCCCGGCTTCGCACGGGTAGTTATTTTAGCAATAAAGCTCAAATTGACTACGTTTTAGTTACAAATCATTTGTATGGGAAAAAGAAGGGCTATTTTTAGGGTTTTTCCAGCAATCATTCTAATTTTTCTCGCCGTAAAAACCATCCTTGAACTTCAACGAACATTTTAAAAAAAGATTTGGCCAAATTGGCCCAGGCGTTGTTGAGTTATGCGCTTACCAACACATTTTGCGATTCATTTTTATATTATAGATAAAACTAGCGGTCCGCCCCGGCTTCGCACGGGTAGTTATTTTTTCGTCAATTTTCCAATGTTTTTAATACTTCTTATCCTATTCTGGACTAAGAGAAATCCAACAAATCAAAAAATATGAAAATCGGACCCGTTGTTCTTGAGTTATATGAGAGGTCATAAATGTTTTGAAACTTAATAATAAATAATAATGCTGGACAATTCAGACAGCATTATCTAGCCCCAATCTAAGCAGAGCTTGTGTTATGGGTACTAGATAACTGATATACGTAATATTATACATTACATAGATATATTTTTTTTATTATAAATAGAAAACACCCAGACCAACGGAACAAATTTCTGCAGATCGTACACAAATTTGTTCCGAGGCGGGGATCGAACCCGCAACCTCTTGCGTCGCAGGCAGACTCTCGCCCGCTGCGCCACTGAGGTCGTAAACTTACGCGATCTGAACACATAACTATTTTTTTTTGTTTAGTAATTATTATAATTTTGTTAAAAAAAAAATGCTGGACAATTCACACAGCATTATCTAAATAATAATAATTATAAATACTATGTATTTAACTGGTATTTATCGCGTTTATTTACCTATTTTTCCCGACGTTTCGACAGGTTTACACACTGCCGTGGTCACGTAAAAAAATACGGGAAAAAATAGGTAAATAAACGCGATAAATACATACCCGTTAAATAGTATTTATAATTAAGAGGTCGTCAATTTAAACCAGTTTTGTTTGTCTTAAAGGACACAGTGTTGCCGTTTAAGTTGGTGAAGGATGACATGAGGTGTGCGGTCTGCAATGCCACCTTTCCATACTTCCATGCACTGAACAAGCATATGAATGAACATTTCAGCAATTTTATATGCGAGACTTGTGGATTGGGTGAGTTAATCAGCATTCACTATTATTTTTGCGCCTGTCACTATTATTGGAACTAAGTTCCTTATCGCGCGTTGTGAAAGGGGGCTGGACGGAAAAAAATTCTCACGAAAAGTTTTAACAACACTTTTTGCTATAGTAAGCTATTGTAAGCCGTGCGGCGTGCGCATGTTTCTCTGTCTGTCTCTCTCTCTCTTATAGAAAGGAACTTCGTTCCATCCGGGTGTCCCTTGACACCTCTCAACTTTTTACTTTTTAATTGTCATCGTCTAAATTCTTCTTCATCGTGTTCTTTATTACTGTAGGTCGTGCCCACTTTGAAAAGCCTTTGTTGAGGAGTTGACCAGCTGCTTCCAAGCCGTTTTCTATTCCCGCCTTTTTTCATTAAAAAGAACCAAGTAAAGAACTTTTTTTTTTTCAAGAACGAAATTGATCTTCGCCGTTCGATATTTAAAATTGTTGACTATATACTCGCACGAAGACAAGGCTGAATAGCAAAGCGACCTCTTTGGTCATTGGGCTGAATGCATGATGTCTATTGCCAGTATGATGGTTAGATGTACGCAAACTTTTTGAAAGAGTGAAGTGTTTTTTTTTAATTACTTACCGCCCTAGGGCTTGTCTAGCAACATTATTATCCTAGAGCGTTAATTAGTCACCTACAAGCCCCATTTGGAGGTAATAAGAACCTTTTTTTTTTATTATCCTGAGGGAAATTCGCACGCATATCGCACTGCCACGGGGAGACAGTACGATTATGTGGGACTCCAACCCACTAAAACCCTCAGGGTGTTTCCGTCTCTGCCGCTTGTGGAGGGAACATGGGAAGGTTTTATTATCTCTTCCACGAACCCACCACGGCTGCCCGATATCGGGCCCCTCCATGGGGGGTGTGAACAACCCCCCTCGCAACACGCCAGAAACACGTGACGTGCCGCGACCACCTCGGGGACCTTACCCGCCAAAAGGGCGCCGAACGACCCCGTGTCCAGACGCCCCAGGTCCCCCTGCGACGGGTCAGTCAAGTGGCCCCGTCGCCTGCCACACGGTCGCAGAGGATAGGGAGAGCGGCCCTCGCAATACCGACACTCCTCCTCCCCTGCGACCCCACCGCGTCCGCCATCAAACGGTGGCGACACCCCGCCAAGGCCGCGGAAGGCAGGGAAAGCGGCGCACCGCAATACCGGCACTCCTCTTCCGCCGCGGCCTCCATCTCCCTGCGGCCGTGCCGCCCATACAGCACAGCCGCCCGCCTCAGCCACGGTACCGCCCACACGACACCGCAACCTACCACCACTCCAACTGGGCTTAGAGTGCAAAACCCAGAGGAGCGGTTCGTCTCGGGGCCGGCCATGTCGCCCTCTGCGTTGGCACGGCCCCATGGGTTCCTCTTAGCTTCCACCACCAGTCCGCGATTACTAAGCCCCCCCGCCCCGGCAAGGCGGGAACCCCTCGGGGGGGAGGTAATAAGAACCTACTTACCGAACATGAGAGATGTAAAATATTTTTCTTAAACAAATTACTGTCCGCAGGTTTCGTCGACAGTCACCGTTTCGTAATGCATCAAACTCGGCACGAGCAAGGATCCTACCCATGCGAGACTTGCGGGAAACTCTTCAAGTCTCTGTACAACCGAGAACTGCATGTCGACAGGTACTAAGAATATTATTAATAATTGTTTATTTGACGCGGTGTGGCGAAGGTCTGCCTGCGACGCAGAAGGTTGCGGGTTCGATTCCCGCCTCGGGACAAATGTGTGTACGATCTGCAGGCATTTCTTCAGGGTGTTCTGGTCGTTTTCTATGTATACAGTGTGTCCCTGGATAAAGTGCAACCCCGAAAGGGGGTGAAACTAGATCAAAAATTATCGACAAAAAAATAGAAAAAAAAAAATTAAAAAAATTCGTATATACTTTATTGATGAATTAAAATTTTTATTGCTCACTAATGACTCTATTTAATAAAAAAATGATTTCTTCCAAAGTAGTAGGTCTATTTTGTTAAAATAAAAACCATAATCATGTCAGATATGTGACGATGACGATAAAATAACAAATAACTCACAAACAAGTGGCTATCGTGACTTAAAGTTTAATTTTTGTATTAAAATTACATTTTTTATGCTGTTTTTTTCCAATAAACTCCAAAAATCTTAAAATTAAGCCTACAATACTAGAAATTTTTATGACTTTTTATTATTGTCTATCATAATAGCTTTTAAATAAAATAAAAACCTACGTTCTAACATAAAAAATGTGCTGGCTAGGAGCTTTTAAAGTTGACCACTGATTACGTCACCACTCAGGTAGAGACACGTTTTTTTTTGGCGAGAATATCGGAGCGACTGGCGTGCCTTGTTGTGAGTCCTGTTTCGATCCCCACCCTTCATCTTTCATAGAACAGGCCCAGCGACCATAATCTACAACAATATAAGTTAAAAAAGGGTCTCTACTCTCTACCTGAGTGGTGACGTAATCAGTGGTCAACTTTAAATGCTCCTAGCCAGCACATTTTTTATGTTAGAACGTAGGTTTTTATTTTATTTAAAAGCTATTATGATAGACAATAATAAAAAGTCATAAAAATATGTAGTATTATAGGCTTAATTTTAAGATTTTTGGAGATTATTGGAAAAAAACAGCATAAAAAATGTAATTTTAATACAAAAATTAAACTTTAAGTCACGATAGCCACTTGTTTGTGAGTTATTTGTTATTTTATCGTCATCGTCACATATCTGACATGATTATGGTTTTTATTTTAACAAAATAGACCTACTACTTTGGAAGAAATCATTTTTTTATTAAATAGAGTCATTAGTGAGCAATAAAAATTTTAATTCATCAATAAAGTATATACGATTTTTTTTAAAAAAATTTTTCTATTTTTTTGTCGATAATTTTTGATCTAGTTTCACCCCCTTTCGGGGTTGCACTTTATCCAGGGACACACTGTATAATAGAAAATATCTATCTATGTATTGTATTATATTATGTATATCAGTTATCTAGTACCGTGATGCGGGTAATGCTGGCAGCATTGCCACGTTGAATGGCAATGCTAATTCATTGACCGAAATAAAAACCAGCATTCCGATCACCTGTGGACTCTATTAGTAGTTTTGTAAGATCTTTATAGATAACGTGTGCCTCAGGGCCCCAAGGACCTAGGGTTTACACCCCAAACGGCTCAAATAGGTAACCTCTGTCAAGATTAGCGTATTTTCGCCGAGGAACTCCGCTGATGTTGCTGCGTTTATCCCCTAAGAAATATGAACTCGAGTTTAACGATAAAACCGTAAGCAACGGCTAGTAAAGTGACAATCTATCTATCTACAGGGTGCACAAGAAGAAAGGCCGCGTGTACTGTCCCAAGTGCGACGTGCGTTTAATGTCCCACCCGCAGAAACTGAAGCATCTCGCCGAAGCACACGGCGAACAACCCACTACGCTGCCTTGTACCTACTGTGATAAGGTAATCATGAATGAATGAATAAATGAACACTTTATTGCACTTAAAATACAAAAAATAACAAAAATAAATTGAAATTTGTTATTTTTATAATGAGAAAAAATTGTTTATTTGTTTGTATTGAATAGGCTTCGAACTGCTGGATCGATAAGAAAAATTCTTCCACCTTAAGAATCCTATATTAGGTGCCCATTCCAATCATCCAATATCTTTGTCCACCAATGTTCATTTGATCAAAGAACTTGGATGACTTCATCCAATTTACTAGCAACACCGATATTTGATCAAAGATTTGGATACTAGTTTCTGCCCGCGGCTTCGCACGCGTTGTTTCTATGAAAACGTATACAGGTTAATTCTCTCCCATGGAAACTGAAATTTGCGCGGTAGGCGAAGGTCTGCCTGCGACGCAGGAGGTTGCGGGTTCGATTCCGGCCTCGGGACAAATCTGTGTACGATCTGCAGACATTTGTTCACGGTGTTCTGATCGTTTTCTATGTATAATAAAAAAAATCTTTCTATGTATTGTATTATGTATATCAGTTATCTAGTACCCATAACACAAGCTCTGCTTAGCTTGGGGTTAGATAATGCTGTGTCAATTGTCCAGCATTATTTATGACTGTGTTATTCTGATATGTAAGCTATATTATTGTGAAGTTTCATCAAAATCCATTCAGTAGTTTTTGCGTGAAAGAGCAATAATCATACTTCCATACACCCTCACAAACGCGTTTATAATATTAATAGGATACTAAGAGTATATCACACTATATTTTTTCAATATTTATTTATTTTATATGTTTAATTTTTTTATATAATGTCCCAATTAATAGGTAATAAAATAAGCTAAAGCTTGATTATTGGGCTTGCGTTGCTATTTCCTGTCCCGCTCCTATGAACGCGAAATCCTTTGTCTATCCTTTTCACAAAAATCAGAGGTTGTATAAAATATATCAAAGCTGAACATAATAATTCTGGACAATTCACACAGAATAATAATAAATAATAATAATGCTGGACAATTCACACAGCATTATCTAGCCCCAAGCTAAGCAGAGCTTGTGTTATGGGTACTAGATAACTGATATACATAATATAATACGATACATAGATAGATATTTTTTATTTTACACTAGCGGCCCGCCCCGGCTTCGCACGGGTTTTGAGGATTTTCCCGGCAATTATTCGAATTTTTCTCACCTTTTAAACCTTCCCTAGACCTCCACGAATAATTCAAGACCAAGATAAGATAAATCCGTTCAGCCGTTCTCGAGTTTTAGCGAGACTAACGAACAGCAATTGATTTTTATATATATTTTACATAGAAAACGACCAGAACACCCTGAACAAATGTCTGCAGATCGTGCACACATTAGTCCCGAGGCGGGAATCGAACCCGCAACCTTCTGCGTCGCAGGCAGACCTTCGCCCACCGCGCCACATCGGTCGGAGAATGAAACATTTCTGTTTTTCAGGTTTTCGAAACCCGGCGAAACTTAACAATACATTGGCGGAAGGAACATTTGAAAGATTTTAGGTAAGTGCCTTCATAATCTAAGAAATTAAATACCTCGAACCAAAGAGCACACCCGAACTTATAGGGCGCAGGTTCGAGTCCTGCCGAAATCTAATGTTTTTTGGGAACTTATCAAACTTGTTACAGACATAATTCTATATCAATATAGAATACAAGTCAAAATACGCTTTTTGAAGTCACATGTATGTACCCTATTGGAACTAAGTTCCTTATCGCGCGTTGTGAAAGGGGGCTGGACGGAAAAAAATCTCACGAAAAGTTATAACGACACTTTTTGCTATAGTAAGCTATTGTAAGCCGTGCGGCGTGCGCATGTTTCTCTGTCTGTCTCTCTCTCTCTTATAGAAAGGAACTTCGTTCCATCCGGGTGTCCCTTGACACTTCTCAACTTTTTATGGAATTTCAAAGTAATGTACCAAAATATATTATTATGCTCATTAGGCGAGGCCTATGTCCAGCAGTGGACTAATATAGGCTGATGATGATGATACCATTTTACTATAAAAACTCGATTTTTATTTTATAAATTCATTACGGATGTAAGCAAGAAGACTGCTCGGAGGAATGCGGAACGCGCGCGTCTAGAACCGCACTCACCCTGAAGAAGTCCCTTGTTAGGGGTGAAACGTTGGTGTTCTTCCAACACAAATATGGTTCGTAGTTAACCCGCTTACATCCGTATTGAACTAATGAATGATGGTAGGTATCATCATTTATTGAATAGAAGAATAAATTTGTAGATGGGGTAGTTAATAAATAAATAAATAATGCTGGACAATTCACACAGCATTATCTAGCCCCAAGCTAAGCAGAGCTTGTGTTATGGGTACTAGATAACTGATATACATAATACAATACAATACATAGATATAATTATAAATACTATTTAACGGGTATTTATCGCGTTTATTTACCTATTCATCCGTGGTCACGGGAGTCATCCGGTGTGTAAACCTGTCGAAACGTCGGGAAAAATAGGTAAATAAACGCGATAAATACCCGTTAAATAGTATTTATAATTATGTGTTCAGATCGCGTAAGTTTCAAAACATTTAATACATAGATAGATATTTTTTATTATACATAGAAAACGACCAGAACACCCTGAACAAATGTCTGCAGATCGTACACACATTTGTCCCGAGGCGGGAATCGAACCCGCAACCTCCTGCGTCGCAGGCAGACCTTCGCCCACCGCGCCACAGAGGTCGTCGTAGTTAGCTATAAATATAAAATAAATTGATCACTGTTTATTCTCATTTCCAGATACGACTGTCAAGTTTGCGGTCAGAAGTTTTTCACTCGCTTCGCACTTACCAACCACATGCCAACTCACACGGGCGAACGAAACTTTAAATGTAAAATATGCGAGAAGAGCTATCCAAGACTCAAGACACTGAAGGAACATATGAGAATACACACCAATGACAGGAGATATAGGTAAGTGTCAACCATGAAGGCAACTTCGAGTGTACAATATGCGAGAAGAGCTATCCACGACTCAAGACTCTGAATATACACACCAATGACAGGAGATATAGGTAAGTGTCAGTCAACCATGAAGGCAACTTCAAGTGTACAATATGCGAGAAGAGCTATCCACGACTCAAGACTCTGAAGGAACATATGAGAATACACACCGATGACAGGAGATATAGGTAAGTGTCAACCATGAAGGCAACTTCAAGTGTATAATATGCGAGAAGAGCTATCCACGACTCAAGACTGAAGGGACATATGAGAATACACACCAATGACAGGAGATATAGGGTAAGTGTCAACCATGAAGGCAACTTCAAGAGTAAAATAAGCGAGAAGAGCTATCCACGACTCAAGACTCTGAAGGGACATATGAGAATACACACCAATGACAGGAGATATAGGGTAAGTGTCAACCATGAAGGCAACTTCAAGAGTAAAATAAGCGAGAAGAGCTATCCACGACTCAAGACTCTGAAGGAACATATGAGAATACACACCAATGACAGGAGATATAGGTAAGTGTCAACCATGAAGGCAACTTCAAGTGTACAATAAGCGAGAAGAGCTATCCACGACTCAAGACTCTGAAGGAACATATGAAAATACACACCAATGACAGGAGATATAGGTAAGTGTCAACCATGAAGGCAACTTCAAGTGAATAATATGCGAGAAGAGCTATCCACGACTCAAGACACTGAAGGAACATATGAGAATACACACCAATGACAGGAGATATAGGTAAGTGTCAACCATGAAGGCAACTTCAAGTGTACAATAAGCGAGAAGAGCTATCCACGACTCAAGACTCTGAAGGAACATATGAAAATACACACCAATGACAGGAGATATAGGTAAGTGTCAACCATGAAGGCAACTTCAAGTGAATAATATGCGAGAAGAGCTATCCACGACTCAAGACACTGAAGGAACATATGAAAATACACACCAATGACAGGAGATATAGGTAAGTGTCAACCATGAAGGCAACTTCAAGTGAATAATATGCGAGAAGAGCTATCCACGACTCAAAACACCGAAGGAACAGTTTGACCTATGTGGCGCGGCGGGCGAAGCAGGAGATTGCGGGTTCGATTCTGGCCTTGGTACAAATAATGCTGGATAATTCACAACGCATTATCTAGCCCCAAGCTAATTTAATAAGGAATTTTATTAAATATAAAAATATCTTTATCTATATTTAATACATTACTACACATAGAAAACGACCAGGACACCCTGAACAAATAATAAATAAATAAATAGAGAACCTTAGAAACTAGCCTATTGTCTCAATAAAAAAGCGAATAGCGCCTGCACATTTTTTATACCATAATTAATAATAATAATAAATAATGCTGGACAATACACACAGCATTATCTAGCCCCAAGCTAAGCAGAGCTTGTGTTATGGGTACTAGATAACTGATATACATAATATACTATTTTACATAGATTAGAGAATTTTTATTATATAAGAACACCATAAAATATTTGTACGATCTGCATATATTTGACATGCAGATCGTTCAAAGATTTGTCCCAAGGCGGGAATCGAAACCGCAACCTTCTGCGTCGCAGGCGGACCTTCACCCACCGCGCCACAGAGGTCGTCATATAAACGTCGTCGTATAAAAAATATTTTTTCTTCAGATGCCACATATGCGGACAAGCTTTCATCCAGAACTGCAGTCTCAAAGGGCACATGAAGAGTCAACACCCAGAGTATGGATAAACAACGCAGTGGCAACGGTATCTGTAGGAGTCCTAGATATCTCCTATGCACAAATATGAAGAACACTCGACCGTATCCAAGTATTCACCAAGCCACCTCCTGGCACCAGCACCGAAGCCCGTCACTTTGTTCACCTGTTCCCGCTCTTTTCAGAGTGACAGCTGACAGTGGCAGATGACGGTGACGGCTGACACCTGACATTGACATTGACAGCTGACATTGAGTCAAGAAATATACATTATTTATTTAACAGCTAAAAATAATTACAACTAATATTCACACTTACATCTATTTTCTAAAAATCTAAGCCATCACCAGAAGGCATAGTGCCCAGAATGCTCGCATCATTGCCACGTTGAATGGCAATATACCTTTTCTATAGTAATTTCATAAAAGATGGGTAACGAAAATACTAAAGAAACATCAACGTGTTAGAAATAATCAACATTTTCTAATATACAAAAAGGGAACAATAAATGCAGCACATAGTTTTTTAATATGATATATTTTTGGGTCAAATGCACGACAATTTATTGTACGGCCGGATAATGTACACCTTGATAATAAAAATCAAATCATTTATTTGCAGACAACGGGTTACAAGTTGGTATACTTATTTTAAAATGTCCTATGCGATGACTTACCAGCTATACCAAAACCTATTAAAATTGGAAGCCATGACACGGATAATCAAGGTGTACATTATTTGGCTGTAAAATAATTTGTCGTGCATTATAGTGACCCATATTTTTAATGTACTGTACCATAGTAAATTACAGAACCCAGATATTACAAGAGGAAAGATGTATTTGTTTGATTTGAATAGGCTCCGAAACTACTGGACCGATTTGAAAAATTATTTCACCTTTACAATCCTACATTATCCCTGATGAACATAGGCGATAGAGTTAGTGAGGGATTCTAAAATATTCACAGATGAAATAAAATATTACAGCAATAGTTATTTTCATCTGTGGGTATCTCAGAAACCTGACCTTTTAGGGCATTATGGGAGATGTCACACGGGCGCTGCGTCCTCGTTGCGACGCGACGTGGCAGCGTTGATGCTCCGTAGTTCTACATACAAATCTGCCCGACATGCCACACGGTGCGCTGAAACAACGTGCATCGAAACAAGACACGCGCAGCGCACAAGGAGTGAGGGAGACGAGGCGGGAAGGGGTGCTGCGCGGTGCAACGACGCTGTGACGCAGGACAGCGCAGTATTGTTTAGAATATCGAAGCCGACGGTTGTGCACATTTAAAATAATTCGTGTGAAAATGAGCATGGAAAATGTTGATTTAGATATCGCGCGTTGTAAAAGGGGGCTGGACGAAAAAAATTCTCACGAAAAGTTGTAACGACACTTTTTGCTATAGTAAGCTATTGTAAGCCGTGCGGCGTGCGCATGTTTCTCTGTCTGTCTCTCTCTCTTATAGAAAGGAACTTCGTTCCATCCGGGTGTCCCTTGACACCTCTCAACTTTTTCTTGACTCCATTGTCGTTCAAAGAGTACATACAATTTCTATACACCTACATCTACGTCGACGCTACGACGTCGGAGAAAGCTGCGTTGCGTTGCGTCGTTGCAGCGCTCGTGTGACACTCATTGCATTGAAGTCACTGCGTTGCGACAACGTAGTGAAAAAATTCTATGTCTATGGTTGCGACGACGCAGCGGCAGCGCCCGTGTGGCATCTCTCTATGTCATGACATGAAATTTTCATTTTTATATAAGTCTTCTGTACACTTACGTTATAGAGGTAACTAATTAAGCGCCGCGCCGTGATTTTGTAATAAAAAATAGTAGCTTCTCTCCGTTCCTTCATACAAAAACCTTCAAAGCTGTCAAATCCATTCTGCGATTTGACAGTTATTTTCCTATTTTACATTTTTTTGCATGCTGTGTCGGCCTGTAATAGGTTGGTGCACTTAGCATCTATTTTCAAGATGTTAGACTACTTTATAAATAAACGCCAGCTAACCTAACCTAACTGTATAAATAAATAAATGGTAGGTACCTGTAAATATATGTTATAGAATAATTAGGTAATAGTATGTAAAAGAATTTGATATGATATGAATCTTATTTAAAACAATTAATTAATACATTGGTGACAATGGGAGGAATTAAGAGTGTATTATTGATTTCATTAATTTTAATAACAAAACAATCAAATAATTATGTTCAGGAATTATCCTAATTTAATTAATAGTGAACAATAAGTAAGATCAGTAGTAGGTGGAAACAACATTTTACCGAACTGTGTCTATGCCAGCGGTCGCACTCAGAATGCCAGTGCCATGGCAGCCATGTCAACACAATGTGGCACCCACGGAACAGAAAAAATAAGTGGAAGTGTTAAGTAGGCGTGGCACGCGTGCCACAATTATGCGTAGTTACGCTTAACTGATCTCAGTCGTGTTCTTACATCACGTCGAGTTGCTAGTCTCGCGGCGAATTCATTTTTCCGAAGCTATGCCGTATTGTTCCATTTTAGAGTGTAAAAATGATAGTAGGCGAAAAAATCTCGTAAACGGGGGTGTTTTATACCATCGATAGGTAGCATTTTCATTGCATTGTCATAAAATCTTATTTTATTAAAATTTACAAATAATTTATTAGAACGGTCAGTCAAAATCAACCTTATGCGATTAGCATAAAGTTGAATTTGGATTGTTTCTATTCTCGAATGTTCTTCGCTACTCGTTTAGTGATGTAGTCAAGTCGGCTGTTGATTTGATCGATACTACAAATCATGTTTACTTGGTGCCTAAAACATACCTAATCAATAAATAAATACAATATCTAGACATTTATAAGTAATAAAAAAGTGCCTAAAACTAAAACCTAACAAAACTCAACAAGAGACATTTTTCCTTATACAAAAAGGTAAATAACTCTAAAACTAATTATCCTATTTCCCTAATACAAGCGGTAAAACTAGTTTTAGGCCTAAACATTTCTTTTTGTACTGTTTTTACTACAAAATGACCATAAACAAAAAAGTACACTTTCAACTTACGTAATAATACGATCTTACCAAACTCCTATAAAAAGTGTTTCTATGCTCTAAATAGATACAAACTAAGATAAACTAACCAATAAGAGTGTAATTAGATCTAAATATCCTTATACTAGGGTTCCGTCGTCGCCGACAATCTGTGGCAAAATATCTATCGATATCGACAAAGTAGTTCATTGTGCTACCTGGTACAGCCTTAGTCGAGTCGCGACCTATCACGCGAATGTCAATCATATGACTAAGGAAATTAAGTTTATAATTTGCGAGCACTGAGAATACCGCCATCTATGGTGAAGTAGCGGAATTGACTCGACAGTCAAATGTTTAGTGAGTAGGTCCGCGACCTATTATGCGAATGTCAATCATATGACTAAGGAAATTAAGTTTATAATTTGCGAGCACTGAGAATACCGCCATCTATGGTCAAATAGCAGAATTGACTCGTCAAGTTGATGTTTGGTGAGTGTAGCTCGTAAATACGTTCTGCTGCTAAAGTAAAATAAATCTTATACAGTAGAATTCAAGGTTTATTTTCTAATCTGTGACGTTGTCTAATTTTGACTAAACTTATAACTACCAATGAAACGAATTGTGTCTTTGTAATGCATTATAAGATTAAGGGTTTATTTGTGTGAGTTTGGCGACAGCGGTGCCCATAGTAATTTTGTTGCATAGCACTTCCACTTATTTTTTCTGTTCCGTGGTGGCACCCACAGATATCAGAAATAAAGGTGGCACCTTTTATTTTATGCTTCTAAACAGAATGACAGTGGTGGGATTTGAGTGTTTCGTTACTCACTTCACGCCTAGTCCGTCGTAGTACCTGTTGTACGAAGTTCAGACTAGTCGTTAAAGTTCCTTTTTTTAAAATGTTAGGCGTTCAAAAATATAATTTTTAAATAAAATAAAATAAATTATCTCCCACATTGATTTTTATATTTACTTTTTTATGTTCAATGTTTGTAGGTTGAATTAAGTGAAAGTTTAATGTACCTAAGTCGTAATAATTATTTGTATTATAAACCTTTTCGCTACGTGTATTATACTGAATCAATAAAAGCGTTTGAAATTGAAATTGTACTCCTGTTTTTATTCAACTTATACAAAATAATAAAAGAAAGTAGCATTACACGCTGAAAGGTGAGAATTAAGCCGCAGTGGCGTTTCCGGCGTTTGAATCGACCCTTTTAACTTGTCACCACGGGCTAAGGGTATGGTATCCCCTTATCCCGTTATAAGTTACTTTAATCAACAATCAACACGAAAGTAATTTATAACGGGATCTTTACCATCATTTGTATTTTGAGCTTTCCAATAATAATACCTATTAATAATGCTGTTGATAATATTATTGACAATATTTCGGCACAGTTTCATGTGCCATGATCATGAAATAACTATTATGACTGCAGCAATTGCTCTTAGAGATGCCGCACGGGCGCTACGTTGACGACGACGCTCCGTAGTTCTACATACAAATCTGCCCGGCGGCATGCCACACGGTGCGCTGAAACAACGTGCATCGAAACAAGACACGCGCAGCGCACAAGGAGTGAGGGAGACGAGTCGGGAAGGAGTGCAGCGCGGTGCGACGACACGCTGTGACGACGCAGTCATAAACTAAGAACTATACTACAGCGCAGTATTGTTTAGAATATCGAAGCTGCTGCGTTGCGTCGTCGTCGCAGCGCTCGTGTGGCAATGGCAATTGTGGCATGCATACACTCATTGCGTTGAAGTCACTTCGTTACGACGACGGACGACGACATAATACGTATATTATACGAAGATATTTGTCAAAAGTGTCATCTAGTGTCCAGTAGTAGAACCAGAGTAGAACTATAAAAATGTCAAAAAGTGCCGCAGAGAACAGACTGAAAAAAAGGGACGCCACACACGAGGAAGCCTGCCAACGCCATTTTGTAAATTTCGTTTGCTTGCTATCGATTGGCTTTGGCTTGGCAGGCTATGGCTGGCACACTTTGATGGCGTCGTTTTTGTCACCGAAAATCTTAATATATTTTCGCTAATAGACCCTAATAATTTGTGAATATGTATGGTGTACGAAGTTAGCTAGCTAGAGTTGTATTAGTAAATTAATTTTTCCTTTATGAATACGTGAATTTGTGCTAATGGAAGGCAAATCCTCTGACTGGAGGCCGGGCCCGACCGTGTGCCGCTGCTGCCTATCCGAAGGATGTTACAAAGATATTTCTACCGAATATTTCTGGATGGGGCGAAGAGAGGTGTACTCTGAGATGCTCTCAGAAACCCTGGATTTATCCGTAAGTTGAATTATTTATCGATTTACAGAAATGCTACTCCACCATCTTTGTTTCGGGACTGTTCGATTTGGCAATCAAAAGCTGAAGAGGTGTCTTTGTTCTACGAGTAGAACATTGAAACGACTGCGCAATTTGGTTGGTTTATTTATACCAAGATCCTGAGACAGCAGCAGGTTATTTCTCTATGCCAAAATCAATGAATTTGGCTAGGTTCTTAGGCTTCTTAATTTTCTGGCTAGAAATTATACATTTAGGTATCTCTCCATTATTATGCTCCATTATAACGACCTGATGAGGCACAATTTTAAAGATGTACCTACCTATTTGGTTCACCCCTTGTTAGCATTGATGTAATTGCACTGCAAGAGAATTAATAGGTAGGTAGGTATCTATTGAGTTTATTGCTGCTAATTCCACTCATCCAATATCATTGTTCAAGACTTGATCAAAGTTCTTTGACGGATGCCCTTTCCACTCATCAAATATCTTTCCATCCAAGATTCTTAAATAATTTGCATAGGTAATTGAGTTTAAATGAAATCACATTAATATTATATGTGAAAGTTTGGATGGATAGATGTTGGAAAAAGTTTGGATATGTAGATGGATAGAGTGTTATTTCTTCACCCCAAAACTTCTCAACAGATCGGGCTGAAATTTTGTATATCTGGAAAAAACATGGCTATAAATAAATAAATAATGCTGGACAATTCACACAACATTATCTAGCCCCAAGCTAAGCAGAGCTTGTGTTATGGGTACTAGATAATTGATATACATAATATAATACAATGCTACTTTTCAATTTATAATATTTCTATTTCCATGTGAAAGATACATCCTTTTAACATTATCTTAGAAACAATGTGTGCGAACCCGCGCGCCGATAGTAGTGTCCAAATCTATGATCAAATATTGGTGTAGCTATTAAATTGGATAAAGTCATCCATTTTCTTTGAATATATTAGACAAAGATATTGGATGAGTGGAATGGGTACCTAATCCAATAATCATGTAAAATAAGTAAAAATCGTGAAGTGGCTGGACTTCCTTGGGGCAGATTAAGTTAATGAAATAAGCCACTTAACTTCATCTTCTCACAAATATACTAATAAATTATAAATTAATGTAATCAACAATATATTTAAAATACTCTTGTTAAATCAATAAGATTTTATACCTTCATCTTCAAGTCAATATTCTGCCACAGATGAAATAGGTGGCATATAAAAATCATGAAATTATCTGACCAACATTATAATAAAATAAATAATGGTGGACAATCCACACAGCATCATCTAGCCCCAAGCTAAGCAGAGCTTGTGCTATGGGTACTAACTTATTTATTTAATACAATACAATCATCATCATGTGGACGACCGATGTGGCGCGGTGGGCGAAGGTCTGCCTGCGACGCAGAAGGTTGCGGGTTCGATTCCCGCCTCGGGACAAATGTGTGATCTGCAGGCATTTTTTCAGGGTGTTCTGGTCGTTTTCTATATATAATAAAAAATATCTATCTATGTATTGTATTATATTATATTATGTATATCAGTTATCTAGTACCCATAACACGAGCTCTGCTTAGCTTGGGGCTAGATAATGCTGTGTGAATTGTCCAGCATTATTTATTTATTTATGTTTTTATTACACATACCTGATGGATTTTAACATAACGTTTTTCTTCAAATATTTATTTAGTGGATTTCTACCACTAAATAAATATCTTCAACTGACTTTAAGATTGCCAACCATTTTTCATCCGCAGATCGCATACTCCAACTCTAGCGGTCCAAACAGCAACAGTCGTCTGATCTGCGAACAATGCATAGCCAGACTGCGAGATGCCTCCGAGTTCAAGCGGCAAGTCATCGACTGCGAGAAGACTTTTATGCAGCACCTGAACCCAGGCAGTTCTGGCAAATCAAAAGGTAACTTTGTTTTTTTCTCCTGTGATTCAGTCATCCAAAGTTTATCTTGACCCAAGACTTGTTCAGGCATTTCTGTACTCAACAACTAAGAATAAAAGCCTATAACCCAATTTCAATTTATTTTTCTTTAGGATGGTTGTACATATAACCAACCACTTACACTAATTAAAATTGGGTAATACAATGAATTTGGACAAGATTAAGACCGGCCTCAATGGAGGCAGTTGTAGGAGGCCTATGCTGAGAGGCACAACAAACAGAGATGTTTTGTTTAGAAGAAACAAAAGCACAAATTAGTTCGAGTATTTAGTTAGTTCAAGTATCGCATTATTGTAACTCCATTAAAAAGGCTATATTATTATTATTAGTTCAATAAAATTACAAATAAATATCAACAATTCTTAAATTATAACAATCCAACAACATTTTTAGGAGAAATATTTAGACTGCACTGACAAGGACTATGATTTACATGCATCTGCTTAAGAGGCCTGCGGATAATGATTTGCCCATACAAAGTACTACCAAAATAATTTGTAATTCGAGCATATTTCCACCATATCATATTGTTTTTTGTATTCGAATAGTAATTTATCTAGGTCCCTGGTTATTTTTTTCTTAATAATACACACCTATAATGAAATTAAAGCGAAAATATACATAATGCAATTTTGCATTACTTTATGTCGAAAATGACATGTTTTCGTCCTATTTGTTTTGTATTAAAAACAACAATACCTTACTTTTTGTTTGATAAGGAACATAGCTTAAACTGTCTAGTTACAGAATAACAAAACAACATTGTCGTAAACACAAAAAGTTTTCAGTCATTTTTGGTATTTACGGAACACAATAATTTACGAATTGAAGTTGCGAGCAGCTGTTGCCGAAGCCTTAAGAGCTGCCTGTCTTAACATAATAATCAAGTTCAATTCTAAATAATACATTTTAAAATGTCAAATTTAAAATAAAGTAGGTAGGTAGGTACCTAATAATAATAATAAGTATAGGAGTAAGTATAATTAGTATAGGATTAGCAAGCTGAAGTGGCAGTGGGCTGGCCATTTTTCGAGAAGAACCGACAACCGCTGGGGTAAACGTATGAGTGGAGACCGCGACTCAGCAAACGTAGTGTAGGACGCCCTCCGACAAGGTGGGATGAAGATTAGCGAAAGACTGCTGGCAGATGCTGGATTCGGCTGAAGAGAGGGCGCTATGGCGCTCATTATGGGTGGCCTATGTCCAGCAGTGGGCTGATATAGGCTGATGATGATGATTCTGAACTTCTCGGTTAAGTATGAATACCAATAACACAAGCTCTGCTTAGCTTCGGGCTAGGTAATGCTGTGTAAATTGTCCAGCATTATTTATTTATAATAATAAGCCTTTTTTATTCTGAACTTCTCGGTTAAATTATGAATACTAGACATGTTATTGTTTGTTATAGTATGTCCCGAAGCTCAGTTTGCTTCTTTGGCATAGGCCTTCTCTAACATTTTCCATTGGTGCTTGTCATAACGACAGTTGTGTGAGTTTCTTTAGTTGAATCTAATTCTAAAGACAACCGGTCACTATATGCCACGGCCACTTTGCTATCAACTTTAATAAAATTCTCCCTCCACCAGACTTTCTAACAATGGAATCAATCGGTGATGTGAAGGTAGAAGCGGTCAAGCACGAGAAGGAAAGCCTTAGCGACGATGATTTCGACGACCGGCCGGACTTCCTTGATGTTGACAGTGATGATGAACGTAAGTTACTGTTATTAGGTTTATTTAAATATACCTAAGAATGGGACAGGAGTGGATAAGCCGGTGTATTGGAAATGAGGTCAGGGAGATACCTAGTAAAGGGTGATAATGGGCTGATAAAATGGATAGCCCTACATAATGGAGGAGGTTCAACTTAAGTCGAAGTGGTGGCGCTTTTTCGAGACTAGGACGAGCGAACACCGCGCGGTGAAGGCGAGAAAGGAAGGCAAGAACCGACCCGCGCGCAATTTCACTGCTTTTTTGGATTTTGCGCTCATAGGAGCGGAACATGGCATGCCAAAACAACACAACGCAAGCCCAGAAATCTAGTTTTAGCTTTATCTATTAATTAGGACTTTATTTATAAAAACCGAAACATATGAAATGTTCTTTATACTTAGTTCTTTTACCATGCTTATTCTCAAGATTTTAACTTCTGTATTTATTGAGAAATTATGGTTTTAGTAAGAATTCAGAGGCGACAATTCTTTTCTATCGAGGAAATTTTATGGAATCGTGTTTACGAAACATATGATCGATAGATTAAGTCTTGAACTTTACCATATATAATTCAAATTCCAAAGTTAAATATTTGGAAGATAATGGAGATATAGGCCCTTAGGGATCGTTCACACTGAAACAGCCGACCGACACAGAAAAGCGCGGCCGCGGCGGCGTGAGTTTAGGAATTATCTCTGCTTCAGTCTTATCCGGCATATGTGGCAACATTTCTGTGTATGAATACGGATAGTGTTTTGTGGGTATGCAAAGGAGTATACACTGAAACCGCCAACAGCCCGGCTCGACAACGTTAAACAATACCTAAATGCCCTGTGTCTGTTGTGGAGTTATCAGAGGCTACTTGTTTCTGGACTGGTTTCCGCAATTAGGCCACATATGGGCCCTTTTTGCGTGTCGGGTGCTGGGGGCTCTAACCACCCGATGTCCTCTAGGAAGGCCAGTCGCCGAAGTCGAAAATTTTTGGGAACTTATTTCATTTCTTATAAAATGCTTACCCTCCATAAATTCTATTATATTAACAAACTTTATATAGTACTGACTTTTATTATTAGTATTACTTTACGTTTTCAGTTGACAACCAGCCCCTAACAAAACTGGCAAGCAAGATACCTAAAAAAGAGGCTATAGATATCCTAGACTTGTTAGACAACTCCCAAATAACCGTCAAGAGGAAATCAAACCTTAAAACTAAGGAACCTCCGAAAAAAGTCCTCAAGAAGAAGGAGACAAAGGCTACTCCTCGGACGGTCAGTAAAGCTGCTCCAAAGCAGGCGGACAAAAAGAAAGGTAGGCATTGCTTGAAGTTATTTTTTAACCGGAGAAGTTGAGTTGTCGTGAATGGTGTTATTATTTTTTTAATGCAAATTGATTACAGGTTTTTTTATATTCAGTATTCGCGCTAGCATAAGTGGTTATTAATTGCTATATCTAAAACTAACATGGAATTATTTTATTGATTCATAAATATTTTGGGCGATTCAAGCAAGATTCGACTTAACGGCTTTGTGAGTCACATGATATGTTAAAGGAATCAGAAATCATGTATTCGAGGAAATATAAGCTAATGCCTCACATAAATTTTTGCTAGTAGGTATTCGAAAACAAATAGAGACGTTTATTGTTACTAAAAGAGTATCTATCCCAGTTTGAGTCGCATTTATCTTGGTTTGTTTTAAAAATGCATGCAGTAGTATCATTTTGACATAAATTTACAAAGGTATAAAATTTAGATACTATATGACAAATCTTTTGACGATAACTTAGCTTTCCGGTGTTCTGTGTGGTGGGATATTTACAAGAGACATACATAACTTTATAAAATTTTACAATGTACAGACCCGAACATACCTACATACCTATGTAGGTTACCTCATAAAGAGCCTCGAACGGGGTGTTTTTATATGTATAATTCACGGTAACGTTTTATGTGTAAAACATTCGCCCATCTTTGCCTAAAACTCTTAAGCTTATGTTGAAATTTGGACAGAATTTTCAGGACAAATTGATAAGTTCTATTAATTAAACTTATTCTGCTATAAATTCAGCATCAGCACATGATGTTTAGGTTTAATATGGGTGTCGGTAAACTGTTAATTTTAAATCAGAAGTATTATTAAAAAACAGGTCTCTAGTAAGAATCCTTCCGCCGCAAGATGTTTAAGCATGTGTTAGATTAAGTATCACATGGACACGTCTCCTAGTTAAAACTGCTGCAAATTCATAGAAATTTTCTTAAGAATAATTGGAAATATGATCAAAACTGGAATTTATCTTCAAATCAGCCCATGATCCACAGCTGGGTATGAACCTACATTTAAAACTTTTTTTTGAGACAATTTTCTTCGGTCTATTAAAGGTGTTGGAAAATTCAGGTTGCCCATAAAAAAAGAACACCTAGCCACTACTGCTGTCCCACTGCAGAGCAAATAACACTATATTAAATTATTTCAAACTATCATGGTTATTAACACAAAATTTATTCATAAGGGGATATTCACAACCCCCTCGAACAATGTCACTGGCCACTTTCCCGGCAATCAGGACATAAATTACCATTACGATGCATCTGGGTCTCCCTCCCACTCCTGGGAAAAGTAATTCCTCACTTATTAATCTTCGAACTTGAGCCATTTCCATTTTAATTCCTTCAATTCATTTAAATTTCAATTCAACAGAGATAGTAAATAGAATTCTACTTGTGGCTTTGTCTGTCTATGTTTTTATTCACACATGTTAGCCGTTACCTTCATGCAACAATAAATATAAAAATAATATAAATAATAATTCATAATATGATGATATTTGATCATATTTTCATTTTGCAACATGTTATGTCAGAGCTTAGTTTGATTAGAAAGGCCTTTACATTACTGGTTGATATTCTTGTGTATCCCTCTAGGTTTTCAGGAGTTAGCTTTTCATAAGCCTTTTCATAATAGAGGATGTTTTAAGAGACAGTTTTGCTCTAACTTAACTTAATCAAATAATTATACAATTTACGTATTCAGATCTTTTCGAGTTCTTACCAAAACGCATTGGATCTTAAAACTTGATCAGTAAAAACAACCTATTTCGGAAACTGAAATTTATTGCATGCATGCAGATAATTTCATTAAAACATCCCCTCTAACGACATCCAACATGGCTGAACAAAATGGCGGCGGCGCTGTCATTCCTACAAAATGGCGCCGCCACGATTTAGGTACAGGTGCTGTCACGAACGAGCGACGAGTCGTACCGTAACTTCGGGTTCGATTCCCGTGTACACCGTTCCCATGAGTATTTATTGCAAGACATCCTACTATATTAATATTTTGAGTTGTGTCGTTGTAAAGTTTTTTTTTGTAATGCCAAGGTAAACGCGTGTGAAGCCGCGGGCATAAACTAATATGTACTAGTATTATAAATGCGAAAATGTGTCTGTTTGTTAGTCCTTCCTTCACGCCCTGAGTAAGCAAATAATCGACTTGATTTTTTTGCATAGAGTTAGTTGAACGGATGGAGAATAACAGAGGCTACTTTTTATCACATAAATCTGTTACCATGAGATAGAAATAACATTAACAACGCGTGCGAAGCGTGCAGCAGCTAGTTATTTATATAGGAGGTATCACGATATGCTAAAGACTACAAGCAGATGCTGGATGCGACCAGCTGAAGACAGGGCGCTCATTAGGGGATGCCTATGTCCAGCTGTGGGTAGACAAACAGCTGACGATGATTATTTCAGATATCAACTTACCATAATTATGTGTATTATGACCAGGAGGCTAGTTATAAAGGGTTAGGTAGTAGGAATGTAGAAAATATATAGAAAAACGGAACGACGAGTTATACAGGGTTATCGGCGTAAATCATTGATTGGTTTAGAGAATACGGTTGTATCTACGTATTACTGGAGGATATCCTGAGGAGTTACTTGAGTGGAATGCTGTTAGATGATCAGAACAAAACGACGGCAAAAATCCCATCGTATTTTTTCTTATAAAGTCGTTTTCTGAACATTAAGAATCCCTGGCTCATATAAAACAGCTTAGGCTAGTTCGGATTAGATTTATAGTGAGACGCGACTTGGCACAAGACTGCTGGTAGATGCTGGATGCAGCAATCTGCAGATAGGGCGCTGTATCACTCATTAGGGGAGGCCTACGTCCAGCATTGGACGAATAAAGTATGATGATGGTGATGATCAATGTCTGTGTGAATTAGCAGCCAAATAGTGGGAACTGTTACAATGTTTTGAATTAAATGTGTTTTCGACAAGACACCTGCATTGCAAATATGGCCGTGATAGAAGCTGAACAGCTTTCATGATCTTCGTGGTGTAGTGGACGAAGTTCAGTCTAAGTTGCAGGAGGTTGCGAAAGGTTCGATTCCCGCCGCAACACAAATGTGTAGTTGTGTAGATTTTCGAGAAGCATCATCGATATGATCTTTAGAAGTAAAATCAGTTTGTGTACTCATGGGAACAAATTTTTATCTAGCATCGCTACGGAGAACAAGTAAGTGAAATTTCATTTTAAATTAAATGTTGTGGTTGTTTAAATCTTAAGATTCTGTGGTGAGTATGATTGTTTTGATGTGATTAAAAGTAAACGTAAAACATGTAAAAAACAAACAACAATTAATTTGCTTTAGTAGTTTTAGCTCTGACCTATTTAAGAGATCCATGAAACGTGTCCATGTGTTGGTATCTACCCAGAAACGTGATAGAAAATGTATGAATAAATACGAAAAGCTATTAGTTTCACAATTTATTCCTACAGTTCCTGTCATGCTTGTTTTCAATCCGAAAATTGCAATATTGCTTGGATTTTTTAAATGTAATATGTGCAATTGAAGATTGCAGCAATATTGCAATTTTTTGAATGAAACATTTATTAGTATAGTGCTTAGTAATAATTCTATGAGCCTTTTGGAAATTACTTCGTGTGTAAAGCTCTTCTCAAAAGTTATTTGATATGGGACTGTGCACCCTAAAGCACTTAAATAAACATTGAACTGTTTCACCGTTAAAATAGAGATCTGAATCGTAAATTTTTAGAAAACGTTATAAATTATCGTGGAAAGGAATTTACGTAATTGCATGATCGGACGTTTAAGAAAAATCGCGTACGCCGCACGCAGCACACTCGGAATATCGGAATAACAGTAAATCTAGAAGAAATAGAAGATAATGTTATCGAGCTATCGGAACATCAACTACAATGAAGAATTTTTCTTTTTTAGCGGTAAACGATCCGACGCGCAATAACGCAGAGACGGTACTGCGTTGGACAACCGCTTGCCCGTTCAGAGTCCACGATAAGTCTCTACTCTGCCCCTACTGCCACGAGTTGTATGACGACCCGGCAGTGTTTAGGACCCACGTGCGTCAGGACCACGATAACTGCACGCTCGAAGTTGTCTTCCACAACCTTCCCAAATCAGAGTTCGTTAAAGCTGACCTCACGGACCTCGAGTGCAAAATATGCCAAGCTAATTTCCCGGATCTAGACACTGTTGCGGAACATTTAACCTCAGAGCACGGGAAAAAGATAGACAAGGATTCTAAACTAGGCGTGATGCCGTACAAACTTAAGAAGGATGTCTTCAACTGTGCCGTTTGCGGAAAGCAAGTCCCTTCGCTGTTGCATTTGAACCGACACACAATATCTCACTTTCTCAGCTTTGTCTGCCACGTGTGTGGAAGCAGCTACATCGCCTCCACAGGCCTCTTGAAACACGTACGCTCCAAGCATCAAGACTATGAGGTCTACTGCAAACGTTGCAGAACTAAATTCCCCAGTATGGAAGCTAAAGAACGCCACAGACGAACAGTCAAAAGCTGCATGCCGTACGCTTGCCCGCAGTGTGCTGAGAGATTCCTAGATTGGAAGCAGAGGAAGAGGCACATGGAGTCCGAACACGGACAGTCTAAGAGGACCTTCAGATGCCCGGATTGCAACGTAGACTTTGGCAGCGACGCTGCTTATTACAACCATTTCAAATTGCATCATTCCGATAACTGTGCTGTGTGCAAAGATTGCGGCATGAAATTTGTCTCCGTTTCTCGTTTGAAGCGGCATCTTGCTAAGCACAATATTTAATTCTTCTGTATATGTACCTAATAACGGATTGTTGCGGAAAATTTCTTACGATATAGGTTTGTGCAATAAAATGTACGGTAAAGGTTTATGCAACTTCTTACTTCTCATCACTACTTATACAATGGTATTCTATAAAATATAGTCTCTGTTAAGTTTCGGACAAAGCTACGCGTCGAATACGCGGGGAGCGAGAGCACTCGAAACTTTTCCCACCCCTAGACTCGTTGTTACCCAAATCAGGGCTCGATTTTACGGCTATAGACCTCTGCGGGTTTATGCGAGTCTATATTAACATAAAATAACATAAAAATATATTTATTTGCAGCAAAAACACATTACATTAGGTATATAAGGCACTTAATGGGTAGGTTAGGTAGGTAGAGTTACATTAAAGTGTGATACAATGGCCTGTTAAACTGATAGAAAAAAGTTATTGCTGAGGGTTTGGAGACGATGTCTTTTAATTATAGATCTCACACTAGGCGGAGCCTGTATCTTATTACCTAAAAAAACCAAGCCCTGATGGGGCTCCAAACTCACTAGTTTGTTAGTTAATAAGTTCCTGCGTCTCGGTCGCGTTGGTATGCAAGGCTCCATTTAGGCGCCATTGCAGCGTCCCGCTTATTTGTCGCGCTGCTTTGACCGGAGCTTTAAGCTGGGTTAGTGCCTTTTGATAGTCCCGATTAGGGGGTACCCGGCACCGGCTACCGACTATGAAAATGCACTGGTCCGTATAACTAAAATGTTGATCTCCCCAATCGTGACGCGTGTAAAGCAAACATGCTTTATTTATATTTAGAAATATACACGAATGGCATAATAAATTAGCATAAGCGAGACGTATGTAAATATGCATTTATATTTGAATTAAATACCATTATAACTTATTACTATGAAATAAAACTAAATTAGGTAAAGGTATTATAGGTATTCTAAGTAATTATACAGTTTTATTATTAATTTAATTATGTATATAAGACAAATAAATATTATTGTGTCGATAAAAATTAAGTCCTGAGTTTATTTTTATCTCCAACTACGTAAAACACAAACAACATACACAATATAATCGCAACATAACTACACGTTTCTTTTGTTAGGCAGGCATAAACAGTTCTTTAAAAAAATGATCTTATTCATCGTTAACTTCATTTATAGCTTTTTTTTCAATTTTTCGCCAAAAGTTCGTTAAAACAGCATAAGAACACGGCGCTTTCTTTTCTAGATGAAGAATGGACGAGCGCAGAGGTCAAGATTGAGATACCTGTTGAATTCGAAAATAGCGTTGGTGCTAGTAATGAATGGATCACAACAGATTTAGCGGATCATGCCACGGTCGTCTCTAAAGTCACACAAGAATGTAGTAATACGGTAGATGACGAATGGGCTATACTCCCGCTTAATGCTGCAGAACAACCACCTACTGTAAAACCTAACTATTACCTAGACGACGACGGCACCGAGTGGGTAATCAATGATACCGTAATGGATACAGACACAGTCCAGAATAGCCCCGATTCCAATAACACACTAACTAAGACACACCAACAAAACATAAAAAGATATGGATTCGTCTCGAATCTTGCGCCAAACGTTTCAAGAGTCGGCAAGCCCGATTCCAAACTGACACGAACTGTGAGTCACCAACAAAATAACATGGAAGGATATCGATTTGTCTCAGAACTTGCGCCAAAACTTAACAAGCCCGCTTCTAAATTGACACGAAACTGGAGACGAGAAATCATTAAAGGATATCGGTTCGTCTCAAACCCTGCGCCGGCCATTTCAGGAGTTGACCAGTTGAAATTAAAAGGATATCGGCTCGTCTCAAATCCTGCGCCAGCCGTTTCAGGAGTTGATCAGTTGAAATGGAACCGTGTTCGGATCCAAGGAGCTGGTGAAATGTGGCTAAAGAGTTCCAAAAAACCCAGACCGTTGCTGGATACATCGACCCTTAGCAAAGCAGATCAAAACGCTGTGCTCTTAGTGCGTAACACTACAGCAATCCCTTATAGAATAGAGAACGTTAGATCAATCATTCCATGCTTTGCTTGCGGGCATAAATTTCTTGACCCTTTTCTATTCAAAGACCACTTTATTGCCGAGCATCAATCGGTGGACAAGGCCAATGGCCTTTATAGTAAAAACAGGATCCAGACGCGGGTCGATATAACGGACCTAAGCTGCCTCTTATGTACGCAATCGCTTGACAATTTAGACGAAGCTGCGGCTCATCTTGTCCAGATGCACAAAATGGGAATTGATCTGAACGAGAAACTCGGTTTGGTGCCGCTCAAGTTTCCAGAAAGAGGACTGTGTCAATGCACTGTCTGCGGGACTAAGTTTAGTGCATTTAGAGAACTGTACAGGCACTCTGGCACACATTTCGCGAACCAGATCTGCGAGGTGTGTGGCATGCAGTTTGAGACACCCTATACATTAAATTTGCATGTAAAAACAAAGCATGCTAAGGGACGGTTATGTATTAAGTGCAAAGCTATATTTCCTACCGGCGAGGAGCTAAGGCAACACGTAAAGGAAGAACGCTCTTGCAGTAATGGTTACTGCAAAATTTGCGATAAAGCCTTCGGATACTGGCAATCATTGCAGAAGCACAGAGAAGCTGTGCACGGTGCTGAAAAAAGGATTTATTCATGTTCAGTGTGTCAAAAAGTGTTTGAGAAACGCATGCAGATGTATTTGCATTTTAAACAAAAGCATACAGATTCTTACAAGTGTAAAGTATGCAACAAAAAGGTTTGTGGTTCTTCAGGTTTGAAGCAACATATGAGAACTCACAGTGGTTTGCGGGCAAAGACTCGGAGTTCCACCTGAATTTATATTTATTTCGTCACTATGACATTTACTTACCTGTACTTTACTATTTTTAATGTGGTTGCAACTAGCTTGAAAAATATAAACATTAATTGATGACCCTATTTTTTCTGTAACGTACGTCTCGTGGCAAACATTTCTTTCTTATTACAAGCTTTTATTCTACTTATTCACACAAACTAACAGGTAGGTAAACAAATCATGGAACTGACGGGGTAAACGCGACGACAGCAGCATCAAGCTGGGGCGGTGCAGACCGGCAATGAAGTCTGCTGTGATGTGATGTGGCATGCCCCAGAAGGGGACTACCCGACTTGGTCATTTCTCAAAGTTTCGGTCCGTATAACTACAAGGTTGGCAGGACCGTGGAAAGGTGGAGGGTTTTCTTCTCTGCAGTGTTATTAATTACACAGCGCTAAAATATAATAATAATAATCGTTTATTTCAGGCAACAAAAGACAAGTACTTACAAAGTAACTTAACTAGGGCCCATAATATGATACCTTAGAGACTAACATACCTAATAATAAAAACAAAGACTTGTGTCATTGGCACTAGGTCAATGACGTGCGCGCGGTGTCGCGTATTAGCCTTCCACAGAACTTCCTGAACACGACACCCTTCGACCAAAAACCGCCATCCATTAAAGTTAAGAGACGATTCAAACAAACTATGCTATGCAGACAAAGCAACTTTAGTTGAAGAAACTGTCGACTTAATAACATTTTTCGTATAAACTTATAATAATTTCAAATTTTAAATTAAAACTTGGCATAGTTTATAAGACGCACTTTATATGTAAAAAAAATCTAGTCGCTCTGTCTGCATAGTGCCTAAATCAAAATTAGTAATAAATTAGTAATCAAAATTAGTAATAAATAATTAGGATTAGTAATAATTAATTTCTATCAATTTAATCAAATTAAGCAGTGGAAGATTGATTAAATGAACGAAACAAGTGATTTTTTAAAACTTCACGTAAACACAAATGATTGAGATTAAGCTTTTCCTCGATTTGCCTGAGTACCTAGTACCTATTTCTTTCCATGCCACTTTTCTTGATTATCTGCAAAAGGGCTCATCTATAACTGAATTAAGTTATTTTTTTCTATCACATGCACAACTTTGCCACCAAAAAGTCGTTAAAACAGCATAAGAACAGGGACTTTCTTTTCTAGATGAAGAATGGACGACCACAGAGGTGAACATTAAGATTCCTGCTAAATTAGAAAACAGCAATAATCCCAGTAATGAATGGATCACGACCGATTCAGCGGATCATGCCAATATCGATGACTCTAAAGTCAAACAAGATTATTGTAAATCCGTAGATGACGAATGGGCTACACTCCCGCTTATTGCTGCAGAATATGCTCCAGCTGTAAAACCAAACTATAAATTAGACGACGAGGAAGGCACAGAGTGGGTAATCACCGATATTGTAAAGCATGAAGACACAGTTCAGACTAACTCCAATTCTAAAAAGTCTCTATTTAAAAGAGGCACGAGTCACCAACAAAACAACATGGAAGGATACGAATTCGTCTCCGACCCTTTTCCTAAATACTCACTCGTTTCTAAATTGATACGAACTAGGAGACAACAACAAAAGAAAAAAATTATAGAAAATCTACAATGGGACCGCGTTCGTATCAAAGGTCCTGGTAAAATGTGGCTTAAGGTGCCCAAAAAACAAAAAGCCTTGTTGGATACTACGGATAAAAACGCTGTGCTTCTACTTCGTCATACTACAGCAATCCCTTGTAGAATGGAGAACCTTAATTCGATAATTCCATGCTTTGCTTGCGATCAGAAATTTCAAGACCCTTCTCTATTCAGAGACCATTTCGTTGCAAAGCATCCATCGGCTGACAAGGTTATTGGCTTTTACAGTAAAATCATCAAGACACGGGTAGATATAACAGACCTAAGCTGCCTTTTATGTACGCAACCGCTTGATAGTTTAGATGAAGCGGCTGCACATCTTGTCAAGGAGCACCAAATAGAAATCAATCTAAAGGAGAAGCTTGGTCTGGTGCCGCTGAAATTCCCAGAAAGGGGATTGTGTCAATGCGCTGTCTGCGGTTTAAGAGTTGTTACGTTCAGAGAACTATACAGGCATTCTGGCTCACATTTCTCGCACCAGATCTGCGAGGTGTGTGGAATGCAATTTGAGACACTGAGTACTTTAAAATTGCATGCAGAAACAAAGCATATTAAGGGACGGTTATGCAAAAAGTGCAAAGTTGTATTCCCTTCCGACAAGGAGCTGAGCCTACACTTAAAAGAAGTACGCACTTGCAATCCAGGTTATTGCAAGATTTGCGATAAAGCCTTCGGATATTTCACACGACTACGGAGGCATAGAGAAGCAGAGCATGGCTTTGAAAAAAAGGTTTATCAATGCTCCGTGTGCCAAACAGTGTTCGAGAAACGAATGCAGCTGTATTTTCATTTCAAACAGAAGCATACCGATAGTTACAAGTGTAAAATATGCAACAAAAAAGTTTGTGGGCCTACAGGTGTGAAGCGACATATGAGAACTCACAGATAACCGTCAAAGGCTCAAAGCAAAGTTCAACCTGAAATTGTATTTTTTACGTAACTCGAAAAAAGATTAAGTTCTATTTTCGGCTGTATCCGTCTTTTT
Organism: Eupithecia vulgata; assembly: GCA_946478455.1. Lineage (NCBI taxonomy): Eukaryota > Metazoa > Arthropoda > Insecta > Lepidoptera > Geometridae > Eupithecia > Eupithecia vulgata. The sequence goes on along the minus strand of OX297887.1, from coordinate 5,603,865 downwards.
TACCTTTTTTAACTAAGTTCGCTAACTAGTTCGTAATTTCATTGATCTATTTAGAAAATTCTTTCGCTTTTTTATTGTACATGGTGTTTTTAGGGTTCCGTTCACCCAAAGGGTAAAATGGGACCCGATTACTAAGACTCCGCTGTCCGTTTGTCTGTCTATCTGTCACCAGGCTGTATCTCATGAACCGTGACAGTTAGACAGTTACACAACACAAAAATTTCACAGATGATGTATTCGGTTGCCGATATAACAACAAAACTAAAAAAACGGAATAAAATAAATATTTACGAGGGCTCCCATACAAGAAGCGTGATTTTTTAGCGTATTTTTCTCCACTCAAGAACACGTTTACCCCAGCGGTTGTCGGTGATCTCCAGATATGGCCAGCCCACTGCCACTTCAGCTTGCTAATCCTTTGAGCTATGTCGATAACCTTAGTTCTCGTCGGATGTATTTGTTGCGAATTCTATTCTTCAGAGAAACTGCGAGCATAGCTCTCTCCATAGCTCGCTGGGCGACTTTAAAATGGTGGACCAGCCCTACCGTGAGTGTCCACGTCTCAGCTCCGTAGATCATGACGGGTAGGACGCACTGATTGAAAACTTTCGTTTTCAAACATTGCGGTATGGATGACGAGAAGACTCGATGTAGTTTCCAGAACGCTGCCCAACCCAGCTGGATCCTCCACTTGGCTAAATATTAATATTTAGTCATATTATATTCACTTTATTAAATTAAAATTTATTTTCAAGGAAAAATCAATTTGTTGTACATGCCCCTCAACAAATTAAGTGATTTTTTATGCCCTTTTTATAGATACGAAACCCTTCGTGCGCAAGTCCAAATCGTACTTGGCCGGTTTTTAATTGATTAACTATGTGGTCCCACAAAAGTCCCACGGGATTAGTATTTATTTGTCCCGCAAAGCTTAAAAACATTGTAAATTTTAGTAATACTTAATAAAGTTGGTTTATAATTTTATCAAAAATAATCTAAGTATACATTTCGATCAGGACACTTCGCTGGTACTATGATAAACAAAAATATTATGATTTTTGTTATAGTGCTTACCCGCACTCTGGGCCCGCCGAAGTCGAAAATTTTTGGGAACTTATTTAATTTCTTAAAAATATTATGTTCTTAACTGACTCATAATTTTAATTATTCCTTTATTATGTCATTAGTAACTATAATAGTAGGTTCGTCAGCCTTATTGTCTAACTTGAAATCGACCCAGTCAGAATTTTGTCGGTAAAGTAATTCATATGGTCTTCGGTTTCGGCATTAACGACCCAGTGAATCCAATTACTCATTCCAATTACGCTTTCGATCTTTTATGCGTTTCGTTATTGAACGAAAATAAATTTGCGATTTAGTTGTTTTACTAGTTGCAAAACCAGTAATTATATTTATTAGGCTGTAAAAACACAGCCTGTGCATTATTTTTGTCATTAAAATTTAATAAGGTATTTTGCCACTAAGTTAACTACAAAAGTATGGTAACGAAACGCAAGTTTTCTTTCTTACTAACGTTACCCGAAGTGTATCTTGGCCGCCGACACAAGACTTCTCTAGGCATTTGGGTTTTGAGCTATATCTCGTCAGCAAGTAGCGACAAGTTCGCCACTATAATAAACTCGAACACAAATCTAGCGGTAGATAGAGGGCAGTAGGAATTATTACGTGAAACGTAGATTTTCCTATTTTGATGCTTACTTTCGTTAAGATTAATGATAAATAAAGTACGTGATAAGTGTGTATATTTCATACGATAGAGATATTTTTTGTTTTAGAATCGAAATACCCGAATGCGTCTGCAGCAAAGCGCAACGCCGAGTTAATAGTGAAACACGCGACAGTGTACCCGTTCAGGCTTCCCGAGAACTGTATGGTCTGTGTATTCTGCTGTGAGGGTTTCGAGAACTGCGCTGTCTTTCGCAGCCACATGGAGCAGGACCATCAGGCGTTCCCCGTCAAAATGGCCTTCTCACACTGCTCAGAAGGTTTTGTAAAAGCCGACTGCTCCGATATTCGATGCCGAATCTGCTCCGAACAAAGCGATACCCTTGAGGATATAGCTGTCCATTTGCGAAAAGTCCATAACAAACCGATACATCTGTCAGACCCTATAGGATTACAACCATTTAAACCTGATAAGCTAACGTGCGTGCTTTGCGGAGCGAAATCCTTCAGCCTCAGGCAGCTCAGTCGACACACGCAAACACACTTCCTCAGATTCACATGCGAGTCCTGCGGCAAGTGTTACGCCACAAATACAGCTCTACAAGTACACATAAAATATACACACTTGATGAAAAAGGAACAATATTGCTGTAGGAAATGTAGGAAGATGTTCAGCTCGCAGGATGAAAGGAGAAAGCATATTCTGGAGACGAAGAAATGTTGGCCGTATTTGTGCCACATGTGCGGCGAAAGATATGTCTCTTGGAACGCGAAACAGGTGCATTTAAAGAACGTCCACGGCTTAGAAGACGGCCCCCACACCTGCCCGGAGTGTGGCAAGATTTTTGCTGAAAAAAGAGCTTGTAAAGAACACTTTAAAATTACACACACGGACGATAATTATGTCTGTTCTTTTTGTGGTTTGAAGTTCATTGCCAAAAATCATTACGATGAGCACATGGTCGGGCACACGAAAGAGAAACCCTACACGTGTTCGGCTTGCTACAAGTCGTTCGCGAGGAAGAAGAATCTTACGCAGCACATGTGGATTCATAGCGAATATAAAAGATTTGAATGCAAAATATGCAACAAAAAATTTAATCAGAAAGTCTGTCTGGTGTCTCACAATAGAACAAATCATCCCGAGTTAACGGAGTTAGAGGAACAAAACGCTGGGGTGAAATATTTACTGTCGGTTCTAAAAAAGTGATTTTAGTGGGATTATCCTACCGTTAAATATTATTAAAGTTATGCTTACCTTATTAAGTAAAAGAAAATAAAAAGGGAAGACGTTTCACCACAGGCATTTCTTTTTGTTTTAGAATCGAATAACCCGAATCCGTCTGCAGCGAGGCTCAACGCAAAGTTAATCGTGAAACATACGACAGTCTACCCGTTTCGACTCCCCGAAACCTGTATGGTCTGTGTTTTCTGCTGTGAGAGTTACGAGGATTCGTCGGTGTTCAGAAACCATATGGATATAGAGCACGAGATATTCTCTATCTCCATAGCGTTCGCGCATTGCTCAGAAAGCTTCATAAAAGCCGACTGCACTGACATACGGTGCCGAATCTGCAGCGAACCTTGTTCCAATCTAGACGAAGCCGCTGTACATATAAAAAAAGTTCACCAAAAACCTATCGATATTTCCGCTCCGTTAGGAATACAACCGTTTGTTTTCATACCCAATACATTAAAATGCGCGCTTTGCGAGTCGAAGGCCTACAGCCTCCGACACTTAAGTAGGCACACTCAGTCTCACTTCCTAAGATTCACTTGCGAGTCATGTGGGAAGTCATTCTCCACTAACTCTACTCTCCAAGTACACATCAGAAGTTCACACATCAAAACTAAACAATATCAGTGTTTCAAATGTAAATCTTGCTTCAGTACTGCTGAGGAAAAAAGAAATCATTTGAACGAATCTTCGAAATGTCGTAAATACATTTGCAATGTATGTGGTGAACGTTTTGTGTCTGGATTTATAAAAGAAATGCACATGATGAATGTCCATGGAGTTGCAAGGAAGCCTCATGTTTGTCCCGAGTGCGAGTTAGTATTCACAGATAAAAAAGTATTCGTGAGACATTTCAAAATTGCGCACACTGATGACAATATTGTTTGCTCCTTCTGCGGTCAGAAATTTGTTTCCAAAAAAGATTTCGAGGAGCACAAAGTCACGCATACGAACGAGAAGCCCTACCCTTGTACGGGTTGCTCTAAGTCATTCTCTAGAAAAAAGAATTTAGCCCAGCACATGTGGATACACAGCGAGTATAAAAGATTTGAATGTAAGCTTTGCAATAAAAAGTTTAATCAGAGAGTTAGCTGGAAATCACATTTTAAAACGAATCATCCTGAGTTGACGGACTTTGAACAAAGTTATGATAGCAGCATTAAAGATTATTTATCTCAGTCAAGAAAATAAATGATGCATTATCGATCTTGACAAACCAACCATTCTTTCTCCATAACCTCGTAAATAAATATCTTCAAGAGGTTATACAGAAAGGCATACCTACTGTCAGTGTTGATGTGGGCCGCGTCCGTACGTTCATAAGTGCTAAACCTTATGTTACTAATGCAAAGGCTGACCATTTTAGCTAATTGCAAAAAAGCGTTCGAGTACAAAGTACATAATGTCAAACACGCAACTCAAAAAAGGTCTTCAGAACAATAAATCAACGTAAATAACAAATAAACATTTCTTTTGTTCTAGAATGGTCTATCGCTCCAGGTACCTCCATCCGTCGTCGAAATGCCAATCTAATTGTGCGCCACGCGACGGCATATCCGTTCAGACTGCCAAACACTTTAATGACATGTTTTGAGTGCTTAGAAACGTTTGATGAACCAGAAGAGTTTAGAAAACATATGGACTTTGAGTTTAACAATATGAGAAAGCGCGGGCGTACTCTCACCAGCAGGATACAAGCCCAATACGACGTCAAAGTAGATATAACTGACCTCAAATGTAGAGTATGTCACAAATCCTTTGAATCTCTTGACGAAGTAGCTGCCCATTTATACTCCGTACATCGCGTTGGTATTGATTTAAACCACAAATTAGGATTACAACCATTCAAACTGTATAGGAACAATTATTCTTGTTTAATCTGCAAAGAAAAATTTCACGATCTGCGTGCGTTGAGTAGACACACGCAAGTACATTATTTAAATTACATGTGCGAGGCTTGCGGCAAAGCTTATGGAACCGAAGCAAGTGTCAGAGCGCACGCGAGAAACTCTCATGGGGAGCACAAAACATACTGTTTGAAATGTAGAAAAGGCTTTAACTCCAGCGAGGAGAAAAAGATGCACACACTAGGCTCTGAACGCTGTTGGCCATATGTTTGCAACTTTTGTGGTATACGATGTCTCTCAAAAGTTACCAAAAATAATCATATGACCGAGGAACATGGTTACAAACCACCTCTTTATACCTGCCCCGAATGCGATATGGTTTTCACGTCAAAGTCGAATCAAAATAGACATTTCAACACAGAACACACGGATAAATACAAATGCGTTCATTGCGAAAAAAAATTCAGCGGCAGAAAGGATCTAATAGACCATACAGTCACGCATACGGCTGAAAAGCTTTACAACTGTGATATTTGTTTCAAAGGTTTCTCTAGAATGAAAACATTAAGAGCTCATGCGTGGAATCATAAGGAGAAGAAGCGTTTCGAGTGTAAGCCTTGTAACAAGCAGTTTAACCAGCGTGTTAGTTGGAGAACTCACATGGCTTCCTATCATCCACACCAGACTCCATAATTATTTTAGCATTGACATTAAAATATTTTTCAATATAAAGTCTTAATTTAGAAGATATTGTTTTTAGTCCGTTTTTGTTTTAGCGCGAAATAGGTTCGCTTTTTCGAGACAAGGACGAGCGCAGGCCGGTGAAGGCGAGAAAGGGAGGCAAGAGCCGGCCCGTGTGCAATTTCACTGGTTTTTATTTATAAATTTGTTATTGCTCTAAAATAATACTCCTATCGCAAAAGAATAAAACCATTCGACTCCCATAATTTACTAAATTCCTGAACTTTTGATGCACATCAAAATATATTTTATAAATAGTGTTTTATGCCTTATAATAATTGGTTTTCCGTATAGTCAAAACGTGGGTTTTGGGACTTATTTCACAATAACCGCTACTTGGCAAAAGAAAAAAACAAAATACATTCTAAATAATATAATTTAGTTCTGACTTGTCTGTTTAAAATCAAAGAGTCAATATCAGTAAAAAATAAATATTTCTCTTTTGTTCTAGAGAAAAAAGCCATAGACACCGCGAGAGAGAACGCCTGTGCCGTTATAAAATATTCGACTGCGTATCCGTTTAGACTTCCAGACACTTCGATGGTCTGCGTGTATTGTGGCGAAAGTTACGACGACCCTGCATCATTTAGATCGCATAATGAAAAAGAGCACCAAGAATTTCAACCCCAAATAGCATTGTTCCATCTAAAAGATATATCTTGTGATGTCAAAGTCGATTGCACCGATCTTCGATGCAGGCTTTGCTTGGATCGTTTCGAAAATATAGATGACGTCGCTAAACATATTCATAAAGAACATGATATCGCTATAAACTTAGAAGGCGACTTAGGCTTGCTACCTTTCAAAATTAACAAAGACAAGTATTTTTGTATCGTGTGCAATCAAAAATTTCCAAACATACGTTATCTCAGCAAACACACAAATACTCATTTCGTGAAATACACGTGCGAGTATTGTGGCAACTCGTATGCCTCAACCACGGCCCTCGGCAGCCATATCCGATCCAGATGTTCACGTAAGTCACGCTTACCATTTTGTAGGAAGTGTAAGAAGACTTTCAATACTCTGAAGGAAAGAATGAGGCATATGGAGTCGTCAAAACCATGTTGCCCTCGTGTGTGCAATATTTGTTTTGATAGATTCCCCACTTCTCACAGCAAACAGCGCCATATGACTGAAAAGCACGACGAACCTGTCACCACTTTTCCATGTCCGGAATGTGGCATGATTTTTAAAAAACGCGATGGATTTCGGCAACATTATGTGCTAACACACACTGAAGATCATTTCCAATGTGCTCATTGTGACCAAAAGTTTTCTTCTCAACGAAATTTAAAGAAGCACCTCGTGCTCCATTCGGGGGAGAAACTTTTTGAGTGCAATGTTTGTAATAAATCATTCAAGCGGAAGTCCGGCTTAAAACAGCACCAGTGGATTCACGCTGAAGTTAAAAAACATTCATGCAACTTGTGTGATAAACATTTTAATCAGAGGGTGTGTTGGAAATCGCACATGAGGTCTCGGCACCCTGACCTGTGTGACTTTTAAAACATGCATTTTTGTTTTAGGTTTAAATCCGCTGACCATCGCTAAAACAAATGGACGCACGATCATTCAGAATTCAACTGCATTCCCTTTTAGACTGCCAGAAAGTTCTATAATGTGCGTATTCTGTTCCGAGTGTTTCCCCGAAGCAGCTTTGTTCAGACAGCACATGGTCAAAGAACACGAGATCTTTAATATAAAGCTCGCATTTGCTCATATCAAATGCGGACCACTGAAAGTAGACATCACAGAACTGAGTTGTCGCATCTGCTCGTCGCCCTTCAATAACCTCGAAGATATAGCTGATCATCTGATTACAGTGCATTCAAAAAATATATATCTTGACTACGGTCTAGGATTGCAACCATATTACTTGGAAAATGAACAGTTTGTATGTGCCATATGCGAAGAGAAATCCCCTTCCCTTGTCGCATTGAGCAGACACACTGCGACCCATTATAAAAGTTGTATTTGCGAGCATTGCGGGAAGGCTTATGCTTCGAGTGGGTCTCTGAAGTATCATGTAAGATACACGTGCTCTAAAGATGATCAGTTTCGATGCAGGAAATGTAGAAAATTTTTCCGTTCAATGAAAGAACATTTAAAAGACTCATTGTTGTGCAGGCCGTACATCTGCGGTTTATGCGGAGATAGGTTCGCATCAGCGAACTACAAACGTGAACATATGGAGTCAGCTCACTCTTTGCCTAAAAAGACGTTTCCGTGCCCCGAATGCAACATCGTTTTCAATACTTGTGAACATTTGAAAAGGCATTTTAGTATTGTCCACACCGAGAATTACATTGAATGCTTTTGCGGATTTAAATTTACATCACAATCTAGGCTGGATCGCCACTTGACTGTACATACTGGGAAAAAAGTGTTTGTTTGCGATGTGTGCGATCTAAGTTATAATAGAAAGTCTAACTTGGCGAGGCATATGCGGTTCCATAGCTAAATGACTAGGCTTTCTTGTTACATTTGTGACAAGTCCTGCAACCTGAAGTCGTGCTTGAAAACTCATATGAAAACGCAACACCCTGATATAGACGATCCTAACGACTCAGGTGTTTAACGGCTCCACTCTGGTATGCTCACTTTTCTTTTAACGTACTATCACATCTAATTATATATATATATCGAGTATATAGAAAACAAGAAGAAATATATAGAGAAAACACAAATCTGAAGACAAAGGCTTAACTGAGAATGCGATGAGAATTGACCAGCAATATTTATTTGTTTATTTTTTCTGATTCGCAAGAAAAAACAAGTCACATAAACAAACTTAAGGAACAAAATTAAGGACACATAAAAGGAGATTATTAACGTTATTTCATGCACATTTTTGAAAAACGTCGTATAATTAAAATTTGTAGGAAATTGGCAAGCAATAGAATCAAAAGCAATGTTTTTTGTTCTAGAAATTAATCCGCTGACCATCGCCAGAAAGAACGCACGCACGATTATTGAGCATTCAACTGCATACCCATTTAGACTCCCAGAAAGCTTGATGATGTGCATTTTGTGCAGGGAGACTTTCCCCAACGCACAACAGTTCAGGCTTCACATGTCCAAAGAACACCAGACCTATCGCACACAAATGGCCTTCCAACACGTCTCAGACGGACAAATGAAAGTTGACATCTCGGAACTAAAGTGTCGATTATGCTCATCGCCGTTCAATAGCCTCCAGCAAATAGCAGATCACTTGATCATGATTCATTCTAAATCGATTGATCTAGCCAACGATCTAGGGTTGCAGCCATATCGCATAGAAGATAAAAAGTTGTCATGCGCGGTGTGTCAACACAAGAGTCCTAATATGGTCGCGTTAAGCAGACACACTGGAACGCATTTTAAAAGTTTCATCTGCGAACATTGTGGTAATGCTTACGCTACAAACGGGTCTCTGATGTATCATGTTAGAAATTCTTGTTCTAAAGATGGAAATATTAGATGCAGAAAATGTAGGAAGGTCGTCAGTTCAATGCTGGAGCATTTTAAAGAATCCCAACTGTGCAGACAGCACATCTGTAGTATTTGCGGAGATAGGTTTGGAACGTGGCACGCTAAACGCGTCCACATGGAGTCTCATCACTCTACGCCCAAAAAATCCTTTCACTGTCCTGAGTGTAACGATGATTTTAAATCTAGTGCACTTTTAAGGCAGCATTTCAATTTTGTTCATACTAAAAAATATCTTGAGTGCCTGCAATGCGGTTTGAAATTTATGACCCGAAAACGCTTAGATCTGCACATGGTTGTGCATACTGGTGAAAAGATATTCGTTTGCGGTGTCTGTAATAAGAGTTACTATAGGAAAGCGACTTTGAAGCAACATATGTGGGCTCACAGCGAAATTAAGAGGCATAATTGTAAGATATGCGCCAAGTCATTTAACCAAGGAGTTTGCTTGAGGGTTCATATGAAGTCACAACACCCAAGTGTGGATCTCACTCAGGAAAAGGCGTAAAGTTTTTAAATATTCTTAAAATTTTTATGCCTGACACGCCTCTGTCTGGATCCAAAATATTATGTAAAAACCAGCAAGTTGTCAAGTTGTCGCAATACTGAGTAATGGTGCCTGATTTGTAAATTCGTTTTAACTTTTGCCAAAAAGAAAATTTGTGTTTCATAGACAACCTTAAGCAAAGAGCATTATCTCCTTTAAAATGCTTTAATTGGCCTTCATGAAAATGTATGAGCATAGTAACATCAGATCAGGAGCACTTTTTTGTTCTAGACCTAAATCCGTGATCAGTGATACCAGAAAAAACACAAGCGTGATTATTGAGTCTGCAACTGTTTACCAATTTACACTCCCTGGAAGATTGATAAAATGCATAGTGTGCAGCGAAACTTTCTCCGAAGCAGCTTTCAGGCGTCACATGGACAAGGAACACGTAAATTTTTATAAAAACACGAATCTAAAGAATATCTGGCACGCCACGATCGGACAAGTAATAAAAGTTGACATCACACAATTAATTTGTCGAATATGCTCCTTGCCGTTCGATAATTTTGTCAAAATAGCTGATCACTTAACTACAGCTCATTCTAAAAAAAAAAAGATCTTCACAGAGGTCTAGGTATGCAACCATATCGATTGGAAAACCAAAATTTTGTTTGTGTAATATGCGAACAAAAAGCTCCTTCCCTTGTTCTATTGAGCAGACATAGCAGAACATTATAAAAATAGTATTTGCGAACACTGCGGAAAGGCTTATGCTACGAAACAATCTCCTCACCAACACGTAAGAGACTCGTGCTCTAAATATGGTCAGGTTCGGTGTAGGAAATGTAAGAAAATCATTAGTTCACGCCAAGATAAAAATATGCCAATTTTGTAGACGAGTATCGTATTTGTAGCAATTGCACAGAGATAGATTCGGATCGTGGCACGCTAAACGTACATTATTGTTCTGAATGCAACGACGAATTGAAATCTTTGATGAGTTCATTGTAGTTGTGTTTTTTTAGATATATCCAGTACCAGTCTCTTATTTATTCTAGGATTTTTTTATTTGACCGACTAGATGAAGAAACAAACATGTAGGTACCTATTAACAAGTTCACTGTCTACTTTAATTAGCGATAAGACCTACATGTTAAAAATTATGAGCACAGCAACATCAAGAACACTTTTGTTTGTTCTAGAACTAAATCCGCTGACCATCGCCAGAAAGAACGCACGCACCATTATTGAACATTCAACTGCATATCCATTTAGACTGCCGGAAAGTTTGATGATGTGCATAGTGTGCAGCGAGACTTTCACAGAAGCAGCTGTGTTTAGACGTCACATGGACAAAGAACACAAGAAATTTTATCTAAAGATCACATTCACGCACGTCGCGGACGGACAAATGAAAGTTGACATTACAGAATTAAGTTGTCGAATATGCTCCTCGCCGTTCGACACCCTTGACAAAATAGCTGATCACTTAATTACAGCTCATTCTAAAACTATAGATCTCCTCAATGATTTAGGACTGCAACCATATCGATTGGAAAACGAAAAATTTGCTTGTGCGATTTGTCAACTAAAGATAGCTAACCTTGTGGCTTTAAGTAGGCACACTGGTAAACATTTTAGAAGCTTTATTTGCGAACATTGCGGTAAAGCGTATACCGCGAAAGGGGCACTGATGTATCACGTAAGAAACTCTTGCTCTAAAGATGGTCAGACACGATGCAGGAAATGTAGGAAGGTTGTTAGTTCAATGTATGAGCATCTACAGACGTCCGAATTATGTAGGCAGCATATCTGTAACGTTTGCGGTGATAGGTTCTCGTCGTGGAAAAATAAACATGAACACATGGAGTCGGCACACTCTGTGCCCAAAAAGACATATCCATGTCCTGAATGCGGCGATGTCTTTAATTCCAGCAACCACTTGAAACATCATTTCAGTTTTATCCACACCCATGATTACCTTGAATGTGTCCATTGCGGGCTGAAATTTATGTCTCGGTATAGACTAGAGCGGCACATGATAGTGCATACTGGGAAAAAACCATTCTCTTGCGATGTGTGTAATAAAAGTTTCAATAGGAAGTCTACTTTAAACCAACACATGTGGATTCACAGCGACATCAAAAAGCACAATTGTAGTATATGTGCAAAGCCTTTCAATCAAAAAGTGTGCTTGAAGGTTCATATGAAGACGCAACATCCGGAAATCGTTGATGACCTGACAGGGAACGTTCAAAACAGGGTCGTTTAAAAAGATGACGTGCTGTTCAAAGTTACCTGATGAACAGATACGAACTGTTCATTGGTACTCCTATAGGTCAGTGACCCGAAGCGTCATGGCCTGCGATAAGAGAAGTCGCCATTTTGATATGTCGTTACGAGTCTCCAGTCTTCCTTTTACCTGGTCATTATAATAGTACCAAATGTTTATCCATTATTTTTTAGTTTGTATGGCCTTCTACCTCTGATCATGCATGCAGTGCCCCAACAGGGCTCAGGGACATTTATAGTCTTGTTAATTTTTTTTATTATAATTGCTTTACAAAGAAATACGCATAAATACTATTCACGGGTGTTTCTTGATTTTATTTTTGAGTTGTAATAATATCCCGTGACCACGACTGCGTAATACTAATGCAACGCCGTCGCGTCGAGAAAAGCTCCCGTAAATAATAATGATGCTGATCATTGTACGTTATAACATTTTTGTCACGTTTACTAAGGTCCATGTCGCACTGTGAATGATCGTTGTTTTAGGAGAAACTTCTAAAACAATTTTATTTTTATTTTAACCGACTTCTGGTGTAGGATCTATGTTCGGCCTTATGTATCTTTTTGTGTATTTTCGTCAATTATAGACCGATTTTTAAAATTATTTCGTTATCTTATAGACTAGAGAATGATCCTAAAATAGTATCATTAAAATCCCGAGGAATTCTAACTTTGTACAAATATAGCACTTGAAGGGAGTCGGGTTTAGTTTTTAAACAACCAAATTAGTTGTTACTTTATTACAAATTATTATTCTAATATACAGGGTGCCACGAAACATTTGTACACAGCAAAAGGGGCGATTCTGGAGCCCAGGGATTAAAATTTTATTTATATCTAGTATCTATAAAGTATCTATAATATCGTTTATTTTTCAAATTTATTGTTACAAATAATTTGAGTTGCTTTCCTCATATTTGTGTTCTTTTACGTGTAATTCTAACAAACAAGGGAATTAAAAACATTCAAGATTTTTATATTTACAATCACCTCGGGTTCTAGAATCACCTTCTTTGGGCTTAGTACACAGGTCTTACTGTATATCTGGACCCTGTATATCTGTTGTTGTTAGTTTTACTGATATTATATCTGTTGTTATTAGGTAAGCCGTTAAAATACAATAACCTATACCTAATCATTAGAAGTATTGTTTAGTTGTACATTTTATTGAAATTTCGGTACTGGAATAGTTTAATTATTGTTTAGATTAAAAGTACTTACTAATCTATATATATATATATATAATACTACTACCCATCTACCTAAATAAAAGGAATGTTTTTTTCACAGTTTGTCTTTGTAAAATTTTGTTACCTAATTTAGATTAACAATAGTTACGTATCCATACTGAAGATAGAGTTCATTTAGATGAACTCCATCTTTAGTATGGATTAAGTATGTCGTATTTAATAAATTAAATAAATACCTACATAAAATACAAATTTGTTATTTTTTTCGTCTATTCTATACCCTTTGCAATCATTGAGATATCCTTTTGCTAATAATGATAACTGTCATATAACAGCGTATAGGTACAATAAGTCAAATCTGAAAGATTAAATAGGTACCTAATGAGACGCAGAGCGATAACAGAAAGCTAAAAAAAAGTTGAACTAGAGATATTATATCCGAAATCCGAATTTATAAAATGCGGATATTTAGATATATGCATTTAAAATCCGGATAATTTAGATAATTCGAATACCTACTTGTAAAAATGCTCGATACTGGTAGTGATTCTGTTGGCATAAAACTAGGCTATTATTTAACTAGGCACAAATAGCTCGTGTTCGTTAATAAGCTTTAATTTGAAAGTCACATTATATTTAAGGTGATAGATAAAAATTTATTTGTTACTACAGTACAGACACAAATTAAATATACCTACATTACAATTACAAACTTAGGAATATTAGGTTTACATAAAAAGAACATTTTCAAAAAGTAAAAAGTACTTGCTTAGGTAGAAGTATTGTAGCTTAAGTTTATGTGTGCTGCAGAGCGACAAAAAGGCCGTGGCCCAGTGCAATTTTTTGCTTGTAAGCAAAAACACTGATTTGTGCCAAAACCTGAACGAGTGCCTGAAGGTGCCTGTATTATACACATTTAATATCTAAGTCAGAACACGACGACCTCTGGCGCGGTGGGCGAAGGTCTACCTGCCACACAAGAGGTTGCTGGTTCGATTCCCGCCTCGGAACAAATGTTTGTACGATACAGACATTTGTTCAGGGTGTTCTGGTCGTTTTCTATGTACCTATAATAAAAAAATACTATGTATGTATTGAAATCATGTTTGAGATATGTTATGTAAGTATATATCAGTTATCTATTACTCATATCATAACACAAGCTCAGCTTAGCTTGGGGCTAGGTAAATGCTATGTGAATTGTTCAGCATTATTTATTTATTATTTTTTTAACAGGTTTTTTATAAATGGATAGGTAAATGGATGTTCGTTACCTTATCCCGTCAAATTAACTAATTGGAGTATGAGTTTTTGTATATTCCTGAGCGTCCTGCTTTAATTCCCGGGAAACTGCGTGCGCAGGCAAGTTATTTAAAAATTAGAATTGCGCGTTTTTAGGGTTTCAAAGATCGGTTTTGAAACCCTTATGGTCTCGCTCTGTCCGTCCCAGCTCTTTCTTGAATATCTCAGTAACTACTGCAGCTATTAACTTGAAAAATTTCAAGAAAAAAAAATATAAAGAAATGAAAATGAATATTTTCAGTACAAATTTTGATGTTCAAATTTCAAAAGAGACCTAAGAAAGCAAATGGGGTATCAAATGAAAGGTATGTTTTTGTACATTTCAAAACAGTTTTTAAATTTTTTGTAGGTTTTATACTTTTTGAAATATTTAAAAAAAAGTCGAAAAATTGACCATTCCCCCCCCTATCTCCGAAGATTGCAGACCGATCCATGTACAATGTATTAGGCGTTTGTAGATATGGATCTATATTTTACAGGAAAAATATAGAGAAGTCTGTAATTATAATATATTCATATTAATATTAATATATAATATATTCTACCTAATGTTAAAAAAGTTAAGGCTGATGTAAACGTAAAGGGAGAAACGTTAGAAATTGTTAAAAGTACCGTATTCTTAGGAATCACTTTAGATAATAAACTTCAATGGGGCCCACACATAGATAAGTTATCGAAGAGACTTAGTTCTGCAGCGTATGCAGTCAAAAAAATCCGTTTTCTTACAGACGTGGATACATCTAGACTTGTTTATTTCAGCTACTTCCACAGTATTATGTCATATGGTATACTGCTGTGGGGGAACGCTGCAGATATTAACACCGTATTTGTGCTGCAGAAGAGGGCTGTTCGTGCTATCTATAATATGGGTCCCAGAGAATCCCTACGTGATAAATTTAAAGAAATAAACATAATGACAGTCCCCTGTCAATATATTTATGAAAACTTGTTGTACACTCATAAAAATATCAAAAGCTTCCCTGAAAATAGCGATATACATAATATTAATACTAGAAATAAACATAAACTCGCTGTGCCCACAACCAGGCTTCACAAGATAAATGTATCTTTCAAAGGGCAATGTATACGCTTCTACAACAAAACTCCTAGTGAGTTGCAAAATCTATCAATTAATAAATTCAAACAAATTGTCAAAACTTTTCTGTGCAAAAAGGCTTACTACAAAATATCAGATTATTTAGAAGATAAAAAAGCTTGGGACGGGTTTTGCTCCAACTCGAAAAATAACAACTAACAGGCTAAAGGTTTCTTCGTCGCTTCTTTACTTTAGTCTACACACCGAAGCGACAGAAATCAAAAACATCACTTTATTTCCGTGTCAGTGTTTTATTTTAAGAATTTGACTTTTTCTAAGTATACATTTTTGTATTTATGGAAATAAAGATTTTTTTTTTTTTAAATAGTTTTTGAAAAATGGTCAAAAAGGAGGCGATTTTTTTTTTCAAAAGGGGGGTACCTACTACCTACCCAAATGGGGTATCAAATGAAAGGTATCGTTTTGACCATTTCAAAACACTTTTCGAAATTGCTGTAGGTTTCACACTTTTCAAAATATTGCCATTCGAAAAAAGACGGAAAATTGATTGTTCAAATAATTGGCAAATGTTTGAAACCCTCGGCGCGCGAGTTACACTCGCACTTGACGGATCTTGTTTTTTTAATTCTTCAGTTTTTCGAAGCATGATGAAATCCATATTATCCGGATAGGAAATATTCCGAATATTGCAATCCCTAGTTGAAACTTAATTCCGCAAAGGCATCAGGTAAAAAATGCAATTAAAATAGCAAAAATCTAAAAACAACAGAATTTTACCAGATTGAACTACTACTGACTTATTAAACATTTCGAGTAGGTAAAGTTTAGTTTTTTTCTATAAAAAGCGAGTGGTCAAAAATCTTTTTTTCTTTTCTTTTCTAGAAATCAGAGCAATCGCGAGAAGGAATGCTGAGATCGTGTTAAAGTATTCGACAGTGTACCCGTTCAGGTTGCAAGGAAATATCTTTATATGTGTCTACTGTTGCGAAGAATTTAAAGGTACTGATGAGTACAGGATTCATTTGGACACTCATCGTAATGTAAACGTGTCCTCTGCCTTTAGTCACCTCGGAGGGGCTAGATGTAGAGAATATCTCAAAGTTGACTGCGTTAACCTTAAATGCAGGCTGTGTAACGAGCCGTTCGATGCCCTACCTGATATAGCTCAACATCTCAAATCTGAACATAAGAACGTTGCGAATAACCTCAACTTAGACAGCGAATTAGGGTTGCATCCGTATAGATTGTCGAATGACAAATGGACCTGCATGGTGTGTCACCAGAAAATGCCGAGCTTGATAACGCTTGTTAGGCACATGTCGACTCACTACGCGGACTATTTTTGCGATATCTGCGGTAAAGGCTTTCTGAATCTCCAGAACTTAAATCTCCACGTCAAATACACTCACTCAGCGAAGCACATTTGTAGGAAATGCAAGATAGAATTCCCTACAATGAACGAAAAGAAGAAACACCAAAAAACATCTACGAAATGCATGCAGTTTGCCTGTGTCCATTGCGGGGAGAGATTCTCCTCTTGGGAGATGAAGATCAAACATATAACCAGCGAGCATAACGTTGATGCGCCTCAGTACCCTTGCACTGATTGCAAGATCGTCTTCTCCAACCGGAAAAGTTTCTATAGTCACTATCGCAGCTCACACTGACGTACTAGCTTTTAATTACAACTAGGTACAATTTATAATATAAAACATTTTGCTAAAAATATGTTTGTTATAGTCATTATATCCTTAAACCATAAATTTATGTTGAAGTCAAGCTCTTCATTAATAATACCTATCTCAAATCAGTCCATTGGCTGTCTTGTTTACCTATGTGCTGACTGTCGGTAGGTCATGTTAATCATAAAGTATTTAATTTTTGCATTTCGGTTAGGTACCATAAAAAATCGAGTGGTCAAAAATTGTTTTTCTTTTCTTTTCTAGAACTCAAAGCAATCGCGAAAAGGAATGCTGAGATCGTGTTAAGGTATTCGACAGTGTTTCCGTTCAGGTTGCAAGGACAAAACTTGATATGTGTGTACTGTTGCGAAGCATTTGAAGACCCCGACGAGTACAGGCAGCATTTTGAGTCGCATCCTCGTGTAAATGTGTCCACTGCCTTCGCGCACCTCAGAGGCGCTACAGGTAGAGAATACCTGAAAGTCGACTGCGTTAACCTAAGGTGCAGGATATGCAACGAGCCGTTTGATGGCCTCCCTGATATAGCTCAACATCTCAAACATAATCATGAGGACTTAGCGCATTGCCTTAACTTAGACTGTGAAGTAGGAATGCATCCCTATAGACTGTTAAAAGACAGATGGACTTGCATGTTGTGCCACATAAAACTACCAAGCTTGACAACGCTTGCGAGACACATGTCCTCTCATTACGCGGACTATGTTTGCGACGTCTGCGGTAGAGGTTATCTGAACATAACAAACTTGAAAATTCACGTCAAGTTTACCCACTCGGAAAAACACATCTGCAGGAAATGCATGAAAGAATTCCTCACGGCGAAAGAAAAGAAGGAGCACCTAAAAACATCTACGAAATGCATGCAGTTTGCGTGTGTCCATTGCGGTGAGAGATTCTCCTCTTGGGAGATTAAGATCAAACATTTGACCAGCGAGCATAACGTTAAGGCGTCTACGTACCCGTGCACCGATTGCGAACTCGTCTTCCCTACCCGGAAAAACTTCTACAAGCATTACGTTGTAGCGCACACAGAGCAAGCGCTCAAGTGCTCCTGCTGTGACAAGAAGTTTTTGAATAAAACTCTGCTCGAAGACCATCTGATAACTCACACCAACGAGAAGCCGTTTGAGTGCTCTGTCTGTTCGAAGTTATTTACGAGGAACAAGGCGCTGCGTCAGCACATGTGGATACACAGTGAAAAGAAGCGATTTACTTGTGTTTTATGCGACAGGTCTTTCAATCAGAAAGTTAGTTACTTATCCCATATGAAAAGTACACATCCTAACACGTCGATATAAGTTGGTCGAGAACGACAGGTTTTGGTGTTTAATCATCTGAATGTTCGAAAACCAGCCAGCTTAAGTTACTTTTGTATGAACCTACTTAATTAAATTGTTGAATTGTTAGTTAACTATTAACAGACCTAGGTATTTTATCTGTATTTAGTATGGTTTAATAAAAGACATTTTATTTTTGATTTAAATAGAGGTATTCTTTTTGATTAAAGATTTGAAAACCCTAGTTTATTTAGGTTTCTAAGTTTCTTCTGGAAGAAACTTTAGGGTTCATCCCGAAAGGCATGAATTTAGCATTTCCCTGAAAAAGTAGCCATAATTTCTGCTTATATTCCAAGAAGAACTTACCTAAACATTTTTGTGATCGTTCAGTGAGTGGTGACGTAATAGCGATAGGTAGGTAGATATTTTAGAAACTAAATTTAGTTTATAAAGTTAGGATTTTTTTAAAGACGGGTATTTAGGTGAAAAAGTACTCCCGGAACAGGTATTTAGGTTAAAAAGTACTCCCGGAATCATTTTCAATCTCTAGGTTTAATTGGCAAAAAGCTACGTGATAAAGGGTTTTGAGTAGCGGCCGTCTACTCGATTTGGCTGTTCACCTACCGTGATTTGGGATCAGCTACCACGGCCACGTCCAAGTTTTATTAAATACAATATATGTATAGGTAGGTACCTACAGGTACGTACTCGCATAAATAATTATTTGTGTAAGTGGGCACACAAAAAAAAAATAGGTAGGAACCTACCTACTTTTATTTCTAAATGTAACGTAGCTTTTCCGTGGAGTCGTACCACTGGGAGGTGCCACGTTGACATTAAGTACCCCGGCCGCCTGAGGGGCGACGCGGGGTATGGTTTTAGGTATTAGCAGCGTAGCCGGGCCGCGGGATCGAACCGCCGGACGCTATGGCTGCTGTCCTAGGCCTTGGTAGCCTGAGGGGCTACGCAAGGGTGAGTGCTATGGGGTAGTTACTGAGAGTTAGGAGGTGCAGGGTTAAAACACAGGGTACAACAATGATAACGGTATTTATTACGGTTTCCACAAAGGTAGGTACTTAATCTATACTTAGGTAATTCACTTCTTAGTCTAGGGTTACAATTATGGTACAATGGATCGGTTAATTCGGCGAGACAGGGGAGAGTGATAACTACGCGGGTTTACGGCCTACCACGCAAACACAACGACCAACCAGTGACATATTCGACTTATATGTTAGCGCGGATCTATCTCCCCGAGCCCCCTTCTAGGGAGCCCGTGGAGATACCTACGGGGGTGGTCTACGGGGGTGCGTGAAGCGCACAAAAGGGGGTTGTACTGGCCTCGCAGGGGCGGCGGCGGTACGTATTAAAACGGACACGTGGTCCACCGGGGGTAGGACGCCAGAAGGGCGCCCGCCAGGAATCGGTAATTATGGCAATCGCACACGGACTTGACCTAACGGGTAGCGCAGAGTCTGCGCTCGGACCTCACCATTGGGTGAGGGAGGAGAACGTCCCGAGGGCCCGTTCTCCAACCGGGGGTATACTGGACGTATCGGTGACGACAGTACGGATTGAGACCAGGGTCTCACGGGTAGGCGAGCGCTGGCTAGGCGCCCGCCAAACGGGTAGCATCCTGCGGATGCACGGACCCCACAGGGTTGTGGGGGGCGGAGGGCGTACGGCAAGTACGTTCCTCCAAACGGTAAGCGGGACGCCAGAATCGACGCCCGCACGGGTCGCGACACAAGGACGCACGGTACCCCGCGAAGAACGCGGGGCGGGAGCCACGCCGAGGGCGCGGTTCCCTACGGGTAGCAAGACTCCAGGGGAGAAATGCTCGGGTTGCATCGTTTACGATGCACGGACCCCCGCAGGGGCTGCGGGGGGCGGAGGGCGCGCTGTTGGCGCGCCGACCTCAACGGTAACACCCAGGGGGTGCGGTGAGTCCGTGGCGATGCTTGATAACGGGGGCTTTGTGCTGAAGGCACTTTAACGGCGGAGCGGTGCACCAGAGGGGTGCGCGGGGTAAACGGTGCGGTACGGGGGAACATCAGGCATGCGGAAGGCAGCCTGCTACGGTACGGAAGCGGGTGGGTCAGACGCGCCGACGGCGCGCCTGCTGGAGAGAGAGGAGAGGGAGGGGAAGCGGATCGGATGAGGATGTCGCCCCCAACCGACCCGCCGCGGGTAAAGGTAACCTGGTGGAGGTCTATCACGGGAAAGAGTAGGGGTGGGAGGCGGATCGGATGAGGATGTCGCCCCCAACCGACCCGCCGTGGGTAAAGGTAACTGGTGTAGGCTTATCAGGGGAACGAGGGGGAGGGGAAGCGGATCGGATGAGGATATTGCCCCCAACCGACCCGCCGCGGGGTGTGGTAATCCGGGTGAGGAATCACTAGGGGAAAGAGGGGGAGGGGAAGCGGATCGGATGAGGATATCGCCCCCAACCGACCCGCCGCGGGGTGAGGTAATCCGGGTGAGGAATCACCAGGGGAGAGAGGGGGAGGGAAAGCGGATCGGATGAGGACATCGCCCCCAACCGACCCGCCGCGGGGTGTGGTAACCTGGTGGGGTATCACCAGGGGAAAGAGGGGGAGGGGAAGCGGATCGGATGAGGATATTGCCCCCAACCGACCCGCCGCGGGGAAAGGGAACTGGTGGATAACCACCGAGGGGAGGAGAGGGGAGGGGTTTAGCGGATCGGATGAGGATTTCGCCCCCAACCGACCCGCCTGAGCACCTGCGAACAAATGCTGCTCTCTGAGGGCAAGTGATGGCTTATATATGCGCGAGGGGAGGCGCGCGGGCGCCGGGCGGCAGGGTGCTCGCTCGTGCAACCGGTTTGAAGTAGTTTCTGCCTGCGCGCTGTCGACTGGTTTATCGCTGTGCGTGTGTGCGCTCGTTCATTGTTTGCGGGCGGCCTCTTGCTTGTGTTTGTGACGGACGGTCAAAACGGAGTAGCTACGTCACACTCTCCCCCCTCTTCTGGAGATTTTTACCTGCGGGGAAAAATCGCCGTATTAGAGACAAAGTCTGTATTGAACTTCTCTCTTCATCTGGATACAAGTTGTAACAAAACAAAATTTAAAACAAATTAACTACTTAAGATGATTGAACACAAAAAAAAAAATCTCTAAGTTTTATCCAAATTCAGGATCACCTATTGAATCATTACCAGTATGAAGAGGAAAGAGTTTTACAGGTTTATTTGATTATTGATCTGGCTTGTATGACACTGAGTTGAAAGAAAACAAGTTATAGACTCCTTACGTGAATATGCCTTTATAAAAAGCTTTAATTTCAAAATTAACTGACGAACGACATCTCTATACTCTATTGTGACTGTTACTACTTACTTAAGTACTATTCTAATTTAACTAAGTATACGTTTACATCAGTCTTTGTATTGAGGTAGCTTAAGTATGTACGTTGTATCCTCTCACAGAGTGTTATATACTAGCGTATACTATCAGTTTGCTTCTTATTTGTTACAGAGTTGCTAAGGCAAAAATACATAATAAATGACGATGTCTTAGTATCCCCGTTTTTCTTTACAATCTATATTTTACTATTACAGTTTAACTTATTTCTATGACCTTTTGTCAGTCTTCTAGGTTTTTATCTTTTACTTTAAATTGACTAGTGTTTGTTTGTAAATTTACTGGACACTATTTGGTTTACTTATAACAATGAGATCTACCAGGCATATACTGGTTTAGAAGTTACTGTTTTCACTGGTTGACAAAATTACAAAATTTGTTGTTCGTGTCGAACTACAACATGACTTTTAACCATAATTTGCCTCTCCGGGTCAATCTAACAATTAAACAATAACAATTAACATAGCATGGGATTCCAGTCCCTAACAATAACAAATAAAACAAAAGAAAATCTACAGGGTGTGGGCTCCTGATCCCACCCCAAAACAAATAAAAAAAAACTTCTTACAGAGTGTGGGTTGTAGTAGCCTCACTACGCCTCTCTTACTTCCCTTGTTTCTCTTCTTTTTTTTTTCTCTTCGTTCTTCTTTTTTTTTCGGTCCTCTTGCGTTTCCCGGCGGCGGATGTGGGTACGATAAATTTAGGTTTATGATGTGTTCGGTGTCGTTGTTTATTATTAGACTAAGAAGACTAAGAAGTGAATTACCTAAGTATAGATTAAGTACCTACCTTTGTGGAAACCGTAATAAATACCGTTATCATTGTTGTACCCTGTGTTTTAACCCTGCACCTCCTAACTCTCAGTAACTACCCCATAGCACTCACCCTTGCGTAGCCCCTCAGGCTACCAAGGCCTAGGACAGCAGCCATAGCGCCCGGCGGTTCGATTCCGCGGCCCGGCTACGCTGCTAATACCTAAAACCATACCCCGCGTCGCCCCTCAGGCGGCCGGGGTACTTAATGTCAACGTGGCACCTCCCAGTGGTACGACTCCACGGAAATGCTACGTTACATTTGGCTACCCGTAGGGAACCGCGCCCTCGGCGTGGCTCCCGCCCCGCGTCCTTCGCGGGGTACCGAGCGTCCTTGTGTCGCGACCCGTGCGGGCGTCGATTCCGGCGTCCCGCTTACCGTTTGGAGGAACGTACGTGCCGTACGCCCTCCGCCCCCCACAACCCTGTGGGGGTCCGTGCATCCGCAGGATGCTACCCGTTTGGCGGGCGCCTAGCCAGCGCTCGCCTACCCGTGAGACCCTGGTCTCAATCCGTACTGTCGTCACTGATACGTCTAGTATACCCCCGGTTGGAGAACGAGCCCTCGGGACGTTCTCCTCCCTCACCCAATGGTGAGGTCCGAGCGCAGACTCTGCGCTACCCGTTAGGTCAAGTCCGTGTGCGATCGCAGTAATTACCGATTCCTGGCGGGCGCCCTTCTGGCGTCCTACCCCCGGTGGACCACGTGTCCGTTTTAATACGTACCGCCGCCGCCCCTGCGAGGCCAGTACAACCCCCTTTTGTGCGCTTCACGCACCCCCGTAAACCACCCCCGTAGGTATCTCCACGGGCTCCCTAGAAGGGGGCCCGGGGAGATAGATCCGCGCTAACATATAAGTCGAATATGTCACTGGTTGGTCGTTGTGTTTGCGTGGTAGGCCGTAAACCCGCGTAGTTATCACTCTCCCCTGTCTCGCCGAGTTTACCGATCCATTCTACCGAGATGATTGTAACCCTAGACTAAGAAGTGAATTACCTAAGTATAGATTAAGTACCTACCTTTGTGGAAACCGTAATAAATACCGTTATCATTGTTGTACCCTGTGTTTTAACCCTATATCTCCTAACTCTCGGTAACTACCCCATAACACTCACCCTTGCGTAGCCCCTCAGGCTACCAAGGCCTAGGACAGCAGCCATAGCGCCCGGCGGTTCGATTCCGCGGCCCGGCTACGCTGCTAATACCTAAAACCATACCCCGCGTCGCCCCTCAGGCGGCCGGGGTACTTAATGTCAACGTGGCACCTCCCAGTGGTACGACTCCACGGAAATGCTACGTTACATTTAGTTAACAAAAGACTTATAATAAAATGGCTAGCCTGACAAGTTTCCAATACGTAAGTAAACAATAAGGTTAAATTCTATTCAGTTTTAAGGACATAGTATTATACATACATAGTATTTTCTCAGTCCAGGGCATAGACCCATTTCTACCCGGTAGGTATTTCTGCCGGGCGCAATGATGTAAGCCTAAAACAAAATAATAATAACTAAAACATTAGATCAAGGTGAAGTGACACCTTTAGGATGTTTTGACTATACGGAAAAACAATTATAAAGTAAAAACACTGAATTTTTGGATATTTTTTGATGAGCTACAAAACTTTTGGATACCTACTAGGTAGTTTATAGGTAAGAAATAGGAGACAAAAAACGATTGACTAAACTTAACTCGATACAAAAAATCAGTCACGTTGTTTTTTAACATATTTTAATGAAATTTCGTGTCTTCCTTAATTAATACTTAGACGATATAAAAAACACAATTATAGTTAAAAACCAGCGAAATTGCGCGAAAGGCGGCCAATCAGCGGCTCTTGCGTTCCTTTCTCGCTTTCCCCGCGCGGCGTTTGCTTGTGCTTGTCTCGCAAAAGCGAGCCCACTTCGTTTTAAAAATCTGCTCATGACCACAGCATTTTTTTTTCTAGCTCGTGCTATGGTGAGTTGGAACGCAGAAACGATATTGAAGTATTCCACTATATATCCATTCAGAATACGGAAAATGAACATTATGTGCGTTTACTGCTGTGACGAAGTACAAGACCCCGATATCTTCAGGAGCCATATGGAAGAAATCCACAAAACCGTCAATGTAGATATTGCGTTTGCTCACGTCAAATCTAGAAACAGACTTAGCGACAAAGATTACCTTAAGGTTGATTGCACGAACCTTAAATGCAGATTGTGCGATGAACCTTGCAACTCAATCGCTACAGTTGCTACGCATCTGAAGGACCGCCATGAAAATGACGATATCAAATCCATGGATCTTAGCTATGAAGTGGGTCTGTGCCCGTTCAATTTGATCAAAGATAAATGGGTCTGTGTCCTGTGCAATTTGAAAGTGGCGACACTGAACAAGCTGAGTCGACACATGTCTTCCCATTACGCTGAAAACGTGTGCAGTTTTTGCGATAAGCGGTACTTGAGCGCACACGGCTTGAGGTTCCACATTAAGTTCAATCATTCTAATATAGATACTTGCAGAAAGTGCAAGACGGAGTTTTCCACTCCGGAAGAAAAGAAGGAACACCTAAAAACATCAGCGAAGTGTTTAGGATTCTGTTGCGTTCATTGTGATAAAAGATTCTCTTCTTGGGAACAGAAACAGAGGCATTTGGTCAGCGAACACAACGTCAAAGCTACTACATATCCTTGCCCGGATTGCGAGACTGTTTTCGATTCTAGATCTAACTTCTACTATCATTATAATACGACTCATTCTGATTTACCTCACATGTGCTCCTATTGCGGTAAACGGTTTCTGAAGAAATGTAGGCTGGATAATCACGTGGATAGCCATACAGGGAAGATTCGAGAACAACACCGATGTTCCACCTGCGCTAAGACTTTTACTAGAAGGCAAGGCTTGCAGGAACATTTGTGGACGCATAAGGAAACTAAGCGGTTTTCTTGCTCTTCTTGCGATAAGCATTTTACTACTAAAAGATACTATAATTGGCACATGAAAACTGTACATAAAATAAAATAGAATTATTATAATTTCGTAAGGGGAGGTACACCTACTCGTGCAGGTGTAGGTAGTATATAGTGTAGGTTATTTATTTATTTGTTTGTGTAATTAGAACGACCCTAAGCCAATTATACTTACTACAGTAGGATTCAATAGAAAATATAGTTAGATTAAATAAATTGACATTAAAAATAAAAATTAAACAGAAATTAAGATTCAAAAAATGAATAAATAAAAAGAAATTAAGTTATATATAAATGTATTGTAAGTACCTTGCAGAGACTAAGGTCCAAAGTCTCGAACACCGCCGCAAGGTCTGATGTCTCTTGATCTTTTATAGGATATATTTCGGAGAATGCTCACAGGAACTACATGACCTGATTCCACCGTCCCCCTTCCACACCAGGACAAGCAAACGCACAGCGCATTATCACTCCTACTTGGTGGATATACCGTCCACTCGAACTATGCGGTTTTCCTCCACCTTCATCATTCGTACCGCTGTGTGTGGTTAAGAATACGGTTCTTGCTGCTGTTTCTCCTGCCTATTATAACCTTTGTCAATTATAACTCTTCATTACAAGAGTGAATGGGTATCTTCTAGTCTAGACCTTCGTGATAAATCGTCGACCACATCTACACTTTGTTTGAATCAGGTGAATTTGTAGTCAAACAAAGGTCTTTTCTATAGACTATATAAAACACATATTTTACTGCTTGGCTTATTTTACCGATATTGTTTCTACAAATGGAGATAAGTATATTAAAATATCGAGAGAAGTAGTTAAATTGAATCATAATTAGATATAATTTAAAAACTATAGTAGAAGCAAAGGATACAACGGAATTGCCTTGCCATTCAACATAACACTGCCTATGAGTAATAATTGTTTTAGTTTCGTTTAAAGTAAGCGGCTAGTGACAAAGAGATTTCTTTTCTTTTCTAGAACGTGACATGACGAAAAGGAACGCTGAGATCGTGTTACAGTATTCCACGCTGTACCCATTCAGGTTGCGAGGGAAAATCTTAATCTGCGTATATTGCTGTGACGAATTCGACGAACCAGACTCATACCGTGGCCATATGGATGAAAACCATAAAACTCCGATACTTTTTACTGCGTTTGCGCACACGGGGAGAAACAGAGATTACCTGAAAGTCGACTGCGTCAATCTCAAATGCAGATTATGCAATGCACCATTCGAAAACGTCAATCAAATCGCTAAACACCTTAAAAGTTCTCACAATAATGATGATATCGAAAAGCTGAATTTAAGCTACGAAGTCGCTTTACAACCTTACCGTTTAATAAAAGACAATTGGGTCTGTATAACTTGTAATACGAAGCTGCCTTCGTTAGCGAAACTCCGCAGACATATGGCGACGCATTTCGCGGGCTACGTTTGTGATATTTGTGGCAGTAGCTACATTAAAGTTGATAGCTTGCAATATCACGTAAGATCAACACACTCCGGTAAATTCCCTTGCAGAAAATGCTGGAAGGTTTTTTTAACTAAAGAAGAAAAGAAACAGCACGCCAAAACTTCGCCAGCTTGTAGGTCTACAAGTCAAGAAGAAAAGGCTAAGTAAACCTAACGTAATAGATAGCTAGAGAAATGACTCTGCTACCGCTGATAAAGATATATGAAGCAGAAAAAGTAATAACCACAGCTTTATGTGTTATATACTATCCTATTAGACGTAAAAGAATCTCTGTCAAAAGTTCAAAAGTTAGCCCTAGAACCATATTGAACGCATTCACTCCCCAGCCTCGCTACAACGGAGCCGGACCACGGCTTCTGCGACTTGGGCCATGAAAGTGTTTAAGAATCTGTTGGTGATGCTATAGTTTTAAAATGCATAATATACGTACGACCAGTGCAATGAATTAGTTGACCTGGAATATAAATTTAACTAATTGGTACTTATATGAGTAAATTATCCTCATGTCAAGCGGTTATTATACTTAGAGTATTGTAAATTGATATTATCCTCTTCTTCTCTCTAATTTTATGCATGATGTATGATAGTTATGGTTTTTGATGTAGTTCTATTTCTATAAAAAACACGGAATCGGTTATGGCAGTACATTGACAATTTATTTTTGTTTTTAGGGTCCAAATTGGAAATAAGAGGACGTAGAAAGGGCGAAACTGATGACAAAAAGAAAATAGTCCTTGTAAGCCAGACACCGCAAAGGCATAATGCCGAACTCATATTCAATCACTCCACCGCTTATCCGTTCAAAACACGTTTCAGTCAGATTTTATGTGGTTTTTGCCATGAGGAGTACAACACTTTGTCTGAACTTCGCTATCACATGTCTATCGATCATGTACATTCCGATTATAGTAACATTTTTTACAGAATAAACGATAACTTGATTAAAGTTGATATTACAGACTTAAAATGCAAGATTTGCTCTTTGGCTATACCAGACATCGATACGCTGATGAGTCATTTGGCACAGGAACACAAAAAACCTGTTAAGTTTGACGCGCGCTTTGGAGTTCTCCCTTATAAACAGAACGCAGACAATCAATGGTTATGTGTATATTGCCAGAGAAATTATACAGAGTTTATATCATTCAAACGTCATGTAGGAACGCATTTCATGAATTTCACTTGTGACAAATGTGGAACCAGTTTTGTATCTGATCGTGCGTTACGTGACCACCATCGCCAAGTGAAGTGCTTCAGAACTGCATACCATCCTCGTAATGGCAAAATCATGAGGTCGCGGAGTAACGCTGAGATACTCCTACAATGCTCCACCGTTTGCCCCTTTAGGACTTGGAAAAACAACTTCCATTGTGTATTTTGTCGTATTCAGACAAACGATCCGAGTAATCTAAGAATTCATGTGGCAGCGCGTCATGTGAACTATGATGTGCAAACGGCTTTTTATAAGAAGCTCGGAAAAGATTTCTTGAGCGTAGACATAACCGATATTCAATGTAAGCTATGCTTTGTCCCTCTATCAACCATTGATGCTCTAACTTACCACTTGAAACACGACCACCAGCAACCCATCAACTTAGACGCACAATTAGGTTTGCTGCCATTCCGTCTAAACGATGGGTCCGTCTGGAAATGCACAATGTGCACAAATCAGTTCAAAGATTTTATATCCTTGAAGAAGCACACAGCTGATCATTTTCAAAACTATGTTTGTGATGCATGTGGCGAAGGGTTCATCACGGAATCAGCGATGATAGCACACACGAAGATACCGCACGAAAATAAATACAATTGTAACAGATGTATTGCAACTTTTTCATCAGAGGAAGAAAGAAATATTCACGTAAAGACACAACACACTTCGATGCCGTATATGTGTATCTACTGCGCGAGTAAACCACGTTTTGCCAACTGGGAGCTGCGCAAAAAACATCTCATGGAAGTTCACAACTATAAGACTGGGGCTGATAAATACGAATGCACTGCCTGTCAGAAAACATTCAAAACGCGATCAGGGAAATACAACCATATGACGAGAACCCACAAAATAAAGAAAGAAGCAGAACTAAATTACCCATGTGCAAGTTGCCCGAAAGCATTTACAAGTAAATTGTTCCTAGAAAGGCACACGACTAAAAAACATTTCGATAATATAGTTATACATTCTGTAAAATTTGTCTGAACGTAACTTTAACATTGTTAGTGGGAAAACCAAGAGAACTACGAACTTATTGGTTAATTTAATACCCTAAAGAATCGATCATATATTGTCTAGTCATACGCTTAAGTAGGTACTTGTAGCTATTTTATAAAATTAAAAATAAGCTACCTACAGATTGACACATTGAGCAGTATAGGCAGCTTAGCTATGCTA
Source organism: Eupithecia vulgata (assembly GCA_946478455.1). NCBI lineage: Eukaryota > Metazoa > Arthropoda > Insecta > Lepidoptera > Geometridae > Eupithecia > Eupithecia vulgata. Next base: position 5,574,546 of record OX297887.1, on the reverse strand, counting down.
CTTATTTGCCACAATGACCAAATCCAAATTCTTTATTTGTAAACATAGGTCACAAAGATGGAAGAATAATAGGTAAGTACCTACACGTTTTGCCTAACTCTATAATTTTAGCGACTCGTAATATTTTTTTTAATAGGTATTTAATACATTACTATTAAGTAAGCTCATCTTAAGTAGAAAGGCATGATACCTGGCCAGTCTTTCATTCCAACACCCTAAGCGGGTACATACTGTGAACATTTTATGAACACTCACTAAGACCTGATGAATGCAATAGGTAAATAATAATGCTGAAATCTAATGCATATTCATAAGAGGTAAGAGAATTTAGTTACTGACATAAAGAAACAAATTAACACATGTACATATCGTTGAAAATATTAAATTACAAAATATCTACATTAAAGGTTTCATGACGAATAATATCTTTAATTTCGTAAAAACTGCTACCTTAGACAATTTTATTTTATCTTCTGGATTCGGATGTCCCTGTGATTTCCTTCCCAGGTACTCAAATACACTTTATGTATCGAATTTCTAAGTACATAAACATTTAGAGAAAAATATTGACATATTTTTTTGTTTTAGGGTCCAAATCGGAGGGACGTAAAAAGGGCGCAACTAACGCCAAAAAGAAAATAAACATTGTAAGCCAGACATCGCAAAAACGAAATGCCGTTCTTATATTTAATCACTCTACTGCATATCCCTTTAAAACACGTTTCAATCAAATTATATGTGGATTTTGTGATAAGGAGTACAATACTCTATCAGAACTCCGCTCTCATATGTTAATAGAACACGTCAATTATGATTATAGTAAAGTATTTCAAAGAATACACGATACATTAATCAAAATAGACATCACAGAATTGAAATGCAAGATCTGCTCATCTGCGATACCTGATGTGGATACCCTGATGAGTCATTTATCACAGGAGCATAAGAAACTCGTGAAATTTGACGCACGCTTTGGCGTACTTCCGTTCAAACAGAATCTCGATAATCAATGGCTGTGTGTGTATTGTGAGAGAAATGACACAGATTTCACCTCGTTCAAACGACATGTAGAAACACATTGCATGAACTTTGCTTGCGATAAATGCGGAACCACTTATTTGTCTGATCGTGCGTTACGCGACCATCATCAACAAATGAAATGCTCCAAAACAACATACCATCCTCGTAACGGAAAAATCATGAGATCGCGTGGTAACGCTGAAATTCTCTTGCAGTGTTCCACCGTGTGCCCTTTTAGGACTTGGAAGAACAACTTTAATTGTGTATTCTGCCGTATTCAAACAAGCGATCCTAATAGTCTAAGAATTCATGTAGCAGAACGTCACACTAACTATGATGTACAAACTGCATTTTATAAGAGGCTAGGGAAGGATTTTCTGAGTGTTGATGTTACCGACATTCAATGCAAGCTCTGTTACGCCTCTCTATCAAATATTGACACTCTAACGTACCACTTGAAACATCATCACCAACAACCTATTAACTTAGATGCGCCACTAGGTTTGCTGCCCTTCAGACTGGACGATGGGTCCGTCTGGAAATGCACAATATGTTCAAATCAATTCAAAGACTTCATATCTTTGAAGAAACACACAGCCGGACATTTTCAAAACTATGTATGTGATGTTTGTGGTGAGGGTTTCATCACGAAATTAGCGATGGTAACGCACACAAAGAAACCTCACGATAATAAATACAACTGTAGTCGGTGCCTGGCAACTTTTTCCACAGAAGAAGAAAAAAATATTCACCATAAGACTCAGCACACTTTGCCGCCGTATATGTGCATCTACTGCGAAGATAAACCCCGTTTTACTAACTGGGAATTGCGCAAAAAACACCTTATGGAAGTTCACAATTATAAAACCGGAGCTGATAAATACGAATGTCTTGTATGTCAGCAATCATTCAAATCAATTTCTGCGAAACACACACATATGAAGAGAACTCACAAAAAGCCGAAAGATTTAGAACAGAAGTACCCGTGTGCAAGTTGTCCGAAAGCTTATACAACTAAATTATTTTTACAAAGACACATGACTAAGAAGCATTTCGTTACCTAGAAAGCTAAGGCTTACTACTTTGAAACGTATTTATAACTGGAAATTAAACTAGTGAGCATTGGTAGTGTAATAAAAAAAGCAGCATGTAAAAAATATAAGTGTGCCCTTGAGTAATGAAATTCTTTTCTTTTTTTAGGGCGCGGTAAGAGAAATGAATTAGAGAAGGAAACAAAACCAAAAAAGAAACTATTCGAAAGACAAGTAAATCAGAACCCACAATGGAAAAACGCTGTTCTTATACTAAAACATTCGACAGCTATACCTTTTAAGACATGCTTTAATAGAATTATTTGCTCGTACTGTCAAGAGGAGTTTGAACCAATGGCAGCTCTAAGGGAGCACATCAAGTCAGTTCATTCCAATGCAGACTTCAACAGCGCATTTTACAAAGTGATAGATGGTCTCAAAGTGGACATCTCACAAATGCAATGTAAAATGTGCTCTATAGACATAGCAGACATCGACACACTGATGACACATTTGTCTAAAACTCACGACATTCCAGTTAACTTTGACGCCTCCTTTGGAGTGCTTCCATACCGCCAGAGTTCGACTGCTCTCTGGATGTGCCTGTATTGTGACAAAACTTATATTAAATTCTCTCAAATTAATGAACATCTTCGTAGCCATGTTAAGATTTACACTTGCGACAAATGCTCTGCTACATTCTTATCAATCCACGGTCTAAGGCAGCATGAACGTAGTTTTAAATGTTACAAAATGAATTATAAACCACGCTTCGGCAAAACGTTAAAGCATAGGAGAAATACCGAAATAATACTGCAGTGTTCAACGGCTTGCCCTTTCAGAACTTGGGGTCAGAATTTCAATTGTATATTTTGTCGGGTTCAGTCTAACGATCCAAACGGGCTCAGAACTCACATGGCTACCAGACACGCGGACTTTGATATCGGACAAGTATTCAATAGAAAACTTCGTAAAGAATTCTTGAAAGTGGACATTACGGACTTGCAATGCAAGCTCTGTTTCATTCGTATAGATTCCATCGATGATTTGATGGTTCACCTCAAAAACGATCATAAGCAACCGATCAGCACTGATGTCCAACCCGGTGTTCTCCCTTTCAAACTAAAAGACGGCTCCAACTGGCAATGCGCAATTTGCTCAATACAGTTCACAGATTTCATCTCTTTGAAAAAACACACTGCGGAACACTATCAGAACTACGTTTGTGACACATGTGGGGAAGGTTTTATAACAGACACAGCTCTCATCGCGCACACAAGAATACCGCACGACAATAAGTACGCTTGCGGGAGATGTGTGGCCACATTCTCTACTCTAGAAGAGAGAAACGTTCATATCAAAACCCAGCACACAACCTTACCATACATGTGCATATACTGCAAAGAGAACCCGCGTTTTGCAACCTGGGAACTCCGCAAGCGGCATCTCATGGAGTTTCACAACTATAAGCCCGGTGCGGATATGTATGAATGCACGACATGCCACATGACGTTCAAGACTAGATCACAGAAGTATCACCACAATGTGAAAGCTCACAGAACCAAGAAGGAAGCTGAGTATAATTATCAGTGCGGGAGCTGTGCAAGGGCATTTGCGTCAAAGATGTCCCTGGACAAACATATTGCTAAGAAGCATTTTCATCTTTAATCGAGTTACTTGCATATAACGTTTTCTGATTCTATAATTTGATTGTTAATATATTGATACACCTACTCCTAATTTGCGAAGGGTCTAGTTATCTAGTTTGAGAGATTGACTCGTTGTATTTTTATCCTTAATAGATGGTGAGGATTTGTAGTTCCTAGTCGTATGAAATTTATCAGTATAACTTATTATTAAATCTCAGGGTGTATGTTGTTTCGGTATACAAATGACTACAACATTCCTATGATATTATAAGATAAAAAGAAAAGTTGCAGGTCAGTTTTCATTTCATCTTGCTTGTAGAACTAGATTTTAATATCAGGCAGCATTTATTTAAGGCGTATTATTAAATTAGGTATAATTTTATTCTTCGATAAGTACGAGTACCTACATTGATAGACAGTGTATCCACTTAAGTGAGCTAAGCATAATACGACCCTACTATAAGATTGTGTAAGGTAGAGTGTTATTATATTTTCGAAGAAGGGTGCTTGCATTATCTATTATTTACCTGTTTATTTACTTAGTAATGTATTCTACGTGTTAATGTATTCTACTACCAGAAAATATTTTTTTGTAATATTTTATGAACTTTTTGTACATACATAGATCATATACTTGTGTGTGCCATGTTTGTAATCTGTACAAAAATAAACTAGGCATTAAATCTATTCCTCTCTATTTATTTACCCACAAACCTATATTAATAAAATCATCTTTCGGTAAGTACTCTCAGTAGGGTACATAATCACTTTCTAGGTACTTACTATGACTTATCCGATTCTGACAATAATTTATTCTCAAAAAGTGTGGGTACATTATTGTACTAAAACCTAAACTCGAGAAAGCCAAAGAAGAAAGCAGAACTGACTTTACTTTACACACTACAAAGCACAATTTTTTATTTTTAGGAAAACGTGGACAGATGACCGTCGATACTTTAGTAAAAGTAGAGGATAAAAATTATGTTGAAGTGAAACCAAAATGCAAATACCAGCGCAGCGCGAGAGCAGAGGCACGTATCGCTATAAAGAAGAATACCACTTCTATCCTCCAATGCTGGACCTTGATCCCCTTTCGATGGAAAAAGAATAAATTTAAATGTGCCTATTGCGAGGACAACTTCACTGAATGCAACAAACTCAGGGAGCATATCAGGCTTTGCTCCGCTCAACACAACATCAAGGATATCTACACCAAATTCAAGGAGATGCCGCTTATAAATGTCGATAGCACCGAAGCCGTATGCTGCGTCTGCTCCACCCCCTTCGCAGACATCAGACAAATGCGCGACCACGTCATCGAACATGGATTCGAGTTCGATACGAACCATCCGGACGGCGTACTCCCATTCTACCTAGACAAAGAATCCTGGAAATGCGTGATATGCGAAGAGAAATTCAATAATTTCCTCAAACTCTACGAGCATATGAACGTTCACTATCAGCACTACATTTGTGCTACTTGCGGCAAGGGGTACATGACTGCTCCTAGGTTGCGGAAGCACTCAGAAGTGCATATATCTGGCTCGTTTCCATGCTCGGATTGCGGCAGGGTTTTTACTATGAGAGCAGCTAGAGACTCTCACAAAGCGACTGCGCACGCCAAAGGCGCTAGATATGAATGCCCCCACTGCTACATCAGATTCGACAGCTACTATCACAGGATGGCACATTTAAAAGAAGCACACAGCGAGAAGGAAGTCGTCTACAGCTGTGCTCATTGCGAACTCACTTTCAAAACGAGTGGGAAACGAGCCAGTCACATTCGTTCCATCCATTTACCTCCCAAACATGACTTCAGCTGCACGCACTGTGATTGGCATTTTAAAACTAACTACGAACTGAAGAGACACATGGTCCGGCATACGGGAGAGAAGAATTTCCACTGCTACGTTTGTGGCAAGTCCTTTCCCAGAAACAGGGCCCTGTCGACCCATCTCAAAACGCATCAAGATCTTAATTGCAAGTGGTGTGGATTAGTGTTTAAGCAGAAGAATCAATTAGTGCTTCATTTAAGAACTATGCATCCGGAATTGATTGATATTAATAGTATTGAAATGAAAATTTAGGTTTTTGTTAATTACTAGATAGGAAGTAGCTCAAAATAATGAATATTATGAATGGTGTAGGTTAAAAAGAAATTATTGTCGTAATAAAGTCAATACAAGGTTTAAATGAAAGGAAGTGTAGTTGCAATGAAACTGTCTCATATTATTTTAAATCTTATCTATTCCTAGTAATTAAGTGTTTTTTTTGTTTTTATTTTCAGTTAATGAAGCTCAATCAAAATTAGGTGCGACTAAAAGAAAATTAAAAGAAAACGTAGGCGAACGTCAGATGCGTAGGCGTCGGAAAGCCAATAAAGAAAAAGGAGAAGATAATAATTATTTAGAAGTGAAACCAAAACCCAAATACAAGAGCAAACGTAGCGCGAAAGCAGATGCCCGTATTGCAATAAAGAAGAATGCCACTTCTATCCTCCAATGCTGGAGCTTGATCCCCTTTCGATGGAAAAATTATAAGTTCACATGCGCTTATTGCGAGGACAACTTCACTGAATGCAACAAACTCAGGGAGCATATCAGGCTTTGCTCCGCTCAACACAACATCAAGGACATCTACAACAAATTCAAGGAGATGCCGCTTATAAATGTCGATTGCACTGAAGCCGTATGCTGCATCTGTTCCATCCCCTTCTCAGACATCAGACAAATACGCGACCACGTCATCGAACATGGCTTTGAGCTCGATACTAACCATCTGGACGGCGTACTCCCATTCTACCTAGACAAAGAATCCTGGAAATGCGTGATATGCGAAGAGAAATTCAATAATTTCCTCAAACTCTACGAGCATATGAACGTTCACTATCAGCGCTACATTTGTACTCATTGCGGCAAGGGGTACATGACTGCTCTGAGGTTGCGGAAGCACTCAGAGAAGCATACATCTGGGTCGTTTCCATGCTCGGATTGCGGCAAGGTTTGCACTACGAGAAAAGCTAGAGATTCTCACAAAGCAACTGTGCACGCCCAAGGCTCTAGATATGCATGCCCCCATTGCTGCATCAGATTCGGCAGCTACTATCACAGGATGGCACATTTAAAAGAAGCACACAGCGAAAAGGAAGTCGTCTACAGCTGTGCTCATTGCGAACTCACTTTCAAAACGAGTGGTTCACGAGCCCGACACGTTCGTTCCGTCCATTTACCTCCCAAACACGACATCAGCACAGCTACGAACTGAATCATCACTGACACATGGTCTGGTGTACGGGAAATAAGAACTTCCACTGCTGTTTGTGGCAAGTCCTTTCCCAGAAACAGGGCTTTGTCGACCCATCTCAAAACGCATCAAGATCTTAATTGCAAGTGGTGCGGAGTCATTTAGTGCTTCATTTAAGACTTATGCATCCGGAATTGATTGACATTATAGTATTTAAATGAAAATTTAGGTTTTTTTATTTACTAGGTAGGTACTGTAGGTAGGAAGTATCTCAGAGTAATGAATATGAATGGTGGAGGTTAGATAGGTATTATTTTCGTACTAAGGTCTCTACAAGCTTTAAATGGAAGGAACCTAAGCTAATTAATTCTCCAGTTCCACTGCCTAATATGTTTAAAAAATATTAATCATTCATCATAGTAATTTAGTGTTTTTTGCTTTTAGGTTCAGTTAATGAAGCTCAATCAATATTAGGTGCGGCTAAAAGGAAATTAAAAGAAAACGTAAGCGAACGTCAGATGCGTAGGCGTCGGCGAGCCAACAACGAGTTGCCGGAAGAGTCGGAGAAACGAATTTCGAAAACTATGATGAGACGAAACGCTATGACCATTCTAGAGAGCTCCACCGCCTGGGCCTTTAGATGGTTCCGTGGTGCTTTCTATTGCGCGTACTGTGACAATAAATACGTCGACTTAAAACTATTGAGAGAACACGTTGCTATCAATCACCTATACGAACCACTTTCCAAAATAGTTTTCTCGAAACTAAAGGAGAGTAACATTGTTAAAATAGATGTAAGCCTACTGCATTGCAGACTTTGCGATATGAGTCTAAATGGAATATCAAATCTAAAAACACACATTAATTCACACGGAAAATACATCCATGACAAATATGGCGATGGAGTTTTGCCATTCAAACTGGATGACAGCAATGGCTTTCATTGCCAAATGTGCAAGTCCCAGTTCGCAACCTTTGGCAAAATTAACGAACACATGAACACGCATTATCAGAACTTTGTCTGCGACACTTGTGGGAAGGGATTTGTTACGAAATCTAGGTTCAGGTCGCATGTTCAAACGTGCCTTAATAATTTACCGGAAAAGGGAAATTTCGCTTGCGGAATATGTGATGAATTCTTTAGATCTAGAGCAGAGCGGCTAAGCCATCGTTCGAAAGTCCACCGCAAGGGAGTCCGGTACAATTGCCCTCGGTGCTCCGAAGTATTCACGACATACCACGCCCGAGCCAATCATTTGGTTAACTTTCACGCAGAAAAAAACAGGGAATATGTCTGCAGTGTTTGCAATCAGTCATTTACTACGAGTTCGAAGCGAGCAGCACACTTTAGGCTTTTGCACAGATCACCAGTGCGAAGCGAAAGCTACCAGTGCTACTATTGCTCCGCTCATTTCCCTAGCAAATGGAGACTTTGCCGGCATATGAGATCGCATGAACGAAAGATAGTCTGAAGATCCAACAGTCAGAAGCCTGAACAATTTTCTTTTATTTATAGGAATGCAACAGACTGATACAACAATTGCCAGCCAGTCGATAAGCGCTCGCCAGGTCGTGCTAACGAAGAAAAGGGCATTGATGGAAGACAAGGCAAACGCGGGACTGCTTTTAAAGTATTCGAATGCGGTCGTCTTTAGATGGCAAAGAGGGAAGTTCATGTGTGCCCATTGTCCTAAAAATTTTGCCAATTTTACAGATTTACGAATCCACTCTGCTGAGCACAATAAGTTAGATATAATAAACACTTACAAGACTCGTCTCATTTTTCCCTTAAACTTGGATATATCAAGTCTCGTTTGCAGTATTTGCGATGCATCGATAAAAGATATCGACGATCTAAAAAGTCATTTATCGAATGACCACGGTATATCTATAGATGGAAATTACGCTGACGGTGTTATACCGTATCGTTTAGTTGGAGAAAGTTTGCGATGTGTGATTTGCGAATCTAGTTTTGACAAATTTATGACTTTATTTATTCACATGAACAAACATTACCCTAGTTACGTCTGTGATTTCTGCGGGAAAGCTTTCTCCGCTGCTAATAAGCTAAGATCACACAATGCTATACACAATCCCGGAATGTTTAAATGCAAAGAATGCGACGCTGTTTTCACAAATAGGGCGGCTAAGAACAGGCATGTTAGCGGGAAACATCGTCCTAAAGAACGATATAAATGTCCGATTTGCGATGAACATTTCAATTCGTACTACACGCGGCTGCAGCACCTTAAACTTGTCCACGGACAAACTTCAGAATACCGCTGTACCTATTGCCCCACTGTCTTCGACACTGGTGCTGCTAGGTACAATCACATACAAAGTTTCCACTTGAAGAAGCCTAGCAAAAAAAAAGAAATAACTTATCAAAGCATGCGACTGTGTTTTAAATTACGATATAGAACAGTGCCGTAGCTGTAGAGTCCAACTCATCTACTATTATATCTGCAAGAAGAAGAAACAACAAGAGAAGAACCTGCTAAAGTTATTTTTCTATTTTTAGGACTGAATAAGGAACAGGATTCAACAAATGCCAGCCAAGTAGACGCGTGGTCACCCAAGATCGTGTTGAAGCAGAAACGCAAATTGATAGAGGACAAGGCAAACGCTGCCTTACTTTTAAAATATTCCAACGCTGTTGTCTTCAAATGGCACAGAGGGAAATTCAAATGTGCTTATTGTTCACAAAATTACGCGGACTTTTCTGAATTTAGAGCTCACACAGACCAAAGACATAAAAAGTTGGACTTGTTCGAAACGAACGGTACTGTATTTCCTCTAAACGTAGACATTACGGATCTTATCTGCAATATTTGCAACGTCTTATGCAATGAAGTCGAAAGCTTAAAGACTCACCTTATCGACGTTCATAGCATATCTATTAACCGAGTTTACCCGGATGGTGTAATACCGTATCGGCTAACTGGACAGGGATTTCGTTGCGCTATCTGTGATTCGATCTTCGACAAATTTATGACCCTCTTCATCCACATGAACGAACATTATCCAAGTTTTGTTTGTGATTTGTGCGGCAAAGGTTTCTCGGCTACTAAAAAGTTCAGATCGCACAAAGCTATACACAAGCCTGGAAAGTTTAAGTGCAAAGAGTGTGACGCTGTTTTCACAAACATAATAGCTAAGAACAGGCATGTAAGCGAAAAACACCGACCCAAAGAGCGGTATCGATGTCCAATCTGTGACATACATTTGAATTCTTACCACAAGCGATTGCAACACCTCAAAAAAGTGCACGGACAAGTGTCTGAGTACCGGTGCACTTACTGTTCAGAAGTCTTCGTCAGCGGAACAGCCAGATACGGACATATACAACGTATTCATATGAAAAAAAAACAAAAGAAGAAAAAAAAGCTCGGGTAACTGACGATGTTAGTGCAGATGTTCAAAGTTTCTGCCAGATAAACCAATAAGCAGAAAACATTCCATTAACGTTTCCTCCTTTAATTTATCTTCTAATCTAAAGTGTCATAAGTTCTAGCGGAGTCTTCCTGAAACTGAAAATCAGAATGAGTTTCAGTTTTGAACCGTCCGAAGTTACGTACCGATACCGACGTCTCACTGACAATTTTCTTTTTTAGGAGACCCTGTCCGGAGAATTGGTTGGATACCGAGGCGAAAATACTACGACCACAGAGACAATGCAGCCCTTATGCTAGAATATTCTAACATTTGTCCATTTAGGTGGCACCGAGGCATGTTTGTCTGCGGGATCTGCCCACAAAAATTTGCCAAGTTCGAACCTGTCAGAGAACATATCGCCTTAGAACATCCCAACAAAATCGAGGCACTTAAGCCTATAAAAAAGTTCTTCCTAAAATGCGATATAACCGATCTTAAATGTACGATATGTCTCGCAAGCGTAAAAGACATCAACGCTTTTGTAGAGCACTTAAAAGATGATCACGGTAAGCCGCTTGTCAACGACTGTGGCTTGGGTATCATCGCCTATCGATTAAACACAGCGTTGTACAAATGCACGCACTGCCCTGAAACCTTTAACTTCTTCAACTCTTTGAACAGTCACATCAACATCCACTACCCGAATTCTGTGTGTCCGATCTGCGGAAAAGCTTTCTCAAATACCGGTAAAATGAACTCACATATGCAAACACACGGCATCGGAACCAAAGGGGTGTTCAAATGCTCCAAATGTGAAGAGGTCTTCACCAGTCCATACGATAAACAAAAACACATTTTGTCGTCACACTCTAAACTGAAGAGATACAGATGCCCACATTGCCACGAGAGCTTCAAACGATACTCTCACAGGTTAAAGCACATGAACGAATTTCACGATACTAAAATTGATTTCCCCTGTAGCCTTTGCCCTGCTGTGTTTACAATGCACAATATGAGGACAAAGCACATACAACAAGTTCATATCAAGGAGAAGCGTTACAGTTGCACTGAATGCTCGCACCAGTTTGTGACCATTTCGATGCTTAGGAGACACAAGATCTGTCACACTGGCGAGAGAAAGTACCTTTGCGAAGTTTGCAATAAATCTTACGCGCGTGCTTACACGCTAAAAGAACACAAGCGTATACACACAAATGATCGAAGGTTTGTCTGTGTGCATTGCAATAGTGCGTTTATTCAGAAATGTAGCCTTAAGAGTCATATGAAGACGCATCACCCCAACCATGAATTACTGCCCGCGGGCAAACCTAAACTTGAGCAGCGTGATTAACTGATTAAAGAGAGAACTACGTCCGGAGCACAGGAATGTTTCTCGAAGCATGTAAATATTACAAAAAAATCTAGATCTTCCAAATTTTTCACAAAAATTTAATCATGTCCCAAAAATAAAAAATAAATCCAAGAAATTTTTAGGGAAATCATTAAATTTTCGTGGAAAATTTGCACAGTGTGAGTAACGCACGATAAAGCAAAAAACTAAGATCTTCCAAATCATGCTATAGGAGGAGGTATTTTAGACATACTTAAATAGTCCAAATAAAGTCCAGACTGGCTGTGGAATTACGCTAAAACCATCTTAAATTTGGTTTTTGAAAGCCATTTCAATGGCCTCGAAAGGCCTTTAAAAGGTCTTCACAATTACAAATGAAGACCGTTCAAAGGGCTTTCGAATGTCAATAGGATATAGGATAGTATGGATTTAAAAAATCTTGTAGGCACTAATAAGCAATACTAATAGCTACTTTATATCGGAGTACTTGGCTACGTTTTATCCAAGCACCTGGTGAGTAAAGCCGCTGCTGCCAAAAGCTAGTTCGTAAAAAACTGTACCTACCTACTATAATCATAAATTTTGTATTTCATTGAATTTTGAATAAGAGAGAAGTCGCGCTCAAAGAAAGTTTGGCGCTCATAGTGGAATGATAGCCATAAAATTGTATTAGTTTAACAGTTATCTCAATTTTTGACTGTCCACTTTTTTAACGGGACACATTATATTGTTGTAAGTTTCAAACTCTTCCATTTCTTTTATTTGTATAAGGTATTTTAGTGTAAGAACATGGTCTGAATAAAAATTATGTAACAGAGATCAGATAGTTTTTTATTTATTTATTTTACCTTGTGAGGTCTTAGTACATATCTTACCCAATAAGTCTGACTCTATAAAATAGGTAGGTATTAGGTATACCAGGTCGGTATGCCAGTCGATTAGAATATGCATAAGTATCAAACAAGGGACATCTTGTGCGATTTAGGTAAATTCGATCAAATAATTCAGAAAACCAGAAACGAAATAAGTAATAAGCATATGTCCAGCTGTGGACGTGTGTGGGCTGATAATGATGATGAATAGAGTATTTTACTCTTTATTAGAAAAAAATGTTATTAAGATAACTTAGGCAAAAAGCAGTTGAAAGATGTTTTAGTACTTAAAAAAAGATTTCTATTTTTTATCTGTTTTTTAACTCCATGAAATATTAGGTGCAATGTTATTACGTCATGCGGCTGTGTAGGCAAAACCACAAAGTATCAACTATCATCAGCAACATCAGGGAATTTGGTTAGGTAGGTACCACACAACCAACTGACGTCATTCAGAACCACAGATTAATAAGGCGTCCACTGCGCCCAGTGTTTTCGACAAGTTAGGTTTTTTTTGCCGTGCATATAGCAAAATACCAATTTTATTCTACTCGCAGAGTTTTACTTACGTACCTATATAGATTTTTACGTGCGCAACTTGATCATGAAAATTTTAAAATAATTTTATAACACATTTGCTCGTAATGGGTCTCTTATTGCGTCAATTTCAATACCGTAATGTATCTCATTACGTACTAGTGCGGTAATATAATGTAAAACGCACGGTTTATCAAGATGCTCCGTCTAAAATGAACGGTACTTTTATAAATAGCAAAGTGTTTTTATGTCAGAAAAGTAGTCAACATTTTATGAATAAAATTAAATTTAGGAGATAAAATATAACAAATAAATAATGCTGGACAATTCACACAGCATTATCTAGCCCCAAACTAAGCAGAGCTTGTGTTATGGGTACTAGATAACTGATATACATAATATAATACAATACACAGATAGATATTTTTTTATTATACATAGAAAACGACCAGAACACCCTGAACAAATGTCTGCAGATCGTACACACATTTGTCCCGAGGCGGGAATCGAACCCGCAACCTTCTGCGTCGCAGGCGGACCTTCGCCCACCGCGCCACATCGGTCGTCAAAGAAAAATAAACATTTAATTCTTTAATTTGATTAATATTGACCATAAATTACAACCATTTGACGACCTCTGTGGCGCGGTGGGCGAAGGTCCGCCTGCGACGCTGAAGGTTGCGGGTTCGATTCCCGCCTCGGGACAAATGTGTGTACGATCTGCAGACATTTGTTCAGGGTGTTCTGGTCGTTTTCTATGTATAATAAAAAATATCTATCTATTTATGTATTGTATTGTATTATGTATATCAGTTATCTAGTACCCATAACACAAGCTCTGCTTACCTTGGGGCTAGATAATGCTGTGTGAATTGTCCTGCATTATTTATTTATTTATTTATCTGTAACGAAACACAAAAATATTAATTTACTTTATTAGTAATACTGGCTGTTTTTGTGCCTTTGCCCTAGACAGTCTAGTACAGTATAAAAAAGCGCGCTGATGCGCGCGCATCGCTAATTTGTGGACAAGTAAAAATTATTCCGCGCGCTTTTTCTTTTGCTTTTTGTTTGTATTGTTTTTACTTGAAAATGTCGTCAAGTAATGATGAATTTATTAATTCAACACCGCCAGAAGTCTTAGAGGCAGCGAAAAAGGCTACTCTAAGCCAAAATCGACCGATAGATACTTACAAGCGTATCAAAATTTATAAAACGTCGTATGACATACGTGCGCTTTGATAATTACAGCCTCTGCTTTCTTGTAGCCCCCTAGTAATATCGCCTCGGCTGTACATTTCACTTACCGCACTTGTATCATAATGTACTATTATTTCACTTATCGATTGAATAAAAATTTATTTTTAGTGGTTCATGGCAGTCTAGCATGTAAGTGAGATACTTTTCAAAAATGGATTACACTCATTTTTGAAAAGTGTCGACCTATTCAAGAAACCAAGAAAAAAGAAGCCTTCCAAGATCCAGCTTTTCATTTCGATCGCAAAGTTTTAGGTTACCTACTCAACTCACTACACCATAAGTAGGTACTTATACCGTTTGAACTATGATTTAAACCTTACCTTATATTTATTAAATCATTACATGAAATAAATCATAAGTAAATCATTACTCAGGTGATGTGATACCAATTGAATTTGCTTGTAGTTTAAAATATAGCTGTGTGTATGGCTGGCTATAAACGCAATGGAACTCAAGACCCTATATCGGATGTTTTTTCTATTTTTAGGAAAGAAAACTCAAGAGATTTTGGTAAAACTCGAAGTGCAGTCCGAATTAGAAAATAGCTCCAGAATCAAAGAAGGCGCTGACCGGCGCGCTGCCTTCCGGTATAACATATCCACCATTCTGGAAACCAGCACCGCATACCCTTTCAAATACAGAAAAGGAGCGTACCTCTGTTACTTCTGCAAATTAACGTTCATAGAACCAGAGAAACTGCGAGAGCACAACAAAACGCACCACGCTGATACTAAACATCTCATAAAACCGCGCAAATATGAACCCCTCAAATTCGATTTTGCTGGAGCGTCATGCAAAGAATGCGACTTGCACATCACCGACTATGCTGCATACAAAGACCATTTGGCCATAGAACACGGAAAAGTCATCGACTGCACATGGGGAGATAGTATCCTACCCTACAAGCTGAGTAAAGAGGAACATTCTTGCCAAATATGCGGTAAAACCTACGAAATGTTCCTAAGTCTCCACAAACACATGAACGAGCATTACGAACATTTCATCTGCGAGACATGCGGCAAGCGTTTTGCGACGTCGCAAAGGATGGTTAACCATTCAAGAACTCACGAAAGAGGGGAATTTCCTTGCAAAAGATGTGAAGAGACGTTCTCCTCGTACGCGGCGGTTTACGCTCACATAGCTAAAGTACATAGACTGAACAAACGGTACAAATGCCCTATATGTGACGAGAAATTTGTATCGTACAAGCATAGGCTCAAGCATTTAAACTTAGTGCATGGGGAAAAGACAGCCATCTTCCCGTGCCCGGTCTGCCCAAAAGTTTTCGACCTATGCAGTCAACGCACAGCGCATATAAGATTCCGTCATCTCCAAGAGCGAAATCATATATGCGCAGTTTGCGGAATGAAGTTCTTCACTAACTACGAACTTCAGGAGCATACAATCAAACATGGCGGCGAGAGAATTTACAAATGCGATGTTTGCAAGAAAGCTTACGCGAGGTTGAAGACTTTGAGAGAACACATGAGGATCCATAATAATGACCGAAGATTTGTTTGTCCGGTCTGCGGGCAGTCTTTTATACAGAACTGCAGCTTGAAACAGCATGTGCGGGTTCATCATCCGACCAATTTGAAGAATATATTTTAGTTGAATTGATCTCAGTATTCGTTAAAGTTATGTACCTAACCTATGTATGATGGTATGATGCTAGGCTATATCTACTATACACCTATTACAATCTACATTAGCAATTATTGTTCTATGAAATATATGCCTTCATTAGCCTATATACCTACAAGCTGAGTTTTTTTAAACCGTGAAATCGTGAGTTATCGATAAGTCATCCCATCTGTACGTATATACCTTTCTTTGTTACCTATACTATGTACGTAGGTATTTAAAATATTTTAAGGTAGGTATTTAAGTTTTGACCAGTGTTTTAGACGGCTTCTTCTATTTGAAATACCATATGGACCATACGGACTGTTGATCCCAATACGATTTTAAACGAACAAGTCAGAGACTGCTAATCGAAAGAAAATGCATCACATTGATATAACTAAAGTAGGCACACCTGGATTAAATAGCAGCAATAAAAAAAGATAAAGCAAGATAAAGGCAAGTTATGAGCTGTCAAAGTCTATTATTACCTTGTAGAGCGAGTAAATCTTGTCGTAGGAAATTCTTATAAACTTTCTTATTTTTAGGTGTCGATGCCCCCCGGGAAAAAGACACCGAAGCAGGAACAGAATGACGAGCGGCGTTTGAACCTTAATAGGTACTCCTAGAAAGTTCCAGAATCTGCCCGTACAGATGGAATAGGAAATGTTTCGTTTGTCTTTATTGTGAAAATATGTACCTCGACCCCGCTAAGCTTAGAGAACATAAGGACAAAATCTCGCCGAGATAAAAAAAAACCTATTTAAAACAAGCAGAGTCGAACTGCTTAAAGTAGATGTCACTGATGTAAGCTGCAAGCTTTGCAATGCGTCCATTGATAACGTAAACAATCTTGTAAAACACCTCAATTTAACACATAATAAGAATATTAGACCCATTCCTAACTTCGGCTTCATCCCTTTTTAGAACGAATTAGATGAATATATAAGATGCGGAATTTACGATGAAAAATTCCTAGAATACGTTTTTTGAGATATCACATGAACGCTCATTTTCCATCTTTCGTATGCGATCAATGCGGAAAAGGCTACATCTCTTCGTTTAGGCTCAATACTCAGAAGCACTCGCACGAAAAAGGACATTAGCCTTGCAATGCGTGTAATAAAGTATACAATTCAATCTATTTGAAGACCAGACACTACGCAATAGTCCATAAAAAGTAGAATTCACATAGCTGCCTATACGTACTGAGAAGTTTCCTGGCTACTACGATAGGCTGAAACACTTAGCCACTGCAGATGGAATCAAAAAGGAGTACAAATGTGAATGCTCATATGTCGTAGTTGGAAAGGGAATTTAACCGTACATATCAGATGCAACTACATTATAAAAAATAGATTCAGGCGTTACTTTAGCTCGGAGTGGTAACAAACATCTCTGGTGGGACCCTGCCGGTGTTTGCTTAGAGCTCTCAATGTCAAGGTCGAGTATTGTGGTGTCCTGATGATGTCTCGTGGAGAGACGAAACTAGTTGACGTCTTGCTTTGATAGATTTCTTTTCATTTTGTAGTTGGTGTGGTTTTTTCTTCTACAACACTGATTACATTTTGTTAGAGCTTATCAGAGAAGGTTTTGCGCGGAATTGTTACTAAATATTTTCATCTTTATATTTTGCAACTACATGGTAAACGGTTTGTCTGCGAGATATGTGGCGCCAAGTTCTACTCCAGGAGCGAACTTGTGAAACAACTAATAAAACAATAATATGCTAAAACATAGTATGGGGAGGGGTTTTGTATGTGATGTATGTCCGAAGAATTATGTTCTTAAAAACAATTAGATGACCATAAAAAGACACATATAAAGAAAAATCTAAAAAGAAAATCTGCCATGGATTCTGGAGATAAAATTAAAAGCGTCTAATAGGACTTTTCTTGTTCCTATAAGTTGTACCTAAGAACACTCTTCTTTTTGTCGTATTCCTCATTGCCGAAGGTCGTGCCTTTCCTAGAATGCTTTTACGGAAACGCTGGTGAACCGCTTTCACATTACTCTGTCTCCAGTCTGTCCAAGGCTGCAGGCAAAGTGAGTCCCGTTATTTTCTTAATTCGGTCAGCGAAGGACGCCCACTAACAGTGGCTTTTAGTGGGCGTCCTTTTCCCCTCTATCTTGCCAAGTACAACCAGTTTTTCGAGGTTATCTAGTTACCTTCGGGCGATATGGCCCAAATAGCTGAGGACTCGTTGGTAGCAGGTCGTTGAAAATCTGGTTCTGATGTTCAGTTGGTCGAGAATGGGTCTATTTGTTCGTTTTGCTGTCCACGGTATGCGCAACATTCTCCTCCAACACCACATCTCAAAATCTTCGATATTCTTTCGGTCAGCGGCACGAATTGATCACGATTCAGAGCCATATAAAAAATATTGAGAACACCAAAGAACGCACTATTCTCATCTTGGTGGTATTAGACATACTTCCGTCTTGAAAAATTCTGGTTATCTTACAGCTACTTTGGCCATTTGCGTGCGTCTGCGGATCTTCTTGTAACAGCCTCCCTGATCACTGATCAAAGAACCCAGGTAAACAAACTCGCTTACGACTTCCAAGTCTGAGAATTCCAGCTCGATCAAGTATCATGACTTTTGTTTCCCTTGTTGATGGAGATACCAACTAGCTCGCTCGCGCGCTCTACCCTGTCCTGAAAAATAAATAGCAAGTAGGTACAATAGAAAACATATAGGTATTCATTTCAATATTACATAATTTATGAGCTTATTTATGTATTTCAAAATAATTTAGGTCAATTGAAACAGAAAGATTCTCATCACGCTTATTTTCTTATTTTAGGTGTTGATGAGCTCGCTCCACACGAGGCTAAAGAAGAAACACTCACACTCACTCAAAACAATACAGAAACTGAAACACTCACTATAGTCAATAAAACAGATCCCGAGGAGCAAGCCAGGAAGGATAGCGTCTTGACGCTTCTAGAATGTTCCAGAATATGCCCTTTCAAATGGGCGAAAAACTTATACTTCTGTATTTACTGCGAAGAGTCATTCGCTGACCCCGCTAAACTGCGTAAGCACACATTCGCAGAACACGACAATATTCGCCCAGAGGAGATTAAACAGAGATTGATATTAATCGGAAGAAAACGGCACGAGTTTCTTAAAACAGACATCACAGATCTTAGCTGTAAACTTTGCGACGCATCTATAATGTCACTGGACTATCTCAAAGCACATCTCATAGAAAAACATAAAAAGAAAATCAACCTAAAATCCCACCTTGGTATACTCCCGTTCAGAATCAACGTCGATGATTACAAATGCGTAATTTGCGATGAAAAATACGGAGAATACAAGACTTTAAACCATCACATGAACGTTCATTTTCAGAACTTCATTTGTGAACAATGCGGTTCCGGTTTCATAACCCCCGCACGGTTACGAGTCCACTGCTTCACTCACGAAACCGGTTCCTTTCCTTGCAGCGATTGTAACAAAGTTTTTCGCTCTAGCAACGCGAATAAAGAACACTACGCCGACGTACACTTGAAGGTTAAAAGACACAGATGCCCTCAATGCCCCGAGACGTTCAGAAACTACTTTCAGAGAACAAAGCACATATCTGTCGCTCACGGGGTCAAGTTGAAAGAATTCAAGTGTGAATACTGCCCTAAAGTCTTCCACTACAGCGGGAAAATGACTGGCCATATTCGACATGCGCATCTAAAAGAAAAACGGCATGGTTGTGATCTATGTGACTGGAAATTTTACTCCGCGTATGAATTGAAACAGCATATGATAAAACACGGTGGCGAGAGAAAGTATCAGTGCAATGTCTGCAAGAAAGCGTATGCAAGGAAGTATACCCTCCGAGAGCATATGAGGATACATGAGAATGACAGACGATTTGTGTGCACGGTTTGCGGGAAATCGTTTGTGCAGGCGTGTAGTTTGAAACACCACTCTAGGATCCACCATCCGTCGGCCCCGAAAGGTTTTGACGAAGTGAATCAAGATCTGATAGGGCTTTGAGCTTTGACACTAGGTATCGTATTATGTCTTCCTTTATTGCGTTTGCAAACGTTTCTATTAACAAAAATCATCTTCAGATATTTTATTTCGTTCATAATTTAATTTTAAAAGGAAATAAACGGTTTAAGTTAATCTCCCATATTTTAAAACAAACCTGTATTCGATCAATAACGAAACAATTGAAAATTAGACAAATATCGATGTGGGCTGCGGCTGCAGAGCCGAATAAGCATTTAAAAAATATGAACAACTTATCTAAGTAGGTACCTAGATCGCTTATGGGAGATGGAAACACGCTTACAATGAAATTGCACTGATGAGCTCCAAATAAGTACAATATGATTTCTGTTTTCTAGGAAACCAAATAGCTGTCGCGACGAAGCAAACGAGAGTTGTGCCACTCTTCCAAGTGGCTTACGATCGCACCCTCTGCAAACCTCTCGGAACGATCGCAGACTTCAGTAAACTGCAAAGAACACAGAATATCTCACTCTCAGACACTATCGTGTACGAAAACTCCCGAAGTCCATCGCCAGTTTGTCCCAGAACCCCATCACCGTACGCTCCCGAAGAACAAACAGACATCAATCCACCTGCAAAGTATCTACTAAAACCACAACCTGCGAGAAAGGTCTCCGATTGCAGACAGAATGCTCTCATAGTCTTCGAATACTCTACCGCTTACCCTTTCATATTCTCAAACAACAGTTACAGATGCTTTGTCTGCTCCGAATCATATTTAGACGTTCCAAACCTTAAGGTCCACATGTCGGAACACCCTTTCGCTCATATAAAACGACTAATGAACAACAGAAAGGAGAATGTTCTTAAAGTCGACGTCAGCGAACTGACTTGCAAAATCTGCATGCTGCCTATGAGAGATTTGGTAATATTAAAGCATCATCTCAAAAACGAGCACAATAAGCCGGTAGATACGGAGCTGCAAGACAACCTGGTGCCTTACGATCTGACCATACACGGTCCTGAGGGGTACCAATGCGTTGTTTGTGAGCAGAACTTCATCAAAGTCCGTATTCTCGTCATACACATGAGTGATCATTTCAGTAACTATAGCTGTGAAGTCTGCGGATCAGGTTTCATGACACTACGGCTGCTAAAGAAGCATCTCGAAGTCCACGAGACGGGAAACTTCCCTTGTGATCGCTGCAGCAAAATATTCAGCACTACGCACAAAAGGGCGTTGCATATCCGCGGGGTTCATATGAAACTGTGCCCGCGGCGATGCCCAATGTGTCCAGAGCGGTTCAACTCTAACTACAAACGGACAATACATCTCCAAGACGTGCACAACCAATCCACAAGAGTACATAAATGCAAGACGTGCGGTCGTGGTTTCCACCTCAAGTATCATTTGATAAGCCACGTGCGTTCCGTGCATTTGCAAGAGCGGAATCAACAATGTGATGTGTGTCTACAGCGGTTTTCTAATAAAGAGTCCTTGAAGCGGCATATGGTCGTTCATACTGGAGAGAAGAACTATAAATGTGAAGTTTGCGGAATGGCGTTCTTGAGACGGAAGAATCTAAAGGATCATTTACGGTTGCATGAGATTCACTGATAATGTTCGTATATGAAAGATTTAAGGACAAGAAAGATTCAAGCTTATTTTTAGACCGGGTTCATTTAACTGCCTGTCTACTGTATTTTAAGGTGCATATCAAATAACCGGATGGACAGTGCTGGGTCGCTTACTTCACATCTTTCATTCATCTCGGACTCATCAGTTTTGCTAGGACAATAGAGCACTGATCGCAATAGGCTAAGTAGAAGTAGTAGTAAGAAGCAACACGCATCACATAAAATGGAAAATAAGGTGTCACCAGTCCGCTTCGATTAAGACAACGAGAAAATGCACAATCTGAAAACAAAATGACTATTTAATAAATGTATTTACTTAACTACTCAATAACTCAAATAGTTTTGTTTAGATCATGTGTTCTAGAATGGTCTATAGAATAAGAAATACTTACTTACACTTGCGCGATAGACATGTGCGAAGGACTTTGCAATGAGAACAGTTCGCGAAAAAAACAATAGGTAATCCTAATAAATATCTGTCTATCATACGTCATATCTCAAAGTAAAATTCGTAGAGAGTAACGGATTTCACCGCTTGTGACTTTTCCCCCCCATCATCAAACCGTTTGTCATATTATAAAAGATATCAACGCGCACCTGCTTTTTTAAACAAAGTAAATTTCTCCTAGCTTTAATACTAGAAGATGTACTCAGTTGCGTTTGCACGTTAATAGAGGCGGGTTCTTTTTCTATCATTGTCCTAATTTAAGTATCAGACTTCCTCCATGGATGAAATTCTTATCGCGGAGCATAGAACGTGTTACGTAGCTACAAAACGTAGGTACCTTCTTACCTATGGCCTCTAGTTTTAAAAGCTACGAAGAATTTCGTTTGTTGTAAAATAGTAAGTGCGCGTTGAAATCTTTTGCGTACAAAGCGAGTCCGGCGTAGCACCGGGCTACGAAGTAGTACCGTAGCAGTGGCTACGCCATAGCAGCGACTACGACATAGCACCAGCTACGAAGTAGCATCGTAGCAGTGGCTACGCAGTAGCACCGTAGCAGCCGCTATGACGTAGCATTGGCTACGAAGTACACCGGCTACGCAGTAGCACCGTAGCAGCGGCTACGCCGTAGCACCGTAGCAACGACTACGAGCTAGCACCGCAGCAGCGGCTACGATTTAGCACCGTAGGGGTTGGTTAATATTTTCTACATTAAAATAATTATTCTTCATGAAGGATAAAGAGGGAAAGTGAGTTTATCTGGACAAATATATAATGCTGGACAATCCACACATTATCATCTAGCCCCAAGCTAAGCTTGTTTTAAGTTTTTATCGGTGTAAGTGGGCAAACTCACCAAAACAAATGTACGTGCCTAGCTAGCCTACTTTTTAAATAAATGTACTTACTACTGTTATGTTCTAGTGTACTCTGAATATGAATCTGAAACAATATTTGAATAACTCATGATATATTTTAATAAACGACGAAATTCTAATAAACTTTTATTTCTGAAATATTCCTTCAATATCCTCAAGTCACAAACACTTATCAAATTCAATGTAAGTATTAACATTATAAATAATACCTAGGTACTATTATTTTAGCTATTCTCGAAGCGAATGGTCGGTTGCGTGACGATGGTAAGAGGCCTGATGGCATGATACTAGTTCCATGGGAAATGGGGAGGCCTATTGTATGGGACGCTACATGCGTCGTCACACTTCCATCTTCCTAGGACTTCCGTGAGACAGATTCGACCAAAGATCTCAAAAGGCGCAAATAAGCAGGTCTCGACAGTCACCTACCCTTTGCTCCCCTTGGAGTCGACATCCCAGGTCCATGGGGTACCAAGGCTCTCCGGGAGCTTCTGGACAAAGCGACGCGTGATTCGAGAGGTGGTGAGTATCTGGCGCAGCGCATCAGCATTGCCATACAGCGGGGCAATGCAACCAGTGTCTTGGGGACGCTTCAGACTGGTGTTGATTTGATATGGATCAGTTGAGCTACCTGTAGATAGTCTCAAATGTAAATACTAGCTCTGATTTATTTCTATTATTTGATTGTAATATACCTTACTGTTCTTACTTAAAATGAACTATTTAAAACATTACTAACAACTGCTTTTTTTCTTCCAGATCCTCAACTACGCAGCAGAACCAGTGTCTGGCAAATGACCATATCTGAAAGGCAAAACGCCGCTACATTCCTCGAGTGCACGACTGTCAAACCATTCTTTTACCAGCAAGCTAACTACAAGTGTTTCTACTGCAATGAACTTTACCCCGAGCTACAGTCTGTTCTGCATCACACAACAACGCACACAACCCCTGCACGAACGTATCTACTGAAAGAATTCCTTAGAAAAGGCAAAAGAGTCATCAAAGTGGACATATCAGAACTTGCTTGTAGAATTTGCCAGCAGAAATATTCAGAATTAGACGATATTCGAAAGCATTTGATTGTCGCTCATAAAAAAGAGTTTAACTCGGCGGGGAATGGCCTGATGGCATACGATTTGCGGTCAAGGAACGGGATGCTGTCCTGCCATTCTTGTGGGAAGAGCTTTAATTCCTTCTTTCTGCTAAATCGACACATGAATGCACATTTCAATGTCGTCTGCGAGACGTGTGGTTTAGGGTTTATGTCGCATAACCGTCTGGTCAACCACCGGATCGTACATCAAAACGGAATCCACAAATGCGATAAATGTCAAGACGTCTTTCCGACGAAGTTAAAGCTCCGATACCACACGTTTAAAAAGCACGAAGTAACCAACTTAAAGAAAATAAAGCCTTTAAAATGTCCTCACTGTTTAGAGCGATTTGCTGAGCACTACAGAAAAATGACGCACTTAAAAGAAGTTCACGGAATTTCCTTCACATTCGACTGTCAAGTTTGCAAAGTGGTTTTTCCTACTAGGAGAGCGCTGACAGAACACACCACAAAACTACACACACAGAAAATACAGTGTAAAATATGTGGTAAATGTTTCGGGACGCAATCCATGCTACAAATGCATGTAAGGGGGCATACGGGGGAGCGAAATTTCTTTTGTGCTGTTTGCCAAAAGGCATACATGCACGCAAAGACTCTTCGACAACACATGAGCACACATGCTTTGCTTAAATACTCCTGCTCTGAATGCGGCAATGGATTTCAGAATCGAAATGAGTTTAATAAGCATATGAAACAGTGGCATCCGCAGTGGCAGGTTATTGGTAAGAGTAACGGGTCCGAACTCAGTGCTAGCCAGACATGAGCACTGCTCAATCTTTATGAAAAGATCTCATAACTTCGTGCTCGTTTCAAGGAAATGTTCCTATAAGAATAGTGAATACCGGTATAGTTGCTGTTAAGTATGTTGTCCTGCGACCGGCAGCGAGAATGGAAAGTTTGTGCACTCACGGATATAATTCATATGCCGCCGACAACGCAGCAGGTGAGAGAGATGCTTGCTTTGTCTCACTCTTTCGTTGTTTGAAACAAAAACTTTCAGTGAACACAATCGATGCTATCTTGAAGGTCATCCCACCAATTTGTCATTAGAATTGCGCACTGCGCACCTTTTTTTCATATTTTGTAACATGTCAAAATATTATTTTGTCATATGGAAACTATGAGCTAAATTGCAGTGCTCATGTTGAAGCTTTACCTAATTTTAAGACCTTAATTGTACAACATGATGGTAAACAAAATCTTGAATCTTTGTCACGTGGTTCGTCAGAGGACAAGAAGAATGACAGTTTTTATACCTACTATTTATTTATTTATGTAGTCTTTTATTGTGAGTACGTTTCCGTAATTATCTAAGTAGTGATAAATAAAGATTATTGAATACATTTGGTTGTCCTCCGCTGTAAGGTACTTATTTATAAGGTTATTTATTTTAGGTACCTACGTAATTATGTAAGTACCTTTTTTTAAATCATATAATTTTTTTCTATCCACATGTTGCTTACAAGAGATCGCTTCTAAGCAAAAAGGCCGCCCATGTGCATTTTTTTGTAGCGTCTTATTGCATTGTATTTTTATTAGTGTACAATAAAGCATTTTTGAATTGTACAGCTGTGTTCATTTTGAAAGGGGAATCTATGTACCGCGTATAATTTTGTCATTCTATTGCTAACGGTTGCTGAATACAGAACGTTTTCGGTTAAACTGTGATAAAATAATCACTTAAGCTACCTACTTATCATGATAAAATCTGCAAGTGTTCTTAATTTGTTTTTCTTATGGATAACAAACAGTAATACTTAAATAATAACAGTATAAACTAAATAAATAAATAATGCTGGACAATTCACACAGCATTATCTAGCCCCAAGCTAAGCAGAGCTTGTGTTATGGGTACTAGATAACT
This sequence comes from Eupithecia vulgata, assembly GCA_946478455.1. Lineage (NCBI taxonomy): Eukaryota > Metazoa > Arthropoda > Insecta > Lepidoptera > Geometridae > Eupithecia > Eupithecia vulgata. The sequence goes on along the minus strand of OX297887.1, from coordinate 5,548,675 downwards.
GATATACATAATATAATACAATACATAGATAGATATTTTTTATTATACATAGAAAACGACCAGAACACCCTGAACAAATGCCTGCAGATCGTACACACATTTGTCCCGAGGCGGGAATCGAACCCGCAACCTTCTGCGTCGCAGGCAGACTTTCGCCCACCGCGCCACATCGGTCGTCTTACTACAACTTAGATAAACTTATTTCTAGAAGTGAACCAGCCCCGTTATCCGCAAGTTACCTAACTACTATAGAAAGGGGTGGTGCTAGTGACATATGACAAAAGATTGTTTTAACAGATCTTGGAATTTGCACATAAGTATCATTAAGTTAATATAAGATATTAACTTTCTGATTCTTATCACTTATGGCTAGAACTTGCACCACCCCAACTCTTCCCGTGGGTTTCGTAAGAGGCGACTAAGGGACATACACCGGGGGGCAGGCAGCAGCGCTTGCAGAATAGATCTACCACCGAACTGAAAAAGAAGTTGAAGTTGAACGGTGAAATGTCCAATTTTATTGTAGAATATCATTTGTTTTGTTTGTTGTGGTTGTTTTTGTTCTAGGAGTAATAGTTTTCTGTGGTTTTGTTTTGTAAATTTGATTCTTCTAATGCGCCGATTATTTTTTATATAATATCCTAGTTTAAGCATAAATTTTGCATGCCTTGACGAGGCAGAATGTATAGGGTAAGCTGTAGGTACTCTTAAGACCCCATGTACATTCCTGCAAAATAAACAATTATGAATTATGAACTGCGATCTCCAACCCGCATGCCCAGCGTGGGCATTATGGACATTACCCCATGAGATAAAAAAATAAACGATAGGCCTGCGTCCAGCAGTGGACTATTTAGAGGCTGTTGAGGTTGATGTACCTATAGTCAATAGGTAGTATAATGTTTTTATTTTTAAATAATATCAGTTGAAAAGATATTGTTGATGGTTTTCTTAAGGCGCATACCCCACCCAAAGTGGCGCCACCACCTAATTTATATTATTATTCCGTTTAACAAAGGAATTTTCAAAAATCCATCTTTCAGTTTGTGATACATATCATAAGCTTTTTTTTTAATGCCTCTGTAATATTTTTATTCCATTTAGTTTAGGCAGAGATACGAAAATAGATTTTGGTGGGCACCAAGGCCAACTTCGTATCTCTGCCTAAACTAAATAGAATAAAACAACAGAGGCATAAAAAAAAAGCTTGTAATAGGTAGGTATCACAAACTGGAAGATGGATTATTGAAAATTCCTTTGTTAAACGGAATAATAATATAAAGTAGGTGGCGGCGCTAGTTTGGGTGGGGTATGCGCCTTAAACAAAGCAGCATCTTATAAGTAAATAACGCATTATATACCTACTTATTGTTTTTGAACATTTTGTGTGTGTCTCTTACGGAAATAGGTACCTGGCGGAATCGAACCCTTAACCTCCTGCATCGCAGGCAGACCTTCGCCCACCACGCCACATTTTCAATCTTCTTAATATAAGTATGGTTAGAAATTCTAGTAAGAAAACGATATCGTAAAATCTTAGTTCATTTATTTACACAATAAAAGTTCAACATGAGTAAACAATTAATAATTTGCAAATTATATACAAAATTATCTATTCTTGTAAAATATGTATGTAAAGTAGAAATTCTATTATTCTAACTTTCGATGTAAATATAAGTAAATAATAAATCTTAATAAACAATTTTACTAAATACAATTTGTATATATTTTTAACTACTCAGAAATGTGATAGTTACATAATGCAAAACTTAAATATATAAAATAACAGGAAATTAACTTCTTAAGGCGCATACCCCACCCAAACTAGCGCCGCCACCTACTTTATCTTATTATTCCGTTAAACATAGGAAATTGCAAAAATCCATCGTACAGCTTTTTTTTAATGCCTCTTTTATAGTTTTATTCTATTTAGTTTAGGCAGTGAATCGAAGTTGCCCTTGGTGGCCACCAAAATCTATTTTCATATCTCTGCCTAAACTAAATAGAATAAAACTATTACAGAGGCATCAAAAAAGCTTCTAAGAGGTATCACAAACTGTGTGATGGATTTTTGAAATTTCCTTTGTTATTAAAGTCATTTAAAACGGGATATTTACCATGATTAGATTTTTGAGTTTTCCAATATTTCGGCACAGTTTCATGCGCTATGATCACGGAAGAACTAAAGTCAAAACATCCCGTTTTAAATGACTTAAATATTAATAACCATGATAGTTTTAAAAGTTTCCTTTGTTAAACGGAATAATAAGATAAATTAGGTGGCGGCGCTAGTTTCGGTGGGGTATGCGCCTTAACGAATGTGATGAATGCTATGGTGCAAGCGAACAAGAGCGAGCGTAGGCGAACGAGTGGGATTCCACGAACGATGACGAACGTTCATTCGCTGTTGTATCCACACCAAACGAACATATGTGAAACGCACAGCCAAAGGCGAACGAAGGCCCTCGTTTGGGCTCGCTTGCATTCGCCATGACGTTCACACTGATTCGATCGCGTTTGGTGGTAAGCCTTCGCTCGCTTTCGGCCGCTTGGTCTGTACCCACCATTATATATACAGACCAACAAATAAAACGGACTTAACAGGTCGCCGTGACGGTCGTGACGTAAGAATCGACCTCCAATTCAGCCCCGGAATCAGTGATCAGTGCCTAACTCTTTCATTAGACGACAAATATTTGCATTGCACTGTCAAGGAGTAAGGCCCGTATAAAAAAGCTTGCTCAGTCATAAATCTATGCTTGAGTAGGTCACGCTTTTCTATGGCAAAAACTACTTTTTGACTGAGCAAGCTTTCTATATACGAGCCTGAGGTCCGTATTATGATACCTTGCTCAGTTATAAATCTATGCTTAAGTGATTTTTCTACCATAGAAAGTGTTAGGTACCTACTCAAAGGTCGAGAAAGAAAGAATTCAAAATACGGGCCTTAGATATGAACGCATTAGCGAGCTGCCGGTATATTACACATGATCTTCTTTGCCTTGGCCTTATGCCCCTTTTCTCTTAGGGTATTGTTATTACAAATAATAAACATGAAAAATATAGACACATTACAGCATCTAAGGCGAGTCGCCCACTCCAATGATGTCACGGGTCGTCGGCGGTCAACGACCCCGCGACATCATTGGAGTGGGCGGTCATTCAAAGGTGTTGTGTTATAAAGTGAATGTAAAGAGTTACCTAGGCCTTTAAATATTTTTTTTACAATGATAGTACCTAAGTACATGCATCAGTCAAGGTAAGTATTTTTTTTTAAAGCCGGACTCGCATTTTTTTAGTATATTATTTCGATGTTCTGTGATCGAAGCTGAAAACTAAATGGTAGTAAAAAAATTAAGGACCAAACTTTTTGGACCAAAGTTTAGTCATGAATTTTTTTTATACCCTGTAGATGTCACCGTAGGATCGTAGAATCAGCCCGTTTGTTAAATGACTAGGCAGATTACAAAACGGATTCATTCAGATAAATGCTTTTAACGATATTTGAGGGATCAACAATAAATACGGCTACAAAACACAGCCATCTCGTTCTATGAGTTATTCAAACCTGTTCAAAATAAATAAATAATGCATAATAAATAATGCTGGACAACTCACACAGCATTATCTAGCCCCAAGCTAAGCAGAGCTTGTGTTATGGGTACTAGATAACTGATACACATAATACAATACATTACATAGATAGATAATTTTTATTATACATAGAAAACGACCAGAACACCCGGAACAAATACCTGCAGATCGTACAAATATTTGTCCCAAGGCGGGAATCGAGCCCGCAACCTCTTGCGACGCAGGCGGACCTTCGCCAACCGCGCCACAGAGGTCGTCGATGAATGAATAAATGAATAAATTTTTATTTCAGACAACACAGTCCATATTACAAATCAAAAACAATGACATAAAATACAGAATAATAAATAACTATCTATGTAATAACTACTATCATGCTATTAAATAGGTGCCTACAACAATAAGACCAGTTGACCAGAAAAATTACACCTCTTGTCAAACGAACTAAATGTAACTTTAATCTTTGAACAGGTTTGGATAACTTCAATGTTTCCCATGACATGAGTCATAGGTCATCCCGTGTCCTGTATTTAAAATTTCCTGATGGGGTACAAGGGAGACTCCAAGATCTTGTCTCCCAAGCCAACCTAACCTCCACGTGGTGTACCCTGCTGGATAACGAACTAGGCTCTGGTGAAAATATCAATATTCTTCATAACTTGAAAAACTCATATTTTACAATTATTTTCCATTACTTGACACTGGCAGAAAAGAGTCCAACCAGACTCATATTGCCATTAACAAAGAATCATCATCATAATTTCCTGACGTTTTAGCAGTCGTGGTCACGGGATGACATGAATCACGATATGAGAGGATGACATGAGTCATCCGTGACCGCGACAGTGTGTAAACCTGTTGAAACGTCGGGAAATTATAGACACGGGGTGACTCATGTCATCCCCTCATGTCTTGACTTATGTCATCTCGTGACCACATTGTGTAAACCTGTTGAAACGTCACGTCGGGAAAAATAGGTAAATAAACGAAACAAATACAGTACCTACCAATAATTAAGTGTTCAGATCGCGTTTAAAAACGCAATACACCCCGTAACGCCAGACAGTAACCACCTTCATGGAATCGATTATTTACCACTCAGTCACGCAACAATTTCATACTCAGACTGAGTGCAGCGGCTGTCCAACCCTTTCATGAACCCGTAAATGTCCTTTCAAAGTACACTTCTGAGTAAATGCCCTTCCACACACCGGACATATAAATCTCTTATCATTCGTATGTATTCTCATATGTTCCCTTAAAGTTTTCTTCCTTTGATACGACTTCTTACATATTATGCATACATGAATCCGTTCACCGTCATGCTTGATCTGATGCATTTTTAAAGCGTTTTTAGTATAGAAAGCCAAATCACATTTATCACATTTATGGTTTCTCTCGTTCAAGTGATCTCTTCGCACATGACTTGACAGATGTCCCGGGGTTATGTAACTCTGGGGACAAGCTTTGCATTTATACCGTTTCAACTCTTCGTTGTGGACTTCAGCTAGATGTTTCTGCTTAGCGTAGAAGGATGATAAAGATATGTTGCAACGTCTACAGGCGTACCTCACACCTGCTTTATGTTCTTTAGAAACGTGATTTTCCCGTTTCGTTACTCTGTCGAAAACAGCTGGACAGTAGCGACAAGCGAAGGACCCTTCTTCGTGTGTTCTCATATGCCCTCGTAGTCTCGCTTTAGAAGCGAACGCTTTACCACAATTCTCGCATATATAATTGGGATAGTGTATATTCATGTGTGTATTCAAATTGACGTAATTTAGGAACCTTTTTTTGCATATTGGACAATCAGTCTGGTCTTTTTCTAGCTTGAAGGGTAAGTTTGACCATTTACTACCGCTCGTGTGTTTTATTCTTGTGCAGTTTTCTATATGTGCGCTGAGTTCTTCGAAATTTGACACATCCGAGGTGCAAATTTTGCATCTTAGCTTGGTAGATGTTTTATAAAATCTATGAGAATCAGAAAACATCATTTTCTTGAATGCCAAGTTAATATTCTGCTTTGTGTGATGACTCATGTGGTTTTTTAACACTTCTAAGTATGTAGACTTTTCTGTACATATTGTGCATGAGTAGATTTTGTTATTTCTCATCTTAAACGGGAAGAGTCCTAGTTCCAACATGGTTTCCACTTCATGGATGTCGTTAGACGTTTTCTTAACAATCCTTCTTGTTTTCTTCTGCTTCTTTAAGTTATCCTGTTCTTGTTTAACGGGTACTTTGTAATCTGAAATTAAATTAAAAATTATAAGAGAAAATTTGTGTAAGATTCGCTCCGGCCAGATGGGATGACGAACTGCGAGAGACTGCAGGCAGATGCTGGATGCGGCAAGCTGAAGACAGGGCGCTATGGCGCGAGTTAGGAGACGCCTATGTCCAGCAGTGGACCAGAATTCAACCCTCTGAATCAGAATCAGTAACTTTAATTCCTTAGGCTTACTAGATAAGCACTTGGACATGTTAAATTTATTCTATAAACAGCTTTATATTTATTATCATCACAACATCCTACTATAAACGCGAAAGTTTGTAAGTATGGATGGATGTTTGTTACTCTTTCACGTAAAAACTACTGAACGGATCTGGATGAAATTTGGCACAGAGATAGATTATAGTCTGGAATAACACATAGGCTATATTTTATCCCGGAATTCACATGGGAACGGGAATTACGCGGGTGAAACCGCGAGGCGGTGCTAGTAACAGTATAAAACAAAGTCGCTCCCCGCTGTCTGTCTGTCCCTATGAATGCTTAGATCTTTAAAACTACGCAACGGATTTTGATGCGATTTTTTTAATAGATAGAGTGATTCAAGAGGAAGGTTTATATGTATAACATATTACATAATATAGTACCCGTGTGAAGCCGGGGCGGGTCGCAGTCCTAGTATAATAAAGAAGATATTATTGATTTACACGACTCAATTTTTTTGTCCGCTAGTGGAAGAAGTAAAAAAAAAACACTAAAATTGATACGTGGCGTAAAGAGTGATCAAGCCTTTACCGACGTGTAGAGGGCAACAGCACTGTTCAGAAAATAAAAAAATGTACGCAGTAAACAGCAAAAGTAACACGGTTATCGATTTATATATATTTTTTTTAATTTTTCAGTTCTTTTTGCCGTTGTCCATTCTTTTCGATGCCAAGGTTACAAATCAAGGAACTATCACAATTTGTTTTTTATAGCATTCTTGGATAACTGTGCTACCAAATGCTAACTACCATTTGTGTGTAAAAAGTTCCTTTTCAAAAATATTCTTTAACATGTTTAACATAAAAATTCTGTTAATATTTTTTTCCAAAAATTTGAGTACTATTGTAAAAATAAAAATGAAAAAATAGTAAAAAATGCGATTGCGAAATAGTATAAGCACTTGGTATTTCCAACTTTCATTGCAAAAATATTCCAGTTTTGCGACAGCCGATTTGCCAGAACTCAAGATGGGATTTCAATTATAAATTATTTTTTATAAATAAATAATGCTGGACAATTCACACAGCATTATCTAGCCCAAAGCTAAGCAGAGCTTGTGTTATGGGTACTAGATAACTGATATACATAATATTATACAATACATTGATAGTTATTTTTTATTATACATAGAAAACGACCAGAACACCTTGAACAAATGTCTGCAGATCGTACACACATTTGTCCCGAGGCGGGAATCGAACCCGCAACCTTCTGCGTCGCAGGCAGACCTTCGCCTGGGAGGGAAGGTGATGGATGAATGGGGTCGGCGAGTGTGTGGAACGGTGGACTCGCCGGTCAAGTATGGGAGGATGAGGGGACGCCAGCCGGGCCGCGGTAAGTTTTAATGTTCCCGCGGTTTGGCACAAAAATGGCGAGAGAGGGTTACCGGAGAGGTTTTAGTGGGTATTACGTCCTTTTCAGGGCGTCGAGTCCCACATAATTCTGGTCCCCCCCAGACCAGTATATTCGTAAACGAATTTCCTCGCGGCATAAAAAAAAAAAAAAAAAAAAGGCAGACCTTCGCCTACCGCGCCACATCGATCGTCAAATTAACAAAGAATTGAGTACCTTCATCATTGTCATCATCAACGGCTCCACCGTCCATGTCGTAAACATCGTTATAGTCAAACTCTTGCTTTACTGCTGATGGTGCATCCTCTGAAAATGTTACATTATCATAATACTGACTGAGTTTTGTCAATAAATGTTTCTCTATCTCTATCTATCTCTATAATTATACTCCGATTCAAAAAACTTGATATTTTTGTACTTTTACAATAGGGTCTTTCGCGAAAGACTGCTGGCAGATGCTGGATGCGGCAAGCTGAAGACAGGGCGCTATGGCGCTCATTAGGGGAGGCCTATGTCCAGCAGTGGACAAATAGTATAGGCTGATGATGATGACAATAGGGTTACAAAACGCAAGGAATATTGGTAGTAAAATTTAACGACATTTGTATTTCGATCATCATCGACATAGCTCAGAGGATTAGCAAGCTGAAGTGGCAGTGGGCTGGCCGTATTTCGAGAAGAACCGACAACCGCTGGGGTAAACGTGTTCTTGAGTGGAGACCGCGACTCGGCAAACTTAGTGTAGGACGCCCTCCGACCAGGTAGAATGACGATTTGCGAAAGACTGCTGGCAGATGCTGGATGCGGCAAGCTGAAAACAGGGCGCTATGGCGCTCATTAGCTGTGGACTTGTATAGGCTGATGATGAGTTGAGCTACCTGTAGATTGTTTGCAACTGCAGTTAGCTCAATTGTTTCTATTGCAAATTCTATTAAACTAATTGTATTGTAAAACTGTATATTGCCTTACTCTCCAGCTTAAAAGAACTCTCCAAAGCAGCCAGTGATACTTCCACCTGCCTCCGGAACAGCGCTGCATCCCGCAGCCGCAGCACGCAGCCCGTGCAGATCAGACGCTTCGTGTCTCCGAGGTCTAGCACTGTCACCTGAAGCAGAAAAGACACTCTGAACAATACTAACTAATATTATAAATGCGAAAGTGTCTTTTTGGTGGGCTGTTCGTGCTATCTATAATATGGGTCCTAGAGAATCTCTACGTGATAAATTCAAAGAAATAATATTATGTATATCATGTGTATATCACTATTTTTAGGGAACCTTTTGATATTTTTATGAGTATATTGACCCCCTGTCAATATACTCATAAAAATATCAAAAGGTTCCATAAAAATAGCACTATTTTTAGGGAACCTTTTGATATTTTTATGAGTATATTGACCCCCTGTCAATATACTCATAAAAATATCAAAAGGTTCCATAAAAATAGCGATATACATAATATTAATTGACGACCTCTGTGGCACAGTGGGCGAAGGTTGCGGTTTCGATTCCCGCCTCGGGACAAATGTTTGTACGATCTGCAGACATTTGTCTAGGGTGTTCTGGTCGTTTTCTTATAGTAAAAAATATCTATCTATGTATTGATTGTATTATATTATGTATATCAGTTATCTAGTAGCTCTGCTTAATTTGGGGCTAGATAATGCTGTGTGAATTGTCCAGCATTATTTATTAATTTATTTATTAATACCAGAAAAAAACATAAACCCTCCCACAACCAGGCTTCACAAGATAAATGTATCTTTTTAAAGGGCAATGTATACGCTTCTCGTCTGTTACCTTTTCCGTTTAGGCGTGAAAAGGAAACAGACAGACAGTTATTTTGGATATTTTAATGTATGATGCTAATATTTTATTCAGAAAGAAAATAACAATCAAATAACAAATTTAAATTAAAACTAGTATTTACAATAGAAACAATTAAGCTATCTGCAAACTGTTGCAAACAATCTACAGGTAGCTCAACTGATCCATATCAATACCAGTTGGAAGCGTGCCTAAGACACTGGCTGCATTGCCCCGCTGTATAGCAATGCTGATGCTAATTATTGATAAATAGATATAAGTTCCTAACCTAAAATTGTTGTTATATCGATTGTCAGTTGTGATTCCCGCTCAAATGAATAAACATGTGAATGGATGTAAAACTCAGTTTTTATATTACTATCTGAAGTCCCGAGGAGCTCTAAAGCTATTAGTGACATGAATTCATAATTATGTGTCTTTCGGATTCCCATAATCATTAGGGAGAGTCTCTATCTATCTATCCTAATGAAAATGGGAATGAATAAAAGAAAAAATCAGAGAGCTGAAGAATTAATGCAGTAGTAATTTAGATTTTAATTTAAACAATAAATAGGTAATAATTATTTAATAATGTTCCAAAAATTTTCTATTTCGGCAGGATTCAAACCACTCTCAGTACGGGTGTTACCAACTAAGTTACTATGTGATAGTACTAAGAGGTTTCGTGGCTTAGTTGGTTAGAGAACACCCGTACCGGTGGGGCGCGGGTTGGAATTCCCCACAGACAACAGTATATAAGGGAAATAATGTTAAGCTTTAGCTTATACAAAATATTGACGTGTATCTAAATCACATTATATTTATAATAATAAATAAATAATGCTGGACAATTCACACAGCATTATCTAGCCCCAAGGTAAGCAGAGCTTGTGTTATGGGTACTAGATAACTGATATACGTAATATTATACATTACATAAATAGATATTTTTTATTATACATAGAAAACACCCAGACCAACGGAACAAATTTCTGCAGATCGTACACAAATTTGTTCCGAGGCGGGGATCGAACCCGCAACCTCTTGCGTCGCAGGCAGACTCTCGCCCGCTGCGCCACTGAGGTCGACAAATTTATACTTAGATATGCAATGTATTAGATTATAAGTCATATATACACTTACTAGTGGTTTATTTTCCACTTCTTTCACTAGTGGACAAAAACAATAACACCTTTATTTCTTATTTGATAATAATTACTATTTATAAACCTGTTTATAGTATTAAATTTGACTTGACTAAGTGCTTATTTTGTAAGCTTAAAGAAATAAACATTATTGAATTGAATTATGAACAAACATACATCCGTCTATCTGGACACTCAAACATGCACTTATTTAATATTGCTGTAACTAGCCTCTACTCACAGTTTAGCTCACTTTATCCGAATAAAACACAATGTATCTGTATCCCTGAGGGATAATGAAGCTTTCTTTTAGGGAAAGAATCTATACTTATTAATATAAATGCAAATGTGTATTTACTTGTTTGTTTATTTAACCTTCCTTCATACCCTAACTAAGCAACGAATTGACTTGATTATTGGCATAGAGTTAGTTGAACGGACGGAGAGTAACATAGGCTACTTTTATTCCATAAATCAGTTCCCATGGGTAACAAATTACTTTAAACAACATGAGCGAAGCCGCAAGCAGCAGCTAGTTTTCAATATCACGGGTTAGTTCCAGAGATTACCTTCTACTTACACAAAAATTGATTCAACAGCTCTGCATCTAGATTTACAAATGTTTTACAAGGAAGTTTGGTTACATAAGAATTTAATTTTGTCTACATATAAGTACATATAAGGGATAAATAGTGGCTACCAGTTAAAACCAGCACAATTTGTTATTTAAAAGATAATAAGAAATGAAAACATCCTGACAAAATTCTGTCTGGTTGTGTTTATTTACATGACCGAAACAAGATAAATACACGAGTTTTATTGAAGAATTATTTATCTGAACAATACTTACGTCAATACCAAAGCATTTCATCAGCATATCTGAATAAATCTCCAAAGATCCATTATATATGTGAGATAATAACATACTCTCAACTGCACCTTCGTTTAGACATAAATTACAAGTACCCAGGATCGGCAGGGCCTCGACCATAATTTCCGATTCCATCATCGATTGTTCCATTACGGGTATCTTTCAAAATTTATAAGTTATTCCCATGATCTATGAGAAAAAACTTAATTTTGTGAATGAAAATAATTTTCACAAGCAAAGCCTTAGCAAAGCAGAAAGATTGCAGGCAGTCAGTCTGACTTTGACAATCTGACATTTGGTTTGTTTGTTTGATTTGATAACGTTCCATTTTTTTGTTTTGCATTCCATTTTATTATTTTTTTTCTATTCAAGAGGAGTTTTCAATAACGAAATGTAAAAAATACAAATTCGATCACCTACATCGCCATCTAGTAGTAAGTAGCAAAACTAACCCATCAGCGATCAAACTCAGTCTTTCAGTTTTGATCACGTTACGTTTTACATACGTTTTGATCGAAGGCTCTGAGGTAGGTAGTTTTTGTACACTCATTGGCTCTGAGTACTACGACTGATTCGTAGTACTCAGAGCGATCAAAGAATGAAACATTATTTTTGGGATTAGATTTTATAGATAAAAGAATGGACGAGTAAAGTGTAGGTAGGTACTTTATTATAACGCGTCTTTCATCGATCGGCTAGCTAAATCATCTTCGGTGATCGTGATACGTATATCTCCTTGTGTTAAAAGCATAACTAGGTATATCCATCGCAAACCAACCAAACGTTAAATAAAAAAGTGGTCTATGTCCCCAAGAGTTCTTCACCCTACTTTTGCCATTTGAAGAAAGAATCCGCTAATTACCAAAAGGGTTAATTTTTATTCAAACAAACGAGCCTTGAGAACGATGGCTTCCCTTTAATTAGGGAAAATATTACTATACTTTACTGCACAAAAGGATTTAATTGCTATGCGGAATATAAATTTTATTATTTGGCAACACCGAGGGGGTGGGGTAGTGATGTCACCGAAAAGATAGTTATTTGAAAACGAATCTCAAGTTCTCAACCACTTTCGAAACAGTCATCACAACAATCATCATTACTCTGAGCTAGTAGCACAGATGAAATAATGTTACTTCGAAAGTAGTAGTCCCACTTTTAAAATAAATGCCTAATTTAAAAAATAATTCTTTTTTTTTGTAGTTTAAGGTCTTTGAAATATTGCTATACCTACTCCTGCAACAAGCTAAAAAACTCATGCCGTGTATTTTATTTAAGCGCTAATTTGCATTCCTTGTCGATTTAAAATCTTTTCTCAAAAATTTTTGCTGAAAAATATATCTAACAGTCGACGCCAAGCATACTGTGATTTAAAAAAAAACACATCTAGTTTGGTAAAAGTACCTACCTTGTCTCTGATAATGTGGCAATGGTTTCGGACCACAATTTTATAGTGATAAGGCTTGCATATATGCAAGTCAAGACGTTGGCTATCATATCATCAGCCTACATTAGTCCACAGCTGGACATAGGCCTCCCCTAATAAGTGCCATAGCGCTTCAGCTTGCCACATCCACCATCTGCCAGCAGTCTTTCGCAACTCGTCACCCCACCTGGTCGGAGGGCGTCCTACACTACGTTTGCCGAGTCGCGGTCTCCACTCTAGAACACGGTTACCCCAGCGGCTATCATATAATGTACCAGTACTTTACTCGGGACTTATCCCGCTATCCTTTCTGAATACATAATATTTAAGTAGAGTAGGTAGTAGACCTACTTTTCATAAGAAGCTATTAAAAAGATAAAGACGTTACGTTATAGAAAGTTGCCAAAAACCGTTATTGCAGAGCGTTGCGTTCAACACTTCGACCGAGAAACGTTGTGGGGTAGGGTGAAATCACCCCCTTGCAGCGCCACTGAATAATCTGACTCTCCGTGCTAAGAATAAGGCTCACTTTCGCTAAAAGGTATAGTATTAAGTTGTTTTACATAAGTATGTATAGGCACTCCATGAAATAATCAGTAGTCCGGTAGCTACGAAAGCGGGAGCATTGCCCGTTCGCGCGAACGCATTTTCTCTAACAATGCCGTTGTTTTTACCGAGACTAGAAAAATCCTGATGGTTTTTATTTAGACATATCGTGGATACTCTATCTACGGATGATTTAGAGTGGATTTTGTGTATAGAAAATGGTTTTTTAATATATTGAGCAGACGATTTTGTGTATGAGCTGTAATAATGGTTTCATAAGGAAAAGGAAGCATTCATGGTAAGTATATTACATTAGGGTATTGTTACAACAAAGGTTTTCACGAAGGCTGGTTTAATTAACCGTGCCTACCTAAATCAAGGTTTAGAGGCGGTGGAGAAGGTTATGCTTACGTTATTTTATATATACCCAGTCAGACATGACGTACCTATGTAATAGTTACCTACAGTTATGTAGACAGGCTCTTGCACATCCCTAGATTAATATTCTGTATTCAAAAAACTGGAAAATCTTTTGTTTTTTTATCAATGTGTTGAGTTGAGTGACATTTTTTCTGATTTAAGTACTATAAATAATACGTACGAAATTATTGGAAATATTCAAAATTTTTACAGCCATGACGGAACTTGAACCCGCGTTTGGGCACAGAATATGGTGTGGGTGTGGGAAGAACTTTAAAATACAAAATAAATAACTTATAAAAAGTAGTTTCGTTTATTTTATTTTATTGACGTACCTATCTCATCTAGTCAGAACTTAACTAAAACTAAAAAAAAACAGGTTAAAGGTAAGGTCAGGTCAGGTTAAACATCACACATAAAAAAATTCATACCTCCAGTTTATCTTTTCCCAATAAACAAGGTGTTGCCAGCGCATGACAGCCAATATTCCGAGGCTGTGATTAATTGTCGCGAAGTTGCCCAAAAAACGCGAGAAAATTACTTCAGTTCCCTTGGGTGACTTTACTCGAGCGTCGAGACATTTTAATCTTTATAGGTTTGAATTTAGGGTGGGTTTTTGCGTGTATCGTAAAGGGATGATTCAATAACAATTTTGTCACGGTTTCGATAAAATCGTAATTGGAAGGACGTGTTATATCGAATAATTGATTTCATTAGATTTCTCATAACGGTACTTTGGTTATTTCGTAATTGTCTATCTATGGAAAAGAAAATGTTGACTTTTTGTAAAAATAACATGACATCGGATGCAATTTTTGAAATAAATGCTGTCATTCTGTAAAAATTGCATTCGAAGTGATCCGATTTTTACAAAACCTCAGCATTTTTTTGCATACTGATATATAGATAGGTTATTATTTTGGTTTTGGAAAAATGGCTGATTGCAGTGATGACACTGGAATCAGCCTGGAATTATGCATAATACCTATGTATTATAATTATAAGGTAGGTACATAAAGCTCTAGGTAAATTAGTCAACAGACACACATACCCTATCTAAGAAGGTACTTACATTATAAATATCTAGGTACCTACTAAACGAGTTTGAAGATTTTTGTGTGGAGGTCCTAAAATTATTATTTTTATTTTATTTTTTTTATTTTATTTTATTTGGGAAACAAACAGTACTTATCAACTAAACTTATTTTTTAATTATTTTTTAAATCGTGGTGCATAATGTCAATTTCAATATAAACGGATAAAATGACAAAAATGCCTATTTACAAACTATTCAATTATCATTTACGTTAATTACTTTACGAAAACAGAACTTAAAGGGGTTTGAAGAATTTTGCCCCACTAAAAAGTTTTATTTTAGTAAAGAGAGATATTTGAAAGAATTACATTTTTCATCCTATTTGTATTTTATACGTATTTTATGTATTTTTTTGCACTCTTTTAAAATATTAACTACACAAATGTGTTATGCTTGTTTTTTTCAGTAAAACCAATGAATAGTCATGCAATTAATACAAAAAAATAAATATAAAACCTTTAAAATTTTAAAACAATAACAACAATTTAAGAACACACGTAAAAGAAAACAAATAGGTATGAAGAAAAAAGAAAGGTTTTATGTAAAAAAAAATACCGAAACCCAAAATAGTAGAACATAATTTGATGCGATGCCCCTGGGATCCAGAATCACCCCCTTCCAGCTTAGTAAACATGTTCTGTAGCACCCTGTATGCATATACCAAAGTACTCGTAGTTATAATCAAAAAGCTAACCAAATTGATGGGTAACTTTATACCTACAGACCTTGTATGGTTTCCCTGGTTTATAGATTATGGTGTTTTCAAACCGAACTTGTGGATTAACAGAGCGTTCACACTGGCAACACCGGTTTTTGTCGCTTCAATACATCTGTGAAATAACTTGCATAAATAAAATATTTAGAACTAGCTGTCCGCCCCGGCTTCGCACGCGTATATTTTATCGCCTATGTTCATCATCATCAGATGGTGAAAGAAGTTTTCAAATCGGTCCAGTAGTTTTGGAGCCTTTTCAATTCAAATAAACCAACAAATTTTTCAACTTTGTATTATAAAGAAGAGTGATTCGAAACTCAAAAATTCCTAACTTTTTATTACCACAAAACTCGGGTAACCATTATAACGAAAGAGTAGAGCTGCTTTGATTTTTATCACACAGAAAACGCTCATTCGTCGGATTACGTCACCTTTTTTCACTTTACCACACAAAACACATTAGTCAAAATCGGTCCACCGTTTGAGAGCTACAACGTCACAAACTGGGACGCACACGTTTAATTTCATTATTTTATTTTCAAAATCACACTATATCACACTTATTACATACGTAGCAAAGTTTATAGCTTTCGTAGTACATCTACATGAGTAGCAAAGTTTTGTAGCATTCGTAGTACATCTACACACGTAGCAAAGTTCGTAGTACATCTACACACGTAGCAAAGTTCGTAGCACATCTACACACGTAGCAAAGTTCGTAGCACATCTACATGAGTAGCAAAGTTTTGTAGCATTCGTAGCACATCTACACACGTAGCAAAGTTCATAGCACATCTACATGAGTAACAAAGTTCGTAGCACATCTACATGAGTAGCAAAGTTTTGTTCCATTCGTAGCACATCTACACACGTAGCAAAGTTTATAGCACATCTACATGAGTAACAAAGTTCGTAGCACATCTACATGAGTAACAAAGTTCGTAGCACATCTACATGAGTAGCAAAGTTTTGTTGCATTCGTAGCACATCTACACACGTAGCAAAGTTTATAGCACATCTACATGAGTAACAAAGTTCGTAGCACATCTACATGAGTAGCAAAGTTTTGTTGCATTCGTAGCACATCTACACACGTAGCAAAGTTAATAGCACATCTACATGAGTAACAAAGTTCGTAGCACATCTACATGAGTAACAAAGTTCGTAGCACATCTAAATGAGTAACAAAGTTTTGTTGCATTCGTAGCACATCTACACACGTAGCAAAGTTCGTAGCATTCGTAGCACATAAGTTATGTACCTACTACAATTTGTAATGCCTACCATTTGGGGGAGAGCAAGACTTCTTGCCGTAATGCAGTACTTAACTAGTACGGAGTCAAAGTCAAAGTCAAAAATTCTTTATTTCCATAAATACAAAAATGTACACTTAGAAAAAGTCAAATTCTTAAAATAAAACACTGACACGGAAATAAAGTGATCTTTTGATTTCAGTCGCTTCGGTATGTAGACTAAAGTAAAGAAGCGACGAAGAAACCTTTAGCCTGTTAGTTGTTTGAAGACAGTCATTCGACCACGAGTAACAAAACCTAGATTTACACCTAGATATACTACTAAGTAATCATCTCAACATGTTATTCAGTGCCTTTTTACGAATAAACTTTACTTTACATCTATGTAAGTACACACTTGGCAAAGTTCGTAGCACATCTACATGTTATGTAAGAAAGTTTGTAGCATTCGTATTCTTTCCATAGCCAAGCAACAGAGTAGGTACATAAACACACAAACTGTTAGTAAATTTAAGACACAGGCAATACACTACCTGCGCCCTGTGATTTAAAAACGATTTCAAAAACTGTTCGTGACCGCATTCCATAGACATAGAATTTTTTCACTACGCCGCATTCGCACACCCTTCCGTGCTAAAATTGTGAAAGCTTTCTTGATCGATGATTATTAAGAAAACAGTCCAAAAAGTTTAATATCAAAGAAAAATGTATAAACTTTATGCCAAGTCTATTACAAAAGTTACAGAATAAGTTCTAATTCTCCATTCCTCTTGTCTGTGGTTAGAACAGCATTCTACCAACAACACAAATAACTAATTTAAAAGTTATTCCATAATTTGGAACTTTGTCTAAATTTGCATAATTTTACGAGTTGAGAAGTTTATTTAAGTTGTACTAAGCTACTTTATGACAGGTATATGTAAGTGCAATTTATTTTGTGTATTAAATATAAGGGACTGCTTTTATTGGTGGATTGAAACGTGTTGATAGAACCTATCACAGAAACAATGGTAGTGATTCTGTTGGCACTAAACCTAAACTAAACTAGCGTAAAAATGTAGCTGTCTCCTTTTGTTCGATCGAAAAAATAGAGACGTCAACAATTTTAGGCTAGTTTAGTTTAGGTTTTATGCCAACAGAATCGCCACCAATATCGTGTTAAGAACATTACGCTTGGTGGTGTAAGGTTGCACCCCATATTTTCTAAGAAGTCATTCATGATAAAACCAACTTACACTGGTATTTTTGGAGCATTTGGGAAAATACGAAATATGTATTATGCTAAAATCTATATTTTTCCGAAATGCTCCCAAAATACCTTTGAATCGAAGTTGGTTTTATCATGAATTCATAGAAAATGGCTTCCGATTTGCGGCAAATTACTTTTTCTTTAGTTTTATTGCTTGTGGAAGGCAGGAAAAATTAAAAACTACAAAAAAAAAACTAGCGCCAACCCCCGACGATTGATAAATTGTAAGTTCCTACTTTCTAAAGCCATTTCTAGGTTTAAATATTATCATTTATTTCATTTATTTAATACTTATCTCGTTTAAAAAATACATTTTTGAATATAAAAAGTATAATAAAATATTTTAAAGCTATAACTACGGTAAGAAATATATCAAAACGGTAGATCTCCGGCCGCTCCAACTTCCTAGCGAGTCTCTTCAGATGTGATATTATTCACTTCACTTAAAATAATATAAAGTTTTTTTTTACATATATTAAGGTATCATAAAATATTATAAAACAGTTAAAAAAATATCAAAACTACAGATCATCGGCCGCGAAGCTAGGCTCAAGCAGCCTATTATTATTAATTAAAATAAAATAAAAAATAAATAGCGCTGGACAATTCACACAGCATTATCTAGCCCCAAGCTAAGCAGAGCTTGTGTTATGGGTACTAGATAACTGATATACATAATACAATACACAGATAGATATTTTTTATTATACATAGAAAACGACCAGAACACCCTGAACAAATGTCTGCAGATCGTACACACATTTGTCCCGAGGCGGGAATCGAACCCGCAACCTCCTGCGTCGCAGGCAGACCTTCGCCCACCGCGCCACATCGGTCGTCATTCTATCAATTCGATGACTACTCTATTGTATTAGGTCTTACCTGTAATAATAGAGGTTATGTTTCAATAAATAAATTCAATTCCTTCAGTTGTTTACGAACCTACCAAACCACACCGCTTGTAATGCATGCTTGAATAAAGATCGAACGACAAACACCCAGTGTAAATACAGAGCGGAAAACACCAGGGTTCTACACAACACCAGACGCCCTCTCGGCATAACCAGTGGATGCGAGTCGAATATTTATGGATGTACCAAGATATAGGTCATGCAATGAGTCCGATCATGGTGATGGATAACTCGAGAAAAATTGTACATTGCTTATCGAGGGATGAAAATGACCAGTTGAGAATCGCATTTTCTTCCGAGTTATACACAACACAGTGCTTTATACTACACCTATGAGGAAAATAAAAAACTTTTTTAGTTAAAACTATAACTTAACAGAATGCAATGAAAATGAAAATTCGAGCGTACAACCCGTTTTTTTTAAATACTGAGGAGGCAAATGAAATAAAGCACATACTGCCAAGTTTTCTTAAAAAACTTATTAAAACTTCTTTGTGGTAAATAACTCGTTCAAATGCAATCGTAGTTGGTGAATTTATTACTGTCTATCTATGTCTGGTTATTTATAATGTAACCGTACATAACGCGAAAAAAATAAAAATAAAAAAAAAAGTCTAAAAAAAAACCACTCCACGATTTCTTGTTCCAAGCATGAAATCGTGACGACGCGCACGACGACGCACCGCACCGCACACTGTTTTTTATTTTATCTACCTACGCCTATCCACTTTGTTTTAATCCTAATTATGTACCTACATTTTGTTAGATCACTTATTTGTTACCTACCTGTTTGTGACCTTTGTTTGTTATTTAGATTATTAGAAACCGTAGACCTACCGTAACTTTACTTAAGTAATACTTATTTTTTAGATACCAATGTAGGTATACTCATTTAAGTGAACTTGTCTGTTCTTTTTTGAGTATAAAATAAAGTTCTGCAAGTGGCCAGTAACATTTTGGTGGGCTTCGAGATAAAAACTTTTTATTTTGGTATCCTATGCAAGTGGCCAGTAACATTTTGGTGGGCTTCGAGATAAAAACTTTTTATTTTGGTATCCGCCAGTTTCTCTGAAGGATAGGATTCGCAACGAATACATCCGACAGAGAACCAAGGCTATCGACCTCAGAGAGCAATAACTGCTTTAGTTATTGCTCTGAGCTATCGACATAGCTATGGATATATATGGATTAGTAAGCTGAAGTGACAGTGGGCTGGCCATATTTCGAGAAGAACCGACAACCGCTGGGGTAAACGTGTTCTTAAGTGGAGACCGCGACTCGGCAAACGTAGTGTAGGACGCCCTCCGACCAGGTGGGATGACGATTTGCGATAGACTGCTGGCAGATGCTGGATGCGGCAAGCTGAAGACAGGGCGTTATGGCGCTCATTAGGGGATGTCCAGCAGTGGACTGGTATAGGCTGATGATGAGATCCAGAGTGATAATACCCTACCACCTCACAAACTCACAATTCACAAACTAAAACTAACAAGGTAAAGGTTTCTTCGTAGCTTTATTACCGACGCGAAAGAAATAAAAAATATCACTTTATTTCCGTATCAGTGTTTTATGATTCTCGCCTGCCTTATCGCTAAAAGCGATCTCTTCCAGGCTGCTGTGTAGGTACGCCCGCGCCGGTAATGACAACGATAATAAAGGTTCAAGCACACATATCAACTCGGAAACGGTTTATCTCCCCCTAACTTCGACGACCTGTATGGCATAGCGGGCGAAGGTTCGCCAGCAACACAAGAGGTTGCCGGGTTCGGTTCCCGCCTCGAGACAAATGTTTGTTCTATCTGCTGATAATTAATTTTTTCGCTTGTTTTGGTTGTTTTCTATGTTACTATACAAAATAATAAAATATCTATATCCTAAAAAAACTCGCGCCTTCCCATCTTCCTAGGACTTCCGTGAGGGCTGGTGCGGCGGCAGATTTAGCCGAAGATCTCAAGAGGCGCAAATATGCAGGTCTCGACAGAGCCTACACATTTGCTCCCCTTGGAGTCGAGACCCTAGGTTCGTGGGGTACCGAGGCTCTCCGGGTTTTCAAAAAATTATTAGCATTGACGATTATTAGAAGCGACGCGTGACCCGAGAGCTGGTGAGTATCTGGCACAGCGCATCAGCATTGCTATACAGCGGGGCAATGCAGCCAGTGTCTTAGGCACGCTTCCAACTGGTATTGATATGGATCAGTTGAGCTACCTGTAGATTGTTTGCCACAGTTTGCAGATAGCTTGATTGTTTCTATTGTAAATACTAGTTTTAATTTAAATTTGTTATTTGATTGTTATTTTCTTTCTGAATAAAGATTTCTATATCCTTGTATATAATGGGTTATGTATTGGTTTATGGTTATGAATTGGGTTATGTATAATACTAATATTATAAAGGTGAAAGATTTGTTTGTTTGAATTGAAGGTTCCGAAACTACTGGAGCAATTTGAAAATTCTTTCACCATTAGAATCCTAAATTATCCCTGATGAACCTAAGCTATAGAATAGAATATACCCGTGCGAAGAACATTGCTCCTATAGGTTCGCCTATAGGCGCAATAATGTTAAGTCATACGTCATGAAACAGTACACTATTTTATCAGTCAATCTGTTTTTGTTGGAAAACTGGAAACTTAGAAATTTATTTTCTAAATCATTTCGTTTTTTTATGAACTAAAACCAAACACATTTGACTTAAAACTAAAATTTTCCGACTGCTGCGTAAACTATCCAATAATATGCCTATTTTTAGATTTTATTCTACGTCATGAGTACACTATTTTATCAGTTAATCTGTTTTTGTTGTGTTTAAATTTTTAAATTATTACGCTATTTTTGAACTAAAACCAAAGACATTTCGTAAGCTATCCAATAATTTACCTATTTTTTGATTTTATTCTCGTATGCAAAGATGGGAAATATTGTCGATTTCAGATCTTTTCTTCAATAAATAATTAACGATTGTAAGTTTCTACTCCAAGCACGTGAATTTAATATTTATTCGGATTTGTTGACATCATCATCAGCCTATGAAACAGCTGGACATAGGCCACCCCTAATGAGCGCCATAGCGCCCTGTCTTCAGCTTGCCGCATCCAGCATCTGCCAGCAGTCTTGACATACTCACAGCTAACTCTAAGCTCGATCCATACATCAGCCTTTCACCGCTATCAATATTATTCCTCGTTAGGCCACGTATTTAATAACGCGCGTTAGTAAAGACAACATAAACTACGGTCGCACTAATCTTAGGGATTAATGCGGCCAAGTGAGTGTCGGATGACGTAAGCTTACGATGGAGATATAGCTAGGAGAAACGGCGAAGTAATCTTGATTTAATATAACGGATATAAATAAATTTCGTACGGTGTTGTTACTTTAATGCAGTTACTGTAAAATGTAGGTACTTTCTTTTTAGTTCAGGAAAAACTTTTGAAAATCGTTGTTGGCTAAGTGGAGTGACGAACTTTGAAAGACTGCAGGTAGATGCTGGATGCGGCAAGTTGAAGACAGGGTATGGCGTTGATAAGTGGAGGCCTATGTCCAGCTGTGGACTAATATAGGCTGATGATGATGATGTGTAATAGAAGAGCATGTGGGCTCTCTTGAAGCTTGGGTGTATGCAAGTAGGTCACTGTAAAATATATCTTAAAGTGACGAGTATAGATAGATAGATTGTACCGTACAAACACTGAAAACTTTTCGGCACAGTTTCATGCGCCATGATCACGGAAGAAGGGAGTTCTTTTATATTATGTTATTAATTTTGCTTGTTATTGTGTATCTCTATCTCTATAATAAAATAAATAAAATACTTATACTCAATAATAATATCTGTAGATAGGTATACAAAAAATATTTTGGAGGTCCATTATCTTCGAAAAGCAGTCAAAATAATTTGCCAGTTTATTACAAAATCTGTGATACAAACCTGACCAGTTACACGTCGCCCAACCGCAGAGGATCGTATTATTTGGTTGATTATGGCACTACATAGCATGCTGAATCGAAAACAAGAATTCTTTGCTGCATAAAGGCGCGCGGAAATGTCCAAGGTCATTTGTCTTACTATTCGCCTTAAGATTTAACGTTTTTCTGCAGGTGGTGGCGCCCACTGCAGTCGGCTGGTGATGTACCAACATGTGGCATGAGTGGCGCTGGCTCGTGGTCACGTTGAACGCGGTCGCAGCGCTCTCGCCCGTCGTCAAGATCGGTGAGTAACGTTTTCGTTATAACATTGACGATGTAACGATCGTGAGGTAGTTCTATGATTAAATCACGCTATAAAGTTTCGATGGTTATGGCACTGCTATTGGGTCACTATAATGCACGACAATTTATTGTACAGCCGAATAATATACACCTTGATAATCCGTGTCATGGCTCCAATTTTAATATTGACACGGATTATCAAGGTGTAATACATTATTTGGCCGTGCAATAAATTGTCGTGAACCCTGCTGTTGACTTGGATGTTTTCGAAATGTGTGAGTGGCGCTTGGCTCAAATAATTACAAAAAACTCTCGAAACTCAACGACACGCTCCATTTCGGATGCGTGTCTTTGATAACGAAATGGATGACCTTACAACATTTTTTTAAAGTGTTTACTAGGAAACTACGGCTTTTCGTAAATGTTATTGCTCACCATTTTTTGTCGTAAATTGCAAAACAACCTAACAAAATAAATTCAATGTTCAAGAAATGGTGATGGCAAGCACTGCAGTAATCTTGGATGTTCCGAATAGTGTGGCACAAAAAATGACAAATAAAGCTCTCGAATGTCACATGTATGACACGCATCCGCAATGGGTACAACATTCCGAATAACAATATAAGGATAAACGAGGCAAATACGGATTTTTTCAAATGTTATTTTATTACTTATAATTTTTTGTCGTAAATTGCAAAACAACCTAACAAAAATAATTCAAATTCCTAGAATAGAAATGGTATTAAGAATTTTCTAATTAATTTATTGTTACAGGTGCAGTGTTCACTGAAGAAGCACGAGGTGGCAGTTCAGAACTGGCCTTCAAGTACGCCGTCTACAGAATCAACAAGGAACGCAGTCTTCTACCGAATACAACCCTCGTGTACGATATACAGTACACCCCTGAACGAGACTCCTTCAAGACTTACAAGAAAGGTACGAAATAGATATCGCTAATGAAACAAAAAGTACAGCATAGAATCAACAGAGAAGGCGGTCTACTATCAGGTAAGGGTTCGGGTAACAGGCCAATAATACAAAGATTTGTTCAGTGACACACTGTCGCGAAGGCGAGGAAGTACTCTTTGTACCTAGGTAGAACACCGGTCGAGTCAACAAGGCGGGCGTGCGGGCTGAGCGCGCGCTGTCGTCGCCGGCGACGGGAGTCGGGAGTGATGGCATTCTGCGACGGGACAGCGAGCACGTAACACATGGGTGAGCCACTTTGAGATACTAAGCATGTAATTGAGCTCCTTTATTACTGATATTAGAGTGAATCAGTTTCAGAAGGTTGTTATAATATAAATGTGTGTAAACCAATGCGTTGGACTGTCTGCGGACAGATAGATAAAGAGCGAGAAGTTACCATATAAATGTGTATATACCAATGCGTTGGTCTGTCTGAGGACAGGGAGAAATAATCATAAGTGCGAGGATTGGGATGGCTATAGGGGAGGTTGGAGGCCACAAGGGGATGCGTCCCTGTAATATAAGAATCGTAGCACAGGTGGACTAACCATCACAGCTCGATGCAAAAGAGCACAGGTGGACTAACCATCATAGCTCAAAGACCTGAACAGGTAGAACATAACCACCGCATTATTTCATGTACTTATTTCAGCACATTGTAATTTTCTTACTTACCTTTTCATGTTTTCTTACCAACGTACCACCTATTCGTTTCAACCTATTCGCCATAATCCATATAAATCGTAGCATTTGGCGACACACACTGAACAAATCTATGTATTATTCTCTGAAATAAAGTACATTTTTTTTAGCAAGTTAATTTGTTATATCATTTGCTAAACATAGATCTCTTATATCATCCCTGCTATTTATTTATTTATTTACTTTAATTAATACGGTAACACCAATTACATTTAACAGCAAAAAATAATTACAACTAATATTTACACTTACATCTATTTACTAAAAATCTAAGCCGTCACCAGAAGGCAGAGTGCCCAGAATGCTGGCAGCATTGCCACGTTGAATGGCAATGCTAATTCGTTGATTACATTAATTAAAGGACAAGTTATTCAAAGTGGGTTACATACATACATGGGTAGGTGAACGAAAAATGTTGTCTTATGCTTTTTGCGTTAACTGTACCTGCCGAAAACTCGTGGCATTCTCTGGGAAGGAAATAATTTTATATTGGTCGATTTAAAATGTCGTGGCATTGCTTGGGACTCAATTTATGAAGTTTAAAATTCAGAGAACAATAGATTTCGCATTCGTGGGACTAACCCGTCCAGTATACTCCCGAACGAGACTCCTTCCAAGACTTACAAGAAAAGTACTAACTCACTTACTTACTGTACTAACTCTATATGAGAAAAAAAATTACAATATATTAAACGTTTCATCGTTCCTCGAAACAACATATTACATGAACCTTGTGAATGCGATAAACTTATACATTAATTATTTATGTATTGACGACCTCTGTGGCGCGGTGGGCGAAGGTCTGCCTGCGACGCAGAAGGTTGCGGGTTCGATTCCCTCCTCGGGACAAATGTGTGTACGAGCTGCAGACATTTGTTAAGGGTGTTCTGGTCGTTTTCTATGTTCCTGACTTTTATATTTAACTTCTTTCAGTTAAAAACTACTTATTAACATCGTGTCATAACCGCTGTGTATTATAAAAAATATCTATCTATGTATTCTATTATGTATATCAGTCATCTAGTACCCATAACACAAGCTCTGCTTAGCTTGGGGCTAGATAATGCTGTGTGAATTGTCCAGCATTATTTATTATTTATTTATTTATTAACAATACCATCAATTTCTCCGTGTATGCTGTAGATTTGACGGAAAGGCTTTGGTGCGCAATTGAATGTTCCGTCGCAGTACAAATGATATAAATATTATAAGTAAAATAGTTAGATGTAAGTAGATATAAATATTATATAAATATATAAGTCATATAAATATGTATAGGTACATAATAAATCTGATTGTGAAATCGTAAATCTAATACCTACTATATTTAAGTGTTAAGTGTGTTCTAGTTTTCTGTAAGACTGATTTTCTAAAAAGTGTAATCGGTATATCTTAAAATGTGTATCCAATCATCCAAACAATAATAAACATTTTAAATTATAATTTTATTACATTTAATTACCTAAATCCTAATTTTATTTATTTACATACTGGGTACATATGCAAGTTGAAAGCCAATTATAAATTTCCACCTACACGTTACTAATTAGATGAAGACAACCCCATCACTAGACCTTACTTTGTTATGGGTGCGCTACGAGGAATAAAAATTAAACATTTATTCCTACTGAATGAAGCGCACCAAAACGGGTGCGCTATGTGGAAGTACTTTGGTGCGATTCATCTGGGTGCGGTTCATCTGGGTGCGCTACGCGGAATGCCTCGTTCTTCCAACACAAATAAGGTTCGTTGTTAACCCACTTATATCCGTAATGAATTCGTCAAACTACGATAATTTTTATAGTAAAGCGATGGAAAATGTTAGTTTTAGTTTATAAAATAACAAAATAAAATTTAAAATTCAATGCATTGTTTTAAAATTTTACAATCAGATTTCATTTTAAAAAAGTGCCTTAAATGCTTAATTGATAACGTGTGCGTGTGTAAAGATCTTACAAAACTACTAATAGAGTCCACAGGTGATCGGAATGCTGGTTTTTATTTCGGTCAACGAATTAGCATTGCCATTCAACGTGGCAATGCTGCCAGCATTCTGGGCACTCTGCCTTCTGGTGACGGCTTAGATTTTTAGAAAATAGATGTAAGTGTAAATATTAGTTGTAATTATTTTTTGCTGTTAATAATAAATAAATTTTCTTTTTTGTATTATATTTTAATAGTTCATTAGCACTATAGATAATTATAATTATATTATTCTCGAAATGGGTATACTAATTAGCACTATAGATATCCTCTTATGGCATCTCCGTATCTATACTATCCATATCCATACTCACCTCCTTAGTCCACAGCTGGACGCAGGCATCCCCCAGTTTTTTATCTCATAGGGGTAATGCCCATAATCCCCACGCTGGGTATGCGGGTTGGGGATCGCAGTTCAGTGGTAGATCTATTCTGCAAGAGGCGCTGCTGCCCACACCCGGTGTATGTCCCTTAGTCGCCTCTCACGACACCCACGGGAAGAGTTGGGTATATCCATACAAATATTATAAACTAGCGGTCCGCCCCGGCTTCGCACGGGTAGTTATTTTTTCGTCAATTTTCCAATGTTTTTAATAATTCTTATCCTATTCCGGACTAAGAGAAATCCAACAAATCAAAAACCATGAAAATCGGTCCCGTCGTTCTTGAGTTATAAATGGTGTAACTAACACGACTTTGTTTTATATATATAAATTTGAAATTAAATATGTGTCTGTATGTTACATTTCATTACATTTTTGAAATTAATTTCAAGAAATATACGCATTAATAATAATAATAATACTTTATTTCAGGCAACAAAGAAAGTGTACAAAAGTAACTTAATAAGGGCCCCTATAATAAATACCTTAGAGACTAACATAGATAAAAAACATTAAAAATTAAATAATTTTTTTTTTATTAAAATTAGCATTTAATGACAAAGTGATGTAATTTTTTTCTATTCTAATAAATAATAAATTCTACCTTACGCAAAAATCCCCGTGTTTGTCCTACTGCACTAGCTCCGAAAAAAACCCCTAAACCTATGTTCATAACTGTAAACCGGAAACAACTCAACTTGACTCCGGAAATGCAATATGGCGGAGCGGAAGCACGAGGGCCCTTCTCAATTCAAAACGTTTCATTGTTCGTTCGGGCCCCATTGTGCGTATGTTTAGCGCGGCTGAATTGTTTCACTGAAGGTCAAGTGAGAGGCTGCTTGAGCCGTGATGGGTTCCGTAGGTCAACCCTGTAGTTTAGATAATTGACATCGAAACTGCTAATTGGTATCAACATATATTATATTATAAACACGGAAGTACAACAAATTTCTGTGGAACTTTTAAAACTAATGCGTGGGCATTCACAGCATGACACATAAAAGAGCAGTGTTATTAATTATCACCCGAAACTGAGTGCAGCCTTATTTTTAGTTCTTTTCCGTAATATTATATTGGCTGTTATTCTTTTATCATGGTTATTAACATTAAAGTCATTTATAACGGGATATTTTCCATGATTCGTTCTTCCGTGATCATGGCGCATGAAACTGTGCCGAAATATTGGAAAACTCAAAAATCGTATCATGGTAAATATCCCGTTATAAATAACTTTAATTTCTGTAGGTTATTCAAGAATCTAAAACGTAAGTATCTGTGTTTGTATAGTCTATTTCTACGTAGACATAATATATAGTATGAGAACATTTTCCAACTGCTTTTTGCCTAAGCTACCACAATAATATATAGATAGATTGATAGATAGAAAATACTTTTATTGCACTTAAGTGTGCTAAAAACAACTTACAAATTAAACACATAAACAATAAGTGACAATTGGTGGTCTGTATATTTTTTTTTCTCATAAACAGTAAAATACCGATGTATTATTACAGTTATAGTACAGTATAAAGAGATTCATTTCGAGTTAAAAAAAAATGCCTAATAGTTTGAAATAGTTTTTGACTGGAATGGATAGCAAAGCTCGTTTCTTGGTGATTTGCGTATTCCTAAAATAAATAAATAAATAATGCTGATCAATCCACTCAGCATTATCTAGCTCAAACCTTATCAGCATAATTTATAGAGGTATGGTTATTAAGTAACAAATACATTTTTTTCATTCATATTGAAATCCTTTATTGGAAAAACAGACTGCAGTACTAGATAACTGATATCTTTAATATTACAACATAGATAGATATTTTTATAATACATAGAAAACACTCAAAATACCCTGAACAAATCTGAAATTAAAGTTAGTGAAAAAATATCTGGAGATCGTAAAAAAAAACATATATCTTTAGAATCTATAAAAATATGGAATCGCGTTGGTTGGTAAATAAATAATATAAATAATGCTGGACAATTCACACAGCATTATCTAGCCCCAAGCTAAGCACAGCTTGTGTTATGGGTACTAGATAACTGATATACATAATATAATACAATACATAGATAGATATTTTTTATTATACATAGAAAACGACCAGAACACCCTGAAGAAATGTCTGCAGATCGTACAAACATTTGTCCCGAGCCGGGAATCGAACCCGCAACCTCCTGCGTCGCAGGCAGACCTTCGCCCACCGCGCCACAGATGTCATAAAAACCCAAATGCCAGCAAAACCGTATTCATTTTACCACGGAACCCTTTGAAGGCAAAACTTGTGGTTGGATGAAAATGGTTCCAAAAAGAAAATGGCGGGACTTTTAGTGCTGGGAAGTACTGTGAAGCTGTAGTGGATATTGTTCCGCGGGAAGTGGCTTGAACATTTTAATTTCGTGCGTTTTAGAGCCTAGGGTCTGAGGATAAAAGATTTGGTACCTAAAAACTGGATCAGGGTATAAACTAATTATATTTTGGAATTAAGAGGCAAGTATGACACCATTTTGTGAATAGGATAGGCATAGGATTTCGCGTTTAAAGGAGCGGGATAGAACAGAGCGGTGTAAACTCAAAAATCAATTTGCTTATAATCTTTTAATTAAGACATTAATTCAAAAAAATAAGCCGAAGTTGCCCTCGGTATTAAAAAAATAATAATAATAATGCTGGACAATTCACACAGCATTATCTAGCCCCAAGGTAAGCAGAGCTTGTGTTATGGGTACTAGATGACTGATATACGTAATATTATACATTACATAGATAGATATTTTTTATTATACATAGAAAACACCCAGACCAACGGAACAAATTTCTGCAGATCGTACACAAATTTGTTCCGAGGCGGGGATCGAACCCGCAACCTCTTGCGTCGCAGGCAGACTCGCCCGCTGCGCCACTGAGGTCGTCATTCTCTGGTCGGTTTCTTTTGTTTAATATGGTGATGACAATAAAAAAATCTTGTGATTGATAGTTTAGGAGATAAATTGAAAAAACTAAAAAAACAGATGGTACTTTGCACTATTATTTCTGATATTTAAAATAGTTTTTTTTAATTTTCGAATCGAAGGTGCCTTGTATCCCATAGATTATTACGTTTTTTTTCGCACTACGCGTCAGCGGAACTGCGCGGCTTTTTTGGTGATCTGTTCTTATTTGACGAGCAGTGTCGCGGCCGCGTAGTGCGTTTGCACTCTAAGTTGAAATTTAAACGGACTTTTAGAATGGCGTCGATATTTATTTTATCTTGAGAGGAATGTGTGCTTTATGGAGACATATATTTATAAGACACTCACGGTAGGGCTGGTCCACCAGTTTAAAGTCGCCCAGCGAGCTATGGAGAGAGCTATGCTCGGAGTTTCTCTGAAGGATAGGATTCGCAACGAATACATCCGACAGAGAACTAAGGTTATCGACATAGCTCAAAGGATTAGCAAGCTGAAGTGGCAGTGGGCTGGCCATATTTCGAGAAGAACCGACAACCCTGGGGTAAACGTGTTCTTGAGTGGAGACCGCGACTCGGCAAACGCAGTGTAGGACGCCCTCCGACCAGGTGGGATGACGATTTGCGAAAGACTGAGGCAGATGCTGGATGCGGCAACCTGAAGACAGGGTGCTATAGCGCTCATTATGGGAGGCCTATGTCCAGCAGTGGACTGGTATAGGCTGATGATGATGATGATATTTATAGGAGGCAAAAAATACCTTCATTTGATGCCACAGACGGCAGCCTATGCCGTGGCTGATTCCTGGAAGAAGAGACTGTGGAACATGTTGTGGTACACTGCACGGCCACAGAGGAGGCCAGACAGAAAACGGGATTGAAAAGTCTCATAGAGACATCAAACCTGTCCACACCCATAGGAAAGCTGAAACGAAGCTGTCAATCTCCAAAAGTCCTGGTCCGGTACTTCAAGGAGCTGGGCTGATTAGGGCCTGGTTAGGCAGGGGGATAATGCACAATACACTCCAATCAATCAAAAATGCTTTATTTTCATAAATACAAAAATGTACACTTAGAAAACTTCATATTCTTAAAATAAAACCCCGACACGAAAATAAAGTGATATTTTTGATATCTGTCACTTCGGTAGGTACGTTACGTAGACTAAAGTAAAGAAGCGAAGCGACGAAGAAACCTTTAGCCTGTTAGTTGTTATTG
Source organism: Eupithecia vulgata (assembly GCA_946478455.1). Lineage (NCBI taxonomy): Eukaryota > Metazoa > Arthropoda > Insecta > Lepidoptera > Geometridae > Eupithecia > Eupithecia vulgata. The sequence goes on along the minus strand of OX297887.1, from coordinate 5,517,379 downwards.
TTCGAGTTGGAGCAAAACCCGTCCCAAGCTTTTTTATCTTCTAGATAATCTGTTATTTTGCAGTAAGCCTTTTTGCACAGAAAGGTTTTGACAATTTGTTTGAATTTATTTACTGATAGATTTTGCAACTCACTAGGAGTTTTGTTGTAGAAGCGCATACATTGCCTTTTAAAAGATACATTTATCTTGTGAAGCCTGGTTGTTGACAGCAAGTTTATGTTTATTTCTAGTATTAATATTATGTTGCTTTACTTTTTTTATTTCCTAGATCATTTGTTAGTGCACTACCTTTTTCTGTTTTATGATGGCAAACTAACTATGGCTACTTTTATTCCCATGCGAGATGTCAGTGCAGATCCCAGTTACACTTTTAAAAGAAGAAGCCTTTCGATTTCCTATCAATGTTCTTATCTACTTATTCGGACATCGCTGATTTCGGAAACCCCTCGCATCGATGGAATTTAAATCGAAGGCAACACATGCGGGCTACAAATATGATTAAACAGATGGTGCAAAAGGTGGGTACATTTTAGAGAAATCATTATTTTGCGTTTCATAGAATAAGATAAAAAGCCTTTTTTTGTGAAGGGTTGAGCTGGGCAGAGTTGGCGCGTTGTTTTGTTGAATTGTTGACATTACTTACAGTATACACACACACACTCTTACAGTAGGTACCTCATCAGCCTATAATGGTCCACTGCTGGACACAGGCCGGCAAAAAAATCACGATTGTTGTATATATATATTTTTTTTATTTCAGCGTGCACTGAAATAAAGTCAGGCGCAGTAGCCTTGTTCAACGGCGAAGGCGTCACTCTAGGAGCCACTCTCGGCGCCCTCTGTCGCTCGTTACACACGCCGCACATGCTCGCCGCGCCAGCAGCTCTTTACTGTAAGTATAAAGTCGGGCGCTGTAGCCTTGTCTACGTCACTCTAGGAGCCGCTCTCGGCGCGCTCTGTCGCTGGCTACACACGCCACACATGCTCGCCGCGCCAGCAGCTTTTTACTGTAAGTATAAAGTCGGGCGCGTAGCCTTGTATACGTCACTCTAGGATCCACTCTCGGCGCGCTCTGTCACTTGCTACACACGCCGCACATGCTCGCCGCGCCAGCAGCTATTTACTGTAAGTGTAAAGTCGGGCGCTGTAGCCTTGTCTACGTCACTCTAGGAGCTACTCTCGGCGCGCTCTGTCGCTCGTTACACACGCCGCACATGCTCGCCGCGCCTCTGCTCGCAACTGAGAGTGTAAAGTCGGTCTTGTCTGTCTGTCTGTCTGTCTGTCTATAAGCAAATCTCGGCGCGCTCTAAGGCTGACAGTGCTTTGGTCATGCAACCAAAGCTGGCATGCTCTTATCACCTAATATTGTGTGTATTTATTTATTTGTTTGTGTGTAATTCCAGCCACCAACTCATCGTTCACCGTAAACCTTTACCCTCCTCGCGATCTGATGGTGCGAGCATTCGCAGACCTCATTGGCTATCTCAACTGGACCAGGATGGCGCTCATCTACGAGGATTATGGATACGGTGAGACTATTTGGAGACAACACACAAAATTGTGGTGATGTTAGTTACCTATGGTCGTGGTTCGAAATTTCAATGTACGAATGAAAAAATTCTATGTCTATGGTACGAATGGTGTAGGTAGCCGACAGTGTTTTGTCTACCTCTATGTGTCGGCCATTTTGGTGTGAAGACTAATTAATATATATTTAATCTTCATCATAACTGCAACTTTACAGTTTTATACTAAACCAATTCGTTACAATGGTGGCGATTCTGTTGGCATAAAACCTAAACTAAACTAGCCTAAAATTGTTGACGTCTCTATTTTTTCGATCGAACAAAACGGGACAGCTACATTTTTACGCTAGTTTAGTTTAGGTTTTGTGCCAACAGAATCACTACTGCATAGTTCCTAGCGCATCCACGTAGGTCCACACAAAGTGAAATTGGTTAAAGCTACATCCAATCACCAGTTAGTTTTTCAAAAATCACGTCCAAGGTCTACAATACCTACTTCAAAATTTTGTAGATCCTACTTAGCCTTGGCTTGGACGTGAGGAATTTCACTGAAATTCCTGAAATTTTTGCCTTAATAAACGACAGAGCCGTTTAGTGACGTCACGGAAGATAACACATACCATACAAAACGAGATAATAATGAATGAATACCGCACTTTAAAAAACTAAAGATTTTAACCTTACCGTCGATTTACATTCTGGAACTATGTAAATTGGTAAGAAAATATCCACATCTATACCAAAACTTAGACGACCTACCTAGACCATATAGCCTCAGAGCAAATTGATGCAACCTCAATCTAATTTATGTATCCAAGCACCTTATAAAATGTCAATTAAAATATACATATAATAACTGCCCAAGAAAGAAAAGACACCCCAAAATACCACCTTTTTACTTATAAACTAAAGAAATTATTAATAAATAAATGTTATTATAGTGTGAACGAATTCTTGACAGATAAATAAATTTAGAACAATACTAATAATCAACTGAAACGGACATTTGAAATTGAGACATTAGTTTATTTTTATATTTTAACCTAAAACATGACCAAATTGTGACTTATGAAAATTGCAGTGCCCAACAGGGTGTATGTACTAACTTAGGCTAAAATTAGATCTTAAGCTACTAACCCTATGTAAGTACATATTATAATCAATTAATAAATGAAATGAATGAATAAATATTTATTTATTAAGAAGTTTATACATGTGTTTATCAATGTTGCATGCACTATTAAACCAAAATAGGTTTGTCTTGGTGTTCAGTTCACACTCGTATATACATACATATTGGTTCAATTAAGTAAAGTTACATTGCATTTGGATCACTTCTTATACATAATCTACAGATACAATATGATAAGAAATTAGATAGTAAGGAACTTGTTTTACGACAGCCTGTAGGTATTTTACTATAAAAGCTATCGTAGTTTGACGAATTAATTACGGATGTAAACGGGTTAACTACGAACCTTATTTGTGTTGGAAGAACACCAACGTTTCATCCCTTAACGAGGGACTTCTTCAGGGAGAGTGCGGTTCTAGAAGCGCGCATTACGCATCCCGCCGAGCACTGAAGCTTCGTGGGATGAAACGTTGGTGTTCTTCCAACAAAAATAAGGTTTGTAGTTAACCCGTTTACATCCGTAATGGAGCCTGTAGGTAGTTAAAGATCCTTACCAGAATCTCCGTCTTGATCTTTTTTAGGGTTTCGAGATCGGTTTCGAAACCCTTATGGTCTCGCTCTGTCCGTCCCCGATCTTTCTTGAATATCTCAGTAACTACTGCAGCTATTAACTTGAAATTAGAAGTAATGATACATTTTGTGCGCCATTACTGATTTAAAGAAAAAAAATATAAATAAATGAAAATAATATTTTCAGTACAAATTTTGATGTTGAAATTTCAAAAGAGGCCTAGGAAAGCAAATGGGGTATCAAATGAAAGGTATCGTTTTGTACATTTCAAAACAGTTTTTGAAATTTCTGTAGGTTTCATACTTTTCAAAATATTGCCATTCTGAAAAAGTCGAAAAATTTACTGTCCAATTAATTGGCAAAAGTTCGAAATCCTCGGCGCGCGAGTCACACTCGCACTTGACGGATCTTTTTTGTCTGTAGGAGAGATCAACCTACTGCCACTTGGCGACGGTGGCGACATGTACGCGGTGCGATGTCGCGATGCGAAGGAATATCGCCGGTCGCTAGCACTGATCAAAGCCCAGCGGATACACAACGTCATAGTGGACACTGATCCTAAGAGTATAAGGGACTTTGCTAGAGCCGTAAGTATACATAACCTAACATTAAAAATACAGTATCCTAAAATTTCTAGAACTTCCGTGAGGGCTGGTGCGGCGGCAGATTTGGCCGAAGATCTCAAGAGGCGTAAATATGCAGGTCTCGACAGAGCCTACGCATTTGCTCCTTGGAGTCGAGACCCTAGGTCCGTAGGGTACCAAGGCTCTTCGGGTTTTCAAAAAAATTTCTGATCGTCTGGTCTATGCGACGTATCTGGCACAGCGCATCAGCATTGCCATACAGCGGGGTAATGCAGCCAGTGTCTTGGGCACCTTTCCGACTGGTATTGATATGGATCAGTTGAGCTACCTGTAGATTGTTTGCAACAGTTTGCAGTTAGCTCAAAGCTAAAACTGTTTATAGTATTAAATTTGCCTTATCTAAGTGTTTATTTTGTAAGTCTAAACTAAAGAAATAAACGTTATTGAATTAAATTGAAAAAGTTTAGTTAAAATTGATGCTTTTTCGCCGTTCGACCAAAGTGTGACCTCCAACTAAGATGGCTTGATCATCGATCTTAAACTTTTTAACCTCTTCTTAGATGTATAGACGACCTCAGTGGCGCAGCGGGCGAGAGTCTGCCTGCGACGCAAGAGGTTGCGGGTTCGATCCCCGCCTCGGAACAAATTTGTGTACGATCTGCAGAAATTTGTTCCGTTGGTCTGGGTGTTTTCTATGTACTTATAATAAAAAATATCTATCTATGTAATGTAATAATATTACGTATATCAGTTATCTAGTATCCATAACACAAGCTCTGCTTACCTTGGGGCTAGATAATGCTGTGTGAATTGTCCAGCATTATTATTTATTATTATTATTTATATAAATAAATAAATAAATATTTTATTTCAGATTCTACAACTGCAAATGAATAACGAAGATTATCATTACATTTTCACCTCATTTGTAAGTATCAATTTAAGTAAGTAAGTAAGTAAGTAAGTAAGTAAGTAAGTAAGTAAGTACATCATTCGTCGGGCTTTTACCAGCGTCAGTGTGGCAGCTACTCTCGAACCACGTGGCCTAATGCGAGATGATGGTAAAAGGCCTGACGGTATGACTCTGATTCCTTGGAAGATGGGTCAGCCTTTAGTTTGGGATGCTACGTGTGGAGATACCCTGCTAGGGTATCTCCACACGTCCTCCTTCTCATCTTGCAGGGACATCAGTAAGGGCAGGCTCCGCAGCAACATCAGCGGAGTTCCTCAAACGGCGAAAATACGCTAGTCTTGACAGAGGTTACCTATTTGAGCCGTTTGGGGTGGAAACCCTAGGTCCTTGGGGTCCTGGGGCACACGTTATCTATAAAGATCTTACAAAACTACTAATAGAGTCCACAGGTGATCGGAATGCTGGTTTTTATTTCGGTCAACGAATTAGCATTGCCATTCAACGTGGCAATGCTGCCAGCATTCTGGGCACTCTGCCTTCTGGTGACGGCTTAGATTTTTAGTAAATAGATGTAAGTGTAAATATTAGTTGTAATTATTTTTTGCTGTTAAAAGTAAGTAAATCATTTATTTGTCACTTAAAAAACACACATACAATTGGTTTTTTACATCAAAAGTAAACATAATTTAAATATAAAATAGAAAAAACAATGATGTAGAGGCATTTTCACTTAGGAACGGGTAAACGAGCTTAAACACAAGGATACTGCCTACAATACAAAGCACAAAAAAAAAATATCATCACCAAATTATACGAGTGTGTAGCAGTGGCAAAAGGGTAATAGCTCAGTGATAATATTGCTTTAAGAGCAAACACTGATTTTCAGCTATCACCTTCAGAGTGACGAGGCAAGGCGAGACCAGCAACACACGTCTGTCAGTTTAAACTATACCTATTTAAAGTTAAATTTTACAAAAATTGTTTATATGCACTACATATAAATATATAATTATATATTATTATATATAATTTTTAATTTATAATATTATATAATTTTATTATATATAATATTATATATAATTTAGATTCTCTGCATCTGCCGCTGCCGAAGTTGCCTGCTCAAAAAAAAGGCTAAAGTACGCCGCCTTGGAGCAGCTTTACCATTTTGTTCCTGTAGCAGTGGAGACCTTGGGTTGTTGGAGTGTGGATGCGAAGTGTTTAGTGGGAGAATTAGGCCGTAAGCTGAACAAAGCAACAGGAGACTCCCGCTCCGGGTCGTTCTTGGAGCAAAGGATTGCCATCGCTATTCAGCAGGGTAATGCTGCAAGCATTATGGGCACCTTTGCACCGGGGATGATCAGGGGCGGGTTATTTAATGACTAATCATCTAAGTGTTAGATGATTATTAAGTTTTAATTTATTATTTATTATTAGGCAAATAAATTAATTGAAATTATAAAATTATAAAAAAAAATTTAGATAACAATTAAACCAAATAACTTAACTCACTCTGCTACTCCTAATTTTTTGCAATAGATAAGTTGCGGTGGTGGGTACAAAACTCTATGCTTCCATACAAACGCACTTCCCGTTTCATTTGGAAACTACACCCTTTAGACTTCAGGGTAATAAATAATCTCTAAACCTTGGAGATTATCTAACGGGTATTTTTCGTACTTTTTGCTAACCGCGTACGTAACCCGGTTATCAAAAGTGTTAGGCGCATACAGGAGCTGATCGGTCTTTTTTGGAGGCTATCTCCTCTTAGAGGAGTTAATGCTATGTGCTGAAAAAAATATATATCATTTATTGACCTTTTATCTGTAAACTGGAAGTACAAAAATGTTCTACGAGTTCATTAACCATGTGAAAAAAATTAACAAAGTGAAGCTGTTTTGGACTGAAAAATTGTATCTCCTTCTAAACGACTTGGAATTTTGTACTTTTTTCTACACCATAATGTCGGCAAAGACTTTATCTACAAGTTGGAAGTATGATTTTGTGATGCGACGGTTTTTCATATGGCAAATAATCATTTTAAGTTTTTCCGTATTATTATAGGGCGTTAACCTTTGAAGGTGGTCGCGCGGGCGACGGGCGGCAGTGCCACTCTGGCTGTTGTACGGGGAGGTTGTGTTCGTCTGGCTCGCGATGACACTTCATTATTACGATTTATTTATTATTCTCAGTCATCCGCACACGACCCGGAAACTTTATTTCGTGTATGATAAAATAGTTTGTAAATAAGTAGATATAAGTACATAATTATATCTGTCGAGCAAGGACGATTTTAGACCTAAAGTAGTACTTTTAATATACCGTAGGTATACTTATTGACTACCCATTGTTGTTGTGTGTACCTTCGTATAGCTTATATGGAAAATGCCAAAAAGATCAGTAAGCTGGAGAAAGCTCTGAAAGCTCAAAGGATGATAGAAGTAATGTATGTAAGTATAACTATACTATCAGGTAGGTAGAAGGTTCATTTTATTTTAGCAATTTTTCGCTATTTTTGCTATTAGCGATATTATCCAAATTACTCATGTTTGTATTAGGTATTTATTGTAGGAGATCGAGGAACAGGCAAATACACAAGAAAAAAAATCTTATAATGCCTAATGAAAATCATGTCCAGTAAGTATCAACCATAGAGTTTTTGTAGTACCTACAAACCATGCAATTATTGATTCATTTATCATTATTCATTTATTTATTATTCATTTACAGATGTACAGTGACTGGATAAGTTAAAACTGGAGTAAAAATGCCTGTGTTAGAGGTAAAACATTCATAGTGCTTAGGTAGGTACAATAAGTAGGTATGACATGTGTTCTAACCCGGTTCATGATCATCATCAGATTTCTAATATCACACTCTTCGTGAATACGCAGCTGATCAGACTAAAATCTAATAAGTAATTACCAAAGTCAAAACCATCCTATGCCTCTCCGAAGTGAGGCACTAGGTACACCCCCAACCTCTCACTTGACTCCAATCCGATCCAAGAATAGGAACTACGCTGCTGCCTGCAGCTAAGAGACACATAGATTGAGAGTGAATTCTGTAATACTTACTTTGACATGAAATGGAAATGGGATTCGAACTGTAAAGGAGACTGGGTTAAAACGGTACATAGACTTTTTTCATCTTGTAGAGTTCGAGATTTGTAAAACAGTTTTGATAAGTTTTGACATGGATTTTGTCAAATTAGTCAACTGAAAACGATCAAAGTCTTTTGCATGAACATAACAAACAAAAATCCTATTATTTTGTATGTTACAGCTAAAACCAATGAAACCAACATCGATTCAAATAACTTACTAGGATTCTAGACCAGAATCAATTCTTATAATTGAAGATGTATTAAAAGTAGAGGAGTGGTATCCGTCACGCCGATTCCCGCAGCGTCGGTTCCCGCAACGTCGACTTTCGTAAAGTCGACCGCGCCTCAATTCCCTTCACGTCGACTCCATTTTTTTTCGATGGTACAGTCGGCAGCAACATCGGGAATTAATCATTAGAGTATATTTTATAAAACCAACATAAGTAATGGAATTTTCCATTACTACCTAGAGCCTAGAGCCCTTAAGTATATAAAAAACTTTGTAAGACTGATAAAATTCCATTACTTATGTTGGTTTTATAAAATATAGGTACTCTAATGATGAACGCATTCACTGCCTAGCATTGGCTAATGTGTGAATAATTAATGTAATAGGTTTATTCCTTTTATTTAATCTTGTGAAAAGATAATTAAGTAAACAAATTTAATCAATATTTTTGCACAAGAGAATATAAAAAAAATAATAACAAAATATTCACAACACAATGATGAAAAAATTAGGAAATATATAAATTGAGATCTGAATAAGAAATGAAATAATATTAATTATATTTATTTGTTTTATCTAATCCACAATCCTTAAATAATGATGATTCTTAGTTAATGGCAATATAAGTCTGGTTGGACTCTTTTATGCCAGTGTCAAGTAATGGAAAATAATAGTAAAATATGAGTTAGCAAGTTATGAAGAATGTTGATATTTTCACCAGAGCCTAGTTCGTTATCCCTGCTAGGGTACACCACGTGCAGGTTAGGTTGGCTTGGGAGACAAGATCTTGGAGTCTCCCTTGTACCCCATCCTTAAATAAATCAATTTAGAAAAGGTAAATGTCAAAATAACAACAAACGTCACTGTCAAAACAGCAAAGCCATCTAACTTATAATAATGACAGTAGCTGTCAAAATTGAAACAGACCTATCTCCAAAACTACACACGTTAGACTTTCAACTAATAGCTCAAATGAAAGGTGGGACGGAAACCTACATTTTCAATGACAGCTGTCAAAATTGAACTGGACCTATCTCCGAAAGTACACACGTTAGACTTTCAACTAATGGCTCAAATGAAAGGTGGGACGGAAACCTACATTTTCGATGACAGCTGTCAAAATTGAAATAGATCTATCTCCGAAACTACACGCGCTAGACTTTCAACTAATAGCTCAAATGAAAGGTGGGACGGAAACCTACATTTTCGATGACAGCTGTCAAAATTGAACTGGACCTATCTCCGAAAGTACACACGTTAGACTTTCAACTAATGGCTCAAATGAAAGGTGGGACGGAAACCTACATTTTCGATGACAGCTGTCAAAATTGAAATAGAGCTATCTCCGAAACTACACGCGCTAGACTTTCAACTAATAGCTCAAATGAAAGGTGGGACGGAAACCTACATTTTCGATGACAGCTGTCAAAATTGAAATAGAGCTATCTCCGAAACTACACGCGCTAGACTTTCAACTAATAGCTCAAATGAAAGGTGGGACGGAAACCTAAATTTTCGACGACAGCTGTCAAAACACAGCTGCCAATTATTATCGCATCATTACCCCGTTTGGATTTTACAATATTTATTAAACTGGCCATCATAAATGAAAATTATATCCATACACGACTCATTTATCTCACCTATAGCTTAAAAACAATGAGTAAAGTTGGTAATACTAAAAATCTAAATAAAATTGAGGCGACTTTTTCACAGAATGATCTCTAACATTCGATGCATAACTGCAGGTAACAAAATATTTCAAATGTCTTTTTGGTATGGAAAATCTTATCGTACAATTACCGAAATAATTAAAAGGGAACACATTTTACATAGATTGCAATCTGCCAGAATTGGTGAGTCCAAGACATTCTAGATCAATGTCATTATGAGACCCAAATTATATTTTAAGAGCTATTGAAGACAAAAATAATTAGCAGAAAAAAATCAAAAAGATAGAAGACGAAAAACAGGAAGAAGAATTAACAGTGACAACTAAAACATAGATGAACAAATATTAGAATAGGAAAAGATAGAAAAAGAAATGACGTGGATAGACTGTAAAAGTGAAACAGAAGAACTATAAATCAAAAACAGAAACATTGAAAGCTATGACAGTGAAAAGGAAACACGTTTAGAGGTCTCGCAAATACTACGCGAAAGTATATTATATATATACCTCATATTATTTTAGTTATCTTGTTGCCCATACTTTTTTGAGACTTGTGTCCTCAGAAGATCTTACCGAAACACACATCAAATCCACGCACTCAAGCACGCACACACACACCCTCACACAAAACACCCGCACACACACATTGCCTTAGATCACAAGGAAATGCTGCCTTAATGCCTTAATAATTATGATTCCAAAATCAAAACTTAATAAAGTTTTTAGTTTTTTTCCTCTGTATAACTTGAAATTTTGCTTTTTCTGTAATCATTGTTTTTATTTTAAGTTATTGTTTGTACACTTAGCTTAATGTCGTTAACCGACCTATATGTTATAAGTAACGGCACTTATACCGCGGAGTGGGAGCCTGGTGACTGTAATACAGGTTTTTTTACAAACCTTACGCAGGCATCAGTCTTGTGCAATGTTGCTCTAATCTAATTTTATACTATACTTGCTACTTTAGTTTTAAATGTAAGCTCATTGTGCAAGAAGAACAATAAATGATTTATTATTATTATATTAAAATTCCGAAGTACAGGACAATATCATAATAGTCTAAGATCCGTAAAGGGACGACCTTCAGCTGCCATATGCTTAATGGATGACAGATAAGTATTAAACCTATATCAATTTCTATATATAAAAAATATGTCGTAGTAAAATAGTAGTAAAATATAGAGTAGGTTGTCTTAAAAATTCCTGGTCAGACTATATAAATAAAAAATTAAAAAATGAAATTTTATTAAATATTGCATAAGTTTAACGAAAAAATTTATGCTATAAAATTTATTACCAACCGAAATTATGAAGCCTATAACATAATATGTACATACATTAAGTTGTTTAATTCGGAAAATTTGGCCTGAATGACGGTTGCCGAGTTTTGAAAGGTGAAAACTTTAAGCGTGTGGAAACTTTTTTAATAGATTTTTTTTGCGTTTAAAATGTATTTTCCTCCCCACTTAACGCAAAAAAAATCTTTTCCAAGTAGCTCCCCTTGGGAGTTCCAAAAGAGGTCGTAAAAATGGTTCTAGGGGGGTTGTATTTTTTTTCTTTAAACTCGAGGAAAATCTTTCTATCCGAACCGGCTATCGAAACCTATCATTCCGTCCATTGCATCGGTATTTCTTCTTAATGGTGTAAAAAACCTAAGTACCACGTAACCGTCATTTTTTATATTGGTTCATTAAGCCCCTTCTCCTCTAGCTCAGATATTTTTTGTTTCAAATCATTCCAACCGTATTACCTACCTATTCGTTGATATCCTACTAACATTATAAATGAGAGAAGTTTGTGTGAATGTTTGTTACCTGTCTCCGTAAATACTAAACCGATTTGGATGAAACTTTCGAATGATTGGGATACCTATGTACCTATATATAGGCTACTTTTGAAGGGGATAGGTACCTACAACGCGAGCGAAGCCGCGGGTAGCAGCTAGTTATAACAACTACCCAACACTACTCCCTAAGTACCGAGTTCTGTTCTCAGATTAGGTTATGGTTCCACAAAACCCAGACCAGGAAAAAATATTTGCTGATATTGTAAAAAATCTCTCGTAGTGGGAATCGAATCCGCATTTCTCATGTATCAGACAGCTATTCGTTTATAACGCCGCGCCGCGCGGTGCCGCGCCGCGCGGTGCCGCGCCGTGCCGCCATGTAGATTTTCCTTATTTTGCGGTTTCCGCGTGAAAACTTTTTCTCGGCGGGGCTGCGCGGAAGGTGCGGGGCCGAAACGATAGCAACGCCTATTTGCTCAAGGTCATCGGCTCAGGTATGCACCTTAAAACGTTGCGGAAAAGAAATCAAAAGGTACGCGATAATTTCCCGATAAATATTACAATACGCGAAAGTTTAAAAAGTTTTACATCCGTACAGAAAAAAAATATTCGCTTGGCCGGTTTTATTTAAATAGAGGTTCTTAGCTATTCTATTTATTTTTTATTTATTTATTTTATTTTATATTTTGCTTCCCTTCTAGGACATGGAACTGTTCGATCTAGAAGACTTCTACTACAACCGTGTCAACATGAGCGGCTGGAGACTGGTGGACCGCAGTTCCGACCGCGTGCAGGAAGCGCTGCTGGTCATGGAGAAGTTCCATCCTATAGGGGCTTCGATTCTCATACAGGGACATATCAAGGTAACTTATACAGGCTGGTCCAGGCTATAACGTCCAAGCGAAGTGAGGAAGTGGGGGGAATAAATCTGCATCGATTTAACATCTACAAGTTCTCAAGGTTTTTATAAGTTGAACCAATTTTATTCCCTTTATTTGGACCTTTTCATTTGAAAGTTATTCTCGTGGATACCACCAGACCGATGACTGAATAACTTTTAATAATACCGGCCGAAGGGTTTTTAGATTTTCAGATTTTTTTATACACCAAATTAATAAATTTTATTTATAATATTTTTGACATTTTATATATATTTGACGTCACAAATCTGTCAACCCAAACAAAATCTTGAGCATCGTGTTTGTTGTTTTCCTATCTTTGAAAGAGAATATAGTTTAAATAAATAAATAATGCTGGACAGAATTCACACAGCATCATCTAGCCCCAAGCTAAACAGAGCTTGAGTTATGGGCACTAGATAACTGATATACATACCTAATACAATACAATACATAGATAGACATTTTTTATTATACATAGAAAACCAGAACACCCTGAACTAATGTCTGCAGATCGTACAGACATTTGTCCCGAGGCGGGAATCAAACCAGCAACCTCCTGCGTCGCAGGCAGACCTTCGCCCACCGCTCCACAGAGGTCTTCGAGTTTTAGTGTGTTTGCAGTCTGTTTGACGCTCCCATAGGTTTTGGTGTTCTTTTTCCGAGGTTGGTCTCTTTATCTTGCCACCTCCGCTTCTTGCAGACCGAGCCAGCACTCATATACGATGCTGTCCAGATCCTAGCACAAGCGATCGCTAGTACCGACCACGTGCCCTCTGAAAACGTGTCCTGTGAGAAGGACACACCTTGGACTCACGGGAGAAGCCTGCTGGACAATATCAACATGGTAGGTCACGTGCCTTGCTAGTTTGAGGATTAAAAGTATGGAAAGTAAAGTACAGTAAGTGAATTATGATGTTCACAACATAAATATAAGAAATAAGAAAGAACTGCACATCCCATCGTATAGATTACGAAAGGTAGGGAAATCATTTATGGGCAATTGCGTACGCTTTTATAACAAGCTTCCACCTGACGCAACTGAGCTCCCTATTCGGAAATTTAAACACACAAACGAACTCTTATCAAGAAAGCCTTTTACTCTATACATGATTAATAATAATAATAAATTATAAAATTTATTTATTGACAAAAGATAGGTTAACAAAGTCGGTACTTATAGGCTATTTTACTCCTTACCCTAACGATTGGTAGTCTCTGTAGTACAAACATACTTGTATTAAACCTATCAGGGTCAAAGATAATGACACCTTGCTCTAACTAAGTTTAAATTAAACTTGTGTTTAGACACAAGGGCTCACACCTCCGGCGACTTTTAGGCTCACTGGTACTTACTAACTTTTACAGCACATTACAATATTAAAGGAATAAATATAATACTTTTAACAAACTTAACATTTAAATATTGTAGATATATGTATTTGCATGTCTCAGTCTAAATATAATCTGATTTAGATACAAGTCAATATTTATGTAAAACTAACTAAGCTTAACATTATTTTCCTTAAATACCATTGTCGGTGCGGAAGTGGGCGACATCTGGCCAAGCATTAACATCATTGATGTAATCTATGTAATTTTAGCTTTAGTTAGAACTATAATGGTAGTGATTCTGTTGTAACTAAAGCTAAAATTACATAGATTACATCAATGATGTTAATGCTTGGCCAGATGTCGCCCAGTTCCGCACCGACAATAGTATTTAAGGAAAATAATGTTAAGCTTAGTTAGTTTTATATAAATATTGACTTGTATCTAAATCACATTATATTTAGACTTAGATATGCAAATATTGTATTAGTTTGTAAGTCATATATACACTTACTAGTGGTTTATTTTCCACTTCTTCCACGAGTGGACAAAAAAAATTAAGTGGACAAAATCAATAACACCTTGTTTCTTATTTGATAATAATTACTATTTATAAACGTATTTATAGTATAAAATTTGACTTATCTAAGTGCTTGCTTACTTTGTAAGCTTAAAGAAATAAACGGTTTTGATATTTGAAAGCAAGGGACTAAATAAAATAAATAATGCTGGACAATTCACACAGCACTATCTAATCCCTAGCTACGAGTAAGCAGAGCTTGTGTTATGGGTACTAGATAACTGATATACATAATACAATACATTACATAAATAGATATTTTTTATTATACATAGAAAACTACCAGAACACCCGGAACTAAGACCTGCAAAATAAGGTACCTTTTATAGGGCAATGTATATACGCTTCTACAACAAAACTCCTAGTGAGTTGCAAAAATTATCTAGGTACTTAATCTAACTAGTTACACTAATATTAAAAAGTAGAAAGATTTGTTTGTATTGAATAAGCTCAGAAACTACTGGACTTAACTAACTAACTACCCTGTCTTGCTTATATTTTATCGCCTATGTTCATCAGTGATAATCATCATCATCAGCCTATACCAGTCCCGGCTGGACATAGGCCTCCCCTAATGAGCGCCATAGCGCCCTGTCTTCACCTTGCCGCATCCAGCATCTGCCAGCAGTCTTTCGCAAATCGTCATCCCACCTGGTCGGAGGGCGTCCTACACTACGTTTGCCGAGTCGCGGTCTCCACTCAAGAACACGTTTACCCCAACGGTTGTCGGCCATTAGGTAATAGTACCTCGGTAGTCGAAAATTCTTGGGAGTAATTTGATTATCTTAACTTTTTTTTATATTTTTCTTTTTTTATCTCATTTCTCCTGATTTTTCTGACCTTAATGCTTAACACCTCAGATACAAGCGCACGGCTTAACGGGCCCCATAGCGTTCAAAGACGGCCAACGCACCGACTTCAAACTCCAACTGATGCGTCTATCTGGAGGAGAGGCGGGGGGAATCGTGCTGGCGGGGCATTGGACCCCCAAGGAGGGCCTCGCGATTACCGACCCCGCGGCGTACAAGCGGGACCCCCCGCCGAATGTGACGCTTACTGTTGTCACTGTTGAGGTAAGAACTCAAGCATCATTCGACCTGCAGTTAAGAAGAGTAAGTAAAAATCAGAGTAATTTTTAATCATCATCAGCCTACGTTAGCCCACAGCTAGACATAGCGCCCTATCTTCAGCTTGACGCATCTAGCAATTGCCTGCAGTCTTTCGCAGGTCGTCATCCTGGCCAGAGGGTATCCTACACTACGATTACCAAGTCGTGGTCCCACTCATGAACACGTTTACCCAGTCTACCCCAGCGGGAGTTGGTTCTTCGTGAGATATGGCCGGCCTACTGCCATTCAGTTCGCTATTTTTTGTATTATATATATAAATATATACATGTACATCATATTCTTTTATTTTTATATTTTATGATTCTTTACTATTCAGTGTATCACTCGCTCGTAGACTATGACCGCAGAGAGAAAAAACATTGATTGCCAAAATAGAATGGCTTCAGAATAATGTTGGTGATTGTGAACGGACTTTGAAAAACTGTACCCCAGTATTTTTGATTGCATAGTAAGTTCATTCCTAGAACCTTTCTTCTTTACTAGTTTCTGCCCGTGGCTTTGCACGCGTTTTAACAGATAAAAGGCCTATATGTTAATCCAGGTCTAGAATTACGTATTTGCAATTCAGGCCGATCTGTTCAGTAGTTTTCATGTGATACCTAGTCAGAAAATAGACTACCGTAGCATTTATCACCGCACCCAGCTTAATTTCATCTAAGAACAAACTTATGGTATGACTTATCCATCGAGAATGCGTACTGTAAAGTTTAATTACTCACTAATGAATGATTCTATTAAAAAAAAACTTTCAAAGTGATGGTTCTATTTTATTAAAACAAAAACCATAATCATGTCAAATATGTTATAATGTCGATAAAATAACAAATAACTTACAAACGACTTGCTATCCTATTAATAAACTTTTTAGGATCTTTTCTCCTCGAGCAGCCATCTGACACACACACACACACACATGCACTTACAAACACACATTCAAATAGTTATCAGTGCTATCTCTTTTATAAAAAGCCTATTTAGATTTTTATTTTTGTATTTGAATTTTATAATACTTAACTTAATATGTCATAAACAAGTAATTAATAATAATGTAATTAATCTTATTTATTATTTGCGTATAAATAATTAATTATTAATAATTTATTTAGTTTATTTGTTAAAACATGTATGTATTTGTATGGAAGAGCAGGACATCCTGGCACAAGTAGGTATATTTACATACTTAAAAGGATGTCCTAAAAATTGTTTATCATATAAAAATTGTTTATCATATAAACAATTTTCAATTTTCTCCTAAGACTGTAAAAATAATAATTGTTTTTCAGGAGAAACCCTACGTAATGGTGAAAGAAGGCTGGAACCTGCAAGGAAACGCGCGTTTCGAGGGGTTCTGTATAGACCTCCTTGCTCGGGTAGCCTCGAGAGCGGGGTTCCACTACCGACTGAGACTCGTGCCAGATAACATGTATGGGGCCCGGGACCCCAATACGGGGCATTGGAACGGGATTGTACGGGAATTAGTTGATAGAGTAAGTAATTAAATTAAATTAAATAATGCTGGACAATTCACACAGCATTATCTAGCCCCAAGGTAAGCAGAGCTTGTGTTATGGGTACTAGATAACTGATATACGTAATATTATACATTACATAGATAGATATTTTTTGTTATACATAGAAAACACCCAGACCAACGGAACAAATTTCTGCAGATCGTACACAAATTTGTTCCGAGGCGGGGATCGAACCCGCAACCTCTTGCGTCGCAGGCAGACTCTCGCCCGCTGCGCCACTGAGGTCGTTATATAGTTAATCTTTTTAGAAATAAATAAAAAAAATATGTTTATATATCGGAAGTCGGCTCAGCCAAAAGTACATTGTTTATCGAGGGATAGGAATAAGATGAAACAAAAAATAAGCCAGTCAATAGATCGATACAAATGCTGCCTAATCGCAGCAAATGTTAAAAACTGTTTAGCAGACTTTTCAGACAAAATTAATGAATAAGGATGATGACAGTATCAAAATCAAAAAGTCTTTATTTCCATAAATACAAAAATGTAAACTTAGAAAAGGTCAAATTCTTAAAATAAAACATTGACACGGAAATAAAGTGATATTTTTGGTTTCGGTCGCTTCGGTATGTAGACTAAAGTAAAGAAGCGACGAAGAAACCTTTAGCCTGTTAGTTGTTATTTTTGTACCTATAGCGTTTTGAAAAACACTTTACATTGCACATCATCATCATCAGCCTATACCAGTCCACTGCTGGACATAGGCCTCCCCTAATGAGCGCCATAGCGCCCTGTCTTCAGCTTGCCGCATTCAGCATCTGCCAGCAGTGTTTCGCAAATCGTCATCCCACCTGGTCGGAGGGCGTCCTACACTACGTTTGCCGAGTCGCGGTCTCCACTCAAGAACACGTTTACCCCAGCGGTTGTCGGTTGTCGGGTACATTGCACACATATACACAATATAAAAAAATTATATATAAAAAATATAGGAGGTCTAGCAAAATCTCACAACATCTCACCAAGGGGAGAGAGGGGGCCATCCAAAATTACCCCCACGTAATTTATGGATGGCTCCTTACGGCCCGTAACTCTGGTCAGTACCCGACATTAGAAACGCAAGTAGGTACAGCACGCTTGTATTATTGGAGGTTAGTATTTACCATTCCGTTAGTTTTTGTCATGCATCTCATCATCACCCTTAGATAAATAAAATAAATATAAGTAAATAATGCTGGACTATACACACAGCATTATCCAGCCCCAAGCTAAGCAGAGCTTGTGTTATGGGTACTAGATAACCGATATACATAATATAATACAATACAGAGATAGATATTTTTATTATATATACAAAACGACCAGAACACCCTGAACAAATGTCTGCAGATCGTACACACATTTGTCCCGAGGCGGGAATCGAACCCGCAACCTTCTGCGTCGCAGGCAGACCTTCGCCCACCGCGACACATCGGTCGTCATATGTAATTAATTTTATATATTATGTAATTTTCGTTTCAGAAAGCAGATATAGCTGTTGCTTCTATGACCATAAACTACGCGCGAGAGGCCGTCATAGACTTCACCAAGCCGTTCATGAATCTTGGGATCGGTATACTTTTCAAGGTAAGGGACTGATCCTGACTGTAGAGGTCTTATGACCGATATTGATCATAATCATAATCATTTATTTGCAGGAATGTTGGTACAATAGGTCTTAATAAAATGTTTAATAGCTCCAATACATTCTGCCGTCAAGGCGTGCAAAGTTAGTACAAGTTTTTATAAAATGTACTTAAAAAAATAATAATATCAGGAATTTAATACAAATAAATAAAACCAATAAATGAAAAAATCAAAAACAATAATAGTCAAAAATTTGTTACCCGTGTCATTAAAAAGTTTTGTAATTAGTAAAATATTCCTTTATGTCATAAAAACATCTTTCCATCAACCACTTTTTTAATTTAATGTTAAATGAATAAGATGACATTGTTTTAAATTCACTAGGTAACTTATTATAAATGCGAACTGCCTGATGATACACATTCTTATTAACTAGTTCTACTCTGCATTTCGGAGCATAGAGCTTGTCTTTATGTCTCGTGCGTCTCTCCATCACATCAGCGTGAGTCTTAAAGTATCGAGGATATTGATTCACAAACAAGCAAATTTCTCTTATATACATGCAAGGCAATGGAAGTATATTATAATTCTTAAACAGTGGCTTGCAGCTATCGGTACTCCAAGCGCCACAGACAGCCCGCACGCACTTTTTTTGATTAATAAATGCTTTTTGTACATCTGTTGAATTTCCCCACATGCTCAGTCCGTACGCCAGGGTTGAATCCCATTAGATGAACACTGGCTCGCTACATCCACGTATTGCAAAGCAACACACAACCCACCAACGGCTCCCGAGCAACTGGCGTTCCCCCGCGCTACGGACTTGCCTGACACGTCAGTTGACCACGTCAACTCACTGTCTGTCACCCGTCAATGACGTATGACAGTGACAGCTTGCTTTGGCAATACATGGACCACGAGATAGTGTAAGTTTGCATGGCATTTAGTTTCTGCAAACACTACACTGACTTTTGGAACGTGGCGTTAAATTGACCCTCTAATTCAGTCCGTCGTCGATGACTTAAAAGTAGAATTGGGATTGGGAACCTACCTTTCTTGTTCCTGGACTATTTTCCGCAACTAGGCCACAGGTGGGCCCTTTTTGCGTGACAGGTGGGGGGGCTGCTAATCTAACCACCTGATGTCCTCTAGAAGGGCCAGCAGCTCGCTGATGCCGCTGCATGCCCAGAGTGCGGGTAAGCACTATAACAAAAATCCTTAGTAATACAAATAACTGATCTCTATGGTTCCAGGTACCAACATCGCAGCCGACCCGTCTCTTCAGCTTCTTGAATCCTCTGGCTATAGAAATCTGGCTGTATGTACTGGCTGCCTACATACTGGTGTCTTTTACACTGTTCGTGATGGCTAGATTTTCGCCTTACGAGTGGTAAGTGTTCATGCGCCAGCTTTAAGATGGTACCCCGAGCCAAACTAGCGCCGCCACCTATTTTATCTTATTATTTCGTTGAACAAAGGTAATTTAAAAATTTACAAAGGCAGTTTGTGATATCTATTATAAAGTTTTTTTTATGCCCTATGTTTCGAAAATACGATCACATAAAATATTCTCGATAGAAAAAAGTCGCAGAGTTACTTTTAGTTTTTACTAAAACCTTAAAGGAAGAACAGAAATTAAGATCTAGAGAATTAGCATGGGAATTGAATTAAGTATAAAGAACATTTTACATGTTTAGGTTTTTATGTTTTAATAATGTTCTAATTAATACTTAGATTATAACTTTCACCCACTTTGACGACCTCTGTGGCGCGGTGGGCGAAGGTCCGCCTGCGACGCAAGAGGTTGCGGTTTCGACTCCCGCCTTGGGACAAATATTTGTACGGTCTGCAGGTATTTGTTCAGGGTGTTCTAGTCGTTTTCTATGTTATAATAAAAAATATCTATTTAAGTAATGTATTGTATTAATGTATATCAGATATCTAATACCCAAGCTCTGCTTACTCGTAGCTTGGGGCTAGATAATGCTGTGTGAATTATCCAGCATTATTATTATTAATAAACTATAACTTGATTTTTGGGCTAGTCATATCGTCTGCCTCGTCGTGATTGAAAATTAACTTAGGTACCTACCTACTTTACTTAATAGAAGTAAAAAAAAATTTTTGCTTACACACTTTGCTTACAACGCACAAAAGTTGTAGACGTAGGTATGCGGATCGCGAGACTAAAGTGGATATGGGCAGGACACGTTGCAAGGCGGGATGACGGCCGATGGACCAAGGCGGTCACAGAGTGGTACCCGGTAGGCGCGAAGCGCCCTCGAGGTAGACCACCTGCCAGATGGTCGGACGACATCGTCAGGGTGGCCGGAAGACTGTGGATGAGGTTCGCACAGGATCGATTTAACTGGCGTGTAAAAGAGGAGGCCTATACCCAGCAGTGGGTGCCAACGGGCTGATGATGATGATGACACACTTTGGTGGCTTTGTAATTAAGGGGCCCCGTTACCCTGAGGACCCCATATCGTTGATACGTCTGCTATGGTGGCGGTAGCTACGTCACCTCGTCTCCATTTTAGTTGAACAATAACACCACTTTTTCCCCAGGTCGACAAGCACCCACGTCTGTGGACACGAGACAAAACTCCTCACGAATCAGTTCAGTGTGTGCAATTCTTTCTGGTTCATCACGGGGACATTCCTTCGGCAAGGCTCAGGACTCAATCCAAAGGTAAATGGCAGGATAGGGCTCCACCCAAAGCTCTAACGCCCGAATATTCAAACGCGTACGTCTCAAGTCGTGATTTTTTTACAGTTTTCAATGAAAATGTGTCATAAATTCGTCATTTGAGACGCGTTTGAGTATTCGGGGGTAAGGCTCTAAAAGGTATATAGGGCTCTATCCGAAGATGTGAAGGGCCTAGGGCTCCATCCAAAGGTAAGCTGCAGGGCTCAGTTGGGGCTCAATGCAAAGCCTAAATGTAAACGTCTACAATTAACTCTGATTCATCACGGGGACGTTCCTACAGCAGGGTTCAGGGCTCTAGGGTATTATAGAGCTCTGTCCAAAGATGTGAAGGGCCTAGGGCTCCACTCAAAGGTAAGAAGCAGGGCTCAGTCGGGGCTCAATCCAAAGCTATGTGTATTCGTAGGGCATGAGACCAAACTCCAAATAGTTCCGCGTCTGCAATTCTTTCTGGTTCATCACGGAACCATCCCATTATTAGCGGCGTTTTATATTTTTTGTTTCATGTTTTTATTTTTCATATATTTTCATTTTTTGTCTCATATTTTTATGGCCAGTAGTGTTATACGGTAGCGAGGCTTGGACCCTAAAAGTATGTCCAGCAGTGGACTGGTATAGGCTGATGATGATGATGAATAGAAAAGAAGCAAAAACTAGATTTGTGCACTGACGTTGCTTTACTCTGTCTCGGGCCTCCCGCTCTTATGAAGTTTTTCACAGATTTTGCGTTATGTTTGTTTTGGAGGTTAAATTTAGCCCGCTATAATGTAATATACCTACCTAACTAACTAATTCAGCTATTCTCGAACCGAATGGTCTGTTGCGTGACGATGGTAAGAGGCCCGACGGCATGACTCTAGTCCCAGGGAGTTGGGGAGGCCTATTGTGTGGGACGTTACATGCGTCGACACACTCGCGCCTTCCCATCTTCCTAGGACTTCCGTGAGGGCTGGTGCGGCAGATTTAGCCGAAGATCTCAAGGCGCAAATATGCAGGTCCCGACAGAGCCTACTCATTTGCTCCCCTTAGAGTCGAAACCCTAGGTCCGTGGGGTACCGAGGCTCTCCGGGTTTTCAAAAAATTATCTGAACGTCTGGTCGAAGCGACGCGTGACCCGAGAGCTGGTGAGTATCTGGCACAGCGCATCAGCATTGCCATACAGCGGGGCAATGCAGCCAGCGTCTTAGGCACGCTTCCAACTGGTATTGATATGGATCAGTTGAGCTACCTGTAGATTGTTTGCAACAGTTTGCAGATAGCTTAATTGTTTCTATTGTAAATACTAGTCTTAATTTTAATTTGTTATTTGATTGTTATTTTCTTTCTGAATAGAGTTAATTATAAAAAAAACATGGAAATCCTGCCTCATCCTTTCAGGCAACATCCACCCGTATTGTCGGTGGGATATGGTGGTTCTTCACACTGATTATCCTATCCTCGTATACTGCAAACTTGGCTGCTTTCCTGACAGTCGAGAGGACTGTGCTGCCGATTCAGAGCGCGGCGGATCTAGCAGCACAGAACAATATCCAATATGGAACGCTCAATGGAGGGTCTACGATGACGTTCTTTAGGGTGAGTGAGTGGGTCACTTTTGTACGAAAACGTGGTCTTTACGCAGCAAAATAACTTATACCTACGCATCTTAGCAAACATAATATCAAACAGATAGTTGTAAACCTCACTTCCAAAAATTAAGGATACTAACCCTGCCCTGCATATATATACTTGAAATGTGTAAATTCGTCCATAAAAAATTCTATAAAACCCGAGAAGAAACATGGGGTATGTTTCTTCTCGGGTCATACCAATACATCCGACAGAGAACCAAGGTTATCGATAAAGCTCAAAGAATTAGCAGGCTGAAGTGGCAGTGGGCTGGCCATATCTCGAGAAGAACCGACAAGCGCTGGAGTAAACGTGTTCTTGAGTAGAGACCGCGACTTAGCATACGTAGTGTAGCCCTCCGCTCGGTGGGATGATGACCTTCGAAAGACTGAAGCAGATGCTGTATGCGTCAAGCTGAAGAAAGGGCGCTATGGCACTCATTAGGGGAGGCCCATGTCCAGCAGTGGACTAATAGAGGCTGATGATGATGATGACTTACCTCTGCTCTGGCTCATATGCATGATAATAACATGTGGAAGCTTTATATGGGTTCGTTTAATTTAAAGCCTGTATTACCACGCTTCCGACTGGTATTGATATGGATCAGTTGAGCTACCTGTAGATTGTTTGCAACAGTTTGCAGATAGCTCAATTGTTTCTATTGTAAATACTAGTTTTAATTTAAATTTATTATTTAATTGTAATTTTCTTTAATTTTTTTTAATAAAATACATTTTACGCCTTTATATAAAATAACCCTAAAATCAGTGTTTTAAATGTTTACTGACACTGATTTCCAGGACTCCAACATAGACATATACCAGAAGATGTGGCAGCACATGTCCACCACCTCCCCCCCAGCGCTGGTCTCCTCATACGAAGAGGGGGTGAGGAGGGTGCTGAACGGGAACTACGCGTTCCTGATGGAGTCCACTATGCTGGACCACAGAGTCCAGAGAGACTGTAACTTGACGCAGATTGGAGGGTTACTAGACTCTAAGGTGAGGCCGATTTTTGATCAATGTGGCTCTGGAACGTAGACGAAGCCAATTTATTTTTATAGTCTATTCTAGCGGCACGCGTTGTTTAATATCAATATAATAATAAACATATAATAAAATAAATATATAATAAAACAGTTCCCGTCCAGAGAAACTATAACTTGACGCAGATTGGAGGGTTACTAGACTCTAAGGTGAGGCCGATTTTTGATCTATGTGGCTCTGGAACGTTGACGAAGCCAATTTATTTTTATAGTCTCTTCTAGTGACACGCGTTGTTTAAGGCTATTTCTTTCTCAAGGGAACTGATTTATAGGATAAAAGTAGCCTATTTTACTCTCCATCCTTTCAACTAACTCTATGCCAAAAATCAAGTCGATTGGTTGCTTATTTAGGGTGTGGAGAAACGACAAACAATCACATTTTCGCATTTATAATATTAGTATAGATAGACCTTCGTTTGACCACAATCTCACCTGATGGAAAGTGAAGATGTGGCCGACGATGTATCACAAAGGTCTAGAAGATACCTTTTTACTCTTGTCTTGAAGAGACCCAGGTTGTTCTTGACGGAAAAAATAGCAGCAGGGAGCGTTTGTTTCTTTCCACCCTAAATACTGCAACACGGATCCGTTTCCAAAACTACTTTATAGATACCGGGATCAGCGTGTAATAGTACATTGTTTATCGAGGGATGAAAATGACTGATTCCCGACTGCGCTGAGGGCCTCAATACACACGAGTTGGGAATCGCATTTTCTTCCGAGTTATACACAGTGCTTTATACTACACCTATGAGGAAAATAAAACACATTTTTGTTTATAATTTATATTAAAATTATTACAATTATTGAAACTCAAAAGCATATACTGCCAAGTTTTCTTAAAAAATGCAAGTGGCCAGTAACATTTTGGTGGGCTTCGAGATAAAAACTTTTTATTTTGGCACCGCCTGTTTCTAGCCTTGAATTTTGAATTAAAAAAGGAAAGGAGGGAGAAAGTGCTTTACTTTCTCCCCTGCTGCAGCGGGGAGAAAGTAAATCCCATATATTTTGCCGCCCGCATTATTTGATCGCTTGGATTTACGTACTTTCTTCCCTTTTTTCAAGTAAGAACTAATATACTTTCCGAATTAGGTGGAGTATAAAAATGTTTATTAATATAGGTTTATTTATATTATTTGTTTATTTTTATTTTTATTATTTGTTGGAAACTGATCCCGGTATCAGTGGATACAACTTGGCGGGATCAGTGGCTAATTACATCTGATCCCGGGATCCATGGACATCAACCCGTATTCCAAACCTGTGAAGTTTAATGATATCCCCAGGGCTACGGCATAGCAACATGGAAAGGCAGCCCCTGGCGAGACAAGATATCCCTCGCGATCCTGGAGCTCCAAGAGAAAGGTGTCATCCAGATCCTGTACGACAAATGGTGGAAGAACACTGGAGACGTCTGCAATCGAGACGGCAAAGACGGCAAGGCGAACCCACTGGGTGTGCAGAACATTGGTAAGGGTTGACCGCTAGTGTAGTATTGAGTTGCTCGACTGTCTTTTGTTGGTCGTGACGGTAAGATGCTCTTTGAAAGCTGTCAAAAACAAAAGATGTTCGAGCATACTCCGGTCGCGCTATATTACTGCTTGAGTAGAAAAAGCACAGCACTGATTTCTGAGTCAGCTTTTGGTTTGATTATATTTTAGGGTTAATTTGACTTAGTGTCTGATTTAGATGGGAACAAATATTTTTGAGGACCTATTTTTTTAGATGATTTTGAAGCCTTATGTTCCAATAATTTAAATAATTCTAATCACCTTATCTCACCTAACACATAAGTTGGTAGAATGAGTGTTGCAATTCAGAATATATTTTACAGTGTTGCAAGTGGTTAGACACAATTGACTTGTAATATTTTATTACTAAGAAATGACTACTATGACCCTTGACTGATTATTACACTTTTATTATTTAGAGACTTTACTGATAGTGGCGTAAACGGGTTCACTACTAGATATTCTAAAAGCTAGTAGTCAACCAGTGTCGCGGGACTAGATCCTGTACCGATAAATGGTGGAAGAATACAGGATACGTCTGCAACGGCAAAGACGGCAAGGCGAATCCTTTGGGAGTGTAAAACTTTGGTTAGGGTTAATCGCTAGTGTTAACATAGCTAATATTTGACTGTATTTTGTTAGTAAGACGAGACGGTAAGATGCTCCTTGAAAGCTGTCAAAAACAAAAGATGTTCGAGCATACTCCGGTCGCGCTATCTTACTGCTTGAGTAGAAAAAGCACAGCACTGATTTCTGAGTCAGCTTTTGGTTTGATTACATTTTAGGGTTAATTTGACTTAGTGTCTGATTTAGATGGGAACCAATATTTATGAAGACCTATATTTTTTTAGATGATTTTGAATCCTTATTTCGAATGTTCCAATAATTTAAATAATTCTAATCACCTTATCTCACCTAACACATAAGTAGGTAGAATGAGTGTTGCAATTCAGAATGTATTTTACAGTGTTGCAAGTGGTTAGACACAATTGACTTGTAATATTTTTATTACTAATAAACGATTATTATGACCCTTGACTGATTATTACACTTTTATTATTTAGAGACTTTACTGATAGTGGCGTAAACGGGCTCACTACTAAATTATAAGAGCTAGTAGATAGTCAACATGTTCAGCGGGACTAGATCCTGTACCGACAAATCGTGGAAGAACACGGGAGACGACTGCAACGGCAAAGACGGCGGCAAGACGAATCCACTGTTTGTACAGTACGTCTAAAATGAGTTGTCATAGTAAGATCGCCTGACGTTACTACAGTAGATACGTAAATACGTAGGTAGGTAGTATAATTAACTAACTAACGTAACTACAGTAGTATTTTTTTTACTATTTCGTTACTATGACACCTATCAAATTTTTAACTCATGCTACCAAATTGCTAAGCAAATGAAGCCCTAACTACAGAGACTAAGTATACTTTACTACACAGTGACTTAGGATAGTTATCTACGTATCTACGTTTCAAAACAGTTTTCGAAATTTCTGTAGGTTTCATACTTTTCGAAATATTTAGTAAAAAGTCGACCGAGACGGCAAAGACGGCAAGGGTGTGAAGAAAAGAACATTGGTACCTAAGAGTTAGTCGCTAGTGTAAAGGTCTTACTGCTTGGGTAGAAGTTGGTTTGGTTTTACAGGACTCACGTTTTGACCTTCGATCGAGGTATGCTTGACTGGTTTTGTAGCTGGTTTTGACGGATTTGACTGCTTTATTGCTAGTAACACTCTAGAGTTAATAAAGCTCATAATCAAAAGCTTTAAAGCTTGCGCTTTTATAGGTAGAAACAGCTGGCCGACGAAATCTCATTTCTCAAGTGACACTTATAGGGGGTGACCTATGATGCCATTTTCTGAAAAGGATAGACATAGCATTTCGTATTCATAGGAGCGGGATAGAGCAGAGCGGCGTAAGTGCAAAAATCTAGTTTGTGCTAACCACAAAATAATAGCAATTTTGAAAATCTACACACATACCGTCTGCTTTATATTCTGTTTGTTTGTTTACTGTACAAAGTATCAAAGATTATTTTGAAGTTTTTATTGAATAGCGACGATTTATTGTTCAATTTAACTAGATAGAGGTTTGGTTTTTTTCTTCTATCGAAAAAAAATTATATAATCGTGTTTTCGAAACACTACGTTCTAGCATAAATCCTGAACTATAAATTACATTAATCTCAAAGTAAATGCTTCATTATTAATGAAGATATGATCGCTGACGCTAAGCGATTTCAGGTATCATCTTGCTCAACCGCACAACAGCCTATAATGGTCCACTGCTGGACGCAGACCTCCCCCTGATTTTTTTATCTAATGAATAATGCCCGTAATCCCCACGCTAGGCATGCGGGTTGGGGATCGCAGTTCGGTGCTAGAACTATTCTGCAAGAGGCGCTGCTACCCGCCCCCTAGTGTATGTCCCTTAGTCGCCTCTTACGACACCCACGGGAAGAGTTGAGGTCGTGCAAATTCTAGGCCACAAAAGCCACGAAAGCCTTTTTGTACAGAAAAGTTTTGACAATTTGTTTGAATTTATTAATTGATAGATTTTGCAACTCACTAGGAGTTTTGTTGTAGAAGCGTATACATTGCCCTTTGAAAGATAAATTTATCTTGTGAAGCCTGGTTGTGGGCACAGCGAGTTTATGTTTATTTCTAGTATTAATATTATGTATATCGCTATTTTTAGGGAAGCTTTTGATATTTTATGAGTGTACAACAAGTTTTCATAAATATATATATTGACAGGGAACTGTTATTATTTTTATTAGGGTATATTAGGTTTATTAGGGTTGGCCAGTTAATTTATGGATTTGTTGCAGGTGGCGTGTTCGTGACTCTACTGTGTGGTTTAGCGTTAGCGATAGTGGTCGCCATTTTGGAGTTCTGTTGGAATACCAAGAAGAACGCGTCGCAGGGACGCCAGTCGCTCTGCAGTGAAATGGGGCAGGTAGGTTGATATAATTTACCTACCTGCTTTCACATCAGCATACACAAAATTATATTTAGTACATAATACCCTGTTTAAGGCGCATACCCCACCCAAAGTGGCGCCGCCGCGCCGCGCCACCTAATTTATCTTATTATTCCGTTTAACAAAGGAGTTTTCAAAAATCCATCTTCCAGTTTGTGATACCTATCATAAGATTTTTTAATGCCTCTGTAATAGTTTTATTCTATTTAGTTTAGGCACGGGAAAAATATTGAAAAATCCCGACCTTTAGTTTTTAAAATAATAATTAAAATGAAATTACCACTATACTGACGCATGTCATAAAAAACATAAAAGTCCTACGAAATGTTTACATCCCCTTATAAAGGCACCTTCGTCGCGGATATTCGACCGCTGCCGCGGTCAACGACCCGCGACATCATCGGAGCGGGCGACGCGCCAGTAGGAGGTACCACGAATGCGATCTTACTTCCCTATGCTACTCTATTGACTTCTTTGAAGCTGGCGCCTGAAACAAGCGACCCAGCTTGACCCCTACATACATCCGGCAGTGTATGTTGCTATGGCGCTAAGATAAATACCTACCTAAATAGATAAATATTTGTACAGGAGTTGCGAACCGCAATGCGCGGCGGCTCGTCCAACCGCTGCGTGCTGCGGCCCGGCTGCTCGCGGTGTTCTCCCGCCACACACGTGCCGCCTGCGCCAGACGAGTACGAGGTTAGAAGTATTACCTATAGTTATAGGTAGTTAGAATAAATAAATGAATAAATAAATAATGCTGGACAAATCACACAGTATTATCTAGCCGCAAGATAAGCAGAGCTTGTGTTAAGGGTACTAGATAACTGATGTACATAATACAATACAATACATAGACAGATATTTTTATTATACATAGAAAACGACCGGAACACCCTAAACAAATGTCTGCAGATCGTATACGTTTGTTCTGAGGCGGGAATCAAACCCGCAACCTCCTGCATCGCAGGACCTTTGCCCACCGCGCCACAGATCAGAGGTCGTCTATGAAGAATGTCTCATAACTAGAGGGCGCTAGTAACGTAATGCGGATTTTCCAGCAATAAGTAGGTACTTAAAACCTATTATAGCAGCGTTCTATTTTTTTTAGATCCAGGAGAACTGCTCCGGCGGCGTAGAATTGAAGGAACTCCGCTGGTCGTAGCGGCGCGCGCGGGGCCCGGCCTCTGCCCCCGCCTCGCCCGCGCGCCCTCTCACTCACACTCACAGTAAGTACCCACGCGCGCCTTCTCACTTACTCGCAGTAAGTACTACAGGAGCTCCGCTGGTGCGTTTTACGCTGGCTTAGGAAAAAAAACAATTTATGCACCAACCAGAATTCGCCTTAAGGTCTAAATTTTCAAATCTAGGTAGGTACCTACGTAATTATATAGTGCCATGCCATCATTCTTGTAGTATGTAGTATTTCTTTCCGTTTCCCCATGGCAACACTGGAAGTGTTATTATACTACTACATGATCGCTAGTGGTTCAACGTCGCATCATCATCGTCGCGTTGATTATTTCAATACCAACTATTATGTGCGTTCATGAATAAAATATTTTATACCTACCTCAAGTCAAGCATACCTACAAAATTATAAACTATTTCACATTTTTATGACTAATGAGTAATGTGACAGGTCACGCAGCTTTTCATGTGTGGTTCCTGGATTAAAAGTAGCCTCTATGTTAATCTGGGCCTAGAATATAAAAAATCAATCATGCAAAATTCCAGCCAGATCCGTCCAGTAGTTTTGTTGTTGAAGAGAACAAACAATTGTACCTTCGCATTTTCATTAGAATGAAA
Organism: Eupithecia vulgata; assembly: GCA_946478455.1. Taxonomy (NCBI): domain Eukaryota; kingdom Metazoa; phylum Arthropoda; class Insecta; order Lepidoptera; family Geometridae; genus Eupithecia; species Eupithecia vulgata. The sequence continues at coordinate 5,487,154 of OX297887.1, read as the reverse complement.
CGAACTTTACTAACTACCTGTCTGTTAATACTAACCTACCTGTTTTTATTTTCAGATTCGGTGGGCACTCTTAGAAGGACTACATCTTACGTTTTAAAAGAGCCAAGAGAAAAAAAGCATGTTCAAATAATAGCTTAATTTTTTTATGACGTAGGTTTATTAAGGTGACGAATTAAGAAATTTTGTGTTTGTGGTAACCTAAAGATCCAAAGAGAATACAATAGCTACGAATTAACCTAATTGGTAATATTTATGACTGGACTCTTTGGGATAGGACTCATTTACGAGAATTAGGAATATTTAAGATTATATATCGGGTATTTATCGCGTATTTATTGGTACGCGATAAATACCCGATATATAATCTTAAATATGTTATCAAATCGCGAAAGTTTAAAAAGTTTTAATTAGGAATATTCTTTGAATTTATTGTTTTTAAATTTTGTTTATAGTCTGCTCAAAGGTGGTCTTGCTTTCTTCTGCAAAAGTTAAAAAAATGGCTTGACTCAAAATTCGAATTATTTGTGTATGTCTTGAAAAAGTGGCCAAAGCAAATGAATTTAAATTAAGTAAATATTAGGTACAGTGTCGTTAATTGTTAGCTTACCCCCCCCCCCCTCTTATGCTCTAACCCCCGAATACTCAAACGCAACTCGCATATTATAAGTTCGTCTCAAGTCTCGATTTACAATGAAAATGTGTCAAAAATTCGTCACTTAAGACGAGATTAAATCGTTTGTTTTTTAATTAATTCGTTTGAGTATTCGGGGCTAATCTCATAATTTTATCAGCATTGGTTTTATTTCAATCAATTTGTTATTTTTATATAAAACGACTTGCTATCTTCAATAAATCGTAAGATTCTAGTTTTAAAATAGTTATGGATTATTAGAAATTGTCTTAAAACGTAACAGGGGGGTAAGCTAACAATGAATAACACTGTACCTACGTTAGATTTTAAATGATAAAATCGCTAGAAAAAAATGTACAATTAATTGTAATTTGTAATTTTTATACGTAAAATAAATTAAATTAAACTAATCTAGTAGGTAAACAATTCCTGCGAATCAAAAAGATAAAACAAAACCTTTTAATTAAATTCCCAACAAATTAAATGTGAGTAAAATGTCACCGGACACATAATCGTAAGTTGTATTTTACATTATTTTTGTAAAATCATTTAGAATAAGGTACTTGAGTATGTAGGATTTTTAGTAAAAATATTTATGAATTCGTATTATATAAAATGTTTGTAAGTGCTTGTGTGACACATATAGTATGTATTTTTGCACGTTTGATGTACCTACCTAACTTTACGTAGGTACTAGGTACCTATCAAGTTAGCTTTTTGTCTTCTTACAAAACCTTATGTTACACTTAAAACTCTGAACCTAACTTTATTACTGGCCATAATTTTATATTTTACACAACCTAACCAACCTACCTGAAATGACTTCACAATCAATATATTATGTGAACCCCTCACATAATATATTGATTGTGAAGTCATTTGAGAATTCGACTTGCGAAAAAGTTCCCAATTGATTAGTAATATAGTTTTTGAAACCAAAGAAATAATTAGTTACAAGTTAGCATTGCATTTACCGTGAAAGAGCACTCTGCCTTTTAATGACGGCCTTAGATTTACGTTATTATTTCTTTGTAAATAATTGTTAATTATTTGTTAAAATAGAATTAAATTTGTTTGGGTGTGTGAGTAGTCTAGTAACTCCTGAATTTACTTCTATGATAAGGATGATGCAGATCTATGACGATACTTATAATGTTACCTTAAGATTTTGTTGACGAATGATTTAAAAACTCCACAACTGTTTAAAAAATTACCGACTCAGAAAAAAAACAATGCGAGTTTCAACGAATGTGTGATGTTGAATTTTTGTTTAAAGTATTAATGTTAAAAAAATCAAAAATTGTTTTATTCTTGTTGTGATATCACTGCCGTGTTTTCTATATCTATTATATAATTAATTTATACATAATATACACCATGACTGCTTATAACGCGACGTTGAATAATTTTTGACCGTTGTAATGTAATGTAAGTAATGATAAGTTCCTGCAGACTCATTCTATCCTCATTTCGAACCTCACTAAGCTGAATCCGCAGTGACTTTTAAAGTTTTGTGTTCTTAAACATTAGGTAGGTACTGATAAAGAATGACGTACAATTGGTATTCTGTAAGTGAATTCACAAATAATCTCGATACTTGAAACTTAAACTTTTGTCAAAAAAGGAGCGATCGAATTTAGTCACTTGAGTGAATTCGAGTTCGAATTCGAACTTCTAAAGAATGAGTCTACCGTGCTGCCATGCTGGGGAATCGATAGTTCCCCACAAATAAATTTTGAATGTAAGTAAATAAATAAAATTGTTTTCAATAAAAGTAACGTAAGTAAGTTTAACGGTTTTTTTATTCATTTACAAATTCATTAATCAGCAGTCCTGTACTTACTAGAATTTTTATATCTTTGACTAGGTAACTTAATTTTTTGTTTTGAGACCGGGGCCTTTTACTATCGGATATCACTAAAAATTAAACGGTCTATATTAAGAATACCTAGGTACTATAGTTACGCGAGTTCTCATGGAATGGAAATCAACATAAAAGATTCCTTAGAAACTTAGAAACAACAAGAGCGAAGCCGTGGGCAGAAACTAGTATGTCCCTTAAACCAATTTTTATTCGTAGGTGTGGTGGTAAAAGTCTAAATGGGCCGACGACTGGGAGTCAAGTCGCAACGCAACGCTTTCAAATCACGGACGAACGAAATCTGCCCCCGCTTCGCATAAAAAGTGCTGCGAAAATGTCATTAACTGCCTTTGGTTAAATTGTCTAAGTTAACTGCCCATGCATTGTGTCACTGTCTGTCACTGTCAGTCGCTTGCTGCTCATCTCATTGTTGAAGTTGTTTTGGTGTTTCGTTTCGTGTTTTTCTTTAAATTTCCACAATTTTCCATTTAATAACAAGAATAACGTTTAATACATATATGCTCCAATACAGAGTACGTATGGAATACAGCTAACAGTAACAAAAACTGACGTACTTGAAAACGTGACTGCAACAAGAGTTGAAGACCCAAAAAAACAATGGGGAAAGCAGAAAAAGGCACAGCCAAGTATATAGCCAACCGGATCAAGGCGAAAGGCCTGCAGAAACTCCGATGGTACTGCCAAATGTGTCAGAAACAATGCCGAGACGAGAATGGGTTCAAATGCCACACCATGTCAGAAAGTCACCAGCGGCAGCTTCTACTGTTCGCTGACAATGCCAGCAAGTACATCGATGACTTCTCCAAGGAGTTCCAGGATGGTTATATGGAGTTACTGAAGAGACAGTTTGGAACTAAAAGAGTTAATGCTAATAAGGTGTACCAAGACTATATTGGCAATAGGTGAGATTTTCCACATTTTACTAATTGTAGTTAGTAACTATAGCGCTTAGAGCTAAGAGCTTGAAGCTTGAAGAGTCTCATCGAGTCATCAAACCTGTCCACTCCACACCCACAGAAAAGATGAAACTTCAAGGAGCTGGGATGATTACACTGGAGGACAATGCAGAGTATTGTGCATTGGGAATGTATACTCCCAAGCAAGATGTTTGTGCTGATCCTAGTTCTGCCACTAAAGCTTATATTATGAAGTTGGCTCAGTCATCCATCTCTGCTTAACTAACGATTTTGTATGGCATAAGCATTACTCAAGCATAGTTTGATGTGATGACTAAGTAAGGTTTCATAACACGGGCCTTACATTAAGAAGCAGCTTCTGATGCGCCATAAGAATTATTACCCTCCAGCTTTTGCTGTGTCTTATGAGCCAATTATGGGGACCCTGCCGCCCTGTTTGGGGGCTTCCTTCTGTGTCACCTACGCTGCATTCTCCAATATGCCTACCAAGTATGGTGATTATGCGAAACCAACTACCAGTCTGTAACTGTTATTTCCAATAAAACACCATAATTCGGTAAATAACGTGAATTGAGCTTTGTAGCAGTTTATAACTGAATTAAACACCTGAGTTTGAACTATCCTCACTTTGTCGACCTTATTGTAGAAATAAGGCTTGTTATTTTTTTACTATTTTTATTCTCACAGAGAGCATGTCCATATGAACGCGACTCAATGGGAGACCCTCACAGAGTTTGTGAAGTGGCTCGGCCGAGAGGGCAAGTGCATTGTAGATGAGACGGAGAAGGGATGGTTTGTGACGTACATAGACAGGGATCCTGCGGCTGTGGCCGCTATGGAGGCCAAGGCCAAGAAGGAGAAGATGGATAAAGATGACCAGGTATGTGTAACTTTACTATCACCTACCAGACCCTACAGGAGAAGGCTTCTTAAATTCTTTATTGTACACAAAAATACAAACATAAAAATAAAACAACGAAAATTTATATACAAAGGCGAGCTTAACCCTAACAGAGTTTTCTTACAGCAAACCTAGGCTTATTACAGTACTAAAAGTTTCCTCTCAGATAGAAATGTTTGGAAACTCTTAGCAATGTTATTATATATAATATTACCTTATTGTGTTTTTAAAGTTACACAATCTGAACACAAAATTATAAATACTATTTAACGGGTATTTATCGCGTTTCTTTACCTATTTTTTCCCGACGTTCACCAAGGCAGTGTGTAAACCTGTCGAAACGTCGGGAAAAATAGGTAAAGAAACGCGATAAATACCCGTTAAATAGTATTTATAATTTTGTGTTCAGATTGTGTATATGTTATTTTATTTTGACTTTTCTAAGCGCAGTGTGGAATGCCTATTGAATAAATGAATTTGATACTTGAAACTACATATTATACTAGTAGTTCTAGGAACAGTAGACCTAAAAACTCCAGATGAAGAAGTTTTCATTTAAAAAATAATTAGATCGGCTTTGTTTTTTAAATAGCTTAAATATAATTTTGTTTATGTTTTAAATCATTTATTCTCAAAAAGACAAATATTACATGTCACTTACTTGAGAACAGGGTTTTTACAAAGAATTACGGTTACATACATGGGTTATGGTCGTTTAAAGTTTACTCGTTCAATGTGTTTATTTTTCGAGAAGTGAATCAACATTAATGATATGCTCAGTTAGTTTGGATTTAAACACATTGAATGAGGTTACATTTTTAACTTGAGAGGGTAGTTTATTGTAGAGCTGTGCGCCTTCACAGAGTATCCTTGTCTTTCCATATTTCGTGCGTGACCTCGGTAGAACAATAAAGCTGGCGCGGCGTGAGCTACGTTTTCTAATTTCTTTAACTCTAGTGTACGATAGGTTTGTATGAACGGAGTGGTTTCCCGATTTTTGTAGATAAATATATGTCGTGTATCCGCACATTTCATTTGATCAAGGTTCGACAATACTGTATATATAATATTAATATATATTAACAATAGTAAATGTCTAATACGCAGCTCTACTCTCCCCCAACTCTTCCCGTGGGTGTGGTAAGAGGCGACTAAGAGACAAACACCGGGGGCAGGCAGCAGCGCCTCTTGCAGAATAGATCTACCACCGAGCCGCGAACCCGCATGCCCAGCGTTGGGATTATGTTCATTACCCCACATAATATAAAAAACCAGGAGGTCTGCGTCCAGCAGTGGACCATTATTTATAGAATGATATGGTTGAGGAGGATGAGTATAGAAATAAGAATTGTGTTTTATTTTGTATCAGGAAAGAATGCTGGATTTCATACAGAAACAAGTAGAACGAGACAAGAAGAAGGGAACAGCAGAAGACAAAGAATACACAGAGTTTAAACGGGAAAGCAGCCAGGAGAGAGTCACGCTCAGTCTCAAGAGGAAGACAGAAGGTAAGAGAGATAGAAATAAGTAGAACGAGAAATAGACAGGAACAACAGTAAAGGCGTTTCTTTATTATAAAAATAAGCTCATATTAGTCTCCATCACACAAAAAAAAAAATATAGATTTTTTTTTTATTAATAAAGCTAAATGTGTATGTACCGCGCGTGGAGGCGATGGGGTATATATCCCCCATGCGCTCACGACGAATCAGCTGCCCATCATCATCATCATCAGCCTATACCGGTCCACTGCTGGACATAGGCCTCCCCTAATGAGCGCCATAGCGCCCTATCTCCAGCTTGTCGCATCCAGCATCCGCCAGCAGTCTTTCGCAAATCGTCATCCCACCTGGTCGGAGGGCGTCCTACACTACGTTTGCCGAGTCGCGGTCTCCAATCTAGAACACGTTTACAAAGTCAGCTGCCCATGTAATCCTGGAATGCGAAGGAATAACAGCACAACGAACAGAAATCCTCAACTTGCCGAGGTCACTCCGCGAAGCCTGTGAAGACCCCAGGAAGATTTTGCGCTTCTGGGCGGAGCTAGGCTGGCTATGCTAGCGTAAACAATGCGTATTGGACCAACAGGAGTCCAAATGCGGAGGAGTATTTCTCTACATCTATATCATCCCCCATGCTCTCGCCGTGAACTTTAGTCCGCTCCCGACCGCTTTCCGGGTGTGACGCTCTGTTTTAAGCGTGCGCCTAATGCAAAAATCAAGCAAATTGTGTATTTTTAAACTCTTACATCTATGGTAACGAACTTAAATATTCTAATAAAAAAATACGATAGGTAGGGGAAAAACCCATAAAAGTCGAGTAACCGAATAGAATTTTGAAAAATAAACTGGTTTCTTTACAAAAAAATATACAAAAATCGCTTTAAAAAAAAGTGGTTTAATTGAAATTCTCTAAAGTATCAGCGACAACACCATATTATTTTTTACGAATTACATAGCCAGACTACTGTTTTATTTAAGTAATCGTGTAGTTTTTCTATTTAATGCTTAAATTTTGAATCATTAATAGAAAAGAATCAAAAACTTGATTTTTGCACTGACATTGCTTTACTCTGTCCCGCTCCTATGAACGCGAAATCCTATGCCTATCCTTTTCACAATTTTTTGCATTAGATGCAAATCGGCGAGCTCTTAGCTTCTATCTATATATTTGTTCTGTGCTCCATCCTTTCAACTAACTCTATGCAAAAAATATGACTGTATGAAACGAATATAATATATTTTTATCCGTTTCACATAGTCAGACACACACCAGTTACATACTATTATTATTATTTATTATTATTTGTATTCTATAAATTATAATAAATAATCCTGGACAATTCACACAGCATTATCTAGCCCCAAGCTAAGAAGAGCTTGTGTTAAGGGTACTAAATAACTGATATACGTAATATAATACAATACATAGATAGATATTTTTTATTATACATAGAAAACGACCAGAACACCCTGAACAAATGCCTGCAGATCGATAGATCCATTCTAGTAATTACTTACTATTTATAAACACAAAAAATAACACTACCTACTTACCTACCTACTCTAATTGTAAGTCTCACAGGGTCTTGTGATCATAATGGTTTCGGCAAAATCATCATCAGCCTATCTACTTCAGAGTAGTAAGGTAATTATGCTGAGTCGAGACCTTTTTGCTGCTGTAACACAGCAGTCAGTCTTTTTATTACTTTTTTTTTCATATTGTATTTTTTATGTATGTTTTGGACTGCAGCAGCAAATAAATAAATATCTATGTCTTAGTTAGGGCGGCGTGAAGGAAAGAAAAATAAACAAACATTCGCATTTATAATATTAGTATAGAATTTGTCGCGACTTTTGCACTATTGCTAACCGACTACAAGAAAACAAGGAGTTAATAGAGAGAGAGAGAGAGAATTATTTATTTTTTTCCCAAAGATACATTAAAAAGACTTACATACTAGGTACTAATAACTACAGTTAAAACTAGGTATACAAAGAAAAAATAAATACAACATAACAAAAAAAAAACATGTAAATGGGAAAAAAAAGGGTCCCCACCTCAGCATGTGTAGCATTCGGCTAATACGCTCGGTTTTAGGTATGTTTAACGATTTCTTCGTCATTAGTAGGTCTATTTTGAGAATTTAGAAATTTCATTTGATTTTAAAGGTGAATTGAGTCCCAAAACGCTTTGACTGTTCGGAAAATCAACTTCAATGCTATAAAATACCATTTCTTTATATATATATTTATGAGCATCAAAAGTTTAGGATTTTAGTTAGTAACACCAGAACACCCTGAACAAATGTCTGCAGATTGTACACACATTTGTCCCGAGGCGGGAATCGAACCCGCAACCTCCTGCGTCGCAGGCAGACCTTCACCCACCGCGCCACAGACGTCGTCAAACAATATAGTTGTTAAACTAAGAAATAGAACATAGAACATAACATCACATTCCCATGGGAGTTGGGGAGGCCTATTGTGTGGGACGCTACATGTGTCGACACACTCGCGCCTTCCCATCTTCCTAGGACTTCCGTGAGGGCTGGTGCGGCGTCAGATTTAGCCGAAGATCTCAAGAGGCGCAAGTCGAGACCCTAGGTTCGTGGGGTACCGAGGCTCTCCGGGTTTTCAAAAAATTATCTGAGCGTCTGGTCGAAGCGACGCGTGACCCGAGAGCTGGTGAGTATCTGGCACAGCGCATCAGCATTGCTATACAGCGGGGCAATGCAGCCAGTGTCTTAGGCACGCTTCCAACTGGTATTGATATGGATCAGTTGAGCTACCTGTAGATTGTTTGCAACAGTTTGCAGATAGCTTAATTGTTTCTATTGTAAATACTAGTTTTAATTTAAATTTGTTATTTGATTGTTATTTTCTTTCTGAATAAAGATATATGTGTATTATGTCTTTACTAATATTATAAAGAGGAAAAAAAAAAAGAAATAGAACTAAAGCAAATAAAATAAGTGAAACAATGGAGTCTTAAAACATATATAGGCTGCTCATGTTGATGATGAGAATACCAATTCACGTTCCAGACAAAAAAGCCGAGCCCCTCCCAGTATCAGCGCTGAAGCTGAAAGCCAAAGACTCGTCTATCAAGAAGCAGAAGACTGAAGGCACCAGCAAGCAGTCAGCCTTGGAGGAGATTATCAAGCTTGAAGAGCGAGCCAAAGAAAAGGCTAATCGGTGAGAAAACGGTATTTTACTTTATATAAGAAAAACTATGCTCGAAGTCTCTCTGAAGGATAGGATCCGCTAAGAATACATCCGAAAGAGAACCAAGGTTATCGACATAGCTCAAAGGATTAGCAAGCTGAAGTGGCAGTGGGCTGGCCATATCTCGAGAAGAACCGACAACCGCTGGGGTAAACGTGTTCTTGAGTGGAGACCGCGACTCGGCAAACGTAGTGTAGGACGCCCTCCGACCAGGTGGGATGACGATTTGCGAAAGACTGCTGACAGATGCTGGATGCGGCAAGCTAGAAAAGGCCGTTATGGCGCTCATTAGGGGAGGCCTATGTCCAGCTGTGGACTAATATAGGCTGATGATGATGATGAGAAAAAACTAAAAATGTATTGTAGTCTGAAAACGTTAGTTTTCGACGACCTCTGTGGCGCGGTGGGCGAAGGTCTGCCTGCGACGCAGGAGTTTGAGGGTTCGATTCCCGCTTCGGGACAAATGTGTGTACGATCTGCAGACATTTGTTCTGGTCGTTTTCTATGTATAAAAAAAACATCTATCTATGTATTGTATTATATTATGTATATCAGTTATCTAGTACCTATAACACAAGCTCTGCTTAGCTTGGGGCTAGATAATGCTGTGGGAATTGTCCAGCATTTAAATTTATATCGCGTGAAAGCAAATGCATACTTTTCTAGAAAGATTCCAACATGAAATGGGCATAGCAAGCGATTTGCAAGGCACGAAACAAAATTTGGGGTCACTATAATGTACGACTATTTATTGTACGGCCGAATAATGTACACCCTGATAATCCGTGTCATGGCTTCCAATTTTAATAGGTTTTGACACGAATTATCAGGGTGTACATTATTCGGCCGCACAATAAATTGTCGTGCATTATAGTGACCCAAAATTTGGGGTCACTATAATGTACGACAATTTATTGTACACCCTGATAATCCTAGGTAATGCTGTGAATTGTCTAGCATTATTTATTTATCTTTCTTTTTCTACTCCATTCTTCTTACAATATTTTTTTCGTTATTTTCAGTAAAGACTACTGGCTAACAGAAGGAATAGTGGTAAAAATAGTCACCAAATCGCTAGGCGATAAGTTTTTCAAGCGAAAAGCTGTCATCAGCAAAGTTGTGGACAAGTATGCGGCGCAAGTTACCTGTCTCGACGACAACGTGAAGTTAAAACTAGATCAGGTATGCAATATATATTATATAATTTAAGATTTATTTATTTATTTATTTTATTTTATTTGGAGAACAAACAGTTGTAATCACTATGTATATAAACTTACACTATAACTTCTAACCATTGATGTGTCCTCGCATATAATAGCTAAAAAGACTGCTTGCTTGCGGAGGAAAAATAGAGACACAGCTCTCTCTTGGTAACAATAGTAAATTATGGAGAAAAAAGAAAGTAAACTAAGAAAATAATAATAAAAGAAAAAAATTCACAAATGTTAATTATGATAAGACTGCTAGAATATTGCTAGAATATATTAAGGTACTTTATTGTATTGGGTGGGCCCGTAATAATGTACATGTTTTTAAATAATAAATAAATAAATAATGCTGGACAATTCACACAGCATTATCTAGCCCCAAGGTAAGCAGAGCTTGTGTTATGGGTACTAGATAACTGATATACGTAATATTATACATTACATAGATAGATATTTTTTATTATACATAGAAAACACCCAGACCAACGGAACAAATTTCTGCAGATCGTACACAAATTTGTTCCGAGGCGGGGATCGAACCCGCAACCTCTTGCGTCGCAGGCAGACTCTCGCCCGCTGCGCCACTGAGGTCGTCATAAATAAATATATACTGTAATACTTCAATTATACCTAGTCTAGGGGTTAGCTAGCAGAGTACGCTGGGTAAAAACTTGGCCCATAAAACTTGCTTTGTCATACAGGGTTATTGGTAAATTAGTAACACTACGTGAACTGCAGCCATTTTTTGTAGTATTTGTTCTGAATTATCCGCCATCCTAAAGTAATCTCCATGTTCACTGGTTGCCTGGAAGAAATCGCGTTAAACGATAAGGCCGCCAATTCCATGTCTTTGTTTAGGATAAGTATTTTTTTTAATGTAATTTATGTTTTCTTTGTTAATGGGCTATGAAATAAAGCATTATCTATCTATCTATCTAATTAGACTTCCTGACTTACTGGATAAAGTGCAACCCCGAAAGGGGGTGAAACTAGATCAAAAATTATCGACAAAAAAATAGAAAAAAAAATTGAAAAAAAATTCGTATATACTTTATTGATGAATTAAAATTTTTATTGCTCACTAATGACTCTATTTAATAAAAAAATGATTTCTTCCAAAGTAGTAGGTCTATTTTGTTAAAATAAAAACCATAATCATGTCAGATATGTGACGATGACGATAAAATAACAAATAACTCACAAACAAGTGGCTATCGTGACTTTAAGTTTAATTTTTGTATTAAAATTACATTTTTTATGCTGTTTTTTTCCAATAAACTCCAAAAATCTTAAAATTAAGCCTATAATTAATGATCAAACGAACTTACCCTTACGTGAAGTTGGATCATAATTATGTGAACAGCTTCATTCGATGCGATTTAAGATTTTACATATTGTAGTAGCGTTTCTTGGTACTAGCCTTACACACGATATTTTAAAGTTATTTTTTATTTAATTTTTAAAGAAATTAAGTTGATAATTTGACTTTGACAAACCCTGTATTGACTCTACGGTACCATGCTGCCCTGTCATTGGCTCTACCATTCGTGACGTAGCCGGGTGGTCATAGGTCTACCTGTTTACCTGCGCTGGGACTCTCTTGTCATTTGTTTAAAGTTATATCTTTGATCAAGTGAAAACTTTGATCGATGAAAAATTTCTCTAGGGTATTGGGGTTAAAAGTTAGGGAGGGTTTATATAAATCGCATCGAATGAAGCTGTTCACATAATTATGATCCAACTTCACGTAAGGGTAAGTTCGTTTGATCATTAATTATGTTTCACAGCTTCATTCTTAGCGATTTAAGATTTTACATATTGTAGGATGTTCAGAGATTAACAAATGAGAAATTTTTCTAAATAATGAAACCATATTTGAGCTTATCAAGTATATTTATTTATTTAATAAAATAATCTAAGTACAAATCACTCTTAGCTTTAAGACTCTAGAACAGATCTCGCAAACTGATTAGTATCATGCATAATCTCTCTATTATAGAACCTAGCAAAGACACATGAACTTTGTGTCCAGCCAGCAGTTTTCCTAATCACATCGAGATTTATACCTGCTCTGTTGGCTCTCGATGTCGCAGCATGTCGCGTGCTATGAGCACTGAATATGCTGGTGTCAATACCACTGCTTTGTAGAGTATCTTTAATCCAGTGGCTCAATCGTTGGGAACTCAATTTCGAGTGAGGCCTACGGTAACTGATAAAAAGAAACTCATTACTAGCAGATCTGAGCGAATGAGTTTTATTCATGTATGACTCTAGGCATGTAGCTGGGCATATTTCTGGTCTTTCAGTAAAATAAGGTATTTTTAAAATTGGTTGGAGTCTATGAGGGCCAGAAGTTTTAATTAAATCAGGAATTACTATTGTTATTTCCTTACCGTTGACGACCGTTATATTACAAATTTTTATGAGTGAAAATGTTTGAACCCTATGAGCAGTGACGAGAGCTAGCAGAGTAATTGTCTTTTTGGAAAGGGTTTCTAGGTTTAAATTTTCATGAGGCCAATTCTGGGCTAAAAAATCCAAGACTTGAGCTGGATCCCAAGTAACATTATACCGAGGCAAAGAAGGTCTCAATCTAAAAACCCCTTTCATAAAGCGTTTTATCCTATCATCATTAACAATTTTGCTTCCTAAAATAATTGACAGAGCAGATTTGTAGGTGTTTACTGTTCCATATTTAGCACCCTTATGAAATATTTCACTTAAGAAATCAAGAACCCTAGGCACAGATTTTTCTAAATGATGAAAATTTTTCCGTTTACAATATTGTACCCAGGCTTTGATACACACATCATACTGTTTGTATGTATTTTCGGAAAGTGATGAAAGTATTATTTCAATTGCGGCAGGGGATAGGTCTTGGAACGCCTGCCGGAGAGCTTCGCGGCAATCAATGTCAGCGTGCTGTGGAGATTGTGGGCTGGTCTGAAAGGAGACTTTAAAAGTTTTTTTATCCGGATAAAAATATATAATGTCAGAGATAACGAGTTCTTGAAATAGAGGAAACCAAGGCTGTGATGCCCAGTTTGGAACCACTACAATGCCCTCTGCTCTGTCCGTAACAATCTTTCGTAACATCTTTAGAATAAGAGAGAATGGTGGGAATGCGTAAAAAGGCAATTTTGACCATGATATAGTAAAAGCATCTACTGCCCATGCTTCTGGGTCAACCTTCCATGTAATGTATGATGAGCATTTACTGTTACTACGACTAGCAAATAAGTCAATTAATGGGACCCCTAATTGTAATTTTATTTTCTCAAAGGCATAGTCTCCTAATTCCCATTCGGTATCATGAAATTTTTCACGCGACAAAGAATCTGCTTCAAAGTTATCTTTCGTGTTTATATATGATGCAAAAATTACAATTTTACGCATTTCACACCATTGCCAAATGCTTCTAGCTATCTCATTTAAGTGTGGGTATTGGACAATACCCATTCTATTAATACATGAAATTGCTGTCGTGTTATCAATCCGTAAGAGTATTTCACAATCAAAATAATCCTTAGCAAAAACTTTAAGTGCGAAAAAAGCTGCTTTTAACTCCAAGACGTTAATATGTAGGTATTTTTCGTCGTCTTTCCAATAACCATAAGACCGATCATTATTACTAATAGCCCCCCAACCTGTACTTGATGCGTCTGAAAATATTTCAGCGTAAAATAAATTAAGTCTAAATGGGCTTTGCCCTGTTTTAATATTTTCAATCCACCAAGCAAAATCTATTTTAATATGATTAGGAATACTAATATTCTGATTATAGCTTGGATTTTTTAACAAGGAAAGGTACTTGTGACGTTCTAATAGTTTTGTATACATCCAAGAATATTGTATGGCTGGGCATACAGATATAAGCAACCCGATCAACCTGGCAAAGTCTCTGAGTTTACATTTTCTCAGAGTTGAAAAGTGACGAAGATTCTCTATTATTTTAATTTTCTTATGATCAGGTAGAGTAAGATGCATTTCACGCGAGTCAAATATAAAGCCTAAAAACCGAGTTCGAGTTTTGGGAGTTAAGCAGCTTTTATCGTAGTTTATAACAAAACCCAGACTTTCTAGTAATGATCGTATAACATCAACGTTTTCTGAGCATGATTCTAATGAGTTTCCTATTACAAATATATCATCAAGATATTGGACAGTAGTGATACCCTGTGACCTTATGAATTTCATGACTGGCTTAAGAATCTTTGTAAATATATAAGGACCAGTGCACAAACCAAATGGAACGCAATTAAATTGATATAAAATATTATCATATTCAAAACGTAAGTATTTTTTATGTGAGTCATGAATTGGTACCAAAAAATAGGCATCTTTTATATCTATTGTTGCCATGTAACAATTTTGTGTTATTAGTTTCGATGCTGTACGATAGTCTTCCATTTTGAAATGACAATTTTGAATAAATTTATTTAAACATTTTAGATTTAAAATAAACCGTTTGTCACCATTTGGCTTCGGCACTAGAAAAATACTGGATAAGAATTGCCCTACTTCATTATTACATCTAGAAATTGCCCCAATAGACAAAAGCGAAGCAATGGACTTTTGAAAATCGGCTGCTTCTTCAGATCGGGTGTTATTAATCGGATGGTCATTTCTAGATGGAATTGAAGTAAACGGTATAATATAGCCTTTTATCCAAGATAAAATCGTTGAGTCTGATGTTATGTCTGCCCATTTCCGAGCAAACCGCTGAAGTCGACCAGCGTGACTTACCCCATGTTCGTCTATTTCCTGTACGCCGTTTTCCGGACTGGTGAGCGATTCCGTCCCTGGTACTGTCCCTGGTACTGCTGGTTCCGCGGCGGATTGTTGTTTCTCGCCGTGGGCGGGCGCTGGGTTGGCTGATTTCTTTCTGCTCTCGGCGCCTGTCGATGCAGAACTTTGTAGTTTAAATTGTTCTTGCCGGTGTTCCTTATAAATTGTTTCTTATTAAACTGCTGCTTTGGCGGCGCCTTTAATCCCTCGCCGGACCTCTGTATGGTCTGCGCCGCTTTTATTTGGTCTGACAGTTTTTCTCCAAAAAGAAACTTATCTCTAGTGGTGTTAACCAATGTTTCTTTGAGATCTGGTTTTACTGACGATACGACGAAGGTTCGTCGGGTTCTTGTGTCTTGACAATGGATATCGCATAGTAGGCGGCAAGCATCGCTTAGAGGCTTCAAGGCTTTTTCAGGTGCTTCTTTCGCAATTAACGACTCAGTGGCCTGGGCAAGAGCAGCAAGGGCGGTTCCAAGTTGCTGTTGTTTTAATGACATACTCTGATCTCTCTTTATCATAAAATCGGTGAGTGCTACCTTAGCCTCGGGGTTGAGAACTGGTGCCATAAGCAGGTCACAATTGCCAGGAACTAGGTATTCCTGGTGAATTTTGTCCTTTGATTCTTTCGCTAATCCCTTGGATAGCACTTCCTGCCAACGCGATGCGATCGCTTGGTGTATATTTTTCCCGAGGGAAGTTTGGATCTTTGGGGCGTCGCCCAGTAAATTCAAAATTTCCTCATCAAGCTCTACCTGTGAGGGCTCAGTATTTTCATCCGCCTGCGGCACGATCGTCGAAGTGGATGGGCCTGGTAGCGGCTCATCCTGCCATGGTTGGCTTGGAAATGGCTCGTCTCGAGTGAGTGGTGATGCCTGCGGCGATCGTGAGCGCGATTTGCTACCCTCACTCTGGCCCGCGCCTGGAAAACACCAGTTAATGATTAGAACTTCTGGTTTACAGAAATAGATCTGACGGAGAAAACTCTCGTCACTAATCATACAGCAATGGAGAATTTCGATTAGAATTCCTGGTTAACAGGAATAGATCTGAAGGAGAACCAAAAAAATTGAATCTCACATCACTAATCGATATGGTTCTGTAAGTACTGATTATTTGTCCCTGATTAGACTTTCCAGTACACAGAAATAGATTTGAAGGAAGCAGTCTTCACTAATTGGTCACAACAACTTCTTTTGCCCAGTAAGATCACGTAACAGTACTCACGTGACAATTCATCTTCGGAAGACGAACTTAAAACCCTTATTCTTCGACGACGGGGTGGCTGCAACCGCTCCTCTAACTTTCTTATTTTTCGTCGTATTTCTTCATCCTGGTTCTTGTTCTTCCTTTTGTGGCCTCCCATATCTTATTTCACTTTTTATTTCACTAGTTTGCGCAGAGACGTGCGAAGACTTGAGCACGAAAACACGTAATGACAAGAGAGTCCCAGCGCAGGTAAACAGGTAGACCTATGACCACCCGGCTACGTCACGAATGGTAGAGCCAATGACAGGGCAGCATGGTACCGTAGAGTCAATACAGGGTTTGTCAAAGTCAAATTATCAACTTAATTTCTTTAAAAATTTAATAAAAAATAACTTTAAAATATCGTGTGTAAGGCTAGTACCAAGAAACGCTACTACAATATGTAAAATTTTAAATCGCTAAGAATGAAGCTGTGAAACATAATACTAGAAATTTTTATGATTTTTTATTATTGTCTATCATAATAGCTTTTAAATAAAATAAAAACCTACGTTCTAACATAAAAAATGTGCTGGCTAGGAGCTTTTAAAGTTGACCACTGATTACGTCACCACTCAGGTAGAGACACGTTTTTTTTTACTGCTCAGGTAGTATTAAAAATCAAATTTTAGTTACAACATTTTTATTTAACTTATTACATGTAAGTATGAAATAAGGGTTTTGTTTAATGCATTAAATGCTCAAAATGGCTTCCTTGTTGTTGTAGGCACATTGCCGCACGAAGAGCGATTTGTTGTGTGGCTCTAAGCACCATCTCTGGGTCACTTCTTATCTCATCGGCACATCGCATGATTTGATCTTGTAACTCTGCCTCGGTGTCTACGGTCGTTCTGTAGACTCTTTGTTTCATAACACCCCACAGAAAATAGTCTAGGGGTGTCAGGTCAGGTGAACGTGCCGGCCACCCGACTGGTCCATCCCGGCCGATCCACCTATTAGCGTAGTTTTCGTTTAAAAAACTTCGCACATTGCGCCCGTAGTGCGCAGGGCATCCGTCCATCTGCAAATACATCTGTTGCCTTGTAGCCAGCGGAACATCTTCCAGCAGTAGTGGCAGATCGTCTCTTAATAAGTTTAAAAAACTTTCGGCATTTAATGTTGCGGGTAAAATAACTGGCCCAATCAGCGTGTCGTCTATTAGAGCTGCCCATACATTAACTGAAAATTGCACTTGAAAAGTAGACGCCCTCTTTAGGTGTGGATTTTCCTCGGACCATACATGTAAGTTTCTGCAATTTGTGATTCCATTCCGGGTGAATTTCGCTTCATCCATCCATAAAATTTTTTTTAGGAATTGTGGATTATTTCTAATTTTTTGTTGAATCCACGTAGACATTACGCATCTTGCACGATTGTCTACATTTTCATGCAAATGCTGTACTCGCTGATAATGGTATGGATGCAATCCCTTCTTTTTCAAAATTCGCCATACGGATGTTTTTGATATACCGTGACGCAAAGCTAAGCGTCTAATGCTGGTTGTGGGATCAGCAAACAAATCGTTTAAAACGGCCTCTTCTATGGAATGGTCAATAATGGTAGCTTGTTGCTCACGGCGATCTCTTGCTAATCCAAGTCCGATGTTGGATAACTTTCGGTGAACTTCTTGGAAATTTCGTGCTGACGGTATAAGTCTGCTCGGAAACGCATTTATGTATGCAGAACGAGCGACTGTTGTGTGTCCACATGACATACCATAATAATAATGGATGTCAGCGATTTCTCGCGGAGAGAACTCAGTCAATCGCGGCATCTCCACAACACAACAAAGTACAGTCAAAAACGTAACAAAAAGTCAAAAACAAAACAAAAGCAAAACAACGTAACAAAAACTTGAAGGCGCAGTAAGGTACGGTAGGCGGTAGCAGCGGCGAGAATATCGGAGCGACTGGCGTGCCTTGTTGTGAGTCCTGTTTCGATCCCCACCCTTCATCTTTCATAGAACAGGCCCAGCGACCATAATCTACAACAATATAAGTTAAAAAAGGGTCTCTACCTGAGTGGTGACGTAATCAGTGGTCAACTTTAAATGCTCCTAGCCAGCACATTTTTTATGTTAGAACGTAGGTTTTTATTTTATTTAAAAGCTATTATGATAGACAATAATAAAAAGTCATAAAAATATGTAGTATTATAGGCTTAATTTTAAGATTTTTGGAGATTATTGGAAAAAAACAGCATAAAAAATGTAATTTTAATACAAAAATTAAACTTTAAGTCACGATAGCCACTTGTTTGTGAGTTATTTGTTATTTTATCGTCATCGTCACATATCTGACATGATTATGGTTTTTATTTTAACAAAATAGACCTACTACTTTGGAAGAAATCATTTTTTTATTAAATAGAGTCATTAGTGAGCAATAAAAATTTTAATTCATCAATAAAGTATATACGAATTTTTTTTAATTTTTTTTTTCTATTTTTTTGTCGATAATTTTTGATCTAGTTTCACCCCCTTTCGGAGTTGCACTTTATCCAGGGACACACTGTATATTCGTAGACATATCGATGGCATAAATTATGCCATCGAAAAGCGTTACTCAAGCAAAGATTGATGACTGAGCAAGCTTATGCTCAGAATAAATGTAGGTTAATCTACTTTATAGACAAGTGTGTAACAAAAATGAAAGACTAAATTTTCATCTTCGATCACAGAACGCGGCAAAATATTTTAATAAAAGAACCGACTTTTATTTTTCGATTAAAATTTATATAAATTAAATCATGTAATAATAATAATAATTATTATTACCAACAGACATTTAAATGTATTTGTAGATTAATAGTTTGATGATTTAACTTTTGCAGAATCACCTAGAGACGGTAATACCCTCAGCGGGCCGCGCGGTGAGGTTCGTGAACGGCGCATACCGCGGCGCCACCGGACAACTGCGAGCCCTGGATACTGACAACTATTGTGCACATGTCGAGGTAGTTATAATATTAGTAGATATTACAGAATCATCTAGAAACAGTAATACCCTCAGCTGGTGAGGTTCGTGAACAGAAATGTGGGAACATAAATACTCATGGTATTTAGTCTTAGTGTTCACGAAAAAACATTATATATAAATTCTGCAATAAAATATAATTAGTTGTTTTTTTCAGATAACCGAAGGTCCTCTTTCCGGAAGATTGGTGAAAGGCGTCCAATATGAAGACATAAGCAAACTGGCCACGTCATAACAGTAATTTATATCAAATCAAAGTCTTTATTTCCATAAATACAAAAATGTACACTTAGGTCAAATTCTTAAAATAAAACATTGACATGGAAATAAAGTGATATTTTTTATTTCGGTCGCTTGACTAAAGTAAAGAAGCGACGAAGAAACCTTTAGCCTGTTAGTTGTTATTTTTTGAGTTGGAGCAAAACCCGTCCCAAGCTTTTTTATCTTCTAGATAATCTGATATTTTGTAATCATTTCAATGTTAATGATTTTCTAAGCATTTTTGCACAGAAAGGTTTTGACAATTTGTTTGAATTTATTTACTGATAGATTTTGCAACTCACTAACCCCCGAATACTCAAACGCATCTCAGATTTAAGCGCGTCTCAAGTGACGAATTTATGACACATTGTTTTGAAAACTGTCAAAAAATCACGACTTGAGACTTGAGTCGTGCTTAAAACTGAGCGACAGAAATTAAAAATATCGCTTTATTCCGTGTCAGTGTTTTATTTTAGGAATTTGACGTTTTCTAGGTGTACATTTTAGTATTTATGGAAATAAAGCATTTTTGATCTGAGTGCTTCTGTTCCTTGAATCAAAATAAAATAAGAAAGAAAAGAGGTTTTGTTTCTAATTTTATTCTGATGCCAGGAAAACCTCATGTGTTTGTGTGTTGTCTAATAAATAATATTCTTTATTTCAAAAAAGATATCCCGCGAAATCTTTATTACAATATAGTGAAAAGTGACGTCAATTTTAGAAATTTTGCGATCGACATAAAATATACAAAAATAAATATGCAGATGTCTATATCAATAGAGAATACAAATAAAAATCAGCTTGTTTGAAGTCTCATGCATATTCGTCTTAGTGTTGTCATGAAGGAAAAAAACAATAAACACATCCATTTAATAATAATGAATATGGATGTTAATTACATGAATATTAGTAAGTAGTATGATGTGATGGCGTAAAGCCCACAACAGACCGAGCTTTAATATACAGGGTGACCCACAGCCATGCCACATGGAGGGAAAATACCTTAAATATTGTAGATAGCAAATTTTACTAAATGAAGATCGCATTTTGATTAAAAAAAATATTGAAACTGCATTTAAAGATTTTTATGTTTTTGTAAGGACACAACATTTTATTTTACGTGGGAGAAGCCACTGTCTCCTGAAATACAGTTTATACTAGTTCGGGAGTCTATGGATTCATTGACATTAATGTATGTTTATTTGTGTCAAATAAATGATTTATGATTTGATTTATGTACTTAATTTAACGATACCGATGATAAGGCTCGTCTTATAGTCTCGTCTCAGCTATACAGGGATATTGGTAAATTAGTAATACTACGGGAACTTCAGGTTCTGCCCGAAAACACGTAAACGTCCGTAAAGAACCCGTCTTAATTCTTAAAAAAATATAAATCACCTGTTAAACAAAATGAAAAAATACCTTTGTCTGGAACCCTACGAGTTACTAATGATCAATATTCCACTCCCGTCATCATCATCAGCCTACATCAGTCCACTGCTGGACATATGCCTTCCTTAATGAGCGCCATAGCGCTCTGTCTTCAGCTTGCCGCATCCAGCATCTGCCAGCAGTCTTTCGCAAATCGTCATCCCACCTGGTCGGAGGGCGTCCTACACTACGTTTGCCGAGTCGCGGTCTCCACTCAAGAACACGTTTACCCAGCGGTTGTCGGTTCTTCTCGAGATATGGCCAGCCCACTGCCACTTCAGCTTGCTAATCCTTTGAGCTATGTCGATAACCTTGGTTCTCTGTCGGATGTATTTGTTGCGAATCCTATCCTTCAGAGAAATTCCACTCCACATACCCACTTCCACTCCCATACCCACTGTTAATTCAGGGCAGAGCTGTTTTTCTGCTAAGTTTCAAATAAAACTTCACTAACGAACGATTATTGAATCGAGGGGGTACCTATTACCAATATCAAGCATAAGAATTAACACCTGGCGTCTTCACAAACGTGTAAGTGATGATGGAGAACCTGCAGTTTACGTAGTGTTACTAATTTACCAACAACCCTGTATATTATGGTATAGCAAGCTACCACAGACGGTGCCTATGCTATAATATATATTTTCGCACTCATTAGCTCTGCGACCGTCATGTCTTACTATACCAAAATATATCGTGCTATATCTGTCGACATATTTTAATAACATAATAGAAATATACGTTATAGCTGAGTCTGTGGTCACTCGCCGATTACTATAGAAAATATACCGTAATATACCTTGCTATGATTTATATTAATATTATATTATAGCTCTGTCTTTTGTGGGTTTAATGTAATGTAATGTAATATATATTTTTTAAAAGAGAAATAAACGAAATTTCTTTAACAATAACTTTTATTTACAAAACAAATTTACCTACATAAAATACCTAGCTAATCTATTAAGAATAACAGTATAAAGAATCTATCTTGCTTTCATCTAAAATACAGAGTCATAGAACATCTTAAAGATCAAAACAAAAACCTTAAATTATATGATTTTGCTTTGAATTTCTATGGTTATTGAACGAAGTAAGTTAAATCCGTTCTTCAAATATTTTCTCGCTACTCGAGGTGACATCTTGCACACGAGTGCAAATTTTGGGTCACTATAATGCACGACAATTTATTGTGCGGCCGAATAATGTACACCCTGATAATTCGTGTTAAAACCTATTAAAATTGGAAGCCATGACACGGATTATTAGGGTGTACATTATTTGGCCGTACAATAAATAGTCGTACATTATAGTGACCCCAAATTTTGGGTCACTATAATGCACGACAATTTATTGTGCGGCCGAATAATGTACACCCTGATAATTCGTGTCAAAACCTATTAAAATTGGAAGCCATGACACGGATTATCAGGGTGTACATTATTCGGCCGTACAATAAATTGTCGTACATTATAGTGACCCCAAATTTTGTTTCTTGCCTTGCAAATCGCTTGCTATGCCCATTTCATGTTGGAATCTTTCTAGAAAAGTATGCATTTGCTTTCACGCGATATAAATTTAAATGCTGGACAATTCCCACAGCATTATCTAGCCCCAAGCTAAACAGAGCTTGTGTTATGGGTACTAGATAACTGATATACATAATACTATACAATACTTAGATAGATGTTTTTTATTATACATAGAAAACGACCAGAACACCCTAAACAAATATCTGAAAATCGTAAACATTAATAAACGTTCAACAATTGAGCTACCTGTAGATTGTTTGCAACAGTTTACAGTTAGCTCAATTGTTTTAATTGTAAATACTTATTTTAATTTAATTATAATATTTGATTGCAATTTTCTTTAATATTAAACTGTCTTTTATAAAAATCATTAGGTATGTAATTATGTCATCAAATAAACATCTCGGTGAAGGTCGTTGTATAGCGGGATCTTAGACTATAACTGACATACATAATACAATACATAGATATTTTTTGGTTTACATAGAAAACGACCAAAACACCCTGAAGAAATAATTGCAGATCGTTCAAACTTTTGTCCTGAAGCGGGAATTGACGGACTTTCGTCCATATAGGTCACAGGCATCGCCACATAGGTCGTCATCTATACTAATATTATAAATGCGAAAGTGTGTTTGTTCGTCCTTTCTCCACGCTTTAACTAAGCAACTTATAGACTTGATTTTTGTCATAGAGTTAGTTGAAAGGATGGAGAGTAACATAGGGTACTTTTTATCCCATAAATCAGTTCCCATGGGATAAAAATAACCTTAAACAACGCGTGTGAAGTCGCGGGCAGCAGCTGGTATCTAATAATAATAATATAAGCCTTTATTTCAAATTGGTTTACAATTTCAGTCCAGGATATGATTAATTAATAAAAAAAAAATACATTTCACCGGCTTGATTATTAGACAAATTCTATAACAATCGAAAGTATGAAGCACATAGAATATGCAAATGTTAGGTTGCCTATTCTTTTCCGGTCACAACTCTACTATATAATAATATAATATATATATACTATATAATATACTATTATCTAGTACCCATAACACAAGCTCTGCTTAGCTTGGGGCTAGATAACGACAGCTCTGCATAGCTTGGGGATAGACGACCTCTGTGGCGCGCTGGGCGAAGGTCTGCCTGCGACGCAGAAGGTTGTGGGTTCGATTACCGCCTCGGGACAAATGTGTGTACGATCTGCAGACATTTGTTCAGGGTGTTCTGGTCGTTTTCTATATATAATAAAAAATATCTATCTATGTAATGTATTGTATTATGTATATCAGTTATCTAGTACCCATAACACAAGCTCTGCTTAGCTTGGGGCTAGATAATGCTGTGTGAATTGTCCAGCATTATTTATTTATTGATTTAAATAAGCCATTTTCTTTCAGCCTTCAATTACAAATTTACCAAAACACCCTAGTAGTAGGATTTTCGACGAGCATATTCCGATTTTCCATAACTTTCTGTCCGAAGTCGATTCTGAAGTGATCTAGGTTCAAGTATTCACCATCGTCGATCTCTTTAATAAGTTTACGAACTTTTTCTTTGCTTCTGTCGACGAAGGCGGCGGCCAATTTCATTTCTATTTGAGCGTTACGGAGTCCGATGCAGTACGACCTGAAAAAAAAAAACAATTTTTTAGAGAAAGACCAACTCGCAACGAAACGGACGCCATTTTGTTACCACCTATGGTAGGTTAGCTACCTCTAAGAAATGAAATAAGTTCCCAAAAATTTTCGACTCCCGCCGAAGTCGAAAATTTTTGGGAACTTATTTCATTTCTTAGAGATGCCCAGAGTGCGGGTAACCACTGTAACAAAAATTCTTAGCTAAACACCTATTTAAATTGGGTATCACGGACAGCCCCCTTTGCATGAATGCTGAGACGGCCGCGCATGTGCTTGTAGAGTGCGATAGCGTAGCTTCTCCAAGATTACAGCACCTTGGTACACCGAGGACGCCTGGGGAGGCATGCAGCAGCATCAGCGAGCTGCTGGCCTTCCTAGAGGACATCGGGTGGCTAGATTAGCAGCCCACCACCCGACACGCAAAAAGGGCCCACCTGTGGCCTAGTTGCGGAAACCAGTTCAGAAACAAGTAAGTAGAGAAAGACCAACGTTATTATCGACCTCAGTGGCGCAGCGGGCGAGAGTCTGCCTGCGACGCAAGAGGTTGCGGGTTCGATCCCCGCCTCGGAACAAATTTGTGTACGATCTACAGAAATTTGTTCCGTTGGTCTGGGTGTTTTCTATGTATAATAAAAAATATCTATCTATGTAATGTATAATATTACGTATATCAGTTATCTAGTACCCATAACACAAGCTCTGCTTACCTTGGGGCTAGATAATGCTGTGTGAATTGTCCAGCATTATTTATTATTATTGTGTGATTTAATGTAAATAAATATATAAATAATGCTGGACAATTCACACAGCATTATCTAGCCCCAAGCTAAGCAGAGCTTGTGTTATGGGTACTAGATAACTGATATACATAATACAATACATACGATATTTTTTATTATACATAGAAAACGACCAGAGCACCCGGAACAAATACCTGCAGATCGTACAAATATTTGTCCCAAGGCGGGAATCGAACCCGCAACCTCTTGCGTTGCAGGCAGACCTTCGCCCACCGCGCCAGAGAGGTCGTCATGTGACATTTTATTAATTTGTGTGTGTGAATGTTTATTAACATGTAATATGGATTGTGATTGATTTGAAATAAATGAATTAATAATAATAATAATTAGGTCACGCAACTGATGTAGGTAGCCGTGTGGTGCCGTCTTAGAATTTGCACCACCCCAACTCTTCCCGTGGGTGTCGTAAGAGGCGACTAAGGGACATACACCGGGGGGCGGGCAGCAGCGCTTGCAGAATAGATCTACCACCGAACTGCGATCCTTAACCCGCATGCCCAGCGAGGGGATCATGTAGGTACATTACCCCTCATGACATTAAAAAACAGAGGTCTACGTCCAGCAGTGGACCATTTCATAGGTGGTTGATTCGTGATACTTTTAAAGAAACGACATTAATAACTCGATTTAAAATCACCGTAACCAAATGGCTGATAGAAAAATGATTTTATAGTATAAACTAATTCTTTATAAACTGTAATTACCTTTATTTATAAATTTTTCATGCTTATGTTTGACATATTATTATTATTTTACTTATAATTCTTTTTAATTTGCATTTCACATAATTTTTTTATTTTTTATTAACACTTTATTGTACAAAAAAGAGAAAATACATGAATAACATAAAAATCTTGTATCTAAATATAAATTTACAGTACAAAAGGCGGCCTTATCTCTGAGAGCGATTTCTCCAAGGCAACCTATTATTTTTATTCTAAAACAATATGTATTCATACGCCTGTAAAGGCAGCTTCAGTAGTAGTTACTATTAGACTAATTTTACGACCTGTGTATAAAAAACCTGAAAGTTAATGAATAAATGAAATCAGAGGTTTAGGAGTCTGCTTTAGGAGCAGACTCCTAAACCTCAGATTTCATTTATTCATGAAGCTTAAGGCGAGGATTCCCGAGCGGCCGATGCTATAGCGCGTCGAGTACTACTGAGCAAGACGATGCGCAGGCAGCCGAGCACGATTTTGTAGGTATTTAGGTGTTTTGAAAAATATTTGTATGGCATATTAAAATATTTTCTAGTGATGCACTGCGTAATAACGTTTGTAATGTTTTGGTATACATTTTGTGTAATTTTATTCATTTTTCTATTCACACACTGATCATTCAAAGTTTGATTTAGAGGTAACTTTGTAATTTTTTTCTATCGGGTGAAATATCACCAATCGTGTTTTTGTCTAGTGATGCACTAGAAAATATCCTCAACTATAATATGTATGAATTTCAAAACTATAAGCCTTATAGTTATTGAGGTACGGACAGTTAAAAATTCCGAAATCCGGGAATCCTCGCCTTAAGTTAAGCTTAAGTTATTCCAAAGGTAAAATTAAGTTTTACCTTGACGCCCGCGCCAACACCGCTGTCATAGCGAGGATTTCAGTACCAGCCTCGGCTAACCTCGACAGCTCTCTGCAACAAAAACAACGTCATTAGAAATTATCTTTAAGGTGAAGTAGGTCCCAAAACTCAGGTTTTGCCTAGACGGAAAAACAATTTTAAGGCAAGAAAACACAATTTTTTAAAATCTTTTTTGAAGAGCATCGAAAGTTTAGGATTTTTGTTAGTAAGTTATGGGAGCCGAAACACGATTGACTCAACTTGACTCGATAGAAAAAAAATCGCAGTTTCCTCTACATTTTGCATTTTTACTACGGAAAACCAGTTTCATTTGCTAATTACTTAACATATTTGCATGAAATATCGTCTAAAAAATACTTAACTAAACACTTTAGAGGATTATGGTTTTAGTTTTTTGCAAAAGAGTATTATTTTAGAGCAATAACAAATTTATAAATAAAAAGCAGTGAAATTACGCGCGGGCCGGCTCTTGCCTCCCTTTCTCTCTTTCACTGCGCGGTGTTCGCTTGTCCTTGTCTCGAAAAAGCGAACGTACTTCGCCTTAAGGCGCATACCCCACCCAAACTAGCGCCGCCACCTACTTTATCACCGAAGTGTACTGTACAATGATTGCGTTGCGTTGTTTTGGCGTGCCCTGTCCCGCTCCTATGAACGCAAAATCCTATGTCAATCCTTTTCACAAAAGCTTGAAGTCGTATAAATATATAATACTGGACAATTGACACAGCATTATCTAGTCCCAAGCTAAGCAGAGCTTGTGTTATGGGTACTAGATAACTGATATACATAATACAATACATTACATAGATAGATATATGTTTAGGCTCTTAAATGCTTTAACGTTAGTCTCCATTCACAATCGTAGGTAACCATTACAGTTTAAGTTAGCTTTTAGATAAAATAAGTACTTACTGTGAAACATAAATAAGCAAAAAAATAAAAACATGGGCTGGCAGCGACGATTTTAAGCTTTTCAAGCGATAATAGTCTTGCAGAATAAATATACCACCGCATTATCCGGCTCGAAGGGCCAGACAACCCGCTTGAAGCAACAACTACCCGGCTCGAAGGACCAACAGACTCACGTTTGTGCCTTTCCGACTGCCTTCCCGTGGCGCGCCATGAGTGTCTCGCTCGCGAACCGCATCCGCAGCACGCAGTACTCCAGCTGGTCTGCGGCCGGCTTCAGGGAGGGATGCAGGTGCTCTGCCAGGTACAGGTTCAGTTTCGGCTCATCTTTCTCCTGAGAACAACATTAATATGTAAATAAGCCGTGTGGTATCGGCTTAGAATATGCACCACCTCAACTCTTCCCGTGGGTGTCGTAAGAGGCGACTAAGGGACATTCACCGGGGGCGGGCAGCAGCGCCTCTTGCAGAATAGATCTGCCACTGAACTGCGATCCCCAACCCGCATGCCCAGCGTGGGGATTATAGGCATTATCCCTCCATGAGATAAAATCCTTTAAGGCGATTATCAGGGTAAGGCCTGCGTCCAGCAGTGGACCATTATAGGCTGTGAGGTTAAAGTTATAATTAGGGTTACCTGGTGCCGATTAGCGATCGCCTTCTTGAAAATGAACGCGGGATGTAACAGCGGGTTCCGTATCTGTTTGATCTCCGTCGCCATTATGGTTCCCGCGTGGTGGATGCCGTTCATGGCTAGAACAAAATATATACATAATTTTCTCATCTATACTACTAGTATTATAAATTCGAAAGTAACTCTGTCTGTCTGTCTGTTCTTACATCGCCTAAACGGCTGAACGGATGTCAATGAAATTTGGCAGGGTGGTAAATGGTATCCCAGGTATGGAATACTAATATAAAAAAAGAGGAAAGATTTGTTTGTTTGATTTGAAGTATTTTTTCACCATTAGAATCCTACATTATCCGTGATGAACATAGGATATAGATATACCCGTGCAAAGCCGGGGCGGACCATTAGTCGTTAATATGAAGTATATAAAGTTACGCGGCTTTCCGCGGCTTCACACGCGTTGTTGAAGGTTATTTCTATCCCATGGGAACTGATTTACTAAAGCTAGATACCGTAGACGTGTACGTAACCCAGAAAGAATTGTTCTGTCTAGGGTTCCTAAGACAGATTTATACAGTAAGAACTGTCATGCCATGTGTGGCTCTAATGTATACATATAATAAATAAATAAATAAAATAAATAATGCTGGACAATTAACACAGCATTATCTAGCCCCAAGGTAAGCAGAGCTTGTGTTATGGGTACTAGATAACTGATATACGTAATATTATACATTACATAGATAGATATTTTTTATTATACATAGAAAAACACCCAGACCAACGGAACAAATTTCTGCAGATCGTACACAAATTTGTTCCGAGGCGGGGATCGAACCCGCAACCTCTTGCGTCGCAGGCAGACTCTCGCCCGCTGCGCCACTGAGGTCGTCATATAGATGATCTACCCTCACCTATAAAACTGTTGATATTGTCTAGGCTCTCCCCCCGCGCCGTTAGGTGCCGCATCTCGTTCAGCATCTGCAGACACTCGGCTTGCTTCTCCAAAGTCGGAATCTGAGCCAGTTGCATCATGTTAGACAGACCGTGGTTAGCCATGAAGTTCCTGAAACCATAAACATAGATTCTCAATAAATATTAATATAAATAAATTTTATAAATAATGCTGGACAATTCACACAGCACTATCTAGTCCCAAGCTAAGCAGAGCTTGTGTTATGGGTACTAGATAACTGATATACATAATATTATACAATACATAGATAGATATTTTTTATTATTATATAGAAAACGACCAGAACACCCTGAACAAATGTCTGCAGATCGTACACACATTTGTCCCGAGGCGGGAATCGAACCCGCAACCTGCGTCGCCGGCAGACCTTCGCCCACCGCGCCACATCGGTCGTCAAATAACAATAAAAAATAAAACGTCAAGTGCGAGTCGGACTCCCGCACAGATGGTTCCGTAAAATTAAGAGTTTGTTGTTTTGTGTTCTTGTTTCTTGCCAAATGTAATGCCAAATGTAGTGCCTTAAAATTTTTGGTCACTAGTAAGAAATTTAATCTTCAAATTTACGGTTTTCGGATTTTTCCCTTTACTTGTGCTACAAGACTTGCCAATTTTTTTTTCCATTATTTCTTTAATATACACTTAGAAAATTCTTATAATTAAACACTTACACGGAAATAAAGACGATGAAGACAGGGCGCTATGGCGCTCATTAGGGGAGGCCTATGTAAAGTCCTGTCCCTTCGGAATGTAGACTAAAGTTAAGAAGCCCCTAGAAACCTTTAGCCTGTTAGTTGTTATTTTTCAATGCAATACGTAGTGCTAACCTGCACATAGCGAGCTCCATCTCTGCATCGGGCTCCACATACCCGTCGAGCAGGCCTGCGGTGAAGTACTGCGCGCTCTGCCCCGCGTACACGGCCAGTAGGGCGTCGCCTACCACAGCGCGAATCGACGATAGCGTTGATAGGGGCGCTCCTGAAATAACAGATTGCAAATGTAATTTTGTATTTTTTTTATATTGTTTCGAGTCTTCTCGTAATCCATACCGCAATGCTTGAAAACGAAAGTTTACAATCAGTCCTACCCGTCATGATCTACGGAGCTGAGACGTGGACACTCACGGTAGGGCTGGTCCACCAGTTTAAAGTCACCCAGCGAGCTATGGAGAGAGCTATGCTCGGAGTTTCTCTGAAGGATAGGATTCGCAACGAATACATCCGACAAGAACTAAGGTTATCGACATAGCTCAAAGGATTAGCAAGCTGAAGTGGCAGTGGGCTGGCCATATCTCGAGATGAACCGACAACCGCTGGGGTAAACGTGTTCATAAGTGTAGGACGTCCTCCGACCAGATGGGATGACGATTTGCGAAAGACTGCTGGCAGATGCTGGATGCGGCAAGCTGAAGACAGGGCGCTATGTCGCTCATTAGGGGAGGCCTATGTCCAGCTGTGGACAACTACAAGAGCTACGAGGCTGATATTTTGTATGACACCTTTTTTCCTCAACTCATTCAGCCAACAGCCGAAACCAGTGACTGATGAGATTATCTGTTTTCATGATCATGATGACACGCGATTTTATTTAACAAATAAATAAAAGTGAAAGTCGGAAGTTTTATTTAAATTTACTCTTAAAGGCCTAATATCTCAAATTAACTTCGTCAGATTTCCATATCTTCCATATATGACGACCGTTGTGGCACGGTGGGGGAAGCTCTGCCTGCGACGCAGAAGGTTGCGGGTTCGATTCCCGCCTCGGGACAAATGTGTGTACGATCTGCAGACATTTGTTCAGGGTGTTCTGGTCGTTTTCTATATATAATAAAAAATATCTGTCTATGTATTGTATAATATTATGTATATCAGTTATCTAGTACCCATAACACAAGCTCTGCTTAGCTTGGGACTAGATAATGCTGTGTGAATTGTCCAGCATTATTATTATTATTTATTTCTGCCAAAACTTCTACACTGGGAACCTATGGGTCATATACGCTAAGCGGCCGCTAGAGACCCTGCGCGTACAGTATAATAATATATTTAGGATGATGTTGGGACTGCCTCGTTTCTGCAGTGCATCGGGGATGTTTGCTGAGTATGAGACGGATGGGTTTGCTGCCATCCTCCGGAAAAAGACAGCATCCCTGATGCGCAGAGTGCGGGACAGCCCCAACACCATCCTACAAACTGTAGCTGGTAAAATTAATTCGCCAATATGGCAGCATTTTGTGCGAAAAGTAATAATATAGTCATTATCGTGGTTTGATTTAATCTAACTTATTTAATTTATTGATTTAATTTTATTTTATTGTATTTAATCCAATTTATTTGTCTTGTATTTAATTTAATTACGATTTTAATTTCAATTACTCTAAATTTAACTGTTGTAGGTAGGTTCTTTGAATATACTAACATTAATTATAAGTGATTTTTGCTACTAACAAATTATGGATCCCGTAATCTGAAATAAAAGAATTTTTATTTTTTTTATTTTTTTATTGTTAAAACATAATGTTATTGGTCGGCAGGTAGAAAATGCCTCGGCATTAAGCCCACCCTTTGTACGTTAGTGCAATAAAGTTTTAAATAACTATTTTAATTTGAAATTTGTTTATGGTAAAGTTCAGGGCTTACTCTATCGATAATATGTATCGAAAACACGATTCCATACTATTCTTCTCGATAGAATAAACAGTTGAGAGGTGTCAAGGGACACCCGGATGGAACGAAGTTCCTTTCTATAAGAGAGAGAGAGAGAGACAGACAGAGAAACATGCGCACGCCGCACGGCTTACAATAGCTTACTATAGCAAAAAGTGTCGTTAAAACTTTTCGTGAGAATTTTTTCTGTCCAGCCCCCTTTCACAACGCGCGATAAGGAACTTAGTTCCAAAAATCGCAGTTAATTCTAAATTTTTACAAAAACGTTCTCAATAAATACAGAAGTTAAGATCTTGAGAATAATGGACCAAAAGGAGTCCAAATGCTGACAGGCAGTATTCCTACCTTACCTTAACACAATAAAGTCTATTATTTCAACGGCGTTGGCATTCATATTCAAAATATAAAGATGAAAATATTTAGTAACAATTCCGCGCAAGACCTTCTCCGATAAGTTCTAACAAAATGTAATCAGCGTCGTAGAAGAAAAAAAAACCAAGTTTTGTCAAGTACTTGGCGCGCGGAGCTCGGAGTGGTAACATCTCTGGTGGAACCCTGCCGGAGTTTGCTTAGTGCTCTCAATGTCAAGGTCGAGTATTGTGGTGTCCTGATGATGTCTCGTGGAGAGACGAAACTAGTTGACGTCTTGCTTTGATAGATTTCTTTTCATTTTGTAGTTGGTGTGTTTTTTTTTCTTCTACGACGCTGATTACATTTTGTTAGTTAGAACTTATCGGAGAAGGTCTTGCGCGGAATTGTTACTAAATATTTTCATCTTTATATTTTGCAATGGATTTCCGCAAAGTAACGCCTGAATCTATTTTTTTTATTCATATTCAATCCGGTTAGTTTGTTTTTCTTAGTGGAAGCAAAAGACTAACAATTTTTTATTTTTTTTGTTCAGCACACGCTGAGCCAACTCCTATTTCGGCGCAGGGTCATGAAGGCAGAGTCACTTACCACCCTTTTTTTATTTTTTTGTATTACGTACCTCCATGTTAAATTGTTATTGTTTTCTGTCTGTTTATTTTATTTTATACTTTTGTGTACCTGTGTCTAAATAAATGTATTTCTATAACGCATATAGTCATTAAAAAACTCACCTCCAAAGACTTTATGCGCCGAATAGTCTGCAACGGCGAGCGTGGCGCGCTGCAGCCTCGTGCGGCAAAGCGCCGAGGCATGCAGCCGAGACACGGCCAGCAGCTGCGCAAGCGCCGACGTCGACGTCGCCTCCAGGGCTGTCGCTACAACCAACAACGACAACTACACTCACATGACGACCTCTGTGGTGCGGTGGGCGAAAGTCCGTCTGCGACGCAGGAGGTTGCGGGTTCGATTCCCGCCTCGGGACAAATGTGTGTACGATCTGCAAACATTTGTTCAGGGTGTTCTGGTCGTTTTCTATATATAATAAAAAAATATCTATCTATGTATTGTAATCTATTATGTATATCAGTTATCTAGTACCCATAACACAAGCTCTGCTTAACTTGGGGTTAGTAATGCTGTGTGAATTGTCTAGCTTATTTATTATTAAAATACACAATGGTATCATAAAATAAATAAATAATGCTGGATAATTCACACAGCATCATCTAGACCCAAGGTACACATGTACATTACATAGATAGATATTTTTTATTATACACAGAAAACGACCAGAACACCCGGAACAAATACTTTCAGATCGTACAAATATTTGACCAAAGCGGGAATCGAACCCGTAACCTCCTGCGTCGCATTTCAATCACATGAAATTTGGCTGGAGTCATTTATTTATTATTAATAAGAACGGCGGCGATTGCCAATTACACTAATTTTATTTATATATTTAGCCCATTAAACTGGGTGAGATTACTTTATAACTGTATTGCTTGATTTATTTGTCTATAGGATGTCTCTCAACTCAGTATGCCTTTTGGCAAAGGCCTGCTCCAGTAGTTTCCATTGCTTCCTGTCGTGCGCAACTCTCCTCCATTTGGGTCCCGCAGTAAGTCTCAGCTCATCTTCCCAGCGCATTTGTTTACATCGCATTACACTAATTAATTTATAAAAAAGAATTAAGAATATATAAGAAATGTACCTGAAAAATAATTACAACTAATATTTACACTTACATCTATTTTCTAAAAATCTAAGCCGTCACCAGAAGGCAGAGTGCCCAGAATGCTGGCAGCATTGCCACGTTGAATGGCAATACTAATTCGTTGACTGAAATAAAAACCAGCATTCCGATCACCTGTGGACTCTATTAGTAGTTTTGTAAATATTTTTTTATTAATTTATTATAATTTATATACAAACAATGAAACATACAAAAAACAGAGCATGGAGTGTAGATACAGCATGTTTTACTCACCAGGTGTATTTACAAAGTCAATAAAACCATCCTTTAACATCACACCGTGTGCATTGGGGTGTATCAAGAATACTTTAATGCGAGTAGCTTCAACAGCGGCCAGTACTAGCAGATAGCCTGAAGCTTGGTTGCACACTTTCTCTCCCGTTATTCTCCATACACCTGAAAGAAAATGTATTTTATAAATTTACTAGCGACCCGCCCTGGCTTCGCACGGGTACTATATTATAATAATATAAACCTACCTCTTGAATCACTCTATCTACTAAAAAAAACTGCATCAAAATCCGTTGCATAGTTTTAAAGATTTAAGCATATGTAGGATATAGGGACAGAGAAAGCGACTTTGTTTTGTATAAGCTGAGTTAAGGTGTGCCTTAGAAGTTTGTGAGAAATATTCCGCGTGCTGGGAATACATGCGAATGCTTGGGATCGCTGTTCTGTGGTAGATTTCTGGTAGATCCTGCTGCCCATACCCCAGTTTACATCCCTTAGTAAACCTAGTAATAGGTATAAAATTTAAAATGTATAGTTTGCCATTCGAAGTAACGAAGCTCCCTCTGAGTCATTATGAACAAAAGGTTAACTTTCTTTAAATCTATAATATAAAAATGAATCGCAAAATGTGTTGGTAAGCGCATAACTCAACAACGCCTGGACCAATTTGGCCAAATCTTTCTTTGTTGTGTTTGTTATTGTCAGGAGAAGGTTCTTATGAAAGAAAAAATTAAGAAAGTTGGAAACATAAATTTCCACGGGGGCGAAGCCGCGGTTCGCAGCTAGTGTAAAATAAAAAAGTAGCCTCTTACAACATGAATCTATAGATATAAAACAAAGTTGTGTTGGTTACACCATTTATAACTCAAGAATGAGAGTCCTATTGACATGGTTTATAGATTTGTTGGATTTCTCGTAGTCCGGAATAGGATAAGAAGTATTAAAAACATTGAAAAATTGACAAAAAAATTACTACCTGTGCGAAGCCAGGGCAGACTGCGAGTAATAAATAAATAAATAAATAATGCTGGACAATTCACACAGCATTATCTAGCCCCAAGCTAAGCAGAGCTTGTGTTATGGGTACTAGATAACTGATATACATAATACAATTCATTACATAGATAGTTATTTTTTATTATACATAGAAAACGACCAGAACACCCTGAACAAATGTCTGCAGATCGTACACACATTTGTCCCGAGGCGGGAATCGAACCCGCAACCTTCTGCGTCGCAGGCAGACCTTCGCCCACCGCGCCACATCGGTCGTCAAAAAAATAAGTCTAATAAATAAGTAGCCTCTTCTACAACACGTGCTGGAGGAATCGGGGTGTACAAAGTGTTAGTTACCTATCAGAGTACTATGTTACATGTTCAAGATAATTATCATGCGAAGATATAAAGTTTAATACCATTCTTATCTATTTCTGCAGTAGTCCTGAAATCAGCTTGGGTCAGCCTCTCTGCAATTCTTTCCATTATACACAATGAGATCATCTTTTCTCCTGTGATCAAGTCATCAATGATCCCGTTGAACTGTTCCGAGGTCAGTCCATTCTGTAATGTTCGTAATCCTACCCAGTGGTCGCTGATTTCCTGTCCCAACTCAAAGTCCTCACCTATGACCTCTAAATACTTCAAGCTCTCTGTGTGGTTCATGGCTAGGCCATTGTTGGTGAGACTGATAGGTGCACTGAACATTTTGGTTTGTTTTAAGACTTGTCGGCGATCGGCTTTTGTTTTTTCTGCGTCGTTGAACACTTTATTCATGGCTTCAATGCGTCTGTCCACATCTGCTGACTCCTCCTTGTTCATAATCTCTGGATAGGCGAGTAGGTCGCGATTGAATATGGATACGAAGGTGTCTTTTGCGAATGGGGAAATTTTCGCTTTACGTCTTTCAATACGCTCATGGACCTGTAAGTCTTCGAAATCAAACTTTTCATCCTGTACCTGAGGCTGGGTTGAATTAACATCGTAGTTCGAAACCGAGATCCGGAACTTTCTGAAAATATTCCGACCAAGTTTGTTTTGGTGTACCGTGCATAATTGGCGCGCTATATTCATCGTATTTTGGTCGTCGATTTATGTGGCTTTCTGTACTATAG
Organism: Eupithecia vulgata; assembly: GCA_946478455.1. Lineage (NCBI taxonomy): Eukaryota > Metazoa > Arthropoda > Insecta > Lepidoptera > Geometridae > Eupithecia > Eupithecia vulgata. The sequence goes on along the minus strand of OX297887.1, from coordinate 5,450,966 downwards.
ATAATTTTTTAACTTCTCCAAGAAACAGAAAACGAGTCTATTTTTGTAAATTAGGTTTTCTTTTATTTTGAAAGAAAAGTGAGGTTATGTTATGTTATGGTACTATATCAGTGTTACCCAATAAATCTGTGGTGTTACCAGAGCACAGAAAAGAAAACTATTACTCCTAGCGGAGTGTTGCGTGATATAAAACCACTCACCATACCGTGCTTCAAGCCAACTTCCCAGGGATTTCGTTCGTCCCATAGTAAACCCATAAAATTCCTATGAACCTATCCTTAAAATTTTATGGGAAGGCCCATAAAATTTTTGTAATTTATTTAATGAGCGGTTTCGATTTGCAATTTTACAAAGAAAATTCCAAATATCTGAAATATCTCGATAGGTGGCAGGGAAATAGGGAATGGAATGGAATAAGATTGGAAATTAGGATATGTCAATGTAAACAAAATTAGAAATCAAAATGGAATTTGGAAAATTCAAAGTTTTCCTTTCATTTGACACTGACGTACCCCAATTCCAGTTGACACCTTGCCACCCTTTCCTATTAAAATTATGTAGGTACCACCATCGAGTTAGATCATATGAGTTAGATATTATTCTAACTCGATGGGTACCACAGACTTAAAATTGGCGGCTGCGCCATAAATAATACACACACGGTTTTTTTCTTTATAATGCAAATTGAAAACCGCTAAATGTAGGTACTCCATGTCTCTAAAAACATAGTTAACGTGTGTAGGTATCCAACAATGGAATACCTATGTAATTAAGTCATCATCATCAGCCTAAATCTACTAGTCTACAGCTGGACATAGCCCTCCCCTAATGAGCGCCCTGTCTTCAGCTTATCGCATCCAGCATCTGCCAGCAGTCTTTCGCAAATCGTCTTCCCCCCTGGGCGGAGGGCGTCCTACAGTACGTTTGCCGAGTCGCGGTCTCCACTCAAGAACACGTAAACCCCATCGGTTGCCGGTTCTTCTCGAGATATGGCCAGCCCACTGCCACTTCAGCTTGCTAATCCTTTGAGGTATGTCGATAACCTGGTTCTCTGTCGGATGTTTTCGTTGCGAATCCTATCTTTCAGAGAACTCCGAGTACAGCTCTCTCCATAGCTCGCTGGGCGACTTTAAACTGCTGGACTAGCCCTACCGTGAGTGACTCTCTGAGCTCCGTAGGTCATGACCTAAGTATGTACCCCAAATATGGAATAGTAAAGCATTTCTAACTACCTACTTCTAACTTTAAATCTAGATTTCTAATCTAATAAACCAAGGCAATAAATTGCGTCAATGATCTTACAAACGAACTTGTCTATTAACATGTATAATAGAAGCCACAATCTATGTGTCGCGCATCTTAAACACAATTACACAGTGACCGCTGAGGATGTGGAGAAGTACCCGAGGCAGAAGACTGGCATCCCCTTGAGTTGAAAACTTGGTGTCTCGCCGTAACGTGAATTTCGGTTCATTTATGGTGAGAGAGCCAAGCAAAGATCCTAGTCAGGAACATTATACGCCTGTAAAACTACACCGCGCGTGCGTCATCGGAGCGTCGATGTTTTTTATCTGACGACCTCTGTGGCGCGGTGGGCGAAGGTCTGTCTCGGGACAAATGTGTGCGATCTGACGATATACAAATAACCGAATTCACGTTTGTTGTTATGCCTAATAAATAGCGTATAAATAGAGTATAAATAGCGTTTAAATAGAGTATAAAATAGAATATAAATAGAGTATAAATAGCGTTTAAATAGAGTATAATTAGGGCAAAACAAAATAGTGCCTCTTTGGTTTAAGAAATAATGACCATTGTTTGTGGGTACGCTAGCATAACGATCAAGCTAGCGTACACACGACCGTTCTCAAAAACGGCTTCATAGGTACTACAGCAACAAAATTTATACACAAAAATAGATATGAATAGCGTTCGAGCTATGCTAAAATTTCATAATGATTGCTCTCATAGGAACAGAGATATGGAACAAGACTATAAAATAACACTCGAGCTGGCGTTATGCTATCGTACCCACTAAAAAGCGTAATAGTTCTTATAGAAAACGAGGTTTGCTTATTATAAATGCTATATACCTATGTATAAATAGAGCGTGAAATAATTCTTCTCCCAGTACCTAGTCATACTTTATGCAAAAAATACGTAATGAAACATCTTATAGGTGTAGCTCCATAATATGCAGAAATAAACCATAGGCTAGGTACAATTTAACCCATAAAATTTCAGTTTCCATGGGAAATAATTACCTACCTGTATACGTTTTCATAAAAACAACGCGTGCGAAGCCGCGAGCAGAAACTAGTATCCAAATCTTTGATCAAATATCGGTGTTGCTAATAAATTGGATGAAGTCATCCAAGTTCTTCGATCAAAATAATGTACATTGGACAAAAAAATTGGATGAGTGGAATGGGCACCCTATAGTTGTATTCTAATAGGTTTAGGCAGAATATCGAAGTTGCCCTTGGTGGCCATCAATATCTATTGTATCACAAACTGTACAATGGATTTTTAAAAGTTCCTTTGTTCGACATAGTAATACAACAAAATAGCCTAGTTTCACGCATACCACCGCCCTAACTCCATCGCTAACTTTTTCTCTGACGCCTCGTTTCAATATAGGTACCTACTACTCTCTCACTCAGACACTGTATTTGTAGCATCCTACAGAAAGGGAGAAAGAGAAACAATCAGAGTGAATAAATAAATGTTTTGTACATTTCTTGGTCCAGATTATACAAATCAAAAATATCACTTTATTTCCGTGTCAGTGTTTTATTTTAAGAATTTGACTTTTTCTAAGTGTACATTTTGTATTTATGGAAATAAAGAATCTTTGACTTTGACTTTGATATAATTTAAAATGTATCATGTAACGTAAACTTAGTTTTAGCGTCTATTATTTTTATTTTTCATATTAGGTTTTGATTGTAGTATTTATTATAATTGTAGCACTCAGCTCCTTTGTTACTTTAGTTTTAAATTTCTTAGCTCATTTGTTAGTGCACTACCTTTTTCCGATTTATGATGGCAAACAAACTATGCACTCCGAGTCTCCGATACTCCGCGAAACAGGTCTATCATTTTGAGAAGCTGACATTATGGAAAAGACGTGCTGTCATTGTGAAAACGCAGACGTTTTGAGAATTGAAAATTTTAGGAAAACAGATATTTCAGGCCTGAGCCAAATGTACAATTCTTAAAACGTCTGCGTTTTCACAATGATAGCGAGTTTTTTTCATAATGTCAGCTTCTCAAAATGTCAGCTTCTTATAATGTCTGTCTCCAAGAATGACAGTTTCCGTACAATGTTCGCTTTTCAGAAAGTTTTTTTTAACAAAATGTCTGCAATCTCAAAATATACGCCTTACAATTTTGGCATTCCAGAAAAGTCTTATTCCCAAAATGTCTGAAATCATGATGCAACATTTAGCTAAAATATTAAATAAATAATTTCCATCTTCGCATTCAGCTCCGTACGAAATTGTCGAAATTCTTCATTGTCAAATAAAAGGGCCTTATTTTTAATATTATTATTATTTATAATTAGTACTCTAATCTCAAAATGACATTAGAATTGAAAGAAATTAAAATTGACAGACATAACTTAAAAATATTTCTTTTTAAATTTCTATTTAAAAAGTGATCATAACGAATGAGAAAAACTTATGGTAATGCTAATATAATAGGAATGTAGATATTATGAATGGACGACTTCCTGATATTGTTCACATTTTAAATAGCAGACATTTTGAGAAAGCTGACAAAATAGAAGTGCTGTCATTGTGAAAACGCAGACGTTTAGAGAAGTGTACATTTTAGGAAAATAGATATTTCAGGCCTGAGGCCTAGCATAGTGCGGGGGTCATTGTTAATCATTTATTTTTAAGTACCTATCTACCTAAACTTGTCACCACTGAAGTCTAAAATAGAAATACAGAAATACTTACAGAAATACATTTATTTGTAAACCAACCAATAGTATTAAAGTCATTTAAAACGGGATATTTACCATGATTCGATTTTTGAGTTTTCCAATAACAAGAAGTGGTGAACCAACCAAGCCGTGTGCAGATACCGTTAGTGTTGTGTCGTGATCGAATTGCGTTCGTAAATGAAACCGGTGGTAGTGGTAACTTTCGTAGCAAAAGACAAAGAATGAAGGTAGATCGATATATCTGCCAATAAAAACCAACTCGCAGTGACTTTATAGTTCTTTCGTGATCATGGCGCATGAAACTGTGCCGAAATATTGGAAAACTCAAAAATCGAATCATGGTAAATATCCCGTTTTAAATGACTTTAATGTTAATAACCATGATAGTTTTAAAAGTTTCAACCAATAGTAGCCAATAAGTAATTCCACGAAAATTTAATAATCTCCCAAAAATGGCGCGTTTTCGAATCCTGTCGAAAAAGAACATTTTTGGAACATTATTAAATTTTCGTGGAAAATTTACCAGATGAAGTAACGCACTATAAAGCAAAAAGCTAAATAACTAATTCTTTGTTCATAAAGGTGTATTTTATAAGTTTTTTGGAAATAAACTTATAATTAAAAAATAAAAAAAATAAAAAAATAATATAAAAAATATATAATAATTAATAAATAAAAAATAATATATAAAAAAAATATTATTATTTATCTGCCACAACTTTAAGGCCTATACCCTCCTTTAGGATAGACAGAGATGTACGACACCTCTCCTGCAACTGGTTGGAATTTCTCGCCAATGGTGACATTTTTCTTAGCGCGCTTGCGCAGCTTTGATACTCCTTCCGCCACCTGAAAATATTTAAATTTTACGAGGTTTACATCATCATCAGCCTTAGTCCACAGCTGGACGTACCTATGCTAGGTTGATGACGATGATGACATGCTTGGAGTACCTAAAAAGTGCTTGGAATAAATATAAATAAATAAAATAAATAATGCCGGACAATTCACACAGCATTATCTAGCCCCAAGCTAAGCAGAGCTTGTGTTATGGGTACTAGATAACTGATATACATAATATAATACAATACATAGATAGATATTTTTTTATTATATATAGAAAACGACCAGAACACCCTGAACAAATGTCTGCAGATCGTACACACATTTGTCCCGAGGCGGGAATCGAACCCGCAACCTTCTGCGTCGCAGGCAGACCTTCGCCCACCGCGCCACATCGGTCGTCATATGTTCTATTTATGAACTAGCGACCCGCCCCGGCTTCGCACGGGTACTATATTATGCATGTATTATACATATAAACCTTCCTCTTGCATCACTCTTTCTATTAAAAAAACCGCATCAAAATCCGTTGCGTAGTTTTAAAGATCTAAGCATACATAGGGACATCTATCTGGAAACATTCCTCGGGCATGAGTCACTCAAACTCTCTGATAAAAGCCTTTGATAAACGGTACACCAACCAAATCCTAGCGCTAAACAGAAGCAACCTTCGCATTATGACAAGAGCCCTACCTGGACACTGTCACCTCAGCAAGCACATGTTCAAACTGGGGCTGAGCGACACACAATCCTGCAGATTCTGCGAGGAGATGGAGGAAACGCCTCTCCATCTGCTAGGAGAGTGCGGAGCGCTAATGCAAAAACGTAGCATCCACCCGGGCAAGCACCTGCACAGCCCAGATGAGCTAAGAGACATCTCTTCGAAGAAAATCCTACAGTTCCTAGCAGCTGCAAAGGTTAGTGGCGAATTATGAACGCTGCAGCTTCAGGGGTGAACGTATAAAGTGGTGATCACAATAGGCCTATCATGGCCGCAGTGACACACAAGCCACCTAAAGCAAATAAAAAAAATACATAGGGACAGACAGACAGCGGGAAGCGACTTTGTTTTATACTATGTAGTGATGCCATAATGACAAGTGTGAGCACCAATACAAACCAACGTTGGTTTAAAGGTGCAATATTATATAAACATTTATAACTAATATTTACACTTACATCTATTTTCTAAAAATATAAGCCGTCATCAGAAGGCAGAGTGCCCAGAATGCTGGAAACATTGCCACGTTGAACGGCAATGCTAATTCGTTGACCGAAATAAAAACCAGCATTCCGAGCACCTGTGGACTCTATTAGTAGTTTTGTAAGATCTTTATAGATAACGTGTGCCCCAGGACCCCAAGGACCTAGGGTTTCCACCCCAAACGGCTCAAATAGGTAACCTCTGTCAAGATTAGCGTATTTTCGTCGTTTGAGGAACTCCGCTGATGTCCCTGCAAGATGAGAAGGTGCTAGGGTATCTACACACGTAGCATCCCATACTAAAGGCCGACCCATCTTCCAAGGAATCAGAGTCATACATGTATATTATATACATATGTGTATACATTTATAAATAAATAAATATTCTGTAAAAAAAACAACCGACAACCGCTGGGGTAAACGTGTTCTCGAGTGGAGACCGCGACTCGGAAAACGTAGTGTAGGACGCCCTCCGACCAGGTGGGATGACGATTTGCGAAAGACTGCTGGCAGATGCTGGATGCGGCAAGCTGAAGACAGGGCGCTATGGCGCTCATTAGGGGAGGCCTATGTCCAGCAGTGGACTGGTATAGGCTGATGACGATGATGAAAAAAAATGGCCTGCATACGTAAAGGTTCGGACCGCGCATCTGGACTGTGTTCCAAACCGCGGATGGATCCGCGCGGTTTTGACTGCGGATCCAACTGTCGAGCTAATCTTCTATAATATAAAAATGAATCGCAAAATGTGTTGGTAAGCGCATAACTCAACAACGCCTGGACCAATTTGGCCAAATCTTTTTTTAAAATGTTCGTTGAAGTTCAAGGATGGTTTTTACGGCGAGAAAAATTAGAATTATTGCTGGAAAAACCCTAAAAATAGCCCTTCTTTTTCCCATACAAATGATTTGTAACTAAAACGTAGTCAATTTGAGCTTTATTGCTAAAATAACTACCCGTGCGAAGCCGGGGCGGACCGCTAGTTACGATTAAAAATGTGTCCACGGTTTGGAACGCCAGTAAATCTTTCATATATTGACAAACAATCTGAAATGTGCGTGTAAATTGATTTTCAATAGTTTCGACTGCAGTTATGACTGGTGCGTGGAATGTTATAAATTTTTCAACACACTTGCTCATAAAATGGCTCTTATTTCACCGCAATTAGGCACATAATGACATCTGTAATCAAACTGTGACTTTTTCGATACTATTATTCACAAGTGAGTTATAGATTTTTTTTTATTTTATTGGTTTAGTTGGTTTGTTCTTTAAAAAGTTTCGATACAAAAAGATCGTGTTCAATAGTACAAATAAACATTTTATCTACTAAAATAAAATGATTATTTTATTCACAAGTGTGTCGAAAAACGTCGTATGATAAACGTGTGTATTGGTGATTTGATTACCGTCCTCGGCTCTCTTAACACGATCACTGCTAGCGTCGGCGGTGCGAGACTGATCCGCATATCGCACTCTGTGTTTTCAGCCTTTTTCAGCCATGAAAGTGCTAGTCTAGTATGAGATCCTCGCCTAACGGCTAGGGTCTCAATAGCGCCTCAGTGGTAATCACCAACATTACACACTTGTACCATAATGTACCTATAAAAGTTTCGCCTTAGAATCGAAATCCCCTTGGCAGTTGGGTTGGACATCAACCAACCTCTTTTCTGAGGATTTACAAACCTTTTTCTCCAGACTTTTCTTGGTTTCGGGAAAGGCTTGTTTCTCTACTGTAGCATCGATGTTTTGAACTTTATTCTTCTCCCTTCGTTTGTAGTAGAAGACCTCCCATGCTAGGGTTATCATAGCTAATCCTAGGCCGAAGAGCGTGGCTATAAAAACTCCCCCTGAGATACCAAAAAATTTCTGTTAGATCAGAAGACCTACGTATTATAAAAGGTCAATAAATAATGCTGGACAAATCACACAGCATTATCTAGCCCCAAGCTAAGCAGAGCTTGTGTTATGGGTACTAGATAACTGATATACATAATATAATACAATACATAGATATTTTTTATTATACATAGAAAATGACCAGAATACGACCTCTGTGGTGCGGTGGGCGAAGGTCTGCCTGCGACGCAGAAGGTTGCGCGTTCGATCCCGCCTCGGGACAAATGTGTTTACGATCTGCAGACATTTGTTCAGGGTGTTCTGGTCGTTTTCTATGTATAATAAAAAATATCTATTTCTATGTATTGTATTATGTATATCAGTTATCTAGTACCCATAACACAAGCTCTGCTTAGCTTGGGGCTAGATATGGCTGTGTGAATTGTCCAGCATTATTTATTTATTATTTAATACCCGGTACAAATAACTGCAGATCGTACACATAGGTTTTTGTCCCAAGGCGGGAATCGAACCCGCAACCTTTTGCGTCGCAGGCGGACCTTCGTCCACTGCGCCAAGGTCGTCATTATATAAATTGTATGTATATTAAAAGATTTTTATCCAGATATTTTCTTACCTAAGCTCTCTAGAGTAATGCCTTCGGACTCGTCCGCATCAGGGCACGACTGTCTTGCTGTTTCATTCCAATATCTATAAACAAATGACCATTAGAATCCTACATTAAAATAATAAAAATCAATAAAAAATATAAATAAAAATATCAATAAATCACAGCGCATCAGCATTGTCATACATCGGGGCAATGCAGCCAGCGTCGTGGGCACGCGCGCGACTGGTATTGATATGGATCAGTTGAGCTACCTGTAGATTGTTTACAACAGTTTGCAGATAGCTCAATTGTTTCTATTGCCCCAGCAGAAAACCAGTGCAGGTTTTTTTCTGTTAAACACCTGCATAAGCTGAGTTGGGACCATTTTGTAGCTAAGACGTTAATACTGTAGGTATCTTCTAATCGTTTCTACATTTATATTTTGTGTATATGATTTAAGTCTTTGTAATTGTAGGTTTATTATAAGTTTTAGTTACAAATAAAACTAAACTATTGTTATTAATAGTTTTATTTTAATTCTATGAATTGATTGTAATTTTCTTTCTTAATAAAGTCTTAACATTAAAACGGCTTATCATAATTATAGTGAGTAAGAAATTAAATAATGTCCAATAATTATATTTTTTGTCTTCATCCACCTCACTTTTTCTACACTAACATTTTAAGGCGAGGATTTACGGATTTCGGAATTTTTAACTGTCCGTACCTCAATAACTATAAGGCTTATAGTTTTGAAATTCATAAATATTATAGTTGAGGATATTTTCTAGTGCATCACTAGACAAAAACACGATTGGTGATATTTCACCCGATAGAAAAAAATTACAAAGTTACCTCTAAATCAAACTTTGAATGATCAGTGTGAATAGAAAAATGAATAAAATGACACAAAATGTATACCAAAACATTGCAAACGTTATTACGCAGTGCATCACTAGAAAAGATTTTAATATGCCATACAAATATTTTTCAAAACACCTAAATACCTACAAAATCGTGCTCGGCTGCCTGCGCATCGTCTTGCTCAGTAGTACTCGCCGAGCTATAGCATCGGTCGCTCGGGAATGATTGTTTGAATAGATTATGCTCCGAAACTACTGGACCGATTTGAAAAATCTTTCACCATTAGAATCCTACATTATCCCTGATGAACATAGGCGATACAATATACCCGAGCGAAGCCGGGGCGGATCTCTAGTCTTACTATAGTTTACTCAAACATCATACAGTAATCTGGTCATTATTTTAACAACCTTTAGTGGCTTGAACAGGTAACAGACAGACAAAGTTACTATAGAATTTATAATTAGTAAGTATGTATGGCAGTGTGGTGCCGGCTTAGAATGCACATCACCCCAACTCTTCCCGTGGGTGTCGTAAGAGACGACTAAGGGACATACACCGAGGGGCGGGCAGCAGCGCCTCTTGCAGAATAGATCTACTACCGAACTGCGATCCCTAACAAATACAAATATACCTTATTGCACACCAAATAATTAAAAAAAAAACATATATACAGAACACAAAAACCATTCCAGATAATGTACAATGGGCGGACTTATCGCTAAAAGCGATCTCTTCCAGGCAACCTTAGGATGGACAAGAAGTGATCGAAAAAGTATAGACGGTGGCATGTAAATAAAATACTGTTATGTCTTCCAATACTACCTGTATTGGAAGAAATAAACACAGCTATAAATTTATATAAATACTTATATTTGTACATGTCATAAACAAAAATTATTAATAATAACCCGCATGCCCAGCGTGGGGATTATGGACACTACCCCTTATTATCAAGGAGACTGAGTCCAGCTGTGGACCATTATAGGCTCTTGAGGATGAGGATTGAGGAGGTATTATCCCCGCAAGTTCATATTGCGATTGGCGGCCATCTGTGTGACGTAGTCGACGTCGCACCGTCGCGTCGTCAGTACCGTTCGCAAGGTCAGCCCGCGCTTACGTGCTTACGCGCATCGAGTACTTGGTATAGCTTTTTGTTTTTGTTATCATGTTTTATTGTTATTTTTGAATTTTGTTGTTTAGTTTTGTTACCTATTACCCGTTAAAATGAGTAAGAAATTAATTAACAGTCGTGCTCGTGAAATGATAATAAAAGTGGACAATTATTTTTTAAAAGAGAAAGAAGTCTCTAGGTTAGTTATCCGAAATATAAACTGTGCCTAAAAAGTGCTTCGAACACTACTGAGGACATATTACAATATTACATTTTATTAATTTTTTTTGCTATCTGTACTTTTTTGCGACGGATGACATCACGCAGCTGTTATTGTGACAAGGTTCCATCGCAATATCAACTTGCGGGGCTTATATGTATATACATATATTCTATTCTGACTTACTTGGCTCCAAGCTGCTCCAAAAATCGTTCTTTCTGTAGATCCAAAAGGGCACGAGAGAGATCTTCCTAAAAAGAAATAAAATGGTGTGTAAACTTTGTAGAATAACTACTTACTGTCGGCGACTTCGCTCGCGTTGTTGAAGTTTATTTATATCCCATGGGAACTGATTTATGGGATAAAAAGTAGCCTATATATGTTTCTCTCCAACCTTAAACTAACTTTATGTCAAAAGTCAAGTCGATTGGTTGCTTAGTTAGTGAGTGAAGGATGGACAATCAAACAAACACACTTTCCAATATAAATAAATAAATATAAAATAAATAATGCTGGACAATTCACACAGCATTATCTAGCCCCAAGGTAAGCAGAGCTTGTGTTATGGGTACTAGATAACTGATATACGTAATATAATACATTACTTAGATAGATATTTTTTTTATTATACATAGAAAACACCCAGACCAACGGAACAAATTTCTGCAGATCGTACACAAATTTGTTCCGAGGCGGGGATCGAACCCGCAACCTCTTGCGTCGCAGGCAGACTCTCGCCCGCTGCGCCACTGAGGTCGTCAGTAAGTATATATAATAACAGTATAATAAATAAATAGATATATAAATAAATAATGTTTTAATTTTTCACATTACATAGATCCATTTGCATCTTTTGGGGAATTAAATAAGTCACTATTTTTAGCGTCGTATGAAGGAGTATTGTGTCCAACAGTGGACGTGGTTATTATGGGGCATCCATAAACTAAGTGAGGGTTTTGATGATATTTCGACCACTCCTCTCCCCTTGGTGAGATGACGTGAGATTTTGCTACACCCCTCCCTTTATCTCACGTGAGATTTTTAAAACACATAATTTAGTGTAAAATTAATGAAAGAAAGATTGTTCATTTCGCGTTATAGCGATATTAAAATTTATTTGTGGTTTAATTTTTCTGCTTTCATAAGGAATAAATCTAACGGAGACCCCTCTCCCTCACGTGAGATAGACTCTCCCCCCTCCCCCTGAAACGCCTCACGTAATAAATGGATAAAAAAAAAATACTAGACAATTCACACAGCATTATCTAGCCCCAAGCTAAGCAGAGCTTGTGTTATGGGTAATAGATAACTGATATACATAATATAATACAATACATAGATAGATATTTTTTATTATACATAGAAAACGATCAGAACACCCAGAACAAATGTCTGCAGATCGTACACACATTTGTTCCGAGGCGGGAATCGAACACGCAACCTTCTGCGTCGCCGGCAGACCTTCGCCCACCGCTCTTATAATATCAAGTTACCTGGAGACGAGACCCCTGTTGCACTGCGATAGCGTAGGGCTGTTCTGCAAATACGTCGCCAACTTCGGTCAGGTTGCAGTTACGTGTGATTTCGTATCTAAAAGTATAATTTTTTTGATAACGTTCGAAAACTGATTGAAAACTTTCGTTTTCAAGCATTGCGGTACTTGACGTAGTTTGCCAAACACGGCCCAACCTAGCTGGATCCTCCTCCTGGCTTCCTTCTCGAAATTGTTTTTACCCAACTGCAGAATCTGCTCAAGGTAAGTGTATTTGGAAACAATTTCGAGAAGGTGGCCATGTACGACGACCGGTCCCGGATCAATGTGGCCATTGATCATGACCTTGGTTTTATCCAAGTTCATGCCAAGACCGATGCGTCGTAAGGCTGAAGCTAGGCCGTCCAGCATCCGGTTAAGCTCCTCCAGCGACTCCGCCATCAAGACTATGTCATCAGCGAATCGGAGGTGTGAGATGTATTTTTAATCGTGCTAGTAACTGTAATAAATAAATAAATTCGCCGTTTATGTTAATGCCCTTACCTTTCCAGTCCAGCGTCTTAAACACATCTTCCAACGCGCAATATTTGCATATCTAAGTCTTTAGATACAAGTCAATGATCAGCCAGTCGAACAAACCAGTGAAGGAGTTTATTTCTCACCTTATTTCCGCGGAGTCGTGTATAAAAGCGAAGTCAGCATCAGTGTGCTCGTTAACTTGCTGGAAACCAGTCTTAGCGTCCGGCACTGGACCTGAGGCAGGGGGGAAAATAAAATAAGTAAAAATTTCGACTCCGTCGGGACTCGAACCCGCGCCCCACCCTCACGGGTGTGCTCTAAACAACTAAGCCACGAAGTCTTAATCGGTTCCATCGAAAATCTTTGCGGACTGTAGCACCGGTAGCCTACAGAGGAAAACATGTGAAAAGGATAGGCATAGGATTTCGCGTTCATAGGAGCGGGACAGAGTAAAGCAATGTCAGTGCAAAAATCAAGTTTTTGCTTCTTTTCTATTAATGATTCAAAATTTAAGCATTAAATAGAAAAACTACACGATTACTTAAATAAAACAGTAGTCTGGATATGTAATTCGTAAAAAATAATATGGTGTTGTCGCTGATACTTTAGAGCATTTCAATTAAAACAGTTTTTTTAAAGCGATTTTTGTATAATTTTTTGTAAAGAAACCAGTTTATTTTTCAAAATTCTATTCGATTACTCGACTTCTATGGGTTTTTCCCCTACCTATCGTATTTTTTTAATTAGAATATTTAAGTTCGTTACCATAGATGTAGGGTTTAAAAATACACAATTTGCTTGATTTTTGCATTAGGCGCACTCTTAGAGTTTATCCAAACCTGTTTAAAAGCTAAAGTTACATTTAGCTGCAGTAGTTACTGAGATATTCAAGAAAGAGTGGGGACGGATAGAGCGCTGCAGCTATTAACTTGAAATTTGGAATGATACACTTCATGCGCCATTACTGATTTAAAGAAAAATATAATATAAATAAACGAAAATGAATATTTTCACATTTCATGCGCCATTACTGATTTAAAGATATAAATAAATGAAAAATGAAAATTAATATTTTCAGAACAAGTTGTGCTGTTGAAATTTCAAAAGAGACCTAAGGGCAAATGTTATCAAATAAAAGGTATTGGTGTGTACATTTCAAACCAGTTTTTGAAAATTCAGTAGGTTTCATATTTTTTGGAATATTTTGAAAAAAGTCGAAAAATTTACTATCTCATTTTGTCATTTTGATAGTCAAAAGGGGGTTACCTCCCTGAGTAGGGTCTCAAATGAAAGGCATTGTTTTCTAGATTTTAAAACATTTTTCAAAATTTCTGAGGTTTCATACTTTTCGAAATATTTCCATTCGAAAAAGTCGAAAAATTTACTGTCCAAATAATTGGCAAATGTGCGCCAAGCGACGCAGAAGGTTGCGGGTTCGATTCCCGCCTCGGAACAAATGTAATAATAATAATAATAATGCTGGACAATTCACACAGCATTATCTAGAATCTATAAATGTGTGTACGATCTGCAGACATTTGTTCAGGGTGTTGTATTCTGGTCGTTTTTTCTAGGTCTAAAAAATATCTATCTATGTATTGTGTTATATTATGTATATCAGTTATCTAGTACTCATAACACAAGCTCTGCTTAGTTTGGGGCTAGATAATGCTGTGTGAATTGTCCAGCATTATTTATTTATTTGGTTAGTGTATCGTTTATCAAAGGGTTTTATCAGAGATTTTGAGTCACTCATGCCGGATTTTTAATTCTTGTTATGGTTAGCTCTTCTAGGTGACACCTTTTTCGTTACCGTAATGGTACTTTAACAGTCTGTTAAGCCAATTTTTATTGTGAATAATATAATATAATATAATATTAAAATAATTAATTTTTAATTCTACTTTCTCACCAGAAGCATTGATAGCCAATAAGATGTGTCCATACTGCTCTCTAATCGGATAATCCCAAACTCTGTACTGAGATTGGTCCGAGGTCGCGTTCAGGGTTATTTCCTTCCAAACTCTGTAAAAATATTATTTAATTACGACGACCTCTGTGGCGCTGTGGGCGAAGGTCTGCCTGCGACACAGCAGGTTGCGGGTTCGATTCCCGCCTCGGAACAAATGTGTGTACGATCTGCAGACATTTGTTCAGGGTTTTCTGTTCGTTTTCTATGTATAATAAAAAATATCTATCTATGTATTGTATTATATTATGTATATCAGTTATCTAGTACCCATAATACAAGCGCTGCTTAGCTTGGGTCTAGATAATGCTGTGTGAATAGTCCAGCATTATTTATTTATTTAATTAAGTATTTTTTTATAAACATGGGCTTTTTTGTGCATTTATTTTTAACTAGCGGCCCGCCCCGGCTTCGCTCGGTTATATTCTATGTTCATCTGGGATAATGTAGGATTCTAATGGTAAAAGAAATTTTCAAATCAGTCCCGTATTTACGGAGCCTATTCAATTCAAACAAACAAATCTTTCCTTTTTATAAAACCTATTATAAGTGTAGAAAAAGAGCATCACAGAGGTAATTTACATGTCGCTGCGCCGGATCGTAAAATCAGCCTGTTTATCGAATGGCTAGGCCGACTGCAAATCGGCACAATTCAATTAAAAGATGATGCTGTATGTATTTTTTGTATTTTTTTATTTACCTTTTAGTTTTATTTATTTTTTGAAGAAATTAATAACCAAAGTATCGAATTAGCAAGCTGAAGTGGCAGTGGGCAGGTCATATAGCTCGCAGAACTGATAACCGCTGAGGAGTAAAGGTTCTCGAGTGACGGCCGCGATGCAATGCAACGCGAAACGGAGTGTTGGGAGACCATCAACTCGATGGACCGACGACATGGTAGCGGTCGCAGGGAGTCGATGGATGGAGGCGGCTCAGGACCGCTCTTTGTGGCGTCGGAGGAGGCCTATGTCCAGCAGTGGACGTGTGCAGATGGTAAAAAGATACCTGTACAAAGTATCCTCAGCAAACTTCATGTTTATAAAATACTGGTGTATGGTTGAGCCTTCTACAACGGTGTAGTTGATTCTGGACTGGCGAGCCAGCTGCTCTAACGAGGATACGGGGGTCTGGAAGGTAACAAAATACATGGATAAAGAAAATTAATCAAAAATATGTAGGTCTCTATAAAATTAACGTATCTCTCGTTGTGTCGTACCGCGGAGTGAGGCAGGGGTAGAGGGAAGAGGGCTGTTCGTGCTATCTATCTATAATATGGGTCCCAGAGAATCCCTACGTGATAAATTTAAAGAAATAAACATAATGACAGTTCCCTGTCAATATATTTATGAAAACATGTTGTACACTCATAAAAATATCAAAAGCTTCCCTAAAAATAACGATATACATAATATTAATACTAGAAATAAACATAAACTCGCTGTGCCCACAACCAGGCTTCACAAGATAAATGTATCTTTTAAAGGGCAATGTATACGCTTCTACAACAAAACTCCTAGTGAGTTGCAAAATCTATCAACTAACAAATTCAAACAAATTGTCAAAACCTTTCTGTGCAAAAAGCTTACTACAAAATATCAGATTATATAGAAGATAAAAAAGCTTGGGTTTTGCTCCAACTCGAAAAATAACAGTTAACAGGATAAAGTTTCTTCGTCGCTTCTTTACTTTAGTCTGCATACCGAAGCCTCCAAAATAAAACGTATCACTTTATTTCCGTGTCAATGTTTTATTTTAAGAATTTGACCTTTTCTAAGGTGCCCATTCCACTCATCCAATTTCTTTGTCCAATGTACATTTGATCAAAGAACTTGGATAACTTCATCCAAATTATTAGCAACACCGATATTTGATCAAAGATTTGGATACTAGTTTCTGCACGCGGCTTCGCACGCGTTGTTTTTATAAAAAAGTTATCAGGTTAATTATTTCCCATGGTAACTGAAATTTTATTTATTTATAACACTTTATTGTACCAAAAAAAAGAGAAAATACATGAATAACATAAAATCTTATATCTAAATATAAATTTATAGTACAAAAGGCGGCCTTATCGCTGAGAGCGATTTCTCCCAGGCAACCTTAGGATGGACAAAGAAGATATAAGATAAAGTGGTAGTGCACAAACCGTAAATAGCTAAACTAATTTAGTACCATAGGTACATGACATACATATTAAAAATAAAAAACGATAAGTAGGTACACAAGGTAAAGGTGGGCAAATTAGTAACCAATTAAAGCTGCAATCACACCCATAGCTGCCAGAAGAAGTGCATAATGAAAAGAATGAATTTGGATTAGACAGCTGAAGAAAGCAAATGGGACTTCAGTTTGAATTTTATGGGTTAAATTGTAGCCTATGGTTTATTTCAGCATATGGAGCTACACCTATGCAAATTTTTAGCCCGATCTGTTGAGAAGTTTTGGCGTAAAGAAGTAACAATCATCCATCTATCCATCCAAACTTTCCCATTTTTAATATTAGTGTGACGTAATGTAATTTCATTTGAAATCAACTACGTAAATTATGTAGCAATCTTGGACAAAGATATTGGATGAGTGGAATGGGCACCTAAGTGTACATTTTTGTATTTATGAAAAAAAGATTATTTATTGATTGATTGACTGAGTAAGATATATATTGACGACCGATGTGGCGCGGTGGGCGAAGGTCTGCCTGCGGCGCAGAAGGTTGCGGGTTCAATTCCCGCCTCGGGACAAATGTGTGTACGATCTGCAGACATTTGTTCAGGGTGTTCTGGTCGATTTCTATATAAATAATAAAAAAAAAACTATCTACGTATTGTATTATATTATGTATATCAGTTATCAAGTACCCATAACACAAGCTCTGCTTACCTTGGGGCTAGATAATGCTGTGTGAATTGTCCAGCATTATTTATTTATTTTATTATATATTTCTCTTAGATATATATCTTTTCTGTATCATCAGAATGTACCTGCATCCTCTCGACGGTAAGGAAGGCGGCCAGGTTGGCGGTGAAGGTGGCCAGCATCAGCACCACGAACAGCCAGTAGGCAGCCACCAGCGTGCGCCCCGAGAGAGCCTTGGGCGCTTCGCCCCCGCCTTGCGGCGTGAACGAGGTCAGCGCAAACCAGAAACTTTCCTTAAGCGTGAACTCCCTGCGAACAATTCAATCTTAAAGTTTAAGATAAAAAAAAATAAGTACATTCTTATAATAGTCATGAAACTACTCCGAGATATTTTTAAACATCTACTGAATAGAAAATAAAACATATTTCTGCAAAAAAAAATGAATTTTGAAGGTGAAATTGATCTTATGAAAATGCAATTTCAATTTCGCTCAAAAACGCTACAATAATCGTGGCGACTGTCTATGACGTCACCGATACACAAATTCTTATAAATAATAAATAAATAATGCTGGACAATTCACACAGCATTATCTAGCCCCAAGCTAAGTAGAGCTTGTGTTATGGGTACTAGATAACTGATGTACATAATATAATACAATACATAGAAAGATATTTTTTATTATATATAGAAAACGACCAGAACACCCTGAACAAATGACTGCAGATCGTACACACATTTGTCCCGAGGCGGGAATCGAACCCGCAACCTCCTGCGTCGCAGGCGGACCTTCGCCCACCGCGCCACAGAGGTCGTCGTTATGTTATGAAAATGCAATTTCAATTTCGCTCAAAAACGCGACAATACTCGAGGCGACTGTCTATGACGTCGCCGATGCACAAATTCTTAAGATACAGAATTACCATAATATTTATTATTCATTAGACTCTTTATTAATAAAAAATACAACCAAATCATAGAAACAAGGGCACAGGGAATTGATTTTGATTTGTTTCTTTATTGCTTTTTTCCTAATTAGCATCTGTAACGTTGTTGTTTTTTGTAAATAATGTTTCTATTAGTGGCATCTTGATTGGTGTATACATAGTTATATCATAATGTTAATTTTAAGAATATTGTAAACTCTGTTTGCCTTAATAAACGAAAAATAAATAGATAAATAATTGTTTGCAACAGTTTGCAGATAGCTTAATTGTTTCTATTGTAAATACTAGTTTTAATTTAAATTTGTTATTTCATTGTTATTTTCTTTCTGAATAAATAAATAAATAAGGAACAATAGTCAAGAAACAAGCTATTATATTGTTTAAAGAAAATCAGACGTTTACCATAATTTATTGCTGTGGTTGTTCTGTGCCTTCCAATTCATATTGTGACGAAATGACGTCACGGTTATATATTCTCTGATTGGTGTTTAACGTGTCATGGCGGATTATAGTATTTTGTAGTCTTTTTTTTATCAAAATTATTGATCTTGATCAAAATAAAAATATAACACGCGTTTTGTCATGCATGGCTCAGACATAATTCGATAAATTCATAATAATGGTGCTTTTTTGATATTAACATAATGACAGTTCCCTGTCAATATATTTATGAAAACTTGTTGTACACTCATAGAATATCAAAAGCTTTCCTAAAAATAGCGATATACATAATATTAATACTAGAAATAAACAAAAACTCGGCCACAACCAGGCTTCACAGGATAAATGTATCTTTTAAAGGGCAATGTATACGCTTCTACAACAAAATTCCTAGTGAGTTGCAAAATCTATCAGTAAATAAATTCAAACAAATTGTAAAAACCTTTCTGTGCAAAAATGCTTATTACAAAATATCAGATTATCTAGAAGATAAAAATGCTTGGGACGGGTTTTGCTCCAACTCGAAAAATAACAACTAACTGCCTAATTGTTTCTTCGTCGCTTCTTTACTTTAGTCTACATACCGAAGCGACCGAAACCAAAAATATCACTTTACTTCCGTGACAATGTTTTATTTTAAGAATTTGACCTTTTCTAAGTGTACATTTTTGTATTTATGGAAATAAAGACTTTTTGATTTTGATACTGTCATCATCCTTATTCATTAATTTTGTCTGAAAAGTCTGCTAAACAGTTTTTAACATTTGCTGCGATTAGGCAGCATTTGTATCGATCTATTGACTGGCTTATTTTTTGTTTTAACTTATTCTTATCCCTCGATAAACAATGTACTTTTGGCTGAGCCGACTTCCGATATATAAACATAAATTTTTTATTTATTTCTAAAAAGATTAACTATATAACGACCTCAGTGGCGCAGCGGGCGAGAGTCTGCCTGCGACGCAAGAGGTTGCGGGTTCGATCCCCGCCTCGGAACAAATTTGTGTACGATCTGCAGAAATTTGTTCCGTTGGTCTGGGTGTTTTCTATGTTTAATAAAAAAAAATATCTATCTATGTAATGTATAATATTACGTATATCAGTTATCTAGTACCCATAACACAAGCTCTGCTTACCTTGGGGCTAGATAATGCTGTGTGAATTGTCCAGCATTATTTATTTATTTATATAGGTTGGTACAGTACAATAACTTATGGTTAACATTAGTACCAGGTAGGTTTTTTATAAAACTAAAATATAGCTAGACACAGATTAATAACACGAAAAACCTGAATATTCTATTCTATGCATACATTTCTTATTTGATTACCTATTCGGTAGGATATATGTAATGATGTATGTATGTACCAGAAACCTTAGTAAGGTGACAGTCCTCCGTACTAGTTAAAAACTATTTTACGGCAGGACGCCATGCTCTTCCATAGGAACTTAAAGTAGTAGAATTTATCCAGGAATGTGTTGTGTATAAATAAATTTTAAGTCTTTTTACTATGCCTAATTTTTATCCTACAATATGCAAGAAATATATATAGTATGATCTGGTCATTATCCATCTAGGACATTTGGGTTCCTCATGAAAAAAACAGACTCACCAAACTGTGATGTTTGTGAAGTCCTAGATGATGTACACCATATCTTGATGGACTGCGCCAAGTTCAAAGATCGAAAGGAGGCACTGATGACTAAGCTTAATTTAAATAGATTTGATTTAGGAACATTTATTAACATTTTAGCGGAACCAAATTCAATAGCGGCCATATCATTGTTTAAAATTGTTATGCATCAGTGACTCCCTTTGATCATTCCTACAACTTACCAGCTATGCAGAATATTATTGTTTATTTTCTTTTGTGTGTTATTCATAAGTTTAGGTTATGATAGGACTGGCATACTTTGTAAAGTAAAAGTCCTTAACAATAAATAAGATTAAAAAAAAAATATATATAGGTAGTATAATGATATAGCCAAGAAACTGCTTAGAATATACATCTCCTCCATAGAGGCGACCAGTTAAGTAGGTAACAATGTAATTTTTATACGTAGGTAGGTTTATTATGAGCAGATGTAAGTACGTACCCTACTCAGGTACCTACAATACATAACATTGAATAGTTTTACTTTAGTAGACTAGTTTTCAGTAGATATATTTAATACGTAAGCTTTCTACAACTTCAAAGTTGTAGAAAAAATCAAAAATCAAAATCAAATCATTTGCTTGCAGACAACGGGTTACAAGTTGGTATGCTTATTTTAAAATGTCCCTTGCGATGACTTACCAGCTATACAGCTTTGGTGTGCATTTTGCACTCCAAAGCTGTATATAAAATTAACAATTATTAGACATGCAGAAACGAAAAAAAAAATAATGTCAAACTATTATATATGAAAAATAACATTGGTCCATACAAAGTAACAAAAGGATTAGCAAACTTAGGGATTAAATTAGGGATGTATACAAATGTCAAATTATATAATGTCAGACTTATAGAATTTTAATGTTAGAGTCTGTGAAAAATTCATTGATGATAGTAGCATTTTAAGGTCAGTATCTTAAATAATTTCTGCTTAAACAACGTTAGGCTTAACTCGCGTAGAGCAGCTGGTAACTTATTGAATATTTTCGGAGCTATTCCACAAAAGTTTTTACGATGACAGAGTAGATGTTATTTTAGTAAAATGTATTTCGTTGGTTGTATAATTTAGGTTTCAGTTAATAAGATAGAGCTCGAGGAAAATCTCATAGGCTAAGATTCTGTTAAGTTTATTTTGTTTAGCTACATTAATCTTTTCTTGAAGAGGAGGATCCAGCTAGGTTGGGCCGCGTTTGGCAAACTACGTCAAGTCTTCTCGTCATCCATACCGCAATGCTTGAAAACGAAAGTTTTCAAGCATTGCGTCCTACCCGTCATGACCTACGGAGCTGAGACGTGGTCACTCACGGTAGGGTTGGTCCACCAGTTTAAAGTCGCCCAGCGAGCTATGGAGAGAGCTATGCTCGGAGTTTCTCTGAAGGATAGGATTCGCAACGAATACATCCGACAGAGAACCAAGGTTATCGACATAGCTCAAAGGATTAGCAAGCTGAAGTGGCAGTGGGCTGGCCATATCTCGAGAAGAACCGACTACCGCTGGGATAAACGTGTTCTTGAGTGGAGACCGCGACTCGGAAAACGTAGTGTAGGACGCCCTCCGACCAGGTGGGATGACGATTTGCGAAAGACTGCTGGCAGATGCTGGATGCGGCAAGCTGAAGACAGGGCGCTATGGCGCTCATTAGGGGAGGCCTATGTCCAGCAGTGGACTGGTATAGGCTGATGATGATGATGAATCTTTTCTTGTTCTTGTTTTAATAAGCACTATTGTAATTTAGAATAACGGGGGTGACAGCCATGTTCGGCAAAACCCTCATGCACCAAATAAATTATTTAAAAAAAAAAAGAATTTTTTGTTACAGTGCTTACCCGCACTCTGGGCATCTCTAAGAAATGAAATAAGTTCCCAAAATTTTTTCGACTTCGGCGGGATAAGATTTTCGACGAAAACCGACAGAGACTTCGTGGCTTAGTTGGTTAGAGCACACCCGTACTAAGGGCGGGTTCGAGTCCCGCCGAAGTCGAAAATTTTTGGGAACTTATTTCAATTCTTAAAAAAATAATACCTGCATGGGTAGGGGTATGCTTCAGGGTTGTTTCTGGCAGAATAGGGTGAGTATTTATCTAGAAGCCATATCATGAACCCTGTGAGCACCAGAGCAGCCACGATGCTGAGCCAGACCTCCGTGCGGAGAACTGTCATGAATTTGAAGAGAGATGTCTTTCGTGTCGGCTTGCGGATCACTGAAAAACAGATAAATAGTACTATGTACACCAAGGGGAGAAAGTGCCATATTCCTATCGAGTGTGACCTTAAAACACACGAGGTAGAAATCATATTGTTACGCCGGTGGATTAGACCACAAACTTCAGACGGGAATTTCAGTGCTTTAGAAGCGTTTTCAGCAGGCTGAAAAGTCATTTCGGATCGTTTCAGGAATCTATCACATAGTAGAAAATCAAAAATTAACTCATGTTGCTGTCGTTTTCAGGCGCCTGAAACATGTTTTCAGTCCGTTTCAGGCCACCCTCTATCCGATGACGCAATAACCTGAAAACCCGTTTTCAGGCGTTTTCAGGACCTTATAGGCCTTTGAAGTAACTTTCAGTATATGGCGAAATTTCCAATAGGATAGAGAGCACTATAAATAAATAAATAATGCTGGACAATTCACACAGCATTATCTAGCCCCAAGTTATGCAGAGCTTGTGTTATGGGTACTTGATAAGTTTGATAACTGATATACATAATAGAATACAATACATAGATAGATATTTTTTATTATACATAGAAAACGACCAGAACACCCTGAACAAATGTCTGCAGATCGTACACACATTTGTCCCGAGGTGGGAATCGAACCCGCAAAATACTGAGTCGCAGGCGGACTTTCGCCCACCGCGCCACAGAGGTCGTCAAGATAAATAGTACTATGGACACCAAGGGGAGAAAGAGCCATATTCCTATCGAGTGTGACCTTAAAATACACGAGGTAGAAATCATATTATTCGCCGAGATAACAAGAATCGTACACAAAACTGATACGGATTAGTTAGGTCAGAAAGGTTAGAGCAAGTTTTAGTTTACAGCTTAAGACGAATAGTAAGGCAAATGACCTTGGACCTTTCCGCGCGCCTTTATGCAGCAAAGAGTGCTTGTTTTCGGTTCAGCATACTATGTAGTGGCATAATCAACCAAATAATAGGATCCTCTGCGGTTGGGCGACGTGTAACTGGTCAGGTTTGAATCACAGATTTTGTAGGTGCAAATACGTTTTTACGTTTGATTTCATTAATTTGACTGCTTTTCGAAGCTAATGGACCTCCAAACGGTAGGTATGAACTATGTGAATCACTATACTGAATTTGGTACTAATCGAATTTGAGACGAAAAAGTGGGTTCGAAGCCTCTACACATACACTATAACTAACAGTATAACAACTACACTATGATTAACAGCAAATATTTGGAACCTCCAAGGGACCTTTCAGGATGTGTGTTACAGGATATATAAATTTCAGAGCTCCACAATGAATATTTTCGTCGGAAAACGGGTTCGAAAACACCTAATTTTCTTGTTTTTGGGTTAGTATGCGCCTTAAGGCTTCGGCGACAGCTGCTGGCAACTTCAATTCGTAAATTATTGTGTTCCGTAATACCAAAAATGATGACTGAAAACTTTTTGTATTTTCGACATGGTGTTGTTATTCTGTAACTAGACAATGTAAGCTATGTTCCTTCTCAAACAAAAAGTAAGATATTTTTGTTTTTAATACAAAATATTACGAAAACATGTCGTTTTCGTCGTAAAGTTATGCAAAATCGCATTTTGCATAATTTAGCTTATATTTCATTAAAGGTGTTTATTACGACGAAAAAAAACATCCAGGGACCTAGATAAATACTATTCTTATACGAAAAACAACACGATATGGTGGAAATATGCTTGAATTACAAATCATTTTGGTAGTACGTTTGTATGGGCAAATCATCATCCGCTGACCTCTTAAGCTAATAGGATATACGCATAGATTTATACTATGCATTTTTTTGATTATCTACTTTAATCGATTTATAGGTAATTATGTTATTTTATTATCAACGTAGGTTATAGTATTTTATATAAGTATTTATTTTAATGTAGTGGTTTATTAAATATTGGTTAAAATGTCCTCTATGTACCCACTTTTATAACTTGGTCTCTCCCTCCCAATAAGGTTTGCTGGAAGAGAACTCATATTCATATTCATTTATTTCATTGCAATCATTGTGTACTATTCAGGTCTTATTATTAGGTATTAAGGTAATGCTCAAGAGACACAATGGTACCCAAATAGGGCGTAGCAAAAGGTATCGAGGGTGGAAGCGGACCAGGTTTCTAGAAAAATCTTTAGTTAGTTTTTAGTTAGTTTTACTCTTTTTAGGGTTAAACTCGACTTTGCCATATTTTTCAAATTTAATGTTTTATGTAGGTATGTATTTTGTTTTATTCTCGTGCAATAAAAAATAAAAAACAAAGAAAAGCTCACCAATAAGTATTCCTGTTTGCTCAAAATACGGTGGTACGAAATCGATCACCTCTTCTCTTTCTGCCGTCATGGTCAACGCTGAGACAGCCAAATCTGTTTCCTGAAAAAAAAAACCGGTAAATACAGTGTTTTTTAGTGTTCTGTACCTCAAAAGGAACAAAGGAACCCTGATAGGATCACTTTGTTGTCCGTCTGTCTGTCTGTCAACCTCTTATCTCAGAAACGCGTGGAGTTATCGAGTTGAAATTCACATCATATATACTGAGACCTACGGAGCTGAGACGTGGACACTCACGGTAGGGCTGGTCCACCAGTTTAAAGTCGCCCAGCGAGCTATGGAGAGAGCTATGCTCGGAGTTTCTCTGAAGGATAGGATTCGTAACGAATACATCCGACAGAGAACCAAGGTTATCGACATAGCTCAAAGGATTAGCAAGCTGAAGTGGCAGTGGGCTGGCCATATCTCGAGAAGAACCGACAACCGCTGGGGTAAACGTGTTCTTGAGTGGAGACCGCGACTCGGCAAACGTAGTGTAGGACGCCCTCCGACCAGGTCGGATGACGATTTGCGAAAGACTGCTGGCAGATGCTGGATGCGGCAAGCTGAAGACAGAGCGCTATGGCGCTCATTAGAGGAGGCCTATGTCCAGCTGTGGACAAATATAGGCTGATGATGATGATGATGATGATTATACTCAGGTTCGTAACCTCTTGGAGCCGCGATATAAATCAAACTTCTAAGTCAACGTAATCAAAAGTTACAGACATTTATGACCAAATATTTTGAAATTTCCTAGGGAATCACATGCACACAAAACCTATAGGGCACTTCCCATTTACCTAGAATCATGAAATTTGACAAGTCGCAAGGTCTTATAGCACAAGTAAAGGAAAAAAAACATAAAAAAGGGAAATTTGTAGTTTTAAATTTAAGTTCTTTTTTTATTTTGCTAGTGACCAAATTTTTTAAGGCACTACTTTCTGAAAAAAAAACTTAATTAAATAAATAAATAATGCTGGACAATTCACACAGCATTATCTAGCCCCAAGGTAAGCATAGCTTGTGTTATGGGTACTAGATAACTGATATACGTAATATTATACATTACATAGATAGATATTTTTATTCTACATAGAAAACGATGAACACCCGGAACAAATACCTGCAGATCGTACAAATATTTGTCCCAAGACGGGAATCGAACCCACAACCTCTTGCGTCGCA
Organism: Eupithecia vulgata; assembly: GCA_946478455.1. Classification (NCBI taxonomy): domain Eukaryota; kingdom Metazoa; phylum Arthropoda; class Insecta; order Lepidoptera; family Geometridae; genus Eupithecia; species Eupithecia vulgata. The sequence continues at coordinate 5,424,728 of OX297887.1, read as the reverse complement.
GGCGGACCTTCACCCAACGCGCCACAGAGGTCGTCAAAAAAAACTTGTGGAAGAAATGGAAATAAGTGGTAATTCTAAAGTAATTCTTACCCCTCTCATCAAATCGCCCACCACTCCGTCCCAAGTTCCATTTGACAGCTTTCTACCAAAACTGCCCGTTTGCGGCGTAACTATCTCGTAATCAAATTCCATTGTCTGAAATAAAGACATATATCATTTTAAACCTTCGTTAATTTTCTTCATTAGTAAAAAACTATAGAGCAACTTCGAATCTTTCAACTAACAAGCTAAAGGTTTCTTGGTCGCTTCTTTACTTTAGTCTAAATACTTACCGAAGCGACCGAAATCAAAAATACCACTTTATTTCCGCGTCAATGTTTTATTTTAAGAATTTGACCTTTTGTAAGTGTACATTTTTGTATTTATGGAAATAAAGACTTGACTTTGACTAAGTTTTTTTTTTTTAAATTTTAGTGGTTAATTAGATACAATCCCTATCCTTTATAGATTGGCTGGCTTTCCTCGGTAAACATCGGCTCGCCGGTCTCAGGGTCCAGCTTAGGATAGGTCTACGAGACCGTTTGCGCAATAAACATCTAATAGTTACCTCAGAGAGTCTCTGTATAAGATCGATGCAGTATCCCTCGTAGATCGGCTGACCTTCCTCGGTAAACATCGGCTCGCCGGTCTCAGAGTCCAGCTTAGGATAGGTCCACGGGACCGCCTGTCGAAAATTAAATAAATAATGCTGGATGATGAAGTGGAACCCAAAACCCAGGTTTTGTCTGTACGAAAAATCCATTTTAAGGCAAGAAAACACTATTTTTTTTAATTTTTTTTTATGATTCTCGAAAGTTTATGATTTTAGTTAGTGCGTTATATAAGTCGAAACACGATTGACTCAACTTAACTCGATGAAAAAAATCGCAAAGTTTCCTCTAAATTTTCATTTACTACGGAAAACCCGTTTCATTTGCTAGTTATTTAACATATTTTAATGAAATGTCGTCTAAAAAATACTTAACTAAACACTTAAGAGCAACATAGTTTTATTTTTTTGCGAAAGAGTACCTATTATTTTAGAGCAATATCAAATTTATAAAAAATACTCTTTAGCAAAAAATAAAACTTAGTTGCTCTTAAGTGTTTAGTTTCTCGCCTTCAATGGAAGCAACACCTGCGATGCCATGGGCAAACACTTGTACATAACGTGATACTTACAGCAGAAGTCCCAATCCTGAAGAACATCCTGAGAGGCTCCAAGGTGACTCCAGGAAGCAGTCTGAACTGCTCATGAGTGGACCAGCTCGCCACCGTCTCCAACTCCTCTTCAGCGTAGGAGGATAGGATATAACGGGTCCGGAGAAGGAGAGAGTACCTATGGATATCAAATAATGCTGGATAAATTCACACAGCATTATCTAGCCCCAAGCTAAGCAGAGCTTGTGTTATGGGTACTAGATAACTGATATACATAATACAATACACAGATTTTTTTGAATCATACAGAACACACGTCAGATATATTATCTGTAGAAAGTACAAACATATGTCTCGGGGCGGGAATCAAACCCGCGACCTCCTGTGTAGCAGGCGGACCTTCGCCCGCTGCGCCCCGAGGTCGTTAGCCCATTATGTACATCAAAAATTAAAATTATGTGCCTGGAGAGTGGAGATCGCAACTCGGCAAGCGTAGTTTAGGACGCCCTGCGGCGAGAGGGGATGACGACCTGTAAAAGACTGCTGGCAGATGCTGGATGCGGCAAGCTGAAGACAGGGCGCTATGGCGCTCAATAGGGGAGGCGTATGTCCAGCAGTGGACTAAATAGGATGATGACTCTTCATCATTATCATCAGCCTCCGGACATCCGCCTCTCCCAATGAGCGCCATAGCGCCCTGTCTTCAGCATGCCGCATCCAGCATCTGCCAGCAGTCTTTCGGAAATCGTCATCCCACCTGGTCGGAACGCGTCCTATACTACGTTTGCCGAGTCGCGGTCTCCACTTAAGAACACGTTTACCCCAGCGGTTGTAGGTTCTTCTCGAGATATGGCCAGCCCACTGCCACTTCAGCTTGCTAATCCTTTAAGCTATGACGATAACCTTGGTTCTCTGTCAGATGATGAGTAAGACTTACTTATCACTATCCCAGTAGAACAAGGTCTCGTTGCCCGCTGTTTCCTCAGCGAGCAGCCGATGGAACCGCTCCCTGGTTCCGTTCATCATCGGATCCTCGCAGTCTACCGTTGTGGAGGGAGGGTCCAGCTTCGAGGACGCTTCCGCCAGGAGTTGGAGTAGGGCGTTCAGGAGCTGCTGCTTCCGCTGGGAGATTGAGAGCAGATTATTGAAACCTGAATTGTACCAAAAAAATCACTTAGGTATTTTTATTTAATAACACTTTATTGTACAAAAAGAGAAAATGAATGAATAACATAAAAATCTTATATCTAAATATAAATTTACAGTACAAAAGGCGGCCTTATCGCTGAGAGCGATTTCTCCCAGGCAACCTTAGGATGGATTAAAGTAGATATAAGATAAAGTGGTAGTGCACACACAGTAAATAGCTGAACTAATTAAGTACAATACATTACATACGTTTTTTTTTTCAAAATTTTTGGAAATCTTACAGCTAGGTCAAAAATAGTTATTTACTTACATAACATGCCGGTAAATACCAACGCATGTCTGCTGAAGGCCAATTATAAAGTATCCGTAGATATGTACATACTTTTATAAATAAAAAATTATGTAGGTAGAGTAAAAGTAGACGGCTAAAAAAAATCTTATGAAGAATTCATCGCTAAGGACTATCCGCGAATCGCAGGTGTGAGATGTACCTTCCCTCCCCCCGATTGGGACACAGACACGCGGTGCCACGCACACTCATGGGGTCGGCGAGTGTGTAGAACGGTGGGCTCGCCGGCCAAATATGGGAGGTAGAGGGGACGCCAGCCGGGCCGCGGTAGGTTTTAATGTTCCCGCGGTTTGGCGAAAAATGGCGAGAGAGGGTCACCGGTGAGGTTTTAGTGGGTATTACGTCCTTCTCAGGGCGTCGAGTCCCACATAATTCTGGTCCCCCCCCAGACCAGTCTATTCGTAAACGAATTTCCTCGCCGCATAAAAAAAAAAGGTGTGAGATGTACCTAATCGCCGTGTATGTTGATGCCCTTCTTTCTTTATTAATCAAACTTATACTGGTCTTATTTATATTATAAGACACTATAAACCATAGGTTTGTCTAGTGTTCCCAGTTATACCGTATACACATTTGACAAAAAGTTTTCTATAAATATAAATAAATAAATAATGCTGGACAATTCACACAGCATTATCTAGCCCCAAGCTAAGCAGAGCTTGTGTTATGGGTACTAGATAACTGATATACATAATATAATACAATACATAGATAGATATTTTTTTATTATACATAGAAAACGACCCGAACACCCGGAACAAATACCTGCAGATCGTACAAATATTTGTCCCAAGGCGGGAATCGAACCCGCAACCTCCTGCGTAGCAGGCGGACCTTCGCCCACCGCGCCACAGAGATCGTCAATATAACTATTATCATGAACAAACTAAATCTAAGTAAGATGTAATCGCCGTTTATGTTGATGCCATTCAAACTTATTGATATAGAAATACGACATAAATTGCTATGCTTTAAAATGATGCCGTGGCATCGAAAGGGATTTCATTGCACGGCATTGAAAGACGCGCCACGAGCTTCCAGGGCGGGATGCCGAGGCGTACTGCGGTAGGCAACGGCATGCCGAGGACGACGGCGCTCGTTGTGTCGTACCGCGGAGTGAGGCAGGGGTAGAGGGAAGAGGGCTGTTCGTGCTATCTATCTATAATATGGGTCCCAGAAAATCCCTACGTGATAAATTTAAAGAAATAAACATAATGACAGTCCCCTGTCAATATATTTATGAAAACTTGTTGTACACTCATAAAAATATCAAAAGCTTCCCTAAAAATAGCGATATACATAATATTAATACTAGAAATAAACATAAACTCGCTGTGCCCACAACCAGGGTGCACAAGATATGTAAATGTATCTTTCAAAGGGCAATGTATACGCTTCTACAACAAAACTCCTAGTGAGTTGCAAAATCTATCAATTAATAAATTCAAACAAATTGTCAAAAAAGTGCAAAAAGGTTTACTACAAAAATCAGATTTAGGCGACTAATGTCAAAAACGAATAATGACTAGGTATAATAATGTCCATTCGTATAAAAATGACAAACTTTAAAATAGTCGAGATATAAAAATGTCAACAAATAAAAAGGTCGAGGTATAAAAATGTCAACAAATAAAAAGGTCGAGGTATAAAAATGTCAACAAATAAAAAGGTCGAGGTATAAAAATGTCATCAAATAAAATTCTAGTTGTTGTTAATGGGTTTACTCTACCTAGATCGATTCTATGCTATGATCTGACTGACTCTTTCACGACCTCCTTGGCGCGGTGGGCGAAGGTCCGCCTGGGACGCAGCAGGTTGCGGGTTCGATTCCCGCCTCGGGGCAAATGTTTGTACGATCTGCAGACATTTGTTCAGGGAAATTAAAACATACGTACTAAAAGCATTGCTATAAGTATATTAGGTATCTATATTTCAAAAACCTAATACACGAATTAGCCAGATTTTCCATAAAATAAAACTGCTACTAACCGATAGAGCGGGGGCTTCTGTAATAATCGTCTTTCATAGTCCCTCACTGTAATAAATAACACCTTAGCATGTTTTCCTTGCATGATTTCAGTAGAAAATACCATGTATAACATTAAATTATAGAGATATGAAGAGATAATCATCATTTTATTGAAAATATCTTGTTTTGATTCTTGACACTTGCAAGGACGTAGTGCTTTTATTCTCTTTGCTTGCAAACAAGTGCTTGCTAGTATCTACATCCAAACAACTTCAAAATTTGCGTCAAGTTGGTTGCATAGAAGTAGGTTATGGACAATATATTTTATGTTTTAATTTTTACTTTTATTTATAAATTTAGATTAAGCCACTTCCATCCTTGCTTTGAACCCTTTCTACCGTATCCTAAACTCTTTTAACAATTTTATGAATCACATCATAGTAGTATAATTTATGTAGATACCGAATGCGAATGCAGTTGTCATTTTACTACTTCAACATTATTACGAGTTGTCATTTTTCTAATTCAACTTTAATACGAGTTGTCATTTTTCTAATTCAACTTTAATACGAGTTGTCATTTTTCTAATTTGGCATTTACATATTTAGGCATTATACATTATTATACCTAGTCATTATTCGTTTTTGACATTAGTCGCCTAAATCCTGCATATCTCGCCCGAGTACAGGCACGTGAATATATTAGGTTTTAAACCTACAATTATATCTACATTAAATTTAGATGTCATTGTAATAATTAATTTATAAATAATTGGAAATATTATTAAAATGTCTGTTAAATTCAGTAGGTCAAAACTTAAAATTAAGATAATCTTCCACAGAATAAAAACAATGTTCAATAAATAAATTAAATAACTTTCTGTGGAATAAACTGAAAGAACTGAAGGGTCCCCTTCAGTTCTTTTACATTGTTTGGCAATTTGTTATAAATTTTGATAGCCAATGGTGTAACAGTTGCGGCTACAATTGTGTTTTTTTTTGCAGGTATTGCTAATCTGTCATTCATTATGCCTAGAGCTAAATTTATATACCTGTTCAAAAGTCTCAATTAATTCCTTATGCGATTTCACAAATTTACACATTTCTAAAATATAAAAGCACGGCAAAGTCAGGATGTTGTTTTTTAAATATTGGGGTACAAGGTTCCCATCATTATATCAGATTATTTATAAGATAAAAAAGCTTGGGACGGGTTTTGCTCAAACTCGAAAAATAATAACTAACAGGCTAAAGGTTTCTTCGTCACTTCTTTACTTTAGACTACATACCGAAGCGACAGAAATCAAAAATATCACTTTATTTCCGTGTCAGTGTTTTATTTTAAGAATTTGACTTTTTCTAAGTGTACATTTTTGTATTTATGGAAATAAAGAATTTTTGACTTTTGGTAGAGAAGCGGGGCACACCATTTACGTCCGCTTCGCGTCGTCGGCCCTAACTGTGTATCGGGCAGCAGGAGCTGCCGAGGCATGCTTTTGTCATGCCGTGGCAAGGTGCTGGAATGCCGCGATATTTAAGCGGCTAGTGTTCACTGACTGACGGCAAAATCCTTTGCCATCCTGGGGTCTGCGTTAGACTTTTTGCCTATAAATTTTAATCGGCCAAAATGTTTTCCGACAAATACTGTAGGTACCTAACAAGAACACAAAATATTTTCACCGATCGGGGTTCGAAACTTCAACCTTCAGCGTCTCACCTTCGCCCACCGCGCCAAAGAGAACCTACTAACACACCTGAAAATCTCTAGGACACTCGCAATCTTCTTTGCCCATCAACTTGCAGCATTCCCTGGGGTCTGCCTGCAGAATCATGGTAGGCAGAACTAGAACGCTGGTGTCGAGAGGAGCGTAGTCTGTCACTGCGAGGATCCAGCGGTACGCTCGACGGACCAGCTTTTCTTTGACAGCCTGGGTCAGAAACAAACGAGAAAATTATTGTAAATTAAGATGGCCATAATGATGTGTCACTGATCTGACTAAGTGATATTTTGTATATGAAAGTGACATACTTACCTACTTATAGATCGACATTTAGTGGAGTTTTTTGCGTTGTTACGTAGGTATAGGCATAAAGGTAAGTGTACTCCCTTGTCCGCATTTGGACTCCTGTTGGTCCATTATGCGTTATTTGTGCTAGCATAGCCAGCCTAACTCCGTCCAAAAGCGCAGAATCTTCCTGGGATCTTCACAGGCTTCGCGGAGTGACCTCGGCAAGTTGAGGATTTCGGTTCGTTGTGCTGTTATTCCCTCGCATTCCAGGATTACGTGGGCAGCTGATTCGTCGTCGCTGAGGCATCCTCTACAGAGAGGGCTGTCCGTCCCTCCGATGGTGAATAGGTGTTTGTTTAGTGCGCAGTGTCCTGTTAGTGTTCCCACCAGGATACGCAGGTCCGATCTGTTTAGGTTCAGTAGGCGTTTTGATAGCTTCGGTGATGTTGATGGAAGCGCCGCTCTAGCTTGTTTGCAATCTAGCAGGCGCGTCCATCGTTCGTTTTGCGATTCTCTATAGTACTGAGCCTAATCCATGTCTGGAGTAGTGAGAATGGCAGGGGTAGGAAAGGCGATGGACCTTCTGTGATAGTTTCCGATCCGTGCCAGTTCATCAGCGGCATCATTTCCTAGAGATCCGCTATGTCCTTTAATCCATTGAAGGGTTATCCTGTTCTTGGTGGATATCCCTTCTAATGCTGAGTGACATTCGTATACGAGCCTAGAGTTGCAGGTGTTTCCTTCCAGAGCCCTGAGGTATAGGCATACAGCACAACATACCTAATGTTGTGCTCGCGGTAAATAAATAAAACTTTTTTTATTTATTTCAAGCAATTTAAGAACTCTAAACATTAGAACATTACAAAGAAAAACTAAAAACTAACAGGATTGCTGGGAAGGTGGCGTTCACAGCAGTGCCTGGTGTACGGGCAGTCCAGCCTTCCAGCTATCATTGCCAGCACGGTATTGGAGCTGGCCCGCAACCTGCGCACCAGAGGGGCGGCGCGCTTACGCATGGGGTTATGGAAACAGTCAACCCGCGCCGCCGCAAACATCCCTGATGCGCTACAGTAGCGGGGCAGCCCCAACACCGCCCTGAGCGCATTGTTGTACTGGACGCGGATGGCGCTGTACCTACGTCAAAGCATGTAAGAAAAGACTCTCTCAAGGCACCAGTCTCATAAGAGTCAGGGCAACATTGTTGATCTTCCTCCGTTGTAGAAGTTGTCGATCTTCTAGTAGGTTCCATAAGCCGACTCTTACGACATCCAAAGGCTGGGTTGGAGGGGTCGATTCTAACGCCACGGCCGCTTCGGATTGTGTTGGTGGACCCTTCCATCATCAAGCCATATATGCAACACGCTAAACGCTGGTTGGATTGGAGGTCACCGGCGCTACAGTCCGTAAGAGGTTTTCGACGAAAACCGACAAAGACTTCGTGGCTTAGTTGGTTAGAGCACACCCGTACTAAGGGTGGGGCGAGGGTTCGAGTCCCGCCGAAGTAGAAAATTTTTGGGAAATACAACGAAGAAATTTTTGACACCTTAGGGTCGGACATTACCCGAGTATACGTGGGGGGTAGAGCGCTGGACGCGCCCGCGAGCACGTGCGCGCTCGGCTCGGGTCGCATGCCGCGCAGTGCGCGCGCAGAATCGCGGGACAGCGCCGCCTGCACCCACACGCGCGTGCGCGACTCGCCGAGAAGGTGGTACAGGGTTCTGTCTACGTCTATAAAAAGGAAATTATATAATTTGGTGTGTTATAAAAAAATCGGTCAAATGCGAGTCGAACTCGCGTACGAACGGTTCCGTTCCATTATCTATAAAAACGGCAAAAAAAAAACACGTTTTTTGTATGACAAAGGGGAGACCTTAAATATTTATTTCATTTTAATTTAATTATTTATTTTTATAGTGAATATATACCTAGCTAAATATTCTATGAAAATTTTAAGAATCTAAATGTTGCCGTTATCAATGTCCAGCAAAAACGAGAAATAAAAAAAATTTGTATGGGAGCTCTCATATATGTTTTATTCAGTTTTTAGTAGGTATTTGTATAGCGGCAACAGAAATACATTATCTGTGAAAAATTAACATAAAACATAAAAATATATTTATTTCAGCAAAAACACATTAGGTACAGTAGGTATTTAACTTAATGGGTAGGCAGGTAGAGTTTCATAATAATGTATTACAATGGTCTGTTAAACTGATAGAAGTTATTGCTGAGGGTTTGGAGACAATGTTTTTACTTATGGATCTCACACTAGGAGGAGCCTGTATCGTGAGATCCAAGCTGGTGATTCTTACAGACACATGCGGGTACTTTGTCTCGGTGTGAAACGTACAATACTTAGTTAACACTTAAATTATCTTATCTAGTGCTAAAGTTCACAATTGAGCGAGTCTAATAATTTTATCAGTACAATATAAATAATTTCTCTTTTGTCTTTTTGGTGGTGAAAGGAGTATAGAAAAAATGGTTGACTTTGATTTTCAACCACCTGAGAATCTGAAAGAAAAAAAAAAAAAAAAAACTTACCTATAATTATCCTTATTTATTAACCTATAATTTTGACACAAACAAGTGTCTAACTATCACGGTTCATGAGATACAGCCTGGTGACAGACGGACAGCGGAATCTTAGTAATAAATAAATAAATAAAACACAACCAATCGCTTTCCCAAGACTTTAAAACATACCCATCTCAGTCTCCACCAGAATAGCAGCATCAGAAACGTTCCTCCACTCCAGATACTGGTCCACAGCTCCTATCAACTGCTGTGAGCCTAGTACCGTCCGCACAAGAGGCACGCCGGCATCAGCTGAGAACTGCTCCACCTTCTGCCATGGAGACCACGACAGGTCCAGGATCATGGACACGCCTTTGGAGACGGCTGAGCATACTGGAATACCAGGGACTTTAGTAATTACAGGGCGCACCGCTGGGGTAGGCAGTCAACGCGTTAACTCCTTCACTCGTTTGGAATAAGCCAAACGCAGGTGTGTGCACGGTGTATGCATCTAGAAGTAAAGTAAAGTAAAAGGTTTTATTTTTGTCACAAAAACACAAATTAAAAAGAAAAGACAAACAAAGAAAAAAAAAGTGACAAAAAAGGGGGCATCGCTCAGCATAGAACTAACCAAAATTATATTGAAATCAGAAAACAAACAATATAAACACCTCTAATAATTTCTTTCTACACAGCTACACTACAGCTGTTTAAGAAATCGCCATTTTGTTTCGTTATCTACAGGGTTTGCTAGCGTTTCTATCAAGAGAATCGACTACTTAGCGAAATCGCTTGTCAAAAGTGCAACTTGGCTAGGCATTTGTATGGAAGTAATCACGGGTATACACGGTTGTCTGGTAGAGATCGCTCTTGAGCGATAAGACCGCCAATTGTTACATATTTGTTTTTTTACTTCTTTTATTTTTGTTTTTTATGTAATTATGTGTGAAATAAAGCATTTTCTATCTATCTTTATATCTAATCGTTCGATGTTGTCGATTCGTTTGGTGGCATCGACAAGTATGTACATTGTCTAGTCAAATCAAATATCAATAACGTTTATTTCTTTAAGCTTACAAAATAAGCAAAATAATAAACAAGTCAAATTTAATACTATGTTTATAATATATAGTATTAAATTTGACTTGCCTAAGTGCTTATTTGGTAAGCTTAAAGAATTAAAAGTTATTGATTTGAATTGACTCGATAAACGAAGCCCTGATCAGCCTCCTAACGAGTGCTTTTTTTAGTACCTACCATATTTAAAACCGATATTCGATCGAGGTTATCCAGTCTGCCAGGATGGCCCATTTAATGGGAATGGGAGATTTCGCCTAATCGTACAGCTTGAAATGATTTTCTAAATACCTACCGAATTTCATTTCCTCAACAGCCTTAAATGGTCCACAGCTGGACGCAGACCTCCCCTTGATAATTGCCTTATTGACTTTTATCTCATAGGGGTAACGGCTTTAATCTCCTGGGCAAGCGGGTTGGAGATCGCAGTTCGGTGGTAGATCTATTCTGCAAGAGGCGCTGTTGCCCGCCCCCCGGTGTATGTCCCTTAGTCGCCTCTTACGACACCCACGGGAAGATTTGAGGGTGGTGCAAATTATATTTTGTCCCTTACAGCTTCCATAGCTCTCCTCTTCATTCTCCCGATCCAAGAACACAACGTCATCACTCAGTCGAAGCTCAGGGTTGCCATCTTCAACAGCTTTCAACGCTTCACCGATGTTGCCAGTTAAATCCTTCTCGTGAGATTCTAAGATGAACACTGTAAAATAAAATAATTAGCCATAAAATTATAATAAAAAATACGTACCTACTGAACTTATAAAACCTAATTCTTTGGACCCAATAGAATGAATAGTAGGTAACCTAACAGACTTAGCTTAGCTTACCTATTATAAACTTGCCCAAAAAGTGCAATTATTTTAATTTTAATAATTTTATAATATTTTTTTTAATAATTTTGATATTCTTATAATAAATATTGTATGTCCGAAAGGACAAACTGTTGAAGAATGTATAATAGTTCATAAGACCAACTATGTTACACAGTTCACAATAAAGATTCTTATTGTCTTATTCTTAAAAAAAAAAAGAGAACCAGCCCCCGCCACAGAGCTTCCTAAATAGTATTGCAAGGCGTAAATGCGAACCACGTAAGAAGGATAGGTAATTAAATGGGATCGAACCTGATAGGTATGTTTTGTTGAAATACAGCCTCACAGATGGCGCCGTATGCGTTACTAATTTACCAATAACCCTGTATAATATATGCGTTAATATTTATATTTAAAACAATTTAGGACTTACCAAATCGTAGACTGATCTCGGACACTGCACAACCTAAATTAACCAAAAATATTGACAAAAACAAAATTTGGGTCTCCATACTTCATCTATTGCAAGAACCACAACGATTACAAGATTTGATTTTATTCACCAAAATCGCCGAAATATATTCCTGCAGCAAATACGGAATGAACAAAGTAAGAAAAACGTAAAATAGAACCCTCAATTTTTCAAACATAACAATTCAAGCTAAGGACATTTTTTTTTTAACTATTGTGATAAATTTTAAGAATTTTTAAGAGACGTCTTCAAGCCACACTTCAAAATGTAAAATAAACAGTGCTCAGTCGAACCAAACAGGGGTTTTGAAAATTCAAAATGGCGGATTAGTTGGGTAGTTCTAAGTTGTTTCTTAGTAGTAAATTGTTGGTTCAAACCATAATTTGTTGAATAATTGAACAAGAAGGGCATTCGATAGCTAGACAAAAGATAGACCCGTTATTGTTTGCCTACTTGGCAATAGTGGACAGTCCTGTCCAAAAGTGGTTGTGTACTTACAAAACGTAATATAAAAAGTATGTATAGGGTAAGCTGTAATCTTAAGACCCCATGTAACTACATTCCTGCAAAATAAACATTTATGATATATGAAAACATTTTTATGAATAGGTAGGTACCTATTTGAATTGTAATTTATTTGTTTTTAATTTATAGGGAGACTATTTATTACTGGATTTATTTTTAGACCCGAGAGCTGGTATCTGGCACAGCGCATCAGCATTGCCATACAGCGGGGCAATGCAGCCAGTGTCTTGGGCACGCTTCCGACTGGTATTGATATGGAATGATTTGGATCAGTTGAGCTACCTGTAGATTGTTTGCAACAATTTGCAGTTAGCTCAATTGTTTCTATTGTAAATACTAGTTTTAATTAAATTCTGTTATTTGATTGTTCTTCTCTTTCTTAATAAAATGTATAGGGTACTATCATAAATTTCAATAATATGACACAATATTTACACGCCTGCGTACAGGCTGGAGATTATGGGCATTTCCCTCTAGGAGATAACAGCCAATGAGGCGCTTTTCAGAGGCCTGCGTCCAGCAGTGGACCAATATAGGCTATTGAGGTTGAGGTTCAGGCTAAAAACTAGTGACTAAAATATCTTTAGGATGTTATCTATTTAGAAGTTACTCTCGAAATGTATTTTTGCAAATCAATGATACAATAGATTCAAGTATCAGGCGTACATTTTACCATACACCCCGAGAACAAATATTACTATTATATTTAAAATACCTGAAAAACTGTTTACTTTTACAATACGAATTTTAATATTATTATTATTAAGTTTCAATGTTTTATTTTTGCAAAAAAAAATAATGATTCAAGCGTCACGCTTTCACGTGTGAGGTTACGATTAGCAACTAGTCAGCCCGACGATGTCGTAAAAGTCGAATAAGGGTAACAACCAGAGGCAATAGAGGTGTTAGAAGACAGCTTAAGGATCTAGACAGACGGACTGCAATTCAACTGCAATCCGACTGCCAAATGGCAGTTCAGATGCAGTTTGAATGCAGTTGGCTCGACTGCAATCAAACTGCACGTCGACGGGCAGTTGGCGTGCAGTTGGATTGCAGTCTGAGTGCAGTTACAACGACTGCAATCAAACTGCACGTCGACGGGCAGTTGTATTGCAGTCCGAGTGCAGTTACAACCACTGCACACCGACTGCAATCAAACTGCACGTCGACGGGCAGTTGGCGTGCAGTTTCATTGCAGTTGAGCCAACTGCATTCAAACTGCAACAGAACTGCGTTATTACCGAGTTCGAGTAGTGTAATATTAATTGAACCCATGTCTCCCGATTTTTAGTTTTTCTGGCTTTACGAGTACGACGACGGCGAAGTAAAAGAAACAGCAAAGCTTCGTCATATCTCATCATAAAATTATTTGACAACACGCGTATACTCTTATAAAATCCGGCGAGCACTGATTTTGTATACTCTATAAAAATCTTCGAACATTTGAGTTACCTCGCAGTTCTGTTGCAGTTTGAATGCAGTTGGCTCAACTGCAATGAAACTGCACGCCAACTGCCCGTACAACACCTAATATTCAATTTCATTCTGTACAAAAGCGCCAAGATAGTTTTTTGATTAGTTGTATAAGTTTGATGAAAAAAAAAATCTCAATTTTGATACCTACATATTTGCCTTCTTCTCCCAAACAATATGACTAACCGACTTGATTTTTGTATTGAAAAGTAAAACAAAGGCAGGGTAACAGATTCGCCAAAATAAATATTTGATTACTTGAGCAGTACTCTTTTAATTGGAAGAAATCTTGATTTTTGCACAAGCGTTTTGCTCTGTCCCACTCCTATCAACGCGAAATACTATGTCTATCTTTTTCACAAAATGGCCTGTGAAGAGGCCCCTTAACGAGAACTTGAGACTCGCTTTAAAAAAAACATTTCACTTTTCGACGCGCTTGTCCCACATACAATATGCAAAGGAAGGGTAGTTTACGTAAGCGGTCGTGATTTCATTTTCTTAAATGCGTGGGAAACTACCCTTATGGTGGCTGACATGCCATCGCGTGGTACACTTGGAGACAAAGAAAAAGACGAAAAAGGTTCATTAAGTCTGGTCTTTCAAAAAAATCTACATAACCATGATATTTAAATTAATGAATCATCATCATCAGCCTACATCATACATATTATATTATAATAAGCGCCATAGCGCCCTGTCTTCATCTTGCCGCATCCAGCATCTGCCAGCAGTCTTTCGCAAATCGTCATCCCACCTGGTCGGAGGGCGTCCTACACTACGTTTGCCGAGTCGCGGTCTCCACTCAAGAACACGTTTACCCCAGCGGTTGTCGGTTCTTCTCGAGATATGGCCAGCCCACTGCCACTTCAGCTTGCTAATCCTTTGAGCTATGTCGATAACCTTGGTTCTCTGTCGGATGTATTCGTTGCGAATTTAAGTTTAGTAACGAATATTTAGTAATTTGTTTTTAATTATAAGAGTGTTGGGATTTAAAATAAAACCATCAATTTAATATATAATAACTATTTATGTAAGTATATAAACATTACATCGATAAGAAAAAATAATTAATTTACCTAACTCACAAAAATTAAAGAAAATAAAATTCTTAAAACAACATACAACCTCACACTACATTAAATTAAAATAATAATGATTAAATTAATTTAAATTAATTTAAAAACTCTTGCATTGAAATCTAAATTTCTGTTTACTCCTAATATTTACTTATGCTAACATTTATCGGTTGAAACCATTTATTCGCATAGAACCGTATTTTCTTTTATCTTCGTCTATTTTTAATTTTAACAATTTTGTTAGACCTTGAAGACGAATAATCAAAAAATATGATTCCATGCGGATAATGAAATTAACCTTTTCAACGCATTTCAATTTACAGCGATCGGGTTCTCTTAGTGTCAGATAAATTTTGCCAATTACGTTTTATTTAGCATAGAACAAATTTGTAACTTTTGTCTGTCTACGATGGGTTTTGTAAAATAAATTTATCAAAGACAATTTAGAACTCCAAATGTACAATTGTATCCAAATGTAACATTTGGAGTTCTAAATTTACAAATTCATTCATTTACCTTAAATTTATCAAAGACAATTTAGAACTCCAAATGTACAATTGTATCCAAATGTAACACTTGGAGTTCTAAATTTACAAATTTATTTATTTACCTGGAATTCACCAATCTTAAATTAAGTTTCTACTTCGTAGATAAACTAAATTACAAATGGTAAAGTTAGAAAATGGTAGTTTTTTTTGTCATGTTTTTTATTTTTATGCCAACTGGGATTTCGGACTTCGAATAGCATAATAATTTAAAACACACTAATAGAACCCAAACGGTAATAATTCCGACGGTTCTCAAGAACTTAACTACCACTATGAAATTATCCTATTTTATACAGTTTTCCATACACCCCAAGAAAAAATAATCTTAATCTATTCAAAATACCTGAAAAACTGTTTACATTTCCTATTTCTCACGGTAGATACATAATATATTTTCTTAGTAGATTTTTTTTTGTTTTAATGAACAGAAAATATTGGTTTGTTACTTTTACAATACGAATTTTTCTTTTTTTTTTTTCTTAATTTTCAGTGTTTTTTTATCACAAAAATGCCGACTGGGTTTATGTTAAGATACAATTTTTGTACAAAAAAGTTAGAATCAATTTTCTTTGCTAGTTTTCGTTTGTTTATTTTTTTTATTTTAATTATGTTTTCACTGTATAAAATCTTTTATCTTATCCAATTAGAATTATAATTTTAATCATCATGAACATTGATTTAACTCAGAAAAAAGTAAAACAATTTTTCCAATATTTTCTGAACGACTGACAGTCAAAAAGATCTAAAAACGTCAAGTGGTGTTCTTTTCTTATTTTTATCACCGTTTACATAATATTAAAATTTCAGCGCGATCAGTAGTGAAATTATTCATCCATTATTTGATAAATTCCTCTTTAAAGAATTCCTCTTTTTTAAAAACTGTGTCACAGTTATGTTTTTATTTGAGATTTTTAGACCTTTATTAACCTTGCAAGTATAAATAATAAATGATTTCTGATTTAATAAATGCTTTAACCACACAAACATGATACCAATTTGCAACAAACGCGTGGAAATAAAAAACTGTTGTTTGAGAAAATCGTTCAAAATAATCAGTTTTTCGCCAATAGATGGCGCTTAAAACTAATTATTAAATAACCCTCGACCAAACAATAGAAATAGGTCCTTGTTAGAATAAAATTATAAGGTTTTGTGCCTAATATTATAATTATTAGCTTAGTAAATCGCGAGATCGTATTAAATTTAGTTCGCACTTTGTGCATGTGGGTACACTTTTATTTGGTCGAAGATAATTTAATGTCTCAGTTGTTTATTCTGTATATTTTTTGTTTGATTTCAATAAATATTATTTGAACAATTCTCTCAAATCCGATGGTTCTTATAAAATAAAAAAATACAAATCTAGGAACATTAAGAGCTTAACATAAAAAAAATGTTTGCATAATAATTTATTTTTAATAAATGTGAATGGAAGATATTTCTATATTTGTAATATACATATAAAATGAACAAATTAACCTTAAGAGATGTTTTTGCCGCAGTTACGGAATTTGTCACCTTAAAATATACCTAATGGAAGGCTGTAGCAAAAGTTTTTATTAAAAAACAATAAATCTGTTTTGGCTACTGATTTCTAAGTACATTTTAATAATATATATTTTTAAGTACTACATGAATAAAAACTCCCATTAATGGTAGGTACTATACTATTTCAATGCATAATTCAAAAAAATATTTTCATAACGCTTTTGCTACAGCATATACATACAAAGATTTTTGTATGAGATGTCTAAAGCGAAGTACATAATGAATATGTATATAATACATAAAAATAATCGATATAATAAAATCTCTACAAAACTAAATATCATAGGGTTAATACATAGACAATCACTAAAATAAGAAATTCCTGTGATAATTTCACTTAAATTATACATAAAAATACTCATCATTAACTACATAGTGTAAATAATAATAATTGCCAGTGAAAAATAGATCACAAAAATTGCATTGAAAAAAAAAAACGCGATCTATATTCTTAAAGTGGGCTACAATTAAAAAATAAATAGATGCGTCGAGCTACGGAAGGAAACTAAAAACTTTGTGAAATCAGATCGATGGAACGCAGTAACGCCAACTTACCAAACCGCAATATGAGATCACGACAAAATACTTTTAAAAAACGAATGTTTCAAATTTTGGTACCGAATTGATGTATTTCTTTTGGCAAGTTGGCGGCATTGGAATTGGTAGGCTCATTGCATAAAATAGTCCGGGTGGTCGGGGTCCTTTTCGAAACGTTTTGCTTCTTCCTGCATGCTCTCTTTTATTTTCAAAATGGCTGCCGATTCTGTTTGGTCGTTTTGATCCCCACCGGGGCCGCCGAAACCTTGAGCATTATTTTCTTTTTAAATTATTAGACACTTCTCATGAGCCTACACTACAAAGTAATCAAGCACAATCGACCGCATGCATCATTAAAAAAATAAAAAAACCATTCTCATTGTTCGTCACGATTAATTTTTTTTTCGATTGTGGAGATTGAGCATTTTGCTCATTTTATGTATTATCTTCGACCAAATAAACCATGAGCACCCTGCTTAAAAATAAAACAATACCAAAATTATTGTACCGCAAATAGGTGGTAAAATTTTCATGACCTTATCGCAAATTTCTTGAGGAATCAAAATGTTATATAAGCGAAAAAATCAAGAAAATTTACATAACGATGAAAATCACACATGTATATAAAAAAAATAACAAAGCCATTTTGGCATTTTAAAAGTTGCCAACACTTCATTACTTATTCGACTTAAAACTATTTTTTAAACCTACATTATAATGATTATTATGTGATGTGGAGTAAACATTTACAGCATTTTTATAGCGTGATGTGATGACAAATATCTTGAGCAATATATCAGCATAGGAAGTTTCGTTCATATCGATCAAAGACAGAGCTAATCGATGTTCTATACAATTTTTTTTGTCAATATGCATAAAAAACGGTTCGAAATGTCAACCTAATTCCGAGAGGTTTATGTTGCAAAAAAAACATTAAAACGATACCACGAAGGATTTATATAACATTCCAACAAATTGATATATTTTTTAATTAAAGTTTAGAATAAATTGTCTTATCTACAGTCGATATAAATGATACTTGCTAGCCAGGGAAAAGAAAAAAACACAGGACCCATCCATTCTATTTATTTGGTCGAAGGATAATAGAAATATTTAATACAACAATTTTTACAACAACAATTACATTACAAAAATAGTTTTCTGGCAAAATTTGCATAGTTAGGAAAAATTAATACATTTTTTTTAATCAAAAGTCTGATCAAAAGCATTTTGCTCATAATCATAACACTTAAAACTTATGGAGATACTAGGAGCTTGCCAAGTTAATACTAAAATTCAATGATTTTATAAAAGATCTAACGAAGAACTTCTAAAACTGTTTTCAAAAACATTCAAAATTTAATTTCAGTAAGATTCGATTCCTTTTAATTAAAAAGCGATAAACGTATAGAACAAAAATCAAACAAATGACAGCTACGGATTTGTACACGGGTAAATTTTTAAAATGATTTTCTGTAAGATTCGATCACATTTCAATAAAAAGCGATAAAAGAAAAGAATAAAAATTAAAGCTCAGGATTTTTCCGTGTGTAAATACTGCTCATACGAGCTCCAAAAAAAACCATCCTTAGTAGGTAGTGTAGGTACGATAACAAATTTAAACGACGCTGAAGATCTTGTGTGAAAACTCCACACATAGCCCATATTCAAGAAGTTGGAATATGTTCACCGAAAACGTCATATTTCGATCGTCAAGATTATCTCCATCATAAGTTACAAACCAGACACATATTGCCAAAAATAAAGAAGTCAAGTCAAGTCAAGTTTCAACCGGTAAAAATATTTTGAACACCACTTTGAATAGTAAATTTCAAATTTATCAAATTTTACACCGTTGACAAACAGTTTTCACTGTCATTTGAGTAGTTACTAAGAAATTTAATGATATCCCAACAATAAGTGTTCCCTGTAAGCCCATGGTATAAACAAATATAATTTTGAATTTAGAATTGATGGCTTTTTTATGATTATGTAACTTAAAAAAATCCGATTAAATATGCAACAAATACGTTTATTAAATTGTACCCAAAAAATAAGCTCTGCGATCATTAAATCAACACCGCTACCGCACAGCACCAAAATGTGCATTAAACTTTAAATACCTACATTTTACAGTATCAAATTGGCTTCTCACAAACGAGTGGTCTTCCGCTAGCTGTCATCGCTTGAAGTCAATATAAAATTCATGTTAAAGTTACGAGTTAAAGCCCATATTTGAATAAACATTTTTGTCCTGTGTGGTAGCGGTGCTTTTTAGATGAAACCCTTTAAGGTTCGTCGGGGGTTAGCGCGAGATTCAAGTTTTTGTGGTTTTTAATTTATTCTGCGTTCAGTAACTAATAAAATTAGGGAAAAAGTATTTTGCTGCAAATCGTAAACCCTTTTATATGAACTTATGATAAAACCAGCTTTGGTTCTTTTGTATTTTGATAGGATTTGGGAAAATACTTTTTTTTTCGAATAGACTTAATGCTGTTGACCGCAGATGGCCATGACAGCGTTAACCGGACTTTTGGCGGGCGCGGAAGGCGCCTAAAGTTAGGTTAGGGAAACACGCACAAGGGCCACCACTTAGGTGCGAGCCTCGGCTTGGGCTGTTGCCAGATGCTACAAGAGGGTAATGGATGTTTCGCCGAGGTGCACGAGTGCACCTATGGGCGGAAGCGAGGAATTCTTTGACCCCGCATCCGGCGGGGTCGGTTTTTGGTAGGGCGTGTAGTGTGCGGAAGCGAATCGGTACTTGTTGACGTCACCTCCGGGTTAGCGTCGGTGATTGGGTCAACCGGGTCACCGAGAACGTGTCTCGGTCTACGGAGAGGCAAAATGAGTACCAGTGAATCGAAGTTCGTTTTATCACGAGTTCATAGAAAATGGTTTGCGATTTGCGGCATATTAATTTTTCGCTAGCTTTATTGCTTTAACGCAGAAACAAATTAAAAATCACAAAAAAATTCAACTCGCGCGAACCCGCGTCGAACCAAAGTACGCCAAAAACAGAATTTTTTATTTTTGTGTTGTTGTTTACAAACAGCGTACCTTCAAAATGGCTTGAGTATATGTGAAATATTAGGATGATAAATATTTAGTAATAATTCCGTAATAATACCAATATTTTGCATGGATTTCCGCACAGTAGCGCCTGTATCTATTATACTCCGTCCACGCTTTTATTTGCTTTGATTGAATGAAATAATGCTACATATATTTGATACAAACGTTAGATATCGAGAATCGACAGATTTGTATCACTATTTTTAAAAAGAAACTGAATAAATGAAATATTTTCTTTAACCTCTCAGGGATTCTTACTAATAACAGCTTTTATCATTCAAGGATTGCAGATAGCGCGCTCTGAGGCAACTCGGACCCAGAGCCCTGACCTTCACAATACTTGGGGGTAATTTTTGCCCCTCCGGGCCTCTCAAACCCCGAGAGGTTAATTCAGTTAGATTATATAAATGCGTGAGAACAAAGATGGATGACTTCGGATGGGTCACTATAATGCACGACAATTTATTGTACGGCCTAATAATGTACACCCTGATAATCCGTGTCCAAACCTATTAAAATTAGAAGCCATGACACCTTTACAGTAAGAAGCCTGACACGGATTATCAGGGTGTACATTATTCAGCCGAAGAATAAATGGTCGTGCATTATAGTGACCCCTTCGGATCTAACAAAATCTCAGATGGCAGAGTCGTTAATGACCTATGAAAATTATTTTAGACATGTTTTTCTTACATATCCGAAACGAAGTGTAGTAATTCGAGTACAGTTGCTAAAAAAAGGTAAAGTTTCCAGGCAAGCTCCTTTGTATTAACTAAAAGTACTCACTCAAGTTGTAATCACCCATGCCTGAACCGGAGTCTTCACGGGGGGTCCCGGGCCCCCCGCCGCCGACGCCCCCCGGCGATGATTTCATGCCGTCCACACCGCCGAGACCTGATTAACAAATAAATATTAATAAATAATGCTGGAGGATCCAGAGATCCAGGCCCTAAGGAGAGCGTGTGTTATGGGTACTGCTGATTATTGATAATAAATAAATAAATAATGCTGGACAATTCACACAGCACTACCTAGCTCCAAGCTAAGCAGAGCTTGTGTTATAGGTACTAGATATAACTGATATACATAATATAACACAATACATAGATAGATGTTTTTATTATACATAGAAAACGATCAGAACACCCTGAACAAATGTCTGCAGATCGTACACACATTTGTCCCGAGGCGGGAATCGAACCCGCAACCTCCTGCGTCGCAGGCAGACCTTCGCCCACCGCGCCACAGAGGTCATCAATAGAACTAAGTCTTAGTTCTATTGATGACCTCTGTGGCGACAGCTGCTCGCAACTTCAATTCGTAAATTATTGTGTTCCGTAATACCAAAAATGATGACTGAAAACTTTTTGTATTTTCGACATGGTGTTGTTATTCTGTAACTAGACAATGTAAGCTATGTTCCTTATCAAACAAAACGTAAGGTATTGTTGTTTTTAATACAAAACAAATAGGACGAAAACATGTCATTTTCGAGGTAAAGTTATGCAAAATTGCATGTTGCATATTTTTGCTTACAATTTATTATAATGTGTGTATTATTAAGAAAAAAAATAACCAGGGACCTAAATAAATACTATTCGAATACGAAAAACCACATGATATTTTGGAAAAATGCTTGAATTACAAATCATTATGGTAGTACGTTTGTATGGGCAAATCATCATCCGCAGGCCTCTTAAGTGATTATCTTTGTCTATAAGTCACTCACCAGAATTGCTACTATCCTGCGGGCTTGGCATGATAGGCGTGGGAGGTCCCGGTGGGCCGTTGGACCCCGGGGGCGCTCCGTACGCCCCTGGCGACCCCCCACTGTAGTTTAGGGGGGCAGAGCTTCCAGAGCCTCCCGAGCCCCCGGCCCAGGCGCCGCGCGGGCCCATACCCATTGGAGGCATACCTATGGAGCACACATTTGTGATTTCTATTATTATTCATACATACTGCTGGACCATCCACACAGCATTATGTACTAGCAAAGTAGCAGAGCTGGTATATGATATACTAACAAATAAATAAATATAAATAAATAATGCTGGAAAATTCACACAGCATCATCTAGCCCCAAGCTAATCAGAGCTTGTGTTATGGGTACTAGATAACTGATATACATAATAATACAATACATAGATAGTTTTTTTTTATTATACATAGAAAACGACCAGAACACCCTGAACAAATGTCTGCAGATCTTACACACATTTGTCCCGAGGCGGGAATCGAACCCGCAACCTCCTGCGTCGCAGGCAGACCTTTGCCCACCGCGCTACAGAGGTCGTCAAATATAATTAGTAAATTACATAATAAATATTTAGTTTTCATTATACATAGAAACATACACCAGGAAAAAATATCTACAGATCGTGCGAACACTTCTCCTGAGGCGGGAATCGAACCCGCAAACTTCTTGCCTTCGCTTGGCGCTGGCGGACCTCCACCAGCTACACCACAGAGGAGTGAGTGGAGGTGAATGAAGATACACCAAATTACAATTTAAGGATAAAGGTTTTATTAATGAAAGATTATTAGTTTTTACCTGGCCCGCTAGGCGGGGGGCCCCGCATGCCGGCGGCGTAGGCCCCCGGGCTCATGGGCCCCATGCCGGGCCGCGGCGGCGTCATCCGGGGGCCCAGCAAAGCTCCGCTGCCGCCGCGCTCCATTGAGTTACCCATCATGCCTTGACCTGCAATAATATAAATTTAAATGGATAAGTACCAACGAAAGATATTTAAATTATATATTATGTAGTGGAATAACACGCAACGATTTTCGAAGACAAGACTGAACCTATGGTCAAGGTTGAATTATGTCTAACACACAAGCTTGGGATTGAGACAGTTTTAATTGTAAGCAATATTTATTAGGATCTCAAATCGACATGTCAATACTTTATCTTGTATTTAACAACAAGAATGATAATTTTAAGTGAGAGTATGTTATATCTTTTTTGCAGATTATCATGAAAATCAAGTTTATACCCTTACTTAGACTTATGAGCATTTTCTGTTTTCTTAAGAGACTAGTATAGGCCTATACTGCTGCCCCCTAGCACGGCGATTGTTGTCTAGGGTAGAATATACAATAATTACTTCGCATCGCCATACATTGCGTACGTTATTTAAGTTGAAGGAATGCATTTCAAACAATTTACGCATTCGATGAAGAAGTGACGTAATTTCTCTCTAATCTATCCTAGACAACAATCATCGTGCTAGTCGTTGGTCGTCATTCGTCAAAGTCATTGGGCATTCATATGCGGCGCGTGGGCCCCACGCGCTTATAAACGGCTGGCTGGCGCCCATAATCTGCGGCTGGGGCTCGTGCGGACTGCGCTGTGTCACGTACATAATGATTGTACGCTTTTGAATCAAACTCACCTCAACTGCCTACTCTATTACCTGTTTGATTTTTTTGTCTGTGTATGTGCACCAAATTAACAAATAATCTATCTGTCACTTTCAGGAAGGCTATAGCTGTTGTTGTTATTGATTGTACTTTTATTAAAGTAACAAACCTGGTGGTCCATTAAAATCATTAGGCATGCCCATCCTTACAGCGGCGCGGGGGCCCCCGCCCGAGTACCAGGGGCCTATAAAAGGCTGGCCAGCGCCCATCAGCTGCGGCTGAGGCCCGTGTGGACTGGGCTGCGAGCCGGGGTGGGGCGCAGGTGGTGACGGTCGCAGTGGTGAGTTTGGGAAAAAGCCAGGTGGCATTCCACCGCCGCCCATGCCTGGAAGATAGTGGGGTATGACAAATAAATTAACGACAGCCTTTATTAATCATTAAAACACAAAGCTTTAAAATTATGTATGTGTAACCTACCTAGTACCTAACTATTAATTTTCGATGTATTATAGTAATCTTATTAAATTCAATTATTATTTAACGAATACATTACTACAATTACTTTTATATTAAACATGACATTGCTAAAATTAATTATATCTATAAATTTAAGTACCATAGTAAAATAAAATTACTTATTAAGCTAACAAAATCGAACTCAAACTACCTTTGTAATTGTTGCGCCCTGACAGGGTTTTTGTGCATTGTGTACCCACTAACACTACCTACACCTAAGAAAAATCCTCACCTAAGAAGTAATTGATAGAATCAGTGTGGTACCTACAACTTGTGGTATCTATCTACAACTACTACTACAACAGCATCTTTCATGTAAGGTCAACACCATCCAGACCCAACATTTTGTTTAAAGAAATTTCATCAATCATCATCAGCCTATCTGGACATAGGCCTCCCCAAATGAGCGCCATAGCGCCCTGTCCTCAGCCCGCAGCCGCAGCCAGCAGTCTTTCGCAAATCGTCATGACACCTGGTCGGAGGGCGTCCTACACTACGTTTGCCGACTCGCGGTCTTCACTCAAGAACACGTTTACCCCAGCAGTTTTCGGTTCTTCTCGAAATATGGCCAGCCCACTGTCACTTCAGCTTGCTAATCCTTTGAGCTATGTCGATAGCCTTAGTTCTCTGTCGGATGTATTCCGATTTCCGAATCCTATCCTTCAGAGAAACTCCGAGCATAGCTTTCTCCATAGCTCGCTGGGCGACTTTAAACTGGTGAACCAGCCCTTCCGTGAGTGTCCACGTCTCAGCTCCGTAGGTCATGACGGGTAGGACGCACTGATTGAAAACTTTCGTTTTCAAAGATTGCGGTATGGATAACGAGAAGACTCGACGTAGTTTCCCGAACGCTGCCCAACCTAGCTGGATCCTCGTTTTGTTGACCCATATTTTGACACCATATAGGCAAGTATCATGAAATAAGCCTCAAGTCATTCCCATTTCCATTATATTTGTGTTATCTTAGGATCAG
Organism: Eupithecia vulgata; assembly: GCA_946478455.1. Classification (NCBI taxonomy): domain Eukaryota; kingdom Metazoa; phylum Arthropoda; class Insecta; order Lepidoptera; family Geometridae; genus Eupithecia; species Eupithecia vulgata. The sequence continues at coordinate 5,399,547 of OX297887.1, read as the reverse complement.
AATACAATAGCCAAGTTATCTGAAACTGATACTGTAAGCAGTAACTGAACTGGAGTAAAACAAGCATAAATCCCATACGTAGAGATAGAGACAACCTCCATGGGCGCGGTGGGAGAAGGTCCGCCTGCGACGCAGGAGGTCGCCGGTTCGATTCCCGCCTTGGGACAAATATTTCCACAATACAGAACTCTTGGAATAAATATGTATTTATTCTTAGAGTTCCTGTTTTGCGTGTATCCTAATAATATGAAGCCGAAAGTTTGTGAAAAAACATTATTCTTTAACTTAGATTTCCAAAACTACTCAACAATTAATGAAATTCGGCGTACATTTAGAATATAACCTATCTAACATAGCCTAACTTAGTATAGGCTATTTATTGTACCGAAAAACAAGCGTGCATAACCGCGGGCAATAGGTAGTTTCTAATAAAGCTGGTTAAGTAGCCTTTAGCCAACCCCAGGTTAAAATTCACCTCCCTACCAAATTTTATCAAGACATGTTCTCTTCTCGCCCAGCGAGCTATGGAGAGAGCTATGCTCTGAGTTTCCCTGCATCGGATGTATTCGCAACGAATACATCCCACAGAGAACTAAGATTAACGATACAGGTCATGGGATTAGCAAGCTAAAGTGGCAGTGGGCTGGCCATATTTCGAGAAGAACCGACAACCGCTGGGGTAAACGTGTTCTTGAGTGAAGACCGGGACTTGGCAAACGTAGTGTAGGACGCCCTCCGACCAGGTGGGATGACATTTGCGAAAGGCTGCAGGCAGATGCTGGATGCGGCGGGCTGAGGACAGGGCGCTATGGCGCTCATTAGGGGAGGCCTATGTCTAGCAGTGTATGTACTTTATGCTGATGATGATTTATTAAAGTGGTCATACTGTACCTACAGGTTGTCCAGCTACCTACATATTTAATTCTATTCTACTTTTACTGTACAAACTGCTTTGTAACATCCTGTAGTTTTTTGACTTTATTCTTTCTTGGTGTTTAAATCATTTTATCTATTGTATGTTTAGTATTGCAATTTCAAATAAATGATTTATGTATCTATTAATGTAACCACCTATTCCTTAAAAAAGGTCTTTACTTTCTTTACTTCTTTACTTTGATCTTCATAATGAATCAAAAGAAATAAAATACCCATAAATAAATATTTCGTCGTGAATGTTTAAATCGACCTTCTCTAAGTGTGCATATATAGTAAGATTAAGATTCTGCGCTTCTGGGTGGAGTAAGGCTGGCTAAGCTAGCAGACTGACCACATACAACCGACCAACTGGACCAACCCGAGTCTCAGTGCAGAAGGAAGAGTACACACACGTGGTGACACACTGTTACCATAACACTCTAAACCTATAGGTACTCAATTTTTTATTTGAATCAACTATGGGTGGTTCATATAAATTAGAAAAACTATGGCAAACAGTGAAAAACGGTATGGTTTAGACCTCTACGGACCACAAGACGTTTATTAGGTATAAAGGAAAACACTAAATAATATATAGGTTGCATAGATGCTTGTAGGATGCATGATGCAGTCAGAACACTGTTATGTCAAGTAACATGATGTTCTGGCTGGATTAAAAGTGTAGTCTAGGATTATCAAGAATTAGCAAATTTGAATGTTAATCTGCAGACAGAGACTACATCAGGGTTAGAATGTTCTTCAAATCAGTTGGTAACCTATTTCATAAACTTATCTTACTGCTGTTGAAAACCTAATAAGATAATCAAGTCAAACAGCTTGCCTTATAAATTACAGATGAGAAATAAAAAACTGTGTTTGTATTTACTCTACCAGATAAGAAAATAACATGGCCTAGAAATCTAATTTTCAGTTTTAACTGAGGTTACATGCATAATAAGGAAATGGATGTACGAACCGTCATTGGGAGGTGCGGGGCCTGCGTTGTGACCTATTCCGTTGACTCCATAGCCTGAATTCACGAAACCATAGTCGTGAAATGCCTTGGCTTCTGACGAGTGTTCACATGTGTCTCGCCTCTCGGGCGCTGCGCAATATAGGTCCCAGAACACGCACCACCATGAATGCAGGAACCCGGGGGGCTCTCCTAGTGTTATATTCTTCTCCCATCGAATTTCAGACAGAAAAGTCTGTGCCGCCTTCGTTGCACCGACGTGTAGCAGGTACTCATACACATACAGCGCCAATTTCTCACGGGCCTGAGCGTCCGAAGGCACTGTGGAGCCCTTGCCCTTGGCATACATATCGACTGGAAGCCGACTTTTATGATAAAATTGTTTATTATTTACATGAACGCTCTAAAACAATAAATTCAACTACACAAAATGTCATTGATCGATGGCGACATTTGGCGTCTGTGGCATAGACAATTGCTTTGTTTTCTTTGGAGGATGAGCTGTCAAATGACTTTGTCTATGGAATGCCACAGACTAAAATAAAACTTCTGAAGAAAGCAAACCAGCACATACTAACCCAAAAACAAGAAAATTAGGTGTTTTCGAACCCGTTTTCCGACGAAAATATTCATTGTGGAGCTCTGAAATGTATATATCCTGTAACACACATCCTGAAAGGTCCCTTGGAGGTTCCAAATATTTGCTGTTAATCATAGTGTAGTTGTTATACTGTTAGTTATAGTGTATGTGTAGCGGCTTCGAACCCACTTTTTATCGGCGTCTCAAATTCGATTAGTACCAAATTCAGTATAGTGATTCACATAGTTCATACCTACCGTTTGGAGGTCCATTAGCTTCGAAAAGCAGTCAAATTAATGAAATCAAACGTAAAAACGTATTTGCACCTACAAAATCTGTGATTCAAACCTGACCAGTCACACGTCGCCCAACCGCAGAGGATCCTATTATTTGGTTGATTATGGCACTACATAGTATGCTGAACCGAAAACAAGCACTCTTTGCTGCATAAAGGCGCGCGGAAAGGTCCAAGGTCATTTGCCTTACTATTCGTCTTAAGAAGTATACTACAAGCAAACATTATCTTAGAAATATACCGAACACGAGTGCGCTGCGTACCGACCGTAGATAATCAAATCATCCACCCTAGGGGTACCGACTCAGAGCATTTAGCGAGGTACAATTTGTACCTATGTGGTCAATCAGTGGGCATTATAGAAAATTCTAACTTTTACGATTCATGAGTTATAGGTGCATGCATGTGATGATAACGTGTACAGTTTCAACAGCTATCTTTTACCCCTCGTTTTCACCAAGAAACGTGTTTACAACTCGTTGCGTGCAAAACTTGTCATTCACTTATCTAAAACACTATCGTTCACAGTTCACAGTGCATAGCCAACTAGAAATTACACAGTATAAAACACTGCAGCGTTTATACCTAAGTTTACGCCATATTCAAAACATTGACAGCGTACTGCACACTGTAACAACAGTCGTGTTTTATAAATAAATAACGCTGGACAATTCACACAGCATTATCTAGCCCCAAGTTAAGCAGAGCTTGTGTTATGGGTGCTAGATAACTGATATACATAACACAAGGTCTGCTTAGCTTGGGGCTGGATAACGCTGTGTGAATTGTCCAGCATTATTTATTAATTAAATTGATTAAGATAAGATTTACAGAAAGACCGATATGGCGCGGCGGGCTAAGTCCGCCTGCGACGCAAGAGGTTGCGGGTTCGATTCCTGCCTTGAGATATTTGTTCCCGGTGTTCTGGGTATTTTTATGAATAATAAAAAAAACTATGTAATACACTCTATTATGTATAATATATCAGTTATCTAGTACCTATGTAAAAGCAACTGGTTTTATTTTAAATTTGAATAATTATGACGGTCTAACACTAAAAATCCCACATCAAAAAAAAATCCTTCCTATACTTAAAAAACAAGCGATTTCGAATCAACATGTCCATGACCCTTGTCATACCGGCGGCAAAATTTATGTACCGGCAAGACTAATACTGTAAAACAAAACTTCTAACCAATGTACCTTTCTAAATCCATTTACGCTCGTCTTTAGTAGTTTTTTTTATTAGTTATACACATTTTAAAGCACTACTTTGCATAAAAAGCTATTAAAACTATTTAATTAAATGACAAAATCATATGACACTGTAACTCGTAAACAAGATGGCGAACCTGTCACTGCGTGAATGCTGAGCTGTGATTGGCTGGCCTATGGAGTTTGAACAAACAAGCACTAAGCTTTAAATTCGAATGCATTCATTTCATTTTTCACATTAAGGAGTTAGGCTAAACAAGCACTCAAGACAATTTTAATTTTGGAGATAGGATATTTAATTTTTGCAATTAGTGTAGGTTGTTTCAAAAAAATAATAATAAAAAATTGCGGTAATGCGCGTTATTATAATATCTAAATTTTAAAATATAAAAATCATTTTAGGTAAAATTCCGTTCGGTCGGTTGGCCATTCAAGCACTAAGGCAGCGACGAGTTATTATTGTATCCTCCGTATATAATTTTATTATTACAGCGGGTTAAATTGTCTAAGCTTTACCTATATACCGTTTAAACTTAGATATTATTCTAAATATTCGCAGTCTGTGACCATAGACAAATAATGAAGCTCGTAAGTGGACAGAAGAAATCACCTCCCCATGATCGTAGATGACGCTACTGACATTGACAACCACAAAATACCATCAAATCTACAATTAGAAATTCTCTATGATGATGAAATTCCTTCTTCCTTTTCATTCGTGTCACCGCGTGGTTTACAGCCGCGTTTTGGAGAATCTATCAAAATGGCTATCAGACCAGTTTATAGACCTACTATCGTCAAAAAAAGGACGAAAAGATTCATCCGCCATCAATCAGATCGCTATGACAAACTCAAGAGGAACTGGCGTAAACCAAGAGGTAAGCATCGCCACTAATAATGTCGACCGACTCTGTTCTCACCTTCCCGTGTTCGCATCACCTCCCTTAAACCTTTTATAGATTTATTAATACGACTCGAGCATAAGAATTTGCCAGCAGCGTGTGTCAAAAACATTCAATATACAAATTCAGGATGTGAGGAACCAGTGTGAGGATGTGTTCAGGAAAAAGTGAGGTTATGGCCAAGTTTTGTGAAAAGGAAACCCTATTTTGAACTTTGAACCTGCTAAGGTGAGCCGAAATTCTGGTTCTAAGGCCTGTTTCGACATTTAGCACGGTCGGTTATTTATCATTCATTTCTGTCAAGTGCTCTGAATGTCTATGTTTCTCAAATTACTACGTAATAGCGGTCCGTCCCAGCTTTGCACGGGATGATTCTATTGCCCATGTTCACCAAGGATAATGTTGGATTCTAATGGTTAAATTTTTTTTCTAATTGGTCCATTAATTTCGGAGCCTATTCAATTCAAGCTAACAAATCTTTCGGCTACCCGTACACGTCCGATTTTTTGTCTAATGGGCGGGTTTATTCCACTATCCGAAGTCGACTTGTGTATATACAAATGTATGGAACAAACTCTATCTGACGACCACTGTGGCGCGGTGGGCGAAGGTCTGCCTGCGACGCAGGAGGTTGCGGGTTCGATTCCCGCCTCGGAACAAATGTGTGTACGATCTGCAGACATTTGTTCAGGGTGTTCTGGTCGTTTTCTATGTATAATAAAAAATATCTATCTATGTATTGTACTGTATTATGTATATCAGTTATCTAGTACCCATAACACAAGCTCTGCTTAGCTTGGGGCTAGATAATGCTGTGTGAATTGTCCAGCATTATTTATTTATTTTATTTATTTATCTGCAAGGGCACTCTGTGTTATTCTTAATCAATAAGATAATTACAATTTGTTACCTTGCTAAATTAAATCTACCAAACCCTATTCCAAATAGCCTGTATTTGCTAATTTGGTCATATTGGTTGATACATTTGTTAGTTTCAAACTACCCTCATGAGAAGACTACTATTATAAGATAAAGGAGTTATTCACCAGCTAACATTAAATGTTTGTATGTTCCAGGTATTGACAACAGAGTGCGCAGGCGTTTCAAGGGCCAGTACCTGATGCCCAACATTGGTTACGGATCAAACAAGAAGACCCGTCACATGCTACCCAATGGGTTCCGCAAAGTAAGTTTATTAATATGATATGAACTGTGATCCGTGCCCACAAGTTACCTTGTTCTACATTTAACCCCTACACTTGTTGGGACCCAAATCAGGGGTCAGTTTTACAACTGTGGTCGACCCTGATCAGGGCTTATACAAGTATGGGCTCTGATCAGACTCAAAATGTGTAGGACTTAATTGGGTGGACAATCATAAATAATATTGACTGAGATCTCAGCCTATACTAGTTAGCACTGCTGGAAAAAGGCCTTTATAAGCACCACAACATCCTCTCTTTAGAGTGCACATCTAGTATATGCCTGCAGTTTTTCACAGGTTATCATCCCTCATGGCTAGGAGGGCAACCTATGAGTCAACTATAGCAATCCCAAATGTTATGGTGTTAACTAAACTGCTGTCAACGCTATGCCATGTCTTCCGACACTGGGCTCGGACCCAACACGGTCTAGCATGAGCCATCATTATAAGCAAAAGAGTACTTCACAATTTTAATTTTTACCTCTTACAAGAACATCTATTAAATAATGCAAGGGCACTCTGTGTTATTCATCCCATATGGTAACTACAATTTGTTACCTTGCTACAATAACTCTATCAAAACCTATTCCACACAGTGTTGTCGCTGTTTGGTCATAGTGGTAGATACATTTCTTTTAGGCCCTGACCAGGGCTAGTTTTAAAACTGTATAGTTGTAGGTACCTACATTATATTATATTATGTTGTATCCTTATATTATACCTATTATCTTGGTAAAGTTTACAATTTAAAGGGTTAATATAAACTTATAGCCAAGTGACTTTTTTTGTTTTCTTTTCAAACCTTTTACATCCCATTCAGCTGAAGTAGACTATTCCATGTTTGCGTTAATTTTAAGCTGATCTGTTTAGTATTTATGTAGATAAGAAATAAGAAAAATAGTATATCCAAACCGTCGCATTTTTTAAATAAATATATAATGCTGGACAATAAACACAGCATTACCTAGCCCCAAGTAAAGCAGAGCTTGTGTTATGGGTACTAGATAACTGAAATACATAATACAATACTTTACATAGATAGATATTTTTATTTAACATAGAAAACGGCCAGAACAACCTGCAGATCATACAAATATTTGTCCCAAGGCGGGAAACGAAACCGCAACCTCCTGCGTCGCAGGCGGACCTTCGCCCACCGCGCGTCAGAGGTCGTCAATTATCATATCGACTTTTTATCATATTAGTGTGACAGCTTATATTTCTTTTTCCAGGTCCTGGTGCACAACATCAAGGAGCTAGAAATCCTAATGATGCAGAACCGGAAATACTGTGCAGAGATAGCTCATGGAGTCTCCTCGAAAAAGCGCAAGATCATCGTGGAACGGGCCCAGCAGCTCAGCGTGAGGGTTACGAACGCTTCTGCCCGTCTGCGTAGCCAGGAGAATGAGTAAACTTAAGTTCAATAAAAAATAAGCTAAAGTAATAGTATTTTTAATTACTGCTTTCTGAAGCCATTCTCAACTTCAACTTCTTATTTATAGCAATGCTTTTCTCAAGAAATAATATTTTATTAATAATAATGCTGGACAATTCACACAGCATTATTTTGCCCCAAGCTAAGCAAAGCTTGTGTTATTAGTACTAGATAATAATAATAATGCTGGACAATTCACACAGCATTATCTAGCCCCAAGATAAGCAGAGCTTGTGTTATGGGTACTAGATGACTGATATACATAATATAATACAATACATAGATAGATATTTTTATTATATATATAGAAAACGACCAGAACACCCTGAACCAATGTCTGCAGATCGTACACACATTTGTCCCGAGGCGGGAATCGAACCCGCATCCTTCTGCGTCGCAGGCGGACCTTCGCCCACCGCACCACATCGGTCGTCTATAACTGACGTCGTAGATAACTGATATACCTACATAATTTAACACAATACATAGATATTTTTTATTATACATAGAAAACGACCAGAACACCCTGAACTGAACAAATGTCTGCACACATTTGTTCCGAGGCGGGAATCGAACAGTCGCAGGCAGACCTTCACCCACCGCGCCACAGAGGTCGTCAATGAATGTAATAATGAAAAAAATATTTACTATGGCAATGTGTCTGGTTTGCCTGATGCGACTTCAAAGATTCTAGTATACCTCAACGTAGGATCCTAGGATCTTTGTGTGACTTAATCTTGGCCGCAGATACCTACGCGCCGCCGGTTCGTGGGAGCTGATTCCACTCGTCCAATATCCTTGTCCAACATTTGATCAAATTTATTGAACGAATGATCATCATGTCAAATATCTTTTTGTTCAAAATTCCTAAGTAAGCGTATTTGAATTCAAATTATAGACATGACATCACAGAGATCCTTTCGGATGGATAGATAATAATGTTTTACTTTTTCACGCCGAAACTTCTCTGTCTACCCAACCTTTAAGAATGTATTTTTTTTCGCAAGTTGGTCGGCCGAGAGAGCCCACGCGTCTTAAGGCGCATACCCCACCCAAACTAGCGCCGCCGCCGCCATAAGCTTACGTCTAAACACAAGTTTTCACTTAGAGCGAGGAGACGATACATTGTCAGCTACAGGTTTTTGGTTAGTTCAGTCAGGCTGAATTTGGTGTACAGTGCAATTTCAGTTTCCGTCGGAAAGCAAAAACTTGCTAAGCTGCGGCCAGATACTAGAGTCAAAATCTTTGATCAAATATCGGATTTAAATCTACTAGAGTGACACAAATGAAAAACATTTATGTAGGTTAGTTTAAATAAAACAAGACCCGTCAAGTGCGAGTGTAACTCGAGCGCCGAGGGTTTCTAACATTTGCCAATTATTGTACAATAAATTTTACGACTTTTTTCAAATAGCAATATTTTGAAAAGTATGAAACCTACAAAAATTTCAATGACCGTTTTAAAATTAACAAAACAATGCCTTTCATTTTGATACCCCAATCAAGAAGGTATCCCCCCTTTCGAAAAAAAATCACCCCCTTTCGACCATTTTCAAAATGACTTTTTTAAAATATGGTTATTTTTACAGACTTCTCTATATTTTTCCTGTAAAATATAGATCTATATCTACAAACGTCCTCTACACTGTACATGGATCGGTTTGCTGCCAATGGTAAATTTTTTGACTTTTTTTGAAATATTTAAAAAAGTGTTTTATCGTTTTGTACATTTCAAAACTGTTCTTGAAATTTTTGTATGTGTTATACAAAAATTTCAAGAACAGTTTTGAAATGTACAAAACGATACCTTTCATTTGATACTCCATTTGCAGAGTGCAAATGGGGTATCAATAGGTCTCTTTTTAAATTTCAACATCACAATTTGTACTGAATGAAAATATTAATTTTCATTTATTTATATATTTTTTTCTTGAAATCAGTAATGGCGCACGAAATGTATCATTATACCGAGATATTCAAGAAAGAGCGGGTACGGACAGAGCGAGGGTTTCGAAACCGATCTCGAAACCCTAAAAATAGTAAAGTATTACTTTACGTTACACCTATGGCTGATAAAAATTCCAATGTTGTTATTGTTACCTACGAGTATCTACTTCACAACTATCTATACTTACATTAATTTTAATATAATGTAAATATCTATCTACAATTAAACTACAAAATAATGTAGTAAGAGCTTTTATTAATCCTACAGAACGTTCATTAATATCTCACTGGATTAAAAAATAATAATAATCTATTCCATAAGTAGGTACCTATCGTAATCTTCTCTTAGATTCGCAGGTAGCAATCTAAAACGGTAACGGTACCTAAATAAAAAACACAAATTATAAGAAAAAAGCAAAAAAAAAATCAAATCAAATTAATTGGGTTTTTTAAATTCCCAGAATACAGATAAATAAATTGACATTTTACTTCTCACTTGTTAAACTATGTAGAAAAAAAAAGTGCAATTCTTCTAACTTTAAGTAGGTGGGTATACCTACTTAATTTATTAACTTATTCTTATTAATAACAGTCCACAAGGACAAACTGTTGAAACTATTATAATCTTCTAATAAGGCTTGCTATGCACTAGCGGTTGGCCTAGCTAGCCCTAGGGGGCCTGGGGCGGGCGGCGGTTCGTTTGAGTTGCTAGCCGCCTGAGGCCTCATTCCGGAGTTCGCGCGTCCTGTCTGGCGGAGGGCTCTCACTCGCACTCTACACATGCCAGTTTGAATTCAGTGCGCGGGCCGCGCCGCCGCCGACAACGAGACGCGCGACGCACCGCGTCTCGGCAAACGAGGCCAGATGCGGTTGGAAATGTTGGAATAAAATAGCGGTTGACCGCTACGGGGCGCGGCTGCATAAACACGGATCATTCAACCGCCGCGGTCGAAATTTTGTGGCGGGGCGGGGGGGCTCGTTCAGACACGCGGGAACCGCACGATTTACATTCGCGCGGTTGGAATTGATTGATTAACGAAACAGGTGAAGTTCGGCACACGACTGTTTTAGACTTTTTCCCACGAGCGACGATTTCAGCAGTAACACAGTAGTTGAAATTAACGCACATGACTTCAATCTGAACTGAACTGTCGTGTCGTGCCGCGCGCCGCCGTCGCGTAAAAGCGAGCTGAAAAGTGAATTGAAAAACGCGTGTCGTGCTGTGCGGTGTCTTTGCGTGAGTAAACGGTTCACAGACATGTATGACGCCCGGAGTCGACACCGCATTTTGTCGTGTCGTCGTTTCGTGCCTAGTGGGAAAACGCCCTTATTCAAACAGAAATGTGCGGTTAGTAAGCGATTGTCGTGCGTGTGCGCGGATAGCGTCAGACAATAGAAGTCGATGAAGAAACACTGTTTAGCGTGGTTGCTCCTAAAACAAGATCTGTCAAGTGCGAGTACGACTCGCGTGCCGAAGGTTTTGAACTTTTGTCAATAAGTACCTATAGGGACCTACAAATATGATACTATACGTCAATATTTCCTACTGGACAATATTTGAATACCTACTGTACAATGTAGACTAAATATACCTACAGGGTGTCCAGAAGACCGTGTCATATCATATGGTAACTGGGGGTAGGTGGAACCAATTCCAATAGCTTGGCGCACGGAACATAATTTTTTTTCATGTTCCGTGGCTTGGCGGCTTTTTTAACCCTGAAAAGCCGTACGATTATTTTTAAAATTATAAGATTTTTTCCGAAATTTTAACCAATAAGTGCTGTAACTTTTTTGTACGAAATATCATGGCTTAATTTTATTCCCAACCACATCTAACATGTTAGAGCCTATTAAAATCACTATTTATATAAGATCTAGGTAAATACAGCATCTATGGGCATTCAAAGTGTTGAAAAGTGAAAATAAAAACTGAGTGCAACTTTGCATTGAATTAAAAAAAACTAAATGTCTCTGATCTTCCAATTTAGAGTAAACTTTACTGGTTCACGGCCATTCCAACGATATGCCACATGTGTGAAAAATACATAAAATAAGAAATTATTAAAAAAATGTGCCCGTGATGGTAGCGTACACATAACCGAATTCACGTTTGTTGTTATGCCTAATATATAGCGTGTATATAGAGTATAATTAGTGCAAAAGTAAAATAAATAGCGCCTCCTTGGTTTAAGAAATAATGACCATTGTTTGTGGGTACGCCAGCATAACGTTATGCTAGCGTACACACGACCGTTCTCAAAAACGGCTTATATTATAGCAAAAAAATTTATACACAATAATAGAGTAAGTATAAATATCGTTTCAGCTATGCAAAATTTCATAATGATTGCTCTTATAGGAACAGAGATATGGAACAAGACTATAAAATAACACCTGAGCTGGCGTTATGCTAGCGTACCCATTAAAAACCGAAATAGTTCCTATAGAAAACGAGGTTCTCTTAATGTAAATGTTATATGTATAAATAGAGTGTGAAATCCTCTTTCTCCCAGTAGTCATACTTTATGCAAATTCGTAATCAAACACTATAAAAAGTTGATGTAACAGGAAGAGCGAAAACTGCAGGTAAATAACTCTAAAATATATACTATATATTAGGCATAACAACAAACGTGAATTCGGTTATGTGTACGCTACCATCACGGACACAAAAAAATGCCATTTTTAATAACCTCAAAATTACCAAATTTTACACATTATGCTTCTGGATTTACCTACATTTCATATAAATATTGAATTTAATGGTAAGGGCTAACAATGTTATATAATAATAATAATAATACTTTATTTCAGGCAACAAAGAAAGTGTACAAAAGTAACTTAATTAGGGCCCATATAATAAATACCTTAGAGACTAACATAGATAAAAATTACTTTAGTACTATGCTTATAAATCTGTGATAAAAATATTAAAAATTAACCGAGTCATCGACGCTCCGATGACGCACGCGCGGTGTCGTTTGACAGGCGTCCAATAAACTTTCTGAAAACGACACCTTTCGGCCAAAACCCATTGTCCATATGTTGGCACTCTTACCATAAATGAACCGAAATTCACGTTACGGCGAGCGAGACACCAATTTCTCAACTCTCAAGGAGATGCCGGTCTTCTGGCTCAGGTAGGTACCTACCTCACCACATCCTCGGCGGTCACGGTGTAGAAGACGCGCGACACGTAGAGTTGCGTAGTAGGTACTTCGGCACGTAGCGGGCACAGCTGCCCGCTACGTGCCGTGCTACGTGTGCGTTCGGTGCGGCGGCGGTCCCACACTGGTTGCGACAAGTTGGTTTCCTCTTCTTTCTTTGAACAAGTACGAAACCTTCCTTGTCACATCGGCCCTTCTCAGGACCACACGAAGGCAAAGCGCCACGACTAGGTTCGCGGCCACTTATGCTCTTCTTCCCCTTGCGAGGTTGTCGCGCGGGTCGAGTCGCGGCGACGGCGGCGTAGTCACGTTGCGGGGTCAACGTGACACGAGACGGCTCGGTGGCGCAGGCGGCACGAGCGGCGGGTTCAGCGGGCGCGGGCGGGGGCGGAGGCGCGCGCGCCGCGATCCTGAGAATCAGCTGCCACGGGCGATGCTGACGTCGTCGACTCGAAACTGCTTACCGACTCATTCAGCTGCGCACCGCGACGAACGTTGACATTGGATGCACCGGGGTCGGGTGACCTAAATACCGCTTGCGTATTGCGTAATGAATCAACTTCACTGCGCAGGTCGGCGATGGTATTTTGAGCGGCATCCATCTTCAGCTGCATCTGTGCTACGGTCGACTTCAATGCTTTGATGTCCTTGAGCAAGCTCGTACAATCAATATAGTTGAAGTCCAGCGGCGGCACACGATGCAGGTTCCGGGCGACGAAAGCGGGCACGTCATCTGGGTCAGTCACCTTGAAGACGTTGATGATGTCCTGCAGACTGCGTTCACCATTTTTATCCCTCCTATACATTTTCATCTTATCCGTGATGTTTAGCGACTCGTAGAGCAACGTCCTGGCCTTCTGGATCTCATCTTCAGAGAAACTCGACTTGCAGATCTGCATTGCCGAGATCTCATCCATGACGTCCAGTCGATCTTGAAGGAAGGCTAGGAGTTCGTTGGCCACGAGCTTTTCGGTGCCCATGGTGACTAAACATGCATCGGCCGAAGCCGCGCGATACGTGAATATTTAATTCTTAGCGATGCAATGCGACACGTCCACTCGCAAACGTGCTCCGCAGAGAATGTTGATGTATTCTCTGCGGAGCACGTTTGCGAGTTGTTATTATGAAGTTGGAAAAAAAATAAGTCATGATATTTCATAACAAAGTTATAGCACAGCTAGTTCAAAATCCGTAGGTAATAAAAACCAAGAATATTACGAATATTCTTAATAATAGTTGAGCGGCTTGTCAGGGTTAGAAAAGCCGCCAAGCCATTGGAATTCGTTCCACCGGTTCCACCACCCCCAGTTACCATATGACACACGGTCTGCCGAACATCCTCTATATTAGTTATAATGAAACGTAGGCAATTTTCAATGTTCACAATTTGAAGGCTTCGCAAAGTGTTTCTACATCTCTAGTCGCCCCCAGAAAGGGATGTATTCCATACTTACCTTGGTTGTCTATGACGATTCGAGTATCTGGTTGTTGATCAGGACAAAAAGCGCTAGCAGGAAAACCAAAATACTGATCGTATTTCGTCTTAGGTATTTCTACTTCTAGAGAATTGTTCTTATAAATAATTTTGTCTATAGTATTAGCTACACAATAAACGAACCCTCCAGTATAAATGCGCTGCAGATTCAAATTGGATCTTAATTTTAGGTATGCCTTTATCCTTAATAACATGACGCTACTTGACTGAGGGTCACGGAGAAATAATGTGGTAGGAACGAAAGATTTACCATCACATGTACCGTGGGTTTTATTCGATTCTAACCTGTAGCAATAACTTGAAAATTCAAATCCGCGTTCCCTTTTACATTCAGCTATGGTAAATTTGGTAATTGTAGTTGGTTTGGTAGTAGTTGTATTTAGTTTGGTATCAGTTGTAGTCAGTGTACTACCAGGAGTGTCAATTTTGCTTTTATCTTTCGTCAGCAGCGGCGGCGTGTTCGTTGGCGGTGTTGCGGCTGATGTAGTGCTGATGTTGTGTATATTATATGCATAAATGTCGTACTTCACGAGCCAATATATGAAAAATAAGATAATGGTGATCATAAGGCAGAAACTGAAGGCAAATTTGGGAGACCGAATACTGTTCTTCATAAGGTGTCGTCGGCGTCGCTGCAGCCGTCGCCTGCGTTGGAAGATGCAGCGCTTTGAGCAAGTTGCAAACGCTGGTCCTTCGCACTCAACCGTTTCCATCAATGTATCTTCTTCCTGAGCGCGAACTACTCTCTCTTTAGTAGAAGTTGAAGGTTTTGGGGAGCCAGGATGCATTTTCGTGGAAGGTATAGGCATATGTACCTACCTAAAAACAGGTTTTTTCACAATCTGTTAAATTTTCCCCCAATAATAAAAAATACCATGTGCTACTACTATAACTACAACCAAATACCCAATAAAGTGGGTAGTACATCCTATCTACCTACATAAACCAAACATCCTACTTACCGAAAACAAAATCACTGGACAAGGCGTTACTTGGAGTGAATAATTTATTAAATAAGTTGGGACTTATTCCAGAATATTCTATTTAGTTAATTATTATTCATCTAGAAAATTCAATAGCTCCAAAAATATGATTTTTTCTCTTCTTTCAGTAACTCTATATATATATTTTTTTATTTCATTTGTCCTTTTTCAGTAACTATACTTCACAGATGTACTAGGGATGCTAACCTATACTTACATAATATTCTACGGTAGAGCGTTAAATTCTCTTTGATTCTATGCATAGAGATGCGTTAGCATCCCAGTACATCCTGTGGCATAGAGTTTAGTAACTTTTTTGCAATGACCAAAGAGGTAATAAATGGTTTTATCCATAGACATAGAATTTTTTCACGTTTTATCAATGAAAAAAGAGATCCCTTCGGTACACAGGTTTTATTTTCTTTGCGAGAATCGGACGTAGTTATGCAAAAAGGAACCAACCCACAACTCGTTCAAAATGGAGTTAAGTGCACAGGGAGGTTCCTAAGCATGTATTCTATATGTTCAAAAAAGATCCTGGCCATCTAGCGGCTCTTAGCAAAGATATGAGTATGTCACAAGGGAACTACCCCACATTTCCACATTTCATATTTTACAATCTAGAACCATGCTGCGTGATTTACTATAATGAGCTGATTTATTATGTTAAATGAAACCATAGCATATGGTATATAACAATGTCACAATACAACCGGCGTTATATAATATAGTAAATAACAATGTTATATAACGCCGGTCAGTATCCGATTTTATAAAGATATTAAAATAAGCCTAAACTATTTAACTTAACTATATTTTAACTTTGAATAACGTAAAAATAAGAAAACATGTTTAGCATGTACCTGAATGAGAAGATTGTTTGTGCCACTTTACTTAGCTGTGTTCAATATTTAGTTTGTTTAGTAGTTAAGCATTTTTTTAAATAAAACATGAATAAACCTAATAATTTGCTTTCATTTTCACACAATGCAACTAGAAGAACTTTTTGTAACAGGGAACCAACCCACAAAAACTGCATTTTGCATTGGAACCAACTGCAATTTAATATAAAAACAACTACTTGTGCCCAAAAAATCTTAACTTTTTAGGCTCTGTATAAAGCCCTCATTACCCATTACTTTATACATTATGTTTGCTGAGGCACATACGGATGATTTTCAATCAATAATTCGAAAAAGATGTGCCTCGCTTTTAAGACGCGTGCGTGGCAGCCCTAACGGTATCCTGGACGTGTTGTCCGAGCGGTGGGACTCGCCGTTGCTAAAAAGGTGGACGCGGCTGCATGCTAGCGGTCCATCTTATACATAATTTTTTATTTTTCTACTTTGTGTCTATAAATTTTGTGTGTTATATTATTAAGTACCTATGGATTATTATCTGAAATAAATGTAAAAATAAAAAAAAAAAAAAAATTACACAAGACTGTAAAACAATAAAGCTAATAAAAGCTACCTAGACATTTCTACACAACTTTATTCTTTAAACTCAATTATCTCAAAAGTAACATCTTGAGGGTTGGTTCCTTTTTGCATAACTACGTCCTCTATGGCGAGAATAGCAAAGTAAATAGAATATAATAATAAGGAGAATTACTTTAGTAGGTAGGTTAGTATCTCTACCTAGTCTGTGGTACTATACTTATACGGGTGTTCTGGTCGTTTTCTATGCTAAAAATATCTATCTATGTATTGTATTATGTATATCAGTTTAGCTAAGCTCTGCTTATCTTGGGGCTAGATAATGCTGTGTGAATTGTCCAGCATTAATTATTTATTTATTATTAAATATTGAAGAAAGAGTGGGGACGGACAGAGCGAGACCATAAGAGTTTCGAAACCGATCTCGAAACCCTAAAATAGCTCTATGGTAGAAGTTAGTTACTTAGTCTTTTCTGTATTATCTTGAGCCGCCCGCCACAGTCAACTAATGAGCTTTATCGTAAACCAGTTTGTGCCCGCGGCTTCGCTCGCGTTGTTTCTATTGAAACGTTACCCTAGTAGCAATTTGTGTTGGCCGACGGTGGACACCTAATGCCAACGGTTGGGATCAGGTTGGGAAATGGTAGTGAAATTGCCTACAGCGAACCAACGGAGTGCCAACTGACATTTGATAACGCAAATATCATAACGATCTCCCAACGTTGGCCCTACTAATGTAAATGGTTGTTTTCCGAACCGAAAATTGCTACGATTCACCAACAAAGGCCTTACCGTGGCATTCGGTTAGAATAGGTACCAACAGAAAAATCTCACCAGAACCCAACCGAATGCCAACTGCAGTTTTCTGACATAATGTCAACCGAAAACTGCAACAATTCCCCTACAAATGCCCTACTGATGGTATGGCGCAACCTCTATGGTTGTTACAGCTCAGCTCTATGATGTTCACCTGTCAAGTTTGTCTTGTCACGAATTTTACATTGGAAAATGTTATAATTTCTGTTATGTTTTAAATAAAAGGTATTGTATTGCAAATGATATATTTATATTCCACGCCCATCAATTGGTAGCAGAGCGTGGTTACCTGCATAAATGCCGAAACGAAATAAACTAACGTAAAAATGGCGTCGTCCGCATACCGTTCCAAAACGTTAACAAGAAATTCCGAAACGTTAACAAGAAATAATTACGACACCTGGTGTTTACAAGCCCAGGCAGTACTGATTAAAACCGAATTATGGAATTACCTTAGCGGCGAAACAAAATTATCGCCAACATCGAGCGCCGACGAAAAATGTAAGTTCGAGAAATTTGACATACCTACAAGCTAGATCGGAACTTATTCTGCTCATCTCACCGATGGAATTAAAACAAATAAAAGGGTGTAAAACGTCAAAAGAGATATCCATACATCAGAGCACTGGTCCGGCGAGAAAAGCAACGCTGTTGAAACAACTGGTTCTGAAGAAAATGAGCTCCGAAGAGGATATCCGCGACCATTTAAATAATTTTATAGATGTCGTCAGAAAGCTGGAGAACATGGAAGTTAAAATCCACCCGGAATTATTGAGTATTATGATGCTCTATAGCCTACCAGCAAACTATGAAAACTTTCGCATCGCTATTGAGTCACGGGATGTGCTACCTGGCCCAGAAGAATTACAAATAAAAATTATAGAAGAAAATGAGGCCAGAAAGCAAACAGAACCGAATGAAACCTCAACAAGGTCTGAAGCACTTTATGCTAAACAGAAGAGGAAGACCGTCGTCTGTAAACACTGCAACAAAAAAGGACACACTACAGAGGCATGTTGGTCGAAGAAAAGAGCCACTCACCTACAGAAAAAGAAAACCCATGAAAATAACTTCAATGTATGTTATTCATCGGCAGAAAGCATTGGTGAAAATCTATGGTGCCTTGACAGTGGCTGCAGCTCTCACATGACTGGCGAGGAAGAAAAATTCGTAGAATTAACTCCTGAAGTAAGCATTTTAAGTCTAGCGCACAGATTTATAAGTATAGTACTAAAGTAGTCTAGCGTCGAAGAAGCACACCACACAAATTAAAGGGCGAGGAAAAATTAGCATCTCGACCAGCGACGAAAAATATAATTTGAATGATGTGTTAAATTGTTATTTTATTGATACTACTAGGAAGTCTCCATATTCCTATATATTACTAGAAAAACGATCCGTTCACTTTAGTCTTTTATTATTCAGTCCAAACCGTAGTACATCGACATTACAAAACAACAATATTATAGTAACCATAGTTACCTTTCAAAGATAACAATAATATTAATACTCAACGACAATATACTAAAACCTCATCATCCCCTCTCAATTCGAATTTACCACAAAATAAGAATTGCTATAAATTAGGAAAACAATAATATAATTAAGTATTCTAAAACAAAAAATTTACATTGAAATAAAATAATAATTAACTCTCTGACTTAAGAGGTTTTTCAACAAAACAAATACCTATGGTGTAGTATTTTAAACTTTAAACTTTATTAACCCCCCCTCAATGTTAGAACCTCATTTGTTTTAGATTATTTATAATATATAAAGCTAACTTACTTTTATAAAATTATAACTCGTTCATTGAAGATCTATTATAACCACAAAATATTTTATACAAATAAACTATTCAAATCATACCTAGTTTTTGTACAAATAAAATAGTAGTGCTTCTGTTTTCCCAAGGCTTTCGTTAAAATATCTGCTACATTTTCATTTGTGCTCACATATTTCACAATTACTTCTCGTTTACTAACTAAATCTTTAATAAAGTGGTATTTTATATCAATATGTTTTGACCTCTTACTATTTTCATTAGACTCCATTAATTTAATAGCACTTTGATTATCTACAAGTAACATCGAGTTTAAAAGACAGTTAAAATCTTGTAACAATCCTTTTAAATAAACTATCTCTGTACAAGCTAAAGCCGCAGCTATATATTCAGCTTCGGCTGTTGATAAGGCGACAACGTTTTGTTTTTTACAGGACCAGGCCAACAAATTATTCCCAAAAAACACTACAGAACCACTCACACTTTTTCTATCTGTTTTATCGCCAGCCCAATCAGCGTCAGTATAGGCAACCAAGGAACAAAAGCAACGCCGTTTATATACGAGAGATTTTGTCTTCGTACACTTAAGATACCGCAAAACACGCTTTGCTGCTTTCCACAGTGATGTAGTGGGCTTATCCAAATACCTACTCAAGAAAGATACTGCGAAGCAAATATCAGGTCTACTTGAAGTAGCTAAGTACAAAAGAGAACCAATGAGTTCACGATATGGCATGTCCAAGGCGATAGATTCATCATCCTCCGTTGAGAAATTTACTTCCATTGGCGTCTCCGCGCCTTTGCAATCTGTCATGTTAAATTTATCAAGCAATCTGTTTATTGCTGATTCTTGAGAAATAGATATCGAATCTGGTGTTCTAACAATATCTAATCCCAAGTAAGAACTTACCTCCCCAAGGTCCTTCACATTAAATTCAGTTTTCAGCAAAACATATGCTTTATTTAGGTTTATATCACTTTTTGACATTAAAATTATATCATCAACATAAACTAGTAAAAATATATCATCCAAAATATATAAACAAAAATCATGTTTTGATTGTATAAATCCTTTTTCAACTAGAAACCCATGGAGTCTTTCATTCCAGCATTTAGGTGCTTGTTTTAACCCATACAATGATCTTTTTAGTTTCAAAACTATGCCTTTTTCAACTTTTACTCCTAATGGTGGTTTTATATAAACGTCTTCCTTTAAGAAACCGTTTAAAAAGGCCGTTGGAACATCTAATTGTTTCATACACATATCATTTTGTATAGCTTGGTTCAGCATCATTCGAATTGTGGGCATACGAGCTACTGGTACTTGAGCAATTATCTTGCTCAAGTTCAAGGCACTTGATGGTAAGCACTTCGTAAATCAATTTGGCTGAAGTAATTATATTCTGGTACCTTTGATACTATTGATTCTATATTAGGCAAAGGGTACGCATCCAGCTCAGTAAATCTGTTGATTGTTAAAGAGTAATCAATAACAAGTCGTTTGCGATGCGTTGCGCCATCAGTCACCAAGACTTGGTGGGCTCGCCATGGTGAATTACTAGGTTCTATAACTCGATCCTTCAGGAGTTTGCTGACTTCATCTTTGATAAATTGATTATCAGCTTCAGAGCGTTTTCTCGATTTTATAGTAATTGGTTTCATGTTACTTGATAGATTAGTAAAGAGCGAAACTGGAGGCACAACAGATTCTATAACGTTGCAGATCTTAAGCGGTTTTTCTGGGCCCCCGAAAGTAATTTCTAGTGATGAGTGATCGCATAAAATGTCATGGCCTATAATTACATCAGCACAAAGATCGTCTAGGATATAAAGTGGTTTTTGTTTATAAATGTGCTCGCAGAGCTTGATATTCGCTGTACAAAATCCATCGACCAGTGATGTCCTGTTCTTTGAAGCCAATGTTACGATTTCTTTCCAAGGCCGGCGTTTAAGTTTTAGAAGTTGTGCGAAATTTTTGTTTATGAAACTTGTTGAACTCCCACTATCTATTAAGGCATCAGCTTTGTAGTTGTTGATAGTGATTGAAACTGTGGTCTTTCGTAAACTAGCTGGGGATGCTGCTGAGATGGCGGATAGGTCTAACTCATCTGTTTCTACTATGGCATTGTTAGTCGGATTGATGGGAATGTTTCCGCTTCTACAAACTTTTGCGTAATGCCCTCTCTTCCCGCAGGTTTGGCAAGTGGCATGAAAGACTGGGCATTTTAATCTTTGGTGAACGTTGCCACCACAGAAGAAGCAACGCCTGCGTGTGGGAGCCGCATTAAGGTTGGGGCTGTTTTCCACTTGACTGACTTCTTTAATTTGATTGAGCTCCATCGCAGAATAGGGATGGCTGGTTTTGAAATCAATGCAATTCTTTGTAGCCATTTCAAGTGACATAGCTTGATTGTACGCTTCCTCAAGACTTATATTTAAATTTTCAAGTAGTCTTTCTCGAATTTTTTGAGAATGTATACCAGCAATAAAAGCGTCACGTACGTACTCGTTTTTGTATTCTTCCGCACTGACAGATTTAAAGTTACATTCGAAAGCTAACTGTTGTAAAGAACGTAAAAAATCAGCCACCGTCTCCTCGGGTTTTTGCCTGGTTGAAGTTAGAATATATCTAGCATGAATCTCATTTTTAGATTTCAGATAAATTTTATCTAGCAGGTCTATAGCTTTCTTAAATTCTTTTGCTTCTCGTATGAGAGAGTATACGTTAGGAGACACATAGTTCAACAATATTTTAAATTGTTTATCATCAGATACCTTTGCCGTTTCCGTTTCTTCTGAGAGAAAGTTTAGAAAAGTCTGCTTCCAATGTCGATATTTTAAATCCGCGGCTGGCGTCGTCGGATCGCAATCAAATTTCTCTGGACGGAGTAGACGAGCAATTGTCGCCATATTTCACTACGTTTTTATTATTTCAATAAATTGATACAAGAGAAAACGAGAAACCATTTATATATGGTTTTATTGAAATAAAATTAGTAGTACAAGTCACGATGACAGAGATGCCATAATGTCTCGTCGCTGAACTCAATACAAAGGAGTTTTGCATACACCACACTACTTCTAAGAAATTGTCCCCCATACATTGGACTATTAGCGATCTGGCTTCTGCATCCCGCTTCTTATCTTCCACTTTTACCTTGTCACAAGCCAAAATATCTGCTAGACCTTTCTCTTCCATTAGCAGTTCCAGTCTAAATTTCCAATTTTGAAAGTTGTTTCCATCCTCCAACTTGTTAATAACACTTTCCATTTTCTGATAAGCCATATTTATGTCTATATAGTAAGCTTCTGCTTTATCAAAAAAAATACTGATCCAATAAAATTTTACCAAGTAAAGAATATGTCAAACAAGAAAAATTTTGCTCAGTTTCCGAATCAAAAATCAAGGAATATGGGGCGGCCCATAACCTGTTAAATTGTTATTTTATTGATACTACTAGGAAGTCTCCATATTCCTATATATTACTAGAAAAACGATCCGTTCACTTTAGTCTTTTATTATTCAGTCCAAACCGTAGTACATCGACATTACAAAACAACAATATTATAGTAACCATAGTTACCTTTCAAAGATAACAATAATAATACTCAACGACAATATACTAAAACCTCATCATGATGCGTTGTACGTACCAGAAATAGCTACAAACCTCATATCAGTCGGCAAAATAACCGATAATGGTTACAAGGTACTATTCGAAAAAGAAAAAGCATCGATCATAGAAGAAGATAATGTCGTACTACAAGCTTCAAGAAATAAAAACGGGCTTTATTATCTGGATTTCAAACCCAAAGAATCAGCAAATTTTACAACGAAGTCAAAAGATGAATCAATGTTATGGCACCGAAGATTGGGTCACATAAACGAAAAAGATCTCAAAATGATGGCTACGAAGCAGATGATGAGAGGACTAAAATTAAAAGAAGTAAAGTTAGATACCTGCGAAACTTGTATAAAAGGTAAACTTTCATCCTTACCATTTGCTAGCCATGACCGATCGTCAACTGAAATTTTAGAAATTATACACAGTGACGTCTGTGGACCTTTTGAAACGGAATCGATTGCTGGGTCCAGATACTACGTATCCTTCATTGATGACTTCACCAGGTACTGCTGTATCTACTTCATTAAAAACAAGAGTGAAGTAATCGAAAAGTTTAAGGAATACAAAAATGGAGTTGAACTGTTCACAAAGAAGAAAATCAAGCACTTACAATCGGATAATGGTGGCGAGTACAGAAGCAAAGAATTTGATGACCTGCTCGTAAAATGTGGCATCAAAAGGAGACTAACAGCACCATATACTCCGCAACAAAACGGCATAAGTGAACGAAAAAACCGATCACTGCTGGACAAGGCTAGATGTTTAATGATGGAAGCGAATGTACCCTCATGCTTATGGGCCGAAGCAATAAACACAGCCAATTATCTAATAAACCGGAGTCCTGCAAAAGCTTTAAATGGAAGTACTCCGTACGAAAAATGGGTTGGCAGAAACCCAGCCGGAAACCATTTACGCATTTTTGGCAGCAAAGCATTCATCTTGAACAAAAGACGAAGAGGCAAATTCTCCCCTAAAGCCATAGAAGGAGTATTTATGGGATACGCCAAAAATGCAAAAGGATTCAGAGTCTATTTACCTGACCAAAACGATGTTGTAATTAGTCGAGATATAAAATTTCTGGAGAAGATGTACTATGATGATGAAACTCATACAGAAACAGTCCTTGGCGACAGCATACGGAGACCTGAAAAAGAAAAAGAAATGGTGATACAACTTAACACTAAGAAAAATCATCAAAATTCTAACTTACCAAATCAGGATCCTATTCCCTTGACAGATATGTCCACCTCAGATGCCACCAACTATGAAACAAACCTAAATGAAAATCTGTTGCCATCTGAGGATGAAACTGCTGATCAAGACCACACCTCATTTGAAGAGGATGAAGGGGCTGAGAGTGATGGATACGAAACTCCACACGAAACAAATGAGAGAACATCTCAAAGACCCACAAGAAATCGAAAGAAACCCACATGGTCAAAAGACTACTACTTACAAGATGATATGGAAGAAGAAAGCTTGCTCGTGTCGCATATGTTACACTTGTCTGAACAAAATGAAACTGAAGACGACTGGCACGACGCAAGCAAAGCTGAAATGAGAGCACATATCAAGAATGAGACGTGGAAAATCACGAAGAAAACCACTGGCATGAAGCTCATTGACTACAAGCTTGTTCTTAAAACAAAACTGGACCGGACAATACGGAAACTAAGAAGGCAAGACTTGTTGCTCGGGGATTCACCCAAAGACCTGGAATAGACTACAATGAGACTTTTGCACCTGTGGCCAAGTTAAGCTCCATCAGAACCGTCGTTGGAATGACTGTCAAAGAAGGCATGAAATTAAAGCAGATGGATGTCACGACAGCGTATCTGAACGGCGACATAGAAGAAGATATCACTATGAAAGTACCTGAAAACCTGGAAAAGTATGTGACAGAAATAATTATCGATGAGAGCGGAAATAATGACACTGTATACAATAAAGCTAAAAACATGCTAAAATGTATTAGAGATATCAAAGGAGAAAAAGTCTGTAAACTACAACGATCTTCGTATGGTCTAAAACAATCCGGGAGGCAGTGGTATATCCGATTGGACACGGAATTACGCAATATTGGTTTTATCCCATCACAAGCAGACCCGTGTGTATACATACTACAGAAAGGAGGAGCTAAAGTAATCACAGTTATCTGGGTAGACGATTTACTCATAGCTTACAACTGTCCTAAGAAGATGCAAGAAATCCAAACAATGCTTGCACACAAATTTGAAATAAAAGATTTGGGAATACCACAGAGAATGCTCGGAATTGATTTTAAATACACTAAAAATACAGTGAAACTTTGCCAAGAAAAGTATATCAGGGATTCTCTAATTAAATTTAAAATGGACGAATGCAAAGCAACGAATACGCCTATAGAACCAGGGCTATCGCTTGAAGCTGACAAAAGTCCAAAAGATAAAGAATTGTCATATAAAAATCTGATTGGAACACTTATGTATCTAGCAGTAGCTACGAGACCCGACATTATGTTCGCAGTCAGTTATCTCTCGCAATTCAACGATAGCTACAATGCCCAACATTTTAAGAGTGCCAAGCGTGTGTTAAGATACCTCAAAGGTACATCTAGTATCGGGCTAACTTTTGAAAGAACCGAACAAGAATTGTACGGTATGGCAGACGCAGACTGGGGCGCCTGCAAATTAGACCGCAAGTCTTTCTCCGGATACTGCTTCATATACCTATGCAGGAGGCTGCATCAGTTGGTCATCGCGAAAACAAAAGAGTGTAGCGCTTTCAACAGCCGAGGCAGAGTACTGTGCGTGCACTGAGGCAGCAAAAGAAGCCATACACCTGAAATTGGTATTTAATGACCTGGGGATTCACATAGATTGCGTCCAGATCTCAAATGACAATCAAGCCGCATTGAAGCTCAGTCAAAACCCTATAGTTTCATCAAAATCCAAGCACATCGATTTGAAGATGCACTATATAAGGAACTGCATTCAGAATAAACAGATAAGCTTGGAATATTTGGAGACAAGGAAGATGGCGGCTGATATACTGACGAAGGGCCTACCAGGACCAAGGCTCAAGGAGCTGATGATCCACTTCGGGCTGGCATAGAGTCGCGAGGAGGAGTGATGGTATGGCGCAACCTCTATGGTTGTTACAGCTCTATGATGTTCACCTGTCAAGTTTGTCTTGTCACGAATTTTACATTGGAAAATACGTTGTTATAATTTCTGTTATGTTTTAAATAAAAGGTATTGTATTGCAAATGATATATTTATATTCCACGCCCATCACCTACCGTGGCATTCGGTTAGAATACCAACAGAAAATCTTCACTATAACCCAACCGAATGTCAACTGTAGTTTTCTGACATAATGCCACCGAAAACTGCTACGATTCCCCTACAAACGCCCTACCGTGGCATTCGGTTAGAAAACCAACAGAAAATCCTCACTTTAACCCAACCGAATGCCAACTGTAGTTTTCTGACATGATGCCAACCGAAAACTTCCACGATTCCCCTACAAACGCCCTACCGTGGCATTCGGTTAGAATATCAACAGAAAATCCTCACTATAACCCAACCGAATGCCAACTGTAGTTTTCTGACATGATGCCAACCGAAAACTCCCCTACAAACGCCCTGCCGTCGCATCCGGTTAGAAAACCAACATAAATCCTCACCATTAGTCAACCGAATGCCAACTGTAGTTTTCTGACATGATGCCAACCGAAAACTCCCCTACAAACGCCCTGCCGTCGCATCCGGTTAGAAAACCAACATAAATCCTCACCATTAGTCAACCGAATGCCAACTGCAGTTTTCTGATATAATGCCAACCGAAAACTGCAAAAATTCCCCTACAAATGCCCTACCGTGGCATTCGGTTAGAAAACCAACAGAAAATGCTCACTTTAACCCAACCGAATGCCAACTGTAGTTTACTGACATGATGCCAACCGAAAACTTCCACGATTCCCCTACAAACGCCCTACCGTGGCATTCGGTTAGAAAACCAACAGAAAATCCTCACTTTAACCCAACCGAATGCCAACTGTAGTTTTCTGACATGATGCCAACCGAAAACTGCCACGATTTCCCTACAAACGCCCTACCGTGGCATTCGGTTAGAAAACCAACCGAAAATGCTCACTTTAACACAACCGAATGCCAACTGTAGTTTTCTGACATGATGCCAACCGAAAACTTCCACGATTCCCCTACAAACGCCCTACCGTGGCATTCGGTTAGAAATCCAACAGAAAATCCTCACTTTAACCCAACCGAATGCCAACTGTAGTTTTCTGACATGATGCCAACCGAAAACTTCCACGATTCCCCTACAAACGCCCTACCGTGGCATTCGGTTAGAAAACCAACAGAAAATCCTCACTTTAACCCAACCGAATGCCAACTGTAGTTTTCTGACATGATGCCAACCGAAAACTGCCACGATTTCCCTACAAACGCCCTACCGTGGCATTCGGTTAGAAAACCAACCGAAAATGCTCACTTTAACACAACCGAATGCCAACTGTAGTTTTCTGACATGATGCCAACCGAAAACTGCCACGATTTCCCTACAAACGCCCTACTGTGGCATTCGGTTAGAAAACCAACATAAATTCTCACCATTAGCCAACGGAATGCCAACTGTATATTTCTGACATGATGCCAACCGAAAACTTCCACGATTCCCCTACAAACGCCCTACCGTGGCATTCGGTTAGAATATCAACAGAAAATCCTCACTATAACCCAACCGAATGCCAACTGTAGTTTTCTGACATGATGCCAACCGAAAACTCCCCTACAATCGCCCTGCCGTGGCATCCGGTTAGAAAACCAACATAAATCCTCACCATTAGTCAACCGAATGCCAACTGCAGTTTTCTGATATAATGCCAACCGAAAACTGCAACAATTCCCCTAAAAATGCCCTACCGTGGCATTCGGTTAGAAAACCAACAGAAAATGCTCACTTTAACCCAACCGAATGCCAACTGTAGTTTTCTGACATGATGCCAACCGAAAACTGCCACGATTTCCCTACAAACGCCCTACCGTGGCATTCGGTTAGAAAACCAACATAAATTCTCACCATTAGCCAACGGAATGCCAACTGTATATTTCTGACATGATGCCAACCGAAAACTGCCACAATTTCCCTACAAACGCCCTACCGTGGCATTCGGTTAGAAAACCAACATAAATTCTCACCATTAGCCAACGGAATGCCAACTGTATATTTCTGACATGATGCCAACCGAAAACTTCCACGATTCCCCTACAAACGCCCTACCGTGGCATTCGGTTAGAAAACCAACAGAAAATCCTCACTTTAACCCAACCGAATGCCAACTGTAGTTTTCTGACATGATGCCAACCGAAAACTCCCCTACAAACGCCCTACCGGGGCATCCGGTTAGAAAACCAACATAAATCCTCACCATTAGTCAACGGAATGCCAACTGCAGTTTTCTGACATGATGCCAACCGTAAACTTCCACGATTCCCCTACAAACGCCCTACCGTGGCATTCGGTTAGAATATTGAGGTGATATGCGACCTCCGCACCGTATACGATCTCCATAGTGTTGTCAATACTAAATGTGTCAACTGTCATACTTTGTTATAATGATTTTAAAACCAATGTTTCACTTGGTTTTTCGTTTATTCCGCCACAATTTATTTTACTAAAAGATGCCTGATGAAAACAAGGTATCTGCGACCCGATAAGTTTGACATCGAGCCTGATGTCGCGGACGCCGATGCAAAACAAGCATATCAAAACATGCTCCACTTATAAAGATTCAATGAAAGTTCTAGAAGACATCTATGTCAAACCGAAAAATACTATTCTAGCTCGACACATTCTCTACAATCGCAAGCAACGAGCCGACGAAACGATCTCTGACTATGTTAGACGGAATGTCAGTAAAAAAGTTTTCAAACGCTTGGGCTACTTCAAGATCATTTTTGATTAAGCAATCATTAATCTTTAAATTGTAGTCATTATCATGGGCACTGACCTTTCCAGTCTCACTATTTATCATTTTCCATGTTGATTTTATAACATTTTCACTATTTCTAATTTTAGAGCTGATATAATTTGATTTTGCTATAATGGCAAACTTTTCTAAACATTTTTGAGTATTTTTTTACTTTTTCTTTAAATTCCTGGCTAAAATTATATTGTTTTTCGCTATACAGTTCATACAACTTTTCTCTACTCTTATGTATACCTACTGTTGCCCACTCACAAAAGTTAAGTTTTTCTGAGACCATGATCGATTTGGGTATGAATATTGAATTAAACGCATTGGTGAATTTGTCAAAAAAACAGCAATACGACTCATTTGGGTTGTTATGTGAGTAGTTAGGTAATGGTTTAGAATCCCAATCCAATCTCAACCGTTCAAATCGACTTCTGGTCACAGGTATGTATTTTATTTGTTTTTTGCAATTATTGTTTTTTACTTGAATTTTCAATTTAATTAGTTGACCTAAGTGGTCTGATTTTAAATTGCTTATTATATTTTTACTAACAATTTTTTCATTCAAGGAAACAAATATATTATCTATACATTTTGCTGAAGTCTCTGTAATTCTAGTAGGTTCCATAAATAGTGGCTTTAGATTATAAGAATTAAATTAATTAGTTAACCTACTACTAAGAGAGTAAACTTCTAAAAGATCAATATTAAAATCTCCACATACCAAGAGATTTTTATTTGATTTAGTTATTTTAAATAAAATGTCATCCATAGTTTTTTCAAATATTTCAAATGAAGCTGACGGTGGACTGTATACGCTTACTACAATAGGTACTATGCTCCAACTCAACACATGCTAATTCAATGTGGCTTTCAACGGATAAGCATACTATGTCTTTACGTTCTTTGAATTTTATGAGTTTATTTATTAATATTAAAGAGCCTCCACGAATAGCATGTGATCTGCTAAAAGAACTACCAACTTGGTGATTACTGAAGTTAAACATAGCATAACAATAATAACATAAATAATAACATAAACATAGTTAAACAGCTCATAGCTTTTCAGCCAGTGTTCTGTTAAGCAGATGATGTCAATATCAAATGAGTTCATGTATAATTCTAATTCTAATAATTTACTTCTCAATCCTTGAATGTTTTGATGCACCAAGTTAGTGAACTTTGCATTTATTTTACAATTTTGTTTTCTATGGTTTTTCTTGTGATAAATAATATTTGACTGTTTAGGGCTAGAGACTTCCTCTATTGTCGTTATTTCTAATTTAAATTACTTGGAACCTAAGTCGGAATTAAGTGTACCTCGGATATCCGTGGTACAACGAACCACATGTTGCAGCGCACTTCGAGAATCCGTAAATATTACAATATTGTTCACATCTAGTGACCTCGCATATGACAAAGCCTCACTAATGGCAATAAGTTCAGCCTCCATAATACACATATTTAAAAAAGTAATCTGGAACTGCTGACTAATATTAGGTACATTGCGGATCTAAGAAAGCTGCGCCTATTCCAATTGTATCCTTAGAGCCATCAGTAAAAATTTTGTAAAAAATACCGTACTGTTGATTAATAAAATCCTGACAAATCGACTTTAAATTATAAGTAATAAAATCCCGTTTAGGTTTATCGAGGTTTTGTATGTTGCAGCAGATAACGTTATCTAGATCTACACTACTCACCCAGCAGGCTGATCATGCAAGGCTAATTTTAACGTAGCGCGCTAAGTGCGCTTATATTAGCGCGTTAGTGTTAATATTTTGCTTCGATATCAACACCAACTTCTTGTTCTTGGCGTTTATTTCATTGGAAATGCAGCGAATTATCTGAATGAACCCCTATTTTAACACCCTTTTATGTCAGATTAATGTCAAAAAGGTGCTAATAAAAAGATAACGCGTTTAGATAGCATTTTAGCGCGTTTATTTACCACTAAGCGCGCTAAGGCGCGTTAATTCTTGGAAAATAAACGCCGGCAGTGGAAATTGGTACAAAAATTTATCCGGGTCGACTTGTAGGCGGATAAAATTAACGCGGCATACAAATATGGCCGCATGTAAACAAACATGTGATTATTGACCTTTTGCTTTTTTGTTGGTTGGTTACAAATACAGTAGTAAAAGAAAATAAGATAGAATACCTAATAATATAGGTATATAAAAATAATAATAGAATTGTGCATGCATCCATGGGTAGCTAGGTAAATACTAAAACCTTCAAGATTACCTAGGTACCGATTGTTAATATTGGTTTTACAGTGGAAATGGATTTCTACGTAGTTATTCATTCAAATGTGGCGACGGCGGCGTAGGGTCAGAACAGAAGCAAACGAAGGCGGTTGGAGCGTAGAGCTCTGCGAGACGTTCCCTTATGAACTCCCAGAGGCTGAATTTGTTTCTCTCTTTAGAGCCAACAAAGCAATGGCAATGTATGTTACCAAGCAGCTCGAAATTGACCACAAGCCTGCCCGCAGAGAAGGGGTACCAGTGCATATAAAAGTGAGTTTACTAGGGATGGATAGGTAGTAAAATACCCACATTTACCTGCTGTAACTTTCTTACATATTAGTCTATAAAGTCTCAGTCAGTAATAAATCACTGCCCTTTTAGGTAGGTACTGAGGTAAAGGGTTTGTATTTAGCAGTGTAGACTCCTAAATATCTCTCCTAAATTATCTGCCTTAATGTGATGCCTCACACGTCCTAATTGGCCTTCGTTTCATTGTGGATAGCAGTTATCAGTGACGAACAGGCCGGAAGGGGGGTTGTGCGTAGGGCAGTCAACCATATCATATTTTCTGAAGTATTTCACTCATGCTGTAATTCGAATATAAGTATATCTACTAACTTGTGTCTGGCATTATAAATAATTTTACTATTATGAACCTAATCTACCTTATTAGGTTCATAATAGTAAAATTATTTATGGAATTAGTGGTTTTGTAAATTTCAGAGATAAACATTCCTTTTCATAACAGGTATCTGTTAGTGACAATGGCCTGTATACAGATCATCTTTTGATTTCAGATTACTGCCCAAGTAGATGTGTCGTGAGTGTCCCCAGGACACGGAAATAAATTTCTGATGGATCTCCCTCGAATCTCCCTTAGCACATTATCTACCCCATATTTGACAGGGAAATTGTCAAATATGGGGTAGATAATGTGCTAGGGGCTATAAATAGCCATAGTTTCCCCCAAAAAGCCACAATCTGCACAATATAAAAATAGAAAGTGTATTTATTCTATAAACTGTCAGTTGGTATGTTGATTCTTAACAATGATAAACACCTACTAGGTCTTTCTTCTTTATTTTAATTCATGATGATACATTTTCATTTTAGATTGTTGATGTTAACTGCCGGATACTCAGTGTTATATATAACATTCTACAACAATAGTATTTTATTTTGACTACATAAATAAAATGTTATCTTAAAACTAAAACATATTCTGATTTAAAAGGGTTCTACCTCAAGAGGACCTTGAAGAGGAAAGAGAAATTGCAGCAGTGGAGGCAGCACGTCCATTGACTCGCGACACCGGGGGGCGGACAGCAGCGCTTCTTGCAGAATAGATCTACCACCGAACTGTGATCCCCAACCTGCATGCCCAGCGTGAGGATTATGGGCATTACCCCTCATGGGATAAAAAAATGAGGGGGAAGCCTGTGTCCAGCAGTGGACCATGATACCTAAGCTATTGAGGTTGAGGAGGTGGTATTTTAATATTAATAAAACGTCAAGTGCGAGTTAGAGTCGCATATCAAGGGTTCCGTACAAATTTGTGTACATACTCATAAGCACAGAAATTTACCCAGACCCACAGTTCACAGAAAAATCTGATTTGGTTAACAATTATCATGTGTAATTAAAATAAATCAAACATTTTTTGTGAAATATCTACAAATTTCTTTTTTTTTTTCCTTTACTTGAGCTACAAGACTACTTCTCATAAGAACCTATGGGCCAGCTACACCAAACGGTTGCTAGAGACCCTGAGTCTGCAATATAATAATATCTTTAGGATGATGTTGGGACTGCCTCGTTTCTGCAGTGCATCGGGATGTTTGCAGAGTATGAAACGGATGGTTTTGCTGCCATCCTCCAGAAAAAGACGGCGTCCCTGATGCGCGAGTGCGGGACAGCCTCAATAGCATCCTACAAACCATTGCAGGTAGGATTGATTTGCCAATGTGGCAGAAATTTATAAATCAAGTAATTTAATTAATTAATGTTAACATAATTTAATATTCTTATTTAATGTAAGTAGGTATTTTTTTAATTTTATTTCATTTTAATTTAGTCCAATTTAATTTGATTGTACTTAATTAAGTTCGAAATAATAACACTAATTTTTAGGGCACTTTAGCATACAAAATTACTAACAAATTATAGATCATTGTTGTCATTGTTGTAATAAAATAATTTTAATTTAATTTTTGATTTAATAATTTATTTAATGAAATAATGAGAAAGGATTCCTAAAATTTATTGAATTAGGTACCTAAATATGCGGGAATAGGTAAACTGCATGTAAATAAAACTAAAGTAGTATAAAAAAGGTTTAATTGTGAAACAAAATTTGAAGGATTTATATCACATTGCTTAAATAACTAATAATAAATTAAATTTAACACAAAAAGGTCACCAGCTCAGCTTCATGCTGCTCTAGTGCCATAGCAGTGCCGGTTTTCAGCGGTTGTCAGGGTGAAAAGTGCAGCTCTACTCGCAACACCGATCACATAAATAACAAACAAAACCTATATTTATACACAAACTACGTTTAGGTATCAATGTTATATTGTTTAAATTTATTACCACCGCCACTTAAACTACTAGCTACGTGTAGAAATCATTTCAAACTCTTTAAAAATACTTTTACAAATCAACCAAAATCACATTTCTGCTAAGTAATTTAATATTACACAGGTATTGAACCAAGATGGTCTGCCTGATAAAATAATAGACCTAGGCATAGATTGCTTTACTTTTACATTATAACTACTTCAGATAAACCTGTCATATGACAATATATCAATATTTATTCTCCATAAATCACAAATCAACTGCTTATCCAACTTATGAAACTGTACCTTTATCAGTCTTATATTCAATAATATTAATATTATTAGTACTAAATACTATTTTATGAAAATAACATGAACATAATAAATTAGGTAAATTGTTCATACACTTTGTTATAACTACTTACTAATTTACACTGTGTGTTTGTTCTGGATTGTATTTCTCTTACAAAGTTTTCATGATTTTCCTCACGTACCTTTTCCGTAGTATTTATCTTACATGCCTGTAATAAAACGTTCAAGGATAAATATGAATATTATAAAATAGTGCCTACCTACTATAAATATGGCAAGTATTAGTCACACCAAATCCCTATACCATTTAAATATATTTGATTTGATTGGTAGTTATGTAAACTAAAACACAAAGGGTATGAATATTTTTTTCTCGAAGTCTCAAAAAGACTTACCCACTGTGGCGCTGAGCCATTAGTTGTGTATTTATATATTTTACTTACCAGTTTTAGAACAGCTCCTCTGCTGTGAAAAGATGTTCATTAAAATATTTGCTACAAATTCTTGTTTTTTTTTGGATAATCAATCATTGCGACCCGGGGCTTCTATCCAATGCAGACGTTTTCATTACGACGAGACGGTTCATTGTTTTTGGAAAATCTGTAACAAATAAAACATATTTTAATTTAATATGGATGTAGGTATTTATGAATATGCGAATGCGTCATGAAATTTGGAAGTCAAACAAACTTAAACTTACGAGTGGAATGATAAATTCGGCACTTTTCGCTCACCATCACTTTTACATCAAATAACACAGCATCACATCATCGTATATATTGTTGTGAGATGTAGGAATGAATGTCCGTAGAGTCACTCTGCCACATTTAATTATCAGAAAACATTATTATGTGGAATAAACAAATGGTATGGTACTCTCTGTGTTGACGTCCATCGATGTGCCGGCATATTATTTGTTTTGTTTATTTTAGTACATAGATGAGATGAGAGAGGCAATTCTCGCAATATATCTACTCATACATAGATACGGCAACAACTGTCACAAAATATCGAGTGATTGCTTCGAATCAAACAAGCGTATTCTCAACATCTGCAATTCGATATTTATCGAGGGCTTTTTTTAGATACCTAAGTTGCTCGATATGCAACGAGTGGTCCTAGGCACTCGTTCGCATTATCGAAGAGTGAAAGAAGAACATCATTCATATCTCTCTGTCGCTCACTTTCTTTAGTCTCTGCTTGTTTTGTTTGATGTTTCAAATAACTTCACGGTGTTTCTTGCTTCTCAACTCAAGTCGAAGATTATTAGTGCAATGTGCAATACAAGTTTCTCTAGTTGTTATTGAATGTACCTATTAATTAAAATTGCTTTTTGCATCATTATAATTTCTGGAGTCAAGGGTGATATAAATTCTATTTTTCCACTTCCTTAGGCGCGCGGGGCCCCCAAACGAAATTATGGTAAATATTGTAAACGGTGTTGCCTGCTGACTAGATTTTCATTTCGCCCCCTGCGCACGGCTATTCTGACACACCAGATATTATGTCGTCCGTCAGCTATTATAATCGTATACGTCTTTGACAA
The DNA here is from genome assembly GCA_946478455.1 of Eupithecia vulgata. Classification (NCBI taxonomy): domain Eukaryota; kingdom Metazoa; phylum Arthropoda; class Insecta; order Lepidoptera; family Geometridae; genus Eupithecia; species Eupithecia vulgata. The sequence continues at coordinate 5,364,124 of OX297887.1, read as the reverse complement.
ACAACATTATTTCAAATTATGCCAGCTTCAAATTAAAAGTTGCAACATTAACTAACTTATCTATAGTTTCAAATGTTGACAGTTGTTGCTAAAATTTCTAGATTCAGTTATAGATTAACTAAGTTTGAATTACTGACGAAACACAAACTATAGGTACATGACAGATATTGACATTCGTAAAGTATGGAATTATGACATTAAAATATTTTATTTGCGATAAATAAGAAGTTGAAGTTCAAATATGTAATGACAAGACATAATGAAATCAAATTGTCTATGCTAGAAATATCGAAGAGTGCACGAAAATGCAGTTTTTGGCGGCAATCGATATATCATCGAAGGATTGATACTTATCACTCGATAAATATCACGTGATACTCGGAATTGCCCCCCACCTATTTCATAGAAGTTGACAATTCATGTTACTTGTACTTTGACAGTATGGTAATTTGACAATTGACACTTTGATCGTTCATTCATTCGTTCATCATACCGAATTAGACGAAATTAGAGGAAAGAAGTTGAAGTTGAAAAACTAACGCGGTAAACCTACTAGCGCGTTAATATTAGCGCACTTAGCGCGCTACGTTAAAATTAGCCTTGCATGATCAGCCTGCTGGTGCTCATCGCAAACACCTCCAGCTGGCGACATGCGTAAACGCGCGTGTCAGCAAGATATGCGTACGACAATAACATTAGGGGCTTTCTTTTGTTTCGCCAGTAGCTGCTATCTTGGCATTGAGACAACTGACCTACCAAATTATTGGTTATACTATTTTCTCGAGATTTAGCTTTTAACATAAAGAACAATGGCAAGTTTCCCTTACGGTTTGTCCCAAAAATTTGGGAAACGATATGAAATATACCATTCGATTCATCTCAAAATTCTGAGGAACCCTACATTTTTACTTTTTCCATGTTTGTTCTGGAAAAAATTAAATATTTTTTTGAAAATTGGCAGAATAATTTCTGTTCCTTGTTATCTTTTCATTGCAAATGGCGGGGCGGGGTGACAAAAAAGGTTTCAATTCTGTAGGTTGGTTTCAGGGTAGGGGAAAGGAATAAAACCAACCTCCTTTGTTTTAGGAGAAAGGTAGAATAGTGTAGTAGATCTATTGGCTAAATGAAAATTGTACAGTACATTTTGGCGGTGAAGTCAACCACTTTTTCCGTGAAGTTACCGAGCTTTTTATTTTCAATCGAAGTCTTTGATTGAATAATTGAAAACATGAATCGCTGTAGAAACTGCAGCATGAATTTGGTGAGACAGTCAAACAGTGTTATTTTTGAAGAGGATGAAGATCATTTCCGAGTGGATAACAGCAATATAGGTAGGTATAGTAAGTGCCTACAAATCTACCACTAATATTTTATCCATTATTTAGTACACCTACCTTACCTGTCTATGCCCACCATTCAAAACTCAGTGCTTTATTTTCTTTATACCTAACAGGACTGCACAAAACTCAGATTACTTATGTAAAACTAGGAAATAAAGTAATCTCTTTTGTCCACCTCAATCTTAAAGGTAAAGACGAACGACCTCTGTGGTGCGGTTGGCGAAGGACTACCTGCGACGCAGGAGGTTGCGGGTTCGATTCCCGCCTTTCTCCATTGGGCAGAAGACATGGGTACCAGCTTGTAAAAGTGCCTATATTTGAGCATGTGTGAAACAATCGATATCGAACTAAGATAACTTTCTAATAGGTGCCTAATCTTTTTACAGAGAATGGAAAACGACAAAATCTGTGGTACATTCGGGGATCTGGCACAGAATCCTAGCTCAAAACAGAGAATGCTTGGACATGTCTCAGTTTACATATCTTCTCGTCATCCATACCGCAATGCTTGAAGACAAAAGTTTTCAATCGATGCGTCCTACCCGTCATGACCTACGGAGCTGAGACGTGGACACTCACTGTAGGGCTGGTCCACCAGTTTAAAGTCGCCCAGCGAGCTATGGAGAGAGCTATGCTCGGAGTTTCACTGAAGGATAGGATTCGCAACAAATACATCCGACACAGGACTAAGGTTATTAATCTATCATAGCTCAAAAGATTAGAGAGCTGAAGTGGGCTGGCCATATCTCGAAAAGAACCGAGAACCGATATATACCTAAACGTGTTCTTGAGTGGAGACCGCGACTCGGCAAACGTAGTATAGGACGCCGTCCGACCAGGTGGGATGACGATTTGCGAAAGACTGCTGGCAGATGCTGGATGCGGCAAGCCGAAGACAGGGCGCTATGGCGTACATTAGAGGAGGCCTATGTCCAGCAGTGGACTTATTTAGGCTGATGAAGACATGTTCCCGTTTTATTTATTTAAGAGTTGTGTATTACTTTTATAACAAAGTACCTACCTATGTTATTTTTTTTACCCTTAGATATTATAATATACAATTTACACTTATTGTTTTATTGAGAATAGTTGGTAGCAGGCACATAAAACATTCCATAGATATTATATTATACTAACACTTTAATTACCAACGAGAAAAATGTACAACTTCCTCCAGGACAACCTGGGGCAGATGATGCAGGCAAGGATGGACTGTGCCAATGGCTTTATAAAATAGGAGTCAATATAATAATAGTGCTAGGTTTTATGTGTTTAACAGCAGGTCCTGAACTACGGGATTATGAACCTTAACACAGAGAATTAATTTTAGCAATATTAGAGATGCTGTAATCACATTTATTTTGTTGTTGTTGTTTAAATCACGTGACACTTGTGATAATCTACTTTTCTCTACAGACTTTCATTTTGGTGTAGAATTTAACCAAAAAAAACTATTTTCTTCTTAGAACTCAGTTACAGTAGGTGCACATGTTTCTAACGGAGAAGCTTTCAGGCTGATAATGATTATAGAAATAATAGTTATCGTTTAAGGGCTGTGGATTTTGTTAGCCATTAAAAATAGTTGCAGGATGCTATGATATTTTATGGTGAGAAGTTGTATCATAAAATCTCCTAATTACCTTCATAATAATTATTTTATGTTCTGATGTGAGATGTAGTTACTTTCTAATTTACCTTCCCTATTGAAATAAGGGCTAAATATTGTTCCCAATATAAATATCTACGATCTCGAATCTACTGAAAAATTCAATTCAAGCTACATACAACACCTTGTAGCATTGTAGGTCCCTACCTACCTATTTGTAGGAAGTTATTTTATTCTAATAACCAGCAATATAGGTAATCTAGTTTAAAATCGTGTTTGCTGCCTCTTTATCTCATATTTATTAAGACTTCAAGAGTTTATGTTGCTTTGGAGGTAGACTACATACAATGCCTATATACGAGTAGGTAGGTCAGAATCCAACATTGGAATAAGTCGTGGATGGAAGAAATCAGACCCCCCCTGGTATTTACCAATTGTTGTTGGTGACAGTGGGTTATTTAGTTACTACCTTGTTTTCTGATTTGCATTGACCTAATTATCTGACATCGTGGCAGCATTGGTGGTTATTTTATACCTACCTACTCATATTATAACATCATATTACAGAAACAATAACCAGCATAGGACTAGAATGGTGTGAATTCAGATATCACCTTTTGTGTGACAATGCTAAATAATGTTTTACTTACGCAGGTACCTAGGTACCTACCCTATCACTTGGGTTCATAAACCTACAGGTCCATTTATGCCAACGAAAAGAATCTCTACTTATCAAATAAACATAAAGGTACACCGAAATCAGGCCAGGCCAGCAAAAATCTACAAAATGATCATACAACACAACAAATTGCCTTATTTTCGCATTAGCAGAAAAGAGAGCAATCATAATAGCGTATTTTTTGTTTGTTTTGGTTTTTCGTTTGACATTTTACTTGATTGATGTCAAGTGAACATGCACTGTCAACGTCAAAAACAAAATGGCGGATTCTACAAGTTTTCATCACCATAGCTTCGCCGAAATTGCGATTTATTCACATTTTCAAAAATTAATTTAATTTTTCATGGAACAAAACTTAAAAAACAAAATATACAGTTTTATTCAGAATTTTCAGAGCTATCGATTGATACCCATGCGATCGATGCCCATGATAGCTCAAAATTCTTGCCATCATTCACCCGCTAAGTACGTTCTTCGTATATGCAATGGAGGGAGACAGAGCTCACTCTCCATTGCATGTATGGGAGTAGTTTTGATAAAGCCTCCAATTACTCTCAATGATTGATTCTGTATTTTGTCTAGTTTATAAGCTAAATGTTTACTGCAATTGTTAAATAAAAAACTTCCGTAATCAAGGCGACTTCTAATAATAGCTATAATATATAAAGTCTTCTTAAATGTTTGGGATGAACCCCCCAACCTGAGCCTGCTAAAATTTTGAAAATGTTTAGATATTTTGAAATCTTGTCCAATAGTTCAGCAATGTGTTTATTCCATTTAAGGGAACGGTCCAACCACATCCCCAAATATTTCACAGCACCGACTACTTCTACAGGGTTATCATCCACGTTAACCGCTATCGGATATCTATTTATACCTTTCTTAAAAATACAAATCTTTGATTTAGAGGGTGATATTGTTAATCCTAAATCATTAAGCATCTTACATAGGTGAGTTAGGGCAATTTGTAGCTCCTTGGACGCGACACCAGGATGTTTATGAGTTATATACAATGCATAATCATCTGCGTACTGTGAAATGTTAACATTATTAATTTTCCTGCAGATTTTATACCTACGTCACAATGTTAAATAATCAAAATCAAAATCAAAAAGTCTTTATTTCCATAAATACAAAAATGTACACTTAGAAAAGGTCAAATTCTTAAAATAAAACATTGACACGGAAATAAAGTGATATTTTTGATTTCGGTCACTTCGGTATGTAGACTAAAGTAAAGAAGCGATGAAGAAACCTTTAGCCTGTTAGTTGTAATAAAGTAATAAAGGCGATAAAGGGTCACCTTGAGCCAAACCTCTGCCTGTACTTCTAGAAATTACATTATTATCAATTTGAATTCTTAAATACATTTCCTTCAAAAACGACCACAAATATGTACATATCTTGGAACCAACACCCAGTTCGTCCAAAGTAGAAAGCTAAACCGTAACATCAACATTATTATACGCATCTTGTATATCAACAAACAACCCAAGGTGATCTGATCTTTCGAAAATCCTAACTGGATTCTCGTTATTAAATTGGTAAGATTATCTTAAGCATGATTTAGTTTTTCTGAATCCTGTAGTTTCCTCATAGAAAAAATCTCCATTTTCCATAAACCATTCCAACCTTTTAGTAACTAATCATAGAATGAAAAATTTTGCAAAGGCATGACATAGTGAATTGGGTCGTAAAGCCGACACAGAGGAGGGGTCACGTACTGGTTTGGGAATCGGTATAATTCGTATTTCGCGCCATTGGTAGGGCACAAAACCACACGAATAGAACTGGTTATATAATCTAAGAAGGATGTTCAATGCAATATCTGGTAAATTCTTAATCATTGAGTATGAAATGGAATCCACTCCAGGTGACGTATCTTTTGATTTTATGCAACTCTTTAGTTCACACAATAAGAATGGAGACTCTAATTTATTATGAGAACCACTTGACGAAAAGACTGGGTATTTTGGACACACAAAGTCCGGGGTCAAATTACGTAGTAATCTATTTGCCATTGATTCATCAGTATGTGAAGTAGGAGACTTATATCCTTTCAACCACTTCATCTTACGCCACATCTCAGGAACTGTGGTGGATTCGTCTATAGAAGAGCAAAAATTAGTAAAACTCTTACGTTTAGCGCTTCTTATTAGTTGTTGAGAATTTCTTATTTTGTCTTTTAATGTATCTAAATTAACGGATGTAGGATTCCTTCGAAAATTAGTAACGTCTTTCTGCAACTGCCCTAGAAAGTTCGGCGTTCCAATAATTTGAAATGGATCATGACTAATTTTATATAAAGGAATATTGACATCAGCGGCCTCGTTTACTTATTACATTAAGGAACGAATCATAGCTCTTTTGCAAGTCAACATACATAGGATAATTATTAGATAAACTTAACTCGACAGAATCCCTAAAATCAACCCATTTGGCTTTTTTAAAATTGCGCTTCTTACTAAATTGAGGATTATTATTACTGTACGAAGTTCTAATTTTAATTAACAAATGGTCACTACCTAAAGTTTCATTTGTGACATTCCAATCAAAACATAAAGCTATGTCGGACGATGCTGTAGAAATATCTGGGGAAGACTCTTGTAGATTTCCATTAAGACCAGGCAACGGCCGAGAAACACGAAAACGAGTACTTTTCAATGCGCGATGTAAGAGGACCAATGATATTGATTCAAATTTTAAAAATATCATAGATAAGGGAAAATCTTGAAAAATTTTTTGACCAGGACAAAATTTTAAAAAGTAACCGGCTTTATTATAAAAAAAATTATAAATTTTTCACCAAAAAAAAAGTTAAATAATTCGTATGCTCACAATTATCAGCGACAACACCCCATTATTTTTTACGAATAAAATAGCCAGATCACTTTTCTATTTAATAGCCGGAGAAGTTATTTTTTTAATGTGTATATCATGAGTAATTAATTAAAAACTCAATCAAATCCATTTGCGCCTTCTCTAGTTTAGCTTTTACCCTACAGTGTTTGCTCAGAAAATTTGATCAGGCACTATCTGGGCCGCAGCACGCAGTGGGGGCCGCGCTGCCGCCGCACCGATGCGACGTTGCGACTCCGACGAGCGCACGATTGCCTGTTCGCACAGCAGCGCCGGGCTGGCAACGCCGCAACGTACGGACGGCGCGAGACGCGTGCTGTTTGTTTTGGTTATTGTCTTGTAACTCTGTGCGACGACAACCGAGACTATTATTTACTTCAGAATTATTTTCAAAATTATAAGTTAGACTTTAGTGTACTATATTATATTGAAGCTTCAGAACATTATTGTAGTAGGAAATAAGTTAGGTAATATTTTTATTTGGTATTGTGTGTAAATAGTAGGTAAACAAGTGTTCAATAGAAAATGGGGAGGAAAGATAAGCGGAAAGAATTATTTTTACGAAAACGAAAACCTAAAAATGACGGAATAAACATTCCGTCACTGTGTACTTGACGGGACGCAAGGAAATATCAACTTTTTTTTTCAAGGTCATTGACCTTGACCTTAAGGTCATTGACCTCGAGGTCAGTGACCTTGGAGTAAAGGTCAATGACCTTTTCGGTTTTTTGCTAGAAATGATCACCAAATGTAAAATTACTTATTTTTAGGGGTAAAATTAGTGACCTTAGACTAAAGGTCAATGACCTTTTTCGGGAAAAAGTTGGTTTTTGCTAGAAATGATAACCAAATGTAAAATTACTTATTTTTAAGGGCAAAATTAGTGACCTTGGACTAAAGGTCAATGACCTTTTTAGGGAAAAAGTTGGTTTTTGCTTGAAATGATCACCAAATGTTAAATTACTTAGTTTTGAGGGGTAAAATTAGTGACCTTAGACTAAAGGTCAATGACCTTTTTCGGGAAAAAGTTGGTTTTTGCTAGAAATGATAACCAAATGTAAAATTACTTATTTTTAAGGGCAAAATTAGTGACCTTGGACTAAAGGTCAATGACCTTTTTAGGGAAAATGTTGGTTTTTGCTTGAAATGATCACCAAATGTTAAATTACTTAGTTTTGAGGGGTAAAATTAGTGACCTTAGACTAAAGGTCAATGACCTTTTTCGGGAAAAAGTTGGTTTTTGCTAGAAATGATCACCAAATGTAAAATTACTTATTTTTAAGGGCAAAATTAGTGACCTTGGACTAAAGGTCAATGACCTTTTTAGGGAAAAAGTTGGTTTTTGCTATAGTCGATTACCGAAAGGTATATTATACGTTAGAAAGTTAAACGGGTGGTTAAAAAAAAATAACCACGAAGGCTAAGGCAAGGAGCTCCGCTTCGCTTCGCTCCTTGCCTTAGCCTTCTAACCATACCTATCCGTGTCGGTTCTGTGTTAATGTACGACCCTCGTTAGAAAGTTTAACGGGTGGTTAAAAAAAAATAACCACGAAGGCAAGGAGCTCCGAAAAAAAATGGTAAAAAAAATCTCATCTTTTTTGCCTTGAAATTGAACGACACACTTTGACCTCTAGCGCCGAGGTCATTAAACTTTAAGGTCAATGACCTGAACAAAAGTTGCACCCCTAGTGACCCCCTTCACGATACCGTAAGAAAAAACATATGTTAATTATGCATAAAAAAATCGTGAAAATTTTTCTGTCTTTTTCGCCTTGCGTCCCGTCAACTACAGTCCAACCCTAAAGCACTAATAATAAAGTCTATATTTGGCAAATTCGTCTACAGATTATGGATTATCACATGCCTACTACCTATAATATATTATAGGTACCTACTTCAATTTTTCGGCCAATATTCTGCATTTACCTACCTATATTTACCTATTTATCTATGCTCTAGCTAGGCAAATCAAGTTGACGCGTGCCGCCGCCGCGCTGTTAGCAGCGCCACGTACGCTAGACCAGCGCTGCCGCCCGCCGCTCTGGCGTGATCCTGTCGAGCGCGACCGCATAAAATTCGTTTGAGTGAAGCGGCGCGGTACTCGATTTTGAAACAATAGTTTATCAATGCGCCACCTCTAAAACGGGTAACGCGCCCATCGTTTAGAGAGACAAAATTATTTTCTAGTAAAGAGTCAAAGATATTATTCCCTGTCAAGTCAGTTTTACAGGACCAACTAGGGTGATGCCCATTAAAATCACCCAGAATTAATGTCTTACTTGTTTTAAAAGAGAACTTGGGGCACAGTCTGCCAGTAAAATCTATCTATCAATCTCGAGCTCCCAATGACAATAGTCTGGGTTTTAATAGGATTTATTTTTAGACCATGGCTCGACTCCACTCAGCGATTCGACGTAAATCAGAGTTCGTTTTGTCAACTGCATCGCCAATACGATCGAGCTGAGCCTGAGAATAAATCTGCAAATCGTCAGCATACAGGTGGTAGGATGAGGTTAAATTTAGAGTACGAATACGACCCTGTAGATATCAAATTCGAAATCCTCACCCCCAAGTTAGTCGAAAACGATACCCATATCAGATTTTTTTAAGATCTTTAAGGAGTGGTCATCTTAGTTTGAACCATAGGCTTAGATTGAACATAGTGAAAAAATTCTATGTCTATGGTTTGAACATTGTTAGGTGAGAACATCAAACATGTGACAAATGAAAATTTATTTAAAATGTACTTAGGGATTGATGTAGTCGCTATTTTTATGTAGGTACGGGCTGGATAGATCAAATTCAAAACTAAATTGAAAAGAGATATGTTTTATCATAATCTTTATTTTTATCGTCAAATTTTTCGAATAGTAGCGCATTGGACGGCTAAGGCGATAGGCTTGCTCTATGGCTAGTACTATTCCTACTACCGAGACGACTGTACCCATGACTTTGACTGTAGGTACCAATGACCTTGAGTCGAGCGAGCCGAGCGTCGACGCAGAGCCAGGTCGACGCAGAGGAAACAATTCGTCTGTGGTAGGTACCCATAGAGCTTGCGAAAAAATGTTAAATACAACGTGTATTTAATCTTTTTTGAGAGTGAGGCTCACTAACCTGGAACACGGACATAGTTATTCAAAATAAGACTTTACACATGGTGATATGATTGAAAATAAAATACCTATAAATACGACGCGAAGCAATTCGATTTTTTTTTCATATACTTGATTAAAAAATGGATGCACTATGAAAATAATTTGCAACGATTCAAATTGGAGGAAATAATTATTATTTACACAAAAAAATACTCGCATGTGAAATGAACCACCATCTTTTAGTCTGTTCAAGGTGTTTGATTTTTTTATAAAGACGCTGACCGCACAGGTATTGTTCCGAACGACGTTAATAGTACCTAATGATAGGGAGTAAATAAATAAATAAATAGATAAAGGATTTATAAAAAACTGAATAAAGATCACGCGGAGGAGTCCGCGGGGCGCGGGCGGAAGGGAGAGGCGAAAAAGTATAAATATACGCGCGATGGAGAGCTCATCGTTCAGTCTACAACAGCGGTCGCCAAGGAAACAATCGGAGCTCTCGCTCGCTTGCGCACTCGGTGCTCTCCCTCTCGCACCGCCGCCGCTCGGACCCGCCCGCGTGGATTACTCTGGAATCACCGTTGTTTCATTCATCTCTACAGAATCCCAGCGAAACGTACAACGAGGCCGGAAAGCTAGAATCGGAGTCCGGCAAGCACAAGTAGGCACACACAAATACAGTCCACTATCATAGACGTGCCGTGCCGATCGGATTCCGGTTCGAGCCCTGGTCCAGTACATTCTGGTCCTTCGAACGGGATCTTTTGGATTTGGAAGAAACAATGGTGGTAACAAGATCCGCGTGCGGTTCCACCCGGAACGAAGGAGTTGACCCAGCACCTACACCGACTGCGCCCGCGGTGACGGCGGAACGTCCACAGCCTCCGTCTCAGCACTCTGCACAGCGGAGAATAGAGCCCGATGCGCCGCGCCCGTCCGGAGCCCACAGTACGGAGCAGCCAACAGCCGCCGCCAGTGCAACCAGCACCGGCACCAACATCCTCACCTCCAACACGCCTACGACCTACACAGAGAACACACAACCGACGTCAACGGACACATTGGCAACCGCAACTGAAAATACCGGCGGGAGCCATGTGGAGAACCGAAAACAGAAAACCGTTACGTCGAAGAGGTCGAAGCGATCGAAAAAGAGCAAGATAGCACAGGCAGAACTGGAACTGCTGCGCATTCAAGCTCGCATAGCCGAAGCGGAGCTGAGGAGACTCCGTGAAGAGGAGGACAGTTCGGACAGTGAAACGGGAACGGAAATGACTGAACAAGAAAACACCGGGAGGATCGAGAACTGGGTGATGGACACCACCTTGCTGGCCATAGCCGACCACCCCCACGGCGAGAATAACAGTCTCGTCACACAGGAGAAGAGGATACCGGCAGATACAGAACAGGTCCCCGCCGCCACACAGTCGCAGCCGACGGGGACAGAAGCCGCCGCCGCCAACGCACAGCCGCCGTTGGGAAGGGCGAAGGCCGCCCTCTTCTCACGCACGCCGGAAGATCTGCATTCGGCAGGCGCGCAGCCAACCCTGCAAAACAGTGATAAACAAAAAAACAGTGATAAACAAAAAAACAGTGATAAACAAAAAAACAGTGATAAACAAAAAAACAGTGAAAAACAAGTAAACAGTGAAAAACAAGTAAACAGTGAAAAACAAAAAAACAGTGATAATCAGCTGAACAGTGATAATCAAATAAACAGTGCCAGTCAGCTGAACAGTGATAATCGAATAAACAGTGACTATAGACTTAGTGCCCCCGCGGTAAATAAAGTGAACAGTGCAGGATGCAGTGTTAGTGCCAACATTGGAGGAGGCGAATTCCAGGCAGCAGCGGGAGCAAACCGGTATGTACAGAACTTAAATAACATAGATATTGTGAGACCGGTTGCTTCCGCACCGGCGGGAGTCATAGCGGGACCGCCCCGTACCGAAATGGGAGAGCTGGCCTCCGCTATAGCGCAAGCTTTAAGAACAGGAATACAGTCGACTGCCCGCCGGTTCTCGGAATTGCCCACATACAGCGGAGCCTACCAAGAATGGTTGGCATTCAAGGCATCCTACAAGGAATCCGCTAGCGCTTACACAGAAACAGAAAATGTAGGTAGATTAAGACAATGCTTGAAAGGTCGTGCTAGGGAGGCTGTGCAAAGCTTACTAATATATAACGTCCAGCCGGGCGCCATAATGAAGTCCCTTGAGGCCAGATTCGGCAGACCAGACGCTATAGCCATAGCCGAAATAGATAGATTACGCTCCCTAGCCCGACCCGCAGATTCACCCAGAGAGCTATGTGTTTTCGCGAGCCGGGTAGCGAACATCGTTGCTACATTACATGCACTACAGCGGGTCTACTACCTATATAATCCGGAGCTGACGAACATCACAATAGAAAAGCTTTCGCCAACAATTAAATACAGATGGTACGACTACGCGACAGAACAGACAACAGACGAACCGGACCTTATAAAGCTAGCGCGATTCCTCGACAGAGAGGCAGCAAGATGCAGCCCGTACGCTCAGCCCGAGATAGAAGCAGCCTCTTCGTCGAACAAAAGGCCAGGTAAAGCCTACACGGTTAACGGCGAAGAAAGAAAGAAGCTGAATTGCCCAGCCTGCCAGCAGAGTCATAGCATGGTGAAATGCAAAACACTTCTAGAAGCCACTACAGACGACAGATGGGATATGGCTAAAAAACACAAACTCTGCTTCCGATGCCTTAAGTTCAGAGCGCAAAACCACAGATGCCCTAAGAAAGCCTGCGATACCGATGGATGTCAAAGATGGCACCACCCACTGCTTCATTTCCAACGGAAGAAAGAAGAAACAGAGAAAGTCGCATCCTCAAGAACTCTAACAGAAAGCAGGACGTTCCTCAAAATAGTACCAGTCACAGCTTCCGGCCCCAGGGGCCAAGTGAGAACATACGCCCTGCTCGACGATGGATCGACGGTCACACTGGTGGATGAAGACATCGCCGACACAATAGGGGCCCCTGGGCCCAATGACCCGTTGAAAATAGAGTCGATAGCCAACACAACAGTACAGGAAATGAAGTCGAGGCGAATAATATTTCAGTTAACAGGAGCAGATGAAAAACACGAGATACAAGCTCGTACAGTCAACAGCCTAAAACTCTCGCCTCAATCTATATCTCATAATGACATACAAAACGTCAAACACCTACGGGATATCAAGGAATTTATACTTCACAGAAATGCCAAACCAAGAATCCTCATAGGTCAAGACAACTGGCATCTGCTAGTCACTAACGCCATGAAAACAGGGGACATCACGGAGCCGGCGGCCTCTCTCACTCCGCTCGGTTGGGTACTTCATGGATCCCGAACTCGATCACTCGGCCAGCGAGTGCAGTACATAAACAACGTAACAGTCGACGACAACATGAACAGCGAACTACGTCGTCACTTCGCAATAGAGTCGCTGATGATAACACCGAAGTGCCCCGCTAACGATCCCGAGCAACAAGCGTTGAAGATACTGAAGGAAAATACAGTACAAAGAAAGGACGGACACTACGAAACGGCACTATTGTGGAAAGAGAACCATGTTGTCATGCCCTACAACAAAGATAGCACTTTGCGAAGGATGTACAGCATAGAGAAAAAGATAGACAAGGATAGCAATATGAAAATAAAATATGAAACACAGATGGCAAATCTAGTAGCCAACGGCTACGCGGAACGCGTACCCCCTACCACAAATTCAAAAAAAGTATGGTACTTGCCCCACTTCGCCGTCGTCAACGTAATGAAGCCGGACAAGCTCCGAGTCGTGTTGGATGCAGCGGCAAAAACAGCGGGAACATCACTGAACGATAAACTTCTAACAGGACCCGACCTGCTTCAATCACTACCCGGAGTATTGATGCGTTTTCGACAACACAAAATAGCGGTTTCAGCGGATATAGCTGAAATGTTCATGCAGGTGAAAATAAAGGAAACGGACAGAGATGCTCTTCGATATCTGTGGAGGGAAGACAGAAGAGGTGACTCACCACCCGAAGAATACAGAATGAACTCACTTATATTCGGAGCGACATCTTCACCTACTACAGCCATATTCGTAAAGGATCTAAATGCGAACAAACACAGCGCGGAGTATCCAACCGCAGCTAAAGCCATAGTTGAAAATCATTACATGGATGATTACCTACAAAGCTTCCAGACGACAGAAGAAGCGATAGAAATAGCAAATCAAGTGAAATACATACAGTCAAAAGCAAGATTCAACCTCAGACAGTGGACTGGACATCGAACAGCACAAAAGTCCTAGAAGCGCTCGAGCCCGGACAGCTACAGACGCCGCGCCATCTGGACGATGGCACCAAAGCCGAGCGCACCCTTGGGATCATGTGGAATCCAGCAACAGATAAAATAACATTTAACCTCGACATGACACGTCTTCCACAGAATATAACAACAAAGAAACAGCCAACCAAGAGGGAGATGCTGAAGATCCTGATGTCGGTATTCGATCCTTTGGGTTTCGCTTCACCAGTCACCACTCGAGCCAAGCAGTTCTTACAGGAGATATGGCGCCGGGGAACAGGTTGGGATGAGCCCATACCCGAAGATATAGTGCCGCTATGGGAGGAGTGGCTCATCCAGCTGAAACACTTGAAAAAGGTAAGCATACCTAGAAGCTATAAAGGTTACAGCGAAGCCACGAGATTGGAACTTCATACCTTCGTAGACGCATCAGAAGCAGCATATGCGGCGGTACTTTACTGGAGAGCCGTCACTACAACAGGGGTCGAGGTATCACTGATAACAGCAAAGGCAAGAGTTGCACCACTGAAGCTACTATCCATCCCACGGCTAGAGCTACAAGCTGCAGTAACAGGTAGCAGGTTGGCAGAAGCGGTAGTAGCAGAACACGACAGAAAACCCGATCAAAGGTACTTCTGGACAGACAGTAGAACAGTACTTACGTGGCTAAGAACAGGAGCGCGGTCATACAAACCCTTTGTAGCACACAGGATCGCAGCCATAGAAGAACACAGCGAACAAAAGGAATGGCGTTGGATACCTACCAAGCTCAACGTCGCGGACGATGCCACCAGAGACATACCTACAGATTTCAATGAACAGCACAGATGGTACGTCGGCCCTGAATTCCTAAAGACGGATCCTGCTACCTGGCCAACAGAAAAACCCGTTACAGTCAAAGAGACAGGTGAGGAACGCACACTCACACTAAACACAGAGAGTAAACCGAAATCGAACATAGCTGCAGCGCTTCCAGATCCAGATAGATTCTCTAAGTACAAGAGGCTTGTCAGAGCGACAGCTCGGGTTCTTCAATTTATAAACATCCTCCGACAAAGAACAGAAAGGGTCGAGTTCAAGAGAACCGCCAAGAACGCCGAAAGCGATCCAGACTGGAGAAACGTAAAGAAGAAAGCACAGAAACAGCAGCGGCACATGATCGAACCCACCGCCGACAAATACCTACCAATAGAGGGTGCCTTACTGAGACGCGCCGAACAGTACATAGTCAAAGCCAGACAAAATAACAGTTTCTCAGAGGAGATCAAAGACTTGAAGGCGGGGAAAGCTTTAAAGAAAAATAGTCGCTTGAGTAAACTTGCTATAGAAATAAAGGATGACATCCTTGTCATCAAAACCAGAATTGGACTAGCCACAGATATAAGTGATAACATGAAATCACCACCAATTTTAGACGGTAACGATAGGGTAACTAAGCTGTATATTGAAAGCATCCACAGACAACTGATGCACGCAGGGGTCGAGGCAACCATCAACGAATGCCGCCAGCACTTCTGGATCCTGCGCCTGCGGACGACAACACGCATGGTCATCCACCGCTGTCTGCCGTGCCACCTGAAGAAGGCGCCAAACCCACAGCCAGCGACAGGCAATCACCCGCCTGCGAGGTTGGCGCACCACAGCAGGCCGTTCACCCACACAGGCCTCGACTACTTCGGCCCGCTGGCCGTGAGAGTCGGGCGCGCGACGGCGAAGCGCTATGTAGCGCTGTTCACCTGCCTAACGACACGGGCAGTCCACCTCGAGCTCGCCTCCGACCTGTCGACGGGCGCCGCAGTCATGGCCTTGCGACGCATGATCGCGCGCCGAGGCTGCCCCGTCGAGATCTGGTCCGACAACGGGACCAACCTGCGCGGAGCTGACAAGGAGCTTCGCGCCGCGCTAGATAGCGCGACCGCCTGCGAAGCCTCATCCCGAGGCATCACCTGGCGCTTCATCCCTCCTGGGGCCCCATTCATGGGCGGGGCCTGGGAACGCCTAGTACGAAGCGTCAAGACCGCGCTCGCAGCCACTCTGTGCGAGCGCCAACCATGCGAGGAAGTCCTCCTCACTCTGCTCGCCGAAGTGGAGTTTACAGTCAACAGTCGTCCACTGACCCATGTCTCAGTGGACCCCGAGGATCCAGAGGCCCTCACGCCGAACCACTTCCTGCTGCTAGGGCCGGGGCGCACCTCTGCGCTCGGCCCCTTCACCGACGGCGACCTGATAAGAAGGTCGCATTGGCGGGCCTCTCAACGCCTTGCCGATATTTTCTGGGCCCGCTGGCTCAGAGAGTACCTCCCTGAACTACAACACCGCCGCCAACCTCACGGCGGCGGCGTCGCCGCCCAGGTTGGCGACCTAGTACTCATCGCAGACTCCAACCTACCTCGCAACACCTGGCCGAGGGGGGTTATAGTCACAGTCTACCCGGGATCAGACGGAGTAGTACGAGCCATCGATGTGCGGACCAAATGGGGCGTGCTAAGAAGACCGACCAAGAGGGTGATCATCCTGCCGAGAGACGAGCCGTCCTCCACCACAGAAGGTTCCAGCCCCTACCACGGAGTCACTGGACGGCGGGAGAATGTTCCGAACGACGTTAATAGTACCTAATGATAGGGAGTAAATAAATAAATAAATAGATAAAGGATTTATAAAAAACTGAATAAAGATCACGCGGATTAGTCCGCGGGGCGCGGGCGGAAGGGAGAGGCGAAAAAGTATAAATATACGCGCGATGGAGAGCTCATCGTTCGGAGTGCCTCGTTCGTTCGCGTACGGACCACTCGCACAAGTCGCGTTCAGCAAATCAACGGAATTTAGTGAGTAAATTATCGTCGATTGCGCCCGTAGCTCCGCGCTACGGAGGGGAAAACTCGCGCTCGCGAAACACCGGGAAGGTCGGTATGTTAGTGCCGACCTATCCATAGGTCACGCGTCGATATGGACCCCAGGAAGGACCCCACCGCGGGGACTTCGAGATCGTTCAGTGATAAGCCGCTGCCAAAATCGTCGTCATCATCATCATCGTCATCGGAGGATGAAGACGATAGCCGCGTGAATATCAAGAGGGCAACCCCCTCCCCGCAAAAAATGAGCGAGGTACCGCCAAGTACTTTCGAAACATTGTCTCCGAAAGGGCTTTACGAGCGCGATTTAATCACGCTCGCCCGTCTTATGCAAGCCGGGGCCCTTTCGGACGGAATGTTGCGATGGATGGCCATGTACCTACGTCTCCAAGAGGCCGAAGTGGAGGGCAAGGAGCTGTCGCTGGAGGACCAGACAGCGCTGGACTTCGCCCGAAACGCTATGATCACCCTGCCACCAGCAACCCGCCTCAAGCGAGCGGTCGTCCGCCACGTCCGCCACCCGCCGCCGACAACCGGAAGCGAAAATGAGTGTGCAGCAAGGAAGAGGCTGCGCTCAAGATCGCTCTCCGAGAGCCCCAGAAAGGAGAAGGAGCATAGGATGACCAGCCCCCTCAAACCCCTACCCAAAAAAGGTAAGGAAGTTAACCCTATGGCTACTTGTAGCATAGAACAACCCCCGCCCCAGCGGCAAGATCCCAGGGCACAAGCGCGGCCGACCTTCGCACAAGCTGCAAAGCCGACCCAGCCCCCGCCCAACAGGCCAACCCCGCCCCCTCCCAACAGGCCAACCACGGCCCCGCCCCCGCCCAACAGGCCGACCCCGCCGCCGCCCTACAGGCGAATTCCGCGCCCGCCCAATGCCGGCCCGAAAGCATCGACTCAAACCGATGACAGTTACAAGACGGCCCCACCTACCACTGGAACAGAGGTAAGAGACGCCGAAAGAGCAGGACCAAAGTACCCGCCGCTAGTTGTAGAGAAACTGGAGAACTGGTCGCTCCATTTCCGAAACATAGCGGCGAGGCTAGGGCGAGCACCCAATGGACGCCCATACGGACAGGGAATCAGGTTCAACCCGGAGGATGAGACGGAGTACCGGCTCATCCAGTCCTACCTTACCGAATTAGAAAAGGAAGAATCCATCAGCTGGTTCTCCTACTCGCTACCAGCTGAAAGAAGCCTGAAGGTAGCTGTCAGAGGCCTCCCTTCAGAAACTGAGGTGCAGGAGATCCACGCAGCTCTAGAAGAGAAGGGATTCTCCCCCGAGTATATTAAAAATATCAAAGGTAGGCAAGGTAGACCTGGGAGCATATTTTATGTTTCCCTAAAGAAAACTACTAACCTGGTTCCGGCGATATACGAGGTGAGCGAGCTCCTACTGATGCCGGGCATCATCATCGAGGCATGGCGGGGAAAGAAGGGACCGTCGCAATGCCATAGGTGCCAGAAATTCAGACACAGTTCCCACAACTGCCACAGAGTGCAGGCGTGCGTGCGATGTGGTGAGCCGCACCGTGCCAATGAATGCCCGCGACCAAGAGAAGACCCGGCCACCTGCGCAAACTGCGGAGGGTCACACCCAGCAAACTACCAGTCCTGCCCGGTCTTCAAAAAGGAGGTGCGCAATAAAAGAGCAGGCACCCTCGCGGAGACCGCTAGCATCCCCCAAAGAGGCAGAAAAGGTACAGTACCGGTTGTACCCGCTGTCATCGAGGAGACGGCGACATCCTCACTGATGGCACCAGCCAACCTACCAGGCCAAGCAAAAAGAAAGAAGAAACCACCAAAACAATCAGCCCCTGAACCAGGCAAAGAAACAAAGACGGAAAGGAGAAATTCTCTCGGCCAGACTATCGGAGTGCTGAAAGAAATCCTAGAAGCGGTGCAATCTGGTACTGATGCTGAAACAGCGACCCTAATGGGTCTGATGAAAATCCTTAATAATGGATCTTAGGGTCGTCTATTGGAATGCTCAAACGCTCACGGGGAAGGGAAAACAGCTGGCCCTCTTCCTCCGTGAGCAAAAAATTGATATAATGTTGGTCAGCGAGACGCGCCTGAAAACCGGAACCCAGTTCAAAGTCCCGAACTATATAGTGTACCGAAAAGACGAAGTGACGGAGACAGGGATAGCCTATAGGGGACTTGCAGTGATGGTCCATCGAAAGGTTATACACCAGCTCATCCCCATATTTGAGTTCCGCACATTCCAAGCCCTGGGTGTGCTAGTGAACGTCGCCGGAGAAGACTTGCGAATCTTCTCAATCTACAAACCGCCAAACGAAAAAATCAGCAAACTAGACCTGAGGAAGCTGCTAGACCAGAAGACGCCAACAATCGCAGCCGGCGACCTAAACTCCAAACATACCCTGTGGAACTCAAACAGGATATGCACAAACGGGCGCATATTATACCAAGATTCGATGGACCACCACTATGAAGTTATAGGACCAGATACTTGGACCCACTATACCGAGGATGGTAACGGGGACGTCCTCGACATAGTCCTATACAAGGGCATACAAATGACTCCAGATCTCAGTGTACTAACAGACCTCCCTTCAGACCACAGACCAGTGCTCATGACGCTCAACAGCAAGCCAAGCAGAATCTGCCCGTTACCGCCACGACGAAAAATCTGCTGGGAAACCTTCCAAAGAGAGGCACAGGAGAAGGTACTCAACAGACCAATTGAAACCGCTGAAGACGTAGAAAGGGCCACGGAAGAACTAACCAAAGCTATCCAGGAATCACTCAACACAGCATCGCACACCTCCACGACGAGGAGGCTGGACCCCCTACCGACGTGGATACGGGACCTCATCCGCGAGAAAAGGGAGAAACGGAAGCTTTGGCAGGAGGATCAAGAGAACGGTGAACGCACTTGCCCAGCGCGTGAAAACCGCTCTCGATGACCATGCTGCTGAAGGATGGGCAAAGCATATTGAAGCCATAACCGACGACATTCCTTCTGTGCACCGGTTATGCCGACAACTTGCTGGCGAGCAGAAACCCATTCAGCCGCTGGAGGGCGCTGACGGAAACCTCAAATTTAAGGCAGTCGACAGAGCCGAAATCCTGGCGGACAGCCTAGAAAAGCAATTCTCCCCAAACCCAGCCACAGACGTCGACCACACAAAACACGTCGAGGATTTCGTCAAGGAGTACCTGGCGTCAGAAATACCCCCTGAAGAAGAAGCGATCTTCGTACAACCTGGGAAGGTGAAGAGGATTATCCAGAAGCTGCCGAGAAGAAAAGCTCCCGGACTGGACAACCTAACCAACGAGACCCTCAAACACCTACCGCCGAAGCTCGTGGTCTCCCTCACACGGCTGTACAACGGCATATTCCGAAGTGGCCATTTCCCAACGCAATGGAAAGTCGGAAAGGTGGTGATGATTCCAAAACCCGGAAAAGATGCCAGAAAACCTGAAAGTTACCGACCAATCACACTACTGAGCACCATGTCGAAGGTGTTCGAGAAGATCGTGCTTGAACACCTGAGACCACACACTACGCCAAGGGAGGAACAATTCGGGTTCCGAGCTGGGCATTCCACCACCTTACAGGTCACCAGAATTGTGAACGAAATGGCCACCAGCCACAACAAGAAAGAATATGTCGTTGCAGTCATGCTAGACATGGAAAAAGCCTTCGACAGAGTATGGCACGAGGGTCTACTATACAAACTGGCCCAGTCCGACGCCCCAAAGAAGCTAATCCAAATAACAGAAAGCTTCCTCCGAAAACGCAGCTTCATGGTTGCAATCGAAAACGAGCTCTCAACGGAGAGACCCATACAAGCCGGAGTCCCACAAGGAAGCTGCCTCTCTCCTGTATGCTACGCCTGGTATACCGACGACATCCCTGTCGTTGGGCAGGCAAAGCTAGCACTATACGCAGATGATGCAGCCTACTTCGCCTCCTCCTACCGAGCTGAATATGCCGTTAAGCGATTGCAACCAACCCTCAACATCCTCCCAGAATGGCTCCAAAAGTGGAGACTCTCCGTAAACGTGGCGAAGACCCAGGCCATCATCACGGGAAACACGAAGCTACCGACACCCTTGAAGCTGATGGACACAGACATCCCGTGGCAGCCAGACGTCAAATATCTGGGTGTCACCATCGACAGACGCCTCAGCTTCAAGAAGCACGTCGATCAAGTGATCGGCCGGGTCAGAGGGGCGCGGAGCAAGCTCCTACCGATCCTTCAATGTCGCCTGCCGCTTCGGACCAAGATCACTATTTACAAAACGTACCTCAGATCACGGCTTACCTATGCAGCTCCAGCATGGTATCCGTATCTGAGCGTAACGAACAGAAGCCGACTCCAAGCGCAGGAGAACATCACACTCCGAAGGATCGTAGGAGCACCAAGATATGTCAGAAACGCCACTATACGGAGAGACCTGGAGATGGAGAGCACAGGGCAGTTTATAAACCGCCTCCTCTCTAACATGTTCGGAAAAGCAGACGCTTCCGAACACCAACATGTTAGAGAGATTGCCCCGCAGCACGCCAGACCACCGGAGCAACCTGGAAAAAGAAAGCCGAAGCCATACGCAAGAGAATTCACAACAGAGGGATCTTTCGACCAACCCAACTTGGCCCCATCGCTGGTGGCCGCTGCCTCGGTCGCTGATCGGTTCGCTGGGCCTTCCCCTCGGGGATCTCACCCGGCAGGGCCAGATCGCACCGAGGCAAATGGCGGCACCAACGGTGGTGACTAATGATGCCACAATACAAAAAGACCCACCCATAGTCATGGCTGGAGACAAGCCAGGGTCAGGGGGCCATGCCCCGAAACCCTATCCCCACCCCCCCTACAAGGGGTGAGAAGAAGATGACGAGAGCTCATCGTTCAGTCTACAACAGCGGTCGCCAAGGAAACAATCGGAGCTCTCGCTCGCTCGCGCACTCGGTGCTCTCCCTCTCGCACCGCCGCCGCTCGGACCCGCCCGCGTGGATTACTCTGGAATCACCGTTGTTTCATTCATCTCTACAGAATCCGAGATTTCGAATAGTAGCGCATTGGACGGCTAAGGCGATAGGCTTGCTCTATGGCTAGTACTATTCCTACTACCGAGACGACTGTACCCATGACTTTGACTGTAGGTACCAATGACCTTGAGTCGAGCGAGCCGAGCGTCGACGCAGAGCCAGGTCGACGCAGAGGAAACAATTCGTCTGTGGTAGGTACCCATAGAGCTTGCGAAAAAATGTTAAATACAACGTGTATTTAATCTTTTTTGAGAGTGAGGCTCACTAACCTGGAACACGGACATAGTTATTCAAAATAAGACTTTACACATGGTGATATGATTGAAAATAAAATACCTATAAATACGACGCGAAGCAATTCGATTTTTTTTTTCATATACTTGATTAAAAAATGGATGCACTATGAAAATAATTTGCAACGATTCAAATTGGAGGAAATAATTATTATTTACACAAAAAAATACTCGCATGTGAAATGAACCACCATCTTTTAGTCTGTTCAAGGTGTTTGATTTTTTTATAAAGACGCTGACCGCACAGGTATTGTTCCGAACGACGTTAATAGTACCTAATGATAGGGAGTAAATAAATAAATAAATAGATAAAGGATTTATAAAAAACTGAATAAAGATCACGCGGAGGAGTCCGCGGGGCGCGGGCGGAAGGGAGAGGCGAAAAAGTATAAATATACGCGCGATGGAGAGCTCATCGTTCAGTCTACAACAGCGGTCGCCAAGGAAACAATCGGAGCTCTCGCTCGCTCGCGCACTCGGTGCTCTCCCTCTCGCACCGCCGCCGCTCGGACCCGCCCGCGTGGATTACTCTGGAATCACCGTTGCTTCATTCATCTCTACAGAATCCCAGCGAAACGTACAACGAGGCCGGAAAGCTAGAATCGGAGTCCGGCAAGCACAAGTAGGCACACACAAATACAGTCCACTATCATAGACGTGCCGTGCCGATCGGATTCCGGTTCGAGCCCTGGTCCAGTACAGGTATTCATTTTTATCAGAGCTCCTTACTCGGCCATAACGATACTGCGACTGATGAAATCGATTATAGAAGTAGTTTTTATAAAAGACCTTGATTAAAAAATCATGGTCCTTGGCAGAGGGGTAAGATCCATCAAGGCGAGTCCTTTGGTTATTTTGTCAAAGGCTCTGCCACAACCTTATGGCCTGGATGGAGAAGGATTTGTCGTAGAAACTGTTTTGTGAGGCGGCATATTCAAAACCAGATTTTCTGACGAACGGAGGACACGGACAATATATACTGAAGTTAAGAATCTTGAGAATAAGCATAGTAATTGTAAGTTTAAAGAACATTTTGTTGTTTTTTTCTTTCAAATAATGTCCTAATTAATAGAAAAACTAGATTTTTGGGTTTGCGTGGCTCTGCCCTGTCCCGCTCCTATGAACGCGAAATCCTATGCTTATCCTTCTCACAAAATGGCTTCTTAGGTGTCTCCATATAAATAAATATAAATATATGTAATAGATAAATAATCTATTCCTTGGTTACCTAGTTACCTACCTTACCCTCGGAAATATAAAACCCATCTATACTAAGATGAGATCGAAAAAATCCAGAATTCAGAATATTTGACCTTATAGGATGCATTTCTGTTAACCTGTGCTGATAGTAGAAAAAAAACATTATTAACTAGTTGTTAGCATAGTTTATTAACTTATTCTAATTATTATCCTATAAAATAACGTCCGATAGGACAAATTGTTGAAACTTTTATGTTACAAGGTTCAAAAGACCAACTATGACAATATTACTGTGATATTAGAAAAAAAAACATTTTTAACTAGTAGATAGGTAGTTTATTAACTTATTCTAATTATTATCCTATAAAATAACGTCCGATAGGACAAACTGTTGAAACTTTTATGTTACAAGGTTCAAAAGACCAACTATGACAATATTACTGTGATATTAGAAAAAAAAACATTTTTAACTAGTAGATAGGTAGTTTATTAACTTATTCTAATTATTATCCTATAAAATAACGTCCGATAGGACAAACTGTTGAAACTTTTATGTTACAAGGTTCAAAAGACCAACTATGACAATATTACTGTGATATTAGAAAAAAAAACATTTTTAACTAGTAGATAGGTAGTTTATTAACTTATTCTAATTATTATCCTATAAAATAACGTCCGATAGGACAAACTGTTGAAACTTTTATGTTACAAGGTTCAAAAGACCAACTATGACAATATTACTGTGATATTAGAAAAAAAAACATTTTTAACTAGTAGATAGGTAGTTTATTAACTTATTCTAATTATTATCCTATAAAATAACGTCCGATAGGACAAACTGTTGAAACTTTTATGTTACAAGGTTCAAAAGACCAACTATGACAATATTACTGTGATATTAGAAAAAAAAACATTTTTAACTAGTAGATAGGTAGTTTATTAACTTATTCTAATTATTATCCTATAAAATAACGTCCGATAGGACAAACTGTTGAAACTTTTATGTTACA
The DNA here is from genome assembly GCA_946478455.1 of Eupithecia vulgata. Taxonomy (NCBI): domain Eukaryota; kingdom Metazoa; phylum Arthropoda; class Insecta; order Lepidoptera; family Geometridae; genus Eupithecia; species Eupithecia vulgata. Next base: position 5,339,849 of record OX297887.1, on the reverse strand, counting down.
AGGTTCAAAAGACCAACTATGACAATATTACTGTGATATTAGAAAAAAAACATTTTTAACTAGTAGATAGGTAGTTTATTAACTTATTCTAATTATTATCCTATAAAATAACGTCCGATAGGACAAACTGTTGAAACTTTTATGTTACAAGGTTCAAAAGACCAACTATGTCAACTTAAACAATATTATGATAATATTACTGTGATAGTAGAAAAAAAACATTTTTTAACTAGTAGATAGGTAGTTTATTAACTTATTCTAATTATTATCCTATAAAATAACGTCCGATAGGACAAACTGTTGAAACTTTTATGCTACAAGGTTCAAAAGACCAACTATGACAATATTATGACAATATTACTGTGATATTAGAAAAAAAACATTTTTAACTAGTAGATAGGTAGTTTATTAACTTATTCTAATTATTATCCTATAAAATAACGTCCGATAGGACAAACTGTTGAAACTTTTATGTTACAAGGTTCAAAAGACCAACTAAGTATGTCCACTTAAACAATTACTTAATTAAGTATTATTATGCAAATTTTATTCTTTATATTAGACTAAGAACTGAAGCTGAAATGCATTACAATCGTGCAGTTACATCGTTTTTAGAAAATGATAAGAAAGTGAGAGTACATCTACCTTTATCCAAAGCTACCGGAGCTATACGGTATACGGGAGTACAAAGTAACAAAATGCCTTCATGACCTTGCACTTTCGGATACAGGTCAAATAAATGGCACAACTGTAAATGACATCAGAAAAGAAAAAGTTATTGCTGACGCTAAAAATGCACTGAAAGTAATTCAATGCAATCATTTTATATTATTATACTTAAGTATTAATAATAATAAAATTGAATCAATTAAATAATAATTAATATTTTAGTCCAAAACGATCAAAATTAGGCGTTTCAGTTACTAATTGGATAGGCACTGTTTTTGTGAAATTAAGATGTTTTTTATTTTTATTAATTACTTAGCTATGTACATTAGTAACAAATCAACTGAATTAGGAACTTACTAATAAATTAACAATTCTTCAAAATATTTACTCAATAGATATATATTGCAAACATATTGTACTACATGGAATCTTAGAGATATGATTATGATCCCTTAAAGATAAAAGTGTTTCAAACATGAACCCTGCTAGGGCACAGAAATATTTAGCTAGGTGGCTTATTCTTATAATCTAACGAAATTTACTGATAACTCTAGGCACAGAAATAAAAATCATTTAAGAATAGTATTTATGCATTATCTATCCTTAATAATAATGAGATCTAATTTATTAACCTACGTACTTACCTATTAAATCAAATTGAAACTTTTAACAAAGGAATTACAAATCAAATAACTCTTGTAAGGAATAAAAACTATTTTTGATTAAGAATTTTGTGTACCTTAACTACCTACGTACGTAATACTCTAACTTTGCTGGTACGTTAGTATTTTTATACAGGGTGTTCTCGAATTAGTGTGCAATACTGAAGGTGGCAAAGCACCTGCTATATTACATTAATAATAAGTGAAAACACGATGTCGCAATCGATATTTTTTTACACCACACACACACAAACTTAATCGCTTTGTACGGTGATGTTTATACAGGGTTATTGGTAAATTAGTAACACTAGGTACGTGAACTGCAGGTTCTGACAATCATCACAAACACGTTTGTTAAAACGCTAGTTCTTAATTCTTAAACTTGGTATTGGGAATAATAGTACCCCCCTGTTCAATAGGCGTTCGTTAGACCGATTTTATTTGAAATTCAGCTTAATAACGGCTCTGCCCTTACTTAACAATGAGTATGGAAGTGGAAAATCGGTCTTTAGTAACTCGTTGGGCTCCAGACGTGTGATGTTTTTTTGCAATTATGTATCAGAGGTAGTTAATACTTTTTTTAAGACTTAAGAACTCCCGCCTTCGCAAATGTGTTAATGATGAAAAGCAGAACCTACAGTTCACGTATCACCTGTAGGTATAGAGGCAAATTGTGAAGAGAGCCGAGCCGCTGTTTTTGTGTAATAAGAATATTATTTTAGCTAGAGATATTAATATCAATATTACACCTGAATGTTGCGACGAAACTTTTCATGGCTTGCTTCCTGCGCACACGCTCCCAACGCACCAAGGTAAGGTGGTTCCTGTTTAGATCATATCATGCTTAAATCGGAACATTGTTCACTTGTACTTGTCATTAACTCCTGTATTACCGATCAACAATTCAACTTTCTTTAAATTGTAAATTATCTAAACCAAGCAGTAATCGCATTAGGTCAAAGATAAACATAAATAAACTCGAAGTGGCAATGTAGATTTTGCCTACGTTTACAATTCCGCTGATCCGCAGTTATGCATGTCTTTTGTAATAGATAATGTGAAACAAGCAATTTTAAAGAATTCGTATAATGTTTGTTTGAGTAATAAATACCATAACGTTAGGCCCTGGATCACACCAGGTCTCATTCGATGTATGAGACACCGTGACAAATTGCATTTAAAAGCCAAGTCTAACCCGAATAACTTGACTTTGCAGGTGTCGTATAAACGTTATAGTAACTTTTGTAATGACCTTTTACGTAAAATCAAAATAAACTACGACAAAACAGCACTTGAAAAAGCGGGAAATAAATAGCAAAAAAATATGGAAACATATTAAAAACATTACGTATTCGACAAAATCGCATGAGTCATCTTCTGGTTTATTGCAAACAAACTCATTGTTGTTTATTCTATTCCCAAGAACGCATGTAATACTTTTTAGTCTGTGACTGTGCAAATTGTGATCTCTTGTCTCTTTACTTCCATCCATCCAACCTCTATCATGGATTTAGACAGCCTTTTTGTTTTTTTTTTCATTTGCTTAAAAAACGACTGTGCAGTCGGATGGGACAATATCACAATTTAATTACTAAAACAATTTAAGCACATTTTTATTCCCCCATTGACACACATCTTTAACAAATGCTTATCTTCTGGTATTTTCCCAGCATGTTTGAAAAAAGCAATAGTTGTCCCTGTATACAAATCTGGCAGTAGGTACTAAAGGCCAAGTCACAAATTATAGACCAATTTCTTTACTATCATCCCTATCCAAAATATTAGATTATTATATTAATAAAGAGTTGGTGAATTATTTGGAGGATAAATTTATTTTTTCTAAGAGTGAATTTGTTTTATGTGACCAAAAATGTCCACTGCCGATGCTGTACATAACCTGACCAACTATATCGTTCAAGAACTGGATAAAGGAAAACACACACTAGGAAATTTTCCTCGACCTTGCTAAAGCTTTTGATACAGTTTCAATACCTATTCTTTTGCGCAAGCTGAATCTTCTAGGAATCAGAGACACTCAGTTAAGGCTCTTTAAAAGCTACCTAGAACAACGCACTCAGTGTGTGAGAGTTGACAGTGTCCTAAGCGATGAGCAGGAAAATTGATGTTTTGGGGTCCATTTTAGGTCCGACCCTTTTTTTAATATACAGTGGTGGTCATATAATTAGAAACACTTCATATGAATTATGAAAGTTTGAAGTCCATGTCTTTTTAATAATCATGCAAAAATATAGCTACTCAATTTAGAATACTCATAGAATACATTAAAAAAACAAAACTATCTAAACTTCATCATAAAAAGAGTTTAAAGCATACCTACATAGCTTATTTTCTGTTACTGGCCTCGCGTCAACTAGGCAAATAATTGTTAATTTGCACATCGACCAAGAATGGACTAACAGGAGAATAGCTAATATCTATATATGGTAGGTATAGCTGTCTATATATGGTATAGCAGATCTATATATATGGTATAGCTATATATTATGGTAGTGAAATATGAAAATAGATAAAATTTCCGAACTTGCATCGTATGTTACACTTACAGCTCATAAGGACACATAATGTGTTTGTTATAGTCAGATGAATATGCCGTTCAAAGTATTGTGACGCCTTCACCCCGGTTGACCTTAGTCAAATGTTTCTTTTGACATGGACAAATAATTGTAAAAGTCTTCTTCTCGTTATTTTGTAAGTTACCTACATCAAAATAATGGTTGAAAAATTCACCGCGCAGTTTTCTGTATCTATAAAGTGTATTATGTGGTCTACGTTTCTTTTCTTCAATGTCATTTGCAATCTTCAAAGCAATATTGCCCGACAGCAAAAACTGTGCCTCTGTGTAAAGAGCCATTGTACAACAATGACGTGTTTGTGTTGCGACGCCGCCGCGCCGTACGACGCCATCGCACGATGGACTTCGCGCGATCTATTAGGACACCCATTGGGTCATCGCACGACCACTTTGAGCTATGTCGATAACCTTGGTTCTCTGTCGGATGTATTCGTTGCGAATCCTATCCTTCAGAGAAACTCCGAGCATAGCTCTCTCCATAGCTCGCTGAGCGACTTTAAACTGGTGGACCAGCCCTACCGTGAGTGTCCACGTCTCAGCTCCGTAGGTCATGACGGGTAGGACGCACTGATTGAAAACTTTTGTTTTCAAGCATTGCGGTATGGATGACGAGAAGACTCGACGTAGTTTCCCAAACGCTGCCTAACCTAGCTGGATCCTCCTCTTGGCCTCCTTCTCAAAATTGTGTAGATTTTAGACTTTTTTTGAAATATTTCAAAAAGTATAAAACATACAGAAATTTCAAAAACTGTTGAAATGTACAAAACGTTTCAGTTGATACCCTATTTGCCCCCTAGATATCTTTTGAAATTTTAACATCACACTTTGTAGGTAGGTAAGTAATACTGGAAATATTCATTTTCATTTATTTATATATTTTGTTCTTGAAATCAGTAATGGCGCACGAAATATATCATTATTTCAAATTTCAAGTTAATAGCTGCAGTAGTTACTGAGATATTCAAGAAAGAGCGGGGACGGACAGAGCGAGACCATACCTACCTAAACCGATCTCGAAATCCTAAAAAAGGTTTGATAACTTATATTTATCTGTGATGGCAGGTCAAAAACCTCCATCAGTGTTGTGCACTAATTTGAAAATATCCTGTTATATTGTTGTTCTTGTTACATTAACGAGGTCAAGTTTACACTCGCAAAGCATATATTCGTCCCCCAGGATTTGTTTTATTTTAAATTCAGAGGTCCTGTAAATGCAAATATGATTCTCATGTTGGGGGTTCTTCTTACTCGGACAATGAGTACTATTCCAGCTAATCTTGAAAATACCCTCGGATTCAGCCTTATTTATATAACTACCAGGAGCAATTACATCTATTATACGATTGGATTGATTACAAACAGCAAACGCCTCAAGACAAACATACGGTATGGTTGGGTCATTATTCATATGCCATATTATTAGATCCTCTACTCTAGCTGACCCAGGATCATAATAATAACTGGAAGGATGAAAAGGAGCTGCACATGAAAAATTTTTTTCAAACCTGAAACGAACAGTAGCCTTGTCTCGGAAATCAAAATCTTCACAATCAGTTTTAGTCTTGGTAGTAGTTGTGGTCGGTGTGGTAGTAGATGCGTTTGTCGGGGTTGTGCTCATTTTGCTTGAAGATGTGGTTAGTTTTATTGTAGTCAGCTCAATTGTTTGTTGCGGGGCGTTTGTTGTGGCCTTATTTGCTTGAATGCCGTATTTGACAAGCCAATAAGCGAAAAAAAATGTTATGGTGAGTAAAAGGCCGAAACTGAAGACGGACCTTGGAGATCTAATTCTGTTCCTCACATGACGGCGCCGCCGGCCGCTTTCTAACATTTGGAAAACGGAGCGAACTCGCTTCGATGCAGTTGCAAACGCCGGTTCTCCGCTCTCAACCAGCTCCATCAATGCAACGTGATGCGCGCGAGCTGCTCTCTCTGCAATGGTAGTTGGAGGTGTTGGGGGCTCAGGATCCATTTTCGTTGTAGGTACGTATCTATACTTAACTTTATCCAATACAAGTAATTAAAAAAAATTACAAAGGGAAAAAATCACTTGACAAGTCGTTCGCTGAAAAGTCTAGATTTTCAGTCCATTCAGTCTACCAAAGAGAATAAAACCACTCCATTAGTCTACGGCTGGAGTAAAGATTTCAGAATATTCTTTATATAAATTAATGACAGTTGTTTATTAAACCGATTCAAAGAGTAGGTACATACCTATCTACCTAAGGCCCATTCCATTCATCCTTTGTCCAACGTCACATTTGGTCAATGAACTTGGATGACTTTTAAAACTTTCGCGATTTGATAACATATTTAAGATTATGCGATCGCTGTAACGCGGTTGAAACGTTGGGGAAAAGAAAGCAAAAGGTACGCGATAAATACCCGATAAATAATCTTAAAATAACTTGGATGACTTCATCCAATTTACTAGCAACACCGTTATTTGATCAAAGATTTGGATACTACTTTCTGCCCGCGCCTTCGCAGTTTCGCACGCGTTGTTTTTATGAAAACGTTTACTGGTTAACTATTTCCCATGGAAACTGAAGTTTTATGGGTTTAACACTTTCATGGCTGACAACACAGAGTGCGATATGCGGATCACTCGCGCGACGGCGCGCCCCTGCGGGTCGCACCGCCGACGCTAGCAGTGATCGTGTTAATTGTAGCCTATGGTCAATGGTGTAGGTATTTCAGCGATGGAGCTACGCGTATACAATTCTAGCCCGATTTGTTGAAAAGTTTTGGTGTAAAGAAGTAATAATCATCAATCCAAATCCAAACTACAACATTTTAATATGTGTGATGTGATGTTATTTCATTTGAAATCAACTACCTACCTATACGCAAATCTTAGTAATCTTGGACAAAAATATTGGATGAGTGGAATAGGCATTCATCCAAGAACTTTGATCAAAATATTGAACAAAGAAATTGGATAAGTGGAATGGGCACCCTACGTAAAATTATCTACTCACCTCGGTAATCGGTAGATATTGTACCTACATGCAGATAAGGGCGGGATCACACGATCGTCGCGCAACCACTAGTGGCCAAGCACGAGTGTAAAGGGGTATCTAACTATCATCATCATCAGCCTATATTAGTCCACTGCTGGACATAGGCCTCCCCTAATAAGCGTCATAGAGCAATATATTTTTTTACTATGTAAGAGAAAAATATCAACAATTATATTCTTGAGATAGCTTAGGCAAAAAGCAGCCGGTAAATTTTTCGACTTTTTTCAGAATAGGTACCTATTTCAAAGAGGTATGAAACCTACAGAAATTTCAAAAACTGTTTTGAAATGTACAAACCGATACCTTTCATACAACTTGGGCAGGTGGTCCATAAGTCTGTCTTGAAATTTCTACATCAGAATTTGTGCAGAAAATTTACATTTTTTATGTTTTATATAAGTATAATATATTTTCTTTAAATAAGTAATGGCGCACGAAATGTATTAGGTATTGTTTTAAATTGCAAGATAATAAACTGCAGTAGTTACTGAGGTATTCAAGAAAGATCGGAACTGATCTCGAAACCCTAAAAATGGATAGTGGAGGCTAAATTTGCCCAAGCGTTTTCCGGTGAAACTATTAGATACTAATTAGAAATTTATTGGCACCAGGATAAGAACGTCATTTTTGCCTATAAACTTCTATGCGTTCTTGACAGACTTTATTTCTGATATCTGTGGTTCTTGACAATAATACCATAGGAGCTATATATATACTTATATAGTTCCGTAGCAAATGGATGTGGGCAAAAATCAGAAAATGAAGGTAAATTTGCCAGTCATCAAAATATTAAATTACTTGACATTGTGTGTAGATAAGACTGAATTGATTGTGTTCTTGAGTGGAAACCGCGACTCGGCAAACGTAGTATAGGACGCTCTCCGACCAGATGGGATGACGATTTACGAAAGACTGCTGGCAGATGCTGGATGCGGCAAGCTGAAGACAAGGCGCTATGGCGTTCATTAGGGGAGGCCTATGTCCACCAGTGGATCTGATGATGAAGATTGAATTTACCATTGTGATGTAGGTAATTCTATGATCAGCCAAGCTATCCCTAGATATAAAGAAGCCATACCATACGAATAAATTTATTGAGTAAATCAACATAGTAAGTAGTAAAAAATCGGGCAAAATTTGAGCGTACAAAAATAGTGTGTGACTCCGCCAAACGAAATGGTTTTTTTGTCTATGCACGAAACGTAGGTATCGACGAGTGTGTGACTCCGCCTGAGGACTCTCCGCCATACGAAATGGTTTTATTGTCTATGCACGAGACGATGTGTGTGTGATTCCGCCGGATCCAAGAAGCTTTTATTCTATATGCATCTTGGCCGGATCGAATATCCGAAACTAGGCTTTGTGTGCGTTACCCCACAAACGATCAAGGGGTATAGTTATTTCTTCCGTCCACGCCCCATGTGAAGGAAAAGTATCTTCTAGAGAATGAATTGAGTTCTTTATAATAATTAGCGTCATCGCTTAGATAATTTATTAACATAAATTATCTATTACTATTAACATAATATATTAACATAATGGTAGTGTTTCTGTTGGCACAAAACCTAAACTAGCCTAAAATTGTTGCCCTCTTTTTTTTCGATTGAAAGAAATGCGACCTAGGTTTCTTTTCTGCTGGCATGCATTGTCATTGGACGAACGAAGGTAATAACAATGCTGGACAATCCACATGTCACCATCTAGCCCCAAGCTAAACAGAGCTTGTGTTATGTATTGACGACCTCTGTGGCGCGGTGGACGAAGGTCTGCCTGCGACGCAGGAGGTTGCGGGTTCGATTCCCGCCTCGGGACAAATGTGTTTACGATCTGCAGACATTTGTTCAGGGTGTTCTGGTCGTTTTCTATGAATAATAAAAATTATTTATCTAAGTAATGTATTGTATTATGTATATCAGTTATCTAGTACCCATAACACAAGCTCTGCTTAGCTTGGGGCTAGGTAATGTTGTGTGAATTGTCCAGCATTATTTATTTATGGGTACTAGGTGACTGATAGGTACGTAATAAAATACATAACATAGATAGATATATTTTACTGTACATAAAATATGCAGAACACCCGAAACAAATATACAGATTGTACAAATATTTTCAGATCGTACAAACATTTGTCCCAAGCCGAGAATCAAAGCCGCATCCTCCTGCGTCGCAATAAGTTGAAAATAACCTGCACAAAACCAGAACAAACTATACAGCTCGACCGGTAACGATCAGCCTGGACGCCCTCAAAGAAAACAACAAAATTTAATATATTTTGTACACTTTATTCTATCATTTAACGAATCTACATAAAATATACAACAGAGCTATGGCAGAACCATAAAACAATAACATAAATACAATAGACAGCGCATCAGCATTGCCATACAGCGGGCAATGCAGCCAGCGTCTTGGTCACGCGCGTGGCTGGTATTGATATGGATCAGTTGAGCTACCTGTAGATTGTTTGCAACAGTTTGCAGATAGCTTAATTGTTTCTACTGTAAATACTAGTTCTAATTTAAATTTATTAAATAAATTATATTTTGTAAATATAAAATCATATATAATATGATAAAAGCCAAACTGAATCTATACTAGTAAATATAAAGAGGTAAAGTTTGTAAGGTAATCTCTGGATCTACTGAACCGATTCTGAAAATTCTTTTATCAATAGAAAGCCACGTTATTTGCGAGTGTCTAAAGCTATATAATAATATACTATAAAAATATCCGCCCCGGCTTCACTCGGGTGCTATATTATGCATGTATTAAACATATAAAGCTTCCTCTTGAATCACTCGATCTGTTAAAAAACCGCATCAAAATCCGTTGCGTAGTTTTAAAGATCTAAGCATAGGGACAGACAGACAGCGGGGAACGACTTTGTTTTATACTTCTTCTTGTGTCGTTTCCCCATTAATCCCAGTAATGGTCGTGACCCATTACGGAAGCAGCTTCTTCTTGACGATATCGCGCCATCTGCTCCGGCGCACAGCGACATGTATCGCTTCTGACATTTTCATTTTTTATTGTTTTATACTATGTAGTGATAAATCTACCCGTGCGAAGCCGGGCCGGGCCGCTTGTATACAATATTTGTAAACATTGCGCCCGCACTTAACATAAAATTTACTTTCTTGACGATTTTCACACTAGTCGATTTCAGCTATTTCCTAAAATGCATAACGCTGACAATATTTTTCCCGAACTCCTTGCCGAAAACAAAATTAGGATTATTGTTTTCATTCATAGTTTACAAACATTATAAAAAAGTAATCATGAAAAATTATTTAATTTAATTAGGTTTCCATTAATAATAGGGTATATGCATGTAATTTCAAAAAAGCGGATTATTGTATTTGTAATATATACATGATCTTTGTAGTGAAATTTATTGCTTGAAGTAGGTGTTTTAAGCCAATCGCAACAATTCTAAACGTGACGTCACCATTCACCGTCTTGTCATGAAGCTTTTAGCTATCTAGGATATCTTTTTTGAAAGAAGAAAAGAAATAAAATAAGTCATTAGATTAAACAATGAACATGACGGTTATTATCATTTATTGCTTTATAATTGTTTGAAGGAACAGAAGAACTTTAAGATCGACCTCAGTGGCGCAGCGGGCGAGAGTCTGCCTGCGACGCAAGAGGTTGCGGGTTCGATCCCCGCCTCGGAACAAATTTGTGTACGATCTGCAGAAATTTGTTCCGTTGGTCTGGGTGTTTTCTATGTATAATAAAAAATATCTATCTATGTAATGTATAATATTACGTATATCAGTTATCTAGTACCCATAACACAAGCTCTGCTTACCTTGGAGCTGGATAATGCTGTGTGAATTGTCCAGCATTTTTTTTTTTTTTTTTTTTTTTTTTTTAAGATGACAAAATTAACGGTGACGTCACAGAAAAAGAGCAGCGTTTATCACCTGAAATTGAGTGCAGTTTTATTTTTAGTTTTTTTGTTTAATCATTTATAAATTTGTGGGTGTTAATTTTCTTTCGGTTATGAAGTGACATACATATTTAATCAATTAATAATAATTTAATAATAAAAAAACTATGCATATATCCTATTGTTCAAATTAGGTCTAGAGCCTAGCTAACCTGTTCAGCGACCTAGGTTTATCTTATTTGTGAACGATTTTCTAAAATCTTAAATTTATTAATTGAAATTTAGTGAGCAGATGGCTGTGAGCTTTATCAGACGCTTAAGGTAGTACTGAAGGGTGTAACAAGCTTTATATTAGAAAATAAACATAGAGCCATCCAAGTAAAATTCGGAAGATAGGGCTCGTTTTCGAAGCAATAATCAACAAATGGTCTGTGTGTTGTGTTATAACATAACGCAAAACACACGCTTTCTCCATGTATACCTAATGAATAACAAAGAGGGATAGACGTACCTAAACCGAAGTGCGACCGAGACAAATAATCCCATGCTAATTCTCTAGCTACAAATAGTTTCAGCAGGGCTTTTCACAATGACTCGGAATGGAACCGAGGCTCGGAATATCGAAAACAGATACGCGCGAAATTTAAATATTTTAGCGGTTATAGATATTTTCTGCGTTCTACAAGAAATTAAACTATCAGAAATGAAATTTTCCACAAATCGTAAACATAATTTATGAACCCATGTTACAATAAAGTATAAAATAATAGAGCAATAGGTAATTTATGTTGATTTTTATTAATAAATCTCTTTTAATAATAATTGCTCCAAAAGTATATATAAATCGAAATTTGTCAAAACATAGGTTTATAGAAAACGTTTAACTTTTGTAAAACTTCTTTTCTGGTAGTTTAATTTCTTTCAGAACGAAGAAAATATGAAAAACGGCTAAAATATTTGAATTTCGCGCCTATCTGTTTTTAATTCCGAGCCTAGGTTTGATTCCGAGCCATCGTGAAATACCCTACTACTAACAAAGCGCACCGTATCATTTTTCACTCGTAAGTACAACAAAACGAAAGAAGCCTGAAATCTCAATCAACATCGGGAATAATTACTATCAATTAATTTACTTAAGGTGGCCCCGAACCTCTAAGCTCCCATACAAACGTACTTTTCGATTCATTTGGAAACTACGTCCCCGATTTTTATTAAATTTTGCATACATAATTGGATAAGAAATCGCTATGTTTGTATCGTTTTAGTTTTTCAATATACATAATCATCATTAAATGAGAGCGAATGTAAAAAAACCGCTTGAAAATGGGTAAAAATTAATTTTCGCTCTTACGTAATGATGATTATGTATTTCGAAAAACTAAAACAATACAAACATAGCTATTCCTTATCCAATTATTTATGCAAAATTTAATAAAAATCGGAGACGAAGTTTCCAAATAAATCGAAAAGTACGTTTGTATGGGAGCTTAGATGTTCGGGGCCACCTTAAGTATTTTATGTTCTAAAATATGAGAATAATTCAAAACCGGTGATATCTTAAACAAATAATGAATTTATAAGAGTACCGAGTTATATTAACATGACTGAAATTATGTCTGAATGTGTGTCATATAAGAATTTAAGTATCAAAAACATTTAAAAATACAAATTAGCAAAGGTCGATAATGATTATGAGGAATAATAATAAGTTTCCAAACAATAATTAAGAAAATCCTAAAAAATGTAAAATTTTAAGTTATGCCCCATTTTGATTTCGTGCTAGAGATAGGTCAACGACCTGTTGCCAAGCTATCTGGCACCGAGTATACCTTGTTATGCAATTAGCGTCCATGGAAATTTCTAAATCAGGGATTAAAAGCGATGAATTTAAGGTAAGTGTTTAAAATTTTGAAATATTATAGCTTGCAGTGCGCTCCCTTTCGGGGTATCTTCATAAACGGTTTCGGATGAGGGTAGAGCGGGCGACATGTCTTGAATTCCACTAGATCTGTTATCTTAACAGGCTGAAAAAAAAACAAATGTTAAGGTTTTTAAAAATAACAAGTACAAAAATTAACTAACCTCCGAATACTCACGCATCTCAGATTTAAGCACGTCTCCAGTGACAGATTTTCATTGAATTGAAAATTGAAGATTGATTTGAATGAGAAAATTTGTCGTAAAATCGCAACTTGAGACGTTCTTATATCAGAATTGCGTTTGAGTATTCGGGCGTAGGAATATCAATCAATAAAGAGTTTTGTATTGTATTGTATCAAATTATTTATATATTAATTATTCCAAGTAGCAGTCTTAATTATGCCCAACAATTAGGTATTGCAAGTTTTCTGTCCGTCTATCAACCCTCTTTTCTCAAACGCGTAGAGGTATCTAGTTGAAATTCACATCATATACTCAGTTTCGCTACCTCTTGGAGCCGCGATATAAATCAAACTTCTAACTCAACGTAATCAAAAGTTACAGACATTTATGTATGACCAAATACTTTGAAATTTCCTAGGGAATCACATGCACACAAAACCTATAGGGCACTTCCCATTTACCTAGAATCATGAAATTTGACAAGTCGCAAGGTCTTAGAGCACAAGTAAAGGAAAAAAATCCAAAAACCGGAAATTTGTGGTTTATTACCAAAAAAAAATGTTTATTCTCTCCTTGGACCGAAAACCTATAGGGTACTTCCCGTTGAAATGAAATAAGTTCCCAAAAATTTTCGACTTCGGCGGGTCTCGAACCCGCACCCCACCCTTAGTACGGGTGTGCTCTAACCAACTAAGCCACGAAGTCTCTGTCGGTTTTCGTCGAAAATCTTTGAGACCTCTTACGGACTGTAGCGCAAGTGACTCCACCTACAGAGAAAACATTAAAGTTTCCAATGTTCAAAGACTAAAGTTACATTTAGTTCGTTTGACGTTTGTGTTGCCGTTGCTAAATTCTAAGGATTTTTGCTATAGTGCTTACCCGCACTCTGGGCATCTCTAAGAAATGAAATAAGTTCCCAAAAATTTTCGACTTAGGGTAATATACAATAACAAAAATCCTTACTTTCCGTTGAACTGGAGTCATGAAATTTGACAAGTCGCAAGGTCTTATAGCACAAGTAAAGGGAAATATCCGAAAACCGGAAAGTTGAAGATAAAATTAAAGATTTTTTTATCTTGCTAGTGAAAAAAATCATGCTATTTGGCAAGAAACAAGAACACACACTACAAACTCTTAACACTTTCATGGCTGAAAACACAGTGCGATCTGCAACTCCGTGTAGCGACGGCGCACCCCCCTGCGGGTCGCACCGCCGACGCTAGCAGTGATCGTGTTCATTTTACGATCCAGAGGCGGCGACGTTTCCAACGTGAGCGAAAACTTTTGTCAGTTCTTAAGACAGAAGCACTACCTTTCATCTATACTAATATTATAAAGAGGAAAGATTTGTTTGTTTGTTTGTATAGAATAGGCTCTGTAACTACTGGACCGATTTGAAAGTCTTTCATCATTAAAATCCTACATTATCCCTGATGACCCTGATAATTTGTTAGAATTGAATAGGCTCCAAAAATACTGGACTGATTTGAGTCTTTCATCATTAGAATCTTACATTATCCCTGATTACCCTGATGATTTGTAAGAATTGAATAGGCTCCGGAACTACTGGACCGATTTGAAAGTCTTTCATCATTAGAATCTTACATTATCCCTGATGACCCTGATAATTTGTTAGAATTGAATAGGCTCCAAAAATACTGGACTGATTTGAGTCTTTCATCATTAGAATCTTACATTATCCCTGATTACCCTGATGATTTGTAAGAATTGAATAGGCTCCGGAACTACTGGACCGATTTGAAAGTCTTTAATCATTAGAATCCTACATTAACCCTGATGACCCTGATAATTTGTTAGAATTGAATAGGCTCCAAAAATACTGGACTGATTTGAGTCTTTCATCATTAGAATCCTACATTATCCCTGATGACCCTGATAATTTGTTAGAATTGAATAGGCTCCAAAAATACTGGACTGATTTGAGTCTTTCATCATTAGAATCTTACATTATCCCTGATTACCCTGATGATTTGTAAGAATTGAATAGGCTCCGGAACTACTGGACCGATTTGAAAGTCTTTCATCATTAGAATCTTACATTGTCCCTGATGACCCTGATAATTTGTTAGAATTGAATAGGCTCCAAAAATACTGGACTGATTTGAGTCTTTCATCATTAGAATCTTACATTATCCCTGATTACCCTGATGATTTGTAAGAATTGAATAGGCTCCGGAACTACTGGACCGATTTGAAAGTCTTTCATCATTAGAATCCTACATTATCCCTGATGACCCTGATAATTTGTTAGAATTGAATAGGCTCCAAAAATACTGGACTGATTTGAGTCTTTCATCATTAGAATCTTACATTATCCCTGATTACCCTGATGATTTGTAAGAATTGAATAGGCTCCGGAACTACTGGACCGATTTGAAAGTCTTTCATCATTAGAATCTTACATTATCCCTGATGACCCTGATAATTTGTTAGAATTGAATAGGCTCCAAAAATACTGGACTGATTTGAGTCTTTCATCATTAGAATCTTACATTATCCCTGATGACCCTGATGATTTGTTAGAATTGAATAGGCTCCGGAACTACTGGACCGATTTGAAAGTCTTTAATCATTAGAATCCTACATTAACCCTGATGACCCTGATAATTTGTTAGAATTGAATAGGCTCCAAAAATACTGGACTGATTTGAGTCTTTCATCATTAGAATCCTACATTATCCCTGATGACCCTGATAATTTGTTAGAATTGAATAGGCTCCAAAAATACTGGACTGATTTGAGTCTTTCATCATTAGAATCTTACATTATCCCTGATTACCCTGATGATTTGTAAGAATTGAATAGGCTCCGGAACTACTGGACCGATTTGAAAGTCTTTCATCATTAGAATCTTACATTATCCCTGATGACCCTGATAATTTGTTAGAATTGAATAGGCTCCAAAAATACTGGACTGATTTGAGTCTTTCATCATTAGAATCTTACATTATCCCTGATTACCCTGATGATTTGTAAGAATTGAATAGGCTCCGGAACTACTGGACCGATTTGAAAGTCTTTCATCATTAGAATCCTACATTATCCCTGATGACCCTGATAATTTGTTAGAATTGAATAGGCTCCAAAAATACTGGACTGATTTGAGTCTTTCATCATTAGAATCTTACATTATCCCTGATTACCCTGATGATTTGTAAGAATTGAATAGGCTCCGGAACTACTGGACCGATTTGAAAGTCTTTCATCATTAGAATCTTACATTATCCCTGATGACCCTGATAATTTGTTAGAATTGAATAGGCTCCAAAAATACTGGACTGATTTGAGTCTTTCATCATTAGAATCTTACATTATCCCTGATTACCCTGATGATTTGTAAGAATTGAATAGGCTCCGGAACTACTGGACCGATTTGAAAGTCTTTCATCATTAGAATCCTACATTAACCCTGATGACCCTGATAATTTGTTAGAATTGAATAGGCTCCAAAAATACTGGACTGATTTGAGTCTTTCATCATTAGAATCTTACATTATCCCTGATTACCCTGATGATTTGTAAGAATTGAATAGGCTCCGGAACTACTGGACCGATTTGAAAGTCTTTCATCATTAGAATCCTACATTATCCCTGATGACCCTGATAATTTGTTAGAATTGAATAGGCTCCAAAAATACTGGACTGATTTGAGTCTTTCATCATTAGAATCTTACATTATCCCTGATGACCCTGATGACTTGTTAGAATTGAATAGGCTCCGGAACTACTGGACCGATTTGAAAGTCTTTCATCATTAGAATCCTACATTATCCCTCATGACCATCAGGGATAATGTAGGATTCTAATGCCTATCCAATGTAGGAATCTAATGAGGACCATAGGCTGTTGCCTATGTTCAGGGTATGTATACACTATAGAATAAGAGCGAATGAACTTATACAGCCATGCGAAGCCGGGGCGGACCACTAGTCACTAATAAAATATAATCACCCGTTTGCTAGAATCCGTGGATTCTTCTTTTTTCTCTTTAGCTTCGTCCTTAACGCTTTCACTGCCCGCGCCTCCTTCCGCCGTGGAAATAATGTACACTGATATTTTCCTTCTTTCTTCTGAGACGCCGCTTATGTGTGTCTGTTAAATAAGCGTTAAATAAATAAATAATGATGGACAATGTACCACACTGTTACCAGCCCTAGTGTTATGGGTACTAGATAACTGATATACATAATATATTACAATAAACAGATAGATATTTTTTTATATACCTAGAAAACGACCAGAACACCCTGAACAAATGTCTGCAGATCGTACACACTTTTGTCCCGAGGCGGGAATCGAACCCGCAACCTCCTGCGTCGCGTCGCAGGCAGTCCTTCGCCCACCGCGCCACAGAGGTCGTCTAAGCGTTATATAATAATATGATTGTATGGATGTTTGTTACCGCTTCACGCAAAAACTACTGAACGGATCATGCTGAAATTTTGCATAGATGTTTCCATGGAATAGAAATGACCTTTAAGGCCTATACTCCCTCAAATCAACTTTATATCTTTCAAAGTACTAAATATATAACTTTGAAATTTATACAGCGATATTAGCAAATTAGTAGCACTACGTAAACTGCAAGTTCTGCCCATCGTCGCAAACACGTTTGTGAAGACGCCAGGTCATTAAGACCTTATACTTGGTATTGGTAATAGATCTAACGAAGATTCAGCTGCCCACGTAGTCCTGGAATGCGAGGGGGTAATGGCGCAAAGACACAAAATCCTCGACCACCCGAGGTCACTCCGTGAAGCCTGCGAAGACCCCAGGAAGATTCTGCGCTTCTGGCCGGAGCTAGGCTGGCTAAGCTAGCAAAACAACCACGCACAGTGGACCAATCCGAGTCTCAGTGCGGAAGTGTGTGTGTGAATTATTATTTTTTAATATTTATTTATTTATTACCTTGAAAAAGTCAATCAATTCTTGTTTCGTGATATTGTTGAGTTGTTCCACCTCTATTTTCTGACGGTCGAAGTTGTACATCTGTAAAAGAAAAGTATACTTTTTTAATTTTGTAGCTGGTGTGGTAAAAATATAAGAATTAAATATAAGAATTAAGAGGCCTGCGGATGATGATTTGCCCATACAAACGTCAAAATCAAAATAATTTGTAATTCAAGCATATTTCCACCATATCATGTTGTTTTTCGTATAAGAATAGTATTTATCTAGGTCCCTGGATGTTTTTTTCTTA
The DNA here is from genome assembly GCA_946478455.1 of Eupithecia vulgata. Classification (NCBI taxonomy): domain Eukaryota; kingdom Metazoa; phylum Arthropoda; class Insecta; order Lepidoptera; family Geometridae; genus Eupithecia; species Eupithecia vulgata. Next base: position 5,321,683 of record OX297887.1, on the reverse strand, counting down.
ATAATAAACACCTATAATGAAATATAAGCTAAAGTAATGCAAAATGCGATTTTGCATAACTTTACGTCAATAACGACATGTTTGCGTCCTATTTGTTTTGTATTAAAAACAAAAATATCTTACGTTTTGTTTGAGAAGGAACATAGCTTACATTGTCTAGTTACAGAATAACAACACCATGTCGAAAATACAAAAAGTTTTCAGTTATCATTTTTGGTATTACGGAACACAATAATTCACTAATTGAAGTTGCGAGCAGCTGTCGCCTTAAGTGGTTTTTTTCTTCTACAACGCGTTTACATTACGTACATTTTTTAGATCTTATCGGAGAAAATTTAGCGTGGAATTATTACCAAATATTTTTATACTTTTATATTTTTTTTTATTGACATACATTATGGTGATTCTGTTACCCAAATGATGATGCTGTTACCTGAGTGATGATGCTGTTACCTGAGTGATGATGCTGTTACCTGAGTGATGATGCTGTTACCTGAGTGATGATGCTGTTACCTGAGTGATGATGCTGTTACCTGAGTGATGATGCTGTTACCTGAGTGATGATGCTGTTACCTGAGTGATGATCTCTGACCAGAGTTGACTAGCTCTGCTCGTCATCCGTTTGGGTTTCTCCAACTTTTGCGCCGCGAGCGCCGAGCGGTGCTTCGCGAACTCCATGTCTGGCATTTCTTCGAGAAACTCCTGTAAGTGGTAAATAAAATAAATAAAGCTGGAGAATTCACACCCCAAGCAAAGCAGCTTGTATTATAGATACTTAACTAGATGACTGTTATACATAATTACAATTCATCTATAATATAAAAATGAATCGCAAAATGTGTTGGTAAGCGCATAACTCAACAACGCCTGGACCAATTTGGCCAAATCTTTTTTTAAAATGTTCGTTGAAGTTCAAGGATGGTTTAGAATTTATTATTGCTGGAAAAACCCTAAAAATAGCCCTTCTTTTTCCCATACAAATGATTTGTATACGTAGGCACAAAAACTGCCACATTACAAATCTTTTTGACAGGACGAAGTCTGTCGGGTCAGCTAGTTAAATATATAAATATTTTTGTATACATTACTACACTGGCCTGCAAAACTAAGTATCAAACTTTTAAAATTTAATTTTTTTCTAAACTATAGAAGTTGGAGATTTAAAAGAAAACGTTTTATAGCCAACTGTGCATGACAGAAAGACCCTAGGATTAGAGACTTGAACCGCTTGCACAACGATAATTAACTTCCTTAATTTTGATTAGTGAGTTGTCAAACTGTTGCGGCAGTGTGCCCAACAGTAAGTTAAGTTAGCTATAGTGAGCTGAGTAGAAGCTAAGGGTTGTTCCCCTAAAGCTTCAAGCTGATAAGAGGGTTGATCCCCGGAGGGAATTTAAACAACCGAGCTAGTTGAATGACTGTAAGTAAGTGTTTATTGAAGCGTGATTTAGAACTAAGTAAATTACAAGATCACGTAGAAACGTGCTATTAATATATTCCGCATTCCTCTAGCTAGCTAAATCTGTACGGCTCGTACAAACCATACAAATACGTCAAAGTTAATCAAAATTAGACTTTTAAATATTGTTGTGCAAGTGGGGCTAAGAATATAAATAAGTTAGCCTGTATATGTAAATTGTATAAGAGCTAAGAATAAACTCGCTGTTCCCACAACTAGGCTACACAAGATTAATGTATCTTTTAAAGAACACTTCTACAACAAAACTCCAAGTGAGTTGCAAAAATTATCAATAAATAAACTCAACTCGAAAACTAACACCCTAACAAGGTAAAGGTTTCTTGTTCGCTTCTTTACTTTACCTTAAAAAGAATGAAGTGGACAAAAAGTCAAAGTGATCACTTTATATCCTAGTTTTACTTATGTAATCTGAGTTTTTGTGACGTGTCCAAGAGTCCTGTAAGGTCTAAAATAAATAAAGCACTTTGAATTTTGAATTAGGGTTTTAAAGAAAAAGTTTTTGCTCAACACAGCGTATAGCGGGGCGGGGCATTGAATTGTGGTTTTTTAGAAAATTCGTCAGTTAATCACAACCAGCTAAATTCAGTTTTTCAATAAAGCCTCATGGTAGGAAACAGTTGCCAGAGCTATATACAAGCCCCCTACAAGTGTCTGCAAGTTACCTTGTCTCGAGTGTTTCAATCCCCCCCCGCTAGTATATACAGTCCACATAGATAGTTAATTTTTTTTTAAATAATGGTGGACAATTTTTTTCACGCGGCATTGCCTATTCCGAAGCTAAGCAGAGCTTGTGTTACGGGTACTAACTAGATTACTGATATACATAATATAATACAATACATAAATAGATATTTTTCATTATAAACATAAAACGATCAGAACACCCGGAACAAATGTCTGCAGATCGTACACGTTTGTCCCCAGGCGGTAATCGAACCCGCAACCTCCTGCGTCGCAGGCAGACCTTCGCCCATCGCGCTACAGAGATCGTCAAATAGACAAGTCAACAGACAGATAGATTTTCGAATTTATAATATTACTGGTCTGCGGACGATGATTTGCCCATACAAAAATATTACCAAAATGATTTGTAATTCGAGCATATTTCCAACATATCATGTTGTTTTTCGTATTCGAAGTTTTTATTAGACTGCGATATCTTCGCAGATGGATGGAAGAGTTTAATGTTGGTATGCCTGAGGTTTTGCGAGAGTGATGATGATGAATGAAAGGATGCTTGTTTGATTAGTTATTTTAGTTTGTATTAGTTTAATTTATTGTAATATTATCATGAAAAACTTATTTTATAATTTCAATTAATTTATTTGCCTAATTAATTTAAAAAAAAAATTATCTGAGCGTCTGGTCGAAGCGACGCGTGACCCGAGAGCTGGTGAGTATCTGGCACAGCGCATCAGCATTGCTATACAGCGGGGCAATGCAGCCAGTGTCTTGGGCACGCTTCCAACTGGTATTGATATGGATCAGTTAAGCTACCTGTAGATTGTTTGCAACAGTTTGCAGATAGCTTTATTGTTTCTATTGTAAATACTAGTTTTAATTTAAATTTGTTATTTGATTGTTATTTTCTTTCTGAATAAAGATTATTAATTTTTAATGTTTATATTTTGATTTATTTTGTTATATTATTTTAAGTTATTAGTAGATAATCATAAATAATCTGTTTTGATCTTAAGTAACTAGCGTAATTGGTTTTTTTAATCGTGCTAGTAACTGTAATAAATAAATATTAGTATTTAACTAGGTCACTGTGTCACTATTTTTTTTCTTAACAATACATATTTTTGCTTACACGCGAATGTGAGCAAAAATATGCAAAATGCTATTTTGTATAACTTTACGTCGAAAATTACGTTTTCTTATTTGTTTTGTTAAAAACAACAATATCTTACGTTTTGTTTGATAAGGAACATAGTTTACATTGTCTAGTTACAGAATAACAACACATTGTCGAAAATACAAAAAGTTTTCAGTCATAATTTTTGGTATTACGGAACACAATAATTCAAGAATTGAAGTTGCGAGCAGCTGTCGCCTTCAGCCGTTTAGGTGGAAAATGCAACAGACATTATAGACAGTAACTTGTTTTTTTTAATATTAGTATGGAATTAGTAGGGATATGGATATGGATGGGTCACTATAATGCACGACAATTTATTGCACGGCCGAATAATGTACACCTTGATAATCCGTGTCATGGCTTCCAAATTTTAAGGCGAAGTAGGTTCGCTTTTTCGTAACAAGGACGAGCGAACACCGCGCGGTGAAGGCGAGAAAGGGAGGCAATTTCACTGCTTTTTATTTAAAAAAAATTGCTATTGGTCTAATATAATAAAAAATATAACCATAATAATCTTAAATGTTTAGTCAAGTATTTTTAGACGACATTTCATTAAAATATGTTAATTAACTAGCACATCAGCGGAGTTCCTCAAACGGCGAAAATACGCTAATCTTGACAGAGGTTACCTATTTGAGCCGTTTGGGGTGGAAACCCTAGGTCCTTGGGGTCCTGGGGCACACGTTATCTATAAAGATCTTACAAAACTACTAATAGAGTCCACAGGTGTTCGGAATGCTGGCTTTTATTTCGGTCAACGAATTAGCATTGCCATTCAACGTGGCAATGCTGCCAGCATTCTGGGCACTCTGCCTTCTGGTGACGGCTTAGATTTTTAGAATATAGATGTAAGTGTAAATATTAGTTGTAATTATTTTTAGTTGTAATTAATTAAATCAATTATAGCATTAAATAAAATATTAACTAGCATATGGAACTGGTTTTCCGTGAAAATGAAAATTTAGAGGAAACTTTGTGATTTTTTTCTATCGAGTCAAGTTGAGTCAATCGTTTATCGCCTCCCATAACTTACTAACTAAAATCCTAAACTTTTGATGATCATCAAAAAATATTTTAATTTTTTTTGTTTTATTGCCTTAATTGATTTTCCGAACAGTCAAACATAGGTTTTGGGACTCAATTCACCTTATTTTGACACGGATTATCAAGGTGTACATTATTCGGCCGTGCAATAAATTGTCGTACATTATAGTGACCCATATATATCACAGCGAGATTTATTTACTATTCATAGAAAACACCCAGAACACCCGGTTTAAATATTTGCAGATAGTGCAAACATTCCCTAAGCTTTGTAACTAGCCAACATAATACTGTAACGCGCCAAAATATTACCGTACATCTACAATTATAATCTACAGGGTGTTTTTTTGAGATGGGAGTGGATGGCTGAATCGCTGTGTGGTGCTGGCTTAGCATTTGCACCACCCCAACTCTTGGGTGTCGTTACAGGCGACTAAGAGACATAAAACGGGCAGCGCCTCTTGCAATAGAACTACCACCGAACTGCGATCCCAAACCTACATGTGACCAGCGTGGGAATCATGGGCATTACCCCCATAAGACAAAAACTAATAAATGAAATAGGTTCCCAAAAATTTTAGACTTCGGCAGGACTCGAACCCGCGCCCCACCCTTAGTACGGGTGTGCTCTAACCAACTAAGCCACGAAGTCTTCAGTCGGTTTAGTCGAAAATCTTTGGGACCTCTTACGGACTGTAGCGCCGGTGGCTCCACCTACAGAGGAAACATTAAAGTTTCCAATGTTCAAAGACTAAAGTAACATTTAGTTCGTTTGACGAGAGGTGTTGCCGTTGCTAAAATCTGAATGATATCAAATGTAAAAATGTGACAAAAATTATATCAAATATAACAAAAATTATATCAAATGTGACAAAGATTCTATCAAATGAGTCAGACTATAAAGTCTCGTCAAAATTTTACAGAGATTCTATCAAATGTAACAAAAGGTTCTATCAAATGAGCCAGACTATAAAGTCTTGTCAAAATGTGACAAAGATTCTATCAAATGTAATAAAGATTCTATCAAATGTATCAAAGATTCTATCAAATGAGTCAAGACTATAAAATCTCGTCAAAATGTTACAAAGATTCTAACAAATGTAAGAAAGATTCTATCGAATGTAAGAAAGATTCTATCAAATGTATCAAAGATTCTATGAAATGAGTCAGACTATAAAATCTCGTCAAAATGTTACAAACATTCTATCAATGGTAACAAACATTCAATCAAATGTAACAAAGATTCTATCAAATGAGTCAAAGACAATTATTTGATAGAATCTTTGTAACATTTCGACAAGACTTTATAGTCTGACTCATACAATAGAAGTTTTGTTAAAATGTTACAAAGATTCTATTAAAAACAATATGATGAGTGATACCTTTCTATCAACAATCAATTCTTCCACTGGCATCGCTTCTAAATATGCCTGAGAAAAGGAAAAGCACTTAGTTTTTTTTTTAATTTACGTGATCAAAACTTACTATAATGGCTATTCACAGGTATTTTATACATTAATTTCAATAGATCATTAAAGAACATTCTTATAAAAATGTTATTATACGCTTTATGAATATTTTGACGATAAGACTATAATTAATGTGAAAAAATGTAAATTTGCCATCTTTTGCCTTTGCCACACCCGGACCGGGTACATAGTTATAGGTTACCAACTAAGTGTGTTAGAATAGTAAAATATTAATGTAACTACCACACCCGTTGTAGGGTCTGGATGGTGTTGACCTTACATGAACGATGCTGTTGTAGTAGTAGGTAAGGTACCACAAGTTATATGGTACCACACTGAGTCTATCACTTAGTTCACTGATAGGGTAAGTTAGAGTTTTATGCCAGTTCGTTACAATGAGCACGACTACAAGATTCACAGTTAATGTTTAGTTTATTCACGAAGATGTTAATACAAAGTAAAGGTGGCAAGTCTTCCTTTGATAGTGTCTCTTGTTCGAGATTAGGTCACGTACTGAAGAATTTAGGTAATATAAATTACGACAGTCAAAGTAAACTGCAGCGCGTGCAAAATGACGCGTGCGCTATTTTGTTTAGGTACGAGTATGTATGTTGAAACCGTACACCCGTATGTATATAATAATGTATATACTAATATTTCATAAAATAATATTGTGAGTCAATTTAGAATTTTGTTATTAGCTTCCTATTATGCACACAGATCCCCGTTCAATCCAAAAATCCTATCCATCCACTGTTGTCTGGTAGAGATCGCTCTTGAGCGATAAGACCGCCAATTGTTACATATTTGTTGTTTTACTTCTTTTATTTTTGTTTTTTATGTATATTATGTGTGCAATAAAGCATTTTCTATCTATCTATCTGTATAATTATGATGCAACAAACGAAATATAAAAAAAAATATTAAAAAAAATATATTTATAGCGTATTTGCTATTTTTCTCAACATTTCGCGACCACGACAGCGTGTGCTGTCGAAACGTTGGGAAAAATATGTAAATAACGCAATTAATACGAGTTAGGTCCATCTATTGCTAAGTATTTCTCTCAGGTTCTGTATTGACTTTGTATTCAACACTTTAGTTTATGATAATCCCAAAAAAAACTGACAGTATAGAGCATGTTGGATTATACCAGTGGTTTGTATTTGTATTAGTAATTCAAGGACATACATTACTCCTAGGAGAAATATTTTATGAGCAATAGATGGATTAACCAATTAAGAGCGGCCTAATGCAAAAAATTGTGAAACGGATAGGCATAGGATTTCGCGTACATAGGAGCGGGGCAGAGTAAAGCAATGTCAGTGCAAAAATCAAGTTTTTGCTTCTTTTCTATTAAAGATTTAAAATATAAGCATTAAATAGAAAAACTACACGATTACTTAAATAAAACATTAGTCTGGCTATGTAATTCGTAAAAAATAATGCGATGTTGTCGCTGACAATTTAGAGCATTTCAATTAAAACAGTTTTTTAGACGATTTTCCAAATCGAAATCCAGTTCATTTAAAAAATAATATTCGATTACACGACTTCTACAATTTTTTTCCCTACCTACCGTATTTTTTAAATCTGAACAATTATGTCCGTTACCATAAATAAAAGTGATATAAAATGTAGGTGACCCTACTATTATTTATATTTATAATTACACTGCACACCACACCTACACAGCATATTTATTTACGTATATAACACTAAAACATTCATTACTCACGTTCATACATACAGACATTCATAACACTAGACAATTAAATATTAAACCACAAACCAAGCCGCGCGATACCAGCAGTAAGAAAAATGTGCTGACGCCGAGCTGATGGTCTTTTGTTTGCGCTCGGCAAAGCTCGACACCACTCGGCAGACCTGCCCGCGCGCGGACTACGAGGTTCGGCTCCCGTCGACTCGACCGGCCACTGCCAGTCGCTAACCCATATCCACCGCGAAGCGCACGCCGCTCACGCAAACGATTCGCGATCTGTTTTTCATGTTGTTTCCGTGTCTTTGTGTTATTAATTTCTCTTCTATCTTCTTCCACTATCCGTCCTGGAATCTATGTGTGTCTCCTACTCCTTCTGTATTGTTCAAAGCTCCTATTATACGTGTTAGTCAAGAAAAGTGTTTTACTCAAGCCACCTACCTACCTAACCGAGCTTCCAAATAAAATTCACATTTTTACCCTTACCTACTATACCCGCGAATAGTGTCGATAGAAGTCGTGTGGTGGCTTAGAATTTGCACTACCCCAACTCTTTCAGTGGGTGTCGTAAGAGGCGACTAAGGGACATACACCGGGGGGCAGCAGCGCCTCTTGCAGAATAGATCTACCACCGAACTGCCATCCCCAACCCGCCTGCCCAAGGTGGGGATTATGGGCATTACCCCCATCAGGTGAAAGCCAATATAGCGATTATCAGGGGGAGGCCTGCGTCCAGCAGTGGACCGTTAAAAGCTGTTGAGGTTGAGGGAGGTTAAGGGGTACCTCAGCGAATAGACATAAAAAGATTTTTTATATACTATTATTGACTAGTTAATTTACTATGTTGGCTCGTTACTGTACTCTATAGTTCTACAAAACAGTATAATATTTATTAGAATATAAACACTAATGATAAAATAATGCCAAGTTGCGGAGGCCTTGCGTTCCGTTCACGCGACGCACTCTGCTAAGTACTTATCCAGCATGAGATATAACTGTGCGGTTTTTATGAAAGCCTCTATCCTGGTCTCGACGTAGCGGGGGTGTCGGTCACTCTGCACTATGAAGCGGAGGCCTTGCGTTCCGTTCACGCGACGCACTCCGCTAAGTACTTAACCAGCATGAGATATACCTGTGCGGTTTTTATGAAAGCCTCTATCCTGGTCTCGACGTAGCGGGGGTGTCGGTCACTCTGCACTATGAAGCGGAGGCCTTGCGTTCCGTTCACGCGACGCACTCCGCTAAGTACTTAACCAGCATGAGATATACCTGTGCGGTTTTTATGAAAGCCTCTATCCTAGTCTCGAGGTAGCGGGGTTGTCGGTCACTCTGCACTATGAAGCGGAGGCCTTGCGTTCCGTTCACGCGACGCACTCCGCTAAGTACTTAACCAGCATGAGATATACCTGTGCGGTTTTTATGAAAGCCTCTATCCTGGTCTCGACGTAGCGGAGGTGTCGGTCACTCTGCACTATGAAGCGGAGGCCTTGCGTTCCGTTCACGCGACGCACTCCGCTAAGTACTTAACCAGCATGAGATATACCTGTGCGGTTTTTATGAAAGCCTCTATCCTGGTCTCGAGGTAGCGGGGTTGTCGGTCACTCTGCACTATGAAGCGGAGGCCTTGCGTTCCGTTCACGCGACGCACTCCGCTAAGTACTTAACCAGCATGAGATATACCTGTGCGGTTTTTATGAAAGCCTCTATCCTGGTCTCGACGTAGCGGGGGGTGTCGGTCACTCTGCACTATGAAGCGGAGGCCTTGCGTTCCGTTCACGCGACGCACTCCGCTAAGTACTTAACCAGCATGAGATATACCTGTGCGGTTTTTATGAAAGCCTCTATCCTGGTCTCGACGTAGCGGGGGTGTCGGTCACTCTGCACTATGAAGCGGAGGCCTTGCGTTCCGTTCACGCGACGCACTCCGCTAAGTACTTAACCAGCATGAGATATACCTGTGCGGTTTTTATGAAAGCCTCTATCCTGGTCTCGACGTAGCGGGGGGTGTCGGTCACTCTGCACTATGAAGCGGAGGCCTTGCGTTCCGTTCACGCGACGCACTCCGCTAAGTACTTAACCAGCATGAGATATACCTGTGCGGTTTTTATGAAAGCCTCTATCCTGGTCTCGACGTAGCGGGGGTGTCGGTCACTCTGCACTATGAAGCGGAGGCCTTGCGTTCCGTTCACGCGACGCACTCCGCTAAGTACTTAACCAGCATGAGATATACCTGTGCGGTTTTTATGAAAGCCTCTATCCTGGTCTCGACGTAGCGGGGGTGTCGGTCACTCTGCACTATGAAGCGGAGGCCTTGCGTTCCGTTCACGCGACGCACTCCGCTAAGTACTTAACCAGCATGAGATATACCTGTGCGGTTTTTATGAAAGCCTCTATCCTGGTCTCGACGTAGCGGGGGTGTCGGTCACTCTGCACTATGAAGCGGAGGCCTTGCGTTCCGTTCACGCGACGCACTCCGCTGAATACAATGTAGCCTAGTTGTTCCTGTAACAATCATACAAATTTTACTAATGCGAAAGTTTGGATGAATCGCGACTCTGTAGGGCGACTTATTCTCGCGGCTCACTTTGGACCTTAATGCGTAGGTCAACGCCTTTAACTGCAACGTGAAGTAACGCGACTCTATAGCGAGACTTTTAATCGCGGATTTATGTCGCAGATTTATAGTGCGACTTTTTGTCGCGGCTCACCTTGGACCTTAAAGCGTAGGTCAACTCATTTAACTGCAACGTAAAGTAACGCGACTCTATAGCGAGACTTTTAATCGCGACTTTTTGTCGCAGATTTATTGTGCGACTTTTTGTCGCGGCTCACCTTTGTCCTAAGAATGTTGAAGCAGGGCTCCGAAAGCACTTGCGCCAATAACTCCAAGATGACGTTTCGCCTCGCTTCCCGCATGCCGCACGCGTAGTACAGCGAAGCACAAGAAGACTTGTGAACTGTGTTCAGTGATTCTCTGAGATACCATTGTCCTGTAAAAAAATATAGTTTTATTACTGACGACTAACCTTAACAGCTTATACAACCTCGAGTTTTTGTGAAAAGGATAGACATAGGGTTTTGCTTTTATAGGAGCGGGAGAGGGCATGCCAAAACAACGCAACACAAACCCAAAAATTTCAACAGAACACAAGCTCTGCTTAGCCCCAAGCCCAAGCTAAGCAGAGCTTGTGTTATGGGTACTAGATAACTGATATACATAATACAATACATAACGTAGATAAATATTTTTTTTAAACATAGAAAACGACCAGAACACCCGGAACAAATACCTGCAGATCGTACAAATATTTGTCCCAAGGCGGGAATCGAACCCGCAACCTAATGCGTCGCAGGCGGACCTTCGCCCACCGCGCCACAGAGGTCGTCAAATACGGGAGCAAAAATTACCTTTTTCAATTTCGATTTCTCTGAACAGCATCAACTGCTGCGCTAATAAGGGCGTACCATCGCTTGGTAATCTGTAATGTAGACAAAAAATGTGATTAATAATCAATAATATACAGGGTGTCCGGTAATTAATGGATAACCCCGCAGGCACTTGTGGGGGGGCAGAGGGGCAACTCAGAAAAAAAAAAAACTATCTGCAACGGTCTAGGATTTTTTTTAATTTTTTTTAAATGCTAAATTTTATACCTTTGTTCAAATTTTTGGGCACTACGGCTACAAATTGAATAATAACGAATTGATTTTCTCTGGAAATAACCGCGGATTAGTACCGCGGGTAGTGCTCAAAAATTTGAACAAAGGTATAAAATTTAGCACTTTAAAAAAAAATTAAAGAAATCCTAGATAGTTTCTTTTCATTATTTTCTGAGTTGCCCCCCTGCCCCCCACAAGTGCCTGCGGGGTTATCCATTAATTACCGGACACCCTGTATAATCATTTATTTCGTTAATTTCAGGAATAACACGTCACATTTGTTTTTTTCCATTTAATTAGGTACATAACACAGTGTTTTTATCTATGTAATAATTTTAGATCATAGTTTGTCTAATTTAGGATGATAATTTTGAAAGATCACGCCTATGTTGTAACGTATTTTTTTATATCAAGAATACCTCGAAAATTATCGTAGCACATAGACGAGCACCACCCACTTACAGTAGTGAAGCGCCTTGCAAGAATACCGCACAACTGACTAGAGAAATGAATCGAATAAGTCGAATTATGTTAATTTAGATATAAGTTAAATTTTTAAGTAACTTCTACAATTTGCACCTGTAAATGAATTAAAAAATTGTGATTTTGAATTTTTTTTCGTTTGATTTCACCTCATCACCTATATTTGTCCACTGCTGGACATAGGCCTCCCCTAACTCGCGCCATAGCACCCTGTCTTCAGATTGCCGCATCCAGCATCTGCCAGCAGTCTTTCGCAAATCGTCATCCCACCTGGTCGGAGGACGTCCTACACTACGTTTGCCGAGTCGCGGTCTCCACTCAAGAACACGTTTACCCCAGCGGTTGTCGGTTCTTCTCGAGATATGGCCAGCCCACTGCCACTTCAGCTTGCTAATCCTTTGAGCTATGTCGATAACCTTAGTTCTCTGTCGGATGTATTCGTTACGAATCCTATCCTTCAGAGAAACTCCGAGCATAGCTCTCTCCATAGCTCGCTGGGCGACTTTAAACTGGTGGACCAGCCCTACCGTGAGTAACCACGTCTCAGCTCCGTAGGTCATGACGGGTAGGACGCACTGATTGAAAACTTTCGTTTTCAAGCATTGCGGTATGGATGACGACAAGACTCGACGTAGTTTGCCAAACGCGGCCCAACCTAGCTGGATCCTCCTTGATTTCACCTATGGGACTGCTATTCTACCTCAACAACGATCAACGCTATGGACGTGTATTCTAGGTTGATTGCCGAATGAAAATGTGCAGGATGCGGAATCGTAGTCGTGAGAGGGCTTCTACTGTTAAGTATACAAATATTTATCAAATTATTTTTACCTACTTACCAAAACCAATAAAAAATAAACGTTTTTGTAATTTACTATACTTATTTATAAAACATACCATGTAACTATAGATTCCAAATTATATGGGAACGATAATCAATAATCGAATAGATTCATTAACGATTATACACTACCCCATCCCTACTGAAAGCTGTCAGAATTATCATCCTAAATTAGACAAACTATAATAGCAAAGCAATTATTGAATTAAGGCGCATACCCCACCCAAAATGGCGCCGCCACCTAATTTATCTTATTATTCCGTTTAACAAAGGAATTTTCAAAAATCAATCTTCCAGTTTGTGATACATATCATAAGCAATAATATATATTCAGCTATATACAGCATTATCTAGCCTCAAGCTAAGCAGAGCTTGTGTTATGGGTACTAGATAACTGATATACATAATACAATACATTACATAGATATTTTAAACGACCAGAACAAATGTCTGCAAATCGTACAAATATTTGTCCCAAGGCGGGAATCGAATTCACAACCTCCTGCGTCACAGGCAGACCTTCGCCCACCGCGCCACAGAGGTCGTCAAAATATCTACAGAAAATGTTTTTAACCGGTTTCAATACGAACTTGCACTCAACCACGTCAGCCATCTGCAGCGCCCTCTGCCGTGTGAGGTTGCCATACATAAACGCCTCTATGTGAATAGTCTTCATCATGCGACACGCAAACTGATTTAACTGCTCGGGAGTTATATCTGAAATCATTTAATAATAAATAAAAAAGTTGAGAGGTGTCAAGGGACCCGGATGGAACGAAGTTCCTTTCTATAAGAGAGAGAGAGAGACAGAGAAACATGCGCACGCCGCACGGCTTACAATAGCTTACTATAGTAAAAAGTGTCGTTACTACTTTTCGTGAGAATTTTTTCCGTCCAGGCCCCTTTCACAACGCGCGATAAGGAACTTAGTTCCAATAAATAATGCTGGACAATTCACACAGCATTATCTAGCCCAAAGCTAAGCAGAGCTTGTGTTATGGGTACTAGATAACTGATATACATAATATAATACAATACATAGATAGATATTTTTTATTATATATAGAAAACGACCAGAACACCCTGAACAAACTGCAGATCGTACACACATTTGTCCCGAGGCGGGAATCGAACCCGCAACCTTCTGCGTCGCAGGCAGACCTTCGCCCACCGCGCCATAGAGGTCGTCATTGAGTAAATTATTGAAGTTGATTCAATTATTTACGAAATTATTGTATGACGATGCGATGGCTTACTAGTTTATTATATCTGTGAAACTGTCTTTTCATGTTAGAATTTAAGACAATAGAATACTTAGTATTACTAAATATTAAGAAAGCAAACTACAATCAAATAACAGAATTTAATTAAAACTAGTATTACAATTAAAACATTGAGTTAACTGCAGACTGTTGCAAACAATCTTCATGTAGCTCAACTGATCCATATCAATACCAGTCGCGCGCGTGACCAAGACGCTGGCTACATTGCCCCGCTGTATAGCAATGCTGATGCGCTGTGCCAGATACTCACCAGCTCTCGGGTCACGCGTCGCATAGACCAGACGCTCAGATATTTTTTTTAGAACCCCTGAGAGCCTCGGTACCCCACGGACCTAGGGTCTCGACTCCAAGGGGAGCAAATGCGTAGGCTCTGTCTTGCGATTTTAGACCAAATCTGCCGCCGCACCAGCCCTCACGGAAATCCTAGGAAGATGGGAAGGCGCGAGTGTGTCGACGCACGTAACGTCCCACACAATAGGCCTCCCCAACTCCCATGGGCCTAGAGTCATGCCGTCGGGCCTCTTACTATTACTTATTTTTAGTATTACTTACCCTTGGCAGCATCTAGAAGCTGACACCTCGTCCAAACAATGTCTGACAAGCACAATGCTAGCTGGTATACTGCATGCTGAAAAAAAACACAACTTTTATAAAAGATTTCTCATCATCATCGGCCTATACTAGTCCACGGCTGGACATAGGCCTCCCCTCATGAGCGCCATAGCGCCCTGTCTTCAGCTTGCCGCATCCAGCATCTGCCAGCAGTCTTTCGCAAATCGTCATCCCATCTGGTCCTACACTACGTTCGCCAAGTCGCGGTCTCCACTCAAAATCGCTGTTTAGTGTTGGAATTGTTCTGCAGGGGGCGCTGCTGCCTGCCCCGCAGTTTGTGTCACTTAGTCGCCACTCGCCTCCTACGACACCCACGGGAAGAGTTGGGTTGGTACTATTCCAGGCCGGCACCACACAGCCGATAAGATATCTATACATTACTAGCTGCGAACCGCGGCTTCGCCCCCGTGGAAATTTATGTTTCCAACTTTCTTAATTTTTTCTTTCATAAGAACCTTCTCCTGACAATAACAAACACAACAAAGAAAGAATTAGCGAAATTGGTCCAGGCGTTGTTGAGTTATGCGCTTACCAACACATTTTGCGATTCATTTTTATATACATTATTTATTTATTTTACTTTAATTAATACGGTAACATTAATTATGGGTGTTACCACACCAATCGATCGATCAGTGCTCGGTGGGGCACGGTACGCACGACTGGAACCGCACTGACCTTGAAGAATAAAATAAATAAATAATACTGGACAATTCACACAGCATTATCTAGCCCCAAGCTAAGCAGAGCTTGTGTTATGGGTACTAGATAACTGATATACGTAATACAATACATTACATACATAGATATTTTTTATTATACATAGAAAACGACCAGAACACCCAGAACAAGTACCTGCAGATCGTGCAAATATTTGTCCCAAGGCGGGAAACGAACCCGCAACCTCTTGCGTCGTAGGCAGACCTTCGCCCACCGCGCCACAGAGGTCGTCAGAAGTCCCTCGTTAATAAAGTTTAAAGTTTAATATTCGTTTATTCTCAAAAAGACAAATTTTATAATGTCACTTACATGAGAACAGGTTCATAAGTTACGTATAGATACATAGGTTGTGGTCGTTCAATAGCTGACTCATCTAGACTATATTATAGATTATAGATATACTAGATTATATTATATTCTACTAGATTATAGATATACTAGATTATTATATACATGATTATAGATATACATGATTATTATATATTATCTACCTGATAAGGTTGCTCCGCCTCAAAGTTCTTTATGGACCGTATGTGATTTTCCTTCATGATTTCAAACCGCTGCGGGTCCGCCTTGAAGTTAACCAGACGGTCGACAATCTTTTCAAGAAGAACGTGTTGCTTGTCGTCGTAGCCTTCTATTGATATCTGAAATAAATAAATAAATAATAAATAAATAAATAATGCTGGACAATTCACACAGCATTATCTAGCTCCAAGCTAAGCAGAGCTTGTGTTATGGGTACTATACTAGATAACTGATATACGTAATATTATACATTACATAGATAGATATTTTTTATTATACATAGAAAACACCCAGACCAACGGAACAAATTTCTGCAGATCGTACACAAATTTGTTCCGCGGCGGGGATCGAACCCGCAACCTCTTGCGTCGCAGGCAGACTCTCGCCCGCTGCGCCACTGAGGTCGTCAAAGTAGTCGTCTTTAGTAACTCGTAGGGTTCCACATAAAGGTATTTTTTCATTTTGTATCACAGGTGATTTATATATTTTTTTAAGAATTAAGACCGTTTAAGAACGTTTTCGTGATGATGGGCAGAACCTGAAGTTCCCGTAGTGTTACTAATGTACCAATAACCCTGTATAGATAGATAAATAAATAATGCTGGACAATTCACACAGCATTATCTAGCCCCAAGTTAAGCAGAGCTTGTGTTATGGGTACTAGATAACTGATTTACATAATACAATACATTACATAGATAGATATATTTTTTATTATACATAGAAAACGACCAGAACACCCGGAACAAATACCTGCAGAAACAAACATTTGTTCCAAGGCGGGAATCGAACCCGCAACCTCTTGCGTCGCAGGCGGACCTTCGCCCACCGCGCCACAGAGGTCGTCACATAGATAGATATTATAATAACGTGATGTCTCACAGTGAGTCCGTACTTGGCGTTGGATACGCTCCAGCGCAGGCCGGCCAGCTCGGCTGAGTACGCGAACTGCTGGAGGCTGTCTCGCACCAGTAGTACCCAAACTGAGCAGAGGTTGCACGATATTGGGTCTGAGTACGGCAGTGGGCTGCGGACAAACATAACAACTTAATATAAAAAAAAAATTGGTACCTGACATTTATTTAACAGCAACAGTTTCTCTTTACGACCGATGTGTCGCGGTGGGCGAAGGTCTGCCTGCGACGCAGAAGGTTGCGGGTTCGATTCCCGCCTCGGGACAAATGTTTGTACGATCTGCAGATATTCGTTCATGGTGTTCTGGTCGTTTTCTTTATATAATAAAAAAATATGGGGCTAGATAATGCTGTGTGACTGGTAATTTGCGTTTCTGGTACTATGCGTCTGAACGGAATTGTCCAGCATTATTATTATTATTATTATATCTATCTATGTATTACATTATATTATGTATATCGGTTATCTAGTACCCATAGCACAAGCTCTGCTTAGCTTGGGGCTAGATAATGCTGTGTGAATTGTCCAGCATTATTTATTTATTTATTTAATAATAATATTTATTTATTCACAAAAGGTAAGTATAAAAGCTTTCCATAGGTATCACTTACTGCCCATTGAAAATTTTAAAATTACCTTTGATAAACGAAATAATCAAAATAAAGTCGCCCAGAGAGCTATGGAGAGAGCTATGCTCGGAGTTTCTCTGAAGGATAGGATTCGCAACGAATACATCCGACAGAGAACCAAGGTTATCGACATAGCTCAAAGGATTAGCAAGCTGAAGTGGCAGTGGGCTGGACATATCTCGAGAAGAACCGACAACCGCGGGGGTAAACGTGTTCTTGAGCGTAGACCGCGACTCGGCAAACGTAGTTCCCGTTCCCGTGGGAATACCGGGACAAGATATAGCCTATGTGTTATTCCAGACTATAATCTATCTCTGTGCCAAATTTCATGCAGATTTGTTCAGTAGTTTTTACGTGAAAGAGTAACAAACATCCATCCATACTTACAAACTTTCGCGTTTATAATATTAGTAGGAAATAGGTAACACGAAATTCGGTTTAAAGAAATTACATTTTTGAGATTTACCTTACAATATCGAATGACATTACTGCTTTGGGTAGCAAGAATTCGTTGTCCTTTCTATACCAGAGCCGCATCCGTGGCGTATCCTGAAATAATAAAGAAGAATAAGAATAATTTATTTGCTTAAGAGTCCGCGCAGACTACAGACTTACTATCGGCCGATAGATTGATCGGCTTCTTAATCAGTATGAAGATGTATGCAGATGCGCACATTACAGTGATTCAGTATCGGCCGATAAAAAAGTTTGATGGGCTTCGCGACTGCCTTCAAACTAAACCATCGGCGAACTATCGGCCGACCGCTTGATCAGTATGGCGCTCTTCCCCGCACGCACACTTGCCGATTGTTTGATCGGCCGACTTGGCCGATGGCTTCAGTTCACTCCGCGTCGGACGCGGGAAAGGTCATGCGCAGTATTGTACGTTCATGATGGATTCCGCCTCGTCTCTGCTTGTCGAAACGTAAATTTGATTCAAGAAATTGAAAAAAGGCCCGCACTCTATAATCATAATCTTTATTGCATGAATGTATATACAGTAAGTTCTTAATTTTAAATATATCCAATACAAACTACCTATAAAGGTGTGCAAAATCTTAGTAACTAGGTACAATAAAAATCAACTATAAAATGTCAGTAGGTAAAATTAAATAATATCTAATAAAATTCATTAAAATAAAATAAGAGAAAAAAAAAAGAATTAATAATAAAATGTACAACACTAAAAATATAATACGTTTATCAAAAAATGTGTCAATCAGTTTTAAAATTTAAAAATTCTTTAACATCATAAAAACAGTTTTCTAGTAGCCAATTCTTTAATTTGGTTTTAAAACTGTTTAATGGCAAATCTTTCAAAATATTAGGTAATTTGTTGTAGATAGTAATGGCATGATAGTAGGATTTACGTTTAACAAGTTTTAGCCGGCAATGAGGGACGTATAATCTGTTTTTGTGTCTTGTATGTCTAGTTAATACTTCCGCGTGTGTTTTAAAGTACTGAGGGTATTGCTTGACAAAGACACAGATATCCCTGATGTACATATAAAAAAACTTAAAAGTACTCTGATGTTAATCAAAAGAAAAAATACTCTCGTTTCCTCTTCTTCATTCTTTATCTCCTTTGTATCAAGTATAAAGCAATAATAATATTTTTAGGCAACATTCCACGCGACTGATCTCTTCACCAACTCTAGTAAATTCATCAATCGGCCAAACCATTTGTTGGCTAGTCTGCGCACTCGCGACCAACCCAACTGTTTTGTTAGCACAGTGTGCGCACGAACAGGCCAACTCGACTAAACTATCGGCCGATAGTTAGTCTGTAGTCTGCGGGGACTCTAAAACATGAGTATTAACATGGTGTGAGCATGGAATTATGTTAAAATATAAAGTTAATTATGACCATAATGTTGCCACGTTAATTATGACCAATGTTGTGAGAGGGCACTCTGCAGATTTGTCACTAGTGTGATACGTTTTTTCTAAATCTATCATTATTAAAGAAAAATAACATATAAACTTGAAATTAAAAAACATAAACATTTTATATATTTCTTATAAGATTAACTATATAGGTTGGTACAGTACAATATCTTATGGTTAACATTAGTACCTAGGTAGGTTTTTATAAAACTAAAATATAGCTAGATACAGATTAATAACACGAAAAACCTGAATATTCTATTCTATGCATACTATAAATAAATAATGCTGGACAATTCACACAACATTATCTAGCCCCAAGCTAAGCAGAGCTTGTATTATGGGCACTAGATAACTGATATACATAATACAATACAATACACAGATAGATATTGTACTGAATAGAAGAATACTAAGGGCAAAAAAAATCTTATTTTATAGATAATCAGGCCGCTCTGCTCTGACCCGCTCCTTTAAACGCGAATCTTATGCCTATCCTATTCACAAAATGGCGCCAAACATCGCCCTCTTAATAAACCGGTCCATTGCGGCCTTTGACATACAACTACCTTTTTGACGACCTATGTGACGCGGTGGGTTCAAGGTTAACT
This sequence comes from Eupithecia vulgata, assembly GCA_946478455.1. Taxonomy (NCBI): domain Eukaryota; kingdom Metazoa; phylum Arthropoda; class Insecta; order Lepidoptera; family Geometridae; genus Eupithecia; species Eupithecia vulgata. The sequence continues at coordinate 5,301,940 of OX297887.1, read as the reverse complement.
CCTAACTCTTGGTGGTACAAGACATTATTAGATTTTAACTCCAGAGTAGTGTCTAACTCTGTGTTATACGTGTTAACCTAGCCTGGCGCAAGTGGGCCTTATTCCCCCCCGAGGGGTTCCCGCCTTGCCGGGGCGGGGGGCTTAGTAATCGCGGACTGGTCACCCGCGGTGAAGCTAAGAGGAACGCATGGGGCCGTGCCAACGCAGAGGGCGACATGGCCGGCCCCGGGATGGACCGCTCCTCTGGGTTTTGCGCTCTAAGCCCAGTTGGAGTGGTAGTAGGTTGCGGTGCTGTATGGGCGGTACCGTGACTGAGGCGGGCGGCTGTGCTGTATGGGCGGCATGGCCGCAGGGAGATGGAGGCCGCGGCGGGAGAGGAGTGCCGGTATTGGGGTGCGCCGCTTTCCCTGCCTTCCGCGGCCTTGGCGGGGTCGCAACCGTTTGATGGCGGACGCGGTGGGGTCGCAGGGGAGGAGGAGTGTCGGTGTTACGAGGGCCGCTCTCTCTATCCTCTGCGACCGCATGGCAGGCGACGGGGCCACTTGACTGACCCGTCGCAGGGGGACCTGGGGCGTCTGGACACGGGGTCGTTCGGCGCCCATTTGGCGGGTAAGGTCCCCGAGGTGGTCGCGGCACGTCACGTGTTTCTGGCGTGTTGCGAAGGGGGGTGCTTCACACCCCCCATTGAGGGGGGGCCCGATATCGGGCAGCCGTGGTGGGTTCGTGGATGAGATAATAAAACGTTCCCATGTTCCCACCACAAGCGGCAGAGACGGAAACACCCTGAGGGTTTTAGTGGGTTGGAGTCCCACATAATCGTACTGTCTCCCCGTGGCAGTGCGATATGCGTGCGCAGGATAATAAAAAAAAAAAGTGGGCCTTATTGTCCTAACTTAACCTGTAATACCCTATTGTTACCTTAATAATCGCGGGTTCACCTAGCCTGGCGCAAGTGGGCCTTATTGTCCTAACTTAACCTGTAATACCCTATTGTTACCTTAATAATCGCGGGTTCGATAGGGTCCCCAGTTTCTTCTGTCGCTTCCACGTTCAGCTGCGCCGGGATAAACTCGTTCGGAGGGGGGAGGAAAAGTTCTTTATTCAAATTCACTGATTTCCATTCCTGTACAAAACAAAATGTTATTAAATCACAAAATAAATAAATAAATAATGGACAAAAAGCAGAGCTTGTGTTATGGGTACTAGATAACTGATATAAATAATTATAATACAATACACAAATAGATATTTTTTTATTATACATAAAAAACGACCAGAACACCCTGAACAAATGTCTGCAGATCGTACACACATTTGTCCCGAGGCGGGAATCGAACCCGCAACCTCCTGCGTCACAGGCAGACCTTCGCCCACCGCGCCACAGAGGTCGTCAATAACCATAAAACTAATATAATAACCATAAATGTTTTTAAACTTACGCGATCTGAACACATAAATATAAATATTATGTAACGGGGATTTATCCTATTTATTTACCTATTTTTTTTCCGAAGTTTCGACAGGTTTACAAACTGCCGTCACGGGATGACTCATCCCGATCATGGCCTCAGTCATCCCGTGACCACGGCAGTGTGTAAACCTGTCGAAACGTCGGGAAAAAATAGGTAAAGAAACGCGATAAATACCCGTTAATAGTATTTATAATTTAGTACCCATAACACAAGCTCTGCTTAGCTTGGGGCTAGATAATGCTGTGTGAATTGTGCAGCATTATTTATTTATTTATTGGTCATCGTCAAGAATCAAGCTAAGTATACACAATAATAGGAATGACGACAGGAACTAAAAGTCACCAAAATTATGTATATTATATAATACATAATTTTGGTGACTGAACCATATATGACAAAACACGTACATATTATTATTTTTTTGATTGAGAACAATTATTATTTTCATAAAACAAAACTACATACATATATATATACATATGACGACCGCAGTGGCGCAGTGGGCGAGAGTCTGCCTGCGACGCAAGAGGTTGCGGGTTCGATCCCCGCCTCGGAACAAATTTGTGTACGATCTGCAGAAATTTGTTCCGTTGGTCTGGGTGTTTTCTATGTATAATAAAAAATATCTATCTATGTAATGTATAATATTACGTATATCAGTTATCTAGTACCCATAACACAAGCTCTGCTTACCTTGGGGCTAGATAATGCTGTGTGAATTGTCCAGCATTATTTATTTATTTATATAAGCAGCAATCCGCCCGTAACTAACGTAAACTTACTTTTATTTGAGAGTCCGATATATCTTCCTGCAGGTATTTGGTGCCGTACCATGGTTCAATTTGCGTACATTTGTTTTCGAACGCTCTAAAACAATACAAAAAAAATTGGTAAGCTTAAAACTGAGGATATGTCAGACAATATGGAAGTTGAAAGGGGGCTTAGGGCATTGTCGGTGAAGAAAGAAGAAAGAGATTTATTCAATCCCAAAGTTATTAAAACATGACTTACATACTAGGAAATATTACTAGGTACTTACTACAGAAAGAAAATAACAATCAAATAACAAATTTAAATTAAAACAAGTATTTACAATAGAAACAATTGAGCTATCTGCAAACTGTTGCAAACAATCTACAGGTAGCTCAACTGATCCATATCAATACCAGTTGGAAGCGTGCCTAAGACACTGGCTGCATTGCCCGCTGTATAGCAATGCTGATGCGCTGTGCCAGATACTCACCAGCTCTCGTGTCACGCGTCGCTTTGTTTTAATTTTATGACCAACTGTTACTGGTACTCAGACGACCTCAGTGGCGCAGCGGGCGAGAGTCTGCCTGCGACGCAAGAGGTTGCGGGTTCGATCCCCGCCTCGGAACAAATTTGTGTACGATCTGCAGAAATTTGTTCCGTTGGTCTGGGTGTTTTCTATGTATAATAAAAAATATCAATCTATGTAATGTATAATATTACGTTTATCAGTTATCTAGTACCCATAACACAAGCTCTGCTTAGCTTGGGGCTAGATAATGCTGTGTGAATTGTCCAGCATTATTTATATTATTATTTATTATTACTTATATTCGTGCAAATAAACATCTTACCCCCAAATACTCAAACGCATCTCAGGTTTAAGCACGTAAGATAGAAAATAAAGTATTCTAAAACAATTCTACAGTAAAAATATATATCAAAACGGTAGATCACCGGCCGCGTAGCTAGGCTCAAGCAGCCGGTGACTAGGGCTGCAAAGAAAGGAACTTCCTGACGATACGCGCCGAATCCAGAAGTATCACCTTTTGGATCTGACCCTTGATCCAACTTCCTGGTCGAGGCTCTTCGCTATCACGCCGTTAACCGAAACAACTATTGGGACGATGGTCGTTGAATCTACATCCCACATGCTGACAACCTCTTTAGCCAAATCAAGATACTTGCTAAGTTATTTTTATTATTACAAAAACCGTAGGTAAATGCGGTGGAAGCGGTCGAAATCTCCAACTGTTCCCGTCGGTATCATAAGAGGCGACTAAGGGACATATACCGGAGCGCGGGTAGCAGCGCCTCTTGCAGAATAGATCTACCACCGAACTGCGATCCCCAACCTGCATGCCCGTGGGGATTATGGGCATTACCCCCCATGAGATAAATAACAATAAGGCGTTTATCAGGGGGAGACCTGTGTGCAGCAGTGGACCATTATAGGCTGTTGAGGTGAGGTTAAAAGTCCCCACGCTGGGCATGCAATTTGGGGATCACAGATCAGTGGTGAATCTGTTCTGCCCGCGTGATGGATGGCACATACTTTGGAAAGTATGTGCCTATACCCAGCAGTGAGCTAACAGTGATGCAAGACACTCACTTGGCCACGATTCCAACCCTCACGTTCTCCGGAGTGAGTAAAGCTAGCAGTTCCTCAATCAGCTCCGGTTTCCACTCCGACAGTATGTAGTAAGCACTCAACACGTCCTCCATTGGAAATTCCTGCGAAAATAACTCTTATAAGCAACGTTTTAAAGTTTATTTCATCTATAAATAAATAAATAATGCTGGACAATTCACACAGCATTATCTAGCCCCAAGGTAATAGGTCTATAGATCGACGACTTAGATGGCGCAGTGGGCGAAGATCCGCCTGCGACGCAAGAGGTTCTGAATTCGATTCCCGCCTCGGGACAAATATTTGTCCCCACTCTTTCTTGAATATCTCAGTAACTACTGCAGCTATTAACTTGAAATTTGAAATAATGATACATTTCTTCCGCCGTTACTGATTTCAAAAAATATATATACATAAATAAATAGTTACTTCAATATAAATAATAGTAGTCGGCGACCTCTGTGGCGACGAAGGAGGTTGCGGGTTCGATTCTCGCCTCGGGACAAATGCGTGTACGTACGATCTGCAGGTATTTGTTCCGGGTGTTCTGGTCGTTTCCTATGTATAATAAAAATATCTATCTATGTATTGTATTATGTATATTAGTTATCTAGTACCCATAACACAAGCTCTGCTTAACTTGGGGCTAGATAATGCTGTGTGAATTGTCCAACAATATTATTATTATGGTATAAAAAGTAGCCTATTGTTATTCTATACCTACGTAAACAAAAGGGAAACCCCTTAAAAATAACCGATAATAATTGTACATTATGGTACAAGTGTGTAATGTTGGTGATTACCGCTGAGGCGCTATGAGACCCGAGCCGTTGGGCGAGGGTCTTAAGAGAGCCGAGGACGGTAATCATCAATACACGCGTGTGTCATACGACGTTTTTCAACACACTTGTGAATAAAATAATCATTTATTTAGTAGATAAAAAGTTTTTTCGTAATATTGAACACGATCTTTTTTGTATCGAAACTTTTTAAAGAACAAAGCAAATCAACCAATAATATAAAAAAAAAACTATAACTCACTTGTGAAATAATAGTAATGAAAATATCAGTTTGATTACAGATGTCATTATGTGCCACATTGCGGTGAAATAAAGCCATTTTATGAGCTGAAGTGTGTTGAAAATAATCTTTAATATATCTCGGAGTAGTTGCTCAAAATGAGTCATCATGCCATTGGGGGAGAAGATGGAATTTCCCCCAAATTGCAGTAGAGCGAGATCTCCTACTCACTCTAGTCCGGGCTGACCCAGCTGGTCCACAGCGAATAAAATCAATAACATCATATTTCTTATTTGATAATAATGACTATTTATAAACCTGTTTATAGTATTAAATTTGACTTGTCTAAGTGCTTATTTTGTAAGCCTAAAGAAATAAAGTTATTGAGTTTGAGTTTGGTGGTCTTTCGACCGACAGTTGATGTCGGAAAGTCCTTTATAGGATGGTTGCAATTGAGTCAAGCGTTTGCGCGATCTAGGAACTGTGCTCTGCACTCCCAATGTTTTTTCCAATTTTGTCGTAACGACATCTAAGATGAAAAATAGATTCTGGTGTTACTTTGCGGAAATCTATTGCAAAATATAAAGATGAAAATATATAGTAACAATTCCGCGACTTGCATTGACTTGGTGATTTTGTGGCACCTACGTGCGGCATAGTGTGAGTGTGTGTGAGTGAGTGTGAGTGTGTGTGTGTGTGTGCGAAACAGGCCTAGTGCGGGGACCACCAGTAACAATGTCCTCATTTATTTATCTGTAATCTTTATTAATTAAGTACCGATTAGATCTCAAGAGGCGTAAATATGCAGGTCTCGACAGAGCCTACACATTTGCTCCTCTTGGAGTCGAGACCCTAGGTCCGTGGGGTACCGAGGCTCTCAGGGTTTTCAAAAAATTATCTGAGCGTCTGGTCGAAGCGACGCGTGACCCGAGAGCTGGTGAGTATCTGGCACAGCGCATCAGCATTGCTATACAGCGGGGCAATGCAGCCAGTGTCTTAGGCACGCTTCCAACTGGTATTGATATGGATCAGTTGAGCTACCTGTAGATTGTTTGCAACAGTTTGCAGATAGCTTAATTGTTTCTATTGTAAATACTAGTTTTAATTTAAATTTGTTATTTGATTGTTATTTTCTGAATAAAGTAATGTACTTAATCACAAAAAAAAAGTACCTATCTCATAATGTAACATTAGGTCTTTGTAATAGTAACAGTTATGGTAAATACATTATTTTGTATTTTTTTGTATTTGTATTTTGACTTGCGTGTGAATGACTTGGCGCGCGGAGCTCGGAGTGGTAACATCTCTGGTGGGACCCTGCCGGTGTTTGCTTAGTGCTCTCAATGTCAAGGTCGAGTATTGTGGTGTCCTGATGATGTCTCGTGGAGAGACGAAACTAGTTGACGTCTTGCTTTGATAGATTTCTTTTCATTTTGTAGTTGCTGTGGTTTTTTTTTCTACAACGCTGACTACATTTTGTTAGAGCTTATCGAAGAAAGTTTTTGCGCGGAATTGTTACTAAATATTTTCATCTTTATATTTTTAATAACGACATCTAGCGAATATCCGTAGAAGCGCTTAGGTAGCTAGCTTCTGTTTTCTTCCTTGAGTTACTCTATCGAGGTAAGCTTTGTAGTTTCGTTAATATTCGCTAGAGGTCGCTACAATGTCTATTATCGTAGATTAGTTGAACTTACTTGCAACGCATGCACGTGGCTGACGACCAGACTCCGCGGCTCCTGCTGGTCCTTAAACCGGAACTCCATCGCCATGAGGTCTCTCTGCTCTTCCCACACCCAGCGCTGGGCGCCGACTGAGCGGAGCATTGATATATACTGCAATTAAATAAATTATCATTCTGTAATTTTTTGTGCACAAAAAAAAAATAAAAAAATAAGAACTCAACTTATTTTTTATGTACAAAGGCGAGCTTAACCCTTAATAAGAGTTTTCTTCCAGCAAACCTTATCATCACTCACGGTAGGGCTGGTCCACCAGTTTAAAGTCGCCCAGCGAACTATGGAGAGAGCTATGCTCGGAGTTTCTCTGAAGGATAGGATTCGCAACGAATACATCCGACAGAGAACTAAGGTTATCGACATAGCTCAAAGGATTAGCAAACTGAAATGGCAGTGGGCTGGCCATATTTCAAGAAGAACCGACAACCGCTGGGGTAAACGTGTTCTTGAGTGGAGACCGCGACTCGGAAAACGTAATGGGACGCCCTCCGACCAGGTGGGATGACGATTTGCGGAAGACTGCTGGCAGATGCTGGATGCGGCAAGCTGAAGACAGGGCGCTATGGCGCTCATTAGGGGAGGCCTATATTCAGCAGTGGATTAATGTAGGCTGATGATAATTATTTATGAATATGATATACATATAAGGACGACCTCTGTGGCGCGTTGGGTGAAGGTCTGCCTGCGACGCAGGAGGTTGCGGTTTCGATTCCCGCCTCGGGACAAATGTGTGTACGATCTGCAGACATTTGTTCAGGGTGTTCTGGTCGTTTTCTTTGTATAATAAAATATCTATCTATGTATTGTATTATGTATATCAGTTATCTAGTACCCATAACACAAGCTCTGCTTAGCTTGGGGCTAGATAATAGCGTTAAAAGGCATTATTTATAAGATCATACATGTTTGGTAAGTACCTGAAAGACCATAGAGATGATATCATCGATGTGCTTGATCCCTTCCTCTGTTAGATCGACTTGAACGCCGAAGAAGCCGAATCCGCGAGCGCCGATTCGAGTGCCTCCGAGCAAACTAAAAAAAAATTTTTTTTTATTTGTTTCACATTTCCATGGGATCCTTTTTCGGAAGCCAACGGCATAGAATCCATAGTTATTTGCTTTAAGGCGCATACTCCACCCAAAGTTTTTTTTGTTTAGGCAGAGATACGAAATTAGATTTTGGTGGCCACTAAGGGCAACTTCGTATCTCTGCTTAAACTAAAAAGAATAAAACTATTACAGAGGCATTAAAAAAAGCTTATGATAGGTATCACAAACTGGAAGAAGGATTTTTGAAAATTCCTTTGTTAATAAGATAAATTCGGTGGCGGCGCCACTTTCGGTGGGGTATGGGTCTTAAGGTGCTCTCACACTGAGCGGAACTGCACCACAAAGGAACTGCGCGACACAGCGCGAGAATAACTGGTATACTTTGAATGAAATCTTATGAGACTGCGCGACCTTTTTGGTGATTTGTTCTAACTTGACGCGGCCGCGCAGTTCCGCTGTCGCGTAGTGCGAGGGCACCTTTAAGGGCGAGGGCACACATAGCGGGTATCAACTTCGGATGCACAATATGATTCACTCGAAGATGATATCCGTTAAGTGTAGAGACTATTTCAGAGGAAAATGAAAGGAATGAAACCAGGTTATTGTGATGGGTGAATGGACTGGCTAATCGGGCTATGGGGAGACTGCAGAAAATTGCCATAAACATAGTCTCAAAACTGAGACTATGTTTATGGCAATTTTCCGCAGTCTCCCCATCTCCTCGTCTCAAAACTCGATATCAATACTAAGAAATGAAATAAGTTCCCAAAAATTTTCGACTTTTTTTTGGGAACTTATTTCATTTCTTAGAGATGCCCAGAGTGCGGGTAAGCACTGTAACAAAAAATATCAATACTAGTCGCGCGCGTGCCCAAGACACTGGCTGCATTGCCCCGCTGTATGGCAATGCTGATACTCATCAGGAGTGCGTTCGAGGCTTTTGGGTAAGACAACCGTAAGTTGTATCGCTCTCATCATAAGGTACCGAACGGTTCGTTAACTAAAATGTCAAAACTGACAGTTGACACTTTTCTACATAACCTTAAATCCTTGAAATAATTGCTGAAGGCATAGGATAAAATAAATAAGCGATTCGAGAAAAAAATGATGTCTGCAAAGATTGGAAATAGAATTTTTAGCCTGCTTCTTCTAAGCTATATTTTATAAATAATAATATTCCAATTAACGATGAGGACCTAATCTTAACATGCAAATTACTTATAATAGATAAGTTCAAGCAAGTTTGCTTGGATCGCATGTAAAGCCGGTCCGGATTACGGACTATGTTGAAGTCAAAATACATGAAAATAGAGATACGTCACATTCAATTGACGTTTGAACTGTCAGAGCGTTTTCGACAACCATCTCCCGAGATAGTTGTTCGGAGTGAAACACCCGCAACTCTCGAACGCGTCAGTTGTAAAAACGGTGCGTTCGAGACCTACGTTCGAGTGCACTCGAGCGCACTCGAACGTAGGTCTCGAACGCACTCCTGCTCTTCTCGCATACATCCTAAATGACATACCTGTTACACCATCCTTTAGCTTTCAAAGCGGACAGCAAACTCCCCGGCCCTTCGTGACCCAGTAGGTGTGACAGGTAGTGCCCTGGCTGTGATAAAAATGTATAGTTTATTACAAACATATATCACTCAAATATCAATCACGCTTATTTCTATAAGCTTACAATATAAGCACTAAGACAAATTATCAATATATTTATGAAAACTTGTTGTACGTACACTCTCAAAAATATCAAAAGCTTTCCTAAAAATAGCGATATACATAATATAAATACTAGAAATAAACATAAACTTGCTGTGCCCACAACTAGGCTTCACAAAATTAATGTATCTTTTAAAGGGCAATGTATACGCTTCTACAACAAAATTCCTAGTGAGTTGCAAAATCTATCAGTAAATAAATTCAAACAAATTGTAAAAACCTTTCTGTGCTAAAATGCTTATTACAAAATATCAGATTATCTAGAAGACAAAAAAGCTTGAGACGGGTTTTGCTCCAACTCGAAAAATAACAACTAACAGGCTAAAGGTTTCTTCGTCGCTTCTTTACTTTAGTTAGTCTACATACCGAAGCGACCGAAATCAAAAATATCACTTTATTTTCGTGTCAATGTTTTATTTTAAGAATTTGACCTTTTCTAAGTGTACATTTTTGTATTTATGGAAATACTTTTTGATTTGATTTGATTTATTAAATTTAATACTATAAACAGGTTTATAAATAGTAATATAATAAAACTTTATAACTATCATGGTTATTAACATTAAATTCATTTATAACGGGATATGTTTCATTAGATTTTTGAGTTTTCCAATATTTCGGCACAGTTCCACGCTCCATGATCACGGAAGAACTAAAGTCACTGCGAGTTGGTTGTTATTGGCATCGATCTACCCTCATTCTTTGTCTTTTGCTACGAATCACTACCACCGGTTTCATTTTCGAACGCAATTAGTAAAATAAAAAGTTGAGAGGTGTCAAGGGACACCCGGATGGAACGAAGTTCCTTTCTATAAGAGAGAGAGAGACAGACAGAGAAACATGCGCACGCCGCACGGCTTACAATAGCAAAAAGTGTCGTTACAACTTTTCGTGAGAATTTTTTCCGTCCAGCCCCCTTTCACAACGGGCGTAAGGAACTTAGTTCCAATAATAATAATAATAATGCTGGAAAATTCACACAGCATTATCTAGCCCCAAGCTAAGCAGAGCTTGTGTTATGGGTACTAGATAACTGATATACATAATATAACATAATACTAAGATAATGCTGTGTAAATTGTCCAGCATTATTTATTCAATTCCTTACCCCACTCCGATAATGTTTCCTCGTATCAGGAATAGGGAAGTCGATGGACAGCGATCGTAGATCCTTTACAGGGGTGGTGTAGGCGCGCTTGCGACGCAGCGCGGGGGGGAAGGGGGGCTCAGGCCACGAGGGGGCGGTAACCCCCCTGTCCACTACCGTTGAGAATAGGGGGACGACCATCGCTTCTAGTTCGTCTAATGTTTCTGTTGGAATTCGGGTTCATTAATACATGAGAGAGAGTTACAAAATATTTTTAGAATAGAATAAATAATAATAAATAATGCTGGACAATTCACACAGCATTACCTAGCCATAAGCTAAGCAGAGCTTGTGTTATGGGTACTCGGGCTCCACCTGAAAACCAGCGTAGCATTGGACTTAGCCTAATGAACACCTACACATGCTGAGGTGGGGACCCTCTTTTCCCATTTTCATGTTTTTTTTTGTTTCATTTATTTTTTTCTTTGTATAGTTTTATCTGTAGTAATAGTACCTAGTATGTAAGTCATTTTAGTATGTATCTTTGGGTTAAAATAAATATTTTTCTTCTTATTACATAATATCTATAGGATTCTAGTATCGACTATGTGCACAACATGTATTGAGTGTTAAGAGGGCGCAATAAATATTATGGGGAGATGCCAAACGCGCCATTTTGTGAAAAAGATAGACCTTAGGATTTGGCGTACATAGGAGCGGGACAGAGCATAGCAAAAGCTCAAAAAACAAGTTTTAGCTTATTATATATTAATTAGAACATTATTTAAAAAAAAACGAAACGCATAAAATGTTCAAATTGCATAATTATTTTACCATGCTTATTCTCAAGAATAAAAGGTAAAAGGCAAGGTAAAATAATTATGTAATGTGATCTTAACTTCTGAATTTATTGAGAAATTAAGTTTTTAGTAAAAAAATTGAGAAGACTGCGTTTTTTTTCTGTAGAGAAAATTTTATGATTAAGATAGATAGATTAAGTCCTGACGAAATCCTATGTCTATCCTTTTCACAAAAAATTTAGGTTGTTGTCCTTAAGGCGCATACCCCAGAATAATAAGATAAAGTAGGTGGCGGCGCTAGTTTGGGTAGGGCATGCGCCTTAATAACTATCTATATTTAATAAGAGGTCAGATATCTCACCCTTCCCAAAAACCACCAGAGCCATGACATTAGAAGAGTACCACTGATTGTGGAATTTAAGGAGTTCTTTCCGAACATCTATCCCTTTGGCCTTCGGTATTGTTTCTAAAGTCTCTCTGCTGCCTGAAAACCATAAATATTTAAATAAATAAATAATGCTGGACAATTCACACAGCATTATCTAGCCCCAAGCTAAGCAGAGCTTGTGTTATGGGTACTAGATAACTGACATATATAATAATATAATACAATAGATAGATAGATGTTTTTTTATATATAGAAAACGACCAGAACACCCTGAACAAATGTCTGCAGATCGTACACACATTTGTCCCGAGGCGGGAATCGAACCCGGAACCTTCTGCGTCGCAGGCAGACCTTCGTCCACCGCGCCACATTGGTCGTCAGTTTGCTAATTCTTCACGCTAAAAGGACTAAACGGATCCGGCTGAAATTTTGCATAGATGTAGCTGTAAGCCCAGAATCAAATATAGGTACTTTTCATCCCATAGAGCAGTTCCCATAGGATAGAAATAACCTCTATACGTTTCCATAGAATCACGGCGCAGACAGGAACTCAATTTTTTTTTATCTGATCTACCTACGTCTACCCACTTTATTTAAATCAAATCAAATCAAAAAGTCTTTATTTCCATAAATACAAAAATGTACACTTAAAAAAGGTCAAATTCTTAAAATTAAACATTGACACGGAAATAAAGTGATATTTTTGATTTCGGTCGCTTCGGTATGCAGACTAAAGTAAAGAAGCGACGAAGAAACCTTTAGCCTGTTAGTTGTTATTTTTCTAGTTGGAGCAAAACCCGTCCCAACCTTTTTTTCTTCTAGATAATCTGATATTTTGTAATAAGCATTGTTGCACAGAAAAGTTTTACAATTTGTTTGAATTTACTGATAGATTTTGTAACTCACTAGGAATTTTGTTGTAGAAGCGTATACATTGCCCTTAATCCTAATTATGTACTTATTTTTGTTAGGTCACTTATTTGTTACCTACGTGTTTGTGACCTTTATTTGTTATTTAGATTACTAATAATCGTAGACCTACCGTAACTTTACTTAAGAGTGCGCCTAATGCAAAAATCAAGCAAATTGTGTATTTTTAAACCCTTACCACAATACCATAAGCATATCTACAAGAAAAATGTTTTCAATATGTGCATCATTATCTACAATAAGTTACCAGAAGTAATTAAAGACCTCAATGGCAATTTATTCAAACAAAAGTTAAATAACTGGCTCCTCGACAGATGTTTTTTTAGTGTTATGGAATATATTAATTTTAAGTAAATTAACTTATTTGACTCAATTAAGTATCTGTTTGTTTACTACATTTTTTTTATTCTAGATTATTTTAACACTTATGTATATTCACCAACATTTATTATAATATTTGCATACCTGCTTGCGGGTTGAATACATTGACTTCACTCTAGTTATAAGATCTGACATGGAACTGTAATATTGTATTCAGCAAATAAACGACTTGATTGATTGATTGATTACATCTATGGTAACGAACTTAAATATTCTGATTAAAAAAATACGATAGGTAGGTGAAAAACCCATAGAAGTCGAGTAATCGAATAGAATTTTGAAAAATAAACTGGTTTCTTTACAAAAAATTATACAAAAATCGCTTTAAAAAAACTGTTTTAATTGAAATGCTCTAAAGTATCAGCGACAACACCATATTATTTTTTACGAATTACATAGCCAGACTACTGTTTTATTTAAGTAATCGTCTAGTTTTTCTATTTAATGCTTAAATTTTGAATCATTAATAGAAAGACAACATTAAATAATTAATGTACCTATTATGTAAAAAAAAATGTAAATGATTCTATTGTTGTTTGTTTTTACTAGTGTACTGTATAATTGTTGTATTTTGTATGTGTGTGTCTGAAGTGTCAAATAAAGCTTTTATCTATCTATCTATCTATGTACTTATGTATTAATTTATAGAGTTCTACAAACTACATACCTATGCAGTGTCATAGTAATGTTACTATTGTAATATTTATGTATAAGATGCTTAATACCTGACCTGTAACTTGAAATGTTATTAATAAAGAACTATGACTATGACTATGAAAAGAAGCAAAAACTTGATTTTTGCACTGACTTTGCTTTACTCTGTCCCGCTCCTATGAACGCGAAATCCTAAGCCTATCCTTTTCACAATTTTTTGCATTAGGCCCGCTCTTAAGTAATACTTATTATTAGATAAAAATTTATACTCATTTTAAGTGAACTTGTTCTTTTTGAGTATAAATAAAGATCTTTAAACCGAAAATGCATTGTTATTACACTAAAACATACCGGTGCCAAACTTGTGGTATGCATGCTTAGGATCAGCCGTGCTTTTGTTGAGCTGGTCGAGTCTCCAAGAGTCTGAAGACATGTTCTTCTCATGCTCCGAGTTGACAGCACTGAGCTCTCGGCTAGTAGCTGATTCCGTGAACAGTGGCTCGATGAAGAACTGGGCGAAGCTGTTAAATAGAAATCATAATAAATACTTCTTTTAAGGTCAAAGATTCATTGAGATTTTTATAACAAAACGTACTCGACGACCTCTTTGGCGCGGTGGGCGAAGGTCTGCCTGCGACGCAGGAGGTTGTGGGTTCGATTCCCGCCTCATAACAAATGTGTGTACGATCTGCAGACATTTGTTCAGGGTGTTCTGGTCGTTTTCTATGTATAATAAAAAATATCTATCTATGTATTGTGTTATATTATGTATATCAGTTATCTAGTACCCATAACACAAGCTCTGCTTAGCTTGGGGCTAGGTAATGCTGTGTGAATTGTCCAGCATTATTTATTTAATATCATTTATACTACAACTACAGTACCAACCCAATGGTCATGTGTTAGTATCTAAATAATTCATCCGTGTTTTTTTAGTATACTTCATATCTAGTAGATACTAAATAAGTAGTCTTATATTTATATTTATGTTAGTACTAAAGTTTAATTGGTGTGTTGTGTTGTGTCTAATAAATATTTTTCTTTCTTTCTTTCTTTACTAAAAAATCGTCAAGTGCGACTCACGCACTGACGGTTCCGTAAAATTAAGAGTTTGTTCTTGTTTCTTTCCAAATAGCATGATTCTAAATCAACGGAAAGTAGTGCCTTATGAGATTTTGGTCACGATAAAAAAAAACTTTTATTTTATTTTCAAATTTACGGTTTACGGAATTTTCCCTTTACTAAATATAAAGATGAAAATATTTATATTTTGCAATGGATTTCCGCAAAGTAACGCCTGAATCTATTTTTTATTTCCCTTTACTTGTGCTATAACACCTTGCGTCTTGCCAAATTTCATGATTCTCGGTTTACTTCAATAAATAAATATATTTATAATTATTGAAGGAAACCTCAGCGTTACAATTTCCAATAAATACTTAAAAAATTATAAATAAATAATAAAAAGGTAGAATTGCAAGAAATTACTGCTGCTGTTCTTGTTGGGTCAAATAAATGTATCTTTTCAACACACTTGCTCATAAAATGACTCTTATTTCACCGCAATTAGGCACATAATGACATCTGTAATCAAACTGTGACTTTTTCATTACTATTATTCACAAGTGAGTTATAGGTTTTTTTTTATTTTATTGGTTGAGTTGGTTTGTTCTTTAAAAAGTTTCGATACAAAAAAGATCGTGTTCAATAGTACAAATAAACTTTTTATCTACTAAACAAAATGATTATTTTATTCACAAGTGTGAAAAACGTCGTATGATACACGTGTGTATTGATGATTACCGTCCTCGGCTCTCTAAAGACCCTCGCCCAACGGCTCGGGTCTCATAGCGCCTCAGCGGTAATCACCAACATTAGGGTTACTATAATGCGCGACAATTTATTGTACGGCCGAATAATGTACACCCTGATAATCCGTGTCATGGGTACCAATTTCAAAAGGATTTGATAGGTTTTGACACGGATTATCAAGGTGTACATTATTCGACCGTACAATAAATTGTCGTGCATTATAGTGACCCCAACATGGTATGGTACATACTTATACCATAATGTACTATTATATTAAATAAATAAATAATGCTGGACAATTCACACAGCATTATCTAGCCCCAAGCTAAGCAGAGCTTGTGTTATGGGTACTTACTAGATAACTGATATACGTAATATTATACATTACATAGAGTTTTTTTTATTATACATAGAAAACACCCAGACCAACGGAACAAATTTCTGCAGATCGTACACAAATTTGTTCCGAGGCGGGAATCGAACCCGCAACCTCTTGCGTCGCAGGCAGACTCTCGCCCGCTGCGCCACTGAGGTCGTCATATTTAAATGATTTTGTCACTTACATATCCAAAGCCTGGCCTAGATGTTGAGGCAGTACATCGAAGTAGTAGTTCGTGTGGTCTGCAGAAGTACTGGCGTTAGATGAGCCACCGTGCTCTGATAGAAACTTGCTGTATTCATTCTCCTGTCAAACATATTCAAGTGTCAGAATGACAATCAATGTCAAATATCAATAACGTTTATAAATTTAAGCTTACAAAATAAGCACTTAGACAAGTCAAATTTTATACTATAAACACGTTTATAAATAGTAATTATTAAGAAAGAAGGTGTTATTGATTTTGTCCACTTAATTTTTTTATACACTAGTGGAAGAAGTGGAAAATAAACCACTAGTAAGTGTATATATGACTTACAAACTAATACAATATTTGCATATCTAAGTCTAAATATAATCTGATTTAGATACAAGTCAATATTTATATTAAACTTACTAAGCTTAACATTATTTTCCTTAAATACTATTGTCGGTGCGGAACTGGGCGACATCTGGCCAAGCTTAATGCTTGGCCAGATGTCGCCCTATGGAGTAAAAGGTTTTCTTGATAAGAGTTCGTTTTATGTTCAGTTTATGTTTAAAGGGGCGTATTACCCCTCGTTTTCACCAAGAAACATGTTTACAACTAGTTGCATACAAAACTTGTCAAATACTTGTCTCAAACTTCAAACATCATCGTTCACACTGAGTAGCTAACAGCTATTAGACAAGTAAATAAAACGTCAAGTGCGAGTTAGACTCGCGCATCAAGGGTTCCGTACAAACTCTTTAGCAAAGAAATCAGTCAAATCCAGACGAATAAGGCACAATAATTTTCTGATTTGATAACGATTATGACGTAACTTATTTAGTCCCTCTAACTATTGGCGTCTCGAGACTAAATAAGTTACGTCCAACCCTAGTGTAACAATGTACTATTTTGTATGAATAAACCACAAATTTACGGTTTTCTGATTTTTCCCTTTACTTGTGCTATAAGTCATTGCTTCTTGCCAAATTTCATGGTTCTAGGTCAACGGAAAGTACCCTACAGGTTTTTGGTCCATGGCGAGATTCGAAAATTATTTTTTCTGTGAATATACTAAAAATTTACGGTTTTCGAATTTTTCCCTTTACTTGTGTTATAAGACCTAGCTTCTCACCAATTTTCATGGTTCTAGGTCAACAGGAAGTACCCTAAAGGTTTTTGGTCCATGGCAAGATTAAAAAAATATTTTTTCTGTGAATAAACTACAAATTTACGGTTTTCAGATTTTTCCCTTTATTTTTGCTATATGACCTTGCTTCGTGCCAAATTTCATGGTTCTAGGTGAACGGGAAGTACCCTATAGGTTTTTGGTCCATGGCAAGATTAAAAAAATATTTTTTCTGTGAATAAACTACAAATTTACGGTTTTCGGATTTTTTCCTTTACTTGTACTATAAGACTTTGCTTCTCACCAAATTTCATGGTTCTAGGTCAACGGGAAGTACCCTATAGGTTTTGTGTGCATGTGATTCCCTTGGAAAATTGAAAAAAAATAGACATAAACAGCTGTAACTTTTGATTGCGTTGACTTAGAAGTTTGATTTATGTCGAGGCTTCAAGAGGTTACGAGCCTGCGTATATGATGTGAATATCAACTCGATAACCCTATGCGTTTCTGAGAAAAGTGGGTTGACAGACGGACAGACGGACAGACGGACAGACGGACAACAAAGTGATCCTATAAGGGTTCCTTTTTTCCTTTTGAGGTACGGAACCCTAAAAATACATCTGCGTTTACACTTATGTCTACGACATGTTTTAAACATGTCGGTTAGGTACATTGATTGCATTCTCACTACAAAAAATAGGCGTGTTTTAGACATGTATTGTTTATTGGTGAAAACGAGGGCCGGATAATACTAGTTCAAAACAAATTTTACACTCTGTTGCCTAGTTAGGGCGAGAAGAAGGACAAACAAAGCTACATTTCCGTATTTATAATATTAATTCGAAAATGTGTTTCTTCTTCTTCTTTCTGTCTTCTTCTTTTTGTACGTTAAATGATTCCTAAAACGATACCTTTCTTGCTTTATTCATAAATTCATAGTGAAGGATGTGCACTTGATGTAATTATCTATGTATTTTGCTGTAATAAGTACTTTTTTACTTTAAAAATAAACAAATATAAATAAATAAATAAATAACGCTGGACAATTCACACAGCATTATCTAGCCCCAAATTAAGCAGAGCTTGTGTTATGGGTACTAGATAACTGATATACATAATAGAATACAATACATAGATAGATATTTTTTATTATACATAGAAAACGACCAGAACACCCGGAACAAATGTCTGCAGATCGTACACACATTTGTCCCGAGGCGGGAATCGAACCCGCAACCTCCTGCGTCCCAGGCTAATATTACTGCTAATAAAATAGTCTATGTATAATGTCGATGTATAGGATGATGATGAAGAAGGGATCCTTACCTCTGGATATTTCTTGGTACCCAGAAACAGCATGTGCTCACAAAAATGCGCCAATCCTGGTAGTTCTTCCGGATCGCTTAGGTATCCTGAAATACAACGATAATTACAGTTTTTATCATCATCATCAGCCTATGTTAGTCCACAGCTGGACCTATGTCCAGCGTCCATGTATTAAATAAATAAAATAAATAAATAAATAATGCTGAACAATTCACACAGCATTATCTAGCCCCAAGGTAAGCAGAGCTTGTGTTATGGGTACTAGATAACTGATATACGTAATATTATACATTACATAGATAGATATTTTTTATTATACATAGAAAACACCCAGACCAACGGAACAAATTTCTGCAGATCGTACACAAATTTGTTCCGCGGCGGGGATCGAACCCGCAACCTCTTGCGTCGCAGGCAGACTCTCGCCCGCTGCGCCACTGAGGTCGTCAAGTCGTATTGAAGGGTGTATAATGGATGTATAATTAGTTTCAAGTTTATTTGATATTTTTTTTAATATAATTGATTTAGAAGTGACAAATCTGCAGTGTGCCCTCTCCTATTTGCACGCCAGTAGTGGCAAAATTTCACCTATTTAAAAATAAATAAATAAATAAAATGTTTTTATTTCAGACACAGATCCATATCATTGTTAGTACAGACGTTTATTATGTTAGTAGGCACAGCAGATTATGTCACTTACAAATTATTACAAATATGTATTAGGTAGGTTCTTAAAATAGGTACTATACAGGCATCACTTTTATACCCACCACCCATTTGCACGCCAGTAGTAGCAAAACATGTAAGTCATAATCATAAATTTATCAATCTTACAAAACTACTAAAAGAGTCCACAGGTGATCGGAATGCTGGTTTTTATTTCGGCCATTCAACGTGGCAATGCTGCCAGCATTCTGGGCACTCTGCCTTCTGGTGACGGCTTGGATTTTAAATACCAGAAATAATTGTGCATAGTACCATGTGTTTTAGTTTTTAAATTTTTTCTCCTAAACTATTAATCACAAGACTTTTTTATTCTCATTACCATATTAAATTGAAAAATACTCAGGGCACCTTCGGCTTATTTTTGCAAAGTAATGCCATAATTAATCTCAAAATCTCTCTTAAGTAATCGCTCGCTCAGTCAATTATATTAAATACTAGCTGCTGCCACGGTTTCACCCGCGTAGTTCCCGTTCCCGTAGGAATTCCGGGATAAAATATAGCCTATGTGTTATACCAGACTATAATCTATCTCTGTGCCAAATTTCATCCAGATTCGTTCAGTAGTTTTTACGTGAGAGTAACAAACATCCATCCATCCATACTTACAAACTTTCGCGTTTATAACGTGGGTCGTATCAACTTGAGGCAGGAGCCCATTACAATATCAGGACGATAGCGCCCTTCTCGATTTGCGTCCATATGAGACGACTAACAACCAACCGGAAACGGGTAACCAATCCGTCGCCGGTGGAACATAGCGGTAAAGACCGAACTCGGATACAACAACTGCGATATAGCTGTACGCTTATTGCTGACCAACACTTGATTGTAGGATAAGACTGTACTGACCAACATTGACATCAATGGCGGCGGCTGATTTGTCCGTCGCGGGGTCGCTGACAAGAAGAACCTTCATGCGGTTGGGTAGTATAAGTCCCCTGTAACAATAATTCATTATTAAAACAAGAATCTATTATTTTTTTATTATTCCGTGAGGGCTGGTGCGGCGGCAGATTTAGCCGAAGATCTCAAGAGGCGCAAATATGCAGGTCTCGACAGAGCCTACACATTTGCTCCCCTTGGAGTCGAGACCCTAGGTCCGTGGGGTACCGAGGCTCTCCGGGTTTTCAAAAAATTATCTGAGCGTCTGGTCGAAGCGACGCGTGACCCGAGAGCTGGTGAGTATCTGCCACAGCGCATCAGCATTGCTATACAGCGGGGCAATGCAGCCAGTGTCTTAGGCACGCTTCCAACTGGTATTGATATGGATCAGTTGAGCTACCTGTAGATTGTTTGCAACAGTTTGCAGATAGCTTAATTGTTTCTATTGTAAATACTAGTTTTAATTTAAATTTGTTATTTGATTGTTATTTTCTTTCTGAATAAAGACCATCTATTATTAAAAAATATATATTGGAACTAAGTTCCTTATCGCGCGTTGTGAAAGGGGGCTGGACGGAAAAAATTCTTACGAAAAGTTGTAACGACACTTTTTGCTATTGTAAGCTATTGTAAGCCGTGCGGCGTGCGCATGTTTCTCTGTCTGTCTCTCTCTCTCTTATAGAAAGGAACTTCGTTCCATCCGGGTGTCCCTTGACGTTGACACCTCTCAACTTTTTTTTATGAACTGGATTTCCCTTCATATGGAGGGAAACAGGAAGTGACGCGTGGTAGCACTAATTCTAAGTGGGGGAACTGGGATCTGCACTGACATCTCGCATAGGAGTGTATTATTGATATCTAGACTTGACGACCGATGTGGCGCGGTGGGCGAAGGTCTGCCTGCGACGCAGAAGGTTGCGGGTTCGATTCCCGCCTCGGGACAAATGTGTGTACGATCTGCAGACATTTGTTCAGGGTGTTCTGGTCGTTTTCTATATATAATAAAAAATATCTATCTATGTAATGTGTTGTATTATGTATATCAGTTATCTAGTACCCATAACACAAGCTCTGCTTAGCTTAGGGCTAGATAATGCTGTGTGAATTGTCCAGCATTATTTATTTATTATATATCTATCTAATGAGCCAGTAACATCCACTGCTGAGTACAGGCCTCTTTCTCGCCAATCCTGGCTGTCTTGTGCCAGTCCGATCTATAGGGCTTATTACACTACCCAATTATAGGAGAAGCTTACCTTAACTAAATGTAGCGTAATAAGAGTTAGAGCGTAAGAGTCTCTTACTAGTGCGACGGGGCGGTCCCGGCAAGCCTTACTCCCTAAACGCTCTTACAAGCGAGTAAAGAGAAGCCCACCGCGCCACAAAGGTCGTCAAATAGATATATAGAAGATATATAGATATTATTACCTGTACTGTCGTTTATCCTGCTCGCTTTTAAGTATAGTGTCATATTTCTTTGTTACACCGGATGAGATGGGGCTCTCTTTCGCTCCCTCGCAGCTCCCCCGTCTAGGGGGGGTGGGGGGTTGACGGGGCGAATAGTTCATTGACATGCTGTAGTGGCGGTTTGCGTTGACGTGTCTGCAAGGGAAATTATAATTAATTCATGTTCCCTGACTCTGGTTTCTGCAATTAGGCCACATGTGGCGGGTGCGTTGTGTGTGTTGTGTATCAGTCACCGCTGGATTGTGGAATCTACCTGTTATTAGAATTGCTAGGACAATACAAAAAAAAAAGCTTATTACTATGCAATACCTAATGAAATTCATTTTCTAATGAGACGGCTGACTAACCATAGCCATATTTTATAATGTTGATTGTTCAACAATTGGCATAGATAATTCATTTTATTGCGTCGTTTTGCAATCGGCATAACCATTCTACAAACAGGCTGACTCTACGATCCGACGGTGATATTTTGAAAGTAATTTTGTCTGTATGTTACATTTTCATGCATAAATGGCTGGATGGTTAAGGGCCTATACTACCAACTCCTAATAATCTTCTAAAGTACTAAATATTTAACTTGGTAATTTAGATATGGTAAAGCTTAGGTTCTCTACGTGATGGAATCCGGAATATGGAAATCCGTAGAACTAAAGTCACCGATATAGCTCTCAGAATTAGCAAGCTGAACTGGCAGTGGGCAGGTCATACAGCTCGCAGAACTGATAACCGCTGGGGAGTAAAGGTTCTCGAGTGCCGGCCACGATACAACGCGAAACGGAGTGTTGGGAGACCATCAACTCGATGGACCGACGACATCGTAGCGGTCGCAGGGAGTCGATGGATGGAGGCGGCTCAGGACCGCTCTTTTTGGCGTCGTATGGGGGAGGCCTATGTCCAGCAGTGGACGTATATGGGCTGACATGATGATGATGAAAGTTTAGGACTCTATCAATCATGTTTCGAAAACACGATTCCATACAATTTTCTCGATAGAAAAAAGTTATCACTAAATTTTTACTAAAACCTATACCTATACCAATAGGACCCCACAAATAGCAGTTCTAAGCTGCCTTAGAGATAACTTAGGCATATTAAATTAAAAAAGCTTTCATCTCTTTGTAAGGCACAGGAATCAGCCTGATAAAGAAAAAAAAACCACCAAAAAAACCAATAACATGCAAAGTCGTAAGGACCAATTGGGGCAAAAAAATGAGATTTTACAGGTTAAAATTACTAGTGAAAATGGTTTAATAGCTATGTGTGTAATAACAAACATATAATTCAACCAAGCATGGAAACAGGAAGGAAGACCAAACACCCATCTAACAAAAGAAAAGCCTAGTGTTAGATTAGTATTCTATGAAACTAAAAATATTCCAATTGGATTTACCCCTAGACTCGTTAGGACCCAAGGCAGGGGTCAGTTTTATGGCTATGGTAGAACATGGCCAGGGCTTATGTGAGTCTACTGTACTCGAAAAATCAAGCCCTTCTCAGGCTCCAAACAAGTGAAGGAGTTAATTCATTGCTTGCAATGTCATTTAAGAATGAAACTAGATTTTTCACTTACATAGCACCTACTTCCAAACAGACAAATTTCTATTCCCCGTGGAGTGAAGGGCCTGGTGACCCACAGGTTTGTAAAAACCTATCACAGGCACCAGTTCTCTCACAAAACAGGTCTTTGGTCTTTTTAATTTGTTGGACCTACCGAGGTTAGCATACTTACTGTGTTTAAATTTAGTTAGTAAATAGTTTAACACTGAAACCTATTGTGAGATAAATAAATGCTTATTATTATTATTATTATTAATGTGTTGAATAGGTATGTCAAATTTTAAATTATTTGTAAGGTAAGGCACAATTGCCTGACCCCATATTCTTTAAGACGAATAGTGAGGCAAATGACCTTGGACCTTTCCGCGCGCCTTTATGCAGCAAAGAGTGTTTGTTTTCGGTTCAGCATGCCATGTAGTGCCATAATCAACCAAATAATATGATCCTCTGCGGTTGGGCGAAGTGTAACTAGCCAGATTTGTATCACAGATTTTGTAGGCGAAAATACGTTTTTATGTTTGATTTTATTATTTTGACTACTTTTTGAATCTAATGGACCTCCAAGAGATAGGTATGAAGTATATGAATCACTATACTGAATTTGGTACTAATCGAATTTGAGACGCCGATAAAAAGTGGGTTCGAAGCCGCTACACATACACTATAACTAACACTATAACAACTACACTATAATTAACGGTAAGCATTTGGGACCGCCAAGGGACCCTTCAGGATGTGTGTTACAGGATATATAAATTTCAGAGCTCTACATTCAATATTTTCGTTGGAAAACGAGTTCGAAAACACCTAATTTTCTTGATTTTGGGTTACTATGCGCCTTAATGTAAGATAACATGAGATGCATGAAAACACAAACTGAGGGTGAGACAGAGTTGTCTTGATGATGCAATCACCATTAAAGTGATTCAGAGATCTTAGCACCATAAATTACCATATTGACATGTAGTTAATCAAAAATACACCATAAATGGATACAGAAGGCCATTTATTATTTTGATGATGGTACCAAGAATTTGATTGTTATTTTCTTTGTCAGTAAATAATTCCTACCGAATAATGATAGGAGTGATATTATGATAAACTTGTCATGAGACGCACGAAAATACAAACCAGAAAGGCTGAGTTTTCTTGACTTAGCATGAAACTTTTCCCTATTTATTTATAATTTGACACGATAAAGGATTTACTAACCTCGTTTTGAGGATAGGCAAGAGATTTATTTACAAAGAGGTATCTGCAAGCAACTCTACTACTAAGAAGCACAGTAACACAATTCTTTGTCAGATAAAAACTATTATACGAAATATACACCAAAATACTGAGTTCATCCTAACCTAAAAAACCTTGATCGGTTAATTGTCGAAGGAGAAAATGCGTGGATACCCACAAATATGATTCTTCTAGATGCCAGCTTGAACAATTACGCTTATATGGCTAGGAAAATTACGGAATAAATCGATAAATATTTGAAAATCTTTCGTCGTTACGCGACGTGACAATCAAACAAGAGGTAGGTATTATTTGTTTTTTTTTCTTTCAGTCAGTAAGTACGTCAGCTGAGCTTCATTTATCTGTCAGCTGGCTGGTGCCACCGCTCAGAGCAACATAGACATATACAACTTACAGATGTTATTGCTCTGAGGCCGCCCCTACTCAATAAAGTCCATAACAAAGATTCTAATGAACGTTCCTTCCTAGGATCTTTGGTCCAAAATAGCTGCAACTTAGTTAATAGGTTCGAGTGCCAGAAGATGCGTTAACGTAGTATACTTCTTAGTTTATGATGCGTTAGCATCCCTAGTACATACATCTGTGGCCAGATGTAAAAGATCCTAGGATCCTTCCTACGTTTACATAACCGAACGTTTGCCAGAACCAGAAGTATATAATGAAATATTACTGAATGTTGTGTTCACCTCTTATAAATTTATTTTATATATTAGAACCTATCTCTTATCAACATAGGTATATTAAAATAAACGTAATATGTATAATGTTGGTGTTCCTTTTTTAAATAAATAAAAATTCTTTTCAAAATAAAATTTCTGTTTTTATGTTTTCTTTCAGCTACCTACAATAGCTGAGAAATTTTTTATACCTATGTCGAAATTATTATAATTAATTTCATGAACGACGCGCAAAAAGTCACCGTCGTCGCCGCCCGCCCGCCCGCCGCCGTCGCCGCCGTCGCCGGGTATAAAAAGTACCTACTCTGTGGTCCCCGCCACAATATAATTCACAATCCTCATCACTATCTACGCTAACTCCTCTACACATTGGGCCAACCTGAGTGGAAGTGCTAAGTAGGCGTAGCACGCGTGCCACAATTATGCGTAGCTACGTTTAACTGATCTCAGTCGTGTTCTTACATCGAGTTGCCAGTCTGGCGATAAATTCATTTTCAGAAACTTTGCCGTATTGTTCCATTTTTGAGTGTAAAAATGATAGTAGGCGAAAGAATCTCAAAAACAGAGATGTTTTATACCTTGGAAAAAATACAAATACCAAAATACAAAATCATTTATTTCAAAATGTTATATACAAAAAAGTTCCTGGTGTCCCTGGTTTCCGTTTTAGTTCAAATTGAACTGTATTTACAGAGAACCAGTCTTCCCTCCTACACTTAGATTGTAATTAAACTAGGAAACACGCATAATCATAATAATAACAAAAATATACTTATTATCTAAAATAAAAGGTAGCTAAACTAAAGCACAATTTAAAGGCAAAAAAAAACTGAGACTATGGCTAAATACAAACAATATATACCTAGTATAAAAATAGATATATCAAGTGGGTATGTTGTCTGCTCAATATGTACCTACTATACTTATTAACTAACTAAGGTCTCTACTTTAATTTAGTAAATATATTTTCTGATTGGTCACTCATCATAATCGAGGTTTTTTAACCATTCAAATATTATCGGTTTCATTTTGTAAGAGGTAAGCTGTCTTGTATTGCCAACTTTTTTTATTAAGAGCGTTGTATAAAATAGGCGCCGTAATGGTAGCGCCTCCGTGCAAGGGAGCTGTTGTTACCCGGAACTGGGCATTTATTTATCCGTTTATTGGCCAGAGGTAATTTTGGAATTGTTTCCTTGTGATATCACGTTGTTTTTAAGAAAACACATTTCAACCTTTATCATAACGGGTAAAATTAAACGGATTTTTCCGCTCGGATCTCGTATTTTAAACTAAATACCTGATCATTAATTTAAATAACTTACCAGTTTGTGTTTCTCATAAAGATCGGATTTCGTATTTTAAGAAGAATACCTAATCATTTTTTAAAATTACCGTTTTGTGTTCGGTATATTCTGTTGTTCAGTTACGATCTCGTATTTGAACATAAAAACCTGATCTGATAGTTTAATGATTAACTGTTTTTATATTCGGTTTTTTTCAGTTTGATTCTTGTTTTTTCAAATAAATTAGTGGTGTACCCGCCCATTTATTTTAACAATTTACCACACTGAGTTCAGTAACAGCTAGTATCTCGTGTATCAGTAAATGAATATTTATTTTTACCGGTTCGGGGTCCGGTATTTTCGGAACTTTTGCAAGAAAGTCAAACAACACCTCCACAGTAAGCAAACTCGTCGAGGATATGGGTAAGCACCAAAGCTTTTTCGTTGATCTAACAATCGGGTCATCTTAAAATTGCTTGCCATGATAGGAGGGTATCAATCAGTTCTTTCGTATACGAACGAACAAAATGACGTCACTGACAGTCAATATCTTGACAAGTCCAGTATTCCGAATTTAGTTTCAACCTTTATGATAAACTGGAGGAACCATCGGTTCCAGAAACAAGATATGATTTTGTTTTTTATGAGCTTAATTTGTAAGTCGTAAAGAAATAATTGTTTGATTTTTTGATTTTTTGATTTTTCTGGGTGCTATTTTAAAAATTTGACCTGTTTATAGATAAGGTTAGGTAATACCAGGTATTGCCTAATCAACGTTCTAGCCGCCCCTCGTGGGGGCAGAGCTGACGAGCACAAGAAGATCCATCTCGTGGACCTCGTGACTCCTGTCAGGATTCAAGGCAAAATTATTTACGCCTAATTCAGATATTCACTCATTTGGCCATTTCGTTACACTGATTATTATTAGGTATTCAGAAATTAAAAATAAAAGATTAGGAAACCTAATCAAGGTTTAAGCCGCCCCTCGCGGGGGCAGAGCTTGCGTACACCAATAGGACCTCAAGGTTCCTTTCAATGCCAACAATAAAACACCCTCGCGGGGTGGGTACCTTAATAACCTCTACAAAGGTCAGCCCGGGAGTGGGTATTCATAAATTAAAATTAAAGATCAGGAAACCTAATCAAGGTTTAAGCCGCCCCTCACGGGGGCAGAGCTTACTTTATCAATAGGACCTCAAGGTTCCTTTAAATGCCAACAATAAATAACACACCCTCGCGGGGTGGATACTATAATAATAATAACCTCTACAGAGGTCAGCCTGGGAGTGGGCAAAATAAGAACTAGCGAACTCCAGAGGTTTCTGTCATGGCAGAGGCTAGTGGCCCGGTTTCAATGCCAACAATGAAACACCCTCACAGGGTGGATATACCTTTCTTCTTTAACGGCAAAGGCTCGCGACCTGGCCATTGACTTGGTACAGGATGCTGTAGTCTAGTCAAGTCGGCTGTTGATTTAATCGATAGTCGATACTACAAATTATGTTTACTTGGTGCCTAAAACATACCTTATCAATAATTAATTACAATATCTAGACGTTCCTAAACCAAATTCTTGCAAACCTCAACGAGACATTTTTCCTTATACAAAAAGAAAAATAATTCTAAAACTAATTGTCCTATTTAAATAATTCAAACGGTAATACCAAAAACCTTTCTTTTTGTACTATTTTTACTACAAAATACCCATCAACAAAAAAGTACATTTTCAACTTAGGTAATAATACGAACATAACAACTTCCTATAAAAAGTGTTTCAATGCTCTAAATAGTCACAAACTAAGATAAACTATGTATTTATATTATCTATTATGAAATATTACGAGTTTCTAAAATTATCATTGAAGAATTCGTCAAGTTCGTGAAAACATTTTTTATATTTGACTAAAAAACAATTGACAAAAATACCACTTACTTGTGATAGAAAATACCGTGTTCCCTTATGTTTGATGTCTCTGATTGCCTTTTACCCCAAAATACCGCACAATTCACCGTTTTCACTAAGCACTACTTCGCGACACAAAACGACAGCTAATAGCCCCGCGGTAACGAACGAGTGAAGTAGTTTTGTATAACGAACGCGCGCTTGGCGACCATAAGGCGCTCTTGGTCATACGCGTACCCCTCTGGCGTACCCCTCTACTCTAGCGACTCGCCAGCGGGGTACGCCTTGCGATGACGACATCTCTAGATAAATGCTCTAAGACACACAGACAGAGTCGCGGCAAAAAGCATATGGCGCCATAAAGAAGAAGGTTGATCTGTCTGTGTCTGTCACACAGTCACATCTGTCTGTTCTGTGGACTATCAAATCAATCAAAAAAATACCGGCGCGTACTTAGTGCCAAATATGCCAATGCCCGTTTGTTTACAAAATAAACATAGTATAGGTTTAGTTTTAACTTTTACCAAATTCAATTCCTCCTTCCTGCGTTGAAGACTGGCTCTGCCAGGCTAGAAGGTAAATAAAGCAGCGAGTGAAGTGAAATATTTCTTCCCTGAATCGCATAAGATAAAGTTATTGGATACTCATTGGCATAAGACACGAGCTGTGTGATGTGTGTGAAAGTTATCATAATAAATTAATAATAAATTTACTTTTGTCAGTCTAATATGGACCGTTGGGAGGCCTGTATCGAGGAATATCACGAGTCCCAGACCCTGGACTCCATCAGTTCAGTACTTCATAAAGCTGAAGGTATCCTGAAGGAAGATTTGGCGCCATTTGAGTTGGGTAAGTCATTTTATTGTAGTCAGGTAGAAAACAATAATTTCGATTAATACTTATTGTTAGATGTGTAAAACAGGTTAAATTTTTGTAAAAAACCATGGACTCCAAACAAAAAAATCTCCTAATATGCGAACTTATGTGAACAGCATAATTTTTATGATGTTTTTTGGACAAAGTGCGCCATTTAATCAATGATACCTATTATAATGAGGTAGATGTCGCACTAGCGCGTGGAAACTGAGGCGGCCAAATTAAGACAATTGTCGTAATTTTGATTTAGTCGAATAACAGCTGCGAGCGAGTGACCGCGCGTGAATTTGTGCTTTTTATATGCCGAGCTGTGTGTTCCGACAATGCAAAAACTATGGTACAAAGGTAAAAAAGGATGAAGGAGTTACGTACCACACGTAAGTATATAAAACACCTCATAATTTACGTTTTATTTCGAAATTACAGCAAATTATCGGTACATAATCAAATATTTTAAGTGATGCTAAAAAGGGATAGAGAATATTGACGACAACCGCAGCGCGATAGGGACAGATAGCGTGCGCCGGGCGTGCGTCATAGAGTAATCAATCAGAAGTATTCAGAAGGGATCTCATACTCGTAGGCACAAAATTTACTTTAGTAGCATAGCACTAAACATCTTTCCTCTTCATAATATTATATATAGATAAAACACTCACTGATGGATGACTATGAAAATATTTACATGTTGTACGTGTATATGTACTCGTGAAATTCATTTAAAAATATTACAAGAGCAAGTTCAATCCATTAAAATTAACAACTTTCCCCAACGAACTTAGAAAAAATAAATATTGCAGCTATCATACCATACTTAGGTATTTCATCAGCAGGGCGCGCGGTTTTGTTTGAACAATAAAATATTTTTGTCATCTGTTAGTCTGTTCTCAGAACAATGTTAATAGTTTCATTGACTAAACATTTACTTAGAATGTTTCAAACGAGTAATAATACCTTTCTAAGGTAATGTCTCATATGTTCCTTGAAATTATACATATAGCTTTTAAATAAAATAAAAACCTACGTTCTAACATAAAAAATGTGCTGGCTAGGAGCTTTTAAAGTTGACCACTGATTACGTCACCACTCAGGTAGAGACACGTTTTTTTTTGGCGAGAATATCGGAGTGACTGGCGTGCCTTGTTGTGAGTCCTGTTTCGATCCCCACCCTTCATCTTTCATAGAACAGGCCCAGCGACCATAATCTACAACAATATAAGTTAAAAAAGGGTCTCTACCTGAGTGGTGACGTAATCAGTGGTCAACTTTAAATGCTCCTAGCCAGCACATTTTTTATGTTAGAACGTAGGTTTTTATTTTATTTAAAAGCTATTATGATAGACAATAATAAAAAGTCATAAAAATATGTAGTATTATAGGCTTAATTTTAAGATTTTTGGAGATTATTGGAAAAAAACAGCATAAAAAATGAAATTTTAATACAAAAATTAAACTTTAAGTCACGATAGCCACTTGTTTGTGAGTTATTTGTTATTTTATCGTCATCGTCACATATCTGACATGATTATGGTTTTTATTTTAACAAAATAGACCTACTACTTTGGAAGAAATCATTTTTTTATTAAATAGAGTCATTAGTGAGCAATAAAAATTTTAATTCATCAATAAAGTATATACGAATTTTTTTTAATTTTTTTTTTCTATTTTTTTGTCGATAATTTTTGATCTAGTTTCACCCCCTTTCGGGGTTGCACTTTATCCAGGGACACACTGTATATTAATATTCAAACAAACAAATTGTTTCATTAAATGTCCCTTCTGTAACAACATTTCTCGTAATCTATGTAGCTCTCGCGGATTTCAAGCGCAAGTCTAAACAGATAGCTATCCTTTTCTATATCATTTGTATTGTATTATCTGTCGCATTCATTGTTGTAACCTATGGATACGCGAGAGGTAGGTATGCATATGTCGTAGAGGAGCTAAATCTGAGCACCGCGCAGTATGAATATACGTCATCTTTAGTAAAACATCATTGCATTTAAATCATTTTGGGGCTCAACAAGAAAAATATACATGTCTTACACTCGTTGGTTTTCAGTGTTAGGTAGGATCTTCTGTGTACTTTGTGCATTCCAGAATTAAGGATTCAAAACCTTTCTCATGAATAAACATTTGGTGCTATTCGGCTCCATATAATGTTCAAATCGTGTTAAGCTTGGTTAGTTTTATATAAATATTGACTTGTATCTAAATCAGATTTGAGACTATTAAGATTGAGATAATGTATTAATTTTAAGTTTTATATAAACTTACTAGTGTTTTTTTTTCCACTTTCACTAGTGGAGAAAAAATTGAAGCGAATAAAATCAATAACGAATAATGTCTTATTTCTTATTTGATAATAATGACTATTTATACAGCTTTTTATGTATCAAAATTTGACTTTTCTAAGTGCTTTTTTGTATCACTAAAGAAATAAAGTTATTGAGTTTGAGTTTCGACTTTCCTGCTGACCCTGTCCTGTCCCGAGATAAAAAATAATGTCTGCTGTGGTGCAGTGAGCAAAGGTACGCCTGCGATGCAGTAGGTTTTGGGTTTGATCCCCGCCATGGGACAAGTATTTGTACCATCTCCAGGTATTTGTTCTGGGGTGTTCTGGTTGTTTTCTATGTACTTATAATAAAAATATCTATCTATGTAATGTTTTGTATTACATATACCGGTTATCTAGTACCCATAACACAAGCTCTGCTTAGCTTGGGACTAATTCTAAATGGGGGAACTGGGATCTGCACTGACATCTGGCATAGGAGTGTATTGTGCATTATCCCCCTGCCTAACCAGGCCCTAACCAGCCCAGCTCCTTACCGTAACGTTAAGGAACCAGGACTTTTGGAGATTGACAGCTTCGATTCAGCTTTCCTATGGGTGTGGACAGGTTTGATGTCTCTATGAGACTTTTCAATGGGAACGCTTTGTGACTAGGTAATGCTGTGTGAATTGTCCAGCATAATTTAGTTATTCACTTTATTTAATAATAATAATAATAATGCTGGACAATTCACACAGCATTATCTAGCCCCAAGGTAAGCAGAGCTTGTGTTATGGGTACTAGATAACTGATACACGTAATATTATACATTACATAGATAGATATTTTTTATTATACATAGAAAACACCCAGACCAACGGAACAAATTTCTGCAGATCGTACACAAATTTGTTCCGAGGCGGGGATCGAACCCGCAACCTCTTGCGTCGCAGGCAGACTCTCGCCCGCTGCGCCACTGAGGTCGTCATTTACAAGCGGCCCCAGCTTCGCACTGGTATATTCTATAGCCTATGTTACTCAGTGATAATGTAGCCTTCTGATGGCAAAATCTGTCCATTCGTTTTTAAGTTTATTTGTTACAAATGTTTTCTCATTATAATATTACTTAGTGTAGAAAGAACACCAACAGATACCTGTACTTAAAGGTTTTCATTTTCGTCTATCTGTTAGTTTGTTTTGGCAATCTTCAAAATAGCTGGACTGTGTATGAAAGAAATTTCAATAGTACACAACTCATGCTATAGATATACATAGGTATTATTATTATTCCACAGGTAGCTCTTAAGGTGGGACAGGTGGCACGGAAAGTCTAAGTTCCCATATAAACGACACATTTGACGACCTCTGTGGCGCGGTGGGCGAAGGTCTGCCTGCGACGCAGGAGGTTGCGGGTTCGATTCCCGCCTCGGGACAAATGTGTGTACGATCTGCAGACATTCGTTCAGGGAGTTCTGGTCGTTTTCTATATACAATAATAAAAAATATCTATCTGTGTATTGTATTGTATTATGTATATCAGTTATCTAGTACCCATAACACAAGCTCTGCTTAGCTTGGGGCTAGGTAATGCTGTGTGACTTGTCCAGCGTTATTTATTTATTTATTTAAACGTACTTTTCGATTCATTTGTAACATATGTCCCCTATTATAATGAAATTTTGCTTACATAATCGGAAAAGAAATAGCCATGTTCGTATCTTTTCTATAATAGGTACGTGATCATAATTAAATGAACGCGAAAGTTATAAAACAAAGGATTAGCAAGCTGAAGTGGCAGTGGGCTGGCCATATCTCGAGAAGAACCGACAACCGCTGGGGTAAACGTGTTCTTGAGGGGAGACCGCGACTCGGCAAACGTAGTGTAGGACGCCCTCCGACCAGGTGGGATGACGATTTGCGAAAGACTGCTGGCAGATGCTGGATGCGGCAACCTGAACCTGAAGACAGGGCGCTATGGCGCTCATTAGGGGAGGCCTATGTCCAGCAGTGGACAAATATAGGCTGATGATGATGATGATGATGAAAGTTATAAAAATCACTTGAAAATGGATAGAAATGAATTTTTGCTGATGATAATGAATAAACCACGAGTTTATTTTCCACTCCTTCAACTAGTGGACAAAAAATTGAAGCAGACAAAATCAATAGTACCTGGTTTCTTATTTGTTAATAATTACTGTTTATAGTATGAAATTTTACTTGTCTAAGTGCTTATTTTGTTAGCTAAAAGAAATTAACCTTATTAATTTTATAGTGTAAAAGATTTTATGAATTTTAAGAACGGATGACTCTTCCATCTAACTCTTTTTGTTTTATTGTACTACATGTTTTATTAATTTGATTTTATTGTTTTTTATATGAATTTTATTGACAGTTCGAATTATTAATAATTGTTAAAATCGCGTAATCAAATTTTGCACACCCTAATAGGTAGATTGTAAATGGACATAATTATTTAGTATTAATAAATAAATAATAAATAAATAGTGCTGGACAATTCACACAGCATTATCTAACCCCAAGCTAAGCACAGCTTGTGCTATGGGTACTAGATAACTGATAGGTACATAATATAATACATAGATAGATTTTTTTTAATTATATATAGAAAACGACCAGAACACCCTGAACAAATGTCTGCAGATCATACACACATTTGTCCCGACGCGGGAATCGAACCCGCAACCTTCTGTGTCGCAGGGAAACCTTCGCCCACCGCGCCACATATGCAAGCAAGCTTCACCGCCGCGCTGCCGCCGCGGGCTAACTCCAGCCGCGGGCAGACAAGAGGTGCGGAGGCGGAGGCAAGACAGGAGCGCAGTCGCATCGGTCGGCAGTGCCCGCTATCGCTTACTCCGCGCCGGTCCTATATCGCTCTGCCATTCGTTCTGTAATACAACGTCTGTTTAAGTCTGCGGTTTTATTTTATATCCAACGCTAGTAGTTACCCAGCTAGGATAGGCCGTAGCCCTACAGACCTTTTGTACATACATTCTGGCAAATAAATGATGATGATATTTGATGATTTCAGATTGGTTCATACAAACCCTGCTGTCCGAGCCCGTATCTCTGCTATGCACCATCTCCTCTCGACTGGCAGACGATGCCTGGACTAAGATCGTGAAGGATTCTTACCAACTGCTGTCGGATCTCGCTGAGAAGCATTACGAAGCTATGGAGCAGTACATTGATGCGATAGTGCTGGTATGTTTGTAATTCTAAGGCCGTGCTCACCTTGAGTACAATTTCATCAGAACTTATAAATTGACTCACCAGAAATTTTCATTCATCATCATCATCATCATCATCAGCCTTTTTCAGTCCACAGCTGGACATAGGCCTCCCCTAATGAGCGCCATAGCGCCCTGTCTTCAGCTTGCCGCATCCAGCATCTGCCAGCAGTCTTTCGCACTTGACGTTTTATTTATTTATTTCCAGGAATGTCAGAAAGCTCAAGAAGCGCGTACTCGGTCGCGCGCGCTGCTCTGCCTCGCTAGCTGCATAAAGCGGTCGATGTCGGGCGCTAACGCTAGTCAGTACATCGCTGAGCTGGCTAACGCCAGCACTTGTAAAGGACCGCTGGCTTTGCTTGTTGGTATGTATTAGTATTCTATATTTGCTTGGTGGTATGTATTTATTCATGAGGAGGATCCAGCTAGGTTGGGCTGCGTTTGGAAAACTACGTCGAGTCTTCTCGTCATCCGCTATGCTTGAAAACGAAAGTTTTCAATCAGTGCGTCCTACCCGTCATGACCTACGGAGCTGAGACGTGGACACTCACGGTAGGGCTGGTCCACCAGTTAAAGTCCCAGCGAGCTATGGAGAGAGCTATGCTCGGAGTTTCTCTGAAGGATAGGATTCGCAACGAATACATCCGACAGAGAACCAAGGTTATCGACATAGCTCAAAGGATTAGCAAGCTGAAGTGGCAGTGGGCTGGCCATATCTCGAAAAGAACCGACAACCGCTGGGGTAAACGTGTTCTTGAGTGGAGACCGAAACTCGACAAACGTAATGTAGGACGCCCTCCGACCAGGTAGGATGACGATTTGCGAAAGACTGCTGGAAGGTGCTGGATGCGGCAAGCTGAAGACAGGGCGCTATGGCGCTCATTAGGGGAGGCCTATGTCCAACAGTGGACTGATGTAGGATGATGATGATGATGATGTATTATTAACCGATGAAAAACTTCGAAGTAGGTTCGCTTTTTCTAGACAAGGACGAGCGAACACCGCGCGGTGAAGGCGAGAAAGGGAGGCAAGAACCGACCCGCGCGCAATTTCACTGCTTTTTATTTATAAATTTGCTTTAAAGTAATACTCTTTCGCAAAAAAGTAAAACTATGTTGCTCTTAAGCGTTTAATTAAGTATTTTTTAGACGACATTTCATTAAAATATGTTAAATAACTAGCAATTGAAACTGGTTTTCCGTAGTAACAATGAAAATTTAAGAGGATCAGAGGAAACTTTGCGATTTTTAGGGTTTCAAAGATCGGTTTTGAAACCCTTATGGTCTCGCTCTGTCCGTCCCCGCTCTTTCTTGAATATCTCAGTAACTACTGCAGCTATTAACTTGAAATTTGAAATAATGATACATTTCGTGCGCCATTACTGATTTTAAGAAAAAAATATATAAATAAATGAAAATGAATATTTTCAGTACAAATTTTGATGTTGAAATTTCAAAAGAGACCTAGGAAGGCAAATGGGGTATCAAATGAAAGGTATCGTTTTGTACATTTCAAAACATTTTTTGAAATTTCTGTAAATTTCATACTTTTTGAAATATTTCAAAAAAAGTCAAAAAATTGACCATACCCCCCCCCTTATCTCCGAAGATTGCACACCGATCCACGTACAATGTATTAGGCGTTTGTAGATATCGATCTATATTTTACAGGAAAAATATAGAGAAGTCTGTAATAATAATAGTTTTTGAAAAATGGTCAAAAAGGGGGGGAATTTTTTTTCAAAAGGGGGGGTACCTACCTTTGTGGGGTATCAAATGAAAGGTATTGTTTTGACCATTTCAAAACACTTTTTGAAATTTCTGTAAGTTTCATACTTTTTGAAATATTTCAAAAAAAGACGAAAAATTGACCATTCCCCCCCCCCTAGCTCCGAAGATTGCAGACCGATCTATGTACAATGTATTAGGCGTTTGTAGACATCGATCTATATTTTACAGGAAAAATATAGAGAAGTCTGTAATAATAATAGTTTTTGAAAAATGGTCAAAAAGGGGGGGAATTTTTTTTCAAAAGGAGGGGTACCTGCCTATGTGGGGAATCAAATGAAAGGTATTGTTTTGACCATTTCAAAACACTTTTTGAAATTTCTGTAAGTTTCATACTTTTTGAAATATTTCAAAAATAGTCGAAAAATTGACCTTTCCCCCCCCCTATCTCCGAAGATTGCAGACCGATCCACGTACAATGTATTAGGCGTTTGTAGATATCGATCTATATTTTACAGGAAAAATATAGAGAAGTTAGTAATAGTAATAGTTTTTGAAAAATGGTCAAAAAGGGGGGGAATTTTTTTTCAAAAGGAGGGGTACCTGCCTATGTGGGGTATCATATGAAAGGTATCGTTTTGACCATTTCAAAACACTTTTTGAAATTTCTGTAAGTTTCATACTTTTTGAAATATTTCAAAAATAGTCGAAAAATTTACCTTTCCCCCCCCCCTATCTCCGAAGATTGCAGACCGATCCACGTACAATGTATTAGGCGTTTGTAGATATCAATCTATATTTTACAGGAAAAATATAAAGAAGTCTGTAATAATAATAGTTTTTGAAAAATGGTCAAAAAGGGGGGGAATTTTTTTTCAAAAGGGGAGGTACCTACCTATGTGGGGTATCAAATGAAAGGTATCGTTTTGACCATTTCAAAACACTTTTTGAAATTTCTGTGAGTTTCATACTTTTTGAAATATTTCAAAAAAAGACGAAAAATTGACCATTCCCCCCCCCCTAGCTCCGAAGATTGCAGACCGATCCATGTACAATGTATTAGGCGTTTGTAGATATCAATCTATATTTTACAGGAAAAATATAAAGAAGTCTGTAATAATAATAGTTTTTGAAAAATGGTCAAAAAGGGGGGGAATTTTTTTTCAAAAGGGGAGGTACCTACCTATGTGGGGTATCAAATGAAAGGTATCGTTTTGACCATTTCAAAACACTTTTTGAAATTTCTGTGAGTTTCATACTTTTTGAAATATTTCAAAAAAAGACGAAAAATTGACCATTCCCCCCCCCCTAGCTCCGAAGATTGCAGACCGATCCATGTACAATGTATTAGGCGTTTGTAGATATCAATCTATATTTTACAGGAAAAATATAGAGAAGTCTGTAATAATAATAGTTTTTGAAAAATGGTCAAAAAAGGGGATTTTTTTTTCAAAAAGGGGTACCTACCCATGTGGGGTATCAAATGAAAGGTATCGTTTTGACCATTTCAAAACACTTTTTGAAATTTCTGTAAGTTTCATACTTTTTGAAATATTTCAAAAATAGTCGAAAAATTGACCTTTCCCCCCCCCTATCTCCGAAGATTGCAGACCGATCCACGTACAATGTATTAGGCGTTTGTAGATATCGATCTATATTTTACAGGAAAAATATAGAGAAGTTAGTAAT
This sequence comes from Eupithecia vulgata, assembly GCA_946478455.1. Classification (NCBI taxonomy): domain Eukaryota; kingdom Metazoa; phylum Arthropoda; class Insecta; order Lepidoptera; family Geometridae; genus Eupithecia; species Eupithecia vulgata. Next base: position 5,263,916 of record OX297887.1, on the reverse strand, counting down.
AGTAATAGTTTTTGAAAAATGGTCAAAAAGGGGGGGAATTTTTTTTCAAAAGGAGGGGTACCTGCCTATGTGGGGTATCATATGAAAGGTATCGTTTTGACCATTTCAAAACACTTTTTGAAATTTCTGTAAGTTTCATACTTTTTGAAATATTTCAAAAATAGTCGAAAAATTTACCTTTCCCCCCCCCCTATCTCCGAAGATTGCAGACCGATCCACGTACAATGTATTAGGCGTTTGTAGATATCAATCTATATTTTACAGGAAAAATATAAAGAAGTCTGTAATAATAATAGTTTTTGAAAAATGGTCAAAAAGGGGGGGAATTTTTTTTCAAAAGGGGAGGTACCTACCTATGTGGGGTATCAAATGAAAGGTATCGTTTTGACCATTTCAAAACACTTTTTGAAATTTCTGTGAGTTTCATACTTTTTGAAATATTTCAAAAAAAGACGAAAAATTGACCATTCCCCCCCCCCTAGCTCCGAAGATTGCAGACCGATCCATGTACAATGTATTAGGCGTTTGTAGATATCAATCTATATTTTACAGGAAAAATATAAAGAAGTCTGTAATAATAATAGTTTTTGAAAAATGGTCAAAAAGGGGGGGAATTTTTTTTCAAAAGGGGAGGTACCTACCTATGTGGGGTATCAAATGAAAGGTATCGTTTTGACCATTTCAAAACACTTTTTGAAATTTCTGTGAGTTTCATACTTTTTGAAATATTTCAAAAAAAGACGAAAAATTGACCATTCCCCCCCCCCTAGCTCCGAAGATTGCAGACCGATCCATGTACAATGTATTAGGCGTTTGTAGATATCAATCTATATTTTACAGGAAAAATATAGAGAAGTCTGTAATAATAATAGTTTTTGAAAAATGGTCAAAAAAGGGGATTTTTTTTTCAAAAAGGGGTACCTACCCATGTGGGGTATCAAATGAAAGGTAACGTTTTGACCATTTCAAAACACTTTTTGAAATTTCTGTAAGTTTCATACTTTTTAAAATATTTCAGAAAATTGATTGTCCAAATAATAATATTGGCAAATGTTTGAAACCCTCGGCGCGCGAGTTACACTCGCACTTGGCGAATCTTGTTTTCTATCGAGTCAAGTTGAGTCAATCGTGTTTCGGCTTGTATAACGCACTTACTAAAATCCTAAACTTTCGAGGATCATCAAAAATCTGTTACCCTGCCTTTGTTTTAATTTTCAATTTAATTTTTCAAGTCAGTAAGTCATATTGTTTGTGAGAAGGCAAATATGTATCAAAATTGAGATATTTTTGATATTTTTTTTAATCAAACAAATACAACTAATCAAAAAACAATCTTGGCGCTTTTGTACACATTGAAATGGAATTTTAGGTGTAGGAGTATAAGAATCCTAGATTTCATATTTGACCAGCGGTAGGATCTCAAATATCATGAAAATGTTGATTTTTTTCGAAAGACCAGCCTTAAAGTACCATATTAACTTTGACTTATCTAAGTGCTTATTTTGTAAGCCCAAAGAAATAAAGTTACTAAGGATTTTTGTTATAGTGCTTACCCGCACTCTGGGCATCTCTAAGAAATGAAATAAGTTCCCAAAAATTTTCGACTTCGGCGGGACTCGAACCCGCGTCCCACCCTTAGTACGGGTGTGCTCTAACCAACTAAGCCACGAAGTCCCAAAGATTTTCGACGAGAACCGACAGAGACTTCGTGGCTTAGTTGGTTAGAGCACACCCGTACTAGGGTGGGACGCGGGTTCGAGTCCCGCCGAAGTCGAAAATTTTTGGGAACTTATTTCATTTCAATAAAGTTATTGATTTTGATATTGGGTTTCCTTCCAGGTACAATATGCGAGTATCATCCAGAAGCAGTGAATGACCAATACATCACAATATGGAGAACATATCTAAATCTACTGGGTTCTAATAAAAACTCTGTGAGTATTTCTTCACTTAACATGGGTCACTATAATGCACGACAGTTTATTGTACGGCCGAATAATGTACCTACACCTTGATAATCCGTGTCATGGCTTTCAATTTTAAGGCGCATACAGCACCTAAACTAGCGCCACCACCTACTTTATGTTATTATTCTGTTTAACAAAGGAATTTTCAAAAATCCTTCTTCCAGTTTGTGATACCTATCATAAGCTTTTTTTTAATGCCTCTGTAATAGTTTTATTCTATTTAGTTTAGGAAGAGATACGAAAATAGATTTTGGTGGCCACCAAGTGCAACTTCGTATCTCTTCCTAAACTAAATAGAATGAAACTATTACAGAGGCATTAAAAAAAAGGTTATGATAGGTATCACAAACTGGAAGAAGGATTTTTGAAAATTCTTTTGTTAAACGGAATAATAACATAAATTAGGTGGCGGCGCCACTTTGGGTCCGGTATGGGCCTTAATAGGTTTTGACACGGATTATCATGGTGTACTTTATTCGGCCGTACAATAAATTGTCGTGCATTATAGTGACCCTCTAACATGATATGAAGCGCAGTCAAAATAATCTTTATTTAGATTTCTTTTCTATTTCTTTTTTATTCGATAATTATCATCATCATCATCATCATCAGCCTATACCAGTCCACTGCTGGACATAGGCTTCCCCTAATGAGCGCCATAGCGCCCTGTCTTCAGCTTGCCGCATCCAGCATCTGTCAGCAGTCTTTCGCAAATCGTCATCCCACTTGGTTGGAGGGCGTCCTACACTACGTTTTCCCGTTCTTTCCACTTGAAACCCCCGTTTGTACCCCCTGGGGGGACCATGGACACTGACTATTACACTTGGAGCCCCCTGGGGGGCCCAGGGACACTCACTATTACACTTGGAGCCCCTTGGTGGTTCATGGATACTCGGTGTTACTTGTAGAACCCTTAACATAAAATGTCCATGGAGTACGTAAAACGCTACAAACCTATTTAGGTTTAATCTTATAAATCAATATCTGACATTTGACATAGATATTTATTATGCTGTCATTTAATCACAAATGCATAAGATTGATTAGCTTAATGAGCAATAATAATCTTATTTCTATTGGAAATGGATGATTCTCGTGATAATATTGAAATTATTGATCGGAAAGGCGGAAAAGTCCTATTATACAGTGGTCATCAGTATCACATGAAAAAAGCGTATAAAAATAAGTCAATGCTGTGGAGATGTGCAAATAAAAGGAAATTAAAATGTACAGGATATCTTACTATTAGCGGCGTAAGTGTAATTTATATATTTTGCTAATGATTATTAATACATGTAACAAACACTAAAAATTAAAAAAAAAAACGTTTTTGCAGGACCATTCATCCGTATTAAAGTCAGTTGTTCACGTCTCAGATTGCATAAAAAACGAAAGCAAAAATATAGTTGACATCACTTTACATGAATGCAGGAAAAAAGTTAAAGAACACAACTTTCGACCTATTCCGACTATTTACAATGAATGTGTGAAGATTCCCTTGGAAGACAAAGGAATAGATTTGGTTGCAGATATTCCATCATTCGAATCGGTAAAAAGTGGTTTTTACAAAACAAGATACGCTAATGCCGGCATTGCTAAACTCCGCAGCAATAGTTCAATTGATGTAGAAATACCCAACTTTCATTCAGAATTTGTTTTATGTGATTACAATCATGATAACAGACGCATCATCATTTTTTGCACTGATGAAAACCGAAAGAGACTATCTGAAGTAAAACACGTCTTTTGTGATGGCACATTTCAAAGTTGCCCGGCGCCTTTCTTACAGCTTTATTCTATACACGCAGACTTGGGCAGTTCTGAAACCCATAATCTGATAATTCCTGTATTGTTCTTGTTAATGTCGGATAGGAAACAAGAGTCGTACGACATTTCTTTTCAGTTAATTAAATCTCAGATTGCAGAGCCCATTAAATCCCCATTAAATACCCATTAAAATTTACCGTAGATTTAGAACGTGCTGCCATAAAAGCTATTGCAAACAATTTCCCCAGCTCAGAAATAAAATCATGTTATTATCATTTTAAAAAAAACTTATGGAAAAAAGGACAGGCACTAGGGTTAACGAAGTTTAAAATAACTAAAAGAACAGTTCTTCTTTGTGGGGCATTGGCACTATTACCAACGAATTTATTAAATGAAGGATGGACTTACGTGAAAAATACCCGGCCCTTAACGGAACCCAATATTAGTAAATTTATAAAATACATGCAGTTTTGGATTAAGAATACTAAGTTTCATAACGTTTGGTCGGCATATGGTGAAAGACACAGAACAAATAATTGTGTTGAAAATTGGCACAAAAATTTAAATAAAATAGGCAAAGACCCCACAATTGTGACATTATTGAACTCATTGAAAAAAGATTGTAAATTAAAAAGGAAACCCTTGATGAAGCCGAGAAAGAAGCAATGCATAAATTACGACAGATTCATTCAAGAAATGCAGCTTTCACTAATACAAGGCGACATAACAATTGGTCATTTTCTAGAAGCTGTAAAGTAATGCTAATCATTGCCGTAAGTAGGGCGGTGCCACCGGTGCCCAGGCACAGGGCGTGGTCTCTTGTTTATTTTTTAAGAATTAAGTTATTAGGGTTTAGTTTGTTTTTAGTTAAAATTTCATTAAACATTAATTTTCCTTTCAGTATTTCATTTCTGTCTCTGGGGGTTGAAGAGGAATATAAACTTTATTATTATTCTTGAACCCCTAGGTGGGGGCTCCAAGTGTAATAGTGAGTGTCCCTGGGCCCCCCAGGGGGCTCCAAGTGTAATAGTCAGTGTCCATGGTCCCCCCAGGGGGTACAAACGGGGGTTTCAAGTGGAAAGAACGCGTTTTCCGAGTCGCGGTGTCCACTCAAGAACACGTTTATAAACATAGTTAACAGAATTAAATTAAAACTAGAATTTACAATAGAAACAATTGAGCTATCTGCAAACTGTTGCAAACAATCTACAGGTAGCTCAACTGATCCATATCAATACCAGTCTCGCGCGTGCCCAAGATACTGGCTGCATTTCTATATCAATAGAGAAAAAAGAACTAATTTTTTGAAGTCACATGCATATAACCTATTATAGACCTATTTAGAAAATTTTATCGAACTATTGTATGGAGAACTAGCAACGCCTCGCGGTTTCACCCGCGTAATTCCCGTTCCCGTGGGAATTCCGGGATAAAATATAGCCTATGTGTTATTCCAGACTATAATCTATCTCTGTGCCAAATTTCATCCAGATCCGTTTAGTAGTTTTTACGTGAGAGTAACAAACATCCATCCATCCACACTTACAAACTTTCGCGTTTATAGAAGTATGATCCCGAGGTGTTCTCCCGTATTCCCGCGGGATGAGTATTTGTTTTATCAAAACAATCAGTCTTAAAACTATTTTATTTAAGTTTATCGATTTCTCTGTATATTTATCAAGACAAAAAGTAGCCTATGTTACTTTCCATCTAACTCTATGGCAAAAATCAAGTTGGTTGGTTGCTTAGAAGGCGTGTAGAAAGGACAACAAAGAAACACATTTTCGTATCTATTTTAGGATAGTTAGGGTTTTTTTTGTGATCTTAAATGGAGACCGCGACTCTTCAAACTTAGTGTAGGACGCCCTCCGACCAAGTGGGATGACGATTTGCGAAAGACTGCTGGCAGATGCTGGATGCGGCAAGCTGAAGACAGGGCGCTATGGCGCTCATTAGGGGAGGCCTATGTCCAGCAGTGGGCCAGTATAGGCCGATGATGATGATATGATAAGGGTTTTTTTAGATAGCCGTGTGATGCCGGCTTAGAATTTGCACCACCCCAACTGTTCCCGTGGGTGTCGTAAGAGGCGACTAAGGGACATTCACCGGGGGGCAGCAGCGCCTCTTGCAGAAGAGATCTACCACCGAACTGCGATCCCCAACCCGCATGCCCAGCGTGGGGATTATGGGCATTACTCACATGAGATAAAAAATAAGAGGAGGCCTGCGTCCAGCAGTGACTATTATAGGCTGTTGAGTTTGAGGATTTTATTCCAATTTCTTTTTGGGAACTCCAAAAAATTCAATGTTTTTTAGTTTCTTTAAAAAAACATCAAATTAGATAGGTTTTTATTTTTATTCTGTTAATTCTTTGTTTCAAGGACCTGGTTTGTAACTCGCTACTGAAAGGCGTCTGGTGTCTCTTCAAGAACTTCGGATCAGATATACCCCTGAGAGAAATCTCTGAGTTCTATGATAAACTTACCAGGGAGCTGTTTTCCAAATGCGAAAGCGGTAAGTTTTAAGGCCTACGGAGACGCAGGGCGGTGCGCGTTGCGTCGGGTCTATTTGATTGTCAGTCGAACTACCAAACCTGAATTAATTTTTAACCTCCTTGTTTTTCGTCGGTTAAGAATAGTAAAAATCTGAAATTGTTTTTTTTTTTTTTTTTTTTCTTTTTTTTTTAATTATTTATAGGAAAACCAGAAGCTTAATATAACAGAATAATAAGAATAAATATATCCTAGAAAGCTTAAATTAAGGTTTTCACGACATTAGGTATTTATTCAGATTTATAGTATTTTATATATATTTTTTATATTATTTTATGTATTAGTTTATGCAATTAGTGTAGGTATTTTCTATCTTTATATCTTTTGCACACTTGCCCACTTCTACATACATGTCTCCCTCTCTCATTAAGGTTTTCTGGAAGAGAACTCTTTTAGGGTTAAGCTCGCCTTTGCGATACTTCTCTTGTAACATGGTTTAAATAAGGTTTTATTAGTGCAATAAAGAATTAAGAAATTGTATTTCACACACATTCGAAACCCTCTCAACAGTGGTGCTACAAATCCTACGCGACTACGCGCACCTATTCAAAGAAAAGCTGGCAGAGGATGCAGCTCTGCGACGCGAGCTGTGGACCTGTTCAGATCTCGGCTCACTGCTGGCTGTGTACCGCGAGATAGCGACTGTGCTGGAGGCAGAACTGGTGCAGGTATGGTTTGAACACTATCCAGTTAGATCTAGATATATTACGACGCGAGCTGTGGACCTGTTCAGATCTCAGCTCACTGCTGGCTGTGTACCGCGAGATAGCGACTGTGCTGGAGGCAGAACTGGTGCAGGTATGGTTTGAACACTATCTAGTTAGATCTAGATATATTACGAAGCGAGCTGTGGACCTGTTCAGATCTCAGCTCACTGCTGGCTGTGTACCGCGCGATAGCGACTGTGCTGGAGGCAGAACTGGTGCAGGTATGGTTTGAACACTATCTAGTTAGATCTAGATATATTACGACGCGAGCTGTGGACCTGTTCAGATCTCAGCTCACTGCTGCCTGTGTACCGCGCGATAGCGACTGTGCTGGAGGCAGAACTGGTGCAGGTATGGTTTGAACACTATCTAGTTAGATCTAGATATATTACGAAGCGAGCTGTCGACCTGTTCAGATCTCGGCTCACTGCTGGCTGTGTACCGCGAGATAGCGACTGTGCTGGAGGCAGAGCTGGTGCAGGTATGGTTTGAACACTATCTAGTTAGATCTAGATATATTACGAAGCGAGCTGTGGACCTGTTCAGATCTCAGCTCACTGCTGGCTGTGTACCGCGAGATAGCGACTGTGCTGGAGGCAGAGCTGGTGCAGGTATGGTTTGAACACTATCTAGTTAGATCTAGATATATTACGAAGCGAGCTGTGGACCTGTTCAGATCTCAGCTCACAGCTGGCTGTGTACCGCGAGATAGCGACTGTGCTGGAGGCAGAACTGGTGCAGGTATGGTTTGAACACTAGTTAGATCTAGATATATTACGACGCTAGCTGTGAATGAGTCAAGAACCAATATTTTTTATAAATAAATTAATAATACTGGACGATCACAGCATTATCTAAACAGAGTAACTAAGCTCCAAGCTACGCAGAGGAATGCGTTGTTGAAATTTTTATTTTTAGTTATTTCTTTTGGGAACTAAGTTCCTTATCGCGCGTTGTGAAAGGGGGCTGGACGGAAAAATTCTCACGAAAAGTTGTAACGACACTTTTTGCTATTGTAAGCCGTGCGGCGTGCGCATGTTTCTCTGTCTCTCTCTCTTACAGAAAGGAACTTCGTTCCATCCGGGTGTCCCTAGACACCTCTGAACTTATTTTTTGGTTACATTGTGGTTTTCGTTTCAACTTTTGTTATCAGCTGACAAATGTCTTGTTCCAGAAAATTCTACAGACAGAAATAGTACCAAGAACGACACACGCCCACACGAGTATAAAATATACAGCGCTCCGCATCTGTTCTCTATACGAGAAGCGCTATGCTCGAGCGCGCAATGTGTCGACGTTGGATGCGTGTGCGCTGGAATTTGAGCTGAGGAGCGAGGTGTCTTATGATACAGCGGAAGCGGTAAGATACATCCATACTGGACCTCTGTGGCGCGTTGGGCGAAGGTCCGCCTGAGACGCAGGATGTTGCGGGTTCGATTCCCGCCTTGGAATAAATATTTGTAGGATCTGCAGGTGATTCCGGGTGTTCTGGTCGTTTTCTATATATAATAAAAAATATCTCTGTAATGTATTGTATTATGTATATCAGTTATCTAGTACCCATAACACAAGCTCTGCTTAGCTTGGGGCTAGATAAAAAAAATATAAAAATAATATAAATGCTGGTCAATTCACACAGCATTATCTAGCCCCAAGCTAAGCAGAGCTTGTGTTATGGGTACTAGATAACTGATATACATATTAATGATATAATTTAAGACAATACATAGATAGATATTGAGCCGTGTGGTGCTAGCTTAGAATTTTCACCACCCCAACTCTTCCCGTGGGTGTCGTAAGAGGCGAAGGGACATACACCGGGGGGCAGCAGCGCCTCTTGCAGAATAGATCTACCACCGAACTACGATTCCCAACCCGCCCAGCGTGGGGATTATTTGCATTACTCCCCATGAGATAAAAAAAATCAGGTGGATGCCTGCGTCCAGCAGTGGACTATTAATTATAGGCTGTTGATATTGATGATATTTGTTGCGGTGAAATAATTAAAAAATATTTTTGTGAACGCCGCAGCGAAGCGACATGAAGGCAGCCGCAATACGAAGCTGCAACTGCAATTGCAAGAAATAAACATAATGACAGTACCGTGTCAATATATTTATGAAACTGCTGTACACTCATAAGAATATCAATCGGTTCCCCAAAAATAGCGATATACATAATTTAAATACTAGAAATAAGAATAAACTCGCTGTGCCCACAACTAGGATACACAAGATTAATGTATCTTTTAAAGGACAATGTATACGCTTCTACAACAAAACTCAAAGTGAGTTGCAAAAATTATAAATAAATAAATTCAAACAAATTGTCAAACATATCCTTTGTAAAAAGGCTTACTATAAAATATCAGATTATCTCTAGACAATAAAAAAGCTTGGGACGAGTTTTGCTCCAACTCGAAAACTAACATTCTAACAAGGTAAAGGTTTCTTGTTCGCTTCTTTACTTTTTACCTTAAAAAGATCAAAGTGTCAAAAAATCAAAGTGATCACTTTATTTCCTAGTTTTACTTATGTAATCCGAGTTTTTGTGACGTGTCCAAGAGTCCTGTAAGGTCTAAAGGAAATAAAGCACTTTGAATTTTGTTTTTTTTTTTTAATTTCAACTTCACGCATGTCTTCGGCCGAGCGCGCCGCGGCTAGGCATCGACACATTCGATTCGCTTCAAACCATTCAGAAGCAAAACATAACCAGCGCGCACGGCGCATGTCAATTTCATTTTTATGCATTTTAATAAGCATTGTAAAACTCAATATAAAGCTCCAAAAGACCGACTCGACTACTTATTTCCAATTATTGTTACAGATTCACTGGTGCATAGAATCCAATGCGGCTAACAGTGAAAAGCTGCTGCAAATGTCAATTTTGTATTACAATAATCTTCCTTCCAGGAAGAGGAAGAATGTTGTTGTGGAGGGCTTGTTGAACGCACCTACCGAAGTTTTCAATGTGAGTACACGAATTTTGATGGACACTAGCTGTATTCGATGTAGAATTGACGACCTCTGTGGCACGAAGGGCGAAGGTCCGCCTGCGACGCAGGAGGTAGCGGGTTCGATTCCCGCCTCGGGACAAATGTGTACGATCTGCAGACATTTTTTCAGGGTGTTCTGGTCGTTTTCTGTGTATAATAAAAATATGTATCTATGTATTGTATTATGTATAGATAGATAGAAAATACTTTAATGCACACTTAAAACTAAAAAAAAACAATTTACACATAAAACAATTATGTCATAAGTGACAAATTGGCGGTCTTATCGCTCAAGAGCGATCTCTGCCAGACAACCTGTATATCAGTTAATGAATCTTTTAATGTATACGCTTCTACAACAAAATTCCAAGTGAGTTGCAAAATCTATCAGTAAACAAATTCAAACAAATTGAAAAAACTTTTCTGTGCAATAAGGCTTACTACAAAATATCAGATTATCTAGAAGATAAAAAAGCTTGGGACGGGTTTTGCTCCAACTCGAAAAATCAACTAACAGGCTAAAGGTTTCTTCGTCGCTTCTTTACTTTAGCCTACATACCGAAGCGACCGAAATCAAAAATATCACTTTATTTCCGTGTCAATGTTTTATTTTAAGAATTTGACCTTTTCTAAGTGTACATTTTTGTATTTATGGAAATAAAGACTTTTTGATTTGAGTTCTCTAGTACCCATAACACAAGCGCTGCTTGGCTTGGGGCTAGATAATAAGTGTTGGAAGTTGTGTTTAAGACGTTGGACTGGAAAGGTAAGGGCATAAACATAAACGGCGATTACATCTCACTCCTGCGATTCGCTGATGACATAATACCGCAATGCTTGACAACGAAAGTGTTTAATCAGTGCGTCCTACCCGTCATGACATACGGAGCTGAGACGTGGACACTCACGGTAGGGCTGGTCCACCAGTTTAAAGTCGCCCAGCGAGCTATGGGAGAGCTATGCTCAGAGTTTCTCTGAAGGACAGGATTCGCAACGAATACATCCGACAAGAACTAAGGTTATCGAATTAGCAAGCTGAAGTGGCAGTGGGCTGGCCATATTTCGAGAAGAACCGACCACCGCTGGGTTAAACGTGTTCTTGGGTGGAGACCGCGACTCTGCAAACGTAGTGTAGGACACCCTCCGACCAGGTGGGATGACGATTTGCGAAAGACTGCTGGCAGATGCTGGATGCGGCAAGCTGAAGACAGGGCGCTATGGCGCTTATTAGTGGAGGCCTATGTCCAGCAGTGGACTGCTACAGGCTGATGATGAAAAAAATACGCGAAGATTTTTTGAAGGTAGACCACGTCATCCAATCCGGAAGTTAAACGTGGCTAAATTAAGTTACCTACTGAAAATGATACTTTTTATTCCTCTTTTTTTTTTTTACTCTAGAGAAAACTGGGTTGGTCTCTTGTGAATTTCGTCGAGACCTTATCAAAGTGGTTTATACATTTATAAATAATAAATAAATAATGCTGGACAATTCACGCAGCATTATCTAGCCCCAAGTCCGGTTCGAAGAATGTTAGAGGTACCGGGAAATGATAACTCCAACGATGTTGATTCGCAACTGGTTTATTTGTTAGATTTAGGTAAGCATGAAAGTTATGACAATATTACAGCATCACGTATGGCAAGTAGGCAATACGTGCGAGGCCGATAGGAAATGTAAGAATTTAGGTGATCTAGATTTTACAAATTAAACATTGTACTTCGTACATCCTGACCACTCGAAAAAAGGAAACAAGTTAAATAAGGAATTTTAAAGAATAGCGAAATTTAACAAACTTTGCATGTAAATTTATACAATTGTAAACAAATGTAAACTAATCATAATAAGTGACTAAGCTTATAATGAGTAAATTTATTATAAATCATGACAGTGTCCTTACAGCCTAAACGATTATCTTAAAGTCTTTAACATCCTAATCTATTGGCACTCCACTTCTGGGATATTTAAACCGTTTTTATAAAACGTATCACGCACTGACATCACTTCTGGGTTATTTAAACCGTTTTTATTTCGCGTATCGCGCACTGAAATCACATACTGTTCATCACGCGCTGGTTGCTGCTGTGAGGCCTTGGGGCCTCCGACGAGGGCCACCGAGCTGACTGTCGCCGCTTCATGAGGTACTGCTGCTGCTGGAGCTCGCCGCGCATTTCTCCTTCGTCGTATGATGTAGATGCATACACCAGCGAGTATGAGTATAGCCAGTATTGCGTACATTAGTGTGTACTGGTGAATGTCGTGTACATTGAGAGATACGTTCGTTTGGGCCTTTATATCTTCTAATTGAGTTTTCATGTTGGTCCACTCTTCTTCATGGTTTTCTGGTTTAAATGGAGCTATTACGGAGGAGTTGACTATTTTATTGAGAATGGAAAACTCAGTTACTGTTGGTACATCGGCTTCGACTTGAACTTGACTTAGGTAGTTGTTGTGACCGTAGATGGAAAAATCATTACTCTTTACTACACAACCTTGACCTACACTAAGTAAACCATTGCCGGTCAATGTCTCCATCTGCACTTCGGTGTCAGCGCAAAAAATGCGCACTGAGCATTCCTCGTCGCAACATGAGAATATCCACATATTATTGTTTTGTAATTTGACCCATCGTTCCTGACAGGTCAATGCCTCGGTATTACATAACATCTGGTTTTTATTAATGCTTGTATTGCAGATCGCCTTAGTAAGTGGTAGTTCGATGATAGGTTTATCGTATGGACATAGCATGCGATTAGTTGAAGTGTGCATACACGAATGAAGATCCTCAGTTGTCATTAGAATAAAAATATCTCTTTGTATATTGAAAGCTATAAATGGCGCGATAAATCTGACCACGTGTTTCTGATGGGGCAGACTTATGACGCTGTCTAGTTCTAACGCTTCCTTGCTAATGAGGGGAATCTTTATCTGTATGATTAAAAAATTTTCTCCAACTCTAGCGCTCGCCTTCATTTGTTTATAAAGCTCGTACAGTCTCTGCTTATCGACCGCTAGCGTCAGGTCTCCTTGTAAGTGACTGGAAATTATTCTGACTTGTCTCTCTAGCTGTTCTGGCGGTAGCAGGTTCATATCTAAATGACCGTGTGATATATCAGTTAATACATCTATTAAACTATCTTGAATGCGTCTTAAGCTATTTATGATAATATTGGCTGTAAAGGATAGTGATAATAAAGTAAGCTCACTTGTCTGCTCTATTTGTACCTGACGCATTCTGTGACGCATACTTTCTATCTGCTGCGTAATGGACTTAAAATTATTATTCATGATGTCTTCATTTCTTTTCATGATATTATATTGAGCTTCTAAAACGCTGGTTTGGTTTTTCAGTAATTGGTTAAGATGACCTTCGTTCTGTGATATTTTCTCAATGTCCTCTTCGTATTTTTTCGCAAATGAGTCATCAAGGACACCGAATAACGCGTTAGCCAAATAACCCACTCCATTTACCAAACCTCTCTTTTGTCGTTTGCCGATCTGATTTTTAGTTAAGATTGTAAGCAGAGCTTGTGTTATGGGTACTAGATAACTGATATACGTAATATTATACATTACATAGATAGATATTTTTTTTGTTTTTATTATACATAGAAAACACCCAGACCAACGGAACAAATTTCTGCAGATCGTACACAAATTTGTTCCGAGGCGGGGATCGAACCCGCAACCTCTTGCGTCGCAGGTAGACTCCCGCCCGCTGCGCCACTGAGGTCGTCATGAGGATTTATAATATCATTGTGATTTTCAGACTACCCTCAACTTCCTGACAACCCAATCCTGTCACGACGAGACTTCTCTACTCAGCTTCCTTCCTCTTTGGCGAGATATATTCGACTCGCAGCTCGAGGAAAAGAAGAATCTACTCTTTGAGAAGTATTTGGACAACTTTCTCGTGGTTGTCGACAACTTCTTGGAAGACGGAGATGAAGATAAGGTATGATAGAGTGATATTAAATTTATTTTGAACATCACCGGGATATATTGATCTTAAGAGACCTGCGGATGATGATTTGCCCATACAAACTTACTACCAAAATCATTTATAATTCAAGCATATTTCCACCATATCATGTTGTTTTTCCTATAAGAATAGTATTTATCTAGGTCCCTGGATGTTTTTTCGTCATAATAAACACCTATAATGAAATATAAGCTAAATTATGCAAAATGAGATTTTGCATAACTTTACGTCAAAAACGACATGTTTTCGTCCTATTTGTTTTGTATTAAAAACAAAAATATCTTACGTTTCGTTTGAGAAGGAACATAGCTTACATTGTCTAGTTACAGAATAACAACACCATGTCGAAAATACAAAAAGTTTTCAGTTATCATTTTTGGTATTACGGAACACAATAATTCACGAATTGAAGTTGCGAGCAGCTGTCGCCGAAGCCTTAAAGTATTTCTCCCAGGAGTAATACATGTCCATGCGGCAAGCTAAAGACAGGGCGCTATGTCGCTCATTAGATGAGGCCTATGTCCAGCTGTGGACTAATGTAAGCTGATGATGTTGATGATGAAACATTAATAATATAAAAATCCTTTGATTTTTTCAGAACCTCCCAGAGAGACTATCAACCCTTCTCTCCTTAACATCACACATCCTCACCCTCCAGCCAGCGGAAGACAAATCCTATCACTGCGCAATAATCCCATCGAAGCTGGTCTCGCTGAGCCGCGCGTGTGGCCTGCAAGCACCAATGGCGGCAGTCGCGAGGGCTCTGATACCACACGTGGAAAGAGATGCAACATTATCCAAGATTTTTCAAGTATATAAAATAAAAAATAGCTGCTCCCCGCGGCTTCGTCTGCGTAGTTCCCGCGTCTGTCTGTCTGATAATATACAATATATCTTGACGACCTCTGTGGCGCGGTGGGCGAAGGTCTGCCTGAGACGCAGGAGGTTGCGGTTTCGTTGCCCGCCTCTGGACAAATGTGTGTACGATCTGCAGTCATTTATTCCGGGTGTTCTGGTCGTTTTGTATATATAATAAAAAATATCTATCTATTTATTGCATTAGGTATATTATGTATATCAGTTATCTAGTACCCATAATACAAGCTCTGCTTAGCTTGGGGCTAGATAATGCTGTGTGAATTTTCCAGCATTATTTATGACCGTGTGTTATTCTGATATGTAAGCTATATATACCAGGTGGGATGACGATTTGCGAAAGACTGCTGGCAGATGCTGGATGCGGCAAGCTGAAGACAGGGTGCTATGGCGCTCATTAGGGGAGGCCTATGTCCAGCAGTGGACTGGTGTAGGATGATGATGATTATTGTGAAGTTTCATCAAAATCCATTCAGTAGTTTTTGCGTGAAAGAGCAATAATCATACTTCCATACACCCTCACAAACGCGTTTATAATATTAATAGAATACTAAAAGTATATCACACTATATATTTATCTATACTAATATTAAAAAGATGGAAGATTTGTTTATTTGTATTGAATAGGCGCCAAAACAACTGGACCGATTTGAAAATTTCTTTTACCATTAGAATCCTACATTATCCCTGGTGAACATAGGCGATATAATATACCCGTGTAAAGCTGGGGCGGACTACTAGTTCACCAATAATCATCATAATTATCATTATTAGACTATATCAGTCCAGTGCTGGACATAGGCCTCTGTAATAAGCGCCATAGCGCCCTGTCTTCAGCTTGCCGGATCCAGCATCTGCTTGATAATAATATTCAGAACTTTGAATATCCCGTTCGTCCCACTAATAAGCGCCGATAACGTTTGGTGGGACGAACGGGACATCACGGTTTTAATTAGTTTGTAACCTAGACAGTAAGCAATTTGGTGTAAACTGCAAGCTTCTATTAAGTTTTTATAAATAATTGTCCAAATCTGGCTATCTAATAGTCATATCCCGCGAAGAACCGACAACCGCTGGGATAAACGTGTTCTTGAGTGGAGACCACGATTCGGTAAACGCAGTGTAGGACGCCTTTCGCCTTTAAGCTGGTGGAGCAAACGGGACATCACGGTAGCTCAACTGATCCATATCAATTCTTCTGACTGGTGTCAGAAGCGTGCCCAAGACGCTGGCTGCATTGCCCCGCTGTATCTTCTTATGTCTGCTTACAGAAGGCTTTTTTGTTACAGATGATTCAAATAGACAAGTGTAAGGATGACAGCTTGCTGTGCGAGACGTGTTTGGCTCTCATTCAGGAACCGGATATGGCCGAACCGGATGTAGTGTTGAAAGCCTTGGAGGTAAATTTAGTATTATCACATTTCTTAGTTACGCTTTATGGACAAAAAAATTACAATCAAATAATAGAATTAAACTATTACTAGTATTTACAATACAAACAATTGAGCTAACTGCAGACTGTAGCAAACAATCTACAGATAGCTCAACTAATCCTTATCAATACCAGTCGCGCGCGTCCCCAAGACGCTGGCTGCATTGCCCCGCTGTATGGCTATGCTTATGCGCTGTGCCAGATACTCACCAGCTCTCGGGTCACGCGTCTCTTCGACCAGACGCTCGGGTAATTTTTTGAAAACCCAGAGAGCCTCTGTACCCCACGATACTTGAAACTCGAACTTGTCAAATAAAAGGTTAAAACGGAGAGATCGAATTTGGTTACGGAGCTGAGACGTGGACACTCACGGCAGGGCTGGTCCACCAGTTTAAAGTCGCCCAGCGAGCTATGGAGAGAGCTATGCTCGGAGTTTCTCTGAAGGATAGGATTCGCAACGAATACATCCGACAGAGAACCAAGGTTATCGACATAGCTCAAAGGATTAGCAAGCTGAAGTGGCAGTGGGCTGGCCATATCTGGAGAAGAACCGACAACCGCTGGGTAAACGTGTTCTTGAGTGGAGACCGCGACTCGGCAAACGTAGTGTAGGACGCCCTCCGACCAGGTGGGATGACGATCTGCGAAAGACTGCTGGCAGATGCTGGATGCGGCAAGCTGAAGACAGGGCTATGGCGCTCATTAGGGGAGGCCTATGTCCAGCAGTGGACTAATGTAGGCTAATGATGATGATGATAGTCGCACCATAGAAAAGTTTGGCGCCTGGCAGAGAATTCATGATTTACAGTAAAAAGCTTCTATCACAAAAACCATTGGAGATAGACACATGAATTTGTGTCGTCATGAACTCGCAGATGTGTTCCCGTTGTCCCCATTGATGCTGTCACCATTCAATGGGGACAACGAAACCACATGTCCTCAGTTTCAGCATGATGTCGAGTTTTTTGACACCCTGTTAAAACCATGTGAAATTTTGCTTTCAGGTAATATTCACAAGGAAAGATGCTGAAGCGAAAACACTATCTCGGGGAATACACAAATTAGAGCAGCTTATTGTAAAAGAAAATAACAATATGGATAGATCTGCTGTCTCCAAGGTAACCCCAATACATAACATAGGTTTATAGAAAATGTTTATACTAGCACTTTCATGGCTGAAAACACAGAGCGATTTGCAAGTCCGTGCAACGGCGCCGCGCCGACGCTAGCAGTGATCGTGTCAACTTTTTATGGGAAACTTCTTTTCTGGTAGTTTAATTTCTTGTAGAACGCAGAAAATATTAAAAACTGCTATCTGTTTTCGTTGCCGAGCCTTGGTTTCAATCCGAGACATCGTGAATAACCCTGAAAGACACTCGTTTAAAGCTTGTGGGAAGCCATTTTGTCACTGTAAAATGTGTCTGTGCTGTGTGGTAGCGCTATTTGATTAATATGCGCAGAGCTTTATCCCGTCAAGTTCCTGACTCCGGGCTGCTACAGTGAATAAAATGCATTTTTGCACATCAATGTGTACTAAGCGGCTGATAATAATTTTTTCAACACACTTGCTCATGAAATGGCTCTTATTTCACCGCAATTAGGCACATAATGACATCTATAATCAAACTGACTTTTTCATTGCTATTATTCAACATGCGAGTTATAGGTTTTTTTATATTTTATTGGTCGAGTTGCTTTGTTCTTTATAAAGTTTCGATACAAAAAAGGTCGTGTTCAATAGTACAAATAAACTTTTTATCTACTAAATAAAATGATTATTTTATTCACAAGTGTGTTGAAAAACGTCGTTGAATAGCGCTTCAGCGGTAATCACCAACATTACACACTAGTACCATAATGTACTATTTTTCAGATCATGAAGCACATTGAAAGACTGAAAACGAGGAAAGATATGAGCGGCAAATATGCTAGAATCTTGCAACGTGATGTCACTGTGTTTTTGGGTGAGTATTATAGAACGTGTATGTCATCACTCATCATCATCCTCATCATCAGCCTATATTAGTCCACGGCTGGACGTAGGTCTCCAGCTTGCCGCATCCAGCATCTGCCAGCAGTCTTTCTCAAATCGTCATCCCACCTGGTCGGAGGGCGTCCTACACTACGTTTATCGAGTCACGGTCTCCACTCAAGAACACGTTTACCCCAGCGGTTGTTGGTTCCTTTCGAGATATTGCCAGCTACTGCCACTTTAGCTTGCTAATCTTTTGAGCTATATTATGGGAGGTCTATGTCCACCTGTGGACTAATATAGGCTGATGATGATGATATAAGACGATGATATAAGACTACATAGATATTTTTTTATTATACGCAGAAAATACCACGAACACCCGGATCAAATATTTCAGATCGTACGAACATTTGTCCCAAGACGAGAACCGAATCCGCAACCTCCTGCGTCGCAGGCGGACCTTAGCCCACCGCGCCACAGAGGTTTAATCTCCTTACATGGTTGTTAGGAGATTAGACCTCTATGGCGCGGTTAGAAAAAACCGAAACATATGAAGTGTTCTTTATACTTAGTTCTATTACCATGCTTATTCTTAAGACCTTAACTTCTGTATTTATTGAGAAATTCAGGTTTTAGTAAGAATTTAGAGGTAACTTTGCTATTTTTTTCTATCTAGAAAATTTTATGAAAACGTGTTTTCGAAACATATGAGCGATAGAGTAAGTCCTGAACTGTACCATGTATAAATTTCAAAATTAAATATTTAATCGTTTCGAAGATATTTAGATCTGATGCGAGTTGATTTGACCTGTTCTAAGTGTACATTTTTGTATTTATGGAAATAAAGAATTCTAAAAGTGTGTAGGGGAAAACTGGAGTGATTAATTTAAATGAGTGATTAAATTTTCCATTTCAGTTTTCGCCCTTGATGGGAATCTTCAAGGGGGAAAACTGGAATGCAATTATTCCCGTTTTCTCCCTGAGAATTTCTGGATTTCTGTTTTTTTTTTTACTCTAAATAGAGCCTAAAGTACTCCATCTCCCAGTAGTCATACTTTATGTAAAGTCATAGTAAAACAATCTAAAAAGTTGACGTGAAGTTCTAGGAACAAATTTGTTATGGTCGCCACGGAGCAGATACAGAGAGTAATTAGATTTCCAAGACGAAAATCCTATAAATATTATTATTTTTCTATTTATTTTTTATTAATTAAAACTAGTTTAGAGCCATAGCATAAGTAATTTTAAAGTAAGTTTATTGTTTTTATAATAAATAGGGTTTATTGAATTTCATCTTTATGTAAATTGTCAGCACTTACTTTGCCTGAAAAACAGGTATTAACCTAGTTCAGGTACATGCATTATCTTATCCCTAAAATAAATAAGATAAAGTACGCTTTGTAATCTGTTTAGTCCTAAGTTATTCATGAATAAAATATTTTATTATTATTATTATTTATTTTTCAGGTAAATATTGGAGCAATGAAGACTATAATGCTCCAGTGATTTTAGACGATAATTCTTTGATTGTCAGGTTGAAAGATGTTCTAATTTTGGATGTCCCTAACCCTGTAGAAGGGACCACTTACAAGGTATGTATAAACTCATTACGAATGTAAGTGGGTTAACAACGAGCATTATTTATGTTGGAAGAACACCAACATTTCATCCCTTAAGAGGCTATACAACCTAAGTTTTTGTGAAAAGGATAGACATAGGATTTTGCGTTTATAAGAGCAGGACAGGGCATGCCAAACAACGCAACGCAAGCCCTAAAATCAAGTTTTAGCTTATTATCTATTAATTAAGACTTTATTATGGCGGGCTCGATTCCCGCCTCGGGACAAATGTGTGTACGATCTGCAGACATTTGTTCAGGGTGTTCTGGTCGTTTTCTATATATAATTAAAAATCTATCTGTGTATTGTATTGTATTATGTATATCAGTTATCTAGTACCCATAACACAAGCTCTGTTAGCTTGGGGCTAGATAATGCTGTGTGAATTGTCCAGCATTATTTATTATTATTATTATTTAAATAAACTGACACAAATGAAATGTTCTTTATACTTAGTTTTATTACCATGCTTATTCTCAAGATCTTGACTTATGTATTTATTGAGAAATTACGGTTTTAGTAAGAATTTAGAGGTAACTTTGCGATATTTATCTATCGAGAAATTTTATGGAATCGTGTTTTCGAAACATATAATCGATAGAGTAAGTCCTGAACTTTATCATATTAATAATAATAAATAAATAATGCTGGACAATTCACACAGCATTATCTAGCCCCAAGCTAAGCAGAGCTTGTGTTATGGGTACTAGAAAACTGATATATATAATACAATACACAGATAGATATTTTTTATTATTTATAGAAAACGACCAGAACACCCTGAACAAACGTCTGCAGATCGTACACACATTTGTCCCGAGGCGGGAATCGAACCCGCAACCTTCTGCGTCGCAGGCAGGCGTTCGCCCACCGCGCCACATCGGTCGTCGTATTATATCAATTTGAAAGTTAAATATTTAGTAGTGTATGGTTTTTTTTATTTTTCCCGCTATCCACAAGAAATAAAACCAGCGGAAAAGTAATTTGCTGCAAATCGTAAACCATTTTTAACTCATGATAAAAGCAACTTCGATTCTTTGGTATTTTTTGAGCATTTCGGTAAATAAGAGATTTTGCGCTAAAAATCAACATTCTCCAAATGATCTATAGGAACTCGGTTTTTAGTTTTTTCAAAACAATCATTAATTTTGTGTATTTTCAGATAAAGCTGATTAGATTACTACATCTTGCTATTATCAATGAAGACGAGAATTCTTTGCGAATGCTGATCAACATTATATGTGCCAATCGTGATGTGAGAGCTACCGGAGACATGGGAAACGACACCTCTAACGCTGGTAATTCGCAACAAGCTTTTATTACATTTAAAATTAAAGAAATAAACATAATGACAGTACCATGTCAATATATTTATGAAACTGCTGTACACTCATAAGAATATCAATCGGTTCCCCAAAAATAGCGATATACATAATTTAAATACTAGAAATAAGAATAAACTCGCTGTGCCCACAACTAGGCTACACAAGATTAATGTATCTTTTAAAGGACAATGTATACGCTTCTACAACAAAACTCCAAGTGAGTTGCAAAAATTATCAATAAATATATTCAAACAAATTGTCAAACATATCCTTTGTAAAAAGGCTTACTATAAAATATCAGATTATCTAGACGATAAAAAAGCTTGGGACGAGTTTTGCTCCAACTCGTAAACTAACATTCTAACAAGGTAAAGGTTTCTTGTTCGCTTCTTTAAAAAGATCAAAGTGACAAAAAATCAAAGTGATCACTTTATTTTCTAGTTTTACTTATGTAATCCGAGTTTTGTGTAGTGACGTGTCCAAGAGTCCTGTAAGGTCTAAAGGAAATAAAGCACTTTGAATTTTGAATTTAAGGCGGTACCCCGACTCATTAGGGGAGGCCTATGTCCAGCTGTGGACTGGTATAGGCTGATGATGATGATGATGATGATAATGACGACCCCGACTTACACTAGTCGGTTTCACCCGCATAGTTTCCGTTCCCGTGGGAATTCCGGGATAAAATATAGCCTATGTCACTCCTTAAAAAGTAAGCTTTGTAATGGTAAAAGAATTTTCGAAATCGGTTCTGTAGTTCCAGAGATTATTACCCCCTACAAAGTCGCAAACAATTCACAAACTGTATCTCTATAATATTAGTAAAATACTGAAAAACATTTTGAAATATTTCCCACGGCACGTAAACGGTTCCCTTAAAAAAGAATTTTCAAAAAACCATTCATTTATTTATTCATTTAATAGAACCCCCTCCACTTTTGCGTAGGCATAAATTAAATCTGCATTTTTTTTAAATGTATTTATAGTGAAATTTAATCATTGAAAAGTAGATACTTTAAGACTCAATTCTAAACGTGACCTCACCGCTAACTGTATTGTCAAAAAAGAACCACGGACACAAGCAAATTCTTATCCCAGAAAAACACGTGCGACCGCGGGCAGAAGCGAGTATGTTATTAATATATTTCCTTATGTATTACAGCCTCAAACAAAACACCACCGCTGCTGCAACAAGCGTTGGGTCGCGCGATCGTGTCGCTGTGCCGCGCGACCGTCGACGCGGCGCGTCAAAAAGTCGCCCGCGACGCTGCCGCATTCTGCAATGTTGACGCTACAATGTACATACTGAAGGTAAAATTTTTTGTAATCATCAAAAACTTTTGAAAGAAACAAAACTTTAGACTTTAAATCCGTTTAAGCTTGGTAGAACAAGAGAATGACGACCGATGTGGCGCGGTGGGCGAAGGTCTACCTGCGACGCAGAAGGTAGCGGGTTCGATTCCCGCCTCGGGACAAATGTGTGTACGATCTGCAGACATTTGTTCAGGGTGTTCTGGTCGTTTTCTATATATAATAAAAAAAATATCTATCTATGTATTGTATTATATTAAGTATATCAGTTATCTAGTACCCATAACACAAGCTCTGCTTAGCTTGGGGCTTGATAATGCTGTGTTGTCCAGCATTATTTATTTATTTATTATTTAGGTGCCCCCAGCACTTGATCAAAACTCAAACTCATCCTCAATAACTTTATTTCTTTAGGCTTATAAAATAAGCACTTAGACACTCAAATCCCAATTGCAATTGTTGCGATGTTGTGTTAGTTGTGATATCTACAACAAAAACTCCTAGTGAGTTGCAAAATCTATCAATTAATAAATTCAAACAAATTGTCAAAACTTTTCTGTGCAAAAAGGCTTACTACAAAATATCAGATTATTTAGAAGATAAAAAAGCTTGGGACGGGTTTTGCTCCAACTCGAAAAGAAACAACTAACAGGCTAAAGGTTTCTTCGTCGCTTCTTTACTTTAGTCTACATACCGAAGCGGCAGAAATCAAAAATATCACTTTCATTTCCGTGTCAGTGTTTTATTTTAAGAATTTGACTTTTTCTAAGTGTACATTTTTGTATTTATGGAAATAAAGAATATTTGAATTTTTGATGACTTGTTCGTACTCAATTGAAACTGCGATTGGAATCAAGTGTTGTATGTAATCCTGCCATGCCAGAGCGTTGGTCTTTTGTGGTTATCTCGCATAATATTTTCAAAAAAATATATAAAATCAGATGGAATAAGCATTTTACGTTTCAGTTACCCGAATACCTACTAAGAGTAATTACTCAGTATGACTCCATCTTTACTTACGTCATTTCGTCATAGGGAGTCATAAGGAACTCATGAGTTCACCAGGATCCCCCAGGGTATCAATCTTGGGGATCCTGGTGGCCTTACCCGTTTAATCTTTGGCAGAGCTAGAGGGTTACCCCCTGACACTTGATCCAATGTCAAATCCCAATTGCAGTACACATGTCGTTGGAATCGATGACTGGTTTGTACTCAATTGATACTGCGATTGGAATCGAATCAAGTGTTTTTTGTAATCCTGCCATGCCAGAGAGCATTGGTCTTTTGTGGTTATCTCACATAATATTTTCAACAGATTTCGTAAAACAGATGAATAATAGTGTTTTAAGCTTTGGCAGAGCAAGAGGGTTACCCCGACACTCGATCCTGCAATGCCAGAGCGTTGGGTCTTTTGTTGTTATCTCACACTAGCGGTCCTCCCGGGTATATTGTATAGCCTATGTTACTCAGTGATAATGTAGCTTTAAAAGGGCAAAATAATTTTTTAAATCTGTTCAGTACTTTAAGTTTATTCGTTATATACAAAAATACAAACCTCTCCTTTAAAATTATAGTGTAGATAATATTTGCATCGATTTTTAATAAAATCAGATGAACAATAGTGGTTTAAGCTTTGGCAGAGCGGGTTACCCCCGACACTTGATCCAATTTCAAATCCCAAGTGCAGTACACATGTCGTTGGAATCGATGACTTGTGGACTCAATTGAGTGTGGCTGGTGTCGAGTGTCGGTGTGGAGGCCCTGGAGACTTGTAGTTACAGGTTTTTCATAAAACCTATAGCAAGCTCCAGCCTCTCACAATACAGGTTAAATACTCCTACAGTTCTACGCACTGTGCTCGTATATCTAGTTTTTAAGTACCTATTGTGAAGAGGAAATAAACAAATTTATTATTATTATTATTAATTACGTACCGAATTATTCTTGCGAAAGAAAGTAGTTATAGACTCTAGATTTGAGAATACCGAATACGTCTATCCATAGACAATATCATCCGCCAATCAGACAAAAAAATCGCACATGTGCGGCCGCCCTTCGCATTATTAGTGCGCCTAATGCAAAAATCAAGCAAAATGTGTATTTTTAAACACTTATTTATGGTAACGGACGTGAATTTTCAGATTAAAATAATACGGTAGGTAGGAAAAAAACTGCAGAAGTCGAGTAATCGAATAGAATTTTTGAAAATAGACTTGTTTTTTTAATAAAAATAAACACAAAATTCGCCTAAAAACTGTTTTAATTGAAAAGCTCTAAATTATCGGCGACAACATCACATTATTTTTTACGAATTACATAGTCAGACTAATGTTTTATTTAAGTAATCGTTTAGTTTTTCTATTTAATGCTTAAATTTTGAATCATTAATAGAAAAGAAGCAAAAACTTGATTTTTGCACTGACATTGCTTTACTCTGTCCCGCTCCTATGAACGCGAAATCCTATGCCTATCCTTTTCACAATTTTTTGCATTAGGCCCGCTCTTAACAATCAATGAACCATGTGCGTTCAAAAAATGTTACTTAGAAAAGAGAAAACCCTTTTCTAAAAACTCTAAAAATTTCAGGAGGTGACTGTTGAGAAATCTCCAGCGGTGCGGCGAATGTTGTCGGATGTTATCGAATGTATATTACTGAAAGACCAAGGGACGGAGTCCAACGAAGTACTGCTGAAAGCTGTCTATACGAAGGCCTGCGCTATGATGGATAGCGACAATGGTAAGTTTTTAAGAGATGTAACACCACCCCAACTCTTCCCGTGGGTGTCGTAAGAGGCGACTAAGGGACATACAACGGCGGGCGGGTTGGGGATCGCAGTTCGGTAAAAATATAGAATATTATATAATTCGAGTTTTGGAACTAAGTTCCTTATCGCGCGTTGTGAAAGGGGGCTGGACGGAAAAAACTGTCAAGAAAAGTTGTAACGACACTTTTTGCTATAGTAAGCTATTGTAAGCCGTGCGGCGTGCGCATGTTTCTCTGTCTGTTTCTCTCTCTCTTATAGAAAGGAACTTCGTTCCATCCGGGTGTCCCTTGACACCTCATCAACTTTTTTTAACTACTGGAATCTCGCGAGTACTGTGTGTGCTCGCCTCTTCCTCACCTCAACATTTTATAACGGTCCACTGCTGGATGCAGGCCTCCCTCTGGTTTTTTATCTTATGGAGGGAGGGGGGGGGTAATGCCCATAATCCCCACGCTAGGCATGCGGGTTGGATCGCAATTCGGTAGATCTATTCTGCAAGAGGCGCTGCTGCCCGCCCCCCAGTGTCTCTTAGTCTCCTCTTACGACACCCGATGATTTTATTTTTATACAAAGGGGATACAAACCCAAGGAATATTGGTGGAAAATATTTATTGTTCTAGTTTTATAAATTTTTGAAATACATTATTTTATTGTTTATTTTTTTCAGCCATTTTAAAGCTTGGAGGACTAGACATAACTGAATCTCTGCTGTCAGCTCTGAAATCCAACAGACATTTATCCAAGGAAATGCTCCCAGATCTTTTATTACTCATATCCAAAACAAACGAGCAAGATTCAAATCTAGTCTTCGACCACGCATCGGCGCTGTACATTGAAAACTTAGCGCTATTCCAACCCACTGAAGTAGATTTTACCATAGCAGAGCTGTTAAAAAACTCCCTGGATTCACCGTTCGAAATAACCAATGATGTTAAAGCGAAGATATTTAAAAATACGGTTAAATCTACCCTCAATTTTTGCAAAGCACTTAAGATCGACGAGCAGTCTGTGATTCAAAAAGTATCTACTCGAAATCGTTCCATGAAGTTTTTATATGTATGGTCGGAATTGCCAAAGAGTTTTGATATAAAAGACAGCTTGGTGGACGATATACTGTGTGCGAGGGACAACTATGTATTGGATAGTGTGTTCAGTGATACTTATATTAGAGATGAATTTGCCTTGGAAGCCCATTTGAGGTTCTTGAATCAATATTCAAGTGTGTTATTGAAGTCATATAGTACGGTAAGTGAATATTATTATAAGATTTCTTCTCCGTATTCTCAAATTGTCAATATCTGAGCGTCTGGTCGAAGTGACGCGTGACCCGAGAGCTGGTGAGTATCTGAGAACTGAGGCTAGATTATGGATGACGTCTGGATTGTCAAGCATCATTTGTTTTTAAAGATAAATTTTTACTGTCAATTTTTTATTACAAATTTACTTTATGTGAGTCTGTCTAACGAACGAAATTGTCCTGTATTAAAATGATTCTTACATTGAAATTGCCTTGTATTTAATCATTTCACTTTTCCTTTTCAGCAAACATTAAGACATATAGGAATAATCATCGAAAATCTACCACCGAAGTATGTCAAAATCCACCGAAAACATTTGTCAGAACTTCTGACACATGTCAAACAAATACTTCATTCGATTCCTGACATGATCTTGAGAAGTTTTGAGGGCTGGTCTGAGTGTGTTCCTCTCAAAGATATATCAGAGCATTTGGAGAAGCAGAAATTGCTGTCGGAGCACGCGATATATGTCAACTCATTATGTATAATGGTTGACATATTCAAGCTAAAAGACCTGACAGCTGTTCTAACTACTGTCAGCATTTTCGCTAAAACCTGGGCGAAAACGGTACTGAAAATCTACGCCAGCGGCCATATTAAATGTTTGAAAAAAGAAGTGCCTTATCTGACAGATCTCCTGTCACTGTCATTACAGTTTCTGCCAGTGACAGAAGTCAAAAATTTAATCTTAGAAGGGCATGGGTTGCCCGGTGTGAATCAAAATGTTGGGTTGGAATTTTGTAGGTTGTTTATATCAGTTTTTATTAAATATTTGGTAAAGAAGCCATTTTTATTGTTACAAAATGGTATGGAGGACTGCTGGGTGGTATTGAACGATGTTATCAAATGGAGTGTTAGAAAGAGATGGCACGATGATCAGATGGAAAATGTATTGGAGCTTCTTGAACAGGTATCATTACACATTTACTTGCTTTATATAAAACTTCAAAGTTCTATCATGGCTATTTCAGACTAGTTTTTGTAATAATGTTCTGAGCTACCTATAGATTTGTTTGCAACAGTCTGCAGTAAGGTGGATTGTTTCAATTGTAAATATTAGTAGGTACGAATCTGGATGCGGCAAGCTGAAGACGGGGCGATATAGCGCTCATTAGGGGAGGCCTATGTCCAGCTGTGGACTAATATAGGCTTATGATAATGATGATGATGACGAATCTTTTTTTCCTCGATTATAGTTTGCTTTTGTTATAAATATTGTTAAAAAAATTCTTTAGAAAATTCGAATCAAGCCATTACTTTTTGAAAATTATATTGCCAAGATCCTAATTTAAAATACCTAAACAATGAAAGTTTAAAAAAGTACCAAATTTACGACATACGGAATCAGCAAAATTTCCCTGTTATAATTTTCACTAAAAATTGTAAAATAAATTATGTTTTTAGGGTTCCGTACCTCAAAAGGAAAAAAGGAACCCTTATAGGATCACTTTGTTGTCCGTCTGTACAGTATGTATGTATTAATGTTTTTTTAATGGGCTATGAAATAAAGCATTATCTATCTATCTGTCCGTCTGTCAACCCTCTTTTCTCAGAAACGCGTGGAGTTAACGAGTTGAAATTCACACCATATACTCAGTTTCGTAACCTCTTGGAGCCGCGATATAAATCAAACTTCTAAGTAAACGCTATCAAAAGTTACAGACGTTTATGCCTAAATATTTTGAAATTACTTAGGGAATCATATGCACACAAAACCTATAATTGACGACCTCAGTGGCGCAGCGGGCGAGAGTCTGCCTGCGACGCAAGAGGTTGCGGGTTCGATCCCCGCCTCGGAACAAATTTGTGTACGATCTGCAGAAATTTGTTCCCTTGGTCTGGGTGTTTTCTATGTATAATAAAAAATATCTATCTATGTAATGTATAATATTACGTATATCAGTTATCTAGTACCCATAACACAAGCTCTGCTTACCTTGGGGCTAGATAATGCTGTGTGAATTGTCCAGCATTATTTATTTTATTTATTTATAAGGTACTTCCCATTGACCTAGAATCATGAAATTTGGCAAAAAGCAAGGTCTTATAGCACAAGTCAAAGGAAAAATCCGCAAACCGGAAAATCGGGGTTAATTACCAAAAAAAAAAATTATTCTCTGCTTGAACCGAAAACCTATAGGGTACTTTCTGTTGACCTAGAATCATGAAAATTGGCAAGAAGCAAGGATTATAGCACAAGCAAAGGGAAAAATCCAAAATCCGGAAATTTGTAGGTAAAATTAAAGTTTTGTTTTAATAATAATAATGCTGGACAATTCACACAGCATTATCTAGCCCCAAGGTAAGCAGAGCTTGTGTTATGGGTACTAGATAACTGATATACGTAATATTATACATTACATAGATAGATATTTTTTATTATACATAGAAAACACCCAGACCAACTGAACAAATTTCTGCAGATCGTACACAAATTTGTTCGAGGCGGGGATCGAACCCGCAACCTCTTGCGTCGCAGGCAGACTCTCGCCCGCTTCGCCGCCGTTCATTCGCAAATTCTAAGGTCCTTCGAATACACTTTCTACCAGCCCCTTATGCTCAGGACTCCACATCTAGTGACCAAAATTTGTAAGGCACTACATTCCATTGAACTAGAATCATGCTATTTGGCAAGAAACAAGAACACACACAACAAACTCTTAATTTTACGGAACCCTCGGTGCGCGAGTCCGACTCGCACTTGACGTTTTGTTTGATATTCCGCCGAATTTAGAACTTCTGCCTTCCTTGTCAGCATTTTCATCGCCCAAGACAAGTAAGTCAGCGCCACCTTGTGACATCGGCGCGCCCTTGCGGATGCAGGAGCAGTGAATGCGTTAAAAAGCCAATGATATTGACGAAAATTATCATACGTTTCCAGTTATGGCCAACCTACGTATCCAAAGCACCATTCGCCACCCAACACGCCTTACTACTCGACCTATCCTGTATCAACCGGAGCGTGTACAGCGGATGCGTTGCGATGCGTCATGCCGTCGCAATAGTAAGCGATGCGACGTCGTCCGACGAAAGAATCGCAGTCGTGCCTTTGCTGCCTGGAGGGGAGGCGTGTAGGTAAGTAAAGGTCTAAAATAATTAGGTTAAATAATTTATAAATATAGTAAATTACAATCAAATAACAGAATTAAATTAAAACCAGTATTTACAATAAAAACAATTGAGCTATCTGCAAACTGTTGCAAACAATTTACAGGTGGCTCAACTGATCCATATCAATACAAGTCGCGCGCGTGCCCATGACACTGGCTCCATTGCCCCGCTCTGTATGGCAATGCTGGTGCGCTGTGCCAGATACTCACCAGCTCTCGGGTCACGCGTCGCTTCCACAAGACACCCTTTGACCCTCTTTACCACACGGACCTAGGGTCTTGTCTCCAAGGAAATAATTAAATAATTGAAGGCTTTTTCAAGGCAACCAAAATCTTACCAGTGGAAAACCTGATAATCTTACTTATCTCCGATTAGGCCCAGACTCCCCCAAAGCGGAAATGTGCAGAGATGTCCGAGACGAGAAGAGAAAAGACGTTTTACAGCTAGAATGTCTCCACCGAAGCTGTGTGAAGATGCGTCCTGGCTAGACTGGAGATTTATGCTGGCTACAGTGGAACTGAGCTGCGTGCGGCGAGCATCAGATTTTCTGATGAATGCACTAGCGAGGCACAGCTCATATCTCCGCTCATCTATTCTCGTCTCCGCTGCGTGACTTCACCAGTTTCGAGGCGCAGCTTACATCTCCGCTCATCTCTTCTCGTCTCCGCTGCGTGACGTCACCAGCTTGCGAGGCACAGCTCATAATCTCCGCTCATCTCTTCTCGTCTTGACTGCGTGACGTCACCAGCTTGCAAGGCACAGCTCATATCTCCGCTCGTCTCGTCTTCACTGCGTGACGTCACCAGCTTGCGAGGCAGAGCTCCCATCTCCACTCATCTCTTCTCGTCTTCGCTGAGTGACGTCACCAGCTTTCGAGGCACAGTTCACATGCCTGCCTTTAGATTGTTAATGCGCGCCATTTCCTCCACTTTCCGCTGGCACCAAAAATAACATTGACTTTTTTAAAACACAGTAACTCTTTTTTCAGTGAGGCCTACCGTCGTTTCGCATCGAATCTTCTACCCACACGTCTGTCAGACATGGATGCCACCTCTAGCGCTGCTCTCAGGGCTTTACTAGACGCTCTAGCAGGCACAGCTGATACAACTCTACTGGACATCGTCGTTACTCTAGCTCAAGGTGAGTCACTGTGTGTCGATAAGTCTGGCCCTGAGATCTGGGTTAGAGGTGGCATCCATGACTGACAGACCCACGCGTCTTTCAGCCATGGATGCCACTGTGTGTCGATAAGTCTGGCCCTGAGATCTGGGTTAAAGGTGGCATCCATGGCTGACAGACCCACGCGTCTGTCAGCCATGGATGCCACCACTAGCGCAGCTCTTAGGGTTTTTCTAGACGCTCTAGCTGGCACAGCTGATACAACTCTACTGGACGTCGTCACTCTAGCTCTAGATAAGTCACCAAGTTAGAGAGAGAGAGAGGTTAGAGAGAACACCAAGGCGTCAAGCACGTGGTGCGCGAAGTGGTAGCGCCAACAACGCGAAACTAGAGTTTTGACGGAACTTATCTAGGTGTACAAGATTTCAGATTATTTACCGCGATGTTAGTGATATCGTCTGCCCATCTAGCTGCTGGACGTCCTTTCTGCACCAGGTTCCTAGACGGCATTCAGTTAGCGTCTTGTCTACGTGCAAGTTGGGTTGTCCAGCACCATCACAGTTCCATGATGCGATTCCCTATCACTTTTCCGACTTCGGATCTGGACATTGGGGACACGGTCTATAAGCTTGATGCCTGCATGGCGCGCTCCATTGCTCTCTGACTTCTTCATTGTGTTCTTAATTACTGAAGGTCGTGCCCGCTTTGAAAAGCCTTAGTTGAGGAGTTGAACAGCCGCTTCCACGCCACTCTTATCTTCGGCTTGTCTGAGAGCAGTGGTCACTGGGAGGTGCGTTACCTCTCATAATGTCAGGCAAGCGGCTTAGAGAGCAGCCTTATGGTCTTTTCCCGTTAATACCAAGCAGTTTCATGTCGAGTCTTGTCGTCATTCATATCCCAATGCTTGAAAACGAAAGTTTTCAATCAGTGCGTTCTACCCGTCATGACCGACGGAGCTGAGACGTGGACACTCACGGTAGGGCTGGTCCACCAGTTTAAAGTCTCCCAGCGAGCTATGGAGAGAGCTATGCTCGGAGTTTCTCTGAAGGATAGGATTCGTAACGAATACATCCGACAGAGAACTAAGGTTATCGACATAGCTCAAAGGATTAGCAAAGGTATACGAAAAATATAAGAAAAATACAAACTACTAATATATCTAACTTGGTTACAATGACGTCCTCCTCTCTCTCCATAATATATTGTGTGCCCAGCAGGGTCTATAGTGAAACTAAATACCTACGTAGATTTAAGCACCTCTGTACACCTATAGAATGCAATAAATGATTGAGTATGGTAGAGTCGTGTTGGTTCAATGTTCAGCTAATTGAGAATTGATTTGTCGGACCGTTTCGCTGTCCATGGTATCAGTAGCATCCTTCTCCAGCACCAGCAGCTTGCAAGGACCAGCAGCAAGCATTTGACTTTTTCTAAGTGCTAGTCCAGTGTCAGTTTATTGTATATATTGAAATAAAGTAATTTTGAATTTTTGTTCACATATCGTAGGCGTCAATCTTTTTAAACATTTATTGTTTTTTTAGTGATAAGTATAGTGTATGTGCATAAGTGCTATCTTAAAGAACACATGAACCAAATGTCTTAACCCTTAAGTAAATAGAGACAATAAGAAAAGTGCCAATGGACACGTTCTTAGTATGAAGTTTTTATAAAAATAAGTTAAAACAAAGTTACCCATTAGCCAATTCTGTGGCTAGATTGTTGTTATACTCTAGCTAGTGTATGTGTACCTATATACACTAAATTTAAATTACATTTTTTAAATTTTCAATTCTTGATCGCTGCCCGGATCTTCCAGGATTCCAACGCGTGCAAGATGATAGAGAAGGCCTACGTTCGCTCTCTTACTCCTTATCTCCCCATAGCATATTCAAATTCTGTTTTTTTTCCACAGGTGACGACACCCCTGGCTGGTGGGACGATGCGTTGACGTCGTGTATGTCGTCACTGTCGACGTCGCCGACATTCTCGACGACATTGCTGTCGTCCTTGGAATCTAGAGCCAGGGAGTCGCCTAGCGTTTGTCGGCGGATATTTCTGCCGCTTCTAAGGTATAATTAATCTATTCAAAAACATTGAGGTTCATCATACGAAGCCATTTTGTAAAAAGGATAGGCATAGGATTTCACGTTGATAGGAGCGGGACAGAGTAGAGCGGCGTGTGTTAAATCAAGTTTTTGCTTATTCTAAAAAAAAATAGTTTTTTTTTAAATCTAAAACACACCGTCTGCTTTATATTCTGTTTGTTTACTTGTACAAAGTATCAAGACTTATTTTAAAGTATTTATTGAATAGCGACGATTGTTTTTACAGGTTGGAACTTTGGATTGTTTTTCTATAGAGAAAATTTTATGTGATAGTTATTTTTGTTTTTCAAAACACAAGCGTTCTAGCATCAATCCTGAACTAGAACATATAATAATCTCAATGTAAATGCTTCAATATTATGGAAGATATGATCGCTGACGATAAGCGATTTCAGGAATCCTAATAGCTTGACACATTAGAGTTGCGATCATAGAGAAAGGTAGATAGATAGATAGATAATGCTTTATTTCATAGCCCATTAACAAAGAACACATAAATTACATTAAAAAAATACTTATCCTAAACAAAGACATGGAATTGGCGGCCTTATCGCTTAAAGCGATTTCTTCCAGGCAACCAGTGAACATGGAGATTACTATAGGATGGCGGAGCTTATGCTAAGCTAAAAATTATACAAAGTAATTATACTAATACACAAATACCAAATAAAATAATAAACTAATACATAACAACATGATAAATTAATTCAAAATTGAGAGACATACATGCTAATAATTTAATCTGACACGAAAGGTGACAAGTTTCATATTATAATCAAAGCCTGTCTTCAAAGCTTGCCTCAAAGATTTTTATCTATCGAAAAAGTGAACATTGGTAGGTACTGCTTTTATTTATTTTTTCTTCTTGGTTATTTATTTATTCCGTATATTTTATAAAAAAAACTACTTCCTAAAGAATAATTGTTAATTATGATTATATTGTCTACCATACATATTATTATTATTATGTATATATATAGCCCCTGCCTTTCTTAAATTTTTAAATTTATCTCCATCCAAAGGTTGCCTGAAAGAAATAGCTTCTAAGTGATAAAGCCGCCCATTGTATTTTTATGTTCAAGGTCTACGTCTGTTTCTTGTTTTTTTGTGTGTACAATAAAGAATTTTGTATTGTATTTTATTGTATAATCATAATTTTTACGTTCTTTCATTGTCGGAAGATATTTCTCTCCCTCGTTAAGGGATGAAACGTTGGTGTTCTTCCAACACAAATATGGTTCGTAGTTAACCCGCTTGCATCCGTAATGAATGAATCCTTTTCTTTATTCAAAGGTACGCCCCAACTTCTATCTGTGAGAGTTTCTTCTCCTCAATACTGAAAGAGTTGTTAGAATCTCTGGGTGGCAGCATCAAGGCTCCCTCCATACATCCCGAGTACGCGGCCTGCGTTCAACAGAGGACTATAGTGTTGGATATACTACAGCTGCTGTTTGAAAAGGTAAATAATAAATAATGCTGGAAAATTCACACAGCATCATCTAGCCCCAAGCTGGCCCCAAGCCTGGTAAGCGACTATGAAACCAACTATGTATTGCTTGACGACCTCTGTGGTGCGGTTGGCAAGGTCTGCCTGCGGCGCAGGAGGTTGCGTATTCGATTCCCACCTCTGGACAAATCAGTGTACGATCTGCAGGTATTTGTTCCGGGTGTTCTGGTCTTTTTCTAAGTAAAATTAAAAGATATCTATCAATGTATTGTATTATATTATGTATATCAGTTATCTAGTACCCATAACACAAGCTCTGCTTAGCTTGGGGCTAGATAATGCTGTGTGAATTGACCAGCATTATTTATTTATTACTTAGTTACCCCCAGCACTTCATCCAATCTAGCCGTAACCCATTTCGCCAATTCACTACCCAAAGCATTTTAATTTCAGGTTCCAGCATCGAAGATAGAATCGCCTAGCTCTTCGTTATACGAAGAAGTACCTACTGACAAGTAAGTTTCTTAATCTAAGAGAGTGTTCCTGAACATCATCATCATCAACCTATATTAGTCCACTGCTGGACATAGGCCTCCCCTAATGACCGCCATAGCGCCCTGTCTTCAGCTTGCCGCATCCAGCATTTGCCAGCAGTCTTTCGCATCATAGTGCCTTTTTTGTATCGTCATTGGGGTTATTGCCCATAGTCCCCGCTGGGTATGCGGGTTGGGGATCGCAGTTTAGTGTTGGAATTGTTCTGCAGGAGGAGCTGCTTCTTTTTTTCAGATGATGTTTTTCTGTTGCTGCTATAACAACAAATACTAAAAAACAAAATTAAAATATATTTAAGGGGGCTCCGATACAACAAACATGATTTTTTGTCGTTTTTATAGATAATGGTACGGAACCCTTCGTGCTTGAGTCCGACTTGCACTTGGCCGGTTTTATTTCTTTAATGCGAGTGTGATTTTAAAAAAATAATAAAAAAAAATATTCTTCATATTTTAAAACTATAACCGAACGATATGAACGTGAATACGAAGAAAAAAAGATCTAATTTTTCGGTATTAATAAAAAAAAAACAGAATTGAAAAATTATAGTTATAAATTATATTTGTTTGATTTCAGGCCATGGCATTTAGCGCGTGTGGTGATAAGCCATTGCCATAAACTGCGTGATAAGATCGTGATACCAGACGGAGCCACTATCGCGTTGACAAACATCTGTCGGTAAGTTTTGTACTTTTTAGTTTAGCTATCGATACCCTTATGGTCTCGCTCTGTCCGTCCCCGCTCTTTCTTGAATATCTCAGTATTATCTATAAATAAATAATAAATAATGCTGGACAATTCACACAGCATTATCTAGCCCCAAGGTAAGCAGAGCTTGTGTTATGGGTACTAGATAACTGATATACATAATACAATACAATACATAGATAGATATTTTTTATTATACATAGAAAACACCCAGACCAACGGAACAAATTTCTGCAGATCGTACACAAATTTGTTCCGAGGCGGGGATCGAACCCGCAACCTCTTGCGTCGCAGGCAGACTCTCGCCCGCTGCGCCACTGAGGTCGTCTATACTATATAACTATATTATCAAAGTCAAAGTCAATAACTTTATTTCTTTAGGCTTACAAAATAAGCACTTAGACAAGTCAAATAGTCAGTATCTATATAACTAGGGCGCCTATAGTGTGAGGATGCAATTGGTGCTTACAACCACCTTTACATCTCGATTGTGAGGTAAGTAGAAGAAAACCGGCATTACAAGAATAAAACATTCATTAGATAAAATTCTCTCTTTAGAAGTTTCAGGCAAAATATTGTTAATTGTTGCCTCAGCTTCCATTTTCATTGAATCGGGAGTGCAGCTTATATCTTCATCACTTGAAGAACTCATGTTTTTTCCTAATTAGCACGTAATTATAAAAAAATCCCAAAAACAAACAATATTTAAAGTGAAAGATTTCTATTCCCACCTTTTTTCATTAAAAAAAAACCAAGTAAAGATTTTTTTTTTCAAGAACGCAGTAGAGTTTCGCCGTTCGATATTTAAAATTGATGACTATTATACTCACACGAAGACAAGCCTTGTCTTCGTGTGAGTATATTAGGCTGAATAGCAAAGCGACCTCTATGGTCATTGGGCTGAATGCATGATGTCTATTGCCAGTATGATGGTTAGATGTACGCGAACTTTTTGAAAGAGTGAAGTGTTTTTTTTAATTACTTACCGCCCTAGGGCTTGTCTAGCTACATTATTACCCTAGAGCGCTAATTAGTCACCTACAAGCCCCATTTGGAGGTAATATGAACCTACTTACATTGTTACAGCGAGTTTCAATACGCCGCTTACAAATGCATGTGTGTTTGTCTGTGTGTGCGGCGACCGGACGCTAAAATGTACAACACGGTGCTAGAGCCGCAAGTGTGGGACAGGCTGGTCGATGAGTCAACTGTGTATGAGCTGCCTTTGAGGACTGAATGGGTAAGACTGTCACAAATGTACAACACGGTGCTAGAGCCGCAAGTGTGGGACAGGCTGGTCGATGAGTCAACTGTGTATGAGCTGCCTTTGAGGACTGAATGGGTAAGACTGTCAGAAATGTACAACACGGTGCTAGAGCCGCAAGTGTGGGACAGGCTGGTCGATGAGTCAACTGTGTATGAGCTGCCTTTGAGGACTGAATGGGTAAGACTGTCACAAATGTACAACACGGTGCTAGAGCCGCAAGTGTGGGACAGGCTGGTCGATGAGTCAACTGTGTATGAGCTGCCTTTGAGGACTGAATGGGTAAGACTGTCACAATTGTACAACACGGTGCTAGAGCCGCAAGTGTGGTACAGGCTGGTCGATGAGTCAACTGTGTATGAGTTGCCTTTGAGGACTGAATGGGTAAGACTGTCACAAATGTACAACACGGTGCTAGAGCCGCAAGTGTGGTACAGGCTGGTCGATGAGTCAACTGTGTATGAGTTGCCTTTGAGGACTGAATGGGTAAGACTGTCACAAATGTACAACACGGTGCTAGAGCCGCAAGTGTGGGACAGGCTGGTCGATAATTCAACTGTGTATGAGTTGCCTTTGAGGACTGAATGGGTAAGACAGTCACAAATGTATAACACGGTGCTAGAGCCGCAAGTGTGGTACAGGCTGGTCGATGAGTCAACTGTGTATGAGTTGCCTTTGAGGACTGAATGGGTAAGACTGTCACAAATGTACAACACGGTGCTAGAGCCGCAAGTGTGGGACAGGCTGGTCGATGAGTCAACTGTGTATGAGTTGCCTTTGAGGACTGAATGGGTAAGACTGTCACAAATGTACAACACGGTGCTAGAGCCGCAAGTGTGGGACAAGCTGGTCGATGAGTCAACTGTGTATGAGCTGCCTTTGAGGACTGAATGGGTAAGACTGTCACAATTGTACAACACGGTGCTAGAGCCGCAAGTGTGGGACAGGCTGGTCGATGAGTCAACTGTGTATGAGCTGCCTTTGAGGACTGAATGGGTAAGACTGTCACAAATGTACAACACGGTGCTAGAGCCGCAAGTGTGAGACAGGCTGGTCGATGAGTCAACTGTGTATGAGCTGCCTTTGAGGACTGAATGGGTAAGACTGTCACAATTGTACAACACGGTGCTAGAGTCGCAAGTGTGGGACAGGCTGGTCGATGAGTCAACTGTGTATGAGTTGCCTTTGAGGACTGAATGGGTAAGACTGTCACAAATGTACAACACGGTGCTAGAGCCGCAAGTGTGGGACAGGCTGGTCGATGAGTCAACTGTGTATGAGCTGCCTTTGAGGACTGAATGGGTAAGACTGTCACAAATGTACAACACGGTGCTAGAGCCGCAAGTGTGGGACAAGCTGGTCGATGAGTCAACTGTGTATGAGTTGCCTTTGAGGACTGAATGGGTAAGACTGTCACAAATGTACAACACGTTGCTAGAGCCGCAAGTGTGGGACAGGCTGGTCGATAATTCAACTGTGTATGAGTTGCCTTTGAGGACTGAATGGGTAAGACAGTCACAAATGTACAACACGGTGCTAGAGCCGCAAGTGTGGTACAGGCTGGTCGATGAGTCAACTGTGTATGAGTTGCCTTTGAGGACTGAATGGGTAAGACTGTCACAAATGTACAACACGGTGCTAGAGCCGCAAGTGTGGGACAGGCTGGTCGATGAGTCAACTGTGTATGAGTTGCCTTTGAGGACTGAATGGGTAAGACTGTCACAAATGTACAACACGGTGCTAGAGCCGCAAGTGTGGGACAGGCTGGTCGATGAGTCAACTGTGTATGAGCTGCCTTTGAGGACTGAATGGGTAAGACTGTCACAATTGTACAACACGGTTCTAGAGCCGCAAGTGTGGTACAGGCTGGTCGATGAGTCAACTGTGTATGAGTTGCCTTTGAGGACTGAGTGGGTAAGACTGTCACAAATGTACAATCCACAAGTGTGGGATGGCCTGGTCAATGAGTCAAATGAGTCATTCTACACATCAAAACAGAGGTCATTAAAATTTTATGACCTCTGTTTTGATGCGTAGAAAGTTAAATTATTTGGTTCATTTGACCAGTTTCTTTATAAGTTGTGTAGTTTTCTTGTAAATAAGCAAAAACTTGATTTGTGCGCTTACGCCGTTTCAAAAACGTAGGTACGCACTGTCCCGCTCCTATGAACGCGAAATTATATGCCTTTCCTTTTCACAAAATGGCGCGCATTGCGCCCACTTGACGACCTCTGTGGTGTAGTGAGCGAAGGTCCGTCTGTGACGCAGGAGGTTGCAGGTTCGATTCCCGCCACGGAACAGATGATTGTATAATAAAAAATATCAAAGTCAACCATTTTTTCTATACTCCTTTCACCACCAAAAAGACAAAAGAGAAATTATTTATATTGTACTGATAAAATTATTAGACTCTCTCAATTGTGAACTTTAGCACTAGATAAGATAATTTAAGTGTTAACTAAGTATTGTACGTTTCACACCGAGACAAAGTACCCGCATGTGTCTGTAAGAATCACCAGCTTGGATCTCACGATACAGGCTCCGCCTAGTGTGAGATCCATAAGTAAAAACATTGTCTCCAAACCCTCAGCAATAACCTCTATCAGTTTAACAGACCATTGTAATACATTATTATGAAACTCTACCTGTTAAATACCTACTGTAGTACCTAATGTGTTTTTGCTGAAATAAATATATTTTTATGTTTTTTGTTTATGTTTATCTATCCATGTATTGTATTGTATTATGTATATCAGTTATCATAACATAAGCTCTGCTTAGCTTGGGGCTGGATGGTGAATTGTCCAGTTTTATTTGCCAGGGCCTTACACTACCTTAAATCAACTCCGTCAGACCAGACCTAAATATCTTCCAAACG
Source organism: Eupithecia vulgata (assembly GCA_946478455.1). Lineage (NCBI taxonomy): Eukaryota > Metazoa > Arthropoda > Insecta > Lepidoptera > Geometridae > Eupithecia > Eupithecia vulgata. Next base: position 5,224,166 of record OX297887.1, on the reverse strand, counting down.
ATTAAATACTTAACTTTGAAATTTATACATGGTACAGTTCAGGACTTATTCTATCGAATATATGTTTCGAAAACACAATTCCATAAAATTTCTCTCTAGAAAAAAATCACAAAGTAACATCTAAATTTTGACTAAAACCTTAATTTCTCAAAAAATACAGAAGCAAATATCTTGAGAATAAACATAGTTATATAAGTATAAAGAACATTTTATATGTTTCTGTTTTTTTTCAATTAAAGTCCTAATTAATAGATAATAAATAAGATAAAACTTGATTTTTGGGCTTGCGTTGTTATGCCCTGTTCCGCTCCTATGAACGCGAAATCCTATGTCTGTCCTTTTCACAAAAACTTGAGGTTGTATACGCTCTTAAGAGGCAGGTATATGACACCATTTTGTGAATAGGATAAGCATAGGATTTCGCGTTTAAAGGAGCGGGATAGAACAGAGCGGTGTAAGCTCAAAAATCAAGTTTTTGCTGATTATCTTTTAATTAAGACATTAATTCAAAAAAAATAAGCCGAAGGTGCCCTCGATATTCTTTTGTTTAATATGGCGATGACAATAAAAAATCTTGTGATTGATAGTTTTGGAGAAATTTTTAAAAACTAAATAAAAAACAGATGGTAAAATCAGGTGGCACAATTATTTCTGATATTTAAAATAGTTATTTTTTTAAATTTTCTAATCGAAGGTATGCAGGCCTGCCTCGTATCCCATAGATTATTATGTATTTTTTCAAAGCTTTTACAATAAAGATGACGGAGAAAAATAGTTTTAAAATAACCCATTTTCGCCCAATTCACATCTCATCATCATCATCATCATCAGCCTATACTAGTCCACTGCTGGACATAGGCCTCCCCTAATGAGCGCCATAGCGCCCTGTCTTCAGCTTGCCGCATCCAGCATCTGCCATTCACAAAAAAAAAAAAAAAAAAATAGCTTATTTTACATTTCAGAACCAGCGCAAGATAGTAAAATCTGTGTCGATCCGCTCGGACGTGCGCACGCGTCGTCGGTCGCACAGTTCGTCTCGCTCGCCGCACACGCGAGTGTTCCTGCGCACACTGTCTGAAAACCCTCTAGATTTTGATCTCGTAGATCATGAGGAAGAACAAGTAAGACCTTCATCCTTTGTTATTCAGCTTTGTCACCACACCAGGACCTAGGATACCTAGGTCAATATATTTATGAAAACTTGTTGACGACCGATGTGGCGCGGTGGGCGAAGGTCTGCCTGCGGCGCAGTAGGTTGCGGGTTCGATTCCCACCTCGGGACAAAGTGTGTACGATCTGCAGACATTTGTTCAGGGTGTTCTGGTCGTTTTCTATATAAAATAAAAAATATCTATCTATGTATTGTATTATATTATGTATATCAGTTATCTAGTACCCATAACACAAGCTCTGACAATTTATTTACTGATAGATTTTGCAACTCAATAGGAGTTTTGTTGTAGAAGCGTATACATTGCCCTTTAAAAGATACATTTATCTTGTGAAGCCTGGTTGTGGGCACAGCGAGTTTATGTTTATTTCTAGTATAAATATTATGTACATTACAAATTATACCGCTACTTTTAGGGAAGGTTTTGATATTTTAAGAGTGTAAATAAATAATAATAAATAAATAATGCTGGACAATTCACACAGCATTATCTAGCCCCAAGGTAAGCAGAGCTTGTGTTATGGGTACTAGATAACTGATATACGTAATATTATACATTACACAGATAGATATTTTTTTTTATTATACATAGAAAACACCCAGACCAACGGAACAAATTTCTGCAGATCGTACACAAATTTGTTCCGAGGCGGGAATCGAACCCGCAACCTCTTGCGTCGCAGGCAGACTCTCGCCCGCTGCGCCACTGAGGTCGTCAAATATATAATGTTCTTGTAGCTACTTAGTTAATATTATCATGTGTCTGTGTTATGTTTGGTTTCAAATAAATGTACTTTCTTTCTTCTTTCTTAGCACTTAATTCATCGTAACCTCATCGGTATACACAATTTGACGACCTCAGTGGCGCAGCGGGCGAGAGTCTGCCTGCGACGCAAGAGGTTGCGGGTTCGATCCCCGCCTCGGAACAAATTTGTGTACGATCTGCAGAAATTTGTTCCGTTGGTCTGGGTGTTTTCTATATATAATAAAGAATATCTATCTATGTAATGTATCATATTATGTATATCAGTTATCTAGTACCCATAACACAAGCTCTGCTTACCTTGGGGCTAGATAATGCTGTGTGAATTGTCCAGCATTATTTATTTATTTATTTAATACAGTTACGATGAATTTTAGTGGCCACTGGCCACCAAGGGCGAAGTCGACCCTGGTGGGCACCTAAATCTATTTTCATTTCATTTATTTCTTGCTCACATGTACATACATACTTAGGTCTAGGTGTCTAGGTCTAGGTTTCGATTCACTGCCTAAACTAAATAGGATAAATAGGATAAAACTAATACAGAGGCATTAAAATAACGTAATAGGTATCACAAATTGTGAGCAGTGAATGCGTTAATGTATATCTACAACTTTTGTTAAGGTGGAGACTCAAGACATCCTGCTGCCAGCTGGCTCGCTCAGCGGACACCCTGTGAGCGGCACTCTGACGGCTCTGCTAGCTCACTTGTCCGCTGTGAGCGGCTGCGAGCTAGACGATCTGTGCCGCTCGTTGGAGACTGCTAGAAGGAATGCCGCTTGGCTGTTAGCTCAGGTATGATACTAGCTCGCTCAGCGGACACCCTGTGAGCGGCACTCTGACGGCTCTGCTAGCTCACTTGTCCGCTGTGAGCGGCTGCGAGCTAGACGCTCTGTGTCGCAATTTCTTGATATTTTTCAATTGTAATTTTTTTTTCAGACAGGGCGCTATGGCGCTCATTAGCGGAGGCCTGCGTTCAGCAGTGGACAAATATAGACTGATGATGATGATGTTTTTTCTTAATAGTGTTTTCACGTTGAAGGAACCAAAGAACAAAAAATGTAGAATTTTATGTAATTCGAGTTTTTGACCACGGAATCCCTTGAGTACGAAGATCTAGTCATAGTTTGACAAACAAACACGCTAGGTTCGCCTCTTAAGAAATCAAAAAATCAAAATCAAAAAGTCTTTATTTCCATAAATACAAAAATGTACACTTAAAAAAGGTCAAATTCTTAAAATAAAACATTGACACGGAAATAAAGTGATATTTTTTATTTCGGTCACTTCGGTATGTAGACTAAAGGTGAAATGGTGAAATGACTCCCAAAACCCACGTTTTAACTGAACGGAAAATCAATTTTAAGTCAATAAAACTAAGGGTTTTTGTTATAGTACTTACCCGCACTCTGGGTATCTCTAAGACATGAAATAAGTTCCCATACCTTTTCGACTTCGGCGGGACTCGAACCCGCCGAATAAAACATAACAAAACACAATTTTTTTAAATTATTTGTTGATGAACATCTAAGTTTAGAATTTTAGTTAGTAAGTTATGGGAGTCGAAACACGATTGACTCAACTTGACTCAAAGCTGACTCTTGACGCAAATTTTCCTCTAAATTTTCATTTTTACTACATCTATAGCCAAAACCACTGTTGGACGCAGGCTTCCCACCGAGTTTTTTATTTAGTTTTCTCGATTTTTCTACGATAAACTAATTTCATTTGCTAGTTATTTAACATATTTAAATAAAATGTCATTTAAAAATACTTAACTAAACACTTTAGACGATTGTGGTTTAATTTTATCGCGAAAGAGTTATTTTAGACTATAAAATATAACTCTTTCGCGAAAAAAAACCAAAGTTTATTGCTCTAAAATTTAGAGCAATAAAAAATGTATAAGTAAATAAAAACTCGTGAAATTGCGCGCAGGCCGTCTCTTGCCTCCCTTTCTCGCCTTCACCGCGCTGTGTTCGCTCGTCCTTGTCTCGAAAAAGCGACCTATTTCACCTTATAATGTGACTATACCATATATTTCCAGGCGGTATGCAACAACAAAGAACAGTTCAAACATCAAGCTACGCAGCTACGCCCGGCTTTGCTCGCTGCTTTGGTCAACACTAAAGAGGGAGGCTTGAACAGTCTTCACATTGATATTGTAAGTACACTATCATTTTTTTAATTTTTTTATTTTACGAATTTTTGGAAAACTTACAGCTATGATTTGACAATGAGGTCTTTACTTAAAATAACATGCATGTTAAGATAAATTTAGAGAGAAAGAAATATCAAAAGTTACAAATATGTAGTTACAACAATCAGCTAGTTAGAATAAACGATCTTGATTTAGTCATCATTAGATCATGTATAAAACGTAGTGTAGGACGCCCTCCGACCAGCCCCCCTAGCATGACGATTGTTGTCTAGGGTAGAATAGATAATGACATCGCATCGCCATACATTGCGTACATTATTGAAGTGGAAGGAGTGAGTTTCAAACAATTTACGCATTCGATGACGAAGTGACGTTTTTTTCCTCTATTCTACCCTAGACAAGAATTCCCGTGCTAGGGGGGCAGGTGGGATGACGATTTGCGAAAGACTGCTGGCAGATGCTGGATGCGGCAAGCTGAAGACAGGGCGCTCATTAGAAAGACCTATGTCCAGCTGTGGACTAATATGGCTTATGATGATGATGATGGTCATGTATAAATAAATAAATAATGCTGGACAATTCACACAGCATTATCCAGCCCGAAGTAAAGCAGAGCTTGTGTTATGGGTACTAGATAACTGATGTACATAATATAATACAATACATAGATAGATATTTTTTATTATACATAGAAAACGACCAGAATAACCTGAACAAATGTCTGTAGAATGTACACACATTTATCCCGAGGCGGGAATCGAACCCGCAACCTCCTGCATCGCAGGCAGACCTTCGCCCGCCGCGCCACAGAGGTCGTCTTACATAGATAGATATTTTGTATTATACTTAAAAAAACTACTTCAACAAAACAAATATCTCCAGGTCGTAGAAACATTTATCCCAAAGCGAGAATCGAACCCACAACCTACTGCAGGCGGATCTTTGCCCACCGCGCTACAAAGCGTCGTCGAACTAAAGTGATATTTTTGATTTTCAGCTTAATACACTAATCCATTGGAAAGACGACATCACCCTTCCCGACACTGCAGTTTCACATCTAAATATATCTATCAACAGCCTTGTAGAAACGGCATTGAGTAATACACATAGAACTGGTATATTTAAAATGTTGGACGAAGTTTTAAATAATATGCTGAAAGTCTATGGGAGCTTTGTGGTCGGGGAGTTTGATATTGATGCTTGTTTTGATGGTAAGTTTTTGGAACTAAGTTCCTTATCGCGCGTTGTGAAAGGGGGCTGGACGGAAAAAATTCTCACGAAAAGTTGTAAGCCGTGCGGCGTGCGCATGTTTCTCTGTCTGTCTCTCTCTCTCTCTTATAGAAAGGAACTTCGTTCCATCCGGGTGTCCCTTGACACCTCTCAACTTTTCTTTTTATTAACTAGCTGCCGTTTGCGGTTTTACATGCGCATTTCAAATAGCCATTGTCCGTCCCTGGAAAGCGTTTTACTTAATTTCTTAATTCATCATATAGATTACGAAAGGTAGGGTAATCATGGGCAATTGCGTACGCTTCTTTAACAAGCTTCCATCTGAAGCAACTGAGCTTCCTATTCGTAAATTTAAACAGTACATAAAACGAAATCTTAAAGCATTTTACTCCATAGATGATTACAGCAATGATGTAAGCTTGGTCATATGTCGCCCAGTTCAGCACCGACAATAGTGTATAGGAAAAATAGTTAGTCGTAAATAAATATTGACCTGTATCTAAATCACATTATATTTAGACATAGATATGCAAATAATGACGTATTAGTTATTATATACTTTCTAGTATTTTTATTTATTCATATTTTTAGTTATTTTTCACTTCTTCCACCAGAACTATACAATAAAACAAATTATGTGAATAAAATCAATAACATTGTTCTGTCCTGACCCTATCTTGAGGTAGGTAGGGTGGATTTATTTATTTATTAGAAAGGAACGCCAACAGCGTATACATAAAGCATTCTTAAAGATATACAATACTTATTATGACAGGTTCTAATATATGCGCTAATAACAGGCGGTCACAACATTGTTCATAAAATATAAATGGATGAAATGCATAGAAAGAATTTTATATTCTTGAGGTTTATTCTTCTCTTTGTAGTTTTCAATAAATTTTACATGAATTATAGATGCGCCTACGGCGACAATCAAAATGGGTAAGCACGAGTACATTACAATTTTTAGGATATAGTTCAAACAATGCTCAAGGACTGTCACTGTCAATGGTATGGCTTACAGCGCCGGAACAACATCTTATTTCATAATAATTACTGTTTATAAACCTGTTTGTAGGGGCTCGTCGAAGATATAAGACTTCCAAATAGGACTGGTCGGGAATGATGTTCAAGTAAAAACACTCCGGAACACTTAAAGTCGGTTTATTATACTATATCCACACAACTACGTACTTAATACTAAGTCACTGCACTGCACTAATTACTTTCGCACTTTTCCGTAACACTTGATCACTTTCAAAATCAAACTGACTTAGCTCACAGAAAAGCTCGGCTTTTATACCACTGCCGTGCCTTACTAGAAAGCTCTACGCTTTTCCGGGGCTATAGCTATCTCTTTCTTTATTCTAGATCATTACAACTTCCCTTTCTTTTGTTTCGATTCGGTGGAGAAAAACAACACGTACTAACTACTAAGTATTCTGTGGTGGTTCTCGAACGCGGGAGCGACTACTATTAGCTAATCTATGTGATACATCATCATCATCAGCCTATATTTGTCCACTGCTGGACATAGGCCTCCCCTAATGAGCGCCATAGCGCCCTGGCTTCAGCTTACCGCATCCAGCATCTGCCAGCAGTCTTTCGCAAATCGTCATCCCACCTGGTCGGAGGGCGTCCTACACTACGTTTGCCGAGTCGCGGTCTCCACTCAAGAACACGTTTACCCCAGCGGTTGTCGGTTCTTCTCGAGATATGGCCAGCCCACTGCCACTTCAGCTTGCTAATCCTTTGAGCTATGTCGATAACCTTAGTTCTCTGTCGGATGTATTCGTTACGAATCCTATCCTTCAGAGAAACTCCGAGATACATGCGTACATGCGAGATGCATGTGATACATGCGACGTTTCTATTTCTAATTCGAACCTTATTCCTTTGGCATAAGGTCGTCGTTGCTAACACTGTTTATCGTATAAAATTTGACTTGTCTAAGGAATTTACATTTAGGCATACAATTAAAAACATTCGGCAAACGTAGTGTAGGACGCCCTCCGGCCAGGTGGGATGACGATTTGCGAAAGACTGCTGGCAGATGCTGGATGCGGCAAGCTGAAGACAGAGCGCTATGGCGCTCATTAGGGGAGGCCTATGTCCAGCTGTGGACTATTATAGGCTGATGATGATATGTTTAGGACATTAAGTAATTTATGATTAGAGGTGTGGTATGCAATTTAGTTATGAAAGGTTTTTCATTATTTGTTTTTATTAGTCATGTTTATGTTATTATTGTTTGTTTTTTACCAGTGTATTTTATAACTGTTTTATTTTGTATGTGTAAATAAATAAATAAATAATGCTGGACAATTCACACAGCATTATCTAGCCCCAAGCTAAGCAGAGCTTGTGTTATGGGTACTAGATAACTGATATACATAATACAATACATTACATTTTCATTTTACATAGAAAACGACCAGAACACCCGGAACAAATACCTACAAATATTTGTCCCAAGGCGGGAATCGAACCCGCAACCTCTTGCGTCGCAAGCGAACCTTCGCCCACCGCACAGAGGTCGTGTGTGTATGAAGTCGTAAATAAAGTCTTTATCTATCTAATTTTTCTATACTTACAGATCCAAACAGAACAAAGTCCTGTCTAAAACTCCTTCTCCGATTCTCAAAAAACAATGCTCGAGTGACGAACCTACTTTCTATGTTGCTGTCAAAATTGGAGATGAATCACAGGATTTACAGAACGGAAATGACTTTGCTGGCCGAGCTGATCGGAATTGAAATATCCAACTGGTTTGTTTTACAATACAATAATTATTTATATAGACGACCTCTGTGGCGCGGTGGGCGAAGGTCTGCCTGCGACGCAGGAGGTTGCGGGTTCGATTCCCGCCTCGGGACAAATGTGTGTACGATCTGCAGACATTTGTTCAGGGTGTTCTGGTCGTTTTTTATAAATAATAAAAAATATCTATCTATGTATTGTATTGTATTATGTATATCAGTCATCTAGTACCCATAACACAAGCTCTGCTTAACTTGGGGCTAGATAATGCTGTGACTTGTCCAGCGTTATTTTTTTTTATTCATCATCAGCCTATATTAAAACCCAATTCAGCAAAAAAATAAGCCGCTAAAAAATTTTAATAATCTTTGCGCCTCTTGTAGAATATACCACCGAAATCCACAACCCGCATGCCCAGCGCGGGGATTATGGACATTAACCCCATGAGATAACAAAACCAGGGGGATGCCTGCGTCCAGCAGTGGACTATTATAGGGTGTTGAGTAGAATAGTCAGTAAGTCTATTGTGCGGCCTTATCGCTTAGAAGCGATCTTTTCCAGGCAACCTTTGGATGGAATGAATTGTGAATTTAAGAAAAGGCAGGTGTACCATAGATAATTTGTTTGATTGTTCGGTTTTAGTGAACAAAACTTTAATTAAAAGTTTGGATTTGCTTGAGTTGGGTGTAATTATATAGTTTTCAATAAATTACATGGCTTTTGGTAATTTAGAATTTAGACAATCAATGTAACGAAGAAGTTGTGTTAGCGCAATAATTATGGCGGTCGGGTTTCTGTCTCAATCTTTTTCTTGTCATTCTCCGCGTGCGTGGCTGGTCGTTGAGAGTTCAAATTTGACGTGATAATTAGCCCTTGTGATTGGTTCTCATCGATGTCGCGCCCTGGCTGCGGTGTTCTATTGGCTGAGTGAAAACATGGCGGGATGAACAGACCTTCTGGTAGGCGCGCCGCTAGCGCTTCGGTGCGCTGATTGGTGCAGTACTCGTTCGTCTCTATTGGTCGTAGAATCTTCCGTTCTGAAACAGAAAGGTTGATCCGTTCGGAAACAGATCGGTGTCAACATCTTAAATACATATTTAACACTATAAAGACCTTAACTATATTAGTAATAGTGATTACTTAATTAGACAAATAATAATAATGCTGGACAATTCACACAGCGTTATCTAGCCCCAAGCTAAGCAGAACTTGTGTTATGGATAGACTGCTAGCAGATGCTGGATGCGGCAAGCTGGTGACAGTGCGCTATGGCGTTTATTAGGGGAGGCCTATGTCCAGCAGTGGACTGATGTAGGCTGATGATGATGACCAGATGTTTGCGTTGTTTTCAGCAACGAGCAAGAAAAGAGAAGAGCAGCGGAGAAGTTGAGCATGATTTTAAAGGAAATAAAAAAGAATAACATCTCTAATTATGTGAAGATTCTGCACCATTCCGGATGCTGTGATCAACAGCAGTTTAGGTAAGACATTCCATAGGTTGCCGTGCGCCGTGTGATGTCGATTTAGAATTTGCACCACCCCAACTCTTCCCGTGGGTGTCGTAAGAGGCGACTAAGGGACATACACCGGGGGGCAGCAGCGCCTCTTGCAGAATAGATCTATCTACGAACTGCGATCCCCAACCCGCATGCCCAGCGTGGGGATTATGGGCATTAGATAAAAGCTAATAACTAAGGCGACCAATAGTGACTCCGTGGGATTATAGACGAGTGTGACCAACCAATTCATTAATAATATTAATAAATAATGCTGGACAATTCACACAGCATTATCTAGCCCCAAGCTAAGCAGAGCTTGTGTTATGGGTACTAGATAACTGATATACATAATATAATACAATACACAGATAGATATTTTTTATTATATATAGAAAACGACCAGAACAGCCTGAACAAATGTCTGCAGATCGTACACACATTTGTCCCGAGGCGGGAATCGAACCCGCAACCTTCTGCGTCGCAGGCAGACCTTCGCCCACCTCGCCACATCGGCCGTCAATTCATTAATTTATATTTTTATGACTTATTTACATTATTTCTAGAACAATCGTCGACACAACGCAGAAGCTTCCAGAAGCGGACAGAAAGCGGTGCCTGCGCATTATATCCACATACATATCCCAGCATCCGGATTCGAATGAGGCGGGCGATGTACCGCCGGATATCCGGCAAATGGCGGACCGGGTCTCCGGGGATAGATGTTTTGAAGGTAATAACAGAATAAATTCGGCCAAGTGCGAGTCGACTCTCGCATGGAAGGTTCCGTACCAACGTACAAAAGAAACCCTTAAAAGGCAGGTATATGACACCATTTTGTGAATAGGATAGGCATAGGATTTCGCGTTTAAAGGAGCGGGATAGAACAGAGCGGTGTAAGCTCACAAATCAATGATGCCGATTATCTTTCAATTAAGACATTAATTCAAAAAAATAAGCCGAAGGTGCCCTCGGTATTCTTTTGTTTAATATAATCAAAAATTCTTTGTTTAAAAATCTTGAATGTTCTGGTCGTTTTCAATGTATAGTAAAAAATATCTATCTATGTATATCAGTTATCTAGTACCCATAACACAAGCTCTGCTTAGCTTGGGGCTAGATAATGCTGTGTGAATTGTCCAGCATTATTTATTTATATTTTTTTGATTTTTATTGTTCGGTGTTTTTGATGTTGTAGCGGCAAGAAAAATATCATCAACATCGTCAGCCTATATTAGTCCGCTGCTGGACATCGGCCTCTCCTAATGAGCGCCAAAGCGAGAGAGAAATATAAAATCTGTAAAAGTTTCAACTTACCATTAACGGTTTATGAGATACAGCTCGCTGACAAACAGACAGATAGCTTAGTAATAATTTCCCGTTTTCACACTTCTGTTACGTAACTCTAAAAAATAAAATATAATGCATTTTTTTACAGAACTGTTTAAAACATCTCAACTCGCACAACCGCCCGCTAAGAAGCCAAGAATAGAAGTGATATCGCCTATACTGAACACTGTCGGTCGCAAGGAACGATTGCTAAGCGAGGCTCTAACTCAGCTGGGCAGTGAAAGAGTTAAAAAGACCAGTGAAAAAATGTGCCAGAATAACATGGCGACGAGGTAAGACGATTTGCAACGAATACATCCGACAGAGAACCAAGGTTATCGACTAAGCTCAAAGGATTAGCAAGCTGAAGTGGCAGTGGGCTGGTCACATCTCGAGGAGAACCGACAACCGCTGGGGTAAACGTGTTCCTGAGTGGAGACCGCGACTCGACAAACGTAGTGTAGGACGCCCTCCGGCCAGGTGGGATGACGATTTGCAAAAGTCTGCTAGCATGCGGCAAAAATCGCAAAGTTTCCTCTAAATTTTCATTTTTACTACGGAAACCATTTTCATATGCTAGTTAATTAACATATTTTAATGAAATGTCGTCTAAAAAATACGTGACTAAACACTTTAGACGATTATGCTTTTATTTTTTTGCAAAAAGTATTAATTTAGAGCAATAACAAATTTATGATTAGAATTATTAATTTATGACAAGCTCTGCTTATCTTGGGGCTAGATAATGCTGTGTGAATTGTCCAGCATTATTTATTTATTTATTCTTTTATTTATTTATGATTAAAAACCAGTGTAATTGCGCGCGGGCCGGCTCTTGCTTCCCTTTCTCGCCTGTACCGCGCGGTGTTCGCTCGTCCTTGTCTCGAAAAAGCGAACCTATTTCGCCTTAAATCCGAACTAAGTACTTTAAGTAGTTTTTTTAAGGAGTTTAAGTAGTTTTTCGACTCCTACGTCCAAAAACTCTGGGACACCGTGGCGCCATCTGCAGCGCATCCCATACTGAGAAAGAGTTGTGGATTCAAGTACCATTAATGTAGATTTTTTTTGAGACTTAAATAATTTTTTGTAGAAAATAACCCCCGTGCGGATTACGCACCCTAATAGCATAATATTTACACAAATCGACGACCTCTGTGGCGCGGTAGGCAAAGGTCCGCCTGCGACGCAAGAGGTTGCGGGTTTGATTCCCGCCTTGGGACAAATATTTGTACGATCTGCAGGTATTTGTTCCGGGTGTTCTTCTGGTCGTTTCTATGTATAATAAAAAAATATCTATATAAGTAATGTATTGTATTCTGCTCTGCTTAGCTTTGGGCTAGATAATGCTGTGTGAATAGTCCAGCATTATTTATTAAAAATAAAATAAATATATTTCATTTTTCAGATTGGTGGAAAGCTTCTACCTAGCCATATACCTGCCGCTGAAGTACAATACAGACAAACCTGACTTGTCTGTGTGTCTTTCATCCTTCTACGAAATGCTGTTCCATCATCTCAAGTCCCTGGAGATGTTCAGGAGTAAGAAGCTGAGAGATGAGCCTTGGATCGTGTAAGTTTTAAGTATATATATTGAAACTCATTATTATGATCTGCCTATGTGTAAAAAGGGTTACTACAAAATATCAGATTATCTAGCTAGAAGATAAAGCTTGGGACGGCCAATTAGAAATAGTAATTTCACTCAGTTTCCATAAATTTCCGTTTCTTGTTGATAAAGTCTTTAAGGCGCATACAGCACCTAAACTAGCGCCACCACCTACTTTATGTTATTATTTTGTTTAACAAAGGAATTTTCAAAAATCCATCTTCCAGTTTGTGATACCAATCATAAGCTTTTTTTTAATGCCTCTGTAATAGTTTTATTCTATTTAGTTTATTCAGAGATACGAAGTTGCCCTTGGTGGCCACCAAAATCTATTTTCGTATCTCTGCCTAAACTAAATAGAATAAAACTATTACAGAGGCATTAAAAAAAAGCTTATGATTGGTATCACAAACTGGAAGATGGATTTTTGAAAATTCCTTTGTTAAACGGAATAATAAGATAAATTAGGTGGCGGCGCTAGTTTGGGTGGGGTATGGGCGTTAATTGCACAGGGGACAGGGATTTGCAAATCGCACTCTGTGTTTTCAGTCGTGAAAGTGTTAACTGTAGTTATTAGTACCTAGTATGCAAGTCTTTTTTTATTAAGTATGTATCTTTGGGAAAAAAAATATTTCTCTCTCTCTCTCTCTCTCTCTCTCACTGCCACTTCAGCTTTCTAATCCTTTGAGATATGTCGATAACCTTGGTTCTCTGTCGGATGGCACTTTAAAATAATTTATTTATCAGTATAAAAAGTAAAAAACACCCTGTTAATGTATAAAATCTAGGCAGGTAGCATAATTATTATTAGTAAAATCATCTATCTACAAAGTATGTAAAATATCCTCAATTTTGTGTATTCTACCTTGTGTGTGTATGTCTGTCTGGGCTGTTCTTGTTGTGTCAAATAAATGTATCTTTGGATTTTTGTTACAGTGCTTACCCGCACTCTGGGCATCTCTAAGAAATGAAATAAAATCCTAAAAATATTTTTTTTTGGGATTTTATTTCATTTCTGCGGGTAAGCACTGTAATAAAAATCCTTAGAATTTAGCAACGGCAACACCTCTAGTCAAACGAACTAAATGTAACTTTAGTCTTTGAACATTGGAAACTTTAATTGTTTTCTCTGTAGGTGGAGTCACCGGCGCTACAGTCCGTAAGAGGTCCCAAAGATTTTCGACGAGAACCGACAGAGACTTCGTGGCTTAGTTGGTTAGAGCACACCCGTACTAAGGGTGGGACGCGGGTTCGAGTCCCGCCGAAGTCGAAAATTTTTGGGATTTTATTTCATTTCTTAGAAATGTATCTTTATCTTTTAGTGTGCCAGCTACTCTCGAACCACGTGGTCTAATGCGAGATGATGGTAAAAGGCCTGACGGTATGACTCTGATTCCTTGGAAGATGGGTCGGCCTTTAGTTTGGGATGCTACGTGTGTAGATACCCTAGCACCTTCTCATCTTGCAGGGACATCAGTAAGGGCCGGCTCCGCAGCAACATCAGCGGAGTTCCTCAAACGACGAAAATACGCTAATCTTGACAGAGGTTACCTATTTGAGCCGTTCGGGGTGGAAACCCTAGGTCCTTGGGGTCCTGGGGCACACGTTATCTATAAAGATCTTACAAAACTACTAATAGAGTCCACAGGTGATCGGAATGCTGGTTTTTATTTCGGTCAACGAATTAGCATTGCCATTCAACGTGGTAATGCTGCCAGCATTCTGGGCACTCTGCCTTCTGGTGACGGCTTAGATTTAAAAAAAATAGATGTAAGTGTGAATATTTGTTCGAATTATCTTTAGCTGATAAATAATTATAAATGTATCTTATCTTTATCTATTTCTTCTTCAGCGAACATCCCATTGGTCTGTCAAGAACACGCACCAACAGAGTCGTTGGCACACTGCGTACCTTCTCCTACAAAACGCACCATTTCGATGTGGATGATGAAGATTCTGAGATGGGAGTGGATGTGCAAGTTTCTATCGAGAAGATACTTGATACGTTCGTGCAGTTTGCTAAAGTAAGTCTTTTATGTACCATAGGTGTGGAAATGGAATAAGTTCCAAAAAAATCGACTTCGGCGGGACTCTAACCTGCTATATTTCTAAGAAATGAATTAAATTCCCACAAATTTTCGACTTCGGCGGGACTCGAACCCGCGCCCCACCCTTAGTACGGGTGTGCTCTAACCAACTAAGCCACGAAGTCTCAGTCGGTTTTCGTCGAAAATTTTTGGGACCTCTTACGGACTGTAGCGCCGGTGACTCCACCTACAGAGAAAACATTAAAGTTTCCAATGTTCAAAGACTAAAGTTACATAATAGTTACTAAAGTTCATTTCTTAGAGATGCCCAGAGTGCGGGTAAGCACTATAACAAAAATCCTGCTACTTTTCGTTCCTAAATAAAAACTAGGAATGACATCATGTTTGTTGTTTGAGAGGCAATTAAATATTTATTTTATTCTGTTTTTTTAGTTCAATGCCGTACTAGCGACATCTAGCTAAAAATCAGACAGCAATTTAATAAAATCAAATTTTTGACGCATTTAAATTTTCAATTAAATGACGACCTTAGTGGCGCAGCGGGCGAGAGTCTGCCTGCGACGCAAGAGGTTGCGGGTTCAATCCCCGCCTCGGAACAAATTTGTGTACGATCTGCAGAAATTTGTTCCGTTGGTCTGGGTGTTTTCTATGTATAATAAAAAATATCTATCTATGTAATGTATAATATTACGTATATCAGTTATCTAGTACCCATAACACAAGCTCTGCTTACTTTGGGGCTAGATAATGCTGTGTGAATTGTCCAGCATTATTTATTTTATTTAATTTTAATTTATTGTTATTATTTTTCTATATTACATTGTATGTGTTATTTGCATGTGTCTTCCTATATAGTTTAGAAAATAGTAGAGCAAAAATAGCCAAAAAAAAACCACTTGTTTTGTATGGGAGCCCCCCATTAATTTTAACATTCCTTTTATTTTTATGATATGTTGTTATAACGGCAACAGAAATACATCATCTGTGAAAATTTCAACTGTCTAACTATCACGGTTCATGAGATACAGCCGGGTGACAGACGAACAGAGAGACAGTCAGACAGACGGACGAACAGGGGAGTCTTAGTAATAGGGTCCCGTTTTACCTTGAGTGCGGAACCCTATAACGAAATGATCACTAGATTGCAGGGCTGGGCTAGTTCAAAGTCGTTCAGCGAGTGACGGAAAGAGCTACGGAAGCTCGGAAGTAAACTGACTCGAAATTTTTTACACTTCATACATTTTGTTTTTCAAAAACTCTGTCGTGAACTCTTATTTGGTTACAGGTTACACCAGAAGCTGGTATAGAGCTGTTAACCCAACTACTCCGATGCCTTGGTCGCGGATTCGAGTCCCGTCCTGTGCTCGCTCAGTTGCTGAGTAGCTTAGTCGAGGTGGCGCCACAAATAGTGGTTGTGGCGAGGGAGTGTGTGGACCAACTATACAGCATTGATAAGTAAGTTAAAAAAAGCATTAAAACTCGACACAAGACTCGAACCTGTTATATTCTTCTCCTCTTCGGAAAAGCTCAGCCTCGCTCGGGATAAAAAATCTTATCCGGGATAAAAAATAGCCATGTCCGTCTCCGGGATACCATGCCAAATCCCCAACCCGCATGCCGAGCGTAGGGATTATGGGCATAACTCCTTATGAGATAAAAGCCAATAAGGCGATTATAAGAAGGAGGCCTGCGTCCAGCAGTGGACCATAGGCTGTTAAGGTTGAGGTACCATGTAAATAAATAATGCTGGACAATTCACACAGCATTATCTAGCCCCAAGCTAAGCAGAGCTTGTGTTATGGGTACTAGATAACTGATATACACAATACAATACATTACATAGATTTTTTATTATACATAGAAAACGACCAGAACACAGACACAGAACTTGCAGATAGAAATATTTGTTCCAAGGCGGAAATCGAACCCACAACCTCTTACATCGCAGGCGGACCTTCGCCCACCGCGCCACAGTGTCCTTCAAAGTCAGTTTTACAAGTTCTACGTAATCATTATGGCGCTATGGCGCTCATTAGGGAGGACTATGTCCAGCAGTGGACTGGTATAAGCTGATGAGGATGATGACGTAATCGTTGATATAGAAGAACTCTGTATTTCAGATTTCTCCGAACAGTAGAAGCCCTCAAGAAGTCTACTCTTGGGTCAGAAGGTGAGCAAGTCTTCAGGCTGCTTCATGAAGAAACTGTTATACGGTGCCGAGGATCGGAACAGTTTGTGCTGGGGTAAGTTTGAATATCACAAGGAAATACAGAAATAAAATAAATAATAAATAAATAATGCTGGACAATTCACACAGCATTATCTAGCCCCAAGCTAAGCAGAGCTTGTGTTATGGGTACTAGATAACTGATATACATAATATAATACAATACATAGATAGATATTTTCTACTATACATAGAAAACGATCAGATCATCTGAAACCCAAAATACCTGCAGATCGTACAAATATTTGTCCCAAGGCGGGAATCGAACTCGCAACGTCCTGCGTCGAAGGCGGACTATCGCCCACCGCGCCACAGAGGTCGTCGAAATACCATCACACTTTCCATGAAACTTTTTAATTTTTGGCAGTTCGACTGACAATCAAATAGTCAATTTCTAATGCTTTACCGTTTTTGTGATGACAATGGATTGTTTTTGAAGCGCGTGAAAATGTTAAAAATAATTAAGAAAAGGTAAGAAAAACCAAGGGTAGGGTTGGTCCACCAGTTTAAAGTCACCCAGCGAGCTATGAAGAGAGCTATGCTCGGAGTTTCTGTGAAGGATAGGATTCGCAACGAATACATCCGACAGAGAACCAAGGTTACCGACATAGCTCAAAGGATTAACAAGCTGAAGTGGCAGTGGGCTGGCCATATCTCGAGAAGAACCGACAACCGCTGGGGTAAACGTGTTCTTGAGTGGAGACCGTGACTCGGCAAACGTAGTGTAGGACGCCCTCCGACCAGGTGGGATGACGATTTGCAAAAGACTGCTGGCAGATGCTGGATGCGGCAAGCTGAAGACAGGGCGCTATGGCGCTCATTAGGGGAGGCCTATGTCCAGCGGTGGACTGGTATTGGCTGATGATGATGATGATAGAAATAATTAGGATATAAAACATTTTACACAACTAAAGTTCCAGATATTTATTAATGAAACCATTGTTCTCAGTAACTCACCGAAAGAAGAAGAATCCATGGTAGATGGAAAAGAATTCGCCATTGAAGGTAAATTTAAACTAAAAGATTCAATTACCTACGGCAGCGAAAAATCCGTTTCGATGCCGCGGCATCATTTTAAAGTATAGCAATTTTTATCGTATTTCTATATCGATACGTTTGAATGTCCATTATTCAAAATATAAGCATACAACTAAAAAACTGAGCGATGACTCTATTAAAACATTTGTCTATGTAATTCGTTAAAAATTGGTGTTGGCGCTGATAATAAGCAAGATGACTGATTTTGAGAAACTCGAGATATTTTTAAACATCTACTGAATAAAAAATAAAACAGATGGGCAAAAAAAAAACGGATTTAGGAGGAGAAATTGAGCTTTGAAAAATACAATTTCAATTTCGCTCTAAAACGCTACAATACTCGTGGCGACTGCCTATGACGTCGCCGATGCACACATTCTTAAGATACAGAATTACCATAATATTTATTATTCATTAGAATGTCTTTAATGTTGTTTATTTAGGATGTTCAGTCATTTGAGTCAAATATAATTTAATTAATTACAACTAAAAATAATTACAACTAATATTTACACTTACATCTATTTTCTAAAAATCTAAGCCGTCACCAGAAGGCAGTGCCCAGAATGCTGGCAGCACTGCCACGTTGAATGGCAATGCTAATGCGTTGACCGAAATAAAAACCAGCATTCCGATCACCATGTGGACTCTATTCATAGTTTTGTAAGATCTTTATAGATAACGTGTCTTTAATAATAAATTATGATCAAATATAGAAACAAGTATTTACAATATTGTAAAGAAACAAAGAAGCAAGCTATTGATTGAAGAAAGTCATACGATTATCATAATTTATTCCTGTGGTTATTCTGTGCCTCTCATTTCTTATTGTGACGGTATGACGTCACGGATTATTGATTCTCTGATTGGTGTTCAACGTGTCATGGCGGATTATTGTATTTTGTAGATTTTTTTTATTAATTATATTATATACGAAAAATCAATTTCAAGGCAAGAAAACACAATTTTTTTAAATCTTTTTAATGAGCATCGAAATTTTAGGGTTTTTGTTAGTAAGTTATGGGAGCCGAAACACGATTAACTCAACTTGACACATGTTTCTAACACGACATTTATTTACAGAATTAGAAACAGCTTTCCAAAAACTGTCGAACTGGGATGAGCTGACGATTCAAGACAAACGCAGAGTTGAAGACAAGCTGCCGATTCTATGGGCTGAAAGAACAGAGTTCAAAACTCTTCTGGGTGATTACAAAGGTATTACTACTTTTTTCCAGTATTATTATTATTTAGCTTACGCACTATAATAGCAAAAACCTTAAAATAAAGCAACGCGACACCTCCCATCAACGGAATTTTAGTCAGTGAGTAGGTTTGGTGAAACTTTAATGTTTTCCCTGTAGTTCGAGATTTCGGCGCTATTATTTTCCAGCATTATTGCTGTTTCATATTATGTTTTTCTTATTTCCAACATTACATATACATATTACATACATAAGGTGTCCCGAAACTCAATCTCAAGTCAAAAATCGACAAAAGAAGCTAATGATAGGTATCACACTGTCCTGTGCTTTTGAAAATTCCTAAATAAATCAAAGAAAAGAAAGAAAAAATAAATTTATTTCCTTAAACATTTTATTATTATTATTAACATTTTATTTTTATTATTACAACACAGATTACAATTAAACATAACATAAACTAAAAAAAAATTAAGGCAATGGGAGTAATTTCAGCTTTATGCTACATACATTATATAAAACTTAACTTCCTGTGGTTAACGTAATTATAAAATTAAAAAGGTGGCAGTGCTGTGTGGTACCGCCTTCTTAAATCAAAGCTTGTAAAAGTCTTTAATTGGACACAAAGAGGGCAAAGCCCCGGACAAGAGTTCATTTCAAACATGACTATTGTAACACCCCTACCCTATCTATTATAAATAAAATAAATATAACTTCAAAATTAAAGATTCAAGACATTTATTACAGAACTTATTAAACATAGATCATTAGATAATTTATGATTAACTTAAAATTCAGAGAGAAACTGCAAATCTTCCTATACCAAAGAAACGTCCTCCAAAGAGATAGTTATTGAAGATAAACGAATATATAGAAAAGTGATTTATAATGGCCAATGTGATCGTCTAGTGTCGTCTAGTGGTAGGACACCCGTTATGTTGTAGTAACTCAGTTTCTTTTAGAAGCTAAGACAAAACGATCTAACTACAAAATACCCTAATTCTGAAGAGAACCTACCTAAACCTGACAAACATGAACCTCCGTTTACACAGTCGAGTAAAATAGCTAGAAGATTAGAGAATATTATTAATACAAAACATGAACTAACTATTGAATTGTTAGATACTCAAACTAGGATATTTTTTAAATATCCTGGAAAGGCCTCCGCCCATCCCCAACACTTGAACCCAAAAGAATCAAATGTTCCAACATTTACATTTACTGAGATTCATATTAATCTCTCCCAAATCTAGGAACCTCTGATTCCTGTAGATTCAGGTGTGCCTCCCCTCTATTCCTCCGGTCTAAGCTACTCTAAAACCTTAAAATCTGAATTCCAAGCTTCACTATAACTCTTAGACCGAAAGAATATATATAATAACCCTGAAATATCCGACGAAATGATCATCTAGGATACTCCTTCAGCCGAGAACTTTGTCTCACGAATTATGGGAGACGACCGCCCCGAATTCGCTTGCCGAATTTAAAGTCTTCAGTACGGTTGTTTTTCACATACTAAAGACCCATAAATACAATATTCAATTTAAAGATAGTTAGAGCAAACTTGGAGTCCACACTCTTTAGGTTATATACAATCTAGTTACAATATAGTTGATTCGAAGATGACCTAGATGATGAAATAGGAATGATATACGCACGAACTTGAAATAGCTCTATAATTAGAAATAAAATAGATTTCTGACCTCATTCCGGTAAACGCTATTACCAAATGTTGGAAATCTTTTCCTTGTATTTAACGTATTATAACCGCTGAACGTTGTATTCTTTCGATATGCATTATTCGTTTCTCTAGGTAAAATATAAATTATTTTTTTACAAAATTACATTCGTCCCGTCTGAAAGCAATTTTCCAACCCACTCCCTTTTGTTTTTTCGTATTCTCCTTATGTCCGCGCCACGAATTCAAATGATTTGTCTATTCTTCTATTCAGAGTAGTATAAAGAAGTTTTTATGTAATGCACCAAAGCAGTTTTATAATTGATTTATTTTTAGGGTTAAATATTATTTAAAAGAAACGCTAAATGTAAAATATTTGCATAAAACAGTGTAGCCACTGTCTGGACTGTTACAATCGACCCCAAATTTTTTAGCAGCGGGCTATTAAGATAGTAAGTGAATTAAAAATTTCCCTAAAATTCAAAACCGTTGCAAATATATGCATTTATTTAAGTTGTTTCTCTCTTCAGATTCTACAGATGTTGTAATAAACAACATCATTTATTTTCCATTATTTATTCAATTATTGAATTCTTAATCCATTGAAACTCGAAACCATATACATTTTTACTGTGTGTGTATTTAAACCAGATTTAAAATCACAAAATGGTTCAGCACCATGTTCAAAACTAATATAATTAAAGCTTATTGATTTATCAACGATTGACAGAAAGAACGACTGACTAACTGGGGCTTGGTCGTGAGGCAAGCCTCCCCGAGTGGGACACCGATTTCAACCAGGCTGGCCTTACATTATGACCAAGCTCAGATCTAGAAAGGAACCAGATCAGTGGTAACTCAATGTACAATAACCGAAGATAACTCAATCTTAATTACCCCCAAAAAACCCCATCAAATCTTAAACCCATTTCAAATCCGGTGTATGTGCAGTGTGCTCAGTCATAGCCTAATAGGTAGAGTGTAAATTCTTGGAAATCAGACAGAGCTGAGGCTCAGATCTCAGTTTTAAAAAAAACTGTAATGATCTTAATTATCCTAACACCAAGAACCTTTCTTTCACAAGAACTTATTTGTAGTGCGTTTATGGCTCGAATCTCAAATAAATCGTACCAAATTCTGTAAAAAGATAACTTACATGGGCCCTTCAAGCTTCATACCATTTCTAAATACTGACTTCGTACTGGTTTCATACATTCTGTCATTCTCCCAGTAAATCAGCAAATTACAATTAGAATTTGTTACTTCAGAATTGTATTGAACAATAATTTAGTTAATTTATAAGTTAACATAAAGCTTTTATTCAGAATGATTGATTTCTGAAAGCATAAAAGTAAACAAACCGATTGATTTGACTGACTTGACATTGATTGATTGACAGGTAGGGTAGCCATAGACAGAATTTGTCTAGCAAATTTCGGACGGAAGAAATTAGTTTCGCTCGAGTACCTTTTTTTCTTTATTTGCCGAATAAAATTTTTAACAAAATTTGGATAATCTATAGTAACACGTATGTAGATAAGTTTTTATTTTTATAGGGTATCCGACGACGACCCCTCGAGTTAGTTCATAGTTCCTCAACATTTAAAACTCCGATGTTCAACAATAGTTTTCGGGCACGTGATAACGCTTTAATTTTTAGCATTAAATTTAAATTTCGTAAGAGTTGTAATGTTAAACGACCCCGCGTATCTGTATTTTGGCAACATCTAGTGATTCTGATTTTTAAATAAAGAGCAATGCTTTAATTTTGGTTTTAAATTTCATAAACGTTTTGATTTTAAACGACCCCACGTATCTGTATTTAGGTTGAATTAACTTTATTTCCGCTTTTTGTTTTAAATTGATTTTACGAAATTATTTTTGTTACATTCAATTGATTTTGATCTCAGCTTAGGCAGAGTTTATATTACGCAACGCAAATTGAAGTTGACATGTTTAATTATCTATAGACGTTTCCTGTGGTTACGTGACGTTTCTTTCTCTTTGGTTGTATGTAAAAATTGTTTCATCTGTGGACGTTTCTTTGTTTACATTGTAATCTAAGTATTTGAATTTACGAAGTTATTATAGTTATAGCCGTGTTTTCCTAAGCCGTGTTGTCCACAGTCCACTCTGCCATCGTTGTTTATTGTTAATTGTATGACTGGTATTCACTCGTAAAAATCCACGTATACATCTGGAACAAGAGGTCTTGGCAAGAAAAAATCCGGAAATTGAGAACACAAGGAAGATACACTCTGTTTAATGAGTTCATCGTTTGAAAAATGACAAGAAGCATTAATGTATCGGCCTCGTCTTTCCACACAAGAAGAAACAAATGTCGTTCGGGCCTCCGCTATCGGCGATGTCGAATGAGAGGTTATCTAGTTGTAAGTACGAATTTCTATTAATTTTCTAATGTTTACATAATGAACCATAAAATTCCTCTCTTCAGGCACTAATACCTCCGTGATAAACGTTTTGTAGACCATAACTATGCACAGCCTCTTGTATTCCCTGTCATTGACAGCTAAATGTCAGGTTATAAAAAATTATTTTTATTTATTTCAGGAACAGAACAATAAATACAACGTAATATGTACAACTGTATTATCTATTCTGCTGGATACCACTGACCTGTGAGAGAAAGCTAATCCACTAAGCTAGCTCTGATGTCCTTCTTCAAGATTCCAACATGTAAGTTCAATGAACTCAGTTGTTAGACGTCCCTCTGACTGCTAAGAATATTCTTATGATCCCGGATCTATGTCTAGGTCAGGTATCCTTTTATATAGATGGTTCAGGCATGAACACGAAACCGAGCATGTGTGTAGAACCATATCATCTATAGTCGCATCAACCAAACTGCTGCAGATGTAATATCCTAAGTAAACCAACACTACATGTATACTGCTGCGAAACTGGAGCATATTTCTTGATAATTTTGTAAAGAAAAGCTTTTATTTTCTATTTATTTCAGATGTCGTTTGTAGAACACTGTCCATCTCCAATCTCCTCATCATCACCTGCTGCTGGGAGTTCCTAGTACCTAGCTGAAGATTCATTCCAAACTCCAAGACTTATGCTAATTATTAAGCTAAATTAAATAAAATAAGAAAACCACCTCGGTAAAACTTTCTGTGTTGTTTATTATTAGAATTTATTTAATAAAATTCTTAAAATATTAAAGATCCCTCTGGACTGGCTTACTTATTTAGTTGTCTGAAATATCATTTGATTTTTATCCTGAAAAACCTTAATAACGACCTGTCTTCGCTTGCCCTCTGCTTGTATGTACCAACTTCAAGTCCTTAGCAGCGGCAATGTTATGAATGAATTCTTGTTCAATTCTCTCTTGCTCATTCAACTCCGAACCTCATTATTGTAATTATAAACCTCACTAGACTACATAGAAGGAAACTGCTGACATGGCCTTCCTCAGATAAGATTCCAGTATGTTTCGATTCTTATGTTGTGAAACTTCTAAAATCATCATTAGGTAGACCTAGTTTGTATTTTTTTTTTTAAATAAATCAAATTAAATCTCACTGCCCTTCTTTGCCATCCCAAATCGCCAGCCGAACCGGACAGCACCGCCCACACAGCTTCGCCACACAGCACCGCATCTCCGCGAACTCCACGTACGCCACACTCGTAGTTCAAACATTTCCAATGATCTTGAACACGCTGCTCCTATAATTATGATTATAATTAAAACTAGAACCAACCACAACTGTAGCAATGCTTGTGTCACGCGCCAGACTACCCATGTACATAACTAGTAGCACCTTTCGGTTTCACTTGCGCAGTTCCTGTGAAATTCCGAGATAAAATTAGCCTATGTGCTATTCCGGAATATTAGTCTACCTCTTTGCTATATTTCAACCAGTTCAGTTCAGCCGCTCTTGCGTGAGTAAGAGTAACAAACAACCATCTATCCAAGGACCTACGCATTTAGTGTAAATATTTTATTTTCTTAATATTTATAGAGGGCGAGCTGAAACCACGGAACAAACATCCGCAACTCCCACAAACATTTTACTTCAAAACGAGAGTCGAACCCGCAGTTCCTGCTTTCCATCCAGCCACTATGCCACTGGAGTCGTCACTTCTGACTATTATTTGTCATAATAATGATGTGAACTTGACACTGACGTGAAACTTACTCGTCCTCTTTATGGTAGATACACACGTACGTACCTACATGCGCGATGAGCATGGTTCATCCGAATTTGGCTGTTTACCCTGCGTCTACTCGTAAAGAACATGCCTAGTGCGCGCTGAAACTTTTCAAGTAATGGACTATTCGTTGTGGTGTTTGGTGGACATCGCTACCTATATTACAAGGTTGCTTCGAACAATGAACAAGAATTATGGACGCATTTGAGTCACAGTGATGGTCTCACTACACTGCTATGGTTAGGCTCGGACCCAATAAAATCATCATCTACTGTCCATGCTAGACCACTTCCACAAAACCTTTAAACAATCATTATTATCATCAGTCTACATTAGTCCACTGCTATAGAACCTTTAACCAATCATCATTATCATCTGTCCATGTTAATCCATCATTGTTTGTCATGATTAGATTTAGTAAATCTTATGAAAGTGCACTTATCTTTTCTTAGACTGGAGCCCTCCTTTGTGAATCCTTAGTCGACCCACAGTCTCGATCCTGGATTCCTTGATTTCTTTTGAATTGCAGTGACTGTTCTAAGCTCCAAAATCCTCCGTCATACGTGTATATTCCGTTGGATCCTCCGAATTAATTCTTATTCTCTCCAATATCCTACTATTTTGGAAAAACTAAATACCCTGAAATATTATTAATATTAGATTCTGAGGTTTCGTTTGTCTTCGTTTGTCTTTAGCTTCTTTCCACTTCACATGCAACAAATTGTGTGGACTAAACCACACTTTATAACTAAATTTAATTACCTAAATCCAACTAATATAAAATGCGACCCCTACAATGATACTATCTAAATAAATCGCAAAACACATATTATCTACAAATTTCCTACACGACCCCTATAATAAAATCATCCCTGAACAAGTTAAAATCTAACATCCAAATCATGGACTCGACCTCACGACTCCCGAATAGTAAAGATTTGATGAGAGATCCTTACAACGAAACTGTACCTACCTACTTACTTATCTAAATAAGTCTAATTATCGATTCTGATACCTACTCTATGACAGGAAATTGTAAGACTAGCTCACACTTAATCTAAAACTATCATAACTTATCTAACAATTTCCCTAGCTTATTCTTCCTGCTGCTACTGCTACCTACGAACTTCCTAAGCGACCCCTAAACCTAAATCATCTCTAAGTAAATCCTAAATTCCAAATCCTGGTATGCGGCAAGCAAATTGTAACACCCCTACCCTATCTATTATAAATAAAATAAATATAACTTCAAAATTAAAGATTCAAGACATTTATTACAGAACTTATTAAACATAGATCATTAGATAATTTATGATTAACTTAAAATTCAGAGAGAAACTGCAAATCTTCCTATACCAAAGAAACGTCCTCCAAAGAGATAGTTATTGAAGATAAACGAATATATAGAAAAGTGATTTATAATGGCCAATGTGATCGTCTAGTGTCGTCTAGTGGTAGGACACCCGTTATGTTGTAGTAACTCAGTTTCTTTTAGAAGCTAAGACAAAACGATCTAACTACAAAATACCCTAATTCTGAAGAGAACCTACCTAAACCTGACAAACATGAACCTCCGTTTACACAGTCGAGTAAAATAGCTAGAAGATTAGAGAATATTATTAATACAAAACATGAACTAACTATTGAATTGTTAGATACTCAAACTAGGATATTTTTTAAATATCCTGGAAAGGCCTCCGCCCATCCCCAACACTTGAACCCAAAAGAATCAAATGTTCCAACATTTACATTTACTGAGATTCATATTAATCTCTCCCAAATCTAGGAACCTCTGATTCCTGTAGATTCAGGTGTGCCTCCCCTCTATTCCTCCGGTCTAAGCTACTCTAAAACCTTAAAATCTGAATTCCAAGCTTCACTATAACTCTTAGACCGAAAGAATATATATAATAACCCTGAAATATCCGACGAAATGATCATCTAGGATACTCCTTCAGCCGAGAACTTTGTCTCACGAATTATGGGAGACGACCGCCCCGAATTCGCTTGCCGAATTTAAAGTCTTCAGTACGGTTGTTTTTCACATACTAAAGACCCATAAATACAATATTCAATTTAAAGATAGTTAGAGCAAACTTGGAGTCCACACTCTTTAGGTTATATACAATCTAGTTACAATATAGTTGATTCGAAGATGACCTAGATGATGAAATAGGAATGATATACGCACGAACTTGAAATAGCTCTATAATTAGAAATAAAATAGATTTCTGACCTCATTCCGGTAAACGCTATTACCAAATGTTGGAAATCTTTTCCTTGTATTTAACGTATTATAACCGCTGAACGTTGTATTCTTTCGATATGCATTATTCGTTTCTCTAGGTAAAATATAAATTATTTTTTTACAAAATTACATTCGTCCCGTCTGAAAGCAATTTTCCAACCCACTCCCTTTTGTTTTTTCGTATTCTCCTTATGTCCGCGCCACGAATTCAAATGATTTGTCTATTCTTCTATTCAGAGTAGTATAAAGAAGTTTTTATGTAATGCACCAAAGCAGTTTTATAATTGATTTATTTTTAGGGTTAAATATTATTTAAAAGAAACGCTAAATGTAAAATATTTGCATAAAACAGTGTAGCCACTGTCTGGACTGTTACACTATGATTTGTAGATACAAGAGGATACACAAGCGGGTGGTTTGGCAAGATGGTCTGTCTTTACAACGACGACAGAAGAGACTTGATGAAGTGGCTTCGTGGGTTGGAGCGCTGGCCGAGACGGCAGTTTGTTATCTCTGCTGTAAGTATGACTCCTTGACCACGCTTTGTCTCTTGAACTGCTAACAGACATCGTGTGGAAACCAGTCTTCCACAAGAGGATACACAAGCGGGTGGTTTGGCAAGATGGTCTATCTTTACAACGACGACAGAAGAGACTTGATGAAGTGGCTTCGTGGGTTGGAGCGCTGGCCGAGACGACAGTTTCTTATCTCAGCTGTAAGTATGACTCCTTGACCACGCTTTGTCTCTTGAACTGGTGACAGACATCGTGTGGAAACCAGTCTTCCACAAGAAGATACACAAGCGGGTGGTTTGGCAAGATGGTCTGTCTTTACAACGACGTCAGAAGAGACTTGATGAAGTGGCTTCGTGGTTTGGAGCGCTGGCCGAGACGGCTGTTTGTTATCTCTGCTGTAAGTATGACTCCTTGACCACGCTTTGACTCTTGAACTGCTAACAAACATCGTGCGGGTGGTTTGGCAAGATGGTCTGTCTTTATAACGACGACAGAAGAGACTTGATGAAGTGGCTTCGTGGGTTGGAGCGCTGGCCGAGACGGCAGTTTGTTATCTCTGCTGTAAGTATGACTCCTTGACCACGCTTTGTCTCTTGAACTGCTAACAGACATCGTGTGGAAACCAGTCTTCCACAAGAGGATACACAAGCGGGTGGTTTGGCAAGATGGTCTATCTTTACAACGACGACAGAAGAGACTGGATGAAGTGGCTTTGTGGTTTGGCAAGATGGTCTGTCTTTATAACGACGACAGAAGAGACTGGATGAAGTGGCTTTGTGGTTTGGAGCGCTGGCCGAGACGTCAGTTTGTTATCTCTGCTGTAAGTATGACTCCTTGACCACGCTTTGACTCTTAACTGGTGACAGACATCGTGTAGAAAGGTCAACTGGATATTATTGTTTTTAGGTTGGTTCGATGGCTCCGATCAGGTATCATTTGTGACCGTAAAAGGTAGACATTTGAAATAGTGTAGGACGCCCTCCGACCAGGTGGGATGACAATTTACGAAAGACTGCTGGCAGATGCTGGATGCGGCAAGCTGAAGACAGGGCGCTATTAGAGAAGCTATGCCTAGCAGTGGACTGGTATAGCCTGATGATAGTAGGAACCCTCAGTGTGCGAGTCGACTCGCACTTAACCGGTTTCATTCAAAATATAGAGAAGTCTGTAATAATAATAGTTTTTGAAAAATGGTCAAAAAAGGGGATTTTTTTTCAAAAAGGGGTACCTACCCATGTGGGGTATCAAATGAAAGGTATCGTTTTGACCATTTCAAAACACTTTTTAAATTTCTGTAAGTTTCATACTTTTTAAAATATTTCAGAAAATTGATAGTCCAAATAATTGGCAAATGTTTGAAACCCTCGGCGCGCGAGTTACACTCGCACTTGGCGAATCTTGTTTTATTATCCTGAGGGAAATGCGCACGCATATCGCACTGCCACTGGGAGACAGGACGATTATGTGGGACTCCAACCCACTAAAACCCTCAGGGTGTTTCCGCGTCTGCCGCTTGTGGTGGAAACATGGGAACGATTTTCTCTTCCACGAACCCACCACGGCTGCCCTGATATCGGGCCCCTCACTGGGGGGTGTGAAGCACCCCCCCTTCGCGACACGCCAGAAACACGTGACGCGCCGCGACCACCTCGGGGACCTTACCCGCCAAATGGGCGCCGAACGACCCCGTGCCCAGGTCCCCCTGCGACGGGTCGGTCGAGTGGCCCCGCCGCCTGCCACACGGTCGCAGAGGATAGGGAGAGCGGCCCTCGTAACACCGACACTCCTCCTCCCCTGCGACCCCACCGCGTCCGCCATCAAACGGTGGCGACCCCGCTAAGGCCGCGGAAGGCAGGGAGAGCGGCGCACCTCAATACCGGCACTCCTCTCCCGCCGCGGCCTCCATCTCCCTGCGGCCATGCTGCCTATACAGCACAGCCGCCCGCCTCAGTCACGGTGCCGCCCATACAGCACCGCAACCTACTACCACTCCAACTGGGTTTAGAGCGCAAAACCCAGAGGAGTGGTCCATCCCGGGGCCGGCCATGTCGCCGCCTGAGTCGGCACGGCCCCATAGAATCCTCTTAGCTTCATCGCGAGTGACCAGTACGCGATTACTAAGCCCCCCCGCCCCGGCAAGGCGGGAACCCTTCGGGGGGATCTATTCTACCCTAGAAAATCCCCGTGCTTGCCTATACTGTATTGTTTATGGGCTTTTGTTGTTGTCGTTATATTCTCATAACCGCCTTGTCTCTTAGGTAACGGAAGCAATGCAATGGCATACGTCAGAACAGCAGCAGTTTGACATTGACAAGCTGCAACTGACAACTGCTATTCAGAAAGACGACTGCTTGGCAGAATGGGCGGCCAGGCTTATGCTCAGGTACTTATAATAATAAATTTTAATATTCTATTTCCATTCATTTTGACGATCTCTCTGGCGCGGTGAGCGATGGTCCGCCTGCGACGCAGGAGGTGGCGGGTTCGATTCCCGCCTTGGGACAAATATTTGTACGATCTGCAGGTGTTTGTTCCGGGTGTTCTGGTTGTTTTCTATGTATAATAAAACATCTATAAATGTTATGTATTCTATTATGTATATCAGTTATCTAGTACCCATAACACAAGTTCTGCTTACCTTTGGGCTAGATAAAGCTGTGTGAATTGTCCAGCATTTTTAGGGTTCAGTACCTAAAGGTTAAAACGGGACCCTATTACTAAGACTCTGCTGTCCGTCTGTCTGTCCGTCTGTCACCAGGCTGTAACTCAAGAACCGTGATAGTTGACGGTTCATCACAGATGATGTATTTCTGTTGCCGCTATAACAAGAAATACTACAACCCTGCTTCTGTACAACAAACGTGTTTTTTTTGGCCGATTTTATAGATAATAGTGCGGAACCCTTCGTGCGCGATTCCGACTCGCACTTGTCAGGTTTTTTTATCCATGGCACTACCCTATTAATTATAATACAATGTGTTTGATCTACCTGTTAATTCTTGTTGAGTTTTAGTTTGATTGAGTTTTTTACATCGCGAGATTTTTGACTAGCTAATTATATTAAAGTCGTTTATATTTAATTATATTAAAGTCGTTTATATTTAATTATATTAAAGTCGTTTATATTTAATTATATTAAAGACGGAACAATGCTGAAACAGTTCTTCCGTGATCATGGCGGCGCATGAAACTGTGCCGAAATATTGGATAACTCAAAAACCGAATCATGGTAAATATCCCGTTATCATCATCATCATCATCATCAGCCTATACCAGTCCACTGCTGGACATAGGCCTCCCCTAATGAGCGCCATAGCGCCCTGTCTTCAGCTTGCCGCATCCAGCATCTGCCAGCAGTCTTTCGCAAATCGTCATCCCACCTGGTCGGAGGGCGTCCTACACTACGTTTGCCGAGTCGCGGTCTCCACTCAAGAACACGTTTACCCCAGCGGCTGTCGGTTCTTCTTGAAATATGGCCAGCCCACTGCCACTTCAGCTTGCTAATCCTATGAGCTATGTCGATAACCTTAGTTCTCTGTCGGATGTATTCGTTACGAATCCTATCCTTCAGAGAAACTCCGAGCATAGCTCTCTCCATAGCTCGCTGGGCGACTTTAAACTGGTGGACCAGCCCTACCGTGAGTGTCCACGTCTCAGCTCCGTAGGTCATGACGGGTAGGACGCACTGATTGAACACTTTCGTTTTTAAGCATTGCGGTATGGATGACGAGAAGACTCCCGTTATAAATGACTTTAATGTTAATAACCATGATAGTTTTTTTTTTTTAGCTAATAATAAGTAATTTGTTACAGAGACGTATATCTAACAGACAAGTGCGGCGAAGAAGCAACTAAGCTGTCTCGCTCGCACGAGTTACGCTACTGTGCGCGTGCGAACGAGATGGGACTACACAGCTTGGCTCTGTCGGTTATTGACAGGAATTATCTGTAAGTATTTCAATTAAACACGTGGTCTAAAAATATTCGATTTTGTCGGGACTCGAACCTGCACTGGGGCGCAGGGCGTTTCTTTTGCCCATAATTCTATGTAAAATAAAAATCTATCTATGTAATATATTGTATTATGTATATTAGTTATCTAGTACCCATAACACAAGTTCTGCTTAGCTTGGGGCTAGATAATGCTGTGTGAATTGTCCAGCTTTATTTATTTATTTATATACTAGCGATCCGACATTGTTTCGCACGGGTAGTTATTTTTTCGTCAACTTTCCAATGTTTTTAATACATCTTATCCTATTCCGGACTAAGAGAAATCCAACAAATCAAAAACCATGAACATCGGTCCCGTCATTCTTGAGTTTAAATGGTGTAACTAACACGACTTTGTTTTATAAATATAGATTATCTATCGCACTCACACTCGACCAATCTTTATTGTTACAGTGAGTTAGAAGAAGACGAAATGATACAATGGATGGAGCAAAAGATGTTAGCCTCCGCAGCGAGAGGGTTAAAACTAAACGACAGTTCGGAGCTGGAAAGAGCAGTGAACATGTCAAAATCCCTTCCTGAATTTTACAAGTTCTCTACACCTGAGGTTATTTTAGGTGTTAATATGTTAAAGATGAAATTGGAGTTTGAATTAAAATGTAAGTATGAAAAATTATAATATTAATTTGCATTAAGACGGTACCCCAAGCCAAACTAGCGCCGATATATGAGATACGATGTTGCACTTTGTGGTCACCAAACTCAATTATTGCATCTCCTGCTTAAGAGTGCGCCTAATGCAAAAATCAAGCAAATTGTGTATTTTTAAACCCTTACATCTATGGTAACGAAATTAAATATTCTAATTAAAAAAATACGATAGGTAGGGGAAAAACCCATAGAATTCGAGTAATCGAATAGAATTTTGAAAAATAAACTGGTTTCTTTACAAAAAATTATACAAAAATCGCTTTAAAAAAACTGTTTTAATTGAAATGCTCTAAAGTATCAGCGACAACACCATATTATTTTTTACGAATTACATAGCCAGACTACTGTTTTATTTAAGTAATCGTGAAGTTTTTCTATTTAATGCTTAAATTTTGAATCATTAATAGAAAAGAAGCAAAAACTTGATTTTTGCACTGACATTGCTTTACTCTGTCCCGCTCCTATGAACGCGAAATCCTATGCCTATCCTTTTCACAATTTTTTGCGTTAGGCCCGCTCTTAACTATACAAAATAAAACTATGATAGAGGTATTAAAAAAAGCTTACAATAGGTATCACAAACTGCCCATTGAAAATTTTGAAATTACCTTTGTTCAACGAAATAATAAGATAAAATAGGTGGCGGCGCTAGTTTGGCTCGGGGTACCGTCTTAATATAGGTACTTTAGTGGTCTTAACTCTTAATGCTGCGATTAGTCTGCGATCCCCAACACGCATACCCATTGTGGGGATTATATTATTTTAGATTATTCTTAGTTCCAAATTTATGTTTTCAGCTCTATCGCCAACGAGAATAGAAGAGACGATGCAACTCGTGGAAACTCAAGTTACCCGACTGAACAAAAGGGGTGTAAATTCGCAAAAGAACAAAAATAACCTGAAAAAGTTGTACGAGACAGCTGTTCTGTATTATGACGGGTTGTGGAATGATAATGGTAAGTGGAAATATGAAATTCAAAATTCAAAGTGCTTTATTTCCTTTAGACCTTACAGGACTCTTGGACACGTCACAAAAACTCAGATTACATAAGTAAAACTAGGAAATAGAGTGATCACTTTGATTTTTTGTCCACTTCAATCTTTTTAAGGTAAAGTAAAGAAGCGAACAAGAAACCTTTACCTTGTTAGTTTTCGAGTTGGAGCAAAACTCGTCCCAAGCTTTTTTATCGTCTAGATAATCTGATATTTTATAGTAAGCCTTTTTACAAAGGATATGTTTGACAATTTGTTTGAATTTATTTATTGATAATTTTTGCAACTCACTTGGAGTTTTGTTGTAGAAGCGTATATATTGTCCTTAAAAAGATACATTAATAAATTATGTATATCGCTATTTTTGGGGAACCGATTGATATTCTTATGAGTGTACAACAAGTTTTCATAAATATATTGACAGGGGACTGTCATTATGTTTATTTCTTTAAATTTATCACGTAGGGACTCTCTGGGACCCATATCATAGATAGCACGAACAGCCCTCTTCTGCAGCACAAATACGGTGTTAATATCTGCAGCGTTCCCCCACAGCAGTATACCATAAGACATAAAAATATTATATATATATAATTTGAATTTTGTATTCCTGAATAGGGTATATACCTTAAGAATAAAGGTACAGATACACATGCTAGAAAATAGCGCACTACTAAGCATGCTTGAAAGCATGCTAATATTGAGTATGCTATCGTAATGTTTACATATGCTACATATTGGCATGCTAGTTTTGAGTATACTGTTGTATTAGCATGCTCGAAGCAAACATACCAGTCACACTTGCTAACTCGTGGGTCGTGTATACAAGATACATTGGACGCAGAAGAACCGGACCTCTTTGAACTTTCTATTTTTTTCAGCTCTGTATGATATATCAATCTTAAATTTTTATTTTACTTTTCAACATTTTTAATGTAAACTTTGGCTCTTCCATTTTGCACTACACTGACTGCTTGCTACTAACAAGCATGCTACAAAGCAAACACGTTCAGACATGCTTTTAACGCAGCCCCCACTACCCCGGTCCTCAGGTAGTCTGCTAGTAAATCAACAGTTGGTCGATTTACTAGCAAACTACGAGCTAGCATGCTATTTTCAAGCAAGGCCCAATACACACGTGCTACTTGATAGCATTTATCTTTAGCCATGTAAATGCTAATTATATAGTAAAAACATTTAAGTCGATTAACATCAAAAATACTGAGGATCTTTGGGGTATTTCATCCAAAGTACTGAGTTCAATTATTAAGGAAGTTGCTCCTTGTTTGGCCTACATTTTCAATAATTGTGTCGACGCAGGAGTTTTTCCTGATCTCATGAAATATAGTAAATTGGTACCTCTTTATAAATCTGGTAGTCACACTGATCCAGCCAACTACAGGCCAATTTCAATACTTCCCACAATGAGTAAAGTTTTTGAAAAGATTATCCTTACTCAGTTGTCCTCTCACTTTAACCTTAATAGACTACTTCATAAAAATCAATTTGGCTTCACCAAGGGTAGATCGACAACCGATGCTGGTACAGCTCTATTAAAGCATATATTGGATGCCTGGGATAAGGCGAAAAACGCCATCGGTATATTTTGCGACCTTTCTAAGGCTTTTGATTGTGTAGATCATTGTACACTAATTGGAAAATTAAAACATTACGGTATTGATAACAAGGCACTGGACCTTATGCAATCTTATTTATCTGGTCGAGTTCAAAAAGTAGATATTGGTAAAGAAAGATCTCGGGGCTCAAAAATTGAATTGGGCGTTCCACAAGGATCAATATTAGGTCCCTTTTTATTTTTAGTTTATGTAAATGATCTCCCTTTTTTTGCAAAAGATCTCTGTGATATTGTGTTATTTGCTGATGATACTTCATTGATTTTTAAAGTTGACAGAAAAAAATGTAATTATGACGATGTAAATAACTCGCTTTCACAAATACTAGATTGGTTCACCTCCAACAACCTCTTACTAAATGCTAAAAAAACCAAATGCATAAAATTCATGCTACCAAATGTAAGAGAACTCCCAACTAAGATAATGCTAAAGGATGAGATCGTTGACTTTGTCGACTCAACGGTTTTCCTAGGGTTACATATTGATTCCTCTCTTCAATGGAGACCGCAAATTGATGCTCTCGCAGGCAAACTTAGTTCAGCAGCATATGCGGTTCGAACAATTAGATATATTACCGATGAAGATACAGCTAGGTTAGTTTATTTCAGTTACTTCCATAGTATCATGTCTTATGGTATTTTGCTTTGGGGACGGGCAGCCGACATTCAGACTATCTTTGTTCTCCAAAAAAGGGATGTACGCGCAATTTATAAATTAAAGCCACGCCACTCTTTGAGGGAATTATTTAAAGACATAAATATTTTGACAGTAATATCGCAATACATATATGAAAATCTAATGTATACGCACAAAAACAAAGATAGCTTTTTAAAAAAATGTGATGTTCACAAAGTAAATACAAGAAACAAGAACAAACTGCACATCCCATCATATAGATTACGAAAGGTAGGGAAATCATTTATGGGAAATTGCGTACGTTTCTATAACAAGCTTCCATCTGAAGCAACTGAGCTCCCTATTCGTAAATTTAAACAGTACATAAAACGAAATCTAATAAAGAAAGCCTATTACTCCATAGATGATTACATCAATGATGTAAATGCTTGGCCAGATGTCGCTCAGTTCCACACCGACAATGGTATATAAGGGATATAATGTTAAGCTAGGTTAGTTTTATATAAATATTGAGTTATATACAAATTAGATTATATTTAGACTGAGATAAGTAATGTATTAATTTTAAGATTTATAAAACTTACTAGTGGTTTCTTTTTCGCTTCTTCCACTAGTGGACAAAAAATTGAAGCGAATAAAATCAATAACATCATATTTCTTATTTGATAATAATGACTATTTATAAACCTGTTTATAGTATAAAATTTGACTTGTCTAAGTGCTTATTTTGTAAGCTTAAAGAAATAAACGTTATTGATATTTGATATATTTGATATTTGACATTTGTTTAAAAATAGCATGCTTTCGTGCTACTTACAAGCATGTGTATCAGTAGCTTTAATAAAAACGTTATCCATACCGCAATGCTTGAAAACGTTTTTCAGTATTTCAGTATTTTGTTTATTGCATTCATACAGTCATCAGGTCTTAGTGTTTTTTTTGCTTAATATATTTTTTGCTTTCCCCAAGCAATAAAATTAGCGAATAAGTAATTTGCCGCAAATCGTAAATCATTCTTTATGAATTTATGGTAAATTCAACTTAGATTAATTTGTATTTCGGGAGCATTTGGGTAAATGTAGATTTACAGCACAAAATTTCGTATTTTCCCAAATGCTCCAAAAATACTAGTAAATCGAAGTTGGTTATATCATGAGTTCATAGAAAATGGTTTAAGATTGGCGACAAAATACTTTTTCGCTAGTTTTATTGCTTGTGGAACGCAGAAATTTTATTTTATTTTATTTAGACGCACAAAACATAAAATAATCACAGAATAAAACAAAACTTAAATAATATGTGTAAAAAAATTATAAACCACAAAAATATTAGAATTTCGCGCCAAATATCGACGATCAACTTTAGTAAAAAAAAATTGTCCAAAAATGATAGTATTCATACAGGCAAGCACCTGCTCGGCCCAGACGAGCTATGAGACGTCTCACCGATGAAAATCCTCCAGTTCCAAGCAGCTGCAAGGATATGTGGCGAAAACTAAACGCTGCAGCTTTAGGGGTGAAAAGGGTTCTGTTCAAATATACAATTCGAGACCCGCCTAAGTCGAAATTTTTTGGGAACTTATTTCATTTCTTAAATATACAATTTTCCTTTCACTTGTGCTATAAGACCTTGCTTTTTGCCAAATTTCAGAATTCTCGGTTTTGTGTGCACGTCATTCCCTAGTAAATTTCAAAATATTTGGGCATAAACGTCTGTAACTTTTGATTACGTTGACTTAGAAGTTTGATTTATATCGCGGCTCCAAGAGGTTACGAACCTAAGTATATGATGTGAATTTCAAGTCGATCCTCCGCGCGTTTGAGAAAAGAGGATTTACAGACAGACAAACGGACAACAAAGTGATCCTATAAGGGTTCCTTTTTTCCTTCTGGGAAGGCATGGAACCCTAAAAAACCCTCTGTGATGAACATATGATGTATGATACTAGCATTATAATATAAAACACAAATAAATTATTTATTTATTAAATTCAAATAAAAGTTTATTTTTTGTATTTTCCAGTGCAAAATAACGAAGATATCCTTCTAAAACTTTGCTCCTACCTCGACCGGTTTACGTCATCCGAACTAGATGGCGCCAGCGTCGCGGCGATCCTACTGAACAGACTAGACGATAGTGAATTAGTTAGTGATGCTGTGGCGACTACAATATTGGCAAAGGTAAAACATAATATTAGCGCGAACTCGGATAAAACCAAGGTCATGATCAATGGCCACATTGATCCGGGACCGGTCGTCGTACATGGCCACCTTCTCGAAATTGTTTCCGAGTACACTTACCTTGGGCAGATTCTGCAGTTGGGTAAAAACAATTTCGAGAAGGAGGCCAAGAGTAGGATCCAGCTAGGTTGGCCAGCGTTTGGGAAACTACGTCAAGTCTTCTCGTCATCCATACCGCAATGCTTGAAAACGAAAGTTTTCAATCAATGCGTCCTACCCGTCATGACCTACGGAGCTGAGACGTGGACACTCACGGTAGGGCTGGTCCACCAGTTTAAAGTCGCCCAGCGAACTATGGAGAGAGCTATGCTCGGAGTTTCTCTGAAGGATAGGATTCGTAACGAATACATCCGACAGAGAACCAAGGTTATCGACATAGCTCAAAGGATTAGCAAGCGGGTAAAGTCATTTAAAACGGGATGTTCCCGTAATTAGATTTTTGAGTTATCCAATATTTCGGCACCGTTTCATGCGCCCACACAGTTTGCAAAGTTTGTGCTTTAATGTTAATTAATAACCATGATAGTTACAGATAGTTGACGACCGATGTGGCGCGATGGGCGAAGGTCTGCCTGCGACGCAGAAGGTTGCGGGTTCGATTCCCGCCTCGGGACAAATGTGTGTACGATCTGCAGACATTTGTTCAGGGTGTTCTGGTCTTTTTATATACATAACAAAAAAATATCTATCTTTGTATTGTATTATATTATGTATATCAGTTATCTAGTACCCATAACACAAGCTCTGCTTAGCTTAGGGCTAGATAATGCTGTGTGAATTCATCATCAGCCTATACCAGTCCACTGCTGGACATAGGCCTCCCCTAATGAGCGCCATAGCGCCCTGTCTTCAGCTTGCCGCATCCAGCATCTGCCAGCAGTCTTTCGCAAATCGTCATCCCACCTGGTAGGAAGGAGGCCGTCCTATACTACGTTTGCCGTGTCGCGGTCTCCACTCAAGAACACGTTTACTCCGGCGGTTGTCGGTTCTTCTCGAGATATGGCCAGCCCACTGCCGCTTCAGCTTGCTAATCCTTTGAGCTATGTCGATAACCTTGGTTTTCTGTCGGATGTATTCATTGCGAATCCTATCCTTCAGAGAAACTCCGAGCATAGCTCTCTCCATAGCTCGCTGAGCGACTTTAAACTGGTGGATCAGCCGGGTCATGACGGGTAGGACGCACTGATTGAAAACTCGTGCACTAGCTCGTGTACTTTCAGAGATTTCTTGATGTGTCA
Organism: Eupithecia vulgata; assembly: GCA_946478455.1. Lineage (NCBI taxonomy): Eukaryota > Metazoa > Arthropoda > Insecta > Lepidoptera > Geometridae > Eupithecia > Eupithecia vulgata. Next base: position 5,185,109 of record OX297887.1, on the reverse strand, counting down.
CCCAGTTTTCTCTTCTCTTTATAAAAAACCGAGTATTTCATTGTAAAATATTTATTTCAGTTGAAGCCAATAATCGCCGAGCTTCCAGATTGCTACTTGGATCAGTTGAGAGCTAAGAAATCACTGTTCCCTGCTGAAGCCATACGTTCCTGCGGAATTCGTCAGCTTCAAGGTAACATATTAAGAGCCTATACAAAAGCATTTTTTTTTAAAAGAACAGGATTTCGCGTTTATAAGAGCGAGACAGGGCATAGCAACGCAAGCCCACAAATCAAGTTTTAGCTGATTATCTATCAATTAGGAATTTATTACAAAAATCCGAAACATATTCTTTATACTTAGTTCTATTACCATGTTTATTCTCAAGATCTTAACTTCTGTATTTATTGAGAAATTCAGGTTTTAGTAATAATTTAGGTCACTTTGCGATTTTTAGGGTTCCGTACCTCAAAAGGAAAAAAGGAACCCTTATAGGATCACTTTGTTGTCCGTCTGTCCGTCTGTCCGTCTGTCCGTCTGTCCGTCTGTCAACCCACTTTTCTCAGAAACGCGTAGGGTTATCGAGTTGATATTCACATCATATACGCAGGCTTGTAACCTCTTGAAGCCTCGACATAAATCACACTTCTAAGTCAACGCAATCAAAAGTTACAGCTGTTTATGTCTATTTTTTTTAAATTTTCCAAGGGAATCACATGCACACAAAACCTATAGGGTACTTCCCGTTGACCTAGAACCATGAAATTTGGTGAGAAGCAAGGTCTTATAGTACAAGTAAAGGAAAAAATCCGAAATCCGTAAATTTGTAGTTTATTCACAGAAAAAATATTTTTTTAATCTTGCCATGGACCAAAAACCTATAGGGTACTTCCCGTTCACCTAGAACCATGAAATTTGGCACGAAGCAAGGTCATATAGCAAAAATAAAGGGAAAAATCTGAAAACCGTAAATTTGTAGTTTATTCACGGAAAAAATATTTTTTTAATCTTGCCATGGACCAAAAACCTTATGGGTACTTCCCGTTGACCTAGAACAATGAAAATTGGTGAGAAGCTAGGTCTTATAACACAAGTAAAGGGAAAAATCCGAAAACCGTAAATTTTTTGTATATTCACAAAAAAAAAAATTCGAATCTTGCCATGGACCAAAAACCTGTAGGGTACTTTCCGTTGACCTAGAACCATGAAATTTGGCAAGAAGCAATGACTTATAGCACAAGTAAAGGGAAAAATCAGAAAACCGTAAATTAGTGGTTTATTCATACAAAATAGTACATTGTTACACTAGGGTTGGACGTAACTTATTTAGTCTCGAGTCTCTCGAGACGCCAATAGTTCGAGGGACTAAATAAGTTACGTCATAATCGTTATCAAATCAGAAAATTATTGTGCCTTATTCGTCTGGATTTGACTGATTTCTTTGCTAAAGAGTAGGAGTTTGTACGGAACCCTTGATGCGCGAGTCTAACTCGCACTTGACGTTTTATTTTATTTAGAGAAAATTTTATGTAATCGTGTTTTCGAAACATAATTATGATCGATAGAATAAGTCCTGAACTGTACCATATATAAATTTCAAAGTTGAATATTTAGTTGTTTGGAAGATATTTAGGTCTGACGTATTATATTTTAGATTATACAGATATATAATACAGATTATTTTAGATTTGAGGTATTATAGGTCCTTAATATTTGGTTAAAGCTTCAATTTACTATTCATATAATCTGTATTTATTTATTTATTTTACTTTAATTAATACCGTAACACCAATTACATTAATTAGATGTATACGAAACAAAGTCTTGCTAGTTACACCATTTATAACTGAAGAATGGCTGGACCGTTTTTAATGATCTTTGATTTGTTGGATTTATCTCCGTCCCAAATAGCAGAAAAAAATTGCTTGTTCCTTTATATATTAAGATTCACGAAGGAAAAATATGAAGAAAATCGGTTTTGCATGTAACGCCATCTATGATTCTAAGGCGGAACGAAATGAGCAGGGCTAGCTAGTAGTAGAGCAGTCTGGTTTAAAAATAAATATGACGTCTGTGGCGCGGTGGGCGAAGATCCGCCTGCGATGCAGGAGGTTGCGGGTTCGATTCCCGCCTTAGGACAAATATTCGACGATCTGCAGATATTTGTCCGGGTGTTCCAGTCGTTTTATATGTTTCGTAAAAAAAATATCTGTGTAATGTATTGTATTATTTATATCAGATCAGTTATCTAGTACCCATAACACAAGCTCTGCTTAGCTTGGGACTAGGTGATGCTGTGTGAATTGTCCAGCATTGTTTATTTTTTATTTATTTATTTAAATAAGAATTGTTTTTCAGGAGAGTCTAAGCTCGACAAATACAAGCAACGTCTACAACTGCTTTGCGATGCCGACTATCTACTGCTGCAATACTGTTACGAACTGCACAAGTGTCTTACTCAAGGTTTGTACAGTTTGTACACAGCGCATCAGCATTGCTATACAGCGGGGCAATGCAGCCAGTGTCTTAGGCACGCTTCCAACTGGTATTGATATGGATCAGTTGAGCTACCTGTAGATTGTTTGCCACAGTTTGTTAAGTTTAATAATAATAATCATTAAATTTTAGTAGTAACTTTATATTATTTAGTATAGATTGATAGATAGAAATAGCTAAGCACACATAATAAACAAACATAAAAGAAGTAAAAAAACAAATATGTAACAATTGGCGGTCTTATCGCTCAAGAGCGATCTCTACCAGACAACCGTGGATGGATAGGATTGTTGGATTGAACGGGGATCTGTGTGCATAAATAAGAAGCTAATTACAAAATTCTAAATTGACTCACAATATTATTTTATGAAATATTAGTGCATAATAACCTACCAACTATATGTTAAATATAGTATAGGTGAATTATTTATTTAACAGCAAAAAATAATTACAACTAATATTTACACTTACATCTATTTACTAAAAATCTAAGCCGTCACCAGAAGGCAGAGTGCCCAGAATACTGGCAGCATTGCCACGTTGAATGGCAATGCTAATTCGTTGACCGAAATAAAAACCAGCATTCCGATCACCTGTGGACTCTATTAGTAGTTTTGTAAATAATAATATAGTATATATGTATATTTTATGATAAATAATTTTTGTTTATGACATGTACAATATAAAGTATTTATATACATGTATATAGTTGCAAGTATTAATTTTTTCTTCTATACCTACTAAACAGTATTTTATTTACATGCCACCGTCTATACTTTTCCATCCTAAGGTTGCCTGGAAGAGATCGCTCTTAGCGATAAGGCCGCCCATTGTACATTATTTGTAATTGTTTTTGTGTTCTGTATATGTTTTTTTTTGTAATTATTTGGTGTGCAATAAAGTGTATTTGTATTGTATTGTATTAATTCAGGCATCTCAATACAAGAAGTACTAACAAAAATACCTAAATAATGGGCCCATTTAATAAATACCTTTGAGACTTAGATACATCAATAATAATAATAAATAATGCTGGACAATTCACACAGCATTATCTAGACCCAAACTAAGCAGAGCTTGTGTTATGTCGTGATTGAGCAACAAACATCCATCTATCCATCCATTCATCTATCCATCTAAACTTTCGCATTTATAATATTTTTGAAATTCTCCACGAAAATTTAATCATCATCATCATCAGCCTATACTATTTATCATTAGGGGAGGCCTATGTCCAGTTGTGGACTAGTATAGGCTGATGAATATTTAATAATGTCCCAAAAAAAATATTTCGGCAGGATAGGAAATTTTCGTGGAAAATTTGCCCTTTTTTGAAAAACAAAAAGCTAAATTATTGAAATTGTCTGTATTTGTTTCAGACCCATCGAAATGGGATGCCATCTTCTCTAGAATGGAAAGGCGAATATTCGAGAACCAGTACGCAGGGTCAGACTATCAAGCGTTGGCCAGTTACAAAGACCTTTTGAACAATATTAAAACAGCAGGTAAGTTAAGTTAGTATCAGCCCGCGGCTTCGAACGTGTTGTTTTGTATTATATAAATCAGTTATCTAGTACCCATAACACAAGCTCTGCTTAAAAAATATCTAAAATATCTCAATTTTGATACACATTTGCCTTCTTCTTCCAAACTTGATTTTTATATTGAAAAATAAAGCAAAAGCAGGGTAACAGATACGCCAAAATAAGTATTTGATAACTTGAGCCGTACTCTTTTAATTAGAAGAAATCATGATTTTTGCACTTCCTTTTTGCACACGCGTTCTGTTCGTCCACACTGGACGCGCGCGTTCCGCATCCTTCCGAGCACTGCGCTCGCATACATCCGGAATGAATTCGTCAAACTACGATAGGTTTTTATCATCATCATCATCATCAGCCTTTTTCAGTCCACTGCTGGACATAGGCCTCCCCTAATGAGCGCCATAGCGCCCTGTCTTCAGCTTGCCGCATCCAGCATCTGCCAGCAGTCTTTCGCAAATCGTCATCCCACCTGGTCGGAGGGCGTCCTACACTACGTTTGCCGAGCCGCGGTCTCCACTCAAGAACACGTTTACCCCAGCGGTTGTCGGTTCTTCTCGAGATATGGCCAGCCCACTGCCACTTCAGCTAGGTTAGGCTTAGGTTTTTATAGTTTTAAGTTATTATTGAATTATATTATTTGATTGTAATTTTCTTTATAATTTATAATATTGTTCTTACCTACACATTTTTCTTCACCCTATTATTTGAATATATTTTCAGCTCCAAGCATGAAAGGCATAGTTCTAAAGGGACTGATATCCGAGCTACATACAAAACCGCCACGCGACGTTATCAGAATGGGACACGTATGTCAGTGGGACACCAGTGTGCCAGACACAGCGTTGGATAGATTACTGCGCCTGCGTAAAGGGGAAAACGTGGTCAAAATATTAGAAGAGGTGAGAAATAATTTATACGGTTTTAGAAATTTATTTCTCAAAAGAATGAAGAAAGAAAGAAAAATATTTATTAGACACAACACAGCACAACACACAAGTTAAACTTTAAAACATAAATGTAAACTTAGGACTTATTTAGTTAGTACCTACCTACCTACTAGATAATGAAGTACATAAACTAAGAAAGAAAATGAATTAACTGGTACTAAGTAGCCCCCTCAAGTAGAAAAGCGCGCAACATTAAACATAAAGCAATTTCTTCCAGGCAACCAAAAGTTCGACGTACAGGGCTCCAGAGCACATTCACAGTGTTAATCAATTTAACGGCAATAAATAAAATTATTTTTTCTATTTTGATTGAAAAAATACCATAAGACAGAATTATAATAAACTAGCAGTGCTTCCCGGTTTCACCCGCGTAGTTCCCGTTCCCGTGGGAATTCCGGGATAAAATATAGTCTATGTGTTATTCCAGACTATAATCTATCTCTGTGCAAAATATCATCAAGATTCGTTCAGCCGTTCTGGCGTGATTGAGCAACAAACATCGATCTATCCATCTAAACGTTAGTTAGTACCTACCTACCTACTAGATAATGAAGTACATAAACTAAGAAAGAAAATGAATTAACTGGTACTAAGTAGCCCCCTCAAATAGAAAAGCGCGCGCGTGTGTGTGTCGGTCTAACTGGGCCTGACTCAGCTTATTGCTCTAACACAAAGTGCAATTTGTGAAAGAGGTTTTCAGCCAGAACCAGGTAGGATATGTGACAGACACGATCTTAGATCCAGCGCGACAGAAGACAGTTTGTAACTCCATAAAGCGGAAACAAAGCGGCAACACTGAATATTTGAAATTATCAAAAAGTAGGTAAGTGAAAAAATAAAATAAAATAGGATGAGTAAATATAATAAGTATAACCTATATAATAAGTTGGAGCTGGGCAGGACATATCGCCCGAATGGATGAGTCACGTTGGACCAGGAGAGTCCTTGAATGGAGGCCCAGAGCAGACACTCGAGGACGAGGGCGACCACCGAACCGTTGGGTGGACGATATCAGACGACACGGAGGTCAAGACTGGATGCGACGGGCCCAAGATCGCGAGGAATGGAAAATAAGGGAAGAGGCCTACATCCAAGAGTGGATCACGAAAAGGCCGTAATGATGATGATGATATAATAAGTATGGCCTATTGTGTGGGACGCTACATGTGTCGACACACTCGCGCCTTCCCATCTTCCTAGGACTTCCGTGAGGGCTGGTGCGGCGGCAGATTTAGCCGAAGATCTCAAGAGGCGCAAATATGCAGGTCTCGACAGAGCCTACACATTTGCTCCCCTTGGAGTCGAGACCCTAGGTTCGTGGGGTACCGAGGCTCTCCGGGTTTTCAAAAAATTATCTGAGCGTCTGGTCGAAGCGACGCGTGACCCGAGAGCTGGTGAGTATCTGGCACAGCGCATCAGCATTGCCATACAGCGGGGCAATGCAGCCAGTGTCTTAGGCACGCTTCCAACTGGTTTTGATATGGATCAGTTGAGCTACCTGTAGATTGTTTGCAACAGTTTGCAGATAGCTTAATTGTTTCTATTGTAAATACTAGTTTTAATTTAAATTTGTTATTTGATTGTTATTTTCTTTCTGAATAAAGACTATATAATATAACATTGAATATAATTATAATAAAAATAATTATAATGATACCGTACATGAGAGCAAAATTAGTTTCAGAACGAGACATCTGTGAGTTCACGAAAATAACGATTGATTTATGTAGTTGTAGATGAATATGCATTCGCTTATAGAGAAATACAGTTTCATCGTAATTAAACATGCAGAGCGGACTTATGTAACTAACATAAAAGTTGGTGACGTTTTATTGGTACGTGACTTACTCTTATAATTATCTAAGCAACTTATAAAATTATATTAAAAATAAAAACAATACAAATTTACCTATATAATTTATCTATACATAATTTCTAACTTTATATGGAAAACATCCCAAATTCATTTTTCGTATGACAATAATTATCTAACTTAAAGCGGGTAGATCGATGTTTTGCTTTTTGTTTACCTTTTAAACGGTTTATTTCAGCTGCACGTATATACGGACTCAGTGCGTCGTCCCTGCGTAGTCACAGTGCTGACATCTAGCGGCAAGAAGCGGCGCTATCTCCTGAAGAACGAAGATCTAAGAGCGGATTCCGCTGCGCAGTGCCTCTCGCAAAGACATGTCGGATATCACGTACGTATAAATAAATAATGCTGGACCATTCACACAGCATTATCTAGCCCGAAGCTAGGCAGTGCTTGTGTTATGGGTACTAGATAATTGATATACATAATATATCTTTTGTACACCCCCTGCCTTTCTTAAATTCATATAGTTCTTTCCATCCAAAGGTTGCCTGGAAGAGATCGCTTCTAAGCGATAAGGCCGCCCATTGTACTTGTCTCATGTTATATGTCTTTTTGTAATGTTCTTTTTCTGGTGTACAATAAAGTGTTTTGTATTGTATTGTATTGTATTGTAATATAATACAACCTCGCAGGCAGAGCGCGGTGGGCGAAGGTCTGCCTGCGACGCAGGAGGTTGCGGGTTCGATTCCCGCCTCGGGACAAATGTGTGTACGATCTGCAGACAGTTGTGTTCTTGTCTTTTTCTATGTATAATAAAAAATATCTATGTATGTAATGTATTAATAAAATAAAATAAATAATGCTGGACAATTCACACAGCATTATCTAGCCTCAAGCTAGGCAGTGCTTGTGTTATGGGTACTAGATAATTGATATACATAATAATGCAATACACAGATACTACTAGTAGAGTCCACAGGGTATCCCAAACATGTTTTTGCATGTGGGTAACATGCAAAAACATGTTTGGGAAACCCTGTTTTAACGTGTCTACTTTGTTACCAGGTGATACCGTTAAGTGAAGATTGCGGTCTTATTGAGTTCTTGGAAGATCACAAGCGGCTGCGAGACCTCATCGCCAGCTCTTGTGATGTTGGTGAGTAGATAAATAGTTCTCTCTCTCTCTCAGTATTGAGTATAACACACTATATTAAGAGCCTAAACTACCACAAGACATTTATGTTTTATGTTTTTTTATGTTTTATGTAAGACAACTCCGTCAGACCTAAATATCTTCCGAACAACAAAATTTTTAAATTTGAAATTTATATATTGTACAGTTCAGGACTTACTCTATCGATCATATGTTTCGAAAACACGATTCCATAAAATTTACTCGATAGAAAAAAATCGCAGTTACCTCTAAATTTTGACTAATACAATAATTTCGCAAAAAATACAGAAGTTAAGATCTTGAGAATAAACATGGTAATAGAACTAAGTCGAGTCTTCTCGTCATCCATACCGCAATGCTTGAAAACGAAAGTTTTCAATCAGTGCGTCCTACCCGTCATGTCACGACCTACGGAGCTGAGACGTGGACACTCACGGTAGGGCTGGTCCACCAGTTTAAAGTCACCCAGCGAGCTATGGAGAGAGCTATGCTCGGAGTTTCTCTGAAGGATAGGATTCGCAACGAATACATCCGACAGAGAACCAAGGTTATCGACATAGCTCAAAGGATAAGCAAGCTGAAGTGGCAGTGGACTGGCCATATCTCGAGAAGAACCGACAACGCTGGGGTAAACGTGTTCTTGAGTGGAGACCGCGACTCGGCAAACGTAGTGTAGGACGCCCTCCGACCAGGTGGGATGACGATTTGCGAAAGACTGCTGGAAGATGCTGAATGCGGCAAGCTGAAGACAGGGCGCTATGGCGCTCATTAGGGGAGGCCTATGTCCAGCAGTGGACTGATGTAGGCTGATGATGAATAGAACTAAGTATAAAGAACATTTTATGTTTCGGATTTTTATAATAAAGTCCTAATTAATAGATAATAAGCTAAAACTTGATTTGTGGTTTTGAGTATTATTTAAGTTTTAAGCACACTACGCTTTAGGGCACAATAACTAGACTAATTTATTTTGTAAGCGAATTATGTAAATTATAGATAAAAATTTATTTGTTACTACAGACATACACACATTAAATATACATTACAGTTTCAAATTTATACAGGAATATTAGGTTACCTAATACCATAGATTATTAGGTATTTTTTTCACAGCTTTATCGTTATAGATGACGCAGAAAAATTGTTTTAATGTAACCCAAATTTTCACATTTCATCATCCCTTAAGATTAGCGTATTTTCGCCATTAGAGGGACCTTGCCGATGTCGCTGCGGAGCCGGCCATAACTGATGTCCTTGCAAGATGAGAATTGCCAGCCTTTGATTTTGCCTTAGCCTTTTTATTTTAAGGTTTTTGTGTATAGTAGTTTTAAGGTAAATAAAAATATTTTCTATTCTATTCTATATTTTTTTCACTTTTCAGATAATATATCAACAGAGAGGCAGGCTGCGAAAGAAGATGAACTAATTTTGGCGCCAAAATCATCTTCTATTCAGAACTATAAAGAGCTGTGTTCGAAAATACCAGCCTACTCATTGAGGTAGGTCAATTTCTGAAAATCTTTTTTCAAACATATTCTTTGCTCTATTTCATTTGATGACCTCTGTGGCGCGGTGGGCGATCGGCCTGTGACGCGGAAGGTTGCGGGTAAGATTCCCGCCTCGGGACAAATGTTCGTACGATCTGCAGACATTTGTTCAGGGTGTTCTGGTCGTTTTCTATGTATAATACAAAAATGCACTGGGGAAATTTGCTACGGAAAATAATATAATAAATAAATATAATAGTATAATGTCCCAAATAATTTTGATTTTGGCAGGATTCGAACCCCCGCCTCACCCTCAGTACGGGTGCGGTCTAACCAACTAAGCTACGACTTATATAAACATAAATCAAATCAAAAATTCTTTATTTCCCTAAATACAAAAATGTACACTTAGAAAGGTCAAGAATATGACCTTTTCTGAAAATAAAACATTGACACGGAAATAAAGTGATATTTTTTATTTCGGTCGCTTCGGTGTGTAGACTAAAGTAAAGAAGCGACGAAGAAACCTTTAGCCTGTTAATTGTTATTTTTCGAGTTGGAGCACAACCTAAAGCTTCAGCAGTCCCAAGCTTTTATATCTTCTAGATTATTTATTTATTAGTCTCGTGATAGGCGGAGGCTGGGACGTTCCATTTAAAGAAAGACCTTTTTGGAGACCATTGCTTTTCAGTTTCTTCTAATCGACACGACATGAATCTCGATATGAATGTCAATGCCCAGCTTCATTCCTATTTGACACTGACAGACCCAAAGACCATAGACTACAACATAGATAATATGGTACTAACTTAAATAACAGACTGTCGCTGCCATGCCATGTGAGTTGAGCCTTACTGAATGTTGTTTTTCAGATCGGCCATTGAAGATCACAGCTCGTCAATTGAAGACTTTATCAACAAGAAACGGAAATTTATGGAAACTCTGAGTGAAATTACTATTTCTAATTGGCTGTTTGGTGAGTATGAGGGGTTAGTCCATTAGTCCAAAAATATTTCTTAAAGGAGTAAAATATATCCATGTACATAGTCAAACAATAGAATTAAATTAATACTAGTATTTACAATAGAAACAATTGAGCTAACTGCAGACTGTTACAAACAATCTACAGGTAGCTCAACTGATCCATATCAATACCAGTCGCACGCGTGCCCAAGACGCTGGCTGCATTGCCCCGCTGTATGGCAATGCTGATGCGCTGAGCCAGATACTCACCAGCTCTCGGGTCACGTGTCGCATAGACCAGATGATCAGATAATTTTTTGAAAATCCGGAGAACCTCGGTACCCCACGGACCTAGGGTCTCGACTCCAAGGGGACCAAATGCGTAGGCTCTGTCATATAAATATATAATATTATATATTATCCATGTATATCAATACGAGCGGGTCAGCTCGTATTTATATACCACCGCAATTTCATTTGCGTAGAGTTTAGTAATAAACAAATAAATAAATAATGCTGTACAATTCACACAGCGTTATCTAGCCCCAAGCTAAGCTGAGCTTCTGTTATGGGTACTAGATAACTGATATACATAATATATAACAATACATAGATAGATATTTTTATTATATATAGAAAACGACCAGAACACCCGGAACAAATGTCTGCAGATCGTACACACATTTGTCCCGAGGCCACCCTAAGTAATATTGGTTTCCATGTAAACTATCAACGCCAAAGTTTAACGCATTCACTGCCCAGTCTCCGTCTGGACATGGAGCTGCTGAACAACTAGTGCGTCGAGGGACAATAAAGTGTTAACTACCAATTCTTTACGAATTACCAAAATCCGTTCATAGCCTACGTCCTAAAAGGAAACTCAATGCATAATTTCAGCTTCGTAGCTCTTGTAGTTTCAGAGTGAAAAGTTGGTTCTTCAGTTTTGTTACACCTGTATAGCTATAGCTGACATTATGTATCTTCTTAACATTGCGAGCGGCAGGGTGGACTGTCGAGAACTACTTGGTTGCATAGGACTCAGAACAACACCAGCATCTCTCAGAAACCATAATATTCTATACATTCCACTCTCTAAATCGCGATATAGACAGAACTCATATATTCTGCGTGCGAGCAGATTTTTCAACGCAATGGCAATAGAAATTGATTTGTTTAACACTTCTCCCAGTACCCTTAAGCGTATCTGTGGTAATAATTTCTTCGTCTTGTAACTTAACAAGTATTTCCTTTGTCTGTTTGTCCACCATTTGTTCTCTTATATTTGTCTTTAAAACTATTTGTGAAAACTTTTAATTGGCCGTCCATGTATTTACACTTAATTTTTTGTCGTGTTTAGCCGTAAGTTTTCCTAAAATATAAAATAAAAATAAAAAAATAGAGTGGAATAATGCTGGAATATTCACACAGTTAGTGGCCCTCCGACCAGGTGGGATGATGATTTGCGAAAGACTGCTGGCAGATGCTGGATGCGGCAAGCTGAAGACAGGGAGCTATGGCGCTCATTAGGGGAGGCCTGTGTCCAGCATTAGACCAGTATAGGCCTATGATGATGATGATTCACACAGAGGCGAAGGCCGGCTTGCGACGCAAGAAGTTGCGGGTTCCATTCTCGCCTCGAGGCATTTTTTTTACGATCTACTGATTCCGGGTGTTCTGGTCGTTTTCTATGTATAGTAAAAATATCTATCTATATTGTGTATTGTATTGTGTATATCAGTTATCTAGTACCCATAACACAAGTGTGAATTGTCCAGCTTTTTTAGGGTACCGTACGTCAAAAGGAAAAAAGGAACCCTTATAGGATAGGATAACATTAAGGATTTTTGTTACAGTGCTTACCCGGACTCTGGGCATCTCTAAGAAATGAAATAAGTTCCCAAAAATTTTCGACTTTGGCGGGACTCTAACCCGCGTCCCACCCTCAGTACGGGTGTGCTCTAACCAACTAAGCGCTTAGTTGGTTAGAGCACACCCGTACTAAAGGTGGGACGCGGGTTCGAGTCCCGCCAAAGTCGAAAATTTTTGGGAACTTATTTCATTTCTTAGGATAACATTGTTGTCCGTCTGTCTGTCAACCCTCTTTTCTCAGAAACGCGTTTAGGTATTGAGTCAAATTCCCATCATATACTCAGGTTCGCTACCTCTTGGAGCCGCGATATAAATCAAACTTCTAAGTCAACGCAATCAAAGGCTACAGTCGTTTAATAGACCAGGGTCGATAATTTTTAAAACCAAAAAAAATAATAGTAGGATGAAACCCATTAGAAAAGGAGGGGAATATTATAAAAATGAAAGGAAAAATAATTTACGGGCGATCTGAGGTCGGGAAGGGGATGGGGGTGAGTTTTTAAGGGTAAAAAATGGTTTTTCTCGATTTCCGGCAAAACTAAAAGTCGTATCGAAAAAAATCAAATGGCAAAGTTGTAGGTAATAAAAAGATCTAAAACTTTTGTATTTACACTTTTTTCACATAACCTCAAAATTTATGTGAAAAATCCAAAAAACCAAGTTTTTGGTTTTTTATTTTTATCTTTTACAATTTTTTTTTTTTTTTAACGAAATTTGGTGAAAACTTACCTTTTTATGTCCCAAATACGCTGTAATTTATTTGATTAAAAATATTTATTTTTTCACCTTATTTTGAATTAATATCAAAAAAACACCCTAATTTTCAATCGAAAATTCACCCGTCAAAATATCAGCTTTTTTCAAAAAGTTGGTATGGTTTCTGTTCGTTGAAATCTCTACTTTCCGATGGTGAAAAAAAAAATATATGTTACTACAGTAAATCTTCTCAGAAAATGCAAAAAATAAAAAAAAACTTGAATTCGAAAAATTGACTTTGACAACTTCGATGAATAAAAGCTGATGTCAAAGTCTCAAATTTTTTGTATTTATTGTCGATTCTTTTCTTGCTGGATACCACTAAACGATTCAAAGCTGCTTTTTTATTGCATACACTTGCTTATCATCTGCCTTATTGCAGATGATACAAACAGATTCATCCATACTGATAATCTGAAAAGACAAAATCGAATTAATAATGCCTTCACTATTTTATCGTGAATAAACTTTCATGAAAAAAAAAATATTGAAGAAATAAATGTCAAAATGTATAAAAAATATATTATAAATGTATTAAATATATATGGAAATCGGCCAAAAGTTTGTTATTAAAAATACATTTACGATATATATTTTATAGATTTTTAATATATTTTTTATGTACTTTGAAATATATTTTTTTTTCATGGGATTAACTAAATTTGTTTGTTCAAAATTAAGGAGATTATTATTTTTTTATCTTGTACTAAAATATCATTTAATTTCAATCTTTAGGTTATGTTACGTTAAGCATACTATTTTTTAAAGAAAATATTACGATTTTTATGTTTGAGTTGATTGATATAGATAAAAATAGAGATAGTATTTACCTTCCTATGCAGATTCGAAAAGTTTTTTTGTTTTTTTAAGTAAACTTGTCACAATTATCTTCAAGAAACTTAGCGTGCACGTGTATTTTTATAAACGATGTTGTATACTGTACTGTATTTCGAATACTGGTTAGGCTAACGGTTGTAACAGCTGCTACGAAATATATAGTATATAATAGTAGGTATGTATGTAGTAAGACCCAGACCCGCCTAGCCCCTTCCCCACGAAATACCTTTTGATGGGCTACAATTTTTCGTAGGTCACTCAGGTATATATAATTTATCTTTAAATAGTTATAAATAGGCATCTACGCATATAATTTAAAGAAGATTCGACAACTTTCTCCAAATATTGTAGATGTCTTATTAAATATTAATTTTATTAACTTATTTGTTTGTTAATTATAGTAGTATATTTTTATTTGCAATTTTTTTGTTATCAATGTCACATGTAATCTAACGTTTTTCGAGTAATTAAAGTGTAAATTTTAATAAATAGCTCAAAATTATTTATAATAATTAAAAAAAAATTTCGAATTCAAGTTTTTTTTGATTTTTTGCATTTTCTGAGAAGATTTACTGTAGTAACATATATTTTTTTTTTCACCATCGGAAAGTAGAGATTTCAACGAAAAGAAACCATACCAACTTTTTGAAAAAAGCTGATATTTTGACGGGTGAATTTTCGATTGAAAATTAGGGTGTTTTTTTGATATTAATTCAAAATAAGGTGAAAAAATAAATATTTTTAATCAAATAAATTACAGCGTATTTGGGACATAAAAAGGTAAGTTTTCACCAAATTTCGTTAAAAAAAAAAAAAATTTGTAAAAGATAAAAATAAAAAACCAAAAACTTGGTTTTTTGGATTTTTCACATAAATTTTGAGGTTATGTGAAAAAAGTGTAAATACAAAAGTTTTAGATCTTTTTATTACCTACAACTTTGCCATTTGATTTTTTTCGATACGACTTTTAGTTTTGCCGGAAATCGAGAAAAACCATTTTTTACCCTTAAAAACTCACCCCCATCCCCTTCCCGACCTCAGATCGCCCGTAAATTATTTTTCCTTTCATTTTTATAATATTCCCCTCCTTTTCTAATGGGTTTCATCCTACTATTATTTTTTTTCACTTTTTATTATTTTTCAAGGCTTCTACCCTGGTCTATAAGCCCAAAGATTTTGAAATGGCCTAGGATAAAACATTCACTCAAAACCTATAGGGTACTTCCAGATGACCTAGACTCATGAAATTTGGCAAGAAGCAAGGTCTTATAGCACAAGTAACGGGAAATATCCAAAAATCTGAAGTTTTCCCAAAAAATTAAAGATTTTTTTATCGCTAGTGACAATAATCTATAATGCACTTTCCGTTGAACTAGAATCATGCTATTTGGCAAGAAACAAGAACACACAAAAAACTCTTAATTTTACGGAACCCTCGGTGCGCGAGTCCGACTCGCACTTGACGTTTTACTTTTTATTGTCTTTACACTTTACCATGTTCTAGGACTGGGCGATCGGCATCTACAAAACATTTTGTACTCAGTCCAAGATGGCGGCGTGGTGTGCATCGACTGGGGCGCCATTTTGAAATATGGCGGCGATGAATTACCTCCGGCCAGGCTCACCAGGAACTTGCTCGCTGTTTGCGATACTAAAGGTAAATATAAAGCTTGATATTATGAGATTCGTTTGGGAAACTACGTCGAGTCTTCTCGTCATCCATACCGCAATGCTTGAAAAGGAAAGTTTTCAATCAGTGCGTTCTACCCGTCATGACCTACGGAGCTGAGACGTGGACACTCACGGTAGGGCTGGTCCACCAGTTTAAAGTCGCCCAGCGAGCTATGGAGAGAGCTATGCTCGGAGTTTCTCTGAAGGATAGGATTAGCAACGAATACATCCGACAGAGAACCAAGGTTATCGACATAGCTCAGAGGATTAGCAAGCT
Organism: Eupithecia vulgata; assembly: GCA_946478455.1. NCBI lineage: Eukaryota > Metazoa > Arthropoda > Insecta > Lepidoptera > Geometridae > Eupithecia > Eupithecia vulgata. The sequence continues at coordinate 5,169,293 of OX297887.1, read as the reverse complement.
GAAGTGGCAGTGGGCTGGCCATATCTCGAGAAGAACCGACAACCGCTAGGGGAAAACGTGTTCTTGAGTGGAGACCGCGACTCTGCAAACGTAGTGTAGGACGCCTTCCGACCAGGTAGGATGACAATTTGCGAAAGACTGCTGGTAGATGCTGGATGCGGCAAGCTGAAGGCAGGGCGCTATGGCGCTCATTAGAGGAGGCTTATGTCCAGCAGTGGACTAATATAGGCTGGTGATATGATTTTTGTTCCAGCTTATTATAACAACAACAGTAAATATAAATGCAAACAAATTGTCAAAACTTTTCTGTGGAAAAAGGCTTACAAAATATCAGATTATCTAGAAGATAAAAAAGCTTGGGACGGGTTTAGCTCCAACTTGAAAAATAACAAAATGGCTAAAGGTTTAGACATAGACATAGACATGGACATTTATTTATTTGCTGCTGCAGTACAAAACATACATAAGAATATAATTTGAAAAAAAAAAGTGATAAAAAAAAGGTTTCTTCGTCGCTTCTTTACTTTAGTCTACATACCAAAGCGACAGAAATCAAATTATCTTTTTATTTCCGTGTTTGTTTTATTTTTAGAATTTGACATTTTTTAAGTGTACATTTTTGTATTTTTGGAAATAAAGACTTTGATTGATTTGATTGTTCAATATCCATATAAAACCTTGTTTTAGTGTTGGAAAGCAAGCTGCAGTCATTGCTGTCTTCCCTGCGAGACTCGAACCAGTTTCTTCTTCCTGTATTGAAGCTGTCATTCAAGTGGTTTGAAAACTTCGATGACAAAGTAAGAACTTGATTATCTTTTACTATAAAAACTACCGTAGTTCGACGAATTCATTACAGATGTGAACGGGTTAACTATGAACCGTATTTGTGTTGGAAGAACACCAACATCTCATCCAAAAAATGATTTTACGAACTTGAGGAATTCTTTAATGATAATTTTAGCGACTCGTAATATTTCATAATAGCTACATAATACATAGTTCATCATAATTAGAAAGGCATGATACCTGGCCAGTCTTCCATTGCAACACCCTAAATGGGTACATACTGTGAACATTTTATTAACACTCATAATCACTAAGACCTGATGACTGTATTAATGCAATAAATAAAATACTGAAATACTGAAATCCCTTAACGAGGGACTTCTACAGGCTGAGTGCGGCTCTAGACGCGCGCGTTCCGCATCCCTCCGAGCACAGAAGTCCCTCGTTAAGAAGAAGAAAAGAAGAAGAAAAATATTTATTAGACACAACACAGCACAACACACAAAATAAAACTTTAGTACATAGATATAAACATAAGACTACTTAAGTACCTACTAGATAATGAAGTTGGTACATACTTAAACTAAGAAAACAAGGATGAATTATTTAAATACTAACACAATCCATGGGATATTAAGGGATGTAACGTTGGTGTTCTTCCAACACAAATAAATAAATAAATAAATAGCGCTGGACAATTCACACAGCATTATCTAGCCCCAAGCTAAGCAGAGATTGTGTTATGGGTACTAGATAACTGATATACGTAGGTAATATAATACAATACATAGATAGATATTTTTTATTATACATAGAAAACGACCAGAACACCCTGAACAAATGTCTGCAGTTCGTACACACATTTGTCCCGAGGCGGGAATCGAACCCGCAACCTCCTGCGTCGCAGGCAGACCTTCGCCCACCGCGCCACAGAAGTCGTCAAATAAGGTTCGTAGTTAACCCGCTTACATCCGTAATGAACGTAATTATCATCATATATACACTTACGTAGTGTAGGACGCCCTCCGACCAGGTGGGATGATGATTTGCGAAAGACTGCTGGCAGATGCTGGATGCGGCAAGCTGAAGACAGGGCGCTATGGCGCTCATTAAGGGAGGCCTATGTCCAGCAGTGGACTAATTAGGCTAATAATAATAATCATTTATTTCAGACCATAGCAAAGTTTCAGATCTTATTTAACTTATTCTACAGTCCATAGTAATAAATATCTTAAAACTAACATACATAAAACATTAAAACTTAACTAATGACACGTTTTTCTGTGATAACTGCGACGACGTGTAAATGACGCAATCAGGGTGTCAGCTGGCTAATGATGATGATGATACACTTACTAGTGTGGTTGCGCTAATAGCGCGTTCGCGTTTAATTTACGTATAACTATGTCTGACATTGGATGGTTATTATTATTACCTACTTAAAGGGTTGGATACGCATTTGGAAAAGTCATGCAGTCGCCCTTGAGGTTTGCTCTGCATATCCATCCAGGCGCTCGCGACCATTATGAACTATGTCCACCAATTTAAAGTCGCCCAGCGAGCTATGGAGAGAGCTATGCTCGGAGTTTCTCTAAAGGATAGGATTCGTATCGAATACATCCGACAGAGATCAAAGGTCATCGACATAGCTCAAAGGATTAGCAAGCTGAAGTGGCAGTGGGCTGGCCATATCTCGAGAAGAACCAACAACCGCTGGGGTAAACGTGTTCTTGAGTGGAGACCGCGACTCGGCAAACGTAGTGTAGGACGCCCTCCGACCAGGTGGGATGACGATTTGCGAAAGACTGCTGGCAGATGCTGGGTGCGGCAAGCTGAAGACAGGACGCTATGGCGCTCATTAGATGATGCCTGTGTCCAGCTGTGGACTAATATAGGCTGATGATGATGATTTTTGTTCCAGCTTACCTATATACAAGGAATACTGCGAGGGAATATGGTCGCACACGAAATTACCAAAGACGTTCTACAAAGGTCTAACAAACCGCACGTGTCTAAGTACATCGAGATGTTAGATAATGTGTTCTCTGGTCATGAGAATAAGGAGCAATATAGCGTGGAGGAACAGGTGAGATTTACTACCCTTAAAGAGAGATAGAGAGAGAGGAGTAAGTAAATTTTTAGGGTACCGTACTTCAAAAAGAGAGAAATATAAGTTAATTTTTAAGGTTTTGTACCTCAAACAGAAAGAGAGAAATAAGTGTTTTTTTAAGGTTCCGTCCCTCAAACAGAGAGAGAGAGAAATAAGTTAATTTTAAGGTTCGTACCTCAGAAAAAGAGAGAGAAATAAGTTAATTTTTAGGGTTCCGTACCTCAAAAAGAGAATAGAAACCCATCACGTTGTCCGTCTGTCCGTCTGTCAACCCTTTTTCTCAGAAACGCGTGGTATCGAGTTGAAATTCACACCATATACTCAGTTTCGCTACCTCTTGGAGCCGCGATATAAATCAAACTTCTAAGTCAACGCAATCAAAAGTTACAGACGTTTATGCCCAATTTTTATAAATTTTCCAAGGGGCACTCCCTTGGAAAATTCATACCTACACAAAACTGGTGGTCAACTGGAGGTACCCTATAGGTACCTCCCGTTGACCCAGAATCATGGAAATTTACAAGAAGTACGGTTTTTCTAGCACAAGTAAAGGAAAAAATCCGAAAACCGTAAATTTTATGTTAATTCACAAAATAATGGAATTATTGAATAGTTGTATTCTATTTAGTTTAGGTAGAGATACGAAAATAGATTTTGGTGGCCACCAAGGGCAACTTCGTATCTCTGCCTAAACTAAATAGAATAAAACTTTTACAGTGGCATTAAAAAAAAGCTTATGATGATACCTACATACTGGAAGATGGATTTTTGAAAATTCCTTTCTTAAACGGAATAACAAGATAAAGTAGGTGGCGTAAAGTTTGGGTGGGGTATGCTTAAGAAAGAAAATTACAATCAAGAATAGAATAGAAATACATTTATTAAGACACAGGTACACAAAAGTATAAAATAAAATAAACAGACAGAAAACAATAACAATTTAAAATGGAGGTACGTGATACAAAAAAAAAGGTGGACAATCAATATTAATAGAATAAAATTAAAACTAGTGTAAAAGCTGAATATCGTAAATAATAAGAAACTCGTAGTATTGCAAAAAGATGTGTGTATTTTACATAAAACTTCAGATGACAGCAAAAAATATTGACAGGTCATATAAAAAAAACAAAAGTTACTCATGGCCAGCGGTCCTCCAAAGAGGCCGTCGTCTACAACTAGTATTTACAATTGAAAGAATTGAGCTAACTGCAGCCTAAAAAATTCTGGCGTTACTTTGCGGAAATCCACTGCAAAATACATATGAAAATATTTAGTAACAATTCAGCGCAAAACCTTCTCCGATAAGCTCTAACAAAATGTAGTCAGCGTTGTAGAAGAAAAAACCATACAAACTAAAAAATTAAAAGATCTAACCTCAGCATTTTACTGCAGCCTGTTGCAAACAATCTACAGGTAGCTCAACGGATCCAAATCAATACCAGTCGCGCGCAAGCGCAAGACACTGGTTGCATTTACTTTTTTTTTACCACTTCATTACTTAAATAAATAAATAATGCTGGACCTTTTTTTTTCTGACTTGTATGTACACTTTACTATTCACGCGCATTGCACAAACTCTCTTAATACCCCTAGGTTTGCTGTAAGAAAACTCTGTTAGGGTTAAGCTCGCCTTTGTATATAAATTTTCGTTGTTATATTTTTATGTTTGTATTTTTGTGTACAATAAAGAATTTAAGAATTTAAGACAATTCACACAGCATTATCTAGCCCCAAGCTAAGCAGAGCTTGTGTTATGGGTACTAGATAACTGTAATACATAATATAATACAATACATAGATAGATATTTTAACTTCATGTATTTGTTACAGGTTTCGAATCTTCTACTGCACTGTACCGATCCTTGGATACTGAGCGTCACCAGAACTGGATGGGAACCTTGGCTTTGAACAATTTGATACCCTAGTCTTCTAAAAATCAAAAGAGTACAAAAACAACATCGCATCATCATAATCAGCCTATATCAGTCCACTGCTGGACATAGGTCTTCCCTAATGAGCGCCATAGCGCCCTGTCTTCAGCTTGCCGCATCCAGCATCTGCCAGCAGTCTTTCGCAAATCGTCATCCCACCTGGTCGGAGGGCGTCCTACACTACGTTTGCCGAGTCGCGGTCTCCACTCAAGAACACGTTTACCCCAGCGGTTGTCGGTTCTTCTCGAGATATGGCCAGCCCACTGCCACTTCAGCTTGCTAATCCTTTGAGCTATGTCGATAACCTTGGTTTTCTGTCGGATGTATTCGTTGCGAATCCTATCCTTCAGAGAAACTCCGAGCATAGCTCTCTCCATAGCTCGCTGGGCGACTTTAAACTGGTGGACCAGCCCTACCGTGAGTGTCCACGTCTCAGCTCCGTAGGTTATGACGGGTAGGACGCACTGATTGAAATCTTTCGTTTTCAAACATTGCTGAATGGATGACGAGAACGAGACGAGAATGCTGGACATTGGTCTCATCTAATAGCGCCCTGTCTTCTAGATAATCAATAAGAATAGGTGGTGGCGCTAGTTTCGCTCGAGGTACCGTCTTAGGGCTCAATCGCAAAATTACTAAACGTGACGTCACCGTTCACCGTATTGTCCTGTCATGAAGATTTAGCGGAATATCTTTTAATTTGATTTAAACTTGTAATTATCTGTTTATATCTTATTTCTTGTGAAACATACAGAGTGGCTTTTTGAGATGGGAATGGGTGTCCAAATCCGAAACGATGAGAGTTATAGAAATGTCGTGAGTATCTAAAACTTTTTTCTAAAAGTAAAATACTTAGTAAAGAAAACAGTAATATTTATGTAGTTTTTGCTTTCTCATAAATCGAGGCCTTCACGACTTTTCTATAACTCATGATTTCGGATTTGGCCATCCACTCAAAATGCCACCCTATATAAGTATCTTGTACCTACCTATTATTAAGCCGTATTTTGGATTCAAATATATTTATTTTCTTTCTACTTTCTTTCTTTGATGTGGTCAAATCTATTGTTGTAAGTAGTTTCAATTCCTTTTATCAAATCACATAATGTGCTTTCTATTATTGTGACATAACCATTAAGTAGGTAGGTACTGTGTTTTCCATAAAATAAAATAAATGTCAAATAAATAAAGAGAGTTTAAAAGTCTAAAGTTAATTTCAAATCATTGCTGGACAATTCACACAGCATTATCTAGCCCCAAGCTAAGCAGAGCTTGTGTCATGGTTACTAGATAACTGATATACATAATATAATACAATACGTAGATAGATATTTTTTATTATATATAGAAAACGATCAGAACACCCTGAACAAATGTCTGCAGATCGTACACACGTTTGTCCCGAGGCGGGAATCGAATGTGCCCTGCTGCTCGCTTCAGTTTCTCTCTCGTTTTGGTGTCGTACAAGCATAATGAGCGCGCGCCAAAAACTTTTCCATTTTTCTATTAGGTACTTATAATAAAACTTCTCAATGTTATATTTTTTTTGACGACCTCTGTGTCGTGGTGGGTGCGACGCAGGAGGTTGCGGGTTCGATTTCCGCCTCGGGACAAATGTGTGTACGATCTGCAGACATTTGTTCAGGGTGTTCTGGTCGTTTTCTATATATAATAAAAAATATCTATCTACGTATTGTATTATATTATGTATATCAGTTGGTCTGTTCGCCGCTTGCCCCCTTTATGATTTCGTCTATTATATCTAGCCGTCCATAGAAACTGTGGATCTTTGCCCCATTTTTGAAATCTAGTACTTTTTATTAGTTCATCGCCCACTTTCGTTATTTGCCCCCTTTACTAAACATCGATCAATAGATTCGTTTTTGGTACAAAACTGGGACTATACATAACTATCTTAGCCGTTTGTACACTATTTGTGTAGTCAAGTACAAAATGCATGTTGCATAGTGATAAAGTTGACATTATCTAGTACCCATAACACAAGCTCTGCTTAGTTTGGGGCTAAATAATGCTGTGTGAATTGTCCAGCATTTATTATTATATTATTATTAAATAATCCTTATGTAAAATGACCTGAATAAATGATTTATAATAGGTATTTATTTTTATTTTATTAACATAAGTCATAAAATTAGGACACATCTGTTATAAAACAATATAATGTTTCTACCCATATTTTGGTAGTAGGTAAAAAGTAATACAAACAGAGATGCAGAAAACTTATTTTATTTATCAAAGAAGGTTATCCATTACATAGGAAAAATGAAAAATCCTTAGATTTGGTTCATTATGGTAATTACAGTAAGTTACTTATGTACACAAGTGCCTATAAAGTAGGTAGCTGTTAAAAATATTACCGTCCGTACTATAGTCGAACTCATATTTTTTTAAACATACTTATTCAAAGTTATTCATAAAACAAAAAATCATAAATACTTCCAAAAACACAGTCCAAAACATTCTTACCTACAATTTAAGCTTAAAATAAGAAAACTAAAAAATTATAGAAACTTCCAAAATACTGAAACCAAAAAGTTATAGGATCTTCCAAAATAACAGTACAAAACAATGTCTTATTATGAACTTAAAATAATAAAACCAAAAGAAAATTTAAATAATCAACATACCAATAAAAATCAGTATAAAAATATATTTTACAATAGTTACCTAAGTATTGTAAAATATGTTTTTATACAGAACTTCTGTTTCCGTTAATATGACGCTATGTAATTATATTATGATCGGAATAACAGTAAGGCAAACGTAGTGTAGGACCGTACCTATTATGAATGTATGCTTGCTCAGTCATAGATCGCTTGAGTGACGTTTCTACCGTTGAAAGTGTTACTCAAGCATAAGTATCGATAACTGAGCAAGCTTTCATAACAGGGGCCTTATTATCATCCACAATAACTGGGTGTCATCTTTACAATTAAGACATTTAATTAAGATGAAGTGCTACCCAGAACCCAGGAGAAAACACTATTTTTTTAAATCTTTTTTGATGATTCTCGAAAGTTTAGGATTTTAGTTAGTGCGTTATAAAGTCGAAACACGATTGACTCAACTTGACTCGATAGAAAAAAATCGCAAAGTTTCCTCTAAATTTTCATTTTTACTAAAACCCGTGTCATGTGCTAGTTATTTAACATATTTTAATGAAATGTCGTCTAAAAAATACCTAACTAAACACTTAAGAGCAACATAGTTTTTTTTTTTGCGAAAGAGTATTATTTTAGAGTAATATCAAATTTATAAATAAAAAGCAGTGAAATTGCGCACGGGTCGGTTCTTGCCTCCCTTTCTCGCCTTCACCGCGCGGTGTTCGCTCGTCCTTGTCTCGAAAAAGCGCCACCACTTCGACTTAATCGGTAGGTGCAATGGTGACGTCTGGCACCCGTGGCGATTCTCTTCTACCAAGCACCCCACCCCCACCCCCACCCCAAAATAACGTAAACTAAAATACTGAACCCTTAGAGGGTGGTTGACAATCCCAACTCTCAACTTTAAACAATAGGAATTATTAATAACGGCGAGCCGAGCGAGAATAAATATAGCAACAAGCGGAAGCGAGGCCTGAAAATTGTAATGAGTACGGTGGAAAAATATATGCATATAAATAAAGACGAGTGGAGCGAGAATTGGTAATTTTGAAGTTTAGTGAGGTCGGGTTAGCAACAAAGACAAGGAGGCTCAGACAACGGTGAGCGGACACAGCCGCACTTTTGCAATATTTGCGACGATCAGCAAAAAAGTTTAGAATACAAAAAATATGTAAAGGCGAGCGGAGCGAGCCCCCGATTTTTTTTTTACTCTTATGAGTGGTCATAAACATATTATTAAGAAGTTTGTTTATTCGTTTTATTATAGAAGTGTGAAGTGATAGTAGAAAATAAATCTTAATTATTTTTATAGTTAGTGGGGATTACGACAGTAAAAATTAAGGTTTATTGGCGTAATCCCCACCAACCAATATTAAAAAGGTTGGTGGGGATTACGCCAAAAAAAAATTACGTTTTGGCTTAATCCCCACTGGTGGGGAGTGGGGACGGCTTGGTGGGGATTACGACAATAAACCAAGAAGAGTATATAAAAATATATAACAGCGAGCGGAGCGTGCCCTAAAACGTTGGGAGGATTTGCGGCGCCGCCTGCGATGATTGTTATGAAACGAATACAAAATACTAATCAGCGAGTGGAGTGAGTCGCTATCGGTTTTGAAACTGGTGAGGCAAGGCAAGATAAGACAATTAATGAGTTTAGAATTTGTTTTTCGGCGATTTACTACAAAGTAGTTCTCAATACATTACTCATTTTTGCACGCCAAATAAAACAGATATACAGGACATGGAAAGACTAATAGTGAATACGTTGTATGTACAATGCGACCTTAGCGTTTTGAGCGATCTGCCAGGCAACCTTTCTACACTAGACTATAAAATATACAAGTATTTATGAGCAATCCTAACAAAAAAATAACGGCGAGCGAAGCGAGCCGCAATTTTATTATGTGCACGTGAGATTTGAGGGCACACTTTTAAACTAGATATTAAGTCATCTGCGGTCCCCGAGGGCTGGAGCTCGGTACCCGGTTCGGACTGCCGCCACTCCGCGCCCCCTCCCCCTTACGCCGCTAGTGGGTAAGCACCACGTAGGTACTTACCTACCTTATAGTAAGGCAGGTACATAAGTAATCAGCAGGTAGGCTACATAAGTATGTAAGTACGTTTAAATAAAAGTTTTGTTACTGAACCTTTTAAAATATACCCTCATATTTGTATGATCTATTATTATATTATCCATAAACTTTAGATGAATTACAATAAGAAAACAAAAAAATGAACTACTTACCATTAAAGTTTCCAAATAACAGTACTACCTAACCTACCCACCTAAACATTACTGATTCAATGAATTAAACTCGCAGAATGCAAATTTGTACATATCCGGATATTTCGTGTACTCAGTATTGCTGAATATTTTATATCTATAGATCCACCTACTATCACCTATCCAATCGGTTGTCACTATAGTGTTATAGTTGTTAATGCCTTCATATTTACAATAGGTATCATCTGTAAAACCAAAGTACTCGTAGTATTTGGCACTATCTATCAAGGTCCCATTCCTAAACGTTATGTATTCAATACGATCATTTCTAGTACAGAAAGCAACTGCTCCAACAGTAAATACAACATCGACGTCAAAGTCTCCGTAATCCTCGCTTTTCATAGACATTTCCGTCAACGCTTGTGATAATGAGTTGTTATCACTGGCGAAATATGTACTAAGAACATAGGAAGTATCGCATCTTGGCTCTTCTCCTTTGAAGGCTCCCCAACGAAGATGACTATACATGTATTTTTTTATCGCCTCTCTTGTTGTGCCTGTGAATGTGGTCATCTTACTTGTAGTTGTGGTTGGTGTGCTTGTGGATGTGGTCATCTTACTTGTAGTTGGTATGCTTGTGGATGTGGTCATCTTACTTGTAGTTGTGGTTGGTGTGCTTGTGGATGTGGTCATCTTACTTGTAGTTGGTGTGCTTGTAGATGTGGTCATCTTACTTGTAGTTGTGGTTGGTGTGCTTGTGAATGTGGGCATCTTACTTGTAGTTGATGTCGGTTTGCTTGTGGGTGTGGTCACCGTTCTTGTAGTTGTGGTCACCTTTCTTGTGGTTGGTTTGCTTGTGGACGTGGTCACCTTTCTTGTAGTTGTGGTCACCTTTCTTGTGGTTGTGGTTGGTTTGCTTGTGGACGTGGTCACCTTTCTTGTAGTTGTGGTCACCTTTCTTGTGGTTGTGATTGATTTGCTTGTGGGTTTAGAGTTCGTCAGGATAGGTGTGTCGGTTGGTACGGTTTCCATATTGGCTTGAATGTAGCAGTATTTGAGAAGCCAGTACACGAATAAAATGCTTACAATAACCAATAAGCAGATTGCGAACGTGTACCGTGGAGATCCTTCCCTCATAATATGTCGTCGTCGTCGTCGTCGTTGCCTGGTGCATCGTCGTTGTGATGAAGTTGCAAATTCCGGTTCTCCGAATTCGACCGATTCTATCAATGCAACATCCTCGCGCGCGCGGAATCGAACTACTTTCTCCGAGGTATCTTGGACCATTTTCCTAGGAAGCAGCTAACAAAACAGTCCGTAAGTATAATAATTTTTTTACGTTTTGTCTACAATTTATCAGAAAAAAAGATTTAATTCCCGCCTAAAACTTAAAAATCTTTTGGCTTTCATATAATAATTGCTTTGCAAAAGTAACTATTTATTGATAAAAAGGTTGTATTACAGGATATAACCTTGATAAAAGTCGTGATCGCCCCACTAAAAAAAAACGACCTGAACTCATTTTCGCATTACCAAAGAGTTTAGAAACTTAAACGGCATCCGACCTTCATCAATACTTATTTCGTTCGTTCATGGCGTTGTGTAACAAATGAGTTTTATTAGTAAGTAGGTATTCGACCTTTTTCGATACAATGTTTCACTGGTAATCAAATTTTTTTGATTCCCAGCGGGTTAAATTGTCTAAGCCTAAATTATGTAGGTAGGTATTAAATTAAACAAAATATTGTTCCAAAAAAATAGAACCGCGACGGGACTACAAGTATGGATCAACATTATAGAAACAAAAGGCCTTGTTTGTTATGCCCCTTAATGAGAATATTATACTGTACTAATGACGACCTCCGTGGCGCGGCAGGCGAAGGTACACCTGCGAAGCAGAAGGTTTCGGGTTCGATTCCCGCCGATGCGGTTCTGGGCATTTTTATGTATGTAGTAAAAATTATCTAAGTAGGTAGATCTATGATACAAGTTTTCTAAGGTCAATGAAGTAATACTGAATGACAGAATGCAATATTTCATTTGTATTTTGGGAGCATTTGGGAAAGTGCTAACTTTAATAACTTTTTTTGCTTGTGGAACACAGAAAAAATATCACGGAAAATTATATCTCTCGCCAACCACGCGTCGAATCACCCAAGCCATAAACAAACAAACAAAACGATTTTAAACTGGTGGACCAGCCCTACCGTGAGTGTACACATCGTTGGGCGGTAAATATAAAAGTGTTTTAATTTTTGAGTTGAATTATAGCCTCATCATCATCAGCCTATATTAGTCCACTGCTGGACATAGGCCTCCCCTAATGAGCGCCATAGCGCCCTGTCTTCAGCTTGCCGTATCCAGCATCTGCCAGCAGTCTTTCGCAAATCGTCATCCCACCTGGTCGGAGGGCGTCCTACACTACGTTTGCCGAGTCGCGGTCTCTACTCAAGAACACGTTTACTCCAGCGGTTGTCGGTTCCTCTCGAGATGTGGCCAGCCCACTGTCACTTCAGTCTATAGTACCGATATGTTTACCGATATTTTGCACATTTAATATCGGTAGATATCAGCACACGCGGTCTCTCTGTCTCGCTCCTACGAAGGCGAAATCCTGCCTATCCTTTTCACATAATTGCGTCGTTAGTAGGTACCCAAATGGACTTTGGGTTCTGGTTATAGTATATTTATGACCGGCCCCTTTTTGACCGACATAAAAAATGAAGAGATTCTATAGGCTATTGGTATATTTTTAACGGGTTATAATGCACGACAATTTATTGCACGGCCGAATAATGTACACCTTGATAATGCTTCCAATTTTAATAGGTTTTGACGCGGATTATTAAGGTGTACGTTATTCGGCCGTGCAATAAATTGTCGTGCATTATAGTGATCCTTTTTATCGACAACAAAACAAAGTATGTCGTGACCTTCATTGACCCTTATTGGTGATCGGTGCGTGCGTGATATTCTTGCGTGCTTATTACCAGTAACTCTGCTAGCCGAACTACTGTCAAAATTGGATGGACTCATGCAATAAACAACTATCTAGTAGGTATTGTTAGAATATTTATATTCTTTAACAATGTCATGTGGCCATGGCTGACACCTGTCGTGTGTACATCATCTGTCAATGTCGTTCTGACAATTCCCTTTGCTCTGCTGTCTCGCTTTGCATGCTCTATCCTTCTCTTACCCGTCTTCAACATGGTGGAGCAATGTCCTCCTGATATCTCTAATAAATAAATCCAAATGTATACAATTAATCCTTGAGATGTAATACCGATTAATCCGCATAAGATGCTGTGAATATAAACCTCAATGTGAGACGTGAGTGTATTTTATTTAAGGCGAAGTAGGTCTCAAAACTCAGGTTTTGCCTAGACGGAAAATCAATTTTAAGGCAAGAAAACACAATTTTTTTAAATCTTTTTTAATGAGCATCGAAAGCTTAGGATTTTTGTTAGTAAGTTATGGGAGCCGAAACACGATTGACTCAACTTGACTCGATAGAAAAAAATAGCAAAGTTTCCTCTAAATTTTGCATTTTTACTACGGAAAACCAGTTTCATTTGGTAGTTACTTAACATATTTGAATGAAATATTGTCTAAAAAATATTTAACTAAACACTTTAGAGGATTATGGTTTTAGTTTTTTGCGAAAGAGTATTATTTTAGAGCAATATCAAATTTATAAATAAAAAGCTGTGAAATTGCGCGCGGGCCGGCTCTTGCGTCCCTTTCTCGCATTCACTGCGCGGTGTTCGCTCGTCCTTGTCTAGAAATTACGAACGTACTTCACCTTAAACCACCTGGCTAGGCACACGCAATCTGCGAGCATCTCTGCTAACAGGTATAATAATTAATGAAATAAATAATTTTAGTTTATTTATTATCAGTTTATTGATAGAAAAAAATGTTTTTGTTTCTTGATTCTATAAAATTTCATTGCGCAGTTCCATCTTGCATAAAACCGTCCCAAACAGCGCATCATTGGCAAAATGCTTCGGCTTGATATTATTTTTTACGATACACGCGCGGTCGTACCAAGTACGGCTTGTTAGTTCACAGGGTGCTCCAAAAACTAGTAAAAAACTTAACGATGAACTTTTAATATATAATTATGTACATTGCCCATTATGACGATCTGTGGCGCAACGGGCAAAAGTCCGCTTGCGATGCAGCAGGTAGCGGGTTCGATTCCCGCCGCGGGACAAAGGCTTACAAAATTACAAATCTTTAGGCTTCAAAAATAAGCACTTAGACAAGTCAAATGGTATGTCACCGGTAAAAAGGTTGTACCTATGGTACACCAAATGACTTAACGTACTGTTATACGACGAGGTCTCGGAGTCTTTTTAAAAAAAAAGAATTATTCAAATCTATTTATTAAGGACTATTTCAAATAGATTTACGAAGTTATAAAAATGTCGACCATCGGACAACCGGCCGCTTCGGAGGTCAAAACCAGACTGAGGGCTTGGCTGAGACATCCCTACACTAACTATCAAATATGTCTGATCAGCGACAAGTAAGCAGAATGACATATATAGCAAGGGTATAACACCTCCCCCTTAAGAGGATACTTTGGGGTTGTTTTTATTTTCTTGCCAAAGTTCCTTAGGTATTTAAATGCTAGATCTCACTCTCCACGGGATGAGGTTAGATCTGAGTTCTCACTGGAGCAACCTGTGTTAGCTCTACATCTGAATCTCGGGTGTTTGTGTCTCTGACCGTGCTAGGCATTGAAATGATAGGTATTTGAAATCTACGGTTGTCCCCTGGTTTACAAAAACATTTAAAAGCTAAATAAAACAAGTACAAAAAGATTAAACATAAAATCAAAATAATCAATCCCGAATAATGCGTCCCGTATCTCACAATGTGAGGATTGTTATCAATTTTCTTTAAATTGTCCAATAATGCATTTAAAGCAATTTTATTCGATTTAAATTCGTCCAAGTCTATATTTTGTAATTTGATAGGGGACACATCTTCGATAAGATTGTTGAATCGTATAATGTCACAACAAGAATCATTAATTAAATTAAAGTTAGGAATATTATTAACTGGAGAAGTTATATCTAGAATGTACTTAGGTATTATCGTAGTGCTTCTACAACGACCAATACAATTGTTGGGTAAGGTTAGTATTCCTGTAGCGAAAACAGTGGTTTCATATAATTTTGAATTTAAACAGTCTATAGAAATTTTGTTAGGTTCAGATTGCACGAAAATCCACTTATTGTTCATTAAAGGTTTCCAAATATCTAGTTTCCCGAACACGAATTTAGTGTCACATTGTTTAGGTACTTCTCTAATCACTTTTGATAACAGTTCACTCTCGCAGGTAGGCATTGCGTCGGCCGCATAAACATTCGCGACGTCACAGATAAAGTTACCCGGGCTAACTACCTTACATTCCTTAAGGTCATCGAAAGTACAATAATGTAATTTGTCTTTGGTCATTGCAATGTATTTATTACTAGGTATGATTAAACTGAATTTATTAGGTTCTTTAGAGTCGTATGGGGTAGGTAGGGCTATATTATGAAACAGCGTGTATTCTATGATACTGACTAATGGGACCTGCAGAACAAACATCAGCTTAAAATTAATATAATAGCAAACTAAAGTAGATATACTAAGAATGTAATGGATACTATTTATATCTAATGCTAGAGGTAGTTGTATCTCTCTAGATAGGTGTCTGTAGTTATTGGCAAGCTCTCGGTACAGTTGCGATGATGTCATTATAGCCGGGTGCAGGATGTTCTGCCCACTGAATAAGATAGCGTTTGTTATGTCTTCTAGTTGAAATGATAAGGTAAGTATGGATGTTTCTAAGTTGTTAAAGATTTGATTAACCTTGAAAAGAATTTGTAAACCATTTGTTTGTTCCGAGATGTTTTTCAAATTGGACGAGAGTTTGTCAATAGCTTCACTGAGATTAATTTCATTATCTTTAATTTTGTTCAAAGTTTTATTGTATGATGTTATAACTGAAGTTGTAACCAAAATATTTTCTTTCATCAATGATGTCAGATGTTTTTCGTTGGTTTGTACAGACTCTATCGCATCGTTATATCTTATGGCATCGTTTTCGTCTAAGGTACCAAAAACCTGTTTGAGAACAGATCCAACACCCCCGATCCAAGCACGCTTGAAACGGTTTTCAATCAAATGTGAAATCGAATCGAATTCGGTTTCAAGATCTTGGTATCTAGCAGTCAAAGGTTGCAATCTATTTTTACATATCGAGTCAATTTCTATAATTCGAGTTTGATTGCATAGGTACCTAGTGGTATCTAGTGCAGCCCTAATATTTTTTATATGAGGTCCAAAATGTGAAATATTTAAAGGTATCAAGATTTTGAGATATCCATTGCTAGTTTTTACACTACCTAAATAATCGAAGTATATGCCTGAACTTGAAGTTATCGGTTGAAGATATTCCTGATACGATTGGTCATGGCCACGCACCGAAGTCCTGAAATAAAAATTTTAAAAATGAGGAGTAAAATTAATTTAAAACAATTTGTTTTTTGAGATTTGGTATATTACGATTTTCTCTGAGATCACTTGTCTCTTAAGAGTCAAGGCAACAGAAGAAATTCAAATAACTCAATAAAACGTTAGTTACCTTGGGTAAGTACTTATTTACTACCTACTACATGTGTAAAACCTAAATGTTATAAAAGATGTATATCTACCTAAACTAATTAATCTAAATTTTATTTATGTTACAGGTTCCTGACTTCAGCAGGCTTCACCTGATCATAATGGTGAGTCACGTGTCGTCTGTTTATGAGCAAGGTAAGTGTATTATTTCCGTTTATCTTAACTACCTTGTAAGGTCCCTTCCAAACAGGAGAGAGGGCCTTGCGCAACCTTAGATGGTTTTTAAGATAAACATAATCACCGACCTTATACGTAACTCGACGAGTGTGTGTATCATAATAATTTTTCGAGGATTCTTTAGATTTTCTAATGAATTCGATTGCTTTTTCCCGAGAATATTTCAATCGGTTTTGTAGCATTTGGACATAGTCGGGATAAGTCGTTCCGAGGGAGTCTTCATAGACAGAATTAGGTATGTATGGTTTGTTACCAAACATTAATTCGTAAGGTGTAAAATGGGTCGTCGAATGGACAGATGTGTTATACGCTAACATAGCTGTATAAACATAACGAGACCAATTACTTTGTTCCTCGTTAATATATGTTTTAAGGTACTCTTTGAGAGTAGAGTGGCTTCTCTCCAGGGCTCCCTGGGTTTGTGGATGATATGGAGAAGACCATAAGTTTTTGATTTTGAGGAAAGCGCAGGTTTTCTTGAATAAATCGGATGTGAAATTAGATCCTTGGTCTGTAAGAATTACTTTAGGAATTCCAAAGATGGATATGTAGTGAAGAAGGCATTCGCTTGTTTCCTCCGCCGTAGTGCTACGTATAGGATAGGCTGAGGAAAACTTAGTAAGGTCGTCTTGGAATGTTAAAATAAATTTTAACTTCGCAGTACCAGCTTCAGGAAGCGGTCCAACCACATCAATCGAAATGCGTTGACCCGGTTCAGTTGAAGTACTGGTAATTTGCATGGGTGCTCTATTTATCTTTCTGAGTGCTTTATTCTCTTGGCAAGATTTACATTGTTTTACATAAGATTCTATATCGCTTCGCATTCCTTTCCAGTAATACGTTTGCTTGATTCTATTATACATACGGACAGAGCCTAAATGCCCAGCTATAGGGATATCATGATTATCGTGCAATATTTTTTTAAATTCAGATGGTACTGGATATATGATGTTGTTATGATAGACATTGACTTTTATTCGGGTATCATGGAAAAGGTAAGTTAATATGTTATAGATTTTTATGAACGAGTGTTTTTCGAAAGGATTCTTGAGGTCAGGTAAGCCGATTTCATTTATACCGCCTGTCTCTAGTAACTCGTTCCTAATTCTTTTCAGGGTTTCAAAAATTTCAGGATAAGATGCTTGATCGAAGTGATGCACCTTGAAATATAACAGGTAATATGTTTTGTTGTTTAAATTAAGTTTTTCGAACAAAAACAATTCTTTTTCTGAATCACATATTTTAGTATACACTTCTGGGTCACACAGGACATCTGAAATGTAAGGATTCGACTCATCGAGATCAATTGAGGTAGGTATTAATATAACCTTGGCGGGACATTTCATAAGACTTTCGTTATGCTCTACGATTTCTGAATTAAATGTTTTAACCTTTTCGGACATTATTTTCAGGAAAGTCGGATAATCGTCGTCCGGTACACTCGGAGTAGCACTCGTGGATGGCATCGGATCAAGGTGAGGCTGAGGAACAGGTAAGGATGTTACTTCTGGTACAGGTTCTGGTAAGTTGTCCTCATTCTCAATTTCATTCCTAAGGACATCTGGGATATTATCAGGTAAGTTCAATTCAGGTAAAGGAAGGATATTTTCATAAGGATCAAAACAATCAGGATTCTGAAGAATATCTTCATCAGGATCAAATGAAGTTGGGGATATAAGGAGGTCCATGAGATCTCCGTCTAGTTCTCGAGTAGGTTCTGGCTCAGGAGGACTAGGTATTATAGGTTCCTCTGGTTGAATAGGGTTTACTGGGAACCGGGATAGGGCGTCAGCATTAGTATTGATTTTGCCCTTTTTGTGCACAATATCATATTCAAACTCTTCGAGTTTTAGGCGCCATCTGATGAGTCTTGAACCTGGATCCTTGCAATTAAACAGCCATTGCAATGGCCTATGATCTGAAAGGATTGTGATCTTATGGCCATAAAGATAGGGACGGAAAACCTTGGTTCCAAAGACAATGGCAAGGCATTCTTTCTCCGTCACACTATAATTGCACTCGGCTTTATTTAGAGTGCGAGACGCGTATGCGATGGGGCGATCTTGACCTACGGGGCCTTGGGATAATATGGCGGATATGGCGTAGTTTGATGCGTCACACGTAAGATTGAATGGTTTGGAAAAATCGGGATAGGCAAGAACAGGAGCGGACACAAGTTTTTCTTTGAGAGTTTCGAAAGCAAGTTGCTGTTCATTTTGCCAGACAAAAGAGACATCTTTCTTTAGAAGACATGTTAAAGGTTTTGCGAATTTAGCAAAATCAGGTATGAAGCGTCTATAATAGGACACCAGGCCTAGGAATGACTTTATGTCTTTTGGAGATCTAGGGACAGGATATTCCGTTACTGCTTTTGTTTTATCAGGGTTTGTTTTGACGCCATCTTCGCTAATTATGTGCCCTAAGTAGGCAACTTCTCTTCTGAGAAATTCGCACTTCTCGGGCTGTAATTTAAGGTTATAATTGCGAAGTCTGTCGAAAACAGATTTAAGGTTTGCAATGTGCGAATTAAGATCATAGGAGTAAATTACTATGTCATCAAGGTATACAAAGCACCTAGTACCTTGGAGACCTGTGAGACATGAATTCATCAATTTTTGGAAAGTGGATGGGGCATTTTTTAACCCGAACGGCATTCTGGTGAACTGATAATGACCTTGAGGGACAGAGAAGGCAGTCTTTGCTGCATCTTCTGGAGATATAAGGATTTGATGGAAACCAGATGCAAGATCTAGGGTAGTAAAATATTTACTTTTCCCGAGTTGGTCAAGGATCTCCGATATTTGGGGAATAGGGTAGGTTTCCCCAATGGTAATGTCATTAAGCTTTCGGTAGTCAATGACAATCCGCCATTTCCGTTGGCCTTGAGGGCCAGCTTTCTTGGGAACAATCCAAATAGGAGAGCTCCAAGGAGACGAGGAAGGTTTGATGATATTTTCATCAAGCATTTTGTCGATTTGGACTTCGACTTCCTTTTTGTGACATTCAGGAAATCGATAAGATTTTACATGGATGGGATTGTCACTATTAGTTTTAATCTGGTGCTTCAGGACAGATGTGAATGATAATTTATCATTGGGTAAATGAAAAATGTCTGAATACTGAGTACACAGTTCTAGGAGGGCGTCAGCTTCCTCATGGTTGAGGTGATCAATTAAAATTGAATTAAGGACTGCGTCGGTGCGGTCTGATGTGCTTTGCAAATCATGGCTTATTTGCATCGCGCAGTGATTTAACGGTTCCAGTTTTAGACATAAGTTTGAGTTGACGTTGATGGGATATTCGGATGTATTTACGACAGTTAAATTTACACGCTTATTTTCTTTGACTTTTACAATGCAATTTGACACTAGTAAATTATCGGAAATATGTTGATCTTGAACAATACCTTCTACTAGGTTGGTGTCATGGACTGAGCACTCGATAACCGTTTCCGTTCGAGGTGGGATTTCGTAAGATGGGTTGTAAAAGTGTAACCTAATATTAAGTTTACCTAATTTCAGGACATCGGTCGTATAATCGATTTTGCAGCCAAAAGCTGTCAGAAAGTCTGACCCTATAATACCATCATATGGTAAACTTATATTTTTGATAACGTGAAATTTGTAGGATACTGATTTATTTTTAGCTAATTTAAGCTTAAGTTTAAAGTGACCTTCAGTTGGAGTAGGTTCATCACCTGGGTCTATGCCCTTAAGTTTAATAGGATTTCTGATGATTTTTTGATTGGTTTGGATACATGATTGTTTAATTAAACATATGGCAGAACCGGAATCTACTAACAAGGTCAAAGGGATATCAGATATTTGCGAATCTGACAGTATGTGTGGTAACATCCTTTTGGATGTATCCAGATTGACTTCGAAAACCTTAGTTAAAGATTCATTACGATTTAGACCTTCAGTTTGGGGCTGTTTACCCTGTCGGTTGGCCTGGATATTAGGATATCGGCTGTCAGTTTGGGGCTGGTTACCCTGTCGGTTAGCCTGAATATTAGGATATCGGCTGTCTGTTTGGGGCTGGTTACCCTGTCGGTTAGCCTGGATATTAGGACATCGGCTGTCTGTTTGGGGCTGGTTACCCTGTCGGTTAGCCGGGATATTGGGTTTGGTGCCATTTCCTACTGGTTGTCTCGGGCGGCACCGTCGCGAGACGTTGTTTCGTTTAAATCATCATCATCAGTCGAGTCACCGGTCTCCTCGTCAGGTGTTTCGCGAATGTGATTCACCTTACGGGGTCCGTTGTTAGTTCCTTGTTGAGAATTTTGCTTAGATGGATATTTATTATTGTAAAATTCCCGTTTTTTGCAGTCTTTGATGTCATGACCGATAGTTTTACAATAGCGACAGAAAGGAGTGTCACTTCCGGTCTTAGATTGGTTCACATTAGAAGAACCGGATGTTGACGGCGCATTCCTAGAAGGACCTGGCTGTGGCTTTGACTTCGCAACGAATTTGTTATCCGTTGGTGGACGCTTATAAAGGCTTTGTTGGATACGCTCTTCTGAAATCGCCATGTTAATGGCTTCATTTAAGGTTTTTGGTGACCTACATCTCACAATGTTAGAAATCTTTGGTTGGAGTCCCATAAGAAAATGGTGGAGGGCAAGATCCTCCATAGCCGCACAGCGACCTGGCAACTCATTTTTTTTAGTATTCGATAGAGTGATTTCCGTCAACAATTGCGAGAGGTACGTTTCCACACGGAGTGAGAATTGACTCACATTGTCCTGCGGGCCCTGCTTGCTCTCCTGTAAATCAGTCAGGAGGTGAGCATAATGTTTACGCTCACTAAAGTTAGTTTTAAGAAACTCTTTGAGCTGCTCCCAGGATCCGAACTCCTTTATGGAGCAAGCAAGCTCCGCTTTGCCAGACAATTGGCTAAGGATGTATTTAAAAAGGATAGGCTTCTGTGTTTCTGAAGCCAATTCACAGGCATTATTACAGTTAATAATAAAAGAATTGACTGTTTCACGACTACCATCATAGGGTTTGATAAATTTGAAAAGAGTGTTGAGATTTAACTCGGACTCGGACATGATTTTAGCTACGGACCTTGTAATTCGCGGAGAATGCGAAGGCGATTTACGAGAGGTTCCGGATGTTTCCTGGATATCGATAGTTAATAAAGTTGTTTCGTCTACTTTAGGTTCTCTTTGCATAATAAGATAGTGAAATTAATCGCGAAAGTTATTAGTACACTTACAATACAAAGGGTTTTAATTTCTAATCACTGAACCCTAATTAGATAAGCAATGACCAAAGACTTACAGAATGATTAACGCGTAGGCGACGACGACGGTAACTGATTCCGCGAACTGCATTCCGGAGCGATAAGGCGTAACTCGGCGAGACGATGGGACGATTCTTGACTCGACGACCAGGCTAAATGATTTGGAGTATTTAACCAGGAACCTCAATGCAGGATGTTACGTCGCAGGATGCTCGATGATAACGATGATAAAGTAGGTATCTCCAGGAGTCACCAGATGCAGCAGCAGATCGACGCGCCAGCAGTTTAGGTAAGTAGCTTTAGTCCAGGATCTTCAAGACGGTGCAGGCCAAGATGACCAGGTAAGTCCGCACAGAGGTTGAGGTAAGTACACAGGTGAGTACAGTATATATCAATGAAGTCTGCACTTTCACTTTAGCGTTAAGTATACCGTAGGATATTTTTTACGGAATAGATTGAATCTGGCGACCTGAATTTTTCACAAAACTTCCAAGGACACAAACACACGTTTTTGACACTGGGAACTTCCGTATCCCACCGCTGCCACCAATATGTTATACGACGAGGTCTCGGAGTCTTTTTAAAAAAAAAGAATTATTCAAATCTATTTATTAAGGACTATTTCAAATAGATTTACGAAGTTATAAAAATGTCGACCATCGGACAACCGGCCGCTTCGGAGGTCAAAACCAGACTGAGGGCTTGGCTGAGACATCCCTACACTAACTATCAAATATGTCTGATCAGCGACAAGTAAGCAGAATGACATATATAGCAAGGGTATAACAGTACGACCTCTGTGGCGCGGTGGGCGAAGGTCTTGCTGCGACGCAGGAGGTTGCGGGTTCTATTCCCGCCTCAGAAAAAATGTTGGTACGATCTGTATACTTTTGTTCAGGGTGTTCTGGTCGTTTTCTATTGTAATATATTATGTATATCAGTTATCTAGTACCCATAACAAAAAAGCTCTGCTTAGCTTGGAGATAGATAGTTCTGTGTGAATTGTGAACATTATTTTTTATTATAAATTTATTATTTACGTAATTTAGCATCACCTGTATACCAGAGCACTCTTTATCTGGTAGGTCTATCACGAAATGCAAATGTACGGAATTGTCGCAGTGTTCTCTGTTAAGCTCGCGAGTCGGTGCGCTTCGTCACTCAAATTAGGGTAATAGTTATCAAATTAGGGTACCTAATAGTTAGGTTTCAGATTTAGGTTAATAGTTATTAACAGTTATAAATTCAAAAAGTATATTTAATATTGCGTACGGTTGGCAACATCTGTACTTGTCGTGCTAAGAGTTTTTGTTGGCAGTCACAACGCAGTCTTCGAGTAAGTTAACTTTTCGGTGATGCGTTTCACCACCCCAAAGTTCAATTTTTTTATTTTTTCTACGTTCTACAAGAAATAAAACAGTAGAATTGTGCCATTGTAAATCATATTTTATTTTTAGTACGCACCATTGTCGTCTTGTATAATTAGTAAGGTCTATTTAGTAAAAGTAAAGTAAAAGTAAAAAGGTTTTATTTTTTGTCACAATAACACAAAATTATTTTTAATATTTGATTATTTTATTTAATATTTCTTATTTCTTTATTGGTAAATCACTCATAGCTTTACTTATTTAACATATGGTAAAACATTTAAAACTTAAAATTAAGCCATAGAAAATTTACACCTTATTCCTAGGTAAATATTAGGTTTGGGATTGATAAAGTGCTCTCATTATTATAGATACTATCTGATACATTATTTCAACAAAGGTTAAGAAAATTGGTAGAACTCTTTTTGTCTGAAAAACAGGTTACCACTAAGTTCAGGCACACGCATTGTTTTAATTCCATTAGAATGGGATTACGTATTTCTTTGTTATGCTTTTGGTCCTAAAGATATGTTGAATATTTAATTTTTTTATTTTTATTAAATAGGTACATCTATGAACCCATGTTTTTCAATATGAATCAATGCCTGACAAATGACGTGCGTGTCGTTTTTCTTGTTCGCCGCTGCATCCCGTCCCGCCTCTTCCGGTCGCTCGCAGGGCTATGGGCAGTGAATACATTAATTGGACGATATAATATAACTTTATGTATAGTATTACTTAAAATTAGTTAGTGTAAGTGGTTCAGGACCGTTCTAATTAAATAAATAAATTGAAATTGAAATAATGACGCCATTTTGTGAATAGGAAAGGCATATAGAATTTCGCGTAAGCTCAAAAATCCATGAATGACTCTTTTAATCATGAATCTTTTAATTAAAACATTTCTGAACGGAATGTGCCCTGGGTATTCTTCTATTTAATATGGTGATGAAAATAAAAAACCTTGTAATGGATAGTTTAGAAGAAAAATTGTAAAAACAAAGAAAACAGATGGTACTTTGCACAATTATTTCTGGTATTTAAAAAAGTTTTCTATTTCATTTTCGAATCGAACGGGATCTGCCTTGTATCCCATAGATTATATATTTTTTTCAAAGCTTTACCTATAAAGATGACGGAAAAAAAATGTTTTAATGTAACCCACATTTGCCCATTATACATCCATCGTCGCCTTTATTGTAACTATTAAAACCATCTGTTTCAATCGGTTTTAGAATACACGTAAAGATCTTTATAAGAGGCCTAGAATTTAAAAAAAATTAAACGAATTCAAAGTAGGAACAGAATAAAAAAAAAATTTCCTGTCACTGAAGGCAGAGTGCCCGTTCTGGGCACTCTCCTGGAAGCATTGCCACGTTGAATGGCAATGCTAATTCATTGACCTAACTATAAGCCAAACGAATTAAATTCCAAAAAATATAATGAGGAATTTGATATGGTTTATAGACCGACCAGTCTTCAAACAACATTTTTTAATTTATTTATTTAATAATGCTGAACAAGCATTATCAAGTTCAAAACAGAGCTAGTGTTATGGGTACTACTTAGATAACTGATATACTTGATACAATACTTAGATACTTTTTTATTATAGGTACATATCAAACTTCTAGGGACAACCTAGGGTAGGGCGCGAGTTCGAATCCTGCCGAAATCGAAAATCTTTGGGACATTATTAAATTGTCTTGGAAAATTCGCACTATATAACAAAAAGCTAAATCTAGGGACAAATTGCCTACAGGCCGTACAAGAATTTGTCCAGACGGGAATCGTACCTGCGACTTACTGCGTCGCAGCCGGACCATCGCCCATTGCACCACAGAGGTACATAGGACCAAGATCTAAATCAACAAATTAATCCATCCATTAAATAAATAATAAATAATGCTGGACAATTCACACAGCATTATCTAGCCCCAAAGTAAGCAGAGCTTGTGTTATGGGTACTAGATAACTGATATATGTACGTAATATTATACATTACATAGATAGATATTTTTTATTAAACATAGAAAACACCCAGACCAACGGAACAAATTTCTGCAGATCGTACACAAATTTGTTCCGAGGCGGGGATCGAACCCGCAACCTCTTGCGTCGCAGGCAGACTCTCGCCCGCTGCGCCACTGAGGTCGTCAACCATTGTTAGTACAAAAGTAGGTAATTCTGCCTGACTTTACCTTTCAACGGCTGAACGGATTTCAATGAAATTTCGCAGAATAGAATATATTTTATTTCTTACAAAACTTACACAGAATACAGATGTTAAACTAAGAAATAAAACTTAAACAAATAAAATAAGTGAAACAATGGAGTCTTAGAACGAAGTGTAAGCTGTAATAATATTTGGTTCTGACTCAGCATAAGTTGGTTGATTAGCAGGCTAGCTGATTAGCAACCAAGGCTGATCTTCCGTCAGAACCATTTGTTAGTTTGGACCACAACGACTAATACTAAAAACAAATGAAATGAAATGAAAATTATTTATTTGACACGACACATTAGAGTTACTTAACATTAAAGGAAGGAACTAAACTAGATTGAGTTTATCAGCTAGACATACAATAACGGTTAACCTACTTGATAAAAAAAAAAGTTGAGAGGTGTCAAGGGACACCCGGATGGAAAGAAGTTCCTTCCTATAAGAGACAGACAGAGAAACATGCGCACGCCGCACGGCTTACAATAGCTTACTATAGTAAAAAGTGTCGTTACAACTTTTCGTGAGAATTTTTTCCGTCCAGCCCCCTTTCACAACGCGCGATAAGGAACTCAGTTCCAATAGTTCCAATAAATTGTTGAAAATCTAAAAGGAGTTGGTTATCTACCTAGTTACTTCCGCAACCTGCCTGGCAAACCACTGAGTATCGAGCCAAGAAGGTATCAACTCAGCATGGTGCTGGGTAGATAAGTCAAGATTACCTACTCAGCGCTGGTGTTATGTTGACCAAATCAAATCAAATCAAAAAGTCTTTATTTCCATAAATACAAAAATGTACACTTAGAAAAGGTCAAACGACACGTAGACAAAAGTAAAGAAGCGACGAAGAAACCTTTACCTTTTTTTTTTTTTTTTTTTTTTTTTTTTTTTTTTTTTTTTTTTTAGCCTGTTAGTTGTTATTTTTCGAGTTGGAGCAAAACCCGTCCCAAGCTTTTTTATCTACTAGCAGTGGTGGGCAAAGTACGGCCCGCGGGCCGGCTCCGGCCCGCGAAAGCATTTAATCCGGCCCGCCGCCGCGCCGCCCCGCCCCGACGACGACGGTCCTTCGACATGCATAGTAAATGGCCCGCGATAATTATAATTTGACGGTCCAGAAGTACAAAGTAGATCCTACTTAGTGGAACAATATAGACGCATAGGTAAAGTAAAGGAGCCAGCTGGACTATAATAGCCACGTAGTTCATGATTGTGTTGCGGGTCGCGGGGCGCAGGGCGTAAAGAAGCGCGGTGAAGTAAGAGGTTAGCGTAGGTAATTCTGTTTTCAATTTGTCCTGTTTAACATACTACATTTAAAATTACATGAAACAATAAGCTCCGCTTTTGGGATAATGGCGAGTTGAAAACGAAAAGTCGATTCCGAATGTCGACTGTTTAAAGAAGAGTGGGTTTCTGATTTAAAAATCTTAGAAGACAAAGATTGGCAGACCGATTTTGCATTTTTTACCGATTTGTTCGAACACTAACAAATTAAATAAAAAATTGCAAGGAATTAAACAATTTATAGTCTTTATTTCTTTTATCAATTTATAGTATATTTATATCACTTGGGGTTGTCTAAAATAATTTAAAACACAGCTTTTTCTGTTTTGTAACTGCATTGCTAAAAACGATTTAACACACTTTCCACGTTTAAAATCCATGGCACCAGTGAGTGAGAACAAACTGAAAGAATTCAGTCAGGTGTTGAAAAAACTTAACACAGAATTTGAAAGCCGGTTTCAAGACTTCAAGAACATTCAGTCATCGCTAAATGTTTTCTCGATGCCGTTTAATGTAGATCCGGAAAATGTCTCTGCAGAATTGCAGTTGGAAATTATTGAAATGCAGT
This sequence comes from Eupithecia vulgata, assembly GCA_946478455.1. Classification (NCBI taxonomy): domain Eukaryota; kingdom Metazoa; phylum Arthropoda; class Insecta; order Lepidoptera; family Geometridae; genus Eupithecia; species Eupithecia vulgata. The sequence goes on along the minus strand of OX297887.1, from coordinate 5,142,067 downwards.
GCAGCACCCATTTAAAACAACTGTTCTTAAACTCCACAAAACCAGATTTTTATAGAACACTGCCGAAAGCTGATTTTCCAAAGATTGCTCACGCCCAGAAAATTATGGCGATGTTTGCGTCGTCGTATGCGTGCGAACAGACTTTCTCGAGAATGAAATTGCGGAAAAACTCAATCAGAAACCGACTTACTGATGAACACCTTTTCGCGCTGCTAAAAGTTACTTCGTCACAGCTTGAACCTGCATTCGATAATATTATGGCAAATCAAAAGCAATTTCATTTGTCTCACACGCCTAGCATGGCAGGGCCTTCGAATAAAAGTTAAAACATTTGTACAAGTGTGTAATGCTGTAATGTTTTTATATGATTTAAACTTTCTACTCAAAATGCATTTTTTTCCTATAGTTCTGGCCCTCCACTAAAATTTATTAAGCTTTCTGGCCCCCCATTAGGAAAGTTTGCCCACCACTGCTAGATGATCTGATATTTTGTAATAAGCATTTCTGCACAGAAAGGTTTTTACAATTTGTTTGAATTTATTTCCGATAGATTTTGCAACTCACTAGGAATTTTGTTGTAGAAGCGTATACCCTTTAAAAGATACATTAATTTTGTGAAGCCTAGTTGTGGGCACAGCAAGTTTATGTTTTTTTCTAGAATTTATATTATGTATATCGCTTTTTTTAGGAAAGCTTTTGATATTTTTATGAGTGTACAACAAGTTTTCATAAATATATTGACAGGGAACTGTGGTGTGGAGTGACCCTTGTGGAGTGAGTTATACCTTGGAGTGAGTTATATATCACCAACGACAAACATCTACGCACTCTGCTTTACGTATGCACAAAAGCACATGGCAAAGAGAGCTACCTCTCCGTGCAGGGTATCATGGAGCGGATATACTTAGGCTAAGTACTTCTTGTTCCGGAAAAGACCGTGCGAACACAACTGCATCCCGCGGCTTACTGTATTTAGGATGAAGTAGGTCCCAAAACCCAGGTTTTGTGTGGACGGAAAATCAATTTTAAGGCAAGAAAAAACATTTTTTTTTAATATTTTATGATGATCCTCGAATTTTAGGATTTTAGTTAGTGGGTTATAGAAGTCGAAACACGATTGACTCAACTTGACTCGATAGAAAAAAAACAAGTTTCCTCTAAACTTTCATTTTTCTACGGAAAAACAGGTTCATTTGCTAGTTATTTAACATATTTTAATGAAATATCGTCTAAAAAATACTTAAACACGTAAGAGGATTATGGTTTTATTTTTTTGCAAAAGAGTTGGTATTATTTTAGAGCAATATCAAATTTATAAATAAAAAGCAGTGAAATTGCGCGCGGGTCGGTTCTTGCCTCCCTTTCTCGCCTCCACCGCGCGGTGTTCGCTCGTCCTTGTCTCGAAAAAGCGAACCTAGATGAAAGTAGTAAATTTCTGATCTTAAGTTCAACTTGTAGAACGTAGAGGATGCCCCGGGGTCACCACAGCGTGAGATTCACCGGAGAAGACCTGCCCAAGTACAAAAATGTAAGTATCAAACATTTGATTAATGAGTCTTTTTAAACTTTCGCGATTTGATAACATTTTTAAGATTATTTATCGGGTATTTATTGCTCACCTTTTGCTTTCTTTTCCCCGACGTTTCAACCGCGTTCTGGACGCGCGCGTTCAGCATCTTTCGAGCACTGCGCCCGCATACATTCGTAATAAATTCGTCAAACTACGATAGGTTTTTATAGTAATAAAAATATTACACTTCAATTATTTTAAATCTCGTTAAAAAAAACATTTTTTACTAAATATAGAACTATTCTACAGTAAAAATATAAATCAAAACGGTAGATCACCGGCCGCGAAGCTAAGCTCAAGCAGCCGGTGACTAGGGCTGCAAAGAGAAGAACTTCCTGACGATACGCGCCGAGTCCAGGAGTACCGGGTTTTAGCTGTGACCCTTGATCCATCTTAGCAAGTCTACACATACTTATTTTATTTTTATTATGCTTATTTCGCGACAACCTTCATGATGGCTGATTTTATTTGAACAACAAACGAATCTACCTTCTATCTACGCTTTATTTTATATGTCGGCTTCTACGACCATAGCATGATTTAAAGTTCTATTCATATCAAATCTACGCGGTATCCTATGCGGTGTTACAGAATAACTATACAGTATAAATAAAGCGGTATTTTCTACCCAGAGTAGCGAAAGTAGCGAAATATTTCGCTCGTTTCCACGCATTATCGCGCCTCGGTAAACGTAGTCTGGTGGAATGACGACCGGCAAAAGACCTGCAAGCAGATGCTGGATGCGACAAGCTGAAGAAGCGCTATGGCGCTCATTAGGAAAGGCCTATGTCCAGCTGTGGACTAGAGGCTGATGATGATCTAAAAGGCCAGGAAGCGGTATCAAAAAACTACAAAAACCCTTATTTTTCCCAACTGTATCATTTATACGTAGAGATGTGTGACAACTGTGACACAAGAACACAAGGACTCTCAACTTTCAGGACTCGTCAGATAACCTGCCCAACTATGGAGCCCAGTCCGGCCCTGGGCACCCTGGGCAGGACTCGGGGGCACCTGCCAGCCCTGACGGATGTCACTTCACGCCGGCTGTACAGAGATTGCGGCTCAACGAACAGAGTAAATAAACTAAAATTTTACAAAAGTATTCGGTTCTAGAATCCAAAATATTTTATGTGATCAAAGACTTTATTAAAAAAGAAAATTCCAATCCAAAATATATACAAATATAATAATACAAATATAATCAAAATTCCAATAAACGACCAGAACACCCTGAACAAATGTCTGCAGATCGTACAAACATTAGTCCCGAGGCGGGAATCGAACCCGCAACCTCCTGCGTCGCAGGCAGACCTTAGCCCACCGCGCCACAAAGGATGTCAACATCAACTTCTTTTTTTATGGCGCCGCTTGCTTTAGATAAATAGATAATTCTTTATTGTACCACATAAACACAGAAAACTGTTTAGAAATAAATGCTACGAGTAGAAAAAGTACAAAGGCGGCCTTATCGCTATGAGCGATCTCTTCCAGGCAACCTTGGGATGGACAGGACATGTAAGAAAAAAAAAGACGGTGGCACTCGAAAAAATTAAAATAAAAATATTTTTATAAAAGAAAAAATAAAACTTACACTACATACCTACTACTCGTATAATACCTACATAACCTACAAACATTTATTTATTGCTTTATCAATAATCTGTCTCTAGGAATCAAACTCCTGACCAGCATCAACACGGTGGTCAGCCAGCGAGCTGAACTGGAGGCCAATAGAGTGAATCTTTCCAACACGCTGGATGATTTGCGGAGGAAGCTGAGACGGCGCGTCGAGGAGTGTCATTTGGAGAAGAAAGACAGGATGAGGGTTTGACATAACTTAGATTTTTTCTTATAGTTTAATAATAATAATCATTTATTTCAGACCATATTATTATTATTATTAAACTATTATTATTATTAATAACAATAGACCTTTTCCGTGCCTTAGCCATGTGGCGGCTTAGAATTTGCACCACCCCAAATCTTCCCGTGGGTGTCGTAAGAGACGACTAAGGGACATACACCGGGGGGCAGCAGCGCCTCTTGCAGAATAGATCTACCAGCGAACTGCTATCCACAACCCGCATGCCCAGTGTGGGGATTATGAGCATTAACCCCCATCAGATAAATCACAATAAGGTGATTATCGGGGGAGGCCTGCGTCCAGCAGTGGACCATTATAGGCTGTTGAAGTGAGGCGTGACCTTTTCATCTGCGATGTTATGTCATACGGTTGTGTAGGCAAAATAAAAAGTATCAACTATCACCAGTAACATCAGCGTATTTGTTCAGGTCTTAAATCCAACTGACGTTATCACCACAGAGCTATGGCGTCCATTTCATTTCATTTATTTCCAAAAAACAAAATACATTGTGTGCGGAAAACTTTAATCTAACTTCTACACAATACACTAATTGGAATAATCAAGTCACATATATAAACAATTCAATAAAGTAAAGACAAACAACACCATAGTAAAAAATATTTCTAACTACCTAATGAAACATAAAATTGAGTCCAACGTTTTCGTCAAGTTTACGCACGCAAATTGAAAATGTAAATATTAAATGCATTTTTGGGCACAAATCGTTTGAATATATTCAATATTATAAGCTGAGAAAGACCCCACAAACCAATACGAGTGACGACGCTCCTTTAAACAAGATTCGCCAAGTGCGAGTGTAACTCGCGCGCCGAGGGTTTCAAACATTTGCCAATTATTTGGACAATCAATTTTCTGAAATATTTTAAAAAGTATGAAACTTACAGAAATTTCAAAAAGTGTTTTGAAATGGTCAAAACGATACCTTTCATTTGATAACCCACATGGGTAGGTACCCCTTTTTGAAAAAAAATCCCCTTTTTTGACCATTTTTCAAAAACTATTATTATTACAGACTTCTCTATATTTTTCCTGTAAAATATAAATTGATATCTACAAACGCCTAATACATTGTACATGGATCGGTCATCAATCTTCGGAGCTAGGGGGGGGGGAATGGTCAATTTTCCGTCTTTTTTTGAAATATTTCAAAAAGTATGAAACTTACAGAAATTTCAAAAAGTGTTTTGAAATGGTCAAAACGATACCTTTCATTTGATACCCCACATAGGTAGGTACCCCCCCTTTTGAAAAAAAAATCCCCCCCTTTTTGACCATTTTTCAAAAACTATTATTATTACAGACTTCTCTATATTTTTCCTGTAAAATATAGATTGATATCTACAAACGCCTAATACATTGTACATGGATCGGTCTGCAATCTTCGGAGCTAGGGGGGGGGGAATGGTCAATTTTTCGTCTTTTTTTGAAATATTTCAAAAAGTATGAAACTCACAGAAATTTCAAAAAGTGTTTTGAAATGGTCAAAACGATACCTTTCATTTGATACCCCACATAGGTAGGTACCCCCCCTTTTGAAAAAAAAATCCCCCCCTTTTTGACCATTTTTCAAAAACTATTATTATTACAGACTTCTCTATATTTTTCCTGTAAAATATAGATCGATATCTACAAACGCCTAATACATTGTACGTGGATCGGTCTGCAATCTTCGGAGATAGGGGGGGGGGAAAGGTCAATTTTTCGACTATTTTTGAAATATTTCAAAAAGTATGAAATTTACAGAAATTTCAAAAAGTGTTTTGAAATGGTCAAAACGATACCTTTCATTTGATACCCCACATAGGCAGGTACTCCTCCTTTTGAAAAAAATTTCCCCCCCTTTTTGACCATTTTTCAAAAACTATTATTATTACAGACTTCTCTATATTTTTCCTGTAAAATATAGATCGATGTCTACAAACGCCTAATACATTGTACATGGATCGGTCTGCAATCTTCGGAGCTAGGGGGGGGGGAATGGTCAATTTTTCGTCTTTTTTTGAAATATTTCAAAAAGTATGAAACTTACAGAAATTTCAAAAAGTGTTTTGAAATGGTCAAAACGATACCTTTCATTTGATATCCTACTTGGGTAGGTACCCCTACTTTTGAAAAAAAAATCCCCTCCTTTTTGATCATTTTTCAAAAACTATTATTATTACCGACTTCTCTATATTTTTCCTGTAAAATATAGATTGATGTCTACAAACGCCTAGTACATTGTATATGGATCGGTCTGCAATCTTCGGAGCTAGGGGGGGGGGAATGGTCAATTTTTCGTCTTTTTTTGAAATATTTCAAAAACTATGAAACTTACAGAAATTTCAAAAAGTGTTTTGAAATGGTCAAAACGATACCTTTCATTTGATACCCCACATAGGTAGGTACCCCCCCTTTTGAAAAAAAATTCTCCCCCTTTTTGACCATTTTTCAAAAACTATTATTATTACAGACTTCTCTATATTTTTCCTGTAAAATATAGATCGATATCTACAAACGCCTAATACATTGTACGTGGATCGGTCTGCAATCTTCGGAGATAGGGGGGGGGGTATGGTCAATTTTTCGACTTTTTTTGAAATATTTCAAAAAGTATGAAATTTACAGAAATTTCAAAAAGTGTTTTGAAATGTACAAAACGATACCTTTCATTTGATACCCCATTTGCCTTCCTAGGTCTCTTTTGAAATTTCAACATCAAAATTTGTACTGAAAATATTCATTTTCATTTTTCATTTATTTATATATTTTTTTCTTAAAATCAGTAATGGCGCACGAAATGTATCATTATTTCAAATTTCAAGTTAATAGCTGCAGTAGTTACTGAGATATTCAAGAAAGAGCGGGGACGGACAAAGCGAGACCATAAGGGTTTCAAAACCGATCTTTGAAACCCTAAAAACGTGCAGGCAATGGCGCGCCGTAACTTTGCTCGCGTATTTTGCCCAGTGCGGACGTTATTTAGTGCTCTACCTACCACCTACGATATGCATGTAGCATATCGTTTCTGTTAATTCATGTAAATTGTTAATAAATCGTTGTAGGCTGTATTGTAATTTTTTTTTATAAACAAATTCGCTTATGATTCCTGAAAATATTTTTAGTGGTTCATTAGCAGTAGGTATAAAACCCGATTGATACCTACACGTTTTTAAGATGGATGTCACCGATTAGGTAATGTTACTTCTTATAGATTAGCAGTAGAGGGCTGTTCGTTCGTGCAAATTATAATATGGATCCCAGAAAATCCCTACGTAACAAATTCAATGAAACACGGTATTACTTGCACTGGACAAATTTCCACGAAAATTTAATAATGTTCTAAGAATTTTCGATTTCGGCAGGATTTTTTTTATTTATGGAAACAAACAATGATTTCACCCGCAGGCTCTCAAGCAAGCAAACTTGCGGCTTGAGAAAGAGAAGTTCAACATTGTCTCTGAGATAGAACACATGAAGCGGCATCTCCAGAAGGAAGAGATGCATCACATGGCGCACGCGAGGACTGCTGTGGCACAGGTAAACATTTTATATAAAAAAAAACAGTACGCCCCGCCGCCACCAGTTACATTATCAGGTGGAGGCTTGACAGGTTTAATTGTCAGCACTCCGATCACTGCTTTGGGAATTGCCAACATCATGCAAGGACATTTATTTATTTATTTTAATTATTAAATTAAACGGTTACCTATTAAAACCAATTACATTAATTAAAAGAAAACAAAGTTACACACATAAGTTACATAATTACATTATTTGTCACACATAAGTTACTTACATAGGTACAATAATTGTGTAAAATAATAGAAAGATGTCAGTAAAATTTATAAAAAACTAGCGGTCCGCCCCGGCTTCGCACAGGTAGTTATTTTTAGGTCAATTTTCCAATGTTTTTAATACTTCTTATCCTATTCCGGACTAAGAGAAATGTAACAAATCAGAAGCCATGAAAATCGATCGCGTCGTTCTTGAGTTATAAATGGTGTAACTAACACGACTTTGTTTTATAAATATAGATACATTGGAAATTAAATTTCACAATAACAAAACACTCAATAATTAAGGCATTTTACGGTGAAGGTTCTGTAACAAACATGCAAAGAGTTTTGAGGGCAAAATCTGATGACGTTGTCAATTTGGTTCTAAAGTATTTAATGACAATAAGGTGGGGACTTCTTACGGTGAAGTTAGTTTAGGCAGTGATGCGATAATTGAGTTTGGTGGCCACAAAGTGCAACATCGTATTTCTGCCTAAACTATAAAATACAAAACTGTTACAGAGGCATTAAAAAATCTTATCACAAACTGCCCATTGAAAATTTTGTAATTACCGTTGTTAGATAGATGGATAGATAATGCTTTATTTCATAGCCCATAAACAAAACATAAATTACATTAAAAAAAAACTTATCCTAAATAAAGGCATGGAATTAGCGGACTTATCGCTTAATCTTGTTATTTCGTTGTTCAACGAAATAATAAGATAAAAGTGGCGGCGCTAGTTTGGCTCGGGGTATAATCTCAAGGAGCCTCTTCCCAAGCTGTTTTGTGGAAAGGAAAGGCATATCATATGACTTCGCGTTTATAGGAGCGGGACAGAGCTAAAATGCTGAAAACAGAGTGCGATATGCGGATCAGTGTCGCGACGGCGGCGGCGGCGCGCTCCTGCGGGTCGCACCGCCGCCGACGCTAGCAGTGATCGTGTTACTTATAACAGGTACTCTTAAGTACCTGCGGTTCAAGTAATCAAATATTTATTTTGGCGAAACTGTTACCCTGGCTTTACTTTATTTTTCAATATAACAATCAAGTCAGTAAGTCATACTGTTTGGGATATCAAAATTAGAGATATTTTAGGTATTTTTTTCTTCAAACTTATAGGTACACTACACTACTAATCAGAACACTATCTTGGCGCTTTAATACAGAATAAAGTGTAATATTAGGTGTATAAGAATCCTAGATTTCAAATTTGAGCAGCAGTAGAATCTCAAAGTTCATAAAAATGTTGATTTTTTTCGATAAACTAGCCATCAGATATCTACAACCCATAACACAAGCTCTGCTTAGCTTGGGGCTAGGTAATGCTATGTTCTCAGCATTATAATGAAAACAAATGAAAACCATAGCGAATAGAAATGCGTCGCCACTGTGGGCAAGCCTGATTCGCAGAGTGATCCCGGGAAAAGTCCCGCTACTCTGGTGAGACCACTCTGGGAATAAGGCCTGCGCTTATTTTTATTTTTTATTTTTAATATATATCGATGTGCTTACTAACCATTTACTATGTCTTATTGTGTTACAAATAAATATGGGTCTATGTTATCCGAAATAAAAGAATTTAATTTAATTTAATTTATTTATATATTATAAAGCATTCAATTCATTTTATTTATTGATATACTTTTTTTCTGTTATTAGGACACTTCTTAGTGTTTATGAATGCAAAAAATTAGATCCAGGATGAAAGTTTATTTATATTTTATTTATTGATATTTTTTTCTGTTAAGGTTATGTTATAACTTATGTAGGTATGACACTAATTCTTAGTGCTTATGATTCCAAAAAATTGAATGGATGGATGTATGTTCCGATCCGTACAGTAGGTTTGGCGTGCAGAAGTATAAACATCCATACAAACTTAGGTATTAATAATATTAGTGTTATTTTTTAGTTTTAATTAATATTCTTTTTTATATCCGAAATTTCGCAGGCTATTCAGGGCGTCGTTACGAAAACGAACCCCCCTGAACACTTCTTCAACTCGTGTTCCATGGCAGACCTTCCCAACGTGGTCAGTCGGAGTGTGGCCAGGAACGCACCTTCCAGACTTGTAAGTTTACAGGTTCAAAGCTTTCGTAACCTTCTTGGTTTAAGAACTTATCCTCTTTGTAGTAAGAACTGCTTCAACTCGTGTTCCATGGCGGACCTTCCCAACGTGGTCAGTCGGAGTGTGGCGAGGAACGCACCCTATAAACTTATAAGTTATCAGGTTCAAAGCTTTCGTAACCTCCTTGGTTTAAGAATTTATCCTCTTTGTAGTAACGCACCTCCTAGACTTGTAAGATAATAGGTTCAAAGCTTTCGTAACCTTCTTGGTTTAAGAACTTATCCTCTTTGTAGTAAGAACTGCTTCAACTCGTGTTCCATGGCAGACCTTCTCAACGTGGTCAGTCGGAGTGTGGCCAGGAACGCAACCTCGAAACTTGTAAGATAAGGACGGTATCACACGCTCATTTAGACATCTTTTCTAAAGACAATAAAACCATTTCGTTAGTATTTTCGACGACAGCCCAAGTTCACAACTTGCATACTGACTGATGCCCAATCAGTCTTATGGTCGCGCCGAGTCTGTGATTCCACCATAACAGGTTGAAAAAAACTCCTTGGTATAAGAACTTCTTGAAGCTTCCGTTACCTTATTATAATAAAAGCTTCTTTGGCGTGTTTCCATTGTGAATCTTTCCAACGTGATCAGTAAGTGTGGCCAGAAACGCACCCGCCAAAACTTGTAAGTTAGACGTGTTCAAAGCTTTATGGGTCTGAGAAGGTCTGAGACGACCGTTTTATTTTATTATGCTGCGAGTAATTCTGGTGGGGGGGGGGGGGGGGGGGGGCAGAATGATGAGGGACTCTACGCCCGAGAAGGATGCAATACCCACTAAACCCTCTCCGGTAACCCTCGCTCGTCGTGCGGTGTACTGACCGCCACCGCAGTCCGCGTTATGTGTCTCACAGATTGAGAGGGTGTTGTCATTGTACTGACCTTAGTTAATCTGTGAAACTCTTAAAACAGGTACCGTACTTATGTACATTATAAGGGCTTTGACGTATTTGAAGCGGTAGAGGAAATGTGGTTACATATTGATGTCAAATTATACTGACCACCACCGCAGGCCAGGTCAGTCTGTGAGACCTATTAGTCTGTGAGACACTTAAAACAGGTTCCGGCTTCGACGTATTTGAAGCGGCATGTGGAAATGTGTTTTTTTTGTAGTTGATAAGTACCTTGTCTAACCAAATCAGCCATCATGAAGTAGGTAATCGCTATTACCAAGTCGTTTATGATTCCAATTTGATAGAGAATTAGAGATAGAGAAACATTTATTAACAAACTCAGTTACAGCACAGAACAAAAATGTTAATACATAATAAAAAATAACATTAAAATTCACTTCATTTAGGTATTTTAAATGTCGCAAAAAATATTTTTTTTACTATAGAAAATAAAATATTATAAAACAATTCTACAGCTAAAAATATTCACATTAGCTCAATCACTCCTACTTCCCTTATTAGATTACGCTGACTCCTGTTTCCTTGACGCCACGGAGGAAATCATCAACAAGCTTGAAAGACTTCAAAATTTATGCATCCGATTTATTTTTGGTTTGCGTAAATATGATCACGTCTCAATGTTCAGAACTCAGTTAAAATGGCTCCCAATCCGTCGCCGGCGTGATCTACACGTCCTCTCGCTTCTTTTTAGCATTCTGAACAATCCTCTTACCCCTTCTTACCTCCGTGAGCGGTTTGAATTTCTTTACCCCCGCGATAAATCCTGTAGAACATCATTGTCCCTGCTCCTGAAATTTCCTCGACACTCTTCCAGCCGCTATGGTGGCTCCTTCACTGTCGACTCGGTCAGGTTATGGAACTCTCTCCCACATCATATTCGTGCTAGCCGCTCACTCTTCATCTTCAAGCGTAAAGTCAAAGAGCATTACCTATCTTCATGACTTCGATGTAGGTATAAGTATTTTATGTATTTATTATAAATATAGAATCGTTATTATTTTTATTAGGTATTTATTCAGATTTATAGTATTTTACATATATTTTTATATTATTTTATGTATTAGTTTATGCAATTAGTGTAGGTACTTTCTATCTTTATATCTTTTGCACTCTTGCCCACTTGTACACATATGTCTCCCTCTCTCATTAAGGTTTGCTGGAAGAGAACTCTTTTTAGGGTTAAGCTCGCCTTTGCGATACCTTTCTTGTTATAAGATTTAAATAATGTTTTTTTTTTAGTGCAATAAAGAATTAAGAATTAAAAATATATCAAAACGGTAGATCACCGGCCGCGAAGCTAGGCTCAAGCAGCCGGTGACTAGAGCTGCAAAGAGAGGAACTTCCTGACGATACGCGCCGAATCCAGGAGTACCGCCTTTTGGATCTGACCCTTGATCCAACTTCCTAGCGAGAGTCTCTTCAGATGTTGATCGAGGCTCTTCGCTATCACGCCGTTAACCGAAACAACTATTGGGACGATGGTCGCTGAATCTACATCCCACATGCTGACAACCTCGTTAGCTAAGTCAAGATATTTGCTAATTTTATCTTTCTCAGCTCTAACGAGGTTAGCATCATGTGGTATGGTGACATCAGCAAGCATCGCCCTCCATTCTAAGCGATCTATCAGTACAATATCAGGCTTATTCGCAAGAAAAGTCTTATCAGTTATTATTTTAATAATATTTGAACAATTTCGTCTCAACGACACGCTTTCGTAACCTCCTTGGTTTGTATGGCAATGCTGATGCGCTGCGCCGGATACTCAACCACCAGGTCTCGGGTCACGCGTCGCATAGATCAGACGCTCAGACAATTTTTTATTATTTCTTACAGGCAGGATCAACATAAATAATTCTGCTTACAGACGGGATCTCAGTGAACGATTCTGCCCACAGGCAAAGAAACTCAGTGACAAACTTTGCTTACACGCTGACAGGAACACAACGAAATAAATATATTCTGCTTACAGGCAGAAACTCAGTGAGTTACTCTGCTTACAGGCAGACAATAAGCTGGCCGCCGCGCGCCTGATGCGCGACATCGCCGAGCTGAGACAGAGGGTCGCTCAAGTGGAGACCAGGCTTGCCACCGAACTTAAGGTACCTAGTTTTTAGGGTTCTGTACCTCAAAAAGAAAAAAGGAACCCAGGATCACTTTGTTGTCCGTCTGTCCGTCTCGAGATACAACAACATTTGTTAAGCTTCTAGCGGAGTGTGAGCGGAGCGAATCTATGAGAGCTGAGCTTAGTGATTTGTATAACACCTAATGAATACTGGTGTTATCCAAATTATTTTAGCCCCACCACTGAGTGATGCGGCAGTCAAATTATTAAGGCTAGTTTTAGATTTAAGTTAGATAATAATTTGTTAAAATACGGAACTGACATAGTCATACCAATGACTCAAAGTTCCATTAAAAAAAAGAAGAATTAAAAAAAAGCTCATATAACACATGGCAGCGCGAACAGCTACCAGCAGGTCATTGCAGGAAGGCTGGACACAGCCTCTTTATGCAGCACTGGATGAAGAGGCTGGACACAGCCTCTTCATGCAGCACTGGATGAAGGCTCAGGTTTTTTATTAGTTTCTTATAACAATGTCTATTTCTATTTTACTAAATTTTAATTTTTATCTAATCTAAAAATTGAATTTTCATTTAATTTATTATTATATCCTTATTGTATTGTAATTATTAGTGTACAACTTTTCTGTGTGTTTAATTTTTATTATGGCTATATGGACTATTTATGTGTACTTACTGTGTCTGAAATAAATGTGATTTGATTTGATTTGATAACGGTGTATAGACTTATCTATATTATTCCAAACAAAAATACTTGCAAAGCTGCGGGAAGAAGCGAATCGTTTCTTAGAAGTTTGATTTATATCGCGGCTCCAAGAGGATTTAGTACATAACGAACTTAAGCATTATGATGTGAATTTGAACACGATACCGCTACTCGTTTCTGAAAAAAGAGGGTTGACAGACGGACAGACAGACGTACAGACAGACAACAAGGTGATCCCATAAGGGTTCCTATTTTCCTTTTGAGGTTTGGAACCCTAAAAATATAAGAAAACAATAATACTTACACTATATAATATTAATTCATATATGTACCTAGCTCTTTCTATCCAAAGGTGGAAGAGATCGCTTCTAAGCGATAAGGCCGTCCATTGTACTTGTCTCATGTAATATGTCTTTTTGTAATGTTCTTTTTCTGGTGTACAATCAAGTGTTTTATATTGTTTTGTAGCCGTTTAGCGTAGAGCCGTTAGCAGCCTGATGGGTATGTAGTGCAGCCGTTGAGACACAGATGGCGCCGTTTACAAGACATACTAATACCTACCTACATAAATATATAAATAATAATAATGCTGGACAATTGACACATTATCTAGCGCCAAGCTAAGCAGAGCTTGTGTTACTGTATGTACAAATTTTATTTATGTTTACAAAAACTTATTTTTTTCCAGCGTAAGCGCCAAGCTGAGATGGACATCATTCGCTTGAGAAAAGAGCTTTCGGCCACCAAGAGCTGCGTGGCCTCTCTGCGAATGCCGCCTGGGCCTCTCAGGAAGTGCTCCAAGTTCGCTTAGTCTATGGTACGCTACCATAGACAATTTACCATGTTACCGTAAAATAAATATTAACAAATATTCCTGACTAGGTATGTCTCCGCGAGAGGTGGTCAACGTAACAGAAGATTGTCTTATTGTGATGTGACTACCTAATATTTGGCTTAGGGTTGCCAGCCAACCTGGTTTCCCCGGAGAGTTTAGAGGGCGTCCGGGGAGCGTCCGGACGGGGTTTCATTTGTAGTCCGAAATATAACAGAGAATAATAATTTGTGTTTTATTATAAAAATAACTGATAATTAAAACAATTCCTAAAACAATTTGTAACAAACTGTAATAAGATTCTGTTTTGTGACATTTAAAATGAGGATAAAAGATGATTAATTTTAATATCAGGTCTGAAAATAAATAAAAAGTTTATTTATGACATTTTCAACATTTTTTGTTTGAGATAGATACAAAAAAAAATCTAATATCTCGAAGAGGCTTAACCTTAGACCAGGGTACCTCATAGTCAAATTGGTTTCTACTGAACCCTACTATCACGTCCTGAAAGGATCGGGTCTACTAACAGTAACCCTATTATAAGCTAGTATAAATGTAAGACCTTACGCACCCTGCAAATCGCTTAATTGACATTCCATGATATCATCTATATTTTATAAAAGAGATGAAAAAATTTCAAAGGTCACTTTGCTACATACATGAAGACTAAGAAATCGCATATAAATCTAACGATAACCAATAAAACTCATGACTGCTCCGCATGTTATGATAACGAAACCACAAAATTTTTGCTGCATTCCTGTTCCGTATGGCCATTTTGAGATTATTTACGATGGTTTTTGCTGGTACCGCCATAGCTCTTTTGGCATATTAATTCCAGGTCCATATGCTCAGCTGGGTGGGTTGTGCATGTGTAGACGAGTACACTTTCTACCTCTCGGTCTCTTGGTGTTAATCAGGACAGTCCTCTCTTTGCCTCATACAGGGCAGCTGCCTCTTTTTTTCTGAGGTAGAGATGGAGTATTCCGGTCAGCACCAGTACCGAGTTCAGGGAGTCAGTCCGGATGAGCACCACGAAGTTTTGAAGATCTTTAGAAGTTGCAAACTTAATTTTACATTGAGAAATCGCCTAACAACATAAAAAAAATCAGAACCGTGCAATTTTTTGCAACCTAGAATGTTTTTGATGTCTGGTCTATAGGTACCTTGAATTATTGTAAACAAACCACACCACAAATAACAATAAAACTCACTTGCTTGGCGTTGGGTTTCAGATATATATGGTAAGCAATATTTAAAGAAGGATCTTTCAAATCGACAAGTAATGTAAACTGCGTATAAAAAAGACGCGACAACAGCATTAATTTTAGGTTAAGTAGTAGGTGGTTTGTTTACAAAAATTCTACAAGGAGTTTGGCTAAAACTTAAATTTAATAAACCTACCTATTAATTAAACAAATATAGAATTAAAACCAACATGTTGTTCATTTTATTGCGTACTTTTATTACTTCATAAACAATATAGGTTTTCCATAAAAATATCCTAATCACTTAAATATCACTAGGTACTCACCACTAAAATACATTTAACTGTAACCGATTCAATGCCAAATATTTTTCGATTGCTGACGAGATTTCTTGTTTCTTGTTATGTGGGCAGTCAATGCTCGCTTATTTGCTTTAATATGTTGCTCTAAATATTGTCCGTATTTTGCACCATTCCCTGCTAGATTATCCGTGATTTTTTTATCCCAAGCAAGTACAGAGCCTCCTTTGTGAACTTGTCGTAAGTGTGTTATTTTAAGGGCTTCTTTGGGGCTTTGTTTTCGAATTCTCAGCTTTGTTTTCGATGGCATGCTCGGTTTAGCTTGTAGGGGTGTTTTAGATGAACAATTCTGTCTGCAATAAAAAAATAACAATTACTTAGATAAACAAATTGGGTTAAAAGTTCCTGGAAAAAAATACATACTACCTACCAAGTGATTAATTCCCAATAAAAAACCCCTTCAAACATCGGTTTCTCTTTTTTCCCACGACATGGCAAATGCCTACAAAATGTAGGTAAGACCTTTGGTAAGACCTTATAGGAGACCGGTGAAGGTCAGTCTTCGACGTAGAAAGTTGTGGGTTCGATTGCCGCTTTATATATATAATTTTTTATACGATCCGCAGATTTCTGGTGTTTTGGGTGTTTTTTAAGCATATTAATAAATATCTACAATGTAATGTTTTGTATATCAGTTCAGTTATCTGATATACATAACACAATTTCTGCTTAACATGGGGCTAGATGATGCTGTGTGAATTAAATAAAAAAAAAAGCAGGAAAATTCACACAGCATTATCTAGCCCCAAGCTAAGCAGAGCTTGTGTTATGGGTACTAGATAACTGATATACATTAATGTAATACAATACTTAGATAGATAATTGTAAAGTCTTTGATTATTTATAGTCTAGTATTTTCAAACAAATTGTCAAAACTTTTCTGTGCAAAAAGGCTTACTACAAAATATCAGATTATTTAGAAGATAAAAAACCTTGGGACGGGTTTTGCTCCAACTAGAAAAGTAACAACTAACAGACTAAAGGTTTCTTTGTCGCTTCTTTACTTTAGTCTACATACCGAAGCGACAGAAATCAAAAAATATCACTTTTTTTCCGTGCCAGTGTTTTATTTTAAAAATTTGACTTTTTCTTTTACATTTTTGTATTTATGGAAATTTTTGAATTTTATCATAATTTGGCGCAAATTGTAAACCATTTTATATACGATCCACCAATCAAAATGTCCACCACCATTAATTTATTTTATTGATTTAATGCACAAAATGATAGGTACCTTATCTTTCCCCTCAAATTGCACCGCTTCGGAATCTCTGGGGTGCCAATATTTTTACCCTCCTTTATTTGATTCTTTTGAATACATCGAGAGCACACGTATTCCAGCACACTGTCAGATTCCACCATCGCTGGGTACTTATGCCCGCATTGAACGCACTCGGTTATGACCCTTTTACGTACAACTACAGGGCTATTTTTTGCGTTTATAACACGGCGCCGTCGTTTCTTTTGGTCTTTTGCCGTTGGTGTTAGCAAAGTTTCCTGGTTCGGTTTCGTTAGATTTGTTTTTCCTGGGACCGACGCTGCCAAGATAGTGGTGTGCACTGATGATGTATTTGTAAGAGTATCTGCATTTTCTAACAGGTCTGAAAAAGGAATGTATTGAAGGTTACAAGGTTACAAGTAGCCCATCTAGCAAGGGGATTTTTCTCTAGGGTAGAATAAGCACTAATTACATCTCATCGCTATCGGTAGAATAAGCAGTAATGACGTCTCATCGCATCGCTCATCCTACCATTTTAAAAATGGTAGGAATGCGTTTCAAATAACTTTCGCATTATATGACAAAGTGACGTAATTTTTCTCTATTCTACCATAGACAACAATCCCCGTGTTATCCCCGGCTGGGGGACAATAGAGTATTTTCCTCTATATCAGAAAAAAAATACATTAAAATATTATATTGAGATAGCTTGGCAAAAAGCAGTCGGAAAATGTTCGTTTTAGTTCGTAAAATATCAAAATAAGTTGAATTTTTCAGTTTTTGAACATCGAGTTTTTTTGAAAGATTATTTTATCGGATATTTATCGCGTACCTTTTGCTTTCTTTTCAAATTTTTGGTGTTTTTTTTTTTTTGGGAAAAGTAAGGAAAAGGTACGCGATAAACACCCGATAAATAATCTTTCATTATGTTGAAAAAACGCGAAACTCTAAAAAGTTTTGATATTAAGTTCTGTAAACTTAATATAATTTCTGTCGTAAATTTTAATTAGTTTTATTATGACAAGTTATCTTATAGGAATAATCGTCATAAGCTTACTTCTCTTACCTAAGTTAGTTAAGTAAGGATTATAAAATAAGTTAGGCACTACCTAGAGTTATTAAGTATACAGTGTCAATTACAAATTAATTTGACTAATTAATTAATATGACGATCTCTGTGGCGCGGTGGGCGAAGGTCTGCCTGCGACGCAGGAGGTCGCGGGTTCGATTTCCGCCTCGGGATAAATGTATGTACGATCTGCAGACATTTGTTCAGGGTGTTCTGGTCGTTTTCTATGTATAATAAAAAAAAACTATCTATGTATTGTATTGTATTATGTACGCTACCTACCTAAGCGCTGCAACCGATATTCGCTAGATGTCGTTAAGACAAAAATTGGAGTGCAAAACGAGCACAATTTCTAGATCGCGCAAACGCTTGATTCAGTTGCAACCATAATAAAATAATAAACAAGTATTCGACATCAAAAGACGAAGGTCAAGGTCGAAAGACCACCGGGCAGCTGGGTCGGCCCGGTCAGAGGAGATCTCCCTCTGCTCCCATTTGGGGGAAATTACACCTTCTTCCCCCAAACCGGGTCATCGAGAACGTGTCTCGGTCTACGAAGGATAGAACGCCTCGACCGCGGTTTGCGTTTACCTTGCCAAACATTTTTAAACACCTTTAATATTAAAACTACCTAGTTTAGTGTAGGTAGCTTAAGTAACTATTTTATTTAAAGTGCACACCATTGTCGTCTTGTATAATTAGTAAGGTCTATTTGATTATTTTATGTAATATTAGAACTATTTTTGTCTGAAAAACAGGTTATCACCTAGTTCAGGCACACGCATTGTTTTAATTCCATAAGAATGAGATAATGTACTTCTTAGATAGATAGATAAAAAATTATTTGTTACTACAGACACACATTAAATATACATTACAATTTTAAACTTATATTTTTATTATATTTATATTATATTAGGTTTACATAAAAAGAAAATTTTCAAAAAATTAAAAAGGACCATGGGGATAATTCTTTGTTATCCTTTTGGTCCTCAGATATTTTCAATAAATTATTTTATTTATTAGTTTATTTTACCTTTAATTTTGCTGTTAGTTCCGTTAAGCGATGCCCCCACTAGTGCACTGAAGCCCACAGTTATTCTCAGGTAGCTCTTACATGATCCGCAGATAAAGCCGGTAGGCGGTTCCTGTAATGAATAATATAGCTACTATGTATGCTATGCATGCTTGTTACTGATACACATGCTTGTAAGTAGCACGAAAGTATGCTATTTTTAAGCAAATGCTATCAAGTAGCACGTGTGTATTGGGCCTTGCTTGAAAATAGCATGCTAGCTCGTAGTTTGCTAGTAAATCGACCAACTGTTGATTTACTAGCAGACTACCTGAGGAGCGGGGTAGTGGGGGCTGCGTTGCAGTGTGACTGGTATGTTTGCTTCGAGCATGCTAGTACAACAGTACTCAAAACTAGCATGCCAATACGTAGCATATGTAAACATTACGATAGCATACTCAATATTAGCATGCTTTCAAGCATGCTTAGTAGTGCGCTACTTTCTAGCATGTGTATCTGTACCTTAGTATATTTGTCGCAGATTATGACAATCTCAAGGAAGACTGATAATGGATTGTCAAGCGATTTGTCGTCGCGGTTTTCTTAAAATAAGTCATGTTTTATAATTAATAAAAATAATCATTTATTTCAGACCATTGAAAAGTTACAGATCTCATTTAACTTACCTATGCTTTAGCCCATAGTACCTAATATATACCTTAAAACTAACATACATATAACATTAAAAACTTAATAAATGACACGTTTTTCTGTGATTACAACAACGTGTAAATGACGCAATCAGAGTTTCAGCTGGCGACGGTGCACGGCGCGGCGGTGTCGTTATTGCCAACGCTAATAGGGATGATTACACCATAAAAGAATCACTGAAATTATGTGTGAACCCGAAGTGGCTCTGCAGAGTCTCATCCACGCGGTCTTCGGAGATGAGAAGCAGCAGGTGTTCGGTGGCGCTGCAAAGGCAGTGTAGATTGGCAGGCTGGGCGTCGCCCCCCGGTGGCAATATTGATCGATAGTTGTATGATAAGCTGTACCGTGATCCCGAAGTGGCTCTGCAGAGTTTCATCCACGCGGTCTTCCGAAATGAGATGCAGTTGTTCGGTGGCGCCGCACAGGCGGCAGCGTAGATTAGCAGGTTGGGCGTCGCCCCCAGGTGCCAATATTGGACATAGTGATTCCTGGAACAAAAAAGAATACGAATAAGTACTCACGCTATTTTCACCGCAACAATTTACGGTTAATTCGCCGTGTCTAGCACGGTCATGAGTGTTTTATGATCAATATGACGTCTTTGAGAGAGAGAGAGTTTAGGCAATTTTCCCTTTCCTTTAACTTTACATGAACATCAGGTAGGTATTTCTAACCAATTTCAGATTATTTACATGCTAAGTGGTAGGAAATTTCATGGAGAATTTTAATATATATACATTTAGGTAGGTAATCTCCATTATCATGGAGAAATCTGCGAAAGAACCCCAACACTCCCACCCGGCGCGCGGAACGCGAAAACGTCCCGCCACCCAGCCGACCGTCAACTGCTTTATCGCGCGCGCGGCGCCCGACCGTCGAGAGGTTAATAGTGAATGTTGTATCCACCCAGTGTACCCAAGTATTAAACAGCTATACAAATATACAACATGTATTATAGCTTTACAATAACTTACCCTCCCAAATTAAAGGTGTTAGCTCATTTAATGCGTTCAAACTCAAATTAGCTCAACATATCATTAATGATGATTCGCTTCTTAAAAAGTGAAAACATTAAATGAGTCAGCTATTAAACGACCACAACTTATGTATCTATACTTAACTTGGTCTCCAAGTGACTTTATAAAATGTCTTTTTGAGAATAAATGATTATTAAACTTAAGTACGCGGGAAGTCGGAGTTAGGGCTCCGACTTTCCAAGGCGGGCCCAGGGAGAGCGATGGCATTGTCTGCCATCGTAATTTGTACGTTAAGTATTTTGGATATGTTTTCACATTGCAATATGAATGACAGACGAAAGACTGCTGGCAGATGCTGGATGCGACAAGCTGAAGATAGGGCGCTATGGCGCTCATTAGGGGAGGCCTATGTCCAGCAGTGGACTGATATAGGCTGATGATGATGATGATGAAGATGGGCCTGGCACGATCTATCGGAGTTCCCAAGCCCATTGATCACGCATAGAGGCCGACCACCAGGGGGTTATTTACTGGGTTGTCGAAGCTGTTCTTCGACATCAATACCTATCCATACTGTTTTCAGTTTTTTTTTCCTGGACGGTATATCCACCGTGGGGTGGTAAAGCGCTGTGCGTCTGCTTGTTCTGGAGTGGAATCGGGTCATGTAGTTCCTGTGAGCATTCTCCGAAATGTATCCTATAAAACATTGAGAGACAGGCGACCTTCTGGTAGCTAGACTTTGGACCTTAGTCTCTGCAAGGTACTCGTCCATGAGTCTGAAGGCTCTTCGTTCTGTCTAAGCTGCAAGCTGGTACTTGATCGAGCCGTCCCAAACATGGCAGCAATACTCCAAACCAGACCGGACCTGAGCTTCACAAAGGGTTAGAAGCTGTCCCGGTGTGAAGTATCGCTTAACCTTGTTAAGGCTTCATGGCTGCTGTTTTAGCCTTTGACTCGATGAAGGCTCCAAAGTTTAGAGTTGGTGAGAGCCACTTGATTTTTTCAGTGAGCTTGACCGCGACTAACAACGCACCTGCGTTTTGTCATGAACAGTTCGATACTATGCCATAATATATTTGATATTTTATGACAACTCCCGCGAATTAACGTGAACGAGTACCTACTTTGGTATAGGTACATATAAGAACAATAGCTTTTGCGTTAGCATTTTTACGCGCGTTTATTCTGATGATAATGCAGTCTAATATTATTTCAAAACCAAACTTTCTGTGTAAATAATTTCAGCTTGATCCATTCAGTAGTTTTTGCGTTGGTCATCGGCCAAAGATCTTCTCAGCGGAAAAACGCTGCATCAATTGGCGGCTAGATACACTTACTTTGCTATAGTCTTTGAGTACACCCCGCCTGTATATGACGCTCATATCTGATACTTGACGTTTTATAGAATAAAACATGATAAATTAACAAAAAGAAACTAAATAATTTGGAAAATAATACATGAATAAACGTTTTTGTAAATCGACTTTTCCTAAACTTGTTTCCCGACTGACGTTACCAAAATTACGGAATGCAATGGAATAGAAGCTGTCAAAATCCAAAGAGGATTTGTAGAGTTGTGGAATCCTGCTTTCAGGTAAACCTCTTTAGGACAAAAAGAATGTCTGGATCAGAGCAAGGCTATAGTTTGTCTAATTTAGGTGAGAATTTAGGATGATAATTTTAACAGCTGTAAGTAGGGATGGAGTAGTGTATATCGTTAATGAATCTATTCGATTTTCGATTATCCTGCCCATAGAATTTGGAATCGATAGTTACATGGTATGTTATATGTATGTTATGGTATGTTTTATAACAAGTTTGTGTTGCGCTGGGCTTAAAGTGTATCACAGACGACGAAGATGCCAACGCTTACGATGCCATTTTGTGAAAGATATAGGCATAGGTCTTCGCATTAAGTAACCCTCTCTTTCTCTCTCTCATTATTTATTGTACTTATTATTATTAATTGCACTTTAAGCGTAAATTAGGTACAGATGTATTGGACCCGGCGGTTTTAAAACGCGCGTTACAAAAGCGCACGCGCACGCTTTAAAACGCCTAATGTCAGTATTCGGCTCTTGTAGTATTAAATCTTCTGCCAGCGGATTTGCACGCAATTTGCAAAGATAAAAAGCTTTATTTTTATCCGGGCTTAGAACTACATCTGTGCAAAATTTCAGCCTAATTTGTTCAGTATTATTGGCGTTGTCTTAG
The DNA here is from genome assembly GCA_946478455.1 of Eupithecia vulgata. NCBI lineage: Eukaryota > Metazoa > Arthropoda > Insecta > Lepidoptera > Geometridae > Eupithecia > Eupithecia vulgata. Next base: position 5,119,412 of record OX297887.1, on the reverse strand, counting down.
GCTAAACATCTTCACAAAAAAGCTTATATTATTATATATAAGTAGAATATACAGAGTGTAACAAAAATTATGGACCAAACTTTCAGTGTTTACTTTGATCACAGAACAGTTTTTTTTTAAATAAAACGCCACTTAGTTTTCGAAAAATTAAATAAAAACAAAATAATTACCCAGATTAGGCAAGAACTGATGCATGTATTTTATTGTCATAGAACCGTGGAAAATGCCACCTACCGCATCCAAGGTGTTTTGTGTTTTAAAGGGAATGTAAAACGTTAACAGGGCTGCTTTTTATTATATATATTTTTTTCAATGACAATATAATACATGCATCTTAATTTTCTTATCTTTAGTCCAGGCAACAAAAGGTAGAAGGAAATTTTTGGAACACAATTTAGGCCTTTGCGACTTTGGGAAAAAGCAAAAAAGCGATGTTTTTTTTTTCAAAATTACAGACTTTCAAGAGCAGATATCACAAAAACTATACATGTTATTGAAAATCTTACCAGAATAATACTTGTAGCAAATTTAAGCAGCTTTCATTTTGTGTCAGTGACCATGTCTGAAAAATACACAGATTTCGAGATATAAGCGTAAAAATGGGACCTTCAAACCTTGATATGTTCACTTGTTCACCTCCTAACTAGTCCAAACAAGAGTTTCATTTACATTGAGTTCCAATCATTTTCCTCTATACTAAAATTTTAGAATTCATTGCCTGGTCTATCTGGCTAAAGGCAATTTATTTCTATTTATATTTTCGAAAACGAAAGCTGAGTTTTTTTTATCCCTTGTGATAAAAGCTGAGCCCATTCTTATTGTTTGGTCCTTCAATTTTGATACACCTTGTTTTCTTATGGCATTTAATATAGATTGATTATTGAAAAAAAAAACCTGTATTTAAGTGCAGTATTTAATTAGATTTTTAAGTGCTAACCTGAGTAATTATCAATATTGCTCTTAGATAATTTGAAAACTCCATCAATTTTTAATTTTTAATTGGCATTGTTCCTCTGAATCTGTTCTTGTAGTCTTCAATATATTCTAGTTCATATATTTCTCGACATTATATCAACACATTCACTGCGGTATTTCTCAGCTTTGTAGCTAACGGAGTCGGTGTTTCGTGCATTGAAAGTGTCAATGAATCAACTAATTCATTAAGTTGGAAGATTGATAAACTCCACTTCATAGCTTCTTTAACATGTTCAGTGCGGTGGGCATTGAACGTGCTTTCTTAGTTGGAAGGTGGAAAGTCCATGTCATTTTCCGTCTGAAAAAAAAAACCAGACATTTCGTCTTTAGATTTTTTTTCATATAATGTACAATACATAGATTTTGTATTACACAAATTTGCACTCGAAACAAATATCTGCATATCAAACAAACATTTGTTCACAAGCGGGAATCGAACCTGCAACTTCCTGCGTCACAGGCAGACCTTCACAGAGATCGTCAAAATGACTACACATTTTTCATTAATTAATTAATATTCTGTGGGAAGTGGGTACCTTTATATTGAAGTTAGTTGATTAGTCGCCGCTACTCCATTCACTCCTGTCGCTCATGTCTCCAATGCTTCTGTCTTCCTGCAAACAAACATGACAGTTATAAGCCCACAACAGACGTAGCTATAATAGGGATACAAGGGAGACTCCAAGATCTTGTCTCCCAAGCCAACCTAACCTGCGCGTGCTGCACCCTGCTAGATAACGAACTAGGCTCTGGTGAAAATATCAACATTCTTCATAACTTGCTAACTCATATTTTACTATTATTTTCCATTACTTGACACTGGCAGAAAAGAGTCCAACCAGACTCATATTGCCATTAACAAAGAATCATCATCATCATCGTAGCTATAATAATAATTTCTTTATTCAGACACAAGATCCATAAATTTAAAGGAACAAAAATTTCCTTAATAATATAAAAAGCTACATAAAAATAAAATTGGTACATAGTAGTACCTGCATAATATTAATATACAGTACGTAAAAAACTAATTAAGATGCAATTAACACCCATCGTTTAAACGTTTAAACATAGTCGTCAAAAAGATTCTTCCTGCCAGACTCGGGTCACTATAATGCATGACAATTTATTGTACAGCCGAATAATGTACACCCTGATAATCCGTGTCATCGCTTCCAATTTTAATAGGTTTTGATAGGTTTTGACACGAATTATCGGGGTGTACATTATTCGGCCGTACAGTAAATTGTTGTGCATTATAGTGACCCCCAGACTCGCTATTACAGAGTTTTTACATCTGTCAATTCTAGACATAAATTTGGCAACATAATATACAGGGTTGTTGGTAAATAAGTAACACTACGTGAACTGCAGGTTCTGCCCATCGTCACGAACACGTTCGTGAAGACGCCTTAATTCTCAGCCTCTGTTTTGGTTGACTTAAAAGCTTAACGCAACGCAATAAAGGCTATTATTTCAACGGCGTTGGCATTCGTGTTAAATCGGTTTAAAATGTTCTCTTCTGTGCAGACGAATTTTGCCGATGCGACTTATTAAAGTGGCCAACCTGTACAGAACTGGTAGTTTCAGCTGGGAATTAGGTAGATACTGTCACAAATTGCGTGGAATTTTGAAGAAATAGAAATTTCGATTTGAAAAATTCTTCATTAGAATTCTACATTATCCCTGATAGACATAGACGATACAATATAGCCGTGCAAAGCCGGGGTGGTTTTATAACACTATTTAGTAAATATAGATAAGAAAAAAAACGAACTAGTATTGTCATTTGACGTGGTATTGCTGCCAGCATTCTAGGTACTCTGCCTTCTGGTGACGGCTTAGACTTTTAGAAAATATATATAAGTGTAGATATTAGTTTTATAAGTGTATACTAGTTGTAATTATTTTATTTTGTTATTATAATAGTGATAAGTAATCTGCGAGATTAGATAATTATTTAAGGACAAAAATAATCAGCATTTATAAAGCAAATACCCCATTGGGTGGTGACGTAGTGTTCACAAGGCTAGAAGCCCTTCTCCTTGTGAATAAACAAACATTATTAAGATTCTTTGTCCAGAGTTCTCACCATGGCAGCTATCATCAGAGGCTCCGGGATGGCAAGCTGCTGGGTTCGCTTGTGTAGACTCAATTCCGAGTCGTCGGAATTCAGTGCCATCCGCTCCACAGTCACCTTGATCTTTCCGTTATACTTATCTTTATCTGTGAAAATATATTAAATCAGCAAAATATATTAATTCTTCTAAGTATATTCTTATAATATTTATTGTATGTCCGAAAGGACAAACTATTGAAGAATAATAGTTCATAAGACCAATGTTACACAGTTCACAATAAATTATTCTTATTCTGTGAACAGCTTCAAAAACAGACTTGACCACTGGTTACGAACGCACAAACTGACCACTAAACAAGACTAACAAGTGTAGTGAAGAACTAAAAACACTGTGATATAGACACATCAGCTCTCTGGTGCTCCTCTATAATCGAATTTAAACACACAAGTTTTGGCAAGGTTTGTGAAGCTACAATGATAACCTACGATATCTATGGGAAAGTTATTTGCGATTTCTGGCTATGCTGCATGCGTGGGGCCCTTTATATACAGGGTTATTAGTAATTCACTGACACTCTGAATGATCTGCCTATCACGAACACCTTTGTCACCAGGAAGTAATTCGTATTCGTTTCGCATCAGCATTGCCATGCAGCGGGGCAATGCAGCCGGTGCTTTGGGCACGCTTCCGACTGATATTGATATGGATCAGTTGAGCTACCAGTAGATTATTTGCAACAGTCTGCAGTTAGCTCAATTGTTTCTTTTGTAAACACGAGTTTTAATTTTATTCTATTATTTGATTGTAATTTTCTTTCTTTATAAAGAATTAAGGCCTAATGGCATCTTCACAAACAAGTATAAATATATAAATATAAATAATGCTGGACCATTCACAGTATTATCTAGCCCCAAGCTAAGCAGAGCTTGTTTTATGGGTACTAGATAACTGATATACATAATACAATACATTACATAGATAGATATTTTTACTATACATAGAAAACTACCAGAACACCCTGAAAAAATGTCTGCAGATCATCTACCGAGGCGGGAACCGAATCCGCAACCTCCTGCGCCGCAGGCAAACCTTCGCCCACCGCGCCTCAGAGGTCATCGAAGTGTAAGTGAATTAGCGATAATCCTGTATATTTTAAATTCGAGAGGATGGCATAATAAGTTGGTATCTACCCGGGAAGCAATCTTCAGAGCAGGGGCATATGGTCGATAAGTCGGGGCTGGTGATGCGGATGTTAGCGTAGGAGTGCTTGAGCACCACCTGCCCCTTGTCGCAACCACATTTTCCGCAAGGGGACTTGCGTTTTAACACCTCTTTCGTGGAGTATATTCCTGGGAAAACCAATAATAGTTTTTAATTACTTACACTTTGATCTTAGCCAAAAGGCTGTGAAGCGATAAATAATTACTTGATAAACCTGTTTTAAGTATAAAATTTGACTTGTCTAAGTGCATATTTTGTAACCCTAAATAAATAAACGTTATTGATATTTGAAAATGAAGGTATTAAATTACTAAATTTTGCTCGTGCTGCATCGATTAATGGATGACCTTCTTGCAGAGCTATGCAGAAACTCTGTTACCGAGTCATGGACACGGAATCTAACACAAATTTCGGTAAAATTCAAATATTAAGGCGATTATTAATATTTTCTGGGTTAAACTACCAAAAAAGTAGTTTTCCACAAAATGTAGATCTACTTCTAAGAACCCGTGTGCCGAAAATTATGATATTGTGGAGCTTTTGGTACTATGTTGATTTTTAGTAGAAATTTAAAGTAACAATTTTTTATTTTAAATCTGAATTTTGTAAGTAAAAAAAAACTTATTTTATTGATTGCTCCAAAATTAGCACTACATAGAATTTTTTTATAAACATGGGCTCATAGAAAATGTTTTACTTTTTATGAAAATCAACATTATCGCTACAAAGACTATTATAGGACCAGTATCACTATTAGTCAATATTATAGTCCGCTAAAATATTTTTATATCGCGCGAATCTACGTCAGTTTCCTCGTTGTTAACTCGGCAAGTTCCAAGTCTCGTAATTTTCTTCTTGTTTCTAAGAAATCAAATAGGTACGTCTACCGTGGAATAACCGAGGAATACCAACACCATCCTGGCAGCAAAAGCCAACAAATTAGATTGATTTATATCAATCACTCTATCTCAATAATAATTAAATAAATAAATAATAATAATTTAATGCAAGTCTTTTAATGATATGTTATCATCACATACTGTGTTTAATGATAGGAACAATGAGTTAGCTAAGAAAATTGTTGATTACCTCAACCAAGTGTCTCAATCTCAAACGCTTGTTGAGTAGCATTTATTTTTATTAGGTATTTCATGAAACTTAGTTTATATGTTTATGTTAACAAAACGCCGTCATTCTTATTTTTTTTCGACTGTTGTTATTAATCTAATTTAGTTTTTTTTTTCTGTGGAAACTTATAATTAGCCGTCACTTACACAACATTTTTGTTAATCATTTACCTAGCTGTTAGTTTTCCTAAAATTGAAAAATAAATAAATATAACTTATAATCTTGAGACGATGTTTTACCAACTTATGGATCTATACCTTAGCCAAACTCCTCGTAGATTGTTTGTAAACCGCTAATTCACTCTGTTGCTTTATTTCATAAAAATAAATACATTAAACGACAGGTAGGTATTGTAAATAAGCTATACAGCTGCTGTGTTGTGTGCTTGTTTACCAACATTCTACAAAGAGTTTGGCTAAGGTATCATTTAAACTGAAAATAAATGAAACAAAATAAAGAAAGATGTCCTTTTCTGCCAGTTCAACCTTTCATCATCTTCAACATCATCCGCAAATATATTTTACCCACTGCTGGGTATCATCCTCTATCATCATCCTCTATTAGTCCACTGCTGGGTATAGGCCTGCCTCAGTCTGTGCCATCTACCACGGTTCTGTGCTAACCGCCTCTATTGACGCCCCCGCATTTGACAATCGGTTAAAAATATAGGAATTAAAATAAAAGGTTAAATTTTGTTTATTAGTGTTTTTATTATTTCTATAAAATAAGGGTTTGAAGATTTTGACCCCAACATCGACCATGACCATGCTGTTTTATTACATTAGAATATTTTTACATTAAAAAACATGATCTGTAAATATCTCGGAAACCTGACGATTTATAATAAGGTACCATAAGAAAAAAGATCGTAGAATATATTTTTGAGATAGCTCAGGCAAAAATCAGTCGGAAAATGTTAGTTTTTTTTAGGTCTTAAATAAACAAAGTCAATTTTTATATGCAAATAAAATATTCCAGTTCTTTTATTAAAATTTTAAACGAAATAGTAGACGCAATGTTGTTATGTCATACGGCTGGGTAAGCAAACTAAAAAGTATCAACTGTTACCACTCATCAGCAACATCAGCGCATTTGTTCAGGTGCAACGGAGCCAACTGACGTCATGACCACATACCAATATGGCGTCCATAGCGTGCAGCGTTTTCGTCAAGTTATGCGCGCCACTTAAGGGCCATTACTACATCAAATCAACTACGTCAGACCTAAATTAATATCTTCCAAACAACTAAATATTTAACTTTGAAATTTATACATGGAACAGTTCAGTACTTATTCTATTATGTTTCGAAAACACGATTCCATAAAAATTTCTTCATAAAAAAAATCGCAAAGTTACCTCTAAATTTTTACTAAAATCTTAATTTCTCAATAAACACAGAAGCTGAGACCTTGAGAATAAACATGGTAATAGAACTAAGTACAAAGAACATTTTGTATGTCACCGATTTTTATAATAAAGTCCTAGTTATTAGATAATTGGCTAAAACTTGGGTTTGCGTTGCTTTGCTCTGTCTCGTTCCTATGAACGCGAAATCCTGTTCACAAAAATTGCTCCTAATTTTTTTAATTTTAAATGCATTTTTGGAAACCTATTTTTCTAGCGGTTCATTAGCACAATAAAATCTTATTTAGACACTTTTAAAAAATGGGTGTAAAACCCTAATGTACGCCAGGATTTTTAAAGAAAACTAAGCTGTGGCTGATGTCTGGTCTAGTAGGAGGGGTCCTATACCAAAATCTTCATACCCCGTTAGTTACCTCCTTTTCCCCCTTGTGTGAAGGATAGTGGTATATCGGCACTATTTTGTCCCCCGCCTCCCCTTTTCTTCCCGCCGCCCGAGATAGACGCAAACGCACGCTTTATTGAAGCCCTGCAACAAATAAATAAATAAATAATGCTGGACAATTCACACAGCATTATCTAGCCCCAAGCTAAGCAGAGCTTGTGTTATGGGTACTAGATAACTGATATAAATAAATAAATAATAAATAATGCTGGACAATTCACACAGCATTATCTAGCCCCAAGGTAAGCTATACAAGCAGTAAGATATACATAATATAATACAATACATAGATAAATATTTTTTATTATATATAGAAAACGACCAGAACACCCTGAACAAATTCCTGCAGATCGTACACACATTTGTCCCGAGGCGGGAATCGAACCCGCAACCTTCTGCGACGCAGGCAGACCTTCGCCCACCGCGCCACATCGGTCGTCGTTATTGATACAATATTGATGAGATATTTACAAAAAAAGCGCAAAAAACCATTTTTGTGACCTTATGACCTTGAAATTACAGCTGGGTATCTTCAATTCCGAAGCGAACTTTCTGTAATGACTGGACTAATATGTCGGTTCTTTTCACAAAAAATGAGGTTGTATGCCTCTTAATAGCTGACTACCTCTCAATCCGACATTATGTACTTAGCCTCATTTGTAAATTTTTCCCAAACTATTAATAAGTAAACTAGAACTTACTTAATTCCTCTTTCCTTGCTTTCCGTATCCGATAGGAGATGACAAATGCACTCATCGGCGGGTCCTTTCCCTTCAGTGATATGCTGAAGAGAATCCTCATCAAGCTTCTTGATCTGAGAGTAGTTCATACTCCTCTTGAGTATACTGCGTAATTGACCAGGCAACTTTGGTAGACTGTGGTAAATTTCAGTGGGATCTAGCGAGCACTGTTCTGAAACCGATTTGTACCGGATAATCTAAGACTAGTGGGAAAAATTACAGTTTTTACACTATGGCGGAAGCTTGCTCAGTCATCTATGCTTGAGTTTTGACTGTGTATGGCAGAAGCATTACTCAAGCATTGGTCGATGTCTAGAGAATGGGTGTCCCAAAATAAGTGGAAGACCTTGAAGATGTTTGTACGGGGGCAAGGCAATTGAGACAGGAAAACAGCAATATCGAAAAATGGGAGCGTTTGATACTTATTTAACTTGATTGGAGAAATTCGTAGGTAGGTACATTTGTTCATATTTTTGGCCATGATACAAGTCAACATGTGGGCAACAATTTCATAGTTCCAAGATTAAACATGTCTTGAAAATGACTGATCATAGTTAGTCATTTTTTTAAATATTTTAATACACCTACTTTTCCTTTATAAATTTCGAAAATAAATCCTATAAAATTGTTTCAAATTCAAAATTCAAATTCATCATGGCCAAAAAAATTAATGAAGGTACAAATTTTTCCAAATTTAAAAACAATTGAATAAGTACCAATAGGCTATTTGACTACATCGAAAATAAGTTCCAAATTGTTATCATCCTAGCCAGTAACGTAAAAAAGCGTATTTTTATGGGTTTATTAAAAAATAGGTATTTTAAATATAAAAAGTTTTTCCATTTTTTTATGTTTGATCACGTGGTCGAAAACGGTCTGCCTTTGGCCTTTGGTTTTAGAACTTGTGACGTCACCCGTATAACAGATTACTGCGCGTATTGTTCTTGTTAGCTCTTGGCCGGCTTAAGGTGTGACGTCATCGAGTAGCCATGACAAAGATTATCGTTTTGGCGCGCCATAATTTTATTCAAACTTTAAAATTAGTTTTCACAGCAAATACGACGGGCCTTGGAGAAATATTAGTGTAATTTGCGTTATTTTTTTATCTGACAATAGGTACGCAAGAAATAAACTTTTTAAACGCTTCAACTTTTTGAAATTTTTGTTTTTGTGGCCTTGACCCAGCACAAACATCTTCAAGGTTATCCACTCATTTTGGGACACCCTGTAAAATAAGTGCGTGAGTATTCTGCTTTACTGATCACTTCAGTATGTAAAGGGTATTGTCATAATTCTTTTCGTTGTCATTTAGTTTTGTACAGGCGCCAGTTCGCGCGGCGACAGAGACAGAAGACGAGGCGGTCGCCGCCTGTACAAAGCTAAATGACAACTGTCGGTCGCGGTCTCTTGACTCTGTCTTTGGTCTCGGTCTCTGGTCGCTGTCGTGGCGCGAACCTTGAGGATTATACGTGACGATTCTACGACAATAGTATTGTCATAATGAAGTGGTTAGCAGAATTGGGGCCGATGTTGACGTCTTTCCGCCAAATTATAGAACGCAATTTAGATAAGCATAATAAGAAATGAAAACTAGCTACATTAATTTAACAAATGTTTGAATATTGATGTTTGATTGTTATACACAATACACGGATTACCGGCCTTTTAGCTCAGAAGAACCACCAAAAAGTTTAGGATCTCATTGGCTAAGTTTACTAAACTCTTCCGCTTCACAGCCCAGTTTTAGGCGGTGACGCTGCATTTGGTCATGTGCGTCACAGCCCATAGCATTAGAGGAGGCATGTCCAGCAGTGGACTAATATAGGCTGATGATCTGATGTATGATGTCGCAGCCCATGAAAGTTTTAACAAGCCGCATCTACGAATCCTAATTCGTTCGGTTATTTTGGCGTGAAGATGTCGTAACAAACGTCCAAAGATCTACGTAATCATTAAGTCAAGCTTTGTATAAATAAGATGATGTATTTAAACTAACTTAAGCTTTATTTCATCTGCTTAACTTCATCTGGTTTCTTGCTGGTACAACAGCTAAGGGCGGTTGATTTTTCTCAGTTGTTTTGTCAGTAGGTACAACATTGTTACAGTTGTCCAAAAACTCTCATACAAACAGCTATTATCGCCTCCTGCCCGGACGTACAAAATTAATTAATTCATGATAGAAATGTATAATAAAATAAACATTTAATTTATCCGTAGCATACCTCCGCCGCGATATCACAGCAGCGAAACTACAAAGCGAGTTCCGCTGCGCAACATGATTATATTTGCAGCCGTTCGAGTAGCGGAATATAAATTGGCGACTGCCACAAGACACAAGCATAATAAACGTAACGGTATTGCAAAAAAATTGCAGACCGAGCGCGGAGATGTAGCTGGCGTCCGAGCAGAATGGCGGAATCGCGTGCGAAAAATATTGAATCGTAGTGAAATCTATGCGTTAGAACAGGCATTTTCGCCTCTATTTCGCTTGTTGTACAATGGACAAGACGGCGAAATGACTGGTTTCACTGCTATGCTCTCGCAGCTGAGGTGTGCTACGGGCGTAAGGTCACGGTGACACTGCAGGATGGTAGGCAGGCTTTTCGTAAGTTTGTTTCATATACTTACCGCCTACCGTCGTGCCATGCCTCCGTTAGCCCAGTGTTAAGTCGTTCACACAATTTTGTCCCACCAGGTTTTTTAAGCGACTTCAGGGTCCTATGTAAGTTGATTGAATGTATTTTTTTATGTATGTACGTTCGTCAATTTCTCTGTCATATATGGACGGATTTGGATTTTCCTCGGGTTTTTGTCAGTTGTACAGAGATGGTCTCGACGTGGATCCATAAAGCCCACAACAAACGGAGCTTTAATATATTATATTAAAGCAAACTAAGCTATATTACGGTAAAACAAGCTACCACAGACGGTGGCTATGCTATAATATATATTTTTTCACTCATTAGCTCTGCGATTATCATGTCTTACTAGTTATACCAAAATATATAGTGCTATATATCTGTCGACATATTTTGGTGACGTAATAAAAATATACGTTACAGCTGCGTCTGTGGTCACTCGCCGATTACTATAGAAAATATATAATTTACCTTTAAATAATTCATTACTACATAGTATAAAACAAAGTCGCTTTCTCTGCCCCTATATCCCTATGTATGCTTAAATCTTTAAAACTACGCAACGGATTTTGATGCGGTTTTTTTAAATAGATGGAGTGATTCAAGAGGAATTTTTATATGTATAATACATGCATATTATAGTAGAGGAACACTGTCAATTTTAGAGGTTTCCGTGCGAAGCCGGGGCGGGTCGCTAGTGTTATTATAATTAGTAAAGCTCCATCTATTGTGGGCTTAAAGGACTAGTATGTAGCCCGCAAAACATAAGGGATGCAGAAGTAGTATTTTCGAAATTTTCAAATTATTCTTATGCGTTTTCAGAATGCACCAATGACCGGCGAACATTGTATTCACTCACTGAATTAAATTTCCTCATTCCATTATACATTCATTCATTCATTCTACCCTGGTATCAGCAGACTGTTGTGTATAGGCCTCCTTTTTTACTATAAAACTATCGTAGTTTAACAAATTCATTACGGATGTAAGCGGGTTAACTACGAATCTTATTTGTGTTGGAAGAACACCAACGTTTCATCTCTTAATACCCAGATAGATGTAAAATGAGCGAATTTGGTTTGTTACATTAAAACAATTTTTCTCCGTTATCTTAATCGAAATAACTTTGAAAAAAAAATAGAAAATAATCTATGGGATACAAGGCAGAACCCCTTTGGCTAGAAAATTAAAAAAAAAAATTCAAAATCAGAAATAATTGTGCAAAGTACCATCTGTTTTCTTAGTTTTTACAATTTTTCTCCTAAACTATCAACCACAAGATTTTTTTTATTTTCATCACCATATTAAATAGAAGAATATCCAGTACACATTTGGCTTATTTTTGCAAAAAAATGTTATAAATGGAAGAAAATCAGTAAAGACTTGATTTTTGAGCTAACGCCGCTATGCCCATCACGCTCCTTTAATTAAACGCGAAATCCTATGCCTATCCTATTCACAAACTAATGTCATAAACCTGCCTCTTAACGAGGGACTTCTTCAGGGTGAGTGAGTTTCTAGACGTGCGGGTTCCACATCCCTCCGAGCTCTATCTAGAACCGCACTCACTCACTGAAGAAGTCCCTCGTTTTGGGTTGAAACGTTGGTGTTCTTCCAACACAAATAAGGTTCGTAGTTAACCCGCTTACATCCGTAATGAACGCCTCCTTTGACAGCGTTTTCTATCCAGTGCTTTCAGCATCCACGTATACCTTTAACCCTGATGCATCAAATTCGCATCAGAGTCGGAAGGTCAGGCATAAAGAATCAGGTTAGGTATTAGGTATGAAGTTCTCGCATAAAAGTATCAGACCCAGCACCAGGGTCTCATAAAGTGCATACAGAATCAAATTAACTTTACAATAAATATTTCGAACGCGGAAGTTTGGATGTCTGTTGCTACTTCACGCCAAAACATGTTATCGTTTCTATTACTTACCAGTTCCATTTTGTTTGGGAAAAAATTCGGGTTCCGGTACTTTTTTACATTTCTGCTGTTTATTTTTCGTGTCAATAATTTGTTTAGGTAAAACATTCTTGCTCTTGAAGAAGTCGGGTGACTTACATTTCGTCGGTATTTTATTTGCTTTATTAATTAATTCTCTTCTCTTAAACTCAACGCTTCGAGTTATCTTAGATTGCGCTGATAAAGATGGCAGAAACGCGGGCTTGATAATTTTTTGGTCATCCCTTCGTGCTGACTGGAGCTTTTTTGGGAAACATTGTAAATCTTTGTGAGAATTTCCTTTCGGTATTTTTTTTGTCCCGAGCTCCCTAGATTTGGGGTGATTTCCTAACTTGTTTGCCTTGACTGGCTTTGTCTTTCTGTATGACTTCAATTCAAACTCAGAGTAAGTTGGTAGGCTTCGAGCTATAATGGAGCTTCCGACAGTAACTGTCTGCTCTCGCACTTTGGCAGGTTTCAAGGGCATTTGGTTACGTGTGGGCCTCTCAAAATTTTTGGATAGGGTTTGCACCAAGGTAGTCTTTGGTAAATATCGGGCTAACATAGCGACTCGAGGCTTAGGTTGGTTTTGTGCTACTTTAGGATAGCTGTCGTAGGGTCCCGGTAGATATTTTACAGAATCAGAATTGAGTGTCGGTATTTTTTTCAGATGATTATTTGTGTTACGCATCTTGTGAAGTTTTTGTTGAGCCATAATGCAGAATAAGTATGCTGCTTGCTTGTCCTGTCTTATTTTTCGTCTTTAAAGTTCGCTTCGTAATAAATAAGAATTATTTTTAATTTGATTTGACATATAAAGTTTATAAAATCTGTAAAAAACTAATATGAGCATCGCGTGGTGCCCCAATTTAGTAACTTTACGCGTAACGCTCTTTTTTGTTCCGGTCGTTTATACACAATATACATAGAATATAATAAATACAGCATTATTTAAGAACCTTCTTGTAACTGTCGAAATAGTTCAAAAATCTCTTCAGAGTTTTGCCCGCCTAAAAAACGGCTTAGTTAGAATAGCCTTGTTTCTGCTAGAAAACATCGATAAAAGAGGTAAGAGTCGAGAAACCATGTCTATTGGTTTATAAAATAAGTGCTTAAAGCTTCATTTTTATTTTGAATCCTAGCGATGCATCTGAAAATTTAAAATGTTAATGTAGTGAAGTGGTATTGAATACTATTATACGATTATTAAAGTTGCGCCAACGGGAAAAGTTTACGCGTTGCTACGAAGCGCATAGTATTGAATTGACGAAGTGCAACGCGTTGCATCTAAGTGCTATGATTTGCTACGAAGCTCTATGAGATACTACGAATTGCTACGCGTTACTTAAATAATTATACTGCGAACTGCTACGGGGTGCTACGAAGGGCTACGCGTTACTACAAGATGCTACGAGATACTACGAGGTGCTACAAAGGGCTACGCGTTACTACAAGATGCTACGAGATACTACGAGGTGCTACAAAGGGCTACGCGTTACTACAAGATGCTACGAGATACTACGAGGTGCTACAAAGGGCTACGCGTTACTACAAGATGCTACGAGATACTACGAGGTGCTACAAAGGGCTACGCGTTACTACAAGATGCTACGAAATACTACGAGGTGCTACAAAGCCCTACGCGTTGCTACGAAGAGCTTCGCTTGGACGTGGCCAACTGATGAAAATATTATAAAATACAAAACCTGAAATATATTTGGCACTCTATTATAACTATTAACTTTAGAAAAAGCACCTATTGAAAGTTATGATGTGTTGTTCAAAGAGAAATAAATACCTACGTTTTGGAATTTACCATTATTTTTTGGCGTTTGTGATGGTGACACTAATTCTGTCAGTTTTGCTGTCAGTTGACACTGAAAATATCATTGATATAAAGGAACGGAATTAGTTTTCTCAGGTTTTCTCATTGGACATTATCAGCTTTGGCAGGATTTGATCAAGAAGATGGATATGAAGAAGAATTTATGTCGAAACGTGATAGAGCGTCAGCCAATTTCTGAAAGAAACGGGCGACTCAATATTATCTACTCGAAGGAGCTTATTACTTATCGTTTTTACCAAGAAACATGTTTACAACTAGTTGCATACAAAACATTGTTGCTCAATCACGCCAGAACGGATGGATCTGGATGAAATATGGCACAAAGAGATTCAATCTTTTCTTTATTCAACAGTTTGCAGATAGCTTAATTGTTTCTATTGTAAATACTAGTTTTAATTTAAATTTGTTATTTGATTGTTATTTTCTATCTTTATTATGAAAGAAAATTAAATTAAAACTAGTATTTACAATAGAAACAATTGAGCTAACTGCAGACTGTTGCAAACAATCTACAGGTAGCACAAAGATAATGACGACAGATGTGTCGTGGTAGGCGAAGGTCTGCCTGCGACGCAGAAGGTTGCGGGTTCGATTCCCGCCTCGGGACAAATGAGTGTACGATCTGCAGACATTTGTTCAGGGTGTTCTGGTCGTTTTCTATATATAAAAATATATATCTAAGTATGTATTGTATAATATTATGTATATCTGTTATCTAGTACCCATAACACAAGCTCTGCTTAGCTTGGGGCTAGATAATGCTGTGTGAATTGTAAATTTTTTTTTTTAGTCTGGAATAGAATTTATCGTATTGATTATTTCATCCCGCAATTTCCACCAGAACGGGAATAAGCGCGAGGCGGTGCTTGTTTCTTATAAATTGTGTATGACTTCATCTGCCTTGTATCTTGTATCGCAAAGTAGATGTATTCCTGCCGTATCAAAAATGAAAAAAACTATTTTAAATATCAGTAATAATTATGCAATGTACATCAAGCACATGTTTAAATTGGGGCTATGCGACACAAAATCCTGTAGATTCTGTGAGGAGGCGGACGAAACGCCTCTCCATCTGCTAGGAGAGTGTGCTAGGAAAGCACCTGCTCGGCCCAGACGAGCTACGAGACTTCTCCCCGAAGGAAATCCTTCAGTTCCTAGCCGCTGCAAGGGTAAGTGGCGAACTCTGAACGCCGCAGCTTTAGGGGAGAACACATAAAGTGGCGATCACAATAGGCCCATCATGGCCGCAGTGACACGAAAGCCACCAAGAACAAATAAAAAAAAAATATGCAATGTACTATCTGTTTTCTAAGATTTAAATTTAAATTTCTTAGAAATTACCACGAGTACGAAGACCTACGCACTATAACACAAAAACCTTATTTTGTAAGCCTAAAGAAATACCGTTATGGTACAATCATCATCATCGTCATCAGCCTATATTTGTCCACTGCTGTACATAGGCCTCCCCTAATGAGCGCCATAGCGCCCTGTCTTCAGCTTGCCGCATCCGGCATCTGCCAGCAGTCTTTCGCAAATCGTCATCCCATCTCGAAGGGCGTCCTACACTACGTTTGCCGAGTCACGGTCTCCACTCAAGAACACGTTTACCCCAGCGGTCGTCGGTTCTTCTTGAGATATAGCCTGCCCACTGCCTTTCGCTTGCTAATCCTTTTGAGCTATGTCGATAAACTTAGTTCTCTGTCGGATGTATTCGTTACGAATCCTATCCTTCAGAGAAACTCCGAGCATAGCTCTCTCCATAGCTCGCTGGGCGACTTTAAACTGGTGGACCAGCCCTACCGTGAGTGTCCACGTCTCAGCTCCGTAGGTCATGACGGGTAGAACGCACTGATAGAAAACTTTCGTTTTTAAGCATTGGTGGTATGGATGACGAGAAGACCCGACCAATATGGTACAATGCCCCAACCTCAACAGCCTATATTGGTCCACGGCTGGACACATCAGCGCCCCCCGACAATCGCCCTATTGTTTTTTATCTAACCCATAGATTAATGCCTTTTAAAACTATTTTGTTCAATTTTCTCTACTAATACAATTTATGTCGATAACACTTACCGCAGACTTCTATCGCAATTTCATTTAAATTAAACTCTCTAAGTAAAAAGAAACCGTAAATGAATATTGAAATAAAGCAATAGAGCGGGACAGAGTAAAGCAGGTTTTCCCCTACCTATCGTATTTTTAGGGTTTCAAAGATCGGTTTTGAAACCCTTATGGTCTCGCTCTGTCCGTCCCCGCTCTTTCTTGAATATCTCAGTAACTACTGCAGCTATTAACTTGAAATTTGAAATAATGATACATTTCGTGCGCCATTACTGATTTTAAGAAAAAATATATAAATAAATGAAAAATGAAAATGAATATTTTCCGTACAAATTTTGATGTTGAAATTTCAAAAGAGACCTAGGAAGGCAAATGGGGTATCAAATGAAAGGTATCGTTTTGTACATTTCAAAACACTTTTTGAAATTTCTGTAAATTTCATACTTTTTGAAATATTTCAAAAAAAGTCGAAAAATTGACCATACCCCCCCCCTATCTCCGAAGATTGCACACCGATCCACGTACAATGTATTAGGCGTTTGTAGATATCGATAGTTTTTGAAAAATGGTCAAAAAGGGGGGGATTTTTTTTTCAAAAGGGGGGGTACCTACCTATGTGGGGTATCAAATGAAAGGTATCGTTTTGACCATTTCAAAACACTTTTTGAAATTTCTGTAAGCTTCATACTTTTTAAAATATTTTAGAAAATTGATTGTCCAAATAATTGGCAAATGTTTGAAACCCTCGGCGCGCGAGTTACACTCGCACTTGGCGAATCTTGTTTTAATTAGAATATTTAAGTTTGTTACCATAGATGTAGGGTTTAAAAATACACAATTTGCTTGATTTTTGCATTAGGCGCACTCTTAAATTAAAAGTACCTAAACAAACTGCTGTGCTGTGTGAATTGTCCAGCATTTATTATTATTATTTCACTTCATTTATTTTAAATCTCGTTAAAAAATACATTTTTTACTATAGAAAATTATTATTATTATTATTAAACACTTTCATGGCCCACATCGCTCTTCCACCTGCAGCTCCGTGGACGAAGATGGGTAGTGAATGCGTTAATATACAGGGTTATTGGTAAATTAGTAACACTACGTGAACTGCAGGTTCTGACCATCATCACAAACACGTTCATGAAGATGCTAGTCCACAATTCTTAAAGTAAATATTGGGTATAATAGTACCCACCTATTCAATAATCGTTCGTTAGATCGATTTAATTTGAAATTCAACTTAAGAACGACTCTGCTCTTACTTAAAAGTGGGTATGGAAGTGAAAAATCGGTCTTTAGTAACTCGTTGAGCTCCAGACAAAGGTTTTTTTCATTTTATATCAGAGCTAGTTAATACTTTTTTTGAAGAATTAAGATCCCCCACCTTAACAAATATGTTAATGGTGATGGGCAGAACGTGCAGTTCACGTAGTGTTACTAATTTACCAATAACCCTGTATAGCGTAATATGTATAATTTTTGAAATTTATATTATGGTAAAGTTGAGAACTTACTCTATCAATCATTATGTTTATGAAAACACGGTTCCATAAAATTTTGTCAATAGAAAAAAATCGCAGTGACCTCAAAAATGTTAGGTGTTGAGAATAAGCTGGTCATAGAACTAAGTTAGAAACATTTTAAAAGTTTCTGTTTTTTTTTTCAAATAAAGACATATTTATCTATCTATCTTGGCACTTATATACAGAATGTTAGGTGTAGGAGTACCTACCTAACTTTTATTAAGTAATAGAAAAATTTTAATAACATAAATAGTATTGTTGTCGTATTGAGAACCAAAGCTAGGAACGTCCTCGCTATGTAAGATTGGTCGCGAGCAGACGCGATCTTATAAATCTGAGACGTTGTTACACAGCTGATAAGCCTTTGTGAATACCAAATTTACTGTAAGTCGTCGTTGTGTCAAGGTTTGGGATGATCTCAAATGTAGCTTGCTTATATTTTAGGATTAATGTTTCAGTACGATTTTGAAGGATAACGACGACGTCTCAAACAGCTGAGACGGTCTCAAATAAGTAAGATCCCTTTGAGTATTCGGGCGTAAGAATCCTAGATTTCATTTTTGAACAGCAGTAGGAATCCAAAGACCATTGAAAAATTGTTTTTTTTTTCGAAAAACCAGCAAATCCATATTGTTCTAGAGAACAATTCCCCGCTCGCGTGTAAATTTAAAAACAAAAAAAAACATCAAATAGATCACATCTATTTCACACATAAATTTCTAAGCGGGCGAAGCCGCGGGGCACAGCTAGTACTAAAAAAGAAAACTTTTTCATCGAATAACAGATTGAATTAGGCCATTTCTTAATATCAAATATAAATACGTTTAAGAGGTAAAATTCAATATTATGAAACCATAAACATTCAACTTATCAAATAAAATAATCCAACACCAAACAAACAGATTTAAAAGTTTTCAGTTTTATTTATATTGGCTTCCATTGATCCTACTGACCTTTTCAATGTTTTTCAGTTTTTATTTACCTCTAAATACGATGTGGTTTTCCAGAAATAATTTTTGTTGCGTGACGATGGTAAGAGGCCCGACGCAACGGCATGACTCTAGTCCCATGGGAGTTGGGAAGGCCTATTGTATGGGACGCTACATGCGTCGACACACTCACGCCTTCCACCAGCTCTCACGGAAGTTCTAGGAAGATGTTCCTAGGACTTCCGTGAGGGCTGGTGCGGCGGCAGATTTGGCTGAAGATCTCAAGAGGCGCAAATATGCAGGTCTCGACAGAGACTACGCATTTGCTCCCCTTGGAGTCGAGACCCAGGTCCGAGGGGTACCGAGGCTCTCCAGATCTGAGTGTCCGGTTGACGCGACGCGTGACCCGAGAGCTGGTGAGTATCTGACGCAACGCAGCAATCAGCATTGCTATACGGGGTGGGGCAATGTAGTCTCGCAATGGCAATACTGGCAACAAAATATAGCAATGCTGCAATATTTTATTAGTTTCGCTTCCGACTTGTATTGATAAGAATCAATTGAGCTACCTGTACATTATTTGCAACAGTCTGCATTTAGAAAAATTGTTTCAATAATAAATACTAGTTTAAATTTCATTATATTCTTTGATTGTAATTTACTTTCTTTATTAAGACGCCATTGATAGAAATCTCTACCAGACAACGCTTGACTGTAAAAGTACCTGTTAATTTCTCGTCTTATCTAAGCTGCACTTTTTATAGTTCTGTTTGCTTCAAAGTTTTACCTTTAACATTTGGTTTAGACGACTCTGTTGTTTTAGTATAGGTTTTGCTCACGGCTTTGTGTGTTATTTTCTGGTGTACAATAAAGAATTTTTGTATTGTATTTTATTGTATGATCCATCATGGATCTAGTCAGTAGATCTAACGGGATTCATCCCAATCTTCTTGTCCCTGGCGAACCAGCTGACAAAAAACAGAAAGCAATTCTAAGACCAAATTGGTGGACTACCTTCTTTGCAGTTGCGTTAATTATTCACAGAGAGTTTTTGTTTCAAAAATTTAAAGAGCCAGACTAAGTCGTTTTGATAATTTTTGTGCTAATTGTTCAAAAAACGGTTCTTATAATTTTATTCCCCTAGTATTAGTAGCGAAAAACTAATGAAACGTCAAGTGCGAGTTAACGTAAAGTACCTGCATGTGTCTGTAAGAATCACCAGCTTGGATCTCACGATACAGGCTCCGCCTAGTGTGAGATCTATAAGTAAAAACATTGTCTCCAAACCCTCAGCAATAACCTCTATCAGTTTAACAGGCCATTGTATCACATTATAATGAAACTTCTACCTACCCATTAAGTTAAATACCTACTGTACCTAATGTGTTTTTTTGCTGCATTAATTTTTTTTTTTTTTTAGCTTTACTTAAGCTCAAGGATTCCGTACAAACTTGTACTCGTAATCAAAGAAATCGACCCAGACGCACAGTTCACAAAAAAATCTGATTTCGTCACAATTACATAAACAATATTATAAATAAAACGCAAGCTAGCACAAGTAAAGGGAAAAATCCGTAAATCGGAAATTCAAAGACTTTTTATCTCGCTAGTCAAGAAAATCTATAAGGCACTACATTCAGTTGATCTAGAATTATACTATTTGGCAGTAACAAAAACACACACAACAAACTTAATTTTACAGAACCCTCGGTGCACGGGTCTGACTCGCACTTGACGTTTTATTTGAAGTAGTTTGACAAAAGAAGCCTGCAAGAATATACATACATACAAACTAAAATATCGATGTTGTTCGTGTGAGTTATTTAACGAAGTAAACCATGATAAAATGGATGACACCTATCGACACCAATAAACTGGTAACCATGTGGAAAATTATATTCGAAAAACTTAGAATTACTGCCTTACATTTGTCTTAAGGTCTCTCGATACATACCAGCGGTCCGTCCAGGCTCCGTTCGACATTTATTTTTTAAACATTTTGAGTAGAGTAAATATAATAAAATCGGCGTTTATTTTTTCTATTGGTATTTTGTTTAGATTTCTCAAGCTCAACCTCAACAGGCTTTATTGGTCCACTGCTGGACGCAGGCCTCCCTCTGATGTTTTATCTAATGGGGGTGCTGAATACTGAAGACAGAGCGCTATGGCGCTTATTAGGGGAGGCCTATGTCCAGCCGTGGACTAACAGACTAGGCTGATGATGAAGATGAATTAAATCATTTCGTATTTGAGACTGTTTCAATACCTGCAGATTACTTTGAATTATTTAAACCGTCCATTCAAAAGATATTACGAATTTTAAAATTTTAATGTAAAAAAATGCTGTGTGGTACTGGCTTAGGACTTGCACCACCCCAACTCTTCCCGTGGGTGTCGTAAGAGGCGACTAACGGATATAGACCGGGGGTCGGGCAGCAGCGCCTCCTGCACAATATATCTACCACCAAACTGCGCTCCCCAACCCGCCCCTCATGAAATAAATAAATTAGAGGGCGGCCTGCAGTAGACCTAGGCTGTTGAGGTCAAGGATTTTACAGCATTTTTTGTTCTATTATCATTATTTTCACATTTTGACATGCGGTGAATTCACCGCGGACATTTCCAGGCAAATTTTTGATCATTGAAGTTGGGTTACATCATTATTGATTCCTATTTTTTTCTAGTAGGTAATAAATATGGCCTATGTAACTCAGGGATAATAAAGCTTTCTATTTATGCAGAAGAATTTGAGAAATCTGTCTAGTAGTTTTCGAGTTTATTCATTACAAACATACAAATCTTTCCTATTTACAATATTAGTGTAGATTTTTCCACTTCAAGACCATAATAAATTCTTTGTGCACCAACCTTAGTTACTAAGAGCTTTTATAACTAGATATTTACCATGATTTGTGATGTTTTGTTATGAGTGCTTTTAGTTGCTAACAAAAGTTCCTAAAGTTTCTTAACGCATTCGCTGTCCTGCCTTGGCAACATTTTTGTAGGCATTTTCCGCGACAGTGAAAGAAATGAGACTGAGATGGGGTTTTAAAGTTTTCAGTTAAATATTTCTTCACCCCCTAAGGGGACAGATCAGGGTGACAAATGGGAATAAACCAAATTAACGACTAAAACTATTATTAACTTTCAGAAGATAGGTTTATTTATATCAACAAAGACATAAAGAGAACAAAACGAAAAATTACAAACTCCCGAAATGTACGACCAACTAGTATTGTTTTTTTTTTTAACCCCAAGCTTTTCAGAGCTTGTGTTATGGGTACTAGATAACTGAAATACATAATAAATCGCATCGATTCGCAACGAATATATCCGACAGAGAACCAAGGTTATCGACATAGCTCAAAGGATTAGCAAGCTGAAGTGGCAGTGGGCTGGCCATGTCTCGAGAAGAACCGACAACCGCTGGGGTAAACGTGTTCTTGAGTAGAGACTGCGACTCGGCAAACGTAGTGTAGGACGCCCTCCGACCAGGTGGGATGACGATTTGCGAAAGACTGCTGGCAGATGCTGGATGCGGAAAGCTGAAGACAGGGCGATATGGCACTCATTTTGAGGAGGCCTATGTCTAGCAGTGGACTAATGAAGGCTGATGATGATGATATAGGTACATAAAATAATACATAGATAGATATTTTTATCATATATAGAAAACAACCAGAACACCCTAAACAAATGTCTGCAGACCGTACACACATTTGTTCCGAGGAGGGAATCGAACCCGCAACCTCCGTCGCAGGCAGACTTTCGCCCACCGCGCCACTGGTCGTCAATAGAATTACAGTATTTGGAATAAAAATGTTTCAAGAGGAACACTCGTTTAATTGGGTCACTAATCATAGTATTACTAATTAGTACCTCCGAAAAAATCCGTGTCATAGCTTCCAATTTTGATAGGTTTTGACACGGATTATCAAGGTGTACATTATTCGGCCGTACAATAAATTGTCGTGCATTATAGTGACCCGTTTAGTTATGGCGCTGCGCAATCGTGTTGCCGACACGGCACACCAGGGAACCGTGGTTGCTGTGTCCTGCAGCGGTGATCAAACACAGTTACCCCTCGCTACTTCTGGCCACTGGTACAATTCCCAGCTCAGTACAATTTTTTTTTATTGTTCAAACAAATTCAATAGCCCTTAGGTATGTCTTAACAGTTTAGACCTTACTAATCTAACTTACGGCCAATAAGAGATTTACATTTTATAAAATAAACATACAAAATACCGACAGTCTACCACAAACAAAATACAACTTACTGAAGACACAATTATTTAAATAATAAAATAAGATACTTAATTTAAGGCCCATACCGGACCCAAAATGGCGCCGCCACCTAATTTATGTTATTATTCCGTTTGACAAAGGAATTTTCAAAAATCCTTCTTCCAGTTTGTGATACCTATCATAAGCTTTTTTTTAATGCCTCTGTAATAGTTTTATTCTATTTAGTTTAGGAAGAGATACGAAGTTGCCCTTGGTGGCCACCAACATCTATTTTCGTATCTCTTCCTAAACTAAATAGAAAAACTATTACAGAGGCATTAAAAAAAAGCTTATGATAGGTATCACAAACTGGAAGAAGGATTTTTGAAAATTCCTTTGTCAAACGGAATAATAACATAAAGTAGGTGGTGGCGCTAGTTTAGGTGGTGTATGCGCCTTAACCTAAAGCAATAAATTTATATATACATGAACCTGCCTAGTGCTAGTATTATTTTAACAATCAAACCTCAGCGTGACTCAGTTTACGCCTGACTGAATCAGGCGTAAACTGAGTCACGCTGAGGTTTCGCGTTTTTCTTGCTCTACAGAGCAAGATAAATTTATGTTTTTTATTTATGTTGTACTAATTATTAGTTGAGAATGTTCGTTCCTACTTTTTTAGTGAACGTAGTGAAGTTTATAATGATTTACAAACTGTAACTGCTTTTAATGAGGATTAGAAGCTACTTTTTTCCTTTTAGGGTTCCGCACTCAACTAGTGCAACCGGGATTGAAGGGAAATACCACGTCGCACGCAATACGATGGGAATTACACACACACTATATATAGGTAGCCAGTTTGTCATCATCATCAGCCTATAATAGTCCGCAGCTGGACATAAGCCTCCCATAATGATCGCTATTGCGCCATGCCTGCAGCTTGCCACATCCAGCATCCGCCAGCAGTCTTTCGCAAATCGTCATCCCACCCGGTCGGAGGGTGTCCTACACTACGTTTGCCGTGTCGCGGTCTACACTCAAGAACACATTAACCCCAACGGTTGTCGGTTCCGATGTAAAACCGGAAATTTGTGCTTTATTACAAAAAAATAAAAACATTATTCTCGCCTAGGACGGAAAACCTATAGGGTACTTCCCATTGACCTAGAGTCACAAAATTTGGCAAGAAGCAAGGTCTTATAGCACAAATAAAGGAAAAATCCGTAAACCGTAAATTTGAAGGTAAAATTAAAGATTTTTTTTATATCTCGCTAAAGACCAAAATCTTATAAGGCACTATTTCTCGTTGATTTAGTACCATGCTATTTGGCAAGAAACAAGAACACAGACAACAAACTTAATTTTACGGAACCCTCTTCGGTACGGGAGTCCGACTCGCACTTGACGTATTATTTGTATAAACTCAGACTAAGGCCTCTGTTCGTCAACCATTGCAACGCCCTAAAAGGGTACTTATTGGTGTATTTTCTCTAGTTAATAAGTTCTGACAATTCTTATGGACCATATTATGGTGTAATAAATAAATGATAAAATGATCTTTATGGATGTATTGTATGAATGACTATTGAAGCTTGTTTACGACACGATTTTTTCACGCACGGCACTGCGACTGCGCCGCCGTATGATTTATTTATTTATTTATTTATAATGCAATACCAACAATACACATAATAAAACATTACCATAACAATCTTTTTTTTTTGTATAGAATGTGTGCTTCTAACAGGCATGCACAACATTTGCTAAAGGTGGGATATGTATGGATAGGTATGATGAATGAATTTATGAATTTTATTATATTTGTTATTTGCGTATAAATACTTAATAATTAATTTGGTAAGATTTATTTAACAGCAAAAAATAATTATAACTAATATTTACACTTACATCTATTTTCTAAAAATCTAAGCCGTCACCAGAAGGCAGAGTGCCCAGAATGCTGGCAGCATTGCCACGTTGAATGGCAATGCTAATTCGTTGACCGAAATAAAAACCAGCATTCCTATCACCTGTGGACTCTATTAGTAGTTTTTTTTAATTAATTTATTTAAAAATTGTGAAAAGGATAGGCATAGGATTTCGCGTTCATAGGAGCGGGACAGAGTAAAGCGATGTCAGTGAAAAAATATGAGAAAATATGTATTTGTATTTGTATGGAAGAGCAGGACATCTTAGCACAAGTATATTTACATACTTAAGAGTGCGCCTAATGCAAAAATCAAGCAAATTGTGTATTTTTAAACCCTTACATCTATGGTAACGAACTTAAATATTCTAATTAAAAAAATACGATAGGTAGGGGAAAAACCCATAGAAGTCGAGTAATCGAATAGAATTTTGAAAAATAAACTGGTTTCTTTACAAAAAATTAAAAATTATAAAAAACTGTTTTAATTGAAATGCTCTAAAGTATCAGCGACAACACCATATTATTTTTTACGAATTACATAGCTAGACTACTGTTTTATTTAAGTTATCGTGTAGTATTTCTATTTAATGCTTAAATTTTGAATCATTAATAGAAAAGAAGCAAAAACTTGATTTTTGCACTGACATTGCTTTACTCTGTCCCGCTCCTATGAACGCGAAATCCAATGCCTATCCTTTTCACAATTTTTTGCATTAGGCCCGCTCTTAAAAGGATGTCCTAACAGTTGTTTATCATGTCGAGTACCATATTTTAAAAATAAACTAAAAAAAATAAACAATTTTCAATGACTTCACCTCCGCGAGCCGTATCCACGCCGGACCGGCGGCGGCGGCACCACTCCAATTCAATTTAATAACGTTTATTTCTTTAAGCTTACAAAATAAGCACTTGACAAGTCAAATTTATACTAAAAACAGTTTTAAAAATAGTAATTTTTATCAAATAAGAAATAAGGAATCTTGATCTTACAAAACTACTAATAGAGTCCACAGGTGATCGGAATGCTGGTTTTTATTTCGGGCAACGAATTAGCATTGCCATTCAACGTGGCAATGCTGCCAGCATTCTGGGCACTCTGCCTTCTGGTGACGGCTTAGATTTTTAGAAAATAAATGTTAGTGTAAATATTAGTTGTAATTATTTATTATAATAATATTCAGAAAGAAAATAACAATCAAATAACAAATTTAAATTAAAACTAGTATTTACAATCTGCAAACTGTTGCAAACAATCTACAGGTAGCTCAACTGATCCATATCAATACCAGTTGGAAACGTGCCTAAGACACTGGCTGCATTGCCCCGCTGTATAGCAATGCTGATGCGCTGTGCCAGATACTCACCAGCTCTCGGGTCACGCGTCGCTTCGACCAGACGCTCAGATAATTTTTTGAAAACCCGAATATTATAATTATATATATATAATTATATACTATTGTCGGTGCGGAACTGGGCGACATCTATTGATGTAATCATCTTAATAATAATAATACTGGACAGTCCAGCATCATCTAGCCCCAAGCTAAGCAGAGCTTGTTGCTTTTATCATACATAGAAAACGACCAGAACACCCTGAACAAATGTCTGGAGATCGTACACACATTTGTCCCGAGGTGGGAATCGAACCCACAACCTCCTGCGTTGCAGAAAAAATATAAATAAAAGCAGTGGTCGAGGAGCTTGGAAAATCGCTTAGAGGCTTGGTCGAAGGCCAGTACCAGTTATAGTATAGTATAAACAGTTGCAAGAGAGAAATTTAAGTAGCCTTCACATAACGTAAATATAGTAAATAAATGGGCTATATGCCTAAAAGGTTTCAGCGATCGTCGTCGGTAGGTAAATGCATTTAATTAGTGTATAAACGCCTTATTATATTATAGTGTTTGGCTAGTGCAGATCAGCGGGAGGGCGGCTAGAAGTGCGGTGGAGAGGAATCGAGACTAAAAACTTTGTGTTTTTAAAAGTCGTGAAAAAACTGGATGAAAGGTTTATGCAATAGGAAAATGGTTCTTGTGGTATGCAATTGATATATTTCTTAGAAATTAAATAACGTGTCGTTTTTTTTTAGATATCAGTTATTACTGTAAGAACCTTTATTATTAAATACAAACATTATATGTATATAATGTTTGTAAGAATTTCGTTCTTTTTTATGAAAGCATTTCAGTACATTAATTAATAGGAGCGTTTTTCGTAAAGTGAACGTGTAGATTTTTTATCATTAATAAATGTGTGCTAACGGGTTAACTACGAACCTAGTTTGCGTTGAAAGAATACCAACGTTTCATCCAATGCGATGCAATGCAGCCAGCGTTTTGGGCACGCCGACTGGTATTAATATGGATCAGTTGAGCTACCTGTAGATTGAAACAGTCTGCAGTTAGCTCAATTGTTTCAATTGTAAATACTAGTTCTAAATTGTTGATATATTACACAATACAATACAATACAAAACTCTTTATAGTACACAACAAAATAAGCAAGAAACAGACATTAAACATAAAAGTACAATAGGCGGCCTTATCGCTTAGACGCGATTTCTTCCTGAAACCTTTGTTGATATTAGTTGTTTGTTTTCTTAATTTGTTAAATAAATGCTTAAAACATGATTATCTTTTCGGTAAAATGCTACCGATTTCTTCAAAGACGGTTTTGATTACAGATAATAATGTACACAGATAATACCTAATTTTCCAAGTACTCTTCTAAGGAAGGTTTTGATTACAGACAATATATAATGTACACAGATAATACCTAGTTTTTGAAGTAGGTACTAGGCATCTATAAAATGAAAGCATAATTACAAAGACTTGAGGAAATCGTTGCCTGGTTCAGTTTTTGTCTATAGTTGAGTTAAAGTAGAACTTTGAAATAATTTATTTAATGAAGTCTCCATGCCTTCCGCCCCAGCCCGCCCTACAGTCCGTATAAAAGTAGCGGCTCCTCGGGGACCGCATCATTCCACAGCAGAGCAGCGGTGAGTACTTTCATTTTATTGTATTGATAAATACACTTTAATAGATGATACTTTGAAGTATTTGATAGGAATACTTTGGGGGAAGATGAGAAATATTCGCTTTTCAGCGGCGCTAGGGTTTGTACTAGAGCCATGTTTAGAGAAAATTGACAATTATAGTGTTAAGGTCCTATATCCAAAGAACTTCTGAACTCCTGGTACTTTTGGACGATCTGGGAATAAATAAACTGCTTTGTAATGTAATTTGCATATTAGTGTTAATTTCCAATTCAAAGAACTTCTGCTCTCTTGGTAATTTGGGACGATCTGGGAATCAAAACTTCCCAGATCGTCCAAAAGATCGTCCGAAAGTACCAAGAGATCAGAAGTTACATATTATGTAATACGGATTCATCAAGCAAATGCTTCTTACATGAAAAATGTGCGGTCGACAGTAATTTTGACAACCTTTGAAAAGTGGGACAAATCAGGAACGATTTCAGTATAAAATTTGAGTTTCTCGACTCGTCCCAATGGATTGGGACCAAAGTGGGACGAGTCAGGAATAACTCAAATATTTTAAGTCGCAAAATAGCATATACGTGATCACAAAAACATTTTATTGGTTGATGGGAAACATTTTATCGTTTTTTGTAGATGCCATGTACACTCTACTTGAAAAAGCCATTCAAGCAAAATGTAAGGAAATTATTCCCATATATTAAGAATAAAAAATTTAAAAAAAAAACATCCAGAAACTTCTTAAAATCGTAATTCGTTAACAACAATTCTATTAATTTCGGACATACAATATTTTTACTATTCAACAGTAGAAATTGTGCAGCTTGAAATCTTTACAGCGAATTAACAATAAAAATCTAAAAATATTATTATCTAATATTAATAGATAATCAGCTTCAATCATAAAATCATTCACTTTTGAGCTTACGCTGCTCCTTTAAGGCGCATACCCCACCCAAACTAGCGCCGCCACCTACTTTATGTTATTATTCCGTTTAACCAAGGAATTTTCAAAAATCCATCCTCCATTTTGTGATACCTATCATAAGAAAATAGATTTTGGTGGCCACCAAGGGCAACTTCGTATCTCTGCCTAAACTAAATAAAATAAAACTATTACAGAGGCACTAAAAAAAAGCTTATGGTAGGTATCACAAACTGGAAGATGGATTTTTGAAAATTCCTTTCTTAAACGGAATAATAACATAAAGTAGGTGGCGACGCTAGTTTGGTCGGGGTATGCGGCTTAAGGCGAAGTACGTTCGTATTTTCGAGACAAGGACGAGCGAACACCGCGCAGTGAAAGCGAGAAAGGGACGCAAGAGCCGGCCCGCGCGCAATTTCCCTGCTTTTTATTTATAAATTTGTTATTGCTCTAAAATAACAATCTTTCGCAAAAAACTAAAACCATAATCCTGTAAAGTTTTTAGTTAAGTATTTTTTAGACGATATTTCGTGCAAATATGTTAAGAAACTAGCAAATGAAACTGGTTTTCCGTAGTAAAAATGCAAAAGTTAGAGGAAACTTTGCGATTTTTTTCTATCGAGTCAAGTTGAGTCAATCGTGTTTCGGCTCCCATAACTTACTAACAAAAATCCTAAACTTTCGATGCTCATCAAAAAAGATTTTGAAAAATTGTGTTTTCTTGCCTTAAAACTGATTTTCCGTCTAGGCAAAACCTGAGTTTTGGGACCTACTTCACCTTAAACGCGAAATCCTATGTCTATTCTATGAACAAAATAGCGTCATTGCAATCGCCAACCTCAAAACGGTGTGGATAAACAGATCTATCTATTTTTTATTCACACTTTATTATTCTTGGTTATTTTTTACCGCGGAGCCCCTGTACAAAACATCAAAACTATATTTCTATTTTATTAACTCATAGGATTCTTCTAACATTGAATCCGATCTTTAGATTGCTCAGCAAACAATTGATAAGTTTTAATATCTTAATGCCTTGCTGAAGTAAAACACAAGTGATCCGCCCCTATTCTTGTATCTTCGATAACTGATTTCGACTACACCGTAGTATAATTATTTTCTGGGCTGAACCTTTTAATCCAAGTAATATTATAAATGACATTTCTGTGTTAATAACCATGATGGTACGGTTGTCTGGTAGAGATTGTTCTTGAGCGATAAGACCGCCAATTGTTACATATTTGTTTTTTACTTCTTTTATTTTAGTTTGTTTTGTAAATTTATGTGTGCAATAAAGCATTTTCTATCTATCTATGGTATAAAAAGTTTTATTACCTACCTATTTTAATAATTCTCCTTCACATATAATGTATGTACCGACATACATATATTTGGTCTAAAACTTTTAAAAATCAAAATCAAAAATCGAATCATGGTAAATATCAGGTTTTAAATGACTTTAATATTTGGTCTAACGTGTTGTGTTTTGAATATTACCATCGGGAACTTTTTATTTTATTTGATCAGATGCAATCACAAACTGATCATATGATCAGATGGAAATAAACCGTGTAAACATTTTTTAAAAACCTATTATTTACAAAGAGGTCAAAATAGCATCGACTTTTAACGTCTATTTCATTAAAACAGAGTTTCAGCTCAGCAGCTTTTCGATATTCTCTTATTGAAGTTACCCCAGAATAGGGGCCAGATTTAGTGATTTATATAAAAGCTCGCCCATCGCGAGATTTACCTCAGTCGAAGGTTTGATCTACAGGTGAGTTGTATCTCTAAAAAGTACTCGTGAAGTTAAAATTTCACCGTCATTTAACGTTTAGGATTTTTTTATCTGTCGTAAAGAGAATAAATCGCGTTTATTTCAGCAACATGGCGGATTAAAACACAATTTTCATTTAAAAAATAGAAATTCTTTTATTTCTTAACTTTCGTAGGTCCTAAATCTTAGTATCTTACTGGCTTTTTAAGTTTACCTGAAAAGTTTGTGTTAAACTCTGTGTCATTTTTATAGACTGCTGAAGTTCAAAATAATCTTTATAAACCACATTATTACTGAAACCACATATAACTAAAAAAACCTAACATCCTTCATAAAATACTTCGTATTGAAGTTCGGTTAAACTCCGAAGAAAGCGATTTTTTTATCATCAACCTACTTATCAAAAATCATTTATCAAAAATTTATCAAAAAACTTAAACCTTTTTTTTTATTATAAACAATGCATTTCACATTAAAATTAAAATCGTGTCGAAAACTGAGTTGACCGGATATGAGGTAAGCTGGAAGCTTCTAAACTTACTTTTAAAAATTCAATTTCCGGCCTTATTTTTGGAGCGACGAAAGAGTTTTGCTGTGACTTCTTTGTACTTGGTAAAGGATTTTTTTCATAGGTTTAGAATGTAGTGAAAAAATTCTGTCTATGGTTTTTTTCATCAATGGT
This sequence comes from Eupithecia vulgata, assembly GCA_946478455.1. Lineage (NCBI taxonomy): Eukaryota > Metazoa > Arthropoda > Insecta > Lepidoptera > Geometridae > Eupithecia > Eupithecia vulgata. The sequence goes on along the minus strand of OX297887.1, from coordinate 5,087,965 downwards.
TACGGACATCTCGTATCAAAAACGAGACCAATTTATTCAGTAGTTTTGAACTGAAGAAGTAACATACGTCTTTCGACAATCTCTGGTAGCGCAGTGGGCGAAGGTCCGCCTGCGACACAAGAGGTTGTTGGTTCGATTCCCGCCTTGGGGCAAACATTTGTATGATCTGCAGGTATTTGTTCCGGGTGTTCTGAACGTTTTCTTTATATAATAAAAAATAAATATCTATGTAATGTATTGTATTATGTTTATCAGTTATCTAGTAGTACCCATAACACAAGCTCTGCTTAGCTTGGGGCTAGATAATGCTGATTGAATTGTCTAGCATTTTTTTTTATTATTTATTTCCATCTAAACTTTCGGATCACATCCCACTAATATTATAAATGCGAAAGTTCGGATCTTCTCTTCACGCAAAAACTACCGAACGGATCAGGCTAAAATTACATTTCACATTACAAATTACGCATACAGGTAGTTCTAAAATACGGTTATACAGTGTGGACTAAACAGTGACATCATAAAACGAAATTGTATAAAAATACCCCATGTATGTATGTTCCCTGATTTTTCGTAGTTTTCGAGTTATGATTTTTGCCTCTTAGTTTTAGTTTCACCAGAAGACTTAAAGATAATATTTCAGGCGTTACTTTGCGGAAATCCATTTCAAAATATAGAGATGAAAATATTTAGTAACAATTCCACGCAAAACCTTCTCCGATAAGGTCTACTAAAATGTGGTCCGCGTTGAAGAAAAAAAAACACACCAACTACAAAATGAAACTAACCGCTTTGATAGATTTCTTTTCAAGTTTTTATCGTAAGTTTATAAAGTTGGGGGTGGCCATTTTGAAAATCTTCTTTAGCAAGATGATTAGTTTCATAGTTCAATTTGATCCATCTCCTATTCCAATTAGCGAAAAGAATGGTATTAAAAGCAATAATAAGTTGCTTGGATCAAAATATTAATTTTGGTAATTTTTAGCTTATTACTATTAACACGATCACTGCTAGTGTCGTCGGTGCGACCCGCAGGGGCGCGCCGTCGCGAGATACATAGATCCGCATAACGCACTCTGTGTTTTCAGCCATGAAAGTGTAGCAATTTTTATTGATGTTACGAAAGCTTAGATTCTCTCAAAGTTTTTAAAATCTCCTTTAACTTTGAACTACATAATATTATTTTTGTTGAAAATTCAACTTTATGACGATCTAACGTAAATACGATCCTCCAATCAAAAATTTTGACAAAGAAAAATTTGACAACAAAAAAATCCAGAAAACTCAACAAAAAAAAACTGACTATGGGTGGTTTTGGCCCTCGTGAAAAACAATACTTCTCACTTCGAGTGTGAGAAAATAGAACAATCAAAACATACCTACCTCCAGTAAATATTCCACACAGATATCACGAATTTGTTGTTAGTCTTAAAATATCATTATTTCATTTGATTTCGACCGCAACATCACATTGATTATATCAATTTTCACTTGATGGCATTTTCAATTAAATAAGCAAAGTTCATCTTCAGTTAACTTTGTAGTAAACAAATATTCCAGAGTTTTCGCACTGACTGATACCAAATTTTGTGTCTTTTCTTTTGTGTCTTTATAATGAATTTACCTATTTGCGGAAACTTGTAATTAGCCTTCAAAAAACATGCATTGGTCTATCCAGGCATGTTCTATAGTTTTTAATTCTATTTATCAAACCTAGCTGTAAGTTTTCCTAAAATCTTGTAAATAAATAAATAAATAACGCGCAACGTAAAGTTACTACCTACTTAGGCAGGCATTCTAGCATGGAGGAAAAATCACCATGCAAAGCATCCAAAAATGACCAAAAAGGTGGTTTCTGTTCCATTTTCAAAAATAAATTCATTTGAAATTTTTAAATTCAATATTACTTATTATGTAAGTAAAATTAAGACGAACAAATTTTGCAGTGCCCTTCCAGGGTGTATGTACTGTACATAGATATAAACACCTAGACCTAAGTATGTATGTACATGCAAGCATTAATAAATAAAAAAAAATACTATAAACAAATAAACTCTTTATTTCGGATATCTCGGATCCATATTGGGTTAGTAAGCACACAAATATAAACAATAAAAACGAAAGAAAGAGTGTTAGTAGACATCCATAACTTAAATACTAAATACCTAATAAATGAAATGAAATGTATGTTCTTTGTAAATGGAATACCAAAAAGTTGAGTCATTACGCAATAGGAATGTCTTGAACTGGCTAATGATTTCAAACAAAAATTAAAAAGAAAAACTACTTTTACGCCCGCTATGATACGCTATATAAACAATTTTTGAGCAAGAGAACTGAAAAAATACAAACAACTGATTATAAAATTTATAAAACTATTATAAAATATAGATTTTTTTTTTTTTTTTTGTATGGGCGCCCCTTAAATATTTATTTTATTCTGTTTATTTAACAGCAAAAAATAATTACAACTAATATTTACACTTACATCTATTTACTAAAAATCTAAGCCGTCACCAGAAGGCAGAGTGCCCAGAATGCTGGCAGCATTGCCACGTTGAATGGCAATGCTAATTCGTTGACCGAAATAAAAACCAGCATTCCGATCACCTGTGGACTCTATTAGTAGTTTTGTAAGATCTTTATAGATAACGTGTGCCCCAGGACCCCAAGGACCTAGGGTTTCCACCCCAAACGGCTCAAATAGGTAACCTCTGTCAAGACTAGCGTATTTTCGCCGTTTGAGGAACTCCGCTGATGTTGCTGCGGAGCCTGCCCTTACTGATGTCCCTGCAAGATGAGAAGGTGCTAGGGTATCTACACACGTAGCATCCCAAACTAAAGGCTGACCCATCTTCCAAGGAATCAGAGTCATACCGTCAGGCCTTTTACCATCATCTCGCATTAGGCCACGTGGTTCGAGAGTAGCTGGCACACTGACGCTGGTAAAAGCCCGACGAATGATGTCATTAATTGAACCATGGCGGGACACACGTCCTGCACTAGAGACACATGCCAGTGCATGGTGACCGAACTTATCAACGGTTTCACCGCACTGGCAACGGTGTGGCACTAGGCAAGGAGAACCTAAACGCAAAGAGGTAGCCACCCGAAATGAGTTATTGTCTAAAAGGGTACCTAAATTTTTGGAAGGCAAAACATATAACCAAAGTCCTGATTCCCACTCGGAAACAGCGAGTAGACGAGCGCGTTCTGATGAGCTGGTAGACGTATTAATAAGATTTTTCCGTACCAACTCACATAGCGGCTCATCCCACAGTCTCTGAGAAGAGAGGACTTTGGGCAGATTAGTTTCAGGACAGGCTATTTTCCAAGACGCTAATGCTTGCTCGAAACCTGTTATTTGACAATTTTGTGAACATTTGGCCAAAATTTTATATATAAGATCCTTTGTACCGTGAATTGAAGACATAAAAGCAGGGAGTGAAACACTAGAAATTTCGCGGACACCTAGACCCCCCAATCTAATAGGAAGAGTGGCCTGGTGCCACGCTCTATCATCTAAAGGTATATTAAAAATTTTGATTAATGTGTCGCGCATGATGCTGTCCAACTGCTGTGTAAGTTGAGGATATTTCCAGAGTTGGGAGCATCGTAAATAGTAAGTGAATTTGGGAACAAAAAGACAGAAACGTAAAATAACAAAAGCCACGTGAACATTGTTTTTTTGCAATTTGTCTGAAAATATAGATTATAAAACGTCCTACTCTTTGGTTTTTCGTTTATTCGGTTAAAAAGAACAAACTAAACTTACATTTTTCAATTATGCGTCATTGTATTGTATGACAATTTCTTAAAAACACAATCGCTGTATCAAAACATCCTACGTATGAAAATGTGCACACATGTTAAAATAATACCCGTCGTAAAAGAATTCATTATGTAGCTAGAAATTTAAAGAAAACAGATATCAGAGTGGTGTATGTTCCCTGGGTATCTTGAGAGATAATAAGAGTGCGCCTAATGCAAAAATCAAGCAAATTGTGTATTTTTAAAACCCTTACATCTATGGTAACGAACTTAAATATTCTAATTAAAAAAATACGATAGGTAGGGGAAAAACCCATAGAAGTCGAGTAATCAAATAGAATTTTGAAAAATAAACTGGTTTCTTTACAAAAAAGTATAAAAAAATCGCTTTAAAAAAACAGTTTTAATTGAAATGCTCTAAAGTATCATCGACAACACCATATTATTTTTTACGAATTACATAGCCAGACTACTGTAATAGTGTAGTTATTCTATTTAATGTTTAAATTTTGAATCATTAATAGAAAAGAAGCAAAAACTTGATTTTTGCACTGACATTGCTTTACTCTGTCCCGCCCGCTCCTATGAACGCGAAATCCTATGCCTATCCTTTTCACAATTTTTTGCATTAGGCCCCGCTCTTAAAGGGCTCTGGCGAACCTCGAACCTCTAAGCCCACTTTCTGATTTAGGTACAATTACAAGCGTACCTACTTTCCGATTTATTAAGGAACTAGATAAGTCCTCGATTTTAACGGAATATTGCGTATATAATCTATTGATCCTTTGAAATAAAACTTATGAAAATCAATGAAAGAATAATGTACGTAAAAAACACGAATAAGAAAAAAGGCCCGGATTTACAAAACTAAATTCCATAGATATAAAGTTAACACCCGGGTCAATAGGGTACCCCATTTCAGCTGTTTTATTGTTATAAAAAAACACATGTCTGTAGTACTTTTAACGCCTAAAGCTTTACCATTTAAGTAACCTCCTCAACTGCCTATAATGGTCCAGCAGTGGACCATTATATGACCATGACACAGGCCTCCCCTTGATAATCGCCTTCATCATCAGCTTATATTAGTCCCATGTTGGACATAGGCCTCCCAAATGAGCGCCATAGCGCCCTGTCTTCAGCTTGTCGCATCCAGCATCTGCCAGCAGTCTTTCGCAGATCGTCATCCCACCTGGTCGGCGTCCTACACTACGTTTTCCGAGTCGCGGTCTCCACTCAAGAACACGTTTACCCCAGCGGTTGTCGGTTCTTCTCGAGATATGGCCAGCCCACTGCCACTTCAGTTTGCTAATCCTTTGAGCTATGTAATAATCGCCTTATTGGTTTCTATCTCACGTGGGTAATGACAAAAATCCTCATGCAGCGTATGCAGGTTGAGACTCGCAGTTCAGTGCTAGATCTATTCTGCAAGAGGCGCTGCTGCCCGCCCCCCGGTGTATATCCCTTAGTCGCCTCTTACGACACCACGGGAAGAGTCATTGTGGTGCAAGTCCTACGCAGTGTGACCATTATTACACAATAACACTTGTCCAATAAAATAAATGAAAATGAGTATTGCCACTTCATGGAATACTATTTCGGCTGCAGGAGTGGCGTAATGAAAGTATATTTACGAGTAAATTACCCATTTCACTTGACAGCATTTATATTACCTATATAAATAGACTGGCTGACCCGCCTGCGATTTCATTCGCGTGGACTTCAGAAATAAGTAACGTCAGGAATGAAGACCTTATTGCACTAAAGAAAATAACAAAAATAAACCTTATTAAATTTAAAAACGATCAGTACAATAGGCGGCCTTATCGCTGAGAGCGATTACTCCCAGGCTTTCTCCCAGGCTTCTCCCCTTTGCTCTGTTTTCAATATAAAAATCAAGTCTGTAAGTCATTATTGTTTGGGAGAAGAAGGCAAATAATTATGTATCAAAGCAGATATTAAAAAAATAAAAAAAAATAATGCAAATAATCAAAAAACTAACTATTTTTTTTTTATTTATGTTTGACGACCTCTGGGTTCGATTCCCGCCTTGGGACAAATGTTTGTACGATCTGCAGGTATTTGTTCCGGGTGTTCTAGTAGTTTTCTATGTATGATAAAAAATATATTATCTATCTATGTAATGTATTGTATTATGTATATCAGTTATCTAGTACCCATAACAAGCTCTGCTTAGCTTAGGGCTAGATAATGCTGTGTGAATTGACCAGCATTATTAATTTTATTTATTTATGAATATGTTGATTTTTTTGAAAGACCAGCCAGTGTTATTTTTCGAGTTGGAGCTACACCCGTCCCAGCTTTTTTATTCTCTAGTGATATAATCTGATATTTTGTGGTAAATAGTAATTTTAATTTAATTCTATTATTAATTCTACTAAGTTATTAAGACGACCTCAGTGGCGCAGCGGGCGAGAGTCTGCCTGCGACGCAAGAGGTTGCGGGTTCGATCCCCGCCTCGGAACAAATTTTTGTACGATCTGCAGAAATTTGTTCCGTTGGTCTGGGTGTTTTCTATGTATAATAAAAAATATCTATCTATGTAATGTATAATATTACGTATATCAGTTATCTAGTACCCATAACACAAGCTCTGCTTACCTTGGGGCTAGATAATGCTGTGTGAATTGTCCAGCATTATTTATTTATTTGATTTGAATCATGAACAGGTAAGCTGAGCAATCTACTGTGAAATTTTGCCACCAGGAAACCCCAATGACAATTTTAACCGATCTGTGGTTATGACGTAGTTAACTAGTCACAGATTAAGTTATGTCACTTCGTAAAAGGAAACTTTATATAGATAGAAAATTACAATCAAATTGTTGCAAACAATCTACAGTTAGCTCAACTGATCTATATCAATACCAGTCGCGTGCGTGCCTAAGACACTGGCTACATTGCCCCGCTGTATGGCAATGCTGATGCGCTGTACCAGATACTCACCAGCTCAAACGCTAGGATATTTTTTAAAAAACCCGGAGAGTCTAGGTACACCACGGACGTAGGGTCTCGACTCTAAGGAGCTTATAATAATAATAATAATTTATTTCAGACCATAGATAAGTAATACGGACGACCTCAGTGGCGCAGCGGGCGAGAGTCTGCCTGCGACGCAAGACGTTGCGGGTTCGATCCCCGCCTCGGAACAAATTTGTGTACGATCTGCAGAAATTTGTTCCGTTGGTCTGGGTGTTTTCTATGTATAATAAAAAACATCTATCTATGTAATGTATAATATTACGTATATCAGTTATTTAGTACCCATAACACAAGCTCTGCTTACCTCGGGGCTAGATAATGCTGTGTGAATTGTCCAGCATTATTTATTATTTTTTTATTATTTAGTGGGTCCTACCCGTCATGACCTACAGAGATGAGACGTGGACACTCACGGTAGGGCTGGTCCACCAGTTTAAAGTCGCCCAGCGAGCTATGGAGAGAGCTATGCTCGGAGTTTCTCTGAAGGATAGGATTCGCAACGAATACATCCGACAGAGAACCAAAATTATCGATATAGATATTTTTTATTATACATAGAAAACACCCAGACCAACGGAACAAATTTCTGCAGATCGTACACAAATTTGTTCCGAGGCGGGGATCGAACCCGCAACCTCTTGCGTCGCAGGCAGACTCTCGCCCGCTGCGCCACTGAGGTCGTCACTGATTGAAAACTTTTGTTTTCAAGCATTGCGGTATGGATGACGACAAGACTTGACGTAGTTTGCCAAACGCTGCCCATTGCATGCTTATTAGGAGCGAATTAGTGTTCTATCCTAATAAGGTTGTATTACAATATTATTATATAAATGAAATGTTAAGCTTTCCCGAAACTCATCGTATGCATGTATTCGTAGTTTAGTAATAAGTATTTTATACCTAGGTACTTCGTTAAAAGGATAATTAAAGCCATACATTAAATTATACTGATGACGAATACAATTTTTTGATTCAAAAATATGATTGTCCTCAATTTTACCTACTGCAAAGAGGTTTAAATAGCCCGAACCAACTGTGATGGTCATTGTTCCTCCAATCCTTTGAAGTGCTTGTTCACAAAAGTGTTGAAGAGTTCCACCAAAGACACGTTGAAGTACCTGTACATAGAAAATTAGGAGAGTTCCACCCAGGACACGTTTGTAGTGCCTGTTTACAGAGCATTGGGAGAGTTCCACCCAGGACAACTTTGTAGTACCTGTTTACAGAGCATTGGGAAAGTTCCACCCAGGACAACTTTGTAGTACCTGTTTACAGAGCATTGGGAGAGTTCCACCCAGGACACCTTTAAAGTGCCTGTCCACAGAAAATTTTAGACACGTCCCACCCAACCAAGACAGAAGTCCCTCAAGATGTTTGTTTATATGGTGCTAGCTGTGGTTATACTGAACACCATCGAAGGCAAAGTTATCAAAAATGATAACCACAGAAAGGAACTGATGCCTGTTGATTTGGAGATGCAAGAAGTCGATTGCAGCAACGCAGGGACCACCCAAGATGGAGTAGCAGTACCACAAGGTTCAGAAAGTTTAGGGGGAAATGACAATGTTGAAAAAAAGACAAGAATGGGCTTCGAAGTCGATGGTTGTCGTATGAACTACACAAAAATTGACATTGGAGGAAGAAAGATATGCATCAAAGATGAATATTTAGAAGACTATTAGCACCATAGGCATAGAATTTTTATGATTAGATTTTTCACTTGTACTACCTTCTTTATGATTTGTTTGTAGGATTAGATAGTCCTTATCATTAAATAATACAGATACTATTTATTTATTTATTATTATCCATCCATCTACTAAAACTTTTGCATTTATATTATTACCTTTATTGCCTTTTGGCGACTTAGGTCTATCAGGAAAAATTTGTGGTTTTATACAGAGTGGAAAGGTTAAAGGTACCATGCGACGGCCCTTCCCGTAAATTCGAAATTATGTATCTTTAACAGGTATTTTTCTCCAAGAAATTTTGCTAATATTTTTACTCGTTTTCGAGTTACAGTTATTTAAAGTTTTACACAATAAACGCATAGTTATAACCCTAAAGCCGTGTTCACATTGGACGCGAATTTGTTCGTACGTAAACTTAAGAGTTCTGTTCGTACGAATTGAGTTCTCACACTGAATACGTTTTTCTCCGTCAAATAGGCAGTGCACCGGTGATATCGCGTACGTGAATTATCTCTAACAAGGTACCTACTTACTAATTATACTTACTACTTAAATTAAACTTATAAATTGACTCACCAGAAATTTGGTAACAATGGGTGTACCGCAGGGTTCTATCCTCGGACCTTTCTTATTTTTAGTTTATATCAACGACCTGCCTCATCTTGTAAAGAATAATCACGAGATTGTACTGTTTGCTGATGATACTTCTTTAATTTTTAAAATGAAACGACAGAGTACAAATTTTGACGATGTGAATAATGCAATCTCAAAAGTAGTCCATTGGTTTAGTGTCAATAATCTTTTGCTTAACGAAACCAAAACAAAATGTATTAGATTTATTCTACCTAATGTTAAACAAGTTAAGGCTGATGTTAACGTAAAGGGAAAACGTTAGAAATTGTTAAAAGAACCGTATTCTTAGAAATCACTTTAGATAATAAACTTCAATGGGGCCCCCACACATAGATAAGTTATCGAGGAGACTTAGTTCTGCAGCGTATGCAGTCAAAAAAATCCGTTTTCTTACAGACGTGGATACATCTAGACTTGTTTATTTCAGCTACTTCCACAGTATTATGTCATATGGTATACTGCTGTGGGGGAACGCTGCAGATATTAACACCGTATTTGTGCTGCAGAAGAGGGCTGTTCGTGCTATCTATAATATGGGTTCCAGAGAATCCCTACGTGATAAATTTAAAGAAATAAACATAATGACAGTCCCCTGTCAATATATTTATGAAAACTTGTTGTACACTCATAAAAATATCAAAAGCTTCCCTAAAAATAGCGATATACATAATATTAATACTAGAAATAAACATAAACTCGCTGTGCCCACAACCAGGGTGCACAAGATAAATGTATCTTTCAAAGGGCAATGTATACGCTTCTACAACAAAACTCCTAGTGAGTTGCAAAATCTATCAATTAATAAATTCAAACAAATTGTCAAAACTTTTCTGTGCAAAAAGGCTTACTACAAAATATGAGATTATTTAGAAGATAAAAAAGCTTGGGACGGGTTTTGCTCCAACTCGAAAAATAACAACTAACAGGCTAAAGGTTTCTTCGTCGCTTCTTTACTTTAGTCTACACACCGAAGCGACAGAAATCAAAAACATCACTTTATTTCCGTGTCAGTGTTTTATTTTAAGAATTTGACTTTTTCTAAGTATACATTTTTGTATTTATGGAAATAAAGATTTTTTTTTTTTTTTTTTTTTATTTTTCATTCGTATATTTCCAGCTCCCAGATCTAACCCCGTTAGATTTTTTATGGGGTTATGTTAAAAATTTAGTTACAAGAACCAGTATGAAAGTGTCCACACGAGCTACAAGCAGAACTCAGACGTATTATTCTAAATATCCACCAGAACAAGATCAAACAAGATTCGCCAAGTGCGAGTGTAACTCGCGCGCCGAGGGTTTCAAACATTTGCCAATTATTTGGACAATCAATTTTCTGAAATATTTTAAAAAGTATGAAACTTACAGAAATTTCAAAAAGTGTTTTGAAATGGTCAAAACGATACCTTTCATTTGATACCCCACATGGTTAGGTACCCCTTTTTGAAAAAAAAATCCCTTTTTTGACCATTTTTCAAAAACTATTATTATTACAGACTTCTCTATATTTTTCCTGTAAAATATAGATCGATATCTACAAACGCCTAATACATTGTACGTGGATCGGTCTGCAATCTTCGGAGATAGGGGGGGGGGAAAGGTAAATTTTTCGACTATTTTTGAAATATTTCAAAAAGTATGAAACTTACAGAAATTTCAAAAAGTGTTTTGAAATGGTCAAAACAATACCTTTCATTTGATACCCCACATAGGCAGGTACCCCTCCTTTTGAAAGAAAGTTCCCCCCCTTTTTGACCATTTTTCAAAAACTATTATTATTACAGACTTCTCTATATTTTTCCTGTAAAATATAGATTGATATCTACAAACGCCTAATACATTGTACATGAATCGGTCTGCAATCTTCGGAGCTAGGGGGGGGGGGAATGGTCAATTTTTTGTCTTTTTTTGAAATATTTCAAAAAGTATGAAACTCACAGAAATTTCAAAAAGTGTTTTGAAATGGTCAAAACGATACCTTTCATTTGATACCCCACATAGGCAGGTACCCCTCCTTTTGAAAAAAAATCCCCCCCCTTTTTGACTATTTTTCAAAAACTATTATTATTACAGACTTCTCTATATTTTTCCTGTAAAATATAGATCGATATCTACAAACGCCTAATACATTGTACGTGGATCGGTCTGCAATCTTCGGAGCTAGGGGGGGGGGAATCGTCAATTTTTCGTCTTTTTTTGAAATATTTCAAAAAGTATGAAACTCACAGAAATTTCAAAAAGTGTTTTGAAATGGTCAAAACGATACCTTTCATTTGATACCCCAAAAAGGTAGGTACCCCCCCTTTTGAAAAAAAATTCCCCCCCTTTTTGACCATTTTTCAAAAAATATTATTATTACAGACTTCTCTATATTTTTCCTGTAAAATATAGATTGATATCTACAAACGCCTAATACATTGTACATGAATCGGTCTGCAATCTTCGGAGCTAGGGGGGGGGGGAATGGTCAATTTTTTGTCTTTTTTTGAAATATTTCAAAAAGTATGAAACTCACAGAAATTTCAAAAAGTGTTTTGAAATGGTCAAAACGATACCTTTCATTTGATACCCCACATAGGCAGGTACCCCTCCTTTTGAAAAAAAATCCCCCCCCTTTTTGACTATTTTTCAAAAACTATTATTATTACAGACTTCTCTAAATTTTTTCTGTAAAATATAGATCGATGTCTACAAACGCCTAATACATTGTTTATGGATCGGTCTGCAATCTTCGGAGCTAGGGGGGGGGGGATGGTCAATTTTTCGTCTTTTTTTGAAATATTTCAAAAAGTATGAAACTTACAGAAATTTCAAAAAGTGTTTTGAAATGGTCAAAACGATACCTTTCATTTGATACCCCACATAGGTAGGTACCCCCCCTTTTGAAAAAAAATTCTCCCCCTTTTTGACCATTTTTCAAAAATTATTATTATTACCGACTTCTCTATATTTTTCCTGTAAAATATAGATCGATGTCTACAAACGCCTAATACATTGTACATGGATCGGTCTGCAATCTTCGGAGCTAGGGGGGGGGAATGGTCAATTTTTCGTCTTTTTTTGAAATATTTCAAAAAGTATGAAACTTACAGAAATTTCAAAAAGTGTTTTGAAATGATCAAAACGATACCTTTCATTTGATACCCCACATAGGTAGGTACCCCCCCTTTTGAAAAAAAATTCTCCCCCTTTTTGACCATTTTTCAAAAACTATTATTATTACAGACTTCTCTATATTTTTCCTGTAAAATATAGATCGATATCTACAAACGCCTAATACATTGTACGTGGCGCACGAAATGTATCATTATTTCAAATTTCAAGTTAATAGCTGCAGTAGTTACTGAGATATTCAAGAAAGAGCGGGGACGGACAGAGCGAGACCATAAGGGTTTCAAAACCGATCTTTGAAACCCTAAAAATCGACAGGGACTGAAATAATCAAAAGAGTGCGACTTTGAATTGACGACCTCAGTGGCGCAGCGGGCGAGAGTCTGCCTGCGACGCAAGAGGTTGCGGGTTCGAAAATTTTTAATACAAAATTAATCAATTTATCAAATGCTCAAATAAATAAATAAATAAATAATGCTGGACAATTCACACAGCATTATCTAGCCCCAAGGTAAGCAGAGCTTGTGTTATGGGTACTAGATAACTGATATACGTAATATTATACATTACATAGATAGATATTTTTTTATTATACATAGAAAACACCCAGACCAACGGAACAAATTTCTGCAGATCGTACACAAATTTGTTCCGAGGCGGGGATCGAACCCGCAACCTCTTGCGTCGCAGGCAGACTCTCGTCCGCTGCGCCACTGAGGTCGTCAAGGATACAGGGTGATTATTTTTCTCATGTAACGGGTTCGATTTCTGGTTCAACCATGTAATTATTTAAACATCTATGAATGCAGTGTAAATTGTTTTTTAAACTGCTTGCTTCTACTGTCAGTAAAATGTTCCATCTACCTACAATATTCAAGGTACTTTCCCTCCATGTGGCATATCCGTGGGACGCCCTGTATATACCCTCCTTATAAAATCATACCAAGTTAATGTAGGTACTAGGTAGGTAGGTTTTTCTAGCCGCTTAAAGCACAGCGGGGTTCTAACGATGGAAATCGCGACATAATATCTTATGACATTTTAATTGAATGAGAAAGAAAATACAATGTATACGTAAGTAGGTATTAAAGGATAAATTATTCATTAATAGCGAGCATGTTGCGTTAGAATGTTAGATGAAAGTTATAAAACTATTTATTATTTATAATAATATGTGGTCAAATTACATCATCAAACTCAAACCAAGCATTAAATTAAAACTAGTTTACAATAGAAACAATTAAGCTACCTGCAAACTGTTGCAAACAATCTACAGGTAGCTCAACTGATCCATATCACCAGTCGGAAGCGTGCCCAAGACACTGGCTGCATTGCCCCGCTGTATAGCAGTGCTGATGATAGTCAAAAAACTCAATATAGTTTTCTATATTATTACGTCTACTACATCAGAACGCGCTCGTCTACTCGCCGTTTCCGAGTGGGAATCAGGACTTCGGTTATATGTTTTGTCTTCCAAAAATTTAGGTACCCTGCTAGACAATAACTAATTTCGGGTGGCCACCTCTTTGCGTTTAGGTTCTCCTTGCCTAGTTGCACACCGTTGCCAGTGCGGTGAAACCGTTGATAAGTTTCGTCACCATCCATGCACTGGCATGTGTCTCTAGTGCAGGATGTGTGTCCCGCCCAGTGAAAAAATTCTATGTCTATGGTCCCGTCATGGTGTGGCGGATACTCTCGAACCACGTGGCCTAATGCGAGATGATGGTCCCAAAACTCACTTTATATATACGAAAAGAAACGCATTTTTTATACTTTTTGATGAGCATCAATAGTTTTTTTTTAGTTAGTAAGTTATGGGAGTCGAAATACGATTGTCTAACCTTGACTCGACACAAAAAAATTGCAAAGTCTAAATATTCATTTTAAGGCGAATAGTAAGACAAATGACCTTGGACATTTCCGCGCGCCTTTATGCAGCAAAGAATGCTTGTTTTCGATTCCGCATGCCATGTAGTGCCCTTATCAACTAAATAATACGATCCTCTGCGGTTGGGTGACGTGTAACTCGTCAGGTTTGTATCACAGAAAATACGTTTTTACGTTTGATATCGTTATTTTGACAGCTTTTCGAAGCTAATGGACCTCCAAGCGGTAGGTATGAACTATGTGAAACACTATACTGAATTTGGTACTAATTGAATTTGAGACGCCGAAAAAAAGTGGTTTCAAAGCAGCTACACACACTATAATTAACACTATAACAACTACCTACACTATCTATACTTAACGCTAAGCATTTGGGACCTCCAAGGAACCTTTCAGGAAGTGTGATAAAATATAAATAAATTTCAGAGCTCCACAATCAATATTTTCGTCAGAAAACGGGTTCGAAAACATCTTCTCTTGTTTTTGCCTTAGTATACAGGCTACGGAAAAAGCAATTTCTTTGCTAGTTTTTCAACATATTTTATTTAAATTTCGTCTACGTGTTGTCAATAAATACTTTAGATGATTATGGTTTTATTATTGCGAAAAATATATAAACAATAACCAATCACTACATAGAATTAAACAAAATCGCTTCCCGTTGTCTGTCTGTCCCTGTGTGTCTTTAAAACCACGCAACGGATATTGATGCTGTTTCTTTTAATAGATAGAATGATTCAAGAGAAATGTTTATAATACATGCATAATACCCGTGCAAAGACAGGGCGGGTCGTTAGTTTATAAATGAAAACAAGTGAAATTGCGCGGGCACAGCGACGGGTGAGTTAGGTGCGATCTGGTTGAAATTTTGCATAAGTACCTAGCTATAAGCCTAGAATCAAAAATAGGCAATTTTTTATCCCATAAAACAGTTTCTATGTTATACATCTGTTGTTTGTCGCCGGTACTCCGATATGCGCAACCTGCAGAAAACCAAAGAGCAACCTCCGCAGAAAATTACAGCTTATCCGGTAAATTCGACCCTAACTTCGTTCTATTATTTCTTAACTTAACCTGTAATAAAACAAGGCGAACAATTACGGGCTCCTAACTTATTAACTTGTCAATTAAGTGATAAAACTTTCAACTTCGTTAGTTAAGTTTTAGGGCATTCCGTTTGTTTTACGCTGAACAATTACCGATGTTACAAATTTGCTGTGAGTTTTAAAAGGTCGTGAGTTGGGATGGTTAAGAAAAATGTTGATGTAGCCTGGGTGCTTTGCTTTCTCATCAGAAATCTAAAATAAAGAGATGGGATTTTGCTCCCCTTGGAGTCGAGATCCTAGGTCCGCGGGGTACCGAGGCTATTCGGGTTTTCAAAAAATTATCTGAGCGTCTGTTCTATGCGATGCGTGACCCGAGAGCTGCTGAGTATCCGGCACAGCGCATCAGCATTGCCATACAGCGGGGCAATGCAGCCAGTGTCTTGGACACGCTGTTATATGGATCAGTTGAGGTACCTGTAGATTGCCTTTTGTATTGTAAATTTATATTTGGATATAAGATTTTTGTTATTTATGTATTTTCTCTTTTTTGTACAATAAAGTGTTAATAAATAAATAAATAAATAAGTCTGCAATTATCTCAATTGTGTCTATTGTAAACACTAGTTTTAAGTTAATTCTATTATTTGATTGTAATTTTCTTTCCTAATAAAGTTTTCTCTAGAAAACAGTTTCGATTTATTCTGTATATACGACGACCTCTGTGGCGCGGTGGGCGAAAGTCCGCCTGCGACTCAGGAGATTGCGGGTTCGATTCACGGGACAAATGTTCATACGATCTGCAGACTCTAGATTGGGGCTAGATAATGCTGTGTGAATTGTCAAGCAAAAAAATAAAAAAATACTGCAATCATTTGTGTTAGTTTCAATAACACAACGATTTTTAATGTCTAATTTTAATTAGATTTGACGTACCTATTTCATGGTTTGACATTTGATTCAGGAAACCAGGAAATTTCGTGAATTCCTCGATATCTTCTCAGCCTTGTGAGAAAGCCGATGAAAATCGCCCATAAAATAGTATGAACTTTGGAAATGATTATGAAAATTACCAAAAAAAGTAGGTGTGCTGTTTTTTTTATGAGACAGTAGTCTCATAAATTGAGCTTATGAGTCCTTTCACTACTTTTTTGTAACTGTCATAGTTCCGGTTTGGCCTATCATAGTTCCGGGATATGGGAGTGGTGACATATCTCAAAGACACCCTATAGAATAGATGTTAAGGCGCATACCCCACCCAAAGTGGCGCCGCCATTTTTAGCGTTTCATTCCTATTTTATTACCTTTCTAGCTACTTAGTAGAACGCTACTTTCCATTTTGAATAATTGTTTTTTTATAAAGCTAATGAACTTACTACAACACCCATACCTAAGTCATTTTCAAAATGACTTAAAATCGGGTCACAACCCAAATCATCCGGTTATAACCTAAATGGGAAGAATGGGTAATTAACTTAGATAAAAATAAAAAACCAGCCAAGTGCGAGTCGAACTAGCGCGCGTAGCGCACGCGCGCTAGTTCGACTCGCACTTGGTACAGTATCTGTAAAAACGCACACAAAAAAATCACGTTTGCTGTATGGGAGTCCCCTTAAACATTTATTTTATTCTATTTTTACATTGTTGTTTTTGTTGTTATAGCGCAACAGAAATACATTATCTGTGAAAATTTCAACTGTCTAACTATCACGGTTCATGAGGTACAGCCTGGTGACAGACGGACAGACAGACGGACAGACGAACGGACAGCGGAGTCTTCGTAATAGGTCCCGTTTTACCCTTTGGCTATGGAACACTAAAAAGGGAGAATTTGAGCCTTCCACTTTCCAGAAGCTAATGCCTGCCTACCCTTTTTACTTTTACAATTAGACTTCATAAATACACACACACAATACACAGCCTATATTGTCCACAGCTGGACGCAGGTCGCCGCTTATAGATCAGCGCTTTGGCCTTTATCATTCGGAGAACTTCATTGTGCCTTTCTTTATTTCCAGGTTTTTGCGAGTCCTGTGAGATATATTCCCGCCATCATGACTGCGTCGCGCGTTTCGTTTCTGCTATTCATCACTTTGCTGTACATCGGCTGCTGTTATTCAGCTTCTGTGAGTAGAACCTCCTTATTAACTTTCCGTACTTTTTACTAAGGTATAACCCGCCTTTTTGGTCCAGACTCAATCAGCGGACATTTGCGGAGATGTCCGAAGCGGAGACGAGAAGATAGGTTTTTGTTTTTCAATTATAGTCTTTCTAATTAGGATAATAATTTTGACATTTTGCCTATGTTGTAACGTAACGTATTTTTTTATAAACAAGAATCAAAGATTCTAGTTCGTAGGATCCTAGGATCTTTGACAAGAATACCTCAAAAATTATCGTAGCACATAGACGAGTACCGCCCACTTACCGTAGTGAAGCGCCTTGCAAGAATACCTACCGCACAACCGACTATAGACAAATGAATCGAATTATACGAATTTATATTAATTTAAATACATGTTAAATTATTAAGTAGGTAGGTACTAAATTTTTTGTAAGGTACGTAAAATACAAACATAACTAGTATACCATAAATAATAATAAATATCAGTTATTGATAGGAACAAAAATGAAACTTTTGATTCGCAATATTTTTATTTTTATGCCTGGCGATTATGACAAAACTACATTTAGCTTTGTTTATTCATTTAGTACGTTATCGATTCCGTTTTCTATGGGAACGATAATCGAAAATCGAATAGATACCTACACTGCATATATTATATACTTGAAATCTGTAAATTCGTTAGAAACCATAAAGAATTCTATAAAACTCGAGAAGAAAGATGAGGTATCTTTCTTCTCGTTCTTTATATAAATATAAACACAAACTTATAGGACCAGATTCAAAACTTAAAGTTCACTCATCGAGCCCCTATGTAATGTAATGTGGGGTACCGAGGCAGGTTTTCAAAAAATTATCTGAGCGTCTGGTCGAAGCGACGCGTGACACGAGAGCTGGTATCTGGCACAGCGCATCAGCATTGCTATACAGCGGGGCAATGCAGCCAGTGTCTTAGCACACTTCCAACTGGTATTGATATGGATCAGTTGAGCTACCTGTAGATTGTTTGCAACAGTTTGCAGATAGCTTAATTGTTTCTATTGTAAATACTTGTTTTAATTTAAATTTGTTATTTGATTGTTATTTTATGTCAATTAAATTATATAATAAAATACCTAATGTGTTGAAAAATGAGAATAATGACAAAATCTTTATAAAACAATTAAAGCTTTTTATTAATCACAAAACCGTACTACACAGTTGACGAATATTTAAACGAAAAAAGAGAAAAATATATCTAACTTAGCAACAATGACGTCCTCCTCTCTCTCCATAATATATTGTGTGCCCAGCACTCCAGCAGGGTCTATAGTGACACTTATTATCTAGATTTTAAGCACCTCTGTACACCTATATATTGCAATATATGATTAAGTATTTGAGTATTAATAAATTATAAATACAATTTCAGTTACCAAGAGGCTACGATCCCCGGATGATGAGTGACGAAGTCTTGATGGCGCCTAAGAAGAGGCCATTCTGCAACGCGTTTACAGGTATATCCATTTGTACAGAATCTGTACTTGTTATGTATCTTTCCGAATTTGATGTCTGTACTACAGACACCCAGTTTAAGAAGTCAAAGCAAATACTTTTTTAGGTAACCAACTATCATTGGTCCAGCTTTGATCACGGGAAAAATATTACAAAAATTTCCAACTTTTATTATTTTATTTTTAATAATTTTCGAAAAATATTTAAAAATAAAATGATCACTAGACTGGTGACGGCTTAGATTTTTTGAAAATAGATGTAAGTGTTTATAAATATAATTAACTTTAGTCATCACTAGACTAGGCTATTAACTGATGCATGCACTGTATTGTCATAGAACCGAGGAAAAATATATTTGTGATGATGATGATGATGATTCTTTGTTAATGGCAATATGAGTCTGGTTGGACTCTTTTCTGCCAGTGTCAAGTAATGGAAAATAATAGTAAAATATGAGTTAGCAAGTTATGAAGAATGTTGATATTTTCACCAGAGCCTAGTTCGTTAGCTAGCAGGGTACACCACGTGCAGGTTAGGTTGGCTTGGGAGACAAGATCTTGGAGTCTCCCTTGTAACCCAATATATTTGTGTCACCCGTAGTGAAAAAATTCTATGTCTATGGTGTCACCACCTAAGGCGGCATCTAAGGCGCATCGCCCGCTCCGATGACCGCGGCGGTTAACGACCCGTGATGATAAAAAGACAAATATTTTAAAGCGGATGTAAACGATTACCTAGGCTTTTTTACATTTTTTTCACTGCTAATACACACATCCACACTAGTCCAGTAATATCATTTTTTTTCGTCGTCGTTTCAAAGTCGGATTTTGTAAATTATTTTAACTCCCGTGTTCTGTGATCAAAAATGAAACCCCCCTGAAAGTTTGGTCCGTCATTTTTGATACACCCTGTATGTACTTATTGTAAAGGTAGGTATGTATTTATTTATGTATGTTGCCCATAATATTGGGAATACCCATGCCACGGCGTAGTCCGTAGACAAATTCGTTGGCTTGGAGCCATTTCGTAGCACCTCGTGGCAAAGCCTAAAATTTTTTTAATTCAACCTCTTTGTATAAGATGGAGTAGGACCTCATTTCATTTTAAAGATAGAAATAGACAAGATAATGACAATCTAAATTTGAATTTTCAAACGTAATGTAGACCAATGATTCTCAACTTTACTCTGGCATATTCATTGTTAATTTGTTACATTAAAAAACTATTTTGAAATATTTCGTCTGTTGTGTTAGTTACTTTATTTTTATTTTTTTCATTTGGAACTCGTTTCAGGATGCGGGAGAAAGAGGTCTCAAGGAGCCCCTGGTATGCCATCACAGGAACTAAGACAAAGACAGGTAAGTTCCCGCCTGCGACGCAGGAGGTTGCGGGTTCGATTCCCGCCTTGGGACAAACATTTGCACGATCTACAGGTATTTAATTGTTCTGGGTGTTCTGGTCGTTTTCTATGTATAATAAAAAATATCTTTATATCGTATGTAACGCATTATATATTGTATATCATTTATCTAGTACCCATAACACAAGCTCTGCTTAACTTGGGGTTAGATAATGCTGTGTGAATCGTCCAGCATTATTTATTTATTTAATTATTCTTTCCAGTACGTAGACGACGAGTCTCTCAGCTCAATCCTGGATTCCGAATCAGCAATCGACGAACTTTCCCGCCAAATCCTCTCCGAAGCGAAGCTCTGGGAGGCTATTCAAGAGGCCAGTGCCGAGATAGCCAGAAGAAAGCAAAAAGAAATCAGTTTCAACTAATATATGACTGACTGAATGTCGCTGACGTCCATAGGAAACGAATCTATTCCCGTAGCATTTTACTAAAAATCTTTATGTATTAGGAACTATGTATAAACCAACCTTCTTGGTGTTCCTATCAAAATATTCCCCAGTACTCTAGGTACTCGTTTAAATGTGGAAAAATTACGCTACTAATACTAATAAGTAATTTTATTTATTACCTAGGAGGTGACATAATTAAGTTGTGATATAATTTTAGTAAATTTAATTAAGTAGCTGATATTTATCGCTTTAATTTTGAAGAACCCTGTTTAACTTTCCGGAAAAAAAGAAGAAGAAGGTGATTTAATTTGAATGTCCTAAGTGAAATGAACTTAAAAAACTACTTTCTTACATTCAATTTGATTTAAATAAAGAGCTATATTTGTCGATTTCAGTATATGTTTATAACTAGTCTGTAGTATTAGGTGTTTATTCGAATTTATTGAAGAAATAAAACTTCTTCCTCTGGATAATAGTAATTTATTTATTCGACTTTATGTCTATTCATCCAGCCTTAACAGACATAAAACCTACTTAAACTAATAGTGTCATGTCATACCATTTGACAGGAGGTATAATGTTGCATCATAGGTTGTTTGTTTTCACAAAAATTTAAAAAAAACTGATGTCAATTAAACGTCGAATAACCTATTTTCGATAGTGTCTTCATAAGAATAGGGCTTGTACTCGCTCGCTATAATGTTGCTCATCCACTGTTCAGGAAGACTCTCGACAAGGAAGACTGGAAACTTGGGCTTTTCAGACTTTTGCAGACTTTCTGGTAGAGATTTGAAGTCGTGTGCGGTTGGTGAGAGGAACTGGAAATATTGTTTTGAATGAGAAAGTGTGCCGCACCTACTTAAACACTAAAAATTACAGCCTCCATAGCACGGGTCTAAGGTAGAATAGAGAAAAACTACGTCACTTTATCATCAAATGCCAAATCAATTTGACGACCTCTGTGGCGCGGTGGGCGAAGGTCTGCCTGGGACGCGGAAGGTTGCTGTTTCCATTCCCGCCTCGGGACAAATGTACGTGTTGTCTGGAAGAGATCGCTCTTAGCGATAAGGCCGCCCATTGTGCAACACTGTTTTTATATCTTTTTTTATTATTTTCTATGTTTTCTTGGTGTGCAATAAGGTGTATTGTATTGTACCTTTAACCCGTCGTTAGGCCCTCGCTTTTTCCTCAGATAGTTGAAACAGCAGGATCTGAAATGCCGCGTGCCGCATGCTGACGCACACTCGCTACCGCATGAGTCGCACGACAAACTTGCCGCCCACATTGTGCTGCCTGAAAACATCAGTTAATAATTACACTTTTTTGTGTCTAGAAATCAGGAATCATACATTTAAGGCGCATACCCCACCCAAACTAGCGCCGCTACCTACTTTATGTAATTATTCCGTTTAACAAAGGAATTTTCAAAAATTCATATACCAGTTTGTGATACTTATTTTTTTTAATGCTTCTGTTAAGTTCTGTTATTACAGAGGTTGGTACTTTCATCGGGAAAAAAACATGGAAACGTCAAAGGTTATAAACTGAAATCCCACTATACTCCGATTAAAAAACCTGTTTTTTTACAAAGGCAGGTAAACCCAAATGATTATTGGAGGAAAAATATTTAACGAAATTGGTATCATCAAAGCTAAGAACAGAAGCTCGAAACAATTCTTGATTTGATCTTTCGTTTGCCTAGGTACTAAAAAAAAAAAATTACTGCTCATGTGACATTATGCTTTTTTGACGTTTGTGTTTTAGTTTTTAGTGTCAACGTTGCTGTTGTTGTAACCTTGTTTAAATCTGTTATAGTAATATCTCTAAATCAGTTTTGTTTAGTTTTAATTCATAAATGTCTTTCTTGACATAAAATATATTAGATTCAAAATCGGAGTACAAATACCCATCGACTTTTTTTATTAATCAACTTTACACAATAAATCGAATAATTACTGCGTATTTAGGGACAGATACCGCTCCTAATATGGGCAAAATAAAACAAAATATGGGAATTCAAGAGTTTAAAACGATATCTCTAATAACATAAAACATGACAAATGGAAAGTAAAAGATTTACTGAAATTTATTTACGCGATACAATCATGCGTTTTTCATAACAAAATCATGCTGTGAAAATGAGACCCGTTGGAGACGCACACACCATGCAATCTAAGTAGATCTAACATTCTAGAACTTTCTAAACACAGATCACCTGATCCAAAGTCTCTAGGATCGGATGCTTCCTTTTTATATCTTCTAGTGTCAGCTTGCGACCAAGTCGCTACAAATTAAAATAAGTAAGTTTAAGTTTGATTTAAGTATACATATTTTACTGTTAAAAATATTTGTTACAAAAATGTTGAGAAACACTTTGTTTATGACCGGAAGACATGTTGATAATGCTCATTAAATTAATCTAAAAGCAATATTTAGCTCTACCTTACCGGACGCCATAGTGACCGCGCCGGCAACCGTATCTAAGCTACTGTATGGCAGACGTGGTTGCCAAACCGTCGCCAAGTGTGTTAGCTGCCATACATTAATACAATACAAAATAAATACCCATTTTCGATACATTGTCAGCGAAGTTACCGTGGCGTCCCGTGAGGTTAATTTTCGAAACACAGCTAAATATAAAAAAAATACATACCGATAAGCACTAAAGAAAATATCGCAGTTAACTTCAACATTATGAAATAAATAAAAACTAGAAAATAAAAAGTAATAGTTATGAATTTGATTTTCGCGCCTTTTCTGTAAAGATGGCGGCGGTGCAAGCGCTTTGGATTGAATGATGGATATTCGATCACCTCCCTTTTTATATGGGTGAAAGTTTACCCTTTTACGCGTAGGCTAACTCAGTAACGTGATGGGAATATTGAATTGTTTATTTATGGGATTTATATTGCTTTTAAGCTTTTGACTTCTACTCTAGAACTTTTAATAGGTATTTGGCTTGACTACCCTTACGGCGCTGTACTTTATTTTAGGGTTGTCTGTTTATGTACATAATATAGATACACCTAATGGGCCTACCCATTTATGATTTTGTTAAGGTTACTAACCTACTAACGTATACACTAGGTGGCGATTCTGTGGGCATAAAACCTAAACTAAACTAGCCTAAAATTGTTGACGTCTCTATTTTTTCGATCGAACAAAAGGGGACAGCTACATTTTTACGCTAGTTTAGTTTAGGTTTTGTGCCAACAGAATCACTACCACTAACCTAACTATTTGGTAGGTTCCTATAATCTCACTTTTCTTACTACCTGGGTATTTTAACATCTCAGTACTGTACCGATTAATGGTAGCTACTATATTATGGACCCTATCTCATTTTGACACCATGGTGTACAATGGTGGCGGGGTCACTATAATGCACGACAATTGATTTTACGGCTGAATAATGTACACCTTGATAATCCGTGTCATGGCTTCCAATTTTAATAGGTTTTGACACGGATTATCGAGATGTACATTATTCAGCCGTAAAATATATTGTCGTGCATTATAGTGACACTGGTGGCGCACCGGTCGCGCCATCTCGTGGTGTCTTGAGCTACTAAGCGAGAAACACCAAAACAATCGCCATCACTGGTGGGAGTGAGTAAGACCTCGAAATATATGAAAGAGACGCCAAATCACTCTACTAATACATGCTAATAATAGCCGTGTGGTACCACCCCAACTCTTCCCGTGGGTGTCGTAAGAGGCGACTAAGGGACATACAACGGGGGGCAGCAGCGCCTCTTGCAGAATAAATCTACCACCGAACTGCGATCCCCAACCCGCATACCCAGCGTGGGGATTTTGGACACTACCCCCCATGAGATAAAAATCAATAAGGCGATTATCAGGGGGACGCCTGCGTCCAGCAGTGGATCTATATAGGCTGTTGAGGTTGAGATTAAGGTATACATACTAATGGTTGCGCTACCAACGGGTGGTTTGGTTGCCGGCAACAAATTTGGTTGCGCAACAAAGCTGATACCAGTTGAAGGTGAGGTCCCTCCATACAACTGCACAAATTTCGTTAGTGGCGCCACCGTGGTGTTTAATGGAATAGGGAAAGTTTTTAAAAGCTGGTGCAATTGTCATTTGTCTTTAACTATCGACTGGACGACCTCATTGGCGCGGTCTGGGCGAAGGTCCTTCTGCGACGGGACAAATATTTGTACGATCTGCAAGTATTTGTTTTGGGTGTTCTAGTCGTTTTTTATGTATAATAATAATAATAATAATAATAATAATAATGCTGGACAATTCACACAGCATTATCTAGCCCCAAGGTAAGCAGAGCTTGTGTTATGGGTACTAGATAACTGATATACGTAATATTATACATTACATAGATAGATATTTTTTATTATACATAGAAAACACCCAGACCAACGGAACAAATTTCTGCAGATCGTACACAAATTTGTTCCGAGGCGGGGATCGAACCCGCAACCTCTTGCGTCGCAGGCAGACTCTCGCCCGCTGCGCCACTGAGGTCGACACTGCGCCACTGAGTTTATAAATAATATATATATTTTAATAAAAAATATCTATCAATGTAATGTATTGTATTATGTATATCAGTTCCTAGTACCCATAACACAAGCTCTGCTTAGCTTGGGACTAGATAATGCTGTGTGAATTGTCCAGCATTATTTATTTATTATTTATCTGCTGACGTCGCAAATCCAAGCCTGCATACACAAACAAAAACAAAAGGGATCGTGACGTCTTTTAAAAATTGACATACCGCCTATAGCATACTTACTCATTTGGATAGGTGCAGAGAACGAATTGGGTCCCCTAAAGTAGTGTTATTGAGTGACTACGAAACGGCAAACGTAGTGTTGGACGCCCTTCGGCTAGGAGAGATACGATCTGCGATAGTCTACAGGCAGATGCTGGATGCGGCAAGCTGAAGACAGAACGCTGTGGTGCTCATTAGGGGATGCTATGTCCAGCTGTGGACTGATGATGATGAATAGTAAAAGCTGGGCCCGTTTAACTCAGATATCGATCCGATTTTCCGTATTCTTAGGTATAAAATGTACAAAATTACGAGCAACCGATACATCACTAGTCAGTAGTCAACCAGAGAACATCACTAGTCTTTGCATGATATTTAAAACACTTATTAAATAAAAATCAGAAAAGTTTTCCTATAAAAATGTAAAATGGCGGGCAGAGTGCGTGAATTGGTTAATAAAGTAGGACAGCCTTTGAAGATGGTAGAATCCACGCAAAATATTTTAGGAACAGTCTCCACTAAAGCTCAGCTGAGATGAGCAGAGAAAAGATGTGTTTTAAACAAACAGTAGAACATCTTTATTCACATTTCGTCTCCGATGTGTAGAAAGGTTTTATTTTGGTCACAATACCACAAATTAAAAAGAAAAGACAAACATAGAAAAAGAAAAATAAATGACAAAAAAGGGGCATGGCTCTCAGCATGTGCCCAGAAGCGATACATATCGCTAATGCGCGCTGGTTTTATGCGACTCCCAATTTCGGGTTACATTAAAACCTTTTTTCTCCGTCATCTTTATCGAAAAAGGTTCGAAAAATTACGTAATAATCTATGGGATACAAGGCAGATTTCCTTCTTTTTAAAAATGATAAAAAACTATTGTAAATATCAGAAATAATTGTGCAAAGTATCCGTTTTCTTCCTTCAAACCGAACTTCAAACCGATTCGAACCTACGGCTTATTTTTGCAAATAAAATGTCCATAATTAGACGCAACTCTTTTCCGCTCATCTTAGGTCAGTTTTGATGGAGTCTGGCCCTTATACTTATAACGCAAGTGTTGCCCAACAACTTAGTTGGTCTAGCGGTTGCATTCATCATCATCATCAGCCTACATTCGTCCACTGCTGGACATGGGCCTCCCCTACTGAACGCCACAGCGCTCTGTCCTCAGCTTGCCGCATCCAGCATCTGCCAGAAGTCTTTCGCAAATCGTCATCCCACCTGGTCGGAGGGCGTCCTACACTACGTTTGCCGAGTCGCGGTCTCCACTCAAAACACGTTTACCCTAGTGGTTGTCGGTACTTCTCGAGATATGGCCAGCCCACTGCCACTTCAGCTTGCTAATCCTTTGAGCTATGTCGATAACCTTGGTTCTCTGTCGGATGTATTCGTTGCGAATCCTATCCTTCAGAGAAACTCCGAGCATAGCTCTCTCCATAGCTCGCTGGGCGACTACCCACTGCCACTTCAGCTTGCTAATCCTTTAGCGGTTACATTAACCGCCGATTATGACATCACTGGTTCAAATCCTGGATCGGGCCAAATGTTGTTATAAAGAAAATCAAAGTGGCACTCCGAAGAAAATCAAAATCTACATTTTGGGGTGTTACAGCTCCGTGCCTTGAAGAGCACATTCAGCCGTTAGTTTTATGGGAAGTATTATGGGCTATTTATATCCGGGAATAGCGCAAACGAACCAACAGGCTACAGCTAGTCGATGACATTCAACCGCCTACATAGCTTAAAAGCACTCAAGGAAAAACGTTTTCAAACAATCGTATGAAATCTGACACTTATACGGCACTTACGCTCTGGTGTAGGTACCTATCACTTGAAATACGTTAAAGATTGACTTGTTTCTACTTGCGGCTTCGGGCGCTTTGCGTATACGTTATTCCTAGATTTCTTGAATCAACAAAGACTTTATTATTGTTGTATGGAAACATTTTAATGTCTTCTCGTCATCCATACCGCAATGCTTGAAAACGAAATGCTACGATATGCTACGAGATGCTACGATGTGCTACGAGACGCTACGATATACCTACGACATGCTGCGATGTGCTACGAGATGATACGATATACCTACGAGATGCTACGATATACCTACGACATGCTGCGATGTGCTACGAGATGCTACGATATACCTACGACATGCTGCGATGTGCTACGAGATGATACGATATACCTACAAGATGCTACGAGATGATACGATATACCTACGACATGCTACGATATGCTACGATATACCTACGCCATGCTGCGATGTGCTACGAGATGCTACGATATACCTACGACATGCTGCGATGTGCTACGAGATGCTACGATATACCTACGATGTGCTACGAGATGCCACGATATACCTACGACATGCTGCGATGTGCTACGAGATGCTACGATATACCTACGATTTGCGGCGATGTGCTACAACATGCTACGATATACCTACGACATGCTGCGATGTGCTACGATATACCTACGACATGCTGCGATGCACTATGTCATAGTGCATCGCTGATACGATATACCTACAAGATGCTACGAGATGATACGATATACCTACGACATGCTACGATATGCTACGATATACCTACGCCATGCTGCGATGTGCTACGAGATGCTACGATATACCTACGACATGCCGCGATGTGCTACGAGATGCTACGATTTACCTACGATGTGCTACGAGATGCCACGATATACCTACGACATGCTGCGATGTGCTACGAGATGCTACGATATACCTACGATTTGCGGCGATGTGCTACAAGATGCTACGATATACCTACGACATGCTGCGATGTGCTACGATATACCTACGACATGCTGCGATGCACTATGAGATGCTACGATGTACCTACGACATGCTGCGATGTGCTACGAGATGCTACGATATACCTACGACATGCGGCGATGTGCTACGAGATACCTACGACATGCTGCGATGCACTATGAGATGTTACGATGTACCTACGACATGCTGCGATGTGCTACGAGATGCTACGATATACCTACGAAATGCGGCGCTGTGCTACGAGATACCTACGACATGCTGCGATGCACTATGAGATGCTACGATGTACCTACGACATGCTGCGATGTGCTACGAGATGCTACGATATACTTACGATATGCGGCGATGTGCTACGAGATGCTACGATATACCTACGACATGCTGCGATGTGCTACAAGATGCTACGATATATCTACGACATGCTGCGATGTGCTACGAGATGCTTCGAAGGCTACGTTGTCGTAGATCAGAGATCAGTGGAGGACCACCCAGCACAAAAATTTGCATACGAATATGGCTTTAAACAATTTTCATCATTAGATAGATTTAACAGTGACCAGATAGCTTTCGACAAGCTTCAAGCGCGATCCACATTCACGCGAGAATCTCGAGAGAAAGCGAGTAAACTACGAGAAACTTGAATATGATAGATAGATCATTTATTGTCCAAAGTAAAGAGCTACTACAAAATTGTTCTTAAAACCTAGTGAGCGGCACAATACAGTGGAGTCGTCAGATAAGATAACACAATTAGGTAGGTATACGATTCTTAAAACCTTGAGTATTAATAAGAAAAAAAGTAAGTATGGAAGCGATTCACATAATCTTCGCAGGTTTTCGCATTGTTCACTGATTTTTGACAGTTTATTGACGCGAGAACAGGCGAGAACTTGTATTGACTCCACAAACGCATGTTTACATGTTTCTGAGTAGCGAGCGACTCGCTGATTTTCTTTGATTGAGCTCCACCTACAGAGGAAACATTAAAGTTTATCCAAACCTGTTCAAAGACTAAAGAGGAAGAGTGTTGCCGTTGCTAAATTGAATTTAGCAACGGTTCCTTAGAATTTAGTAAATTCTAAGGAACCGTACTAAGGGCGCGGGTTCGAGTCCCGCCGACGACGAAAAGTTTTGGGAACTTATTTCATTATTATAGGCTGTTGAGGGGGAGGAGTGTAAATAGATGGTATTCTACAGCTTCCTTTCTGTGTATATTTAACACCCCCACTGCGACCGCACTGCCCGCCATGCGTGGTTGTGTATAATAGGTAGTAGGTATAAAAAAGAAAAAGAAAGGTACTTTTAAGTAATAAAAGAGGGTATAGAGATCATTGAAATATTTTATTTGTTACAATCTTAACTTATGTAAGCTATAAGTATATGAGAATTCTTAGGTATTTATAAATAAATTAATAATTTATCAACATAAAAAATTAGAATCAAATAATAGAATTAATTATGACTAGTATTTATCAAATCAAATCAAATCAAAAATTCTTTATTTCCATAAATACAAAAATGTACACTTAGAAAAGGTCAAATTCTTAAAATAAAACATTGACACGGAAATAAAGTGATATTTTTGATTTCGTACTAAAGTAAAGAAGCGACGAAGAAACCTTTAGCCTGTTAGTTGTTATTTTTCGAGTTGGAGCAAAACTCGTCCCAAAATTTTTTTTCTTCTAGATAATCTGATATTTTCTAGTAATCCTTTTTGCACAGAAACGTATTGACAATTTGTTTGAATTTATTTACTGATAGATTTTTCTACTCAATAGGAGTTGTAGAAGCGTATACATTGCCCTTTAATCTAGTATAAAAGATACCTACATTAATTTTGTTAAGCCTACTTGTGGGCACAGCAAGTTTATGTTTATTTCTAGTATTTATGTTATGTATATCGCTATTTTTACAATTGAAACAATTGAGCCAACCGCAGACTGTTGAAATAAAATGAATGAATAGGTAACTTATATTAATAAAATATGTTTTTTTATCTGTACAATATTGGCGTCGACGCGAAAAATAAATAGGTAACTTATTTGACTAAATTCTTAACAATTATGTGATTATGAGATTTATTATTGTATTTAATGTAATAATTATTATGTAAACCTTTATATTAAAGAAGAAAGATATAATATTGAAATATTATCGTTTTTTTATTCATTTGGTGTTTTCTGTGAGAGTTAAAACCCAGCGCTCATTTTGTATATATTTTCTATGCCTAAACTACACAAAATATTGTAAAATGGTTTGTGATTATTTTCATAAAGTAAGTACATTTATTTATCAGCAAAAAATAATTCAAACTAATATTTACAAATACATCTATTTTCTAAAAATCTAAGCCGTCACCAGAAGGCAGAGTGCCCAGAATGCTGGCAGCATTGCCACGTTGAATGGCAATGCTTATCGTTGACCGAAATAAAAACCAGCATTCCGATCACTTGTGGGCTCTATTAGTAGTTTTGTAAGATCTATTATTTTCATTACTTCTATTTACTAAATTAGTTTTTTAGAGATCTTTAAAACGACGATGAAAAAAGTAGGCAATTTACCGCGGAGCCCCCTTAATACATCAATTTGCATAGATAGTTATTTTTTATTATACACAGAAAATACACAGAACAAATATTTGCATATCGAGCAAACATTTGTCCAAAGGTTCCATTATATAAAAATGATGACTGAAAGCTTTTTTATTATATTCTGTAACTAAGACAATATAAGCTATAGGTTGTTGTTTTAATACAAAACAAATAGGATACTTGACGATTTTTGTTCGTTTGTAAAAAAACTCAGCACTCGACTTTGGAAAACAGATATTTTTGTTATTTATTGTTGGGTCACTACAATGCACGACAATTTATTGTACGGCCGAATAATGTACACCCTGATAATTCGTGTCAAAACCTATCAAAACCTATTAAAATTGAAAGCCATGACACGGATTTTTAGGGTGTAGGTACATTATTCGGCCGTATAATAAATTGTCGTACATTAGAGTGACCCTTATTGTTACAGATAATCGTTTGTAGTGAAATTCTAATCGTTTGTGATAGCTAAAACTAGGCTACTTTGATTTTTTTATCAATATCTCTTGACTTTGGTATCGAATATTTTTTATTGATTCGTGTAGACAATAGTTTCTTAGTTGTTCGTAATGTTTATTTATCGTTTGTACTTTGTAGCAGCTTTGAAAAAAAAGCTTAAAAGCTTTTTAGTTTCACTCGCACTTGACAGATGTATTTTTTATTGATTTGTATATCAACCTCTTTCGTTTAAACAAATAGTAGCTTATCTACAATGTAGCTGTGATACAGAACAGCTTTTTTCCAAATTATAAACTAATAAAGGTACTTATGTAAGTAGTTTATAGCCTTGATTAGCTACGAGATTAGCTGCGAGCTCCAAGCCACGTTCTGGCCCTGCAGTTGCAGTGGTGGTGGGTGGCGGATGCGGCGGGAGACAAGCAGCGCGGCCGTCCTCTGCTGCGATGGTGGGGCTGGTGTAGGACGCAAAGGTAGGCGCTGTCGTCCGCGAATAGCGCTAGCGAGACATCCCTTTCCCCGGGGCGTAGGTGGCCCTCCAGGGTGGGGATGTCGTCGGTGTAGAGCGCGTATAGCGCGGGTGACAGGCAACTACCCTGCGGTACACCAGCTGTGATGGTTCTAATAGTGGATGTGGCCCATTCAACTGCGACGAAGAACCGTCGGTTCTGCAGGAAGGATGATACAATCCTGGTGAGGGCTGGCGGTGTACTAGTGCGCAGGAGCTTGTATAGAACGCCGGGGTGCCAGATATAGTCAAAGGCCTTCTCCACGTCCAGAAAGACTCTGACCGTGCTACGCCCGGCGTTGTGCTCGACAGTGAGGTGGTGGAGCACTCTGGAGAGCTGGAGCGTGGTGGAGTGGCCACACCTGAAACCGAACTGCTCCGGGGGCGGCTCGATGGTTGGAGCTAGCGGTGGTCCTTACCCGGCTTGGGCAGGACTATGAACCGCCCGGTCTTCCAGGAGTCCTGGAAATGGCCCGTCCGGAGGATCCCGTTGAAGAGCCGGGCGAGTGGGGTGACTCCGCGGCGGGGCAGTTGAGCGAGGGCCATGTTTGGTACTACTTCATAGCCAGGCGCCTTCCGCTTGGGAAGGCTGAGGACGGCCTTCCGCACCGCGGCAGGGGAGAACAAGTACTCCCCGCCTCGGGACGGTGTCGTACCAGACAGGAAGTCCCTCATAGTTTCCTCGACCTGGTGGTGGTGGTTCAGCGTTGCGAGGGGGCATCTGCTGGAACTGGGTATGTCCTGAATTGGTCCGCCAAGTGCTCGGCCAGTATTTCAGCACGATCGACGGTTGCTGAAGCAAATCACCGGACCCCGTCTCGGTCTAGCAGTGGGTAAGTGGGGGCTGGGTGCCGCGTGAGCGCACGTTTCAGCGCGTGTAGGTTTGTGTCGCGTTCGGAGGCCCGGTCGATGGTTCGATCCCAGGTCTCTCCGCGCCAAGCCTGCACGGCGGCGGGCGAGAGTTCAGCGGTGAGGGAATTCATTTCATGAAGGAATTCAGCCGGGGCTTAAGGTGGGGACATCGGAAGCGCGCCCGCAAGGACATAGTTTTGTATTAAGCTCTCTACTAAAGTAGCAACGTTGATTTGGAAGTCAAAAACGCAATTTTTATCTCCATTGTCAAAAAAGTGACGCAGAAACACCTGACTTCGAGTAAGGTCTCTATGAACTCTTGTAAAACAATGTTCGACTCCGTGATACTCTTCGAATAAGGTGCAAAGTCTTGGCATGTGGCTAGCATGCTCTGCATTGTGGAGTCAAACGCGCACGTATTGCGGACAGCTAACATTTTCTTTTCGATTTTTAGCAGGGCCCAAACTATTACCGTTAACGAATAATGGCAAATTTAAACAAAATTTGGGCCGTTGATTTCATATCTCTTGGACACTGTGTTAAATATTTGCATCGCTTTTTTGGTTGGACCGGTTCATCTTTTTTGCAAGGCCATGCTAATATTCGTTTTAATTTCGAAGATTCCGGCTAGGTCAAAATATCATCCACTGTATAAATTCGATTGTGTTCACTGTCATCTCTACGCGCATCCGCGTTTACGCTGACATCCAACTTCAGCATCATTTTCATGGTGAAAATGACTTTCTAGGTAAGGTTCACTTCAGCATCATTTTCATGGTGAAAATTACTTTCTACGTAAGGTTCACTTCCTCATTCCTTCAAACTCTTCTATTTTGATTGCAACAGTTAGAGAGTTCTTGACAAAAATGGTGGATTTTTCTTCAACAAAGATCTATCAGATATGCATGTATGTAATTACGTTTATAAGTATGTATAAGTATTAATGAGGTATGAATACATATTTATTTTGATATTCTTGAAATAATTTGTCGATGTACTAAGATTTGATAACAATTAAAAATTTGTAATTTTAATGCACACAGATCCCATTCAATCCAACGATCCTATATATATTTTTTATTTTTATCATCATCTTTACTTCAAAGTAGCCAAATTTTCAGAGCTACTACAAACGAAAACAATTTCACTACAAACAACTAAAAAGGTCATCAATACAAATCGATTTTTCAAAGTCAGGATCTCCGTGGTCAGGACATTTTATGATGATAACAAAGATTCCAAGAGCTACTAAAAACGAAAACAATTTCACTACAAACTCGATTATCTATACGAATCGCAAAAAAAAAATCTTTTTCCAAAGCCGAGTTAGTGCTGAGTTTTTTTCAAAGTGGCCCAACTTTATTTTTGAGCAGTAGCTCAAACGGTACAAACGGTTTTTTTACTACTCGATTATCTATCTATACGAATCGCTAAAATAAATTTAGTTTGTCCAAAGTCACAGACAGTTCACTTGCAGATCAGATCGGGTTAAAATTTCTGCCCCGGTACACAAGTGTATAAGTCTGAATGTACCAGGGTTAAATTGTACCTTCGTCAAAATGTACAAAGGTCAAATGTATACTAAATGAAATGTATTTTATAGCTAACCCTTCTCTATCCAGACCGTAAAGCTGTGGAATGCACTGCCTGAGTCCATTATAAAAAGCTGAATCACTACCTGTCTTCAAAGCTCGCGTCATAGATTTTTATCTATCGAAAAAGTGAACATTGGTAGGTACTACTTTTATTTATTTTTGTTCTTGGTTATTTATTCCGTATATATTCTATATTTTATAAAAAATCTACTTCCTAAGGAATAATTATTATGTACCTATATACATACGTTTATTACGGAAGAGCGGAACCCTCTAATATAGGTATCTCTACTTAAAAGAAACCCATGAAATGTAAATTTAAGTTAACTGAATAAAATATTTGTATTATATGTATGGTACACCCCTGAATTTCCAAATATTTTCAAATTTATCTCCTCCCAAAGTTTGCCTAGAAGAAATCGTTTCTAAACGATAAGACCGCCCATTGTACTATTATGTTTAAGGTCTATGTCTGTTTCTTGTTTTTTTTGTGGTGTACAATGAAGAGTTTTGTATTGTATTGTAAATGAGTAACTATTACTAAGAAAAAACGACAAATCATCAGCATGACAAAATCCGCTAGTGCGAAAATGTATGTGTCAAAATGTACAATTGATGAAATGAGTACATACTGATGCAGGTCTAGGATATGCTAGGTCTAGAATAATTTTATGGCATAGAAACGGGTCACTATAATGCACGACAATTTATTGTACGATCGAATAATGTACACCCTGATAATCCGTGTCATGGCTTCCAATTTTAATAGGTTTTGGTAGGTTTTGACACGGATAATCAAGGTGTACATTATTCGGCCGTACAATAAATTGTCGTGCATTATAGTGACCTATAGAAACAACCATGAAAATACATATACGGGCAGACCCTAGTTAAAATAGATTCCTTCTTCATCTAAAAAGCAAGACGAAAGAAAGTCTTCTTCGCTATTCATACAAACACAGTCTCTTGTAAATGTTCTCTCCAACAGTTCGTTTATTACTTTCTTTTCATGAAGCTTAATATGCTGTGTCAATGTGCTATTCGTTATAAACTTTTTCATACAGAGTGTACATTCAAATTTTCTATCTCCAGTATGGGTTTTTTGGTGTTGGTCTAAGTTACTTTTTTGTATGAACCGCCTATCACATTGGTCACATGCAAAGTTTTTCTCTCCGATGTGAATTTTGAAGTGTCGGTCAAAGTCACCTTTTCTGTAGAATGATCTGTTGCATTCGGTGCAGTGGAATCTTTTTTCACCTGTGGAAAAGAAAAGTATGTATAATCTAGTATAATATAGTATAATATAGTATAATATAGTATAATATAGTATAATATAGTATAATATAGTATAATATAGTATAATATAGTATAATATAGTATAATATAGTATAAGAGGCCTGCGGATGATGATTTGCCCATACAAACGTACTACCAAAATGATTTGTAATTCAAGCATATTTCCAC
This sequence comes from Eupithecia vulgata, assembly GCA_946478455.1. Lineage (NCBI taxonomy): Eukaryota > Metazoa > Arthropoda > Insecta > Lepidoptera > Geometridae > Eupithecia > Eupithecia vulgata. The sequence continues at coordinate 5,052,382 of OX297887.1, read as the reverse complement.
CATATCATGTTGTTTTTCGAATAAGAATAGTATTTATCTAGGTCCCTGGAGGTTTTTTTCGTTATAATAAACACCTATATTGAAATATAAGCCAAAATATGCAAAATGCGATTTTGCATAACTTTACGTCGAAAACGACATGTTTTCGTAATATTTTGTATTAAAAACAAAAATATCTTACGTTTTGTTTGATAAGGAACATAGCTTACATTGTCTAGTTACAGAATAACAACACCATGTCGAAAATACAAAAAGTTTTCAGTCATCATTTTTGGTATTACGGAACACAATAATTCACTAATTGAAGTTGCGTGCATCTGTCACCAAGTAATAAAATAAATAGTATATATATAAATATATGTTTAAGCCAGTTTCTTGAGCACGCTTCACGGTTTTGATATGGATCAGTTGAGCTACCTGTAGATTGTTTGCAGCAGTTTGCAGATAGCTCAAATGTTTTTATTGTAAATAGTATTAATTTAAAATAAAATAAAGTTTTTAAATAATTTTAAAAAAGGACTATAATGATATTAATGCGTGGATGTATGTGAATTGGGTTAAGGCCCTATACTATCAAATCAACTACGTCAGACCTAAATATCTTCCAAACGAATAAATATATAACTTTGAAATTAATAAATGGTACAGTTCAGGACTTACTCTATCGATCATATGTTTCGAAAACACGATTCCATAAAATTTTCTCAAAAGATAAAAAATTGCAAAAATACCTCTAAATTTTTACTAAAACCTTAATTTCCCGATAAATACAGAAGTTAAGATCTTGAGAATAAACATGGTAAATATGGTAATAGAACTAAGAATAAATAGCATTTTGTATGTTTCGGTTTATTCAAATAATGTCCTAATGTCCACAGGTGATCGGAATGCTGGTTTTTATTTCGGTCAACGAATTAGCATTGCCATTCAACGTGGCAATGCTGCCAGCATTCTGGGCACTCTGCCTTCTGGTGACGGCTTAGATTTTTAGTAAATAGATGTAAGTGTAAATATTAGTTGTAATTATTTTTTGCTGTTAAATAAATTAACTACTATGTCCTAATTAATAGATAATAAGCTAAAACTTGTTTTTTGGGTTTGCATTGCTATGCCTGTCCCGCTCCTATGAACGCGAAATCCTATGTCTATCATTTTCATAATAATTTGAGGTTGTAGCCCTTCAAGCTCTTAACTTCGATATTTATTGAGAAATTAAGGTTTTAGTAAAAAAAATGAGGTAACTTTTCGATTTTTTTCAAGAAAATTTAATGTAGGTACCTAATTGTGTTTTCGAAACATATAAACGAAAGAGTAAATCCTGAACTTTACCACCCTTACAATGAACAATGACCCTTATAATAACGCTGGACAATTCACACAGCATTATCTAGCCCCAAGTTAAGCAGAGCTTGTGTGGCACTAGATAACTGATATACATAATACAATACAATACACAGATAGATAATTTTTATTATATATAGAAAACGACCAGAACACCCTGAACAAATGTCTGCAGATCGTACACACATTTGTCCCGAGGCGGGAATCGAACCCACAACCTCCTGCGTCGCAGGCGGACCTTCGCCCACCGCGCCACAGAAGTAGTCGATTATAATGATAAGGTTATTAACATATTTAAAACAATACCTTTCCCATGAAGCTTAAACTCATGGTCTCTTAAATGTGACAACTGTGTGTAAGACTTCCCGCAATCCATACAAGTGAACTTCCGTTCCCGAGACTCTCCAAGATGACAGTTCATATGACGCTTCAGCAAGCAGTTGCTTTGAAACATCTTGGGGCATATATTGCACTGAAATTTCTTAATGGGCGGTTTTGCATAGTGAGTCCTCAAGTGATACTTGAAATTTAGGGGTTTTTGGTAGGTTTTTGGGCATACTGGGCATTGCATTCGAGTTTTCTTTTTTTTAACTCTGAAAATGTAAAAAAATAATAACATTAATAATCACCGTCTTCATCATAAGACTATATTAGTTCACTGCTGGACATAGGCCTCCCTTAATGAGCGCCATAGCGCCCTGTCTTCAACATATTATAATGGAGCTAGGTACTTAAGGCGCATACCCCACCCAAAGTGGCGCCGCCACCTAATTTATGTTATTATTCTGTTTGAGATACGAAAATAGATTTAGGTGGCCACCAAGGGCAACTTCGTATCTCTGCCTAAAATAAATAGAATAAAACTATTACAGAGGCATTAAAAAAAAGCTTATGTTAGGTATCACACACTGGAAGATAGATTTTTGAAAATTCCTTTGTTAAATGGAATATTAACATAAAGTAGGTGGCGGCGGCGGCGCTAGTTTAAGTGGTATGCGCCTTAACATAATACACCTCTATCAAAAAAATTGAAACAGTACTGCGCAAGTACTATTCAGGCGGCATTTAATTTATTAATATCATTTTCAAAAAATACGCCGATAAATAGCTGGCAGGTTCGCCTACAAGATTATGTACCACAGTTCTAAATTAGAATTTAAATTTTCGAATTTTCATCCCATAAATGAATGTGGAAATTGTGTTCAAAACTTATGGTGGGGAGGAACCTTTAGGCTTCCATACAAACGTACTTTTCGATTCATTTGGAAATTACGTCACCGATTTTAATGAAATTTTGCATACATAATCGGAAAAAAATAGCTTTGTTTATTAGTAGTATATATCATTTTGGTTTTGCAAAATACATAAACATCATTTAGTGGGAGCGAAAATTCATTTTTGTCTATTTTCAAGCGATTTTATTACTTTTGCTCTCATTTAATGATGATTTAGAAAAACTAAAACGATACAAACATAGCTATTTCTTATCTAATTATGTATGCAAAATAGATGTAAATGAATGTAAAATAATGAATAAATAATGAATGTAAATGAATCGAAAAGTACGTTTGTATGGGAGCATAGAGGTTCACCCCCACCTTAATTGAATTTGTACTCTGTCGGAATATTATTTCAACACTGTTTTTTTTGCGTTTTTTTTTTTTAAATTAAGTACCTGAGTTAACCGTTTATTTGTCACTTAAAACACACAGATACAATTGGTTGTTAAAAGTAAACAAAATTTCAATAAAAATAGTAAAAACAATGATGTAGAGGCACTTTTCACTTAGGAACTGGTAAACAAGCTTAAACACAAGGAAATTGCCTACAGTACAAAGCACAAAAAAAAAATATCATCGCCAAATTATACGAGTGTGTAGCAGTGGCAAAAGGGTAATAGCTCAGTGATAATATTGCTGGTTGGAGCAAACACTGATTTTCAGTTGCACAATAAAGCAACTGTTAACTTAGCTCTATGAAATCCTACAAGACATTTTTTTCCTAAAGTTTTATCCAACTAGAACATATGTTTTATAGTTTAAATGTGAAACATTATTTTCAATATACAATACCCTATAATATCCACATTATTAGTAACTGGCATTATTATTTTATTTGTTTAATATAAAAAAGTACATAAAACTCATTCAAAACCAAACTTTAGCAATGTTTAGATTTTTTTGATGCGAAGTAATATACAGGATGTCCGGTAATTAATGGATAACCCCGCAGGCAGTTGTTGGGGGCAGGGGGGCAACTCAGAAAATAATAAAAAAAAACTATCTGGGATTTTTTTAATTTTTTTGTGCTAAATTTTATACCTTTGTTCAAATTTTTGAGCACTACCCGCGGTACTAATCCGCGGTTATTTCCAGAGAAAATCAATTCGTTATTATTTAATTTGTAGCCGTAGTGCCCAAAAATTTGAACAAAGGTATAAAATTTAGCACTTAAAAAAAAAAAAAAAAATCCTAGACCGTTGCAGATAGTTTTTTATTTTTTTTCTGAGTTGCCCCCCAGCCCCCCCACAAGTGCCTGCGGGGTTATCCATTAATTACCGGACACCCTGTATATACATATTCTATAAAAAGAGGAATTAATGACTTTTCCTGAGATACCTATCTTGTTATACATAGATGTAGAAGAATGTGCTGTGTGTACATTTTACACATTCATTACTTTACATTACACATTATTAATGTAACAATTCAAAGGAGAAGGTGTCATTCTATATTTATACTAATCTAAAATGGTGTTATTGTGCTGACCTAAAACTAAATTTAAGACCAATTGTATATTACCACAATCGCAAGGAAATAAATGATTTCAATGGTTTTCAATGATAAAAAGAGGTAAAGTTTGTGAATTGTGAGTTTGGGGGGCTGTGGGATTGTAGAGGGTAATCTCTGGATGTACTGAACCGATTTTGAAAAAAAAAAAAACCAATATAAAGCCACGTTATTAAGTGTCCTATGCTATATAGAATTTACCCATGTAAAGCCTGGGCGGACCGCTAGTTTATGATAACATAATAGTAGCATAGCATGGACAAATGGTCCCTTGGATACTGTATGCCAGATCTATTTTAAAATATAAGAGGTATGGTACCGTTTCTATAGGGCACTTATAGAAAATCGACCCCGGACTGCTAGTTTGGGTAATCGCGAGCAAATACGCATTCAATTGCAAGTGCAGCTAAAATGCATATTTGCTGCGTGATTGGTTTACCCGAACAGGTGAATTTTAAACAATGAAAGAAAAGAATTATCAAAAGAAGCAAATCATAATTGTTTTAACAGCTCCATACAGATACCAGACTGTTAGTTCTTCGTGTGACAGAGATAACATTCTACAAAGCAGTAATTAGCCGATTCTCTCTTCCCAAAAGTTGATGTTAAAATTTATGGCCGGATACTGTACATTATCTCATAAGCAGATATACGTCCAATGCTCAAAATGATCAGGCATTTTGAGCAGTGATTGAGCAGGGGTATTAGCTATGACCAGTATACAATACAACGCGCTTTGCAGGCGTTTTGGAGATAACAGTAGATGTTAAAAATTCACAGAATCACCCTTCCTCTAATAGGATCCCTCAGCTCCAGCTCTTGACATCCACTAGCGGACAGATGGCTAATTCATAGCTACTGCCTATGTAGATTTCTACTCAAGAATTTCTAATTGGAAGAGAGAAAACGATCTCTTAAGGGCTGTGAAATTGGAGTTGGTTGAAAGCTTACTTTTCAGTTGGTTTCACGTCATCAGGACCGCCGGATAACTTTATAACATCATAAATAATTCCAATAACAGGTACTAATGGTATTAACACATAATCATGCATTTCAGTTTCCATAGATTGTGCATTTTCAGTTGTTTCTTCTTGCTCCATTGTTGGTAGGGAGATGTAAAATGTTGTTGCCGAACACAAACGTATGTTTCAAATTCTTTCGTAAATTTCAAATAAATTGAATCTTTTGTCTTGATCAACAAAACAAATTATTAAAAACCTTTAGTTTATTTCACTTCACAGCAGGTAGTCTAGTAATCAATCGATCGAAGTTCTCCTCCACAGATGTACTAGAGATGCTGACTTGACTTCTTAATTTTTGGCAATATGTCTGGTTTGTCACTTTTCTGCCAGTGTCTAGTTGTTCTCCTCGAACATGAATGAAACCTCAAATGAAACTCGTCAATCAAATGTCAAATCAATGCGAGATCGGTAGAGTTGCCCACTACACGGTATATTTGTAACATAATAGATTTAGCCAGGATTTAGCCTTGTTCCTCTAAGATTTGTAAGGACAAGTTTAAGAAAACAAGATTCGCCAAGTGCGAGTGTAACTCGCGCGCCGAGGGTTTCAAACATTTGCCAATTATTTGGACAATGAATTTTCTGAAATATTTTAAAAAGTATGAAACTTACAGAAATTTCAAAAAGTGTTTTAAAAAGGCCGAAACGATACCTTTCATTTGATACCACACATGGGTAGGTACCCCCTTTTGAAAAAAAATCCCCTTTTTTGACCATTTTTCAAAAACTATTATTATTACAGACTTCTCTATATTTTTCCTGTAAAATACAGATTGATATCTACAAACGCCTAATACATTGTACATGGATCGGTCATCAATCTTCGGAGCTTGGGGGGGGGAATTGTCAATTTTTCGTCTTTTTTTGAAATATTTCAAAAAGTATGAAACTCACAGAAATTTCAAAAAGTGTATTGAAATGGTCAAAACGATACCTTTCATTTGATACCCCATTTGCCTTCCTAGGTCTCTTTTGAAATTTCAACATCAAAATTTGTACTGAAAATATTCATTTTCATTTATTTATTTATTTTTTCTTAAAATCAGTAATGGCGCACGAAATGTATCATTATTTCAAATTTCAAGTTAATAGCTGCAGTAGTTACTGAGATATTCAAGAAAGAGCGGGGACGGACAGAGCGAGACCATATGGGTTTCAAAACCGATCTTTGAAACCTTAAAAATACAATAATATAGATATTTCGTTTATTAAACAAAACAGCAACTTACAGACTAATAAACACACAAAACATTTTTTTTTTTTTTTTTGAGTTTTTGTCACAGTAAATGATGATATTTTCAGTACCTAGTGATTTTATAGATAGATAGATAGATACAGATATACAGGGTGTTTGGTGGAAACACCCTGTATATTTTATTCGGTTCACAAACACAGACAGCACATAACAAAAAAAATAAAACAAACAGAGATTAGGTAGGTACAGTAAGTAGGTATACAATAGTAAAGTAGGTACCTAATGTCAGTGCTGCCGAGGTGAGCCAAAACGGATCAGTCTCAGCTTTATGCTGTTTTGCACTGGGGGTACAAAACAGCGCTGGTTTTCAGACGGACCCAGTCTTAGTGAAATCACGAGCTAAGACGAGCACTGTGCATGCAATAATTCTTTTCGGGTATTAATTACCTATTGATATTATTTATCGGATTTTATACTCTTTGATGATACTTTGCCCCCTACTTTCTCGAATATCTCAGTAACTAGTTACTGCAGCTGTTAACTTGAATGATACCTACCTACCTTTCATTTGTACTGAAAACTTTCATTTTTGTTTTCTTTAAATTAGTAATGGCGCACGAAATACATTAATTATATATTTTATAGCTCCGGTTACTGAGATATTCAAGCAAGAAGGAGGATACACCACACCTACTCTGGCCCATGAGAATTCTAGCATAGTGAGCTTAGGTAGCGTAGCGACCTAATTTTCGCTATGCGAAAACCTCGCGGTTTCTAATCTACATACATCGTAGGTACTTACCCTAGGCTTAGCCATCTAACACAAAAACTGTTTATTTCCGTCCATACAATAAATGTAGGTACATTTAGAAAAGGTGACATTCAGTTCATGGTACCTTTATAACACTAAGACGGAAATAGTGGTCTTTTTTATTTCTGTCGCTTAGGTATGTAGACTAAAGAAAAAAGCGACGAAAAAACCTTTAGCCTATTAGTTGTTATTTTTCGAGTTGGAGCAAAACCCCGCCCCAAGCTTTTTTATCTTCTAGATAATCTGATATTAATATATGATATAAACTAATATGACCAAACTAATAACTATATAATATTAACTAATATGTAGGTACCTATAGTCTATCCTGAACTCTCTAAAAATAAGATAAGGTAGGTAGGTAGGTAATAAAAACCAAAAAATGAGGTAGGTATAACGTTTATCTTGATTAGAAAAAATATATTACATCCACATCCAATCCAATGATAAAATTGATACCTAATTCCAGTTCAACTTCTTAAAATAAAACTACCTATTCATTAAAAAACATAATTAACTACGCAGTAAAAATCATTTTTTAAAGCTGCTATTCCCTTTTGTTTTTTGTTTAATAAAGGCCAGCCGAGTAATTGCGGTAAAATATCCCATTCCCATTGAATGAGCCATCCGGGGAGAAATGTCATAAACGATTTAGGTTTCCAATATGGTACTGATGAAGAAGAAGAAAAATATTTATTAGACACAACACACAAATTAAACTTTAGTACATAGATATAAACATAAGACTACTTATTTAGTACCTACTAGATATGAAGTACTTATACTAACAAAACAAGGATGGATTATTTAAATACTAACACATGACCATTGGGTTGGTACTGGTACTAAGAAAATGCATACAATTTTTTGGCGGGATGGGGGGCCGTTCGACGACGGAATTTGTAACGTCAACGTCAAGATTTAACCTAAGGAAAAGTCAATTGTTACTTACTCACACACACTTGCCCTTTTTTTTGCTCGATTTCAGCAATTCTGATTCGAATTTACAAACAGTTCAATACTTTGCAGTGTGCAACGAAGTCGAGCAAAACAAAGTCAAGTGAGAGTATCATTAGTACGAGGTGTAATGTAAAAAGAAAAACATCATAATTGATTTGACATTTGTGATATTTTGACGTTTACAGCGTCGTCGACAATTCGTCGAAAATTCTATGTATTTATTTTTGTTACATAAATGATAGGAACCGAAATAGCTTACACCCTGTCTCCCCGGATGGCGATCAATTGAATGGGAGATTTTACCGAAATCACTCGGCTGGATTGGTATGAAAAACAGAAGACAGTCGCGCTACATTTTAAAATGGGGTTTGAAACTTTTAGTGGAGCCGGTGACACATTTTAAAAAAAAAATAGTTTCAAATTAAAGTTATACACCTATTTGGATAGATAGATGACACATAAACAGATAAAATATTATGTTCTTTACCACTATGTCCTAACGCGACAGGTTTCCGAGATCTGCGCATCTGTTTTACCTAAATACGCCCATAAGTTGACAAATAAAGGATCATGCTCCATTTTAAAAACTTTCATGAAGCACCGCGACTTTGAAAAAAATATGTACGTATGGTGAACCGATGTTAGGGCTAAAATATTAAGAGGCCTGCGGATGATGATTTGCCCATACAAACGTACTACCTACCAAAATGATTTGTAATTCAAGCATATTTCCACCATATCATGTTGTTTTTCGTATTTATCTAGGTTCCTGGATGTTTTTTTTCGTCATAATAAACACCTATAATGAAATACAAGCTAAATTATGCAAAATGCTATTTTGCATAACTTTACATGTTTTCGTCCTATTTGTTTTGTATTAAAAACAAAAATATCTTACGTTTCGTTTGAGAAGGAACATAGCTTACATTGTCTAGTTACAGAATAACAACACCATGTCGAAAATACAAAAAGATTTCAGTGATCATTTCTGGTATTACGGAACACAATAATTCACGAATTGAATTTGCGTGCAGCTGTCGCCGGAGCCTTAACACACCACTCATCCTATAAGTACCTGTACTACTTACTTATAGGTAAATCCTACAACCATAAAATAAAAAGTAGGCATAGGTGGGTGCGAACCTCAATTCCCATACAAACGTAATTTCCAATTCATTTGTTATCTACGTCCCGATTTCGGATAAGAAAAAAGCTTTTATTTGCACATTTTGCACCGGTGTAGTATTTAACAAAAAAAACATCACATCATTATGAGCATACAACCTCAAGTTTTTGTGAAAAGGATTGACATTGACATAGGATTGTGCATGGCTTGCATAGGCACTCCTATGCAAGCCAAGCACAATCCTATGTCCACTGGACAGGGCATGCCAAAACAACGCAACACAAGCCCAAAATTCAAGCTATAACTTACTATTATATTACTATCAATTAAGTATCAATTAAGACTTTATTTAAAAAAACCGAAACTTAAGAAATGTTCTATAAACTTAGTTCTATTACCAAGCTTATTCTCAAGATCTTAATTTCTGTAGGTATTTATAAATAAATTAAGGTTTTAGTAAGAATTAAGAGGTAACTTTGCGTTTTTTTTCTGTCGAGAAAATTTTATGGAATGGTGTTTTCGAAACAATTATCTATAGAGTAAGTCCTGAACTTTACCATATATAAATTTCAAAGTTAAACATTTAGTAGTTTGGAAGTAATGGAGATCCGACTCAGTTGATTTGAGGTAGTAAAGGCTACAGTATGTATAGGCCCTTAAATGAGAGCGAATGTAATACAATCGCTTGAAAATGAATTGAATTGCAGTTTCGTTACGTATTTTGAAAAATTCAAACGTAATGAATTGAATTGAATAAGTGTGTGTACAAACACACTTATTAAATTCAATTCATTTATTTATACCACACGGAACATTTGGTCATTTCAAAGCTACATATTTTAAATACAAGAAATAATACTAATAAACAGAAAAAATAAACATAGCTATTTCTCATCTCATTATGTATGTAAAGTTCCATTGCAATAATGGGTGTAGTTTCCAAATGAATCGCAAAGTACGTTTGTATGGGGGCTAAGTAAATACTAAGACCCCATATAACGTACAGCTAATATGGAGAGAGCTATGCTCGAAGTTTCTCTGAAGGATAGAGAAGAGAGTACCAAGGTTTTCGACAGAGCTCAAAGGATTAGCAAGCTGAAGTGGCAGTGGGCGGGCCATATCTCGAGAAGAACCGACAACCGCTTGGGTAAACGTGTTCTCGGAGACCGCGACTCGGCAAACGTAGTGTAGGACGCCCTCCAACCAGGTGGGAGAACGATTTGCGAAAGACTGCTGGCAGATGCTGGATGCGGCAAGCTGAAGACAGGGCGCTATGGCGCTCATTAGCGGAGGCCTATGTCCAGCAGTGGACTGGTATAGGCTGATGATGATGATGATTAGTATTACGAACTAAAGAAATTTCAAAATACTAATAATAAGATAAAATAGATGGCGGCGCTAGTTTGAGTCGGGGCACAGCCTTAATTATTTTATTAAGACGAATAGTAAGGCAAATGACCTTGGACCTTTCCGCACGCCTTTATGCAGCAAAGAGTGCTTGTTTTCGGTTCAGCATACTATGTAGTGCCATAATCAACCAAATAATAGGATCCTCTGCGGTTGGGCGACGTGTAACTGGTCAGGTTTGAATCACAGATTTTGTAGGTGCAAATACGTTTTTACGTTTGATTTCATTAATTTGACTGCTTTTCGAAGCTAATGGACCTCCAAGCGGTAGCTATGAACTATGCGAATCACTATACTGAATTTGGTACTAATCGAATTTGAGACGCCGATAAAAAGTGGGTTCGAAGCCGCTACACATACACTATAACTAACAGTATAACAACTACATTATATTTAACGCGAGTATTCATGATCTTCAAAACAAGTTCATACCAATGAAAAATATTTATAACCACTCTTACCCTGTATGGTATAATTCGGCACTAAAAAGCGCCATTAGGGAAAAGTATAAATTTTACAAGAAATTTAAAAACTACGGCAATAAGTCGGATGAATTAACCTATAAAATGTTGCGTACTAGAGTTAAAAAAATGGAATCAGCATGCTACCTAAGCTATATTGAATCAACCGAGAATTCGATCTTAAAAAATCCTAAATATTTTTGGACGTTCGTGAAAAACAGATCTAAATCTTTTTCAATGCCCAGCTCGGTGACTTTTAATAATGCTACTTTCTCTGGTGGTGATTCTATTTGTGATGCTTTTTCATCATATTTTCAAACTACTTTTCTACATGCTAACAACACTAGTAATTTCGCTCCAGGTCAGATCAGCTTCATTGTTACTGATCAGTTAGAATTTGACATCACTTCTGACATCAGTAATGTTGAAATTGTTCCAGCTGACATTATGATACTACTAAAAAAGTTGGATGCATCAAAGGCGCCTGGACCTGATAACATATCTTCTAAATTTCTTATCAGATGTGCTTCTTCTATATCATATCCTATATCACTTTTGTTTAGGAAGTCTCTTTCAACGAATACTGTACCTAAATTGTGGAAATCTGCATTCATCACCCCAGTCCATAAGAAAGGGTCTAAAACAGAGGTTTCAAATTACAGGCCTATCTCTAAACTTTGCATTATTGCTAAAGTCTTTGAAAGAATTATCTATAATCAAGTTTATTCGGCCCTTAAAAGTACGTTTAGTCCCTTTCAGCATGGGTTCTTGCGAGGTAAATCAACAGTTTCAAATCTTATACTCCTAAATGATTATATAACTCAAGCTATGGACAATGGTCACCAAGTTGATGTAATATACACCGACTATAGTAAAGCGTTCGATAGAATAGATCATTTTACATTGTTAAAGAAACTTTCTCAAGCAGGTATAAGAGGTGATTTGCTAAGATGGTTGGCATCGTATATTGATAATCGATCACAGGCAGTTGTTCTTAATAACTATATTTCTAGTTGGGTTCCTGTTCCTAGTGGGGTCCCTCAGGGGTCTCTGCTAGGACCACTACTTTTTACATTATATATTAGAGATATTGACTTATGCTTCAAATCATCAAATCTGCTATGTTTTGCTGATGATATGAAGATATTCTCCGCTGTTACATCCAACCTTGATATCGTTGCTCTTCAGTCAGATCTCTCCCGTCTTGAAGACTATTGCCTATTAAATAAGCTTGAACTAAATCCCAGCAAATGTTTCGTTACTACTTATACTCGTAAGCCTCTGGCTATTCCGTCGTGCTATGCACTGGCAGGGCAGCTACTTACTAAAGCTACTGGCATGCGTGATCTTGGAGTCTACCATGACTCAAAGCTACTTTTTAACGCTCATATAGACAACATAATTAGTAAGGCTTCGAGATCGCTGGGATTTGTCATGCGAATTTCTAAGAGCTTTACAAAGGTCAAAACTCTTAAACTTTTATATTGCACGTTTGTAAGGAGCCATCTAGAATACGCATCTCAGATATGGAACCCGCGTTACCAGAAGTACATTGATCGTATAGAAAGTATTCAGAGGCGTTTCTTAAGATACCTGTGTTTTAGAGTAAAGATCCCTTACAAATCTCTAACCTATGATGAACTCTGCAAGAAGTTCCATTTCTTGCCACTCAAAAGTAGACGTGACATAGCTGATTATCTTTATATACTTAAGATTATCAACAACGATGTCGACTGTCCAGAACTTCTTGGCAAATTAGACTTCAATGTACCACGTAGGCAGCTTAGACACAATCCCTTACTACATGTCCAACATGTTGGAACTAATTATAGACAAAATTCATTTATAGTGCGAGCGAGCGGCACTCTCAATGAATTCAGCAAAATGTTGAACATTGACCCTTTCAACACCAGCATTCACAGGGCAAGGCGATGCATAACTCTTAACTTCTTTTGCACTTGATGTAGCTATATTTTTAATTTTTACTTATTGTACTTGTTCTTTTATTACTTTATTAAGTACGAAATTGTCGACGATTTTTTTTTTGTTTTGTGTTCACACTTAGGTATTTATTATGTTTCTATTAGCGAGTGCCTATTATTAGCTTTCTGTATCTATTTTAAGTTCTATTGTTAATAGTTAAGCTGATGGCAATCCGAATAAAATAAATAAATAAATAAATAAATGTTTAACAGCAAATATTTGGAACCTCCAAGGGACCTTTCAGGATGTGTGTTACAGGATATATAAATTTCAGAGCTCCACAATCAATATTTTCGTCGGAAAACGGGTTCGAAAACACCTAATTTTCTTGTTTTTGCCTCACTATGCGACTTAAATACCAGCTGCTGCTTGTGGCTACGCTTACGCTTTTCAATTAGTCCATGTCCATCCCTAAGATACCATTCATCTCCCTGTTAAATTTCATCAATATCCGTTCAGCCATGAGAAGGTAACAGACAGAGTTCTTTTTTAAAATGTATAATATTAGATTAATTGGAAGTACCCTATTTTGGCTATCGGTTCACCGGAACGTAGGATCCTAGATCTTTGGGTTCACCACCACCCAGCCGTAGCTGTCAGCCAGTCAGCTAGACTCTAGACTGTTACATATACTCTAGATTAAAACTAGATACATTATGGCCCCAGCAGCGTACTAGAAGTCTCATCATCACCATCATCATCAGCTCTTAAACTAAACAAAACCTTACTCTTCCTTTTCTTATCCTTATCATGCCGTTTGGAATGTTGCATTAGTTTGCTATTTGTTATAAATTTCTTGTTGCAAACTGCACATTCAAACCGTCTATCACCTAAGTGCATTTTAACATGCATGACCAAGTTATTTTTTTGTACGAAACTCTTTGCACAGAATTCGCAAGAGTAATTCTTCTCCCCCGTGTGTATTTTCATGTGTCTGTCAAGGTCTGCTTTCCGGTAGAACGCTGATGTGCATTGTGTGCAGTGGAAATTCTTTATGCCTGAAAAGAAACAATAACAATATCAAATCACACTAATATTAAAAACTATTTTCTCCTTGCAGCTTCACACGCGTTGTTGAGTCTTATTTCTATCCCTTAAGAACTCATTTATGGGATCAAAAGTTACATGTGTTTTATTCCATGCCTAGAACTACCTTTATGCAAAATTTCAGACCGATCCAAGTGAAGAGGTAACGATTATCCAAACATAAATAGATAATCAATAAATAATGCAGGATAAAACTCACAGCATCATCTAGCCCCAAGCTAAGCAGAGCTTGTGTGGTACTAGATGACTGACATACTAAAATACCCAGAACACAAAGAACTAATATTTGTCACAAGACGTGAATCTAACCTGCAACCTCCTGAGTCGCAGAGGTACCTGCACCCGCGCCACCGAGGTTGTCAATAGATAACATTTCAATGAACACAAAATTGACATGCGAGTTACCATTATGTTTCATCTCGTGATTGCTAAGGTGTCCAATCTGTGTATAAGTCTTCCCGCACTCTATACACATGTACGGTCGCTCCCCTTTATGCGAGATCATGTGTCGTTTAAGCAGGCATCGATTAGAGTATGTCTTGGAGCACTGGTCGCATTGCACTCGCTTCGAGGGGTCCGGCTTTTTGTATGGACGTCTGAAAGATTGACAAGTAAACAAAAAATTACTTGGACTCACAATTTGAGGGACGGTTGGAGGGTAAAGTCCTCTCAAGGAAAGAAATGATCAACCCACGGAAACTCTGCACTTTTCCCGAGATCAAAAATAGCCTATGTTTTAATTCAGTATGAGCTATCTTAGTGCAATATTTCATTAAGGCCCATACCCCACCGAAAGTGGCGCCACCACCTTATTTGTCTTATAATTCTGTTTAACAAAGGAATTTTCAAAAATCCTTCTTCCAGTTTGTGATACCTATCATAAGCTTTTTTTTGATGCCTCTGTAATAGTTTTATTCTATTTAATTTAGGAAGAGATACGAAAATAGATTTTGGTGGCCACCAAGTGCAACTTCGTATCTCTTCCTAAACTAAATAGAATAAAACTATTACAGAGGCATTAAAAAAAAGCTTATGATAGGCATCACAAACTGGAAGAAGGATTTTTGAAAATTCCTTTGTTAAGTAGAATAATAACATAAAGTAGGTGGTGGCGCTAGTTTAGGTGCTGTATGCGCCTTAAAACATGTTCAATTGTTTAGGCATGAAGGAGTTACAAACACACATGCATACATTCAAACTTATAGTCATTACAAAATTATATTATTAGTGTGTTGTTGTTGGATGATAGCGACACATACTTTCAATCACTTGCTACATACAAACAAACTTTATATAAAAAAATGGTTTCGCGGCGGGAAAAGAACCTGCGAACTCCAGCGTCTCAGGCGGACATTTGGGCATTGTTCCACGAGGGTTGTTGATAAAAGCACGATGTCCTGGCCGGATTTCGAGCACGGGGCGGTCAGACAGTTTCAATGAATTCACTGTTTTTATCTTTTAAATTCGAAAGAATTTTATGTTATGGATTGCCGTCTTCTAGTTTCGGTTAATGTTTTATGGAACTTACTTTTTCTTTTGAGGACCTAGATCCACTTCCTCATCAGATATCTCGATAATTTCACATTTTACTTCAATGTCTTCAAGAGTAGGAGGTTCTTCCGTTGCCACTGTTTCGTTCATTCTGGTTAATGTACAGTTTTTGACGATAAAATTCTAGAACTGGTAACAAATTATCACTATTTTATCTAATTATTCATAAGTCTAAAGTAAGGACTTTTGGTTTATTTTCTTAAATTTTTGGACTTGTACAAAATAAAAACAAAAGGGTATAAAAATATGAAGTGGCAGAAAGAGATGGAAGCTACATTTTTATGGCATATTTATTGTGAAAGAAAAAGAAGGAACAAAAAATAAAAGAAAAAACGTTTTGACATTGAATTGACAGTGACAATTTGAAACAAAACATAATGTTGCGTTTCGTTCTTGATTTGAATGATGCTTGAATGAAATAGGTATTGATGCCACCATGGTAACCATGGGGTGGGTTACTAATACGACGTCCATACCAACTGCTTGCAAATTAAATTACCCGAAATTTAGGAAAGAATAATTATCTTAACACCCTAACGCTATGGGGTATATTGTATTTATAGTCAGGAAATCAGTGGTTTTTCACACCGTGCATCGTAAACCTCGCTAAGCCGTTGGTCCTCTTAGCTAATAGAATCTTCGGCCATCATTCATGGGGAAGGGAAGGCTATAGATATACGGGCAGCTTAAAGCATTTATTTATTCAGTTGTTTCATGTATACATTATAAATAATAAGTAAATAAAATAAATAAATAAAAATAAAATAAGTCCTTATGATATAGGTACCTAGTGAGATCATGACATGAACCCCGCTGGGGCACTACAAAATAAATTTATATCTAGGTATTTCAGGTTAATAAGGAAAACTTAAATAGACTGACATGTTTGACTTGAAAATAATTGTCTTTTTGTTCTAAATATTCTTTTATTTCATAAAAGCATTAAGATACTAGGAATTCTTTTAATTTCCTATAGAAAGTTGCATCCTTTTCAATCTGTTAATTTGTGTCGGTAATTAGGAAGGGACGATTGGTTCTTATTTCGTTGTTGGATGTGAATGTCTTTTTTAGTTTGTATATATTATAAAAGTAAAGTAAAAGTAGGTAATTATGTGTCTATTTTTCCTAAAATAAATACTATTTCATTTAGAAAGAAGTTAGTGTTAATATTCCTAGCTTTATAAAATGTGGTCTACAACTACCACTATCGTTGATGTTAACTAGTATTCGTGTGCATCTTTTTTGTAATACGAAAATTTTGACATTTTCGCAACTATTTCCAATCAGGATCGACTGCTTCAATCCGGCGCTGGCTGTTTCAAGCTGCCTATGTATTTAAGGACCTAATTCAGCAGATTGTTTGGCAGTTTTTTAAACGTTCGTCGATTAATCGATTTGGAAAATTCTTTCACCGTTGTATGAAAACCTAGAGAAGTGGAAAAAGGGTAGGGAGGCCTTTGCCCAGCTGTGGGACACTTCAGACTGATGATAATAATAATATTAACTACGAATGCAAGGTGCTTAGTTTATTACAATGCAATTATTGTTGTAAGTACATAATTGATTTTCTTTTTTATCGCCCATTTCATCCCACAGCTGGCAAAAGCCTCTCTTTTCTTATACATATATTTTTACCCGTGTCCATAAATAAAGGATACTATAAAAGGTTGGTTGGTAGGTATTTTATTTTTAGGTTTTTATAATGATAAACACAACACGTATAACAGTACCATCTTGGACCCATTTTAAATGAATCAGCAACGATAATTTAAATTCTAGTTACCGAAGTATAATACAAATAAAGTAAAAGGCCACAAACAACAAAAAACAATGTATGCTAAATAAAGCTTTGAAATTCTATTCCCCACAGTAAATTAAATATAAATACTTAAATAAAAAATGCTGGACAATCCACACAGTATCATCTAGTCCCAAGCTAAGCAGACCTAGTGTTATGGGCACTAGATGACTGATAGACTTAATACGATACATAATATAGATATTTTTTTACTAGATGTACATAGAACTTTTTACTATACCCAGATTACTAGGAACAAATATCTGCAGATCGTACAAACATTTGTCCCAAGGCGTGAATCGAACCAGCAACGTGTCCTGCGTTCCTGCGTCGCGTCGTAGGCGGACCTTCGCCCACCGCGCAACAGACGTCGTCGTCAAGTAGTAGGTACTTAGATGAAAGCAAGAGAAAAAAATGCAAAATTGTATCTGTAAATCTGCGATTATAGAGATGATACAAACTCTTTATAACAAAATAAACAGCAAAAATTCTTTAATGATACAGACATACATAAGCTTAAGTACACAAAGAACGCCTCGCGAAATTTACAACGAAAATATCAAGGTTAAATGCCAAAAAGTGAAAATGCAGTTGGAAATATTAAAAGTTACTTTTCATACCAATCACATTAATTCCATAAAGAAGAAGTTGAAGTTGACCATAAAAATCGACCTACAGACCGTTCACCTTAAGTGACCCAAGAGATGTAATTTCATTTGAAATCAACTAGGTACCCAAATTATTTGGGAATCTTGGACAAAGATGTTGGATTAGTGGAATAGGCATCCATCTAAGAACTTTGATCATTGGACAAAGATAATTGGTTGAGTGGAATGGGCACCTAAGATGTCCCCTGGCTTGTAGGTAGGTAAATTACATATAAAACATCTTGCGGTGAACGGTCTATAGTCTAACCTACCTACCAATCAATAGTAAGATTCAAGATTACATACAAATAATACATTAGTAAGTACCTACTAATAACTTTACTTAAATATAAACTCTGCCTTTAATTCTTCGTACCTTGTGATGATAATTCCCCCAAAATTAACCCCTTTGTGAGTTTTTTAGGCACTAGAGCAGTGTATGTATGTACCTACTTAGTTCATTTCACGTAGGATCCGTTCCAAAAAAGTTAACTTTGCTGTATTTGCTTATTTTCGTTTTTTTTATAATTGACTAGGATAGAATTCTTCTTTTACATTACCTTCATCAAATATGTTTATACCTAGGTAGGTAGTAGAGATGTAACGAATATTCGCATCCGCATTCGCATTCGCGAATATTCGCAGGATTTTCAATATTCGCATTCGCATTCGCATTCGCCAAAATCTATGCGAATATTTGGCGAATGTTGATGGGGCAAAAACTAACCTAATATATTTAAAAAACTGTTCTCTTTTACATGCGGAATTATAAAAAAAACTCAGCACATCTCGTAAATAGGGATGATGACAGTAACAAAAAGCATCATTATTATGTATTTACTAAATTAAATCAGATCCATACATGACAAAACGCGTATTATAATTTTTATTTTGATCAAGATCAATTATTATTTTGATAAATAACATCTACAAAATACAATAATCCGCCATGACACGTTGAACAACAATTAGAGAACACAGACCCATGACGTCATGTCGTCACAAAGTAAAATGGAAGACACAGAATAACCACAGAAATAAGTAATAGTAAACGTATGACTTTCTTCAATCAATAGCTAGCTTCTTTGTTTCTTGACAATATTGTTAATACTTGTTTTATTATTTGATTGTATTTCTTTTTTATTTGTAAAGACATACTAATGAATATAAATATTATGGTAATTCTGTATCATAAAAATTTGTGCATCGGTGACGTCATAGACAGTCGCCACGAGTATTGTAGCGTTTTAGAGCGAAATTTAAATTACATTTTTAAAAACTCAATTTTACCTTCAAAATCCATGTTTTTTGTAGAAATATGTTTTATTTTCTATTCAGTAGATGTTTAAAAATATCAAGGAGTAGTCTCAAAATCAATCATCATGCCTATTACTATATTTTATTCAGGCACTCTTATTGCTAATTCTTTAATAAGAACTTTGTAAGAAACTTTGACAAAACTTAACTGAAAAAAAAATGTTGAACTGACTTTGATTGGGTGACTAGTGTTTGCACGCGTTTCTACGAAATTAAAGAAACTAAACGTTTAATGTTTATTTTTTCCCCATGGGAACTAATTTGTGAGATCGAAAAATAGCCTAGCCTTTGCTTTGAATGACAATGTATTGATTATTCTAACCCAGGGGTTAAGGTAACCTTTTAATGGCGGGAACCACTTGACAAATTTATGGTTTGTTTTTGGCGTGCACAGACCTTGATCGGAGGACCTAGGACAAGGCCGTCTTTTATTTTTTATTATTATGTTATACTGGTTAATAAATAAATATGAATATTTTAAATATTAAAAAAACAAGTTCATTTCTAGTTACACCCAACCCAAACCTCATAAGCTAGAAATCTAAAATTTTAAGCATAGGAGTTTTGGAAATTACACCCCCAAAAGAAAAAAGGATTGAATTTTTTTACGTGTTTCTTTTAACTCTACGAAGTGGCCAAATTTATATTGTATTTCAGGATTTTTCAAAATATTAATGAAATGGTTAGGTATATGAAAGTTTGAGACTTATAGTTGGGCTCCGACTTAAAAGGGCTGTAACTTTCTAACGCATAACGCTATTGTACTGAAATTTTCTGAGTATATAAAAAACAATAGATTGAAAAACGACTATCAGAAATTTTCAAGAAAACTCTTAATAATATGATATGCGTTTTTCAATCCATTCTTTTTTATAAACTCAGAAATGTTCAGTACAATAGCGTATTGTATTATATCGATAGCGTTATGTTTATGTAACTTTTAAACCAGTACCCCTATTTATAATTTTACATTTTACATGTTCCGCGTCCACTAAGTGAAATAAGTCTAAACGTGGTCTAAATTTTACTCATTGTTTTCATGGAGGCACTCACTTTTCCCAAAATAACATATAAAAGACAAACAAATCCAACTCCAACCGACAAATGTGTGGATATAAATATTATCAAACAAACTTGAGCAATTATCAAGATAGCAATTATCAAACGATTCATCTTCTTTAATTTTTGCTCTGCATCTGTTTTGATACAATTATGCCAATATCAGTTTCAAATTCTGTGGTTGTCAAGGTTGTGAATTGTCGATGTCATGAATGAATGAAACAAACATTATTACTCGTACGTAATTGGTAGTTAAAGATAGCTAATAGCAAACGTTGGTAATTGGACAACGCGCGCGCCAATAAACAGTACGTGAAGTTGGCGGCAAGTTCAAAATACCAACATTCGCATTCGCATTCGCATTCGCGAATGTGAGCATCGAATACTCGCATTCGCATTCGCATTCGCGAATGTCGAAAATTTGACATTCGTTACATCCCTAGTAGGTAGGTACTTATTTTTCAAAAATAATTTCTATGCTTTGCAGTTATCACAGAAAAACGTGTCATTAGTTAAGTTTTTAATGTTTTATGTATGTTAGTTTTAAGGTATATATTACTATGGACTGTAGAATAAGTTAAATAAGATCTGTAACTTTTCTATGGTCTGAAATAAATGATTATTATTATTATTATTATTATGCTAGTCAATTCATCACACTAATATTATAAATTCGAAAGTTTACTGAATAGATAGATGGATGAAATAAATATCCAAAAATTTCATTTCTTAGAGATGCACAGAATGCACTATAGCAAAAATTCTTTGATAGATGGATGTTAGTTGCTCAATCACACCAGCTCGGCTGAATGGATCTAACAGATGAAATTTGTCACAGTGTTAGATTATAGTCTGGAATAGCACATGGGCTATTTTATCCCGAAATTCCCACAGGAACGGGAACAACGCGGTTGAACTGCAAGGCACTGCTAGTATTTCAATATATTCAACGCAATAATATTGACTTTGATAAAATTTATTCTGACATGTTGTACCTACATTTCTTTTTACAAAAATAATTTCATTCCTATGTCGAATAATTACGAACAGAATCAAGGAAAAGTGACCCTTCCGGTAACGGTTTCTAATGTCTCTTTAGCTGTCATCCGGATTTCAGCCCGCGTGCGGGCCACCCGAAACCTATTATTTAGCACGCGGGCAAAACACACGTAGAACTTAGATTGCCTAGACCCTAGAGCAATAATAGGTTTTAGGTGGTCCGCATGCGGGCGGAAATCCGCATGACATGTAAACAGCCCTACGTGAAATGGACTATAAGTTATGCC
Organism: Eupithecia vulgata; assembly: GCA_946478455.1. Lineage (NCBI taxonomy): Eukaryota > Metazoa > Arthropoda > Insecta > Lepidoptera > Geometridae > Eupithecia > Eupithecia vulgata. Next base: position 5,030,582 of record OX297887.1, on the reverse strand, counting down.
TACCTAACTATTTGATTGTGTGCGAGTTGACGTAACTATTCTTCTTAATACTAAGTTATCAAAATAATTATCTTCTATATTCCATCCACGCGTTCATGTTCTTTGAATTAATGAGATAATGCAGTATTTTCTAGATACGTAATCTGCCAGCACGATAAATATTGAAACTATGGTTAGTTAAATATTTTTTGAGTCGAAAGATTTGCTTCGCTATTTTTAAAAAGAATCGGAATCAAAAATACGTTTATTGAAAACCGTTGTAAAAAAAGACCTTAAGTTTATAGTGTATAGTTTCAACAGCTTATCTATATTAGATATACAATACAGTTTTAAATAGATACCTCTAAATTCTAAGAATACCTTTGAAGATACAGATTCGAATTAGAAGATATATTGAACTCATTTATTCAGTCAAAGAAAATCGACGCGTGGGACGGAGAATAAGAACATTTCTGTCGGCGCGCGGGCCACCCGTAACCTATAAATTTCTCCAGCCAATCCGCGTCCCGCGTGCGTGTGGCCCGCGTGATATTATAGGTTACGGGTGGCCCGCACGCAGGTCAGATCCGCACGTGGAAATCCACATGACAGGTTAAGACCCCCTATGAACTTTTACGTGTAAAAGTTAACTTATAAATAATACCCCATAGAATGTGCTCTGGCGTTTTTATAATATTCAAAATATTCCGCCGGTGAGTTTGAATGTTTTTTTACCACATCGTCCAGTTGCATTTGGTCTCCCCACTCCGCCTGTAAAAATAGAAGAGGGAAATGAGTCAGTAGGAATTTAGGTCACCTTATTTTTATTTAGGTTTATTACAGCCATAACTAGCTAACTAGAGTTGACCGATGCAGGTTGATCAACCTCAAACTATGTCCGACTTATTTTTACTCAAATGAAATTGACGACCTCTGTGGCGCGGTGGGCGAAGGTCTGCCTGCGACGCAGGAGGTTGCGGGTTCGATTCCCGCCTCGGGACAAATGTGTGTACGATCTGCAGACATTTTTTCAGGGTGTTCTGGTCGTTTTCTATGTATAATAAAGAATATCTATCTATGTATTGTATTATGTATATCAGTTATCTAGTACCCATAACACAAGCTCTGCTTACCTTGGGGCTAGATAATGCTGTGTTAATTGTCCAGCATTATTTAATTATGATGATTACTATTAATATTGAGGTAGGTAGCTACAATAGGCCACACAATATTATACCCATTTTTGAAAAGTATCTTAATTAGGTTCTATAGTGCAAATTAACTACTACAAATCAAAAACTACGTAACTACAGAAATTTCAAAAACTGTTTTGAAATGTACAAACCGATACATTTCATTTCATACCCCTTAAATTCGTAAATGGGGTATCAGGGTATTCAGAATGGCAATAAAAAAAACGCTTATTTCCTTATGTTTTTTTGTGGTTTTGACACAAGTGGCAAGTTTTAAAATATTCAATCGATAAGTGACCTAAAAATGCATTTAAAATTTGAATTTTCAGGCAGTGGACGCCATATTGCTCTATGGTCATTCCGTCAGCTGGCTTGTACATGCCTGAAAAAATGCGCTGTTGTTGCTGATGACAATTGATACTGTGTATAAATGACTATAAATTACCCGGTGCTGGTAATTTTTTATGTAGTTATGTTATTCATGCAGTTGTCACAGCTAATTTAATAATTTTCTTTTAGCTAAACGAGCCAAACTAGCTCCACCACCTTTACTTTACCTTGTTATTTCGTTAAACAAATGTAGATATCAAAATTTTCAATGGGCAATTTGTGATACCTCCTTTAAGCTTTTAATGCCTCTATCATAGTTTTATTTTCTATAGTTTAGGAGGTGAATAGGTATCACAAACTGCCCATTGAAATTTTTGAAATTACCTTTGTTTAACGAAATAATAAGATAAAATAGGTGGCGGCGCTAGTTTGGCTCGGGGTACCGTCTTAATAGCCTATAGATTCGCTGCTGTGTGGATTGTCGAGCATTACGTATTCATTTATTTATTCCCTTCCCACAAAAGAAAATTAGAAAAGGATGCCTTTGTTTTTTTTTTAAACGTCTTAATAATTAGACTTACAAAGTTAGGAAAGATAGATCGCTTGCTGTCGAAAGACTTCTCGTTGACACACCGCAGTAGGTAGAGACGCTCTAGCCACGGCCAGATCATGTAGTCTAGCATTCCAGGGTGATTCCCCCCGAAGTAATAGGTACCTGGGAAAGTTTACTCTTCAGTATTGTAAAGCTACTGATACACATGCTTGTAAGTAGCACGAAAGCATGCTATTTTTAAGCAAAACTTTTAAAACTATCATGGTTATTAACATTAAAGTCATTTAAAACCAACTCGCAGTGACTTTAGTTCTTCCGTGATCATGGCGCATGAAACTGTGCCGAAATATTGGAAGACTCAAAAATCGAATCATGGTAAAATATCCCGTTTTAAATGACTTTAACATTAGATTAGTTCTTTTTTGGCATGAATCATTTTGCAATTGCTTAACTTTGACTCTTCATACTGGAAAAAAAGTCTAATACGATAGGCCGGCATATTCTCTCAAAAGTTGACTCAGTTAGAGGTAGAGCGATTAAAATTTTACCTCTGAGAGCCAACTCCTTCTCCAAGATGTCCAGAGTCTGCATTATTTGTTCGCTACCGAACGCGAAGTTGGTGTCAAAACACTCCAGACTGCCTTTTATCAACTGAAATAACAAGGAAAAATAATAATACATTGTATACAAAATTTACCAATCACTATTATAATTTTGTATAAGGGCATTTTTTTTTAAAAACGTCCATTAAGATTTTTATGTGTCCCACAAGTTCATTAATAATTTTCATAGAAATTTGTCTATTTTTAGATATTAACAATTTTTTTTTTAATTCTATAGTTTTATTTGCGATAAAAAAAGAGTTTTTTATGACTATTTTATTATAAAAATTGAAAAATAAGACTAAAACTAGCTTTCAATACCCCTTTTATAAGTTTGTCCTACAGTGTTATACTGACTTTTGAGTTTAGTTTATTTTTTAACTTGGTTTGGATGAAGGCCAAAACTAGATTATTTATGTTTAAATATGTGAAGGCCATCATAATTAGATGTAAAATGCGGTACTTCTAATACAAAATAATAACTTTTTATCAATTATATTGTGTCCCATGATTTTGGACATGAGTGGAATTCTATTTTGTAACTGTAATATCGCCGTATTATTTTAAAAGAAATACTATGTGGTCACATTATTTTTATTCCTGGCAACATTACTCATCGATTCCACCACTTTGAATTGGTTATCAAAGAGCGTCCTGTCACTAATTCGTGTCTGAACTCGCAGTGCGTTACCGCGGTGATTTCTTCTTCAGTTTTGTAACTGCGATTTATGCTGGTAATTTTGTGTTTTTGCAAAGTAAAACTAACGAAATGATTACTGTATTATTGTATTAAATGAATTAATGAGTCACCTGTGGCCTCAACTGTTTTAAATTAAAAAGACACGGAATTTTAGATCGGGTACCATGGGAACGTTACTTCCATTTTGTTTGGTTACGTATATGTGGAATGATAAAGTTACAAAATGGAAATACAAAGGCAAGTTTACACAGTCATTGTTGACAAAGCTTCAAAGGGTTCTAGCGTTTTAAATCTTGGTTTGAAATTGATTTAATATTGAATGGTTTATATATGCTTACATAACCTTTAGCTTCGGGCACGGGCATGATTATATTTTATTTTAAAGTTGTGTGTGGTCTTCTCTTTTGTGCATTTTTTGATAATTTAATGTGTGTATGATATGTAAAAATAAAGTTTGCGTACAATGCACTGGACCGACAGGTTTCGATTACATATGTAATAAATGTCTAGAATAATAATAGTACCTAAGTAGATTGTCAGGAGAAAATTTTCGACCATTGTAAACCAAGCTTTATGTTTTCCATTTTGTAACTGTTCCTTTATATTTTGTAACTGTCTCATGTTTTAAGTATGAAAATATATTTTTTTCGGTTCCATTAAAGGGCACTTGCTAATTATTTTTGTGTTTTTCTTGTAGTATTAATAGGATCTATTTGATAAAAAAAAATGCGGTCACTAAGACTGTTTTACCATACATAAAACATAACATTTTCATAGCAAAGTTACCCAAAGGTAACAAAGTGGATATGTTCTTGTTAAAATACAAATAATTATTGCTTATCTTCATTCCAGGGTTTTACTTTTTATTCAATCTCATATTTATAAAGGAATTAAACACATTAAATTAGTTGTGGATTACTGTGGTATTATTTTATATGACTTTAAAAAAAGTTACAAAAAGGAAACCTGAACAACTTTCTGATCTGAAAAAAGTTAAAAATCCTTTTAAAATGCTAATTGATCGTTATTTTGCCGCTATTGTAAACATCTCTGAGGAATGGCGAATCATTTTAAATAAGTTAGATAATCTTAAAATGATATTTATTTATTTCACTCCATTTTGTAACCGGGACAAATTTCTACGAAAATGCCCATAAAACTTTTAAAACTATCATGGTTATTAACATTAAAGTCATTTAAAACGGGATATTTACCATGATTCGATTTTTGAGTTTTCCAATATTTCGGCACAGTTTCATGCGCCATGATCACGGAAGAACACTGTGCCGAAATATTGGAAAACTCAAAAATCGAATCATGGTAAATATCCCGTTTTAAATGACTTTAATAATTTTGTATGTCAACAAAAGTCTTTATAAACAAAGAAAATCATAATTTTCTACGCGACGTGTCAGTTCATATTCTTGCAATTAATAAATCATTCGTAATCGCTATCAGCTACGAAAAAAGATAAAAAGATATACCTATACCTAAAGATCTTACAAAACTACTAATAGAGTGCACAGGTGATCGGAATTTCGGTCAACGAATTAGCGTTGCCATTCAACGTGGCAATGCTGCCAGCATTCTGGGCACTCTGTCTTCTGGCGGCTCAGATTTTTAGAAAAAAGATGTAAGTGTAAATATTAGTTGTAATTATTTTTTGCTGTTAAATAAATGTCTCATTTGTTATTTGCGTATAAATACTTAAATATTAATAATTAATTTAGTTAATTTGTTAAAACATGTATTTGTATGGAAGAGCAGGACATCCTAGCACAAGTATATTTACATACTTAAAAGGATGTCCTAACATACCACGTAATGTTACACATAACATTTATCATGTAGAGTACCATATTTTAAACAATTTTCAATTAATAATAATAATAAATAATGCTGGACAATTCACACAGAATTATCTAGCCCCAACCTAAGCAGAGCTTGTGTTATGGGTATAGATAGATAATTGTCCAGCATTTATTGAACAATTTTTACCTCATTGAACCTTTCGATAAGAAGCCTGTCTTGCGCCTTGACGAAGGGATCCTTGGAGTGCAGTGGGTTTCGAGGATACTTCTCATCCAGGTAGTCGCATATTACGACGCTTTCGAACAGATACTTGTCTCCGTGATCTGTTGGTATTTCTAGCACCGGAATTTTCACTGAAATCAAACAAAACCCAGAGCTGGTCAGTATCAGGCGTAGCGCATCAGCATTACCATACAGCGGGGTAATGCAGCCAGCAGCGTCATGAGGACGCTTCTCCGACTGGTATTGTATTGTTTTTTTTTAATCATTTATTTGGTGCATGAGTGTTTTGCCGAACATGGCATGTCACCTGCGTAATTCTAAATTACAATAGTGGTTATTAAAACTAGAACAAGAAAACATTAATGTAGCTTAGCTATTGTATTGATATGTATCAGTTGAGCTATGATACCTGTAGATTGTTCTTAATTCTTGATTCGATACTCTATTTCTAAAATCGGTTATACCGATTTGTTGCTTTGGGGTAGTAAAGATACTCAGTCAACCATGACGACATTGGTAGGTACGTAGAAAACATAATATAGCCTACCCTCGCGAGTAAAAAAATCAAACGTGTATGGGAATCTTTATGGCGCAGCCGCCAGTATAAAGTCTGTAAAATTGTAAATGGAAGTCTATTGGTTACTTTCATAGAAATCTAAATAATTATTATTTAGATTTCTATGGTTACTATAGTGTGTTTTAAAAGAATGTGATAGGTTAGGTACTTTATCTGAAAGAAAATCAAAAAACTAGAAACCGAGCGGTTAGGCACCTACCCAGTACCCACTAACAATGATTTTAGTTTGTGCCAAGTTACAACATTATTTCTATCGAAACTCAGACATTCATGATTAAATTGCACGCTCTGTATTCATAATTTCACGCCTCTTGAGAGTTAACTCCGTTATTTCTTAACCGTTTCTCTGTCTGTTACACACAGCTATTCTTGAGCCGCGTACTGACCGGACGTTACGGGGTGTTATTTAACGTGTTACATAGAGCGTTCGTGCAGTCAGTTTCTGTACAGTACCTATACCTACTACCACAAGTTACACCTGCGCAGATGTTTTATTTTTGGTAGGCGCGAAAAAATCCTTGCAATTCATAACGCTCTGCTAAAGCGCGCGAAACGTGTGTGTTCGCTATTCCCACGGAACATAAAAAAAAGTGGAAGTGCTATGCAACAAAATTACTATGGGTACCGGTGTCGCCAAACTCACACAAATAAACCCTTAATTTTATAATGCATTACAAAGAAACAATTCTTTTCATTGGTAGTTAAAAGTTTAGTCAAAATTAGCCAACGTCACAGATTAGAAAATAAACCTTGAATTCTACAGTTTAAGATTTATTTTACTTTAGCAGCAGAACGTATTTACGAGCTACACTCACCAAACAGCAACTTGACGAGTCAATTCTGCTATTTGACGATAGATGGCGGTATTCACAGTGCTCGCAATTGTAAACTTAATTTCCTTAACCATATGATTGACATTCGCGTGATAGGTCACGGACCTACTAACCAAACATTTGACAGTCGAGTCAATTCCGCTACTTCACCATAGATGGCGGTATTCTCAGTGCTCGCAATTATAAACTTAATTTCGTTAGACATATGATTGACATTCGCGTGATAAGTCGCGACTCGACTAAGGCTGCACCAGGTAGCACAATGAACTACTTTATCGATATCGATAGATATTTTGCCACAGATTGTAGGCGACGATGGAACCCTAGTATTAGGATATTTAGATCTAATTACACTCTTATTGGTTAGTTTATCTTAGTTTGTGTCTATTTAGAGCATAGAAACACTTTTTATAGGAATTTGGTAAGATCGTATTATTACGTAAGTTAAAAATGTACTTTTTTGCTTATGGTCATTTTGTAGTAAAAACAGTACAAAAAGAAATGTTTAGGCCTAAAACTAGTTTTACCGCTTGTTATTAGGTAAATAGGATAATTAGTTTTAGAGTTATTTACGTTTTTGTATAAGGAAAAATGTCTCTTGTTGAGTTTTGTTAGGTTTTAGTTTTAGGCACTTTTTATTACTTATAAATGTCTAGATATTGTATTTATTTATTGATAAGGTATGTTTTAGGCACCAAGTAAACATGATTTGTAGTATCGATCAAATCAACAGCCGACTTGACTACATCACTAAACGAGTAGCGAAGAACATTCGAGAATAGAAACAATCCAAAATCAACTTTATGCTAATCGTATAAGGTCGATTTTGACTAACCGTTCTAATAAATTATTTGTAAATTTTAATAAAATAAGATTTTATGACAATGCAATGAAAATGCTACCTATTGATGGTATAAAACACCCTCGTTTTCGAGATTTTTTCGCCTACTATAATTTTTACACTCTAAAATGGAACAATACGGCATAGCTTCGGAAAAATGAATTCGCCGCGAGACTAGCAACTCGACGTGATGTAAGAACACGACTGAGATCAGTTAAGCGTAACTACGCATAATTGTGGCACGCGTGCCACGCCCACTTAACACTTCCACTTATTTTTTATGTTCCGTGGCTATTCCTAACGCGTAGCCATCAGCCAATAGCGTTCGGCGTCGCGATTTCGACAGTCGCTAGTCGTATTTTGATTGGGATATGAAAATACGGTGGTCCTTTTTAGGGTTTCAAAGATCGGTTTTGAAACCCTTATGGTCTCGCTCTGTCCGTCCCCGCTCTTTCTTGAATATCTCAGTAACTACTGCAGCTATTAACTTGAAATTTGAAATAATGATACATTTCGTGCGCCATTACTGATTTTAAGAAAAAAATATATAAATAAATGAAAAATGAAAATGAATATTTTCAGTACAAATTTTGATGTTGAAATTTCAAAAGAGACCTAGGAAGGCAAATGGGGTATCAAATGAAAGGTATCGTTTTGTACATTTCAAAACTCTTTTTGAAATTTCTGTAAATTTCATACTTTTTGAAATATTTCAAAAAAAGTCGAAAAATTGACCATACCCCCCCCCCTATCTCCGAAGATTGCACACCGATCCACGTACAATGTATTAGGCGTTTGTAGATATCAATCTATATTTTACAGGAAAAATATAGAGAAGTCTGTAATAATAATAGTTTTTGAAAAATGGTCAAAAAGGGGGAGAATTTTTTTTCAAAAGGGGGGGTACCTACCTATGTGGGGTATCAAATGAAAGGTATCGTTTTGACCATTTCAAAACACTTTTTGAAATTTCTGTAAGTTTCATACTTTTTGAAATATTTCAAAAAAAGACGAAAAATTGACCATTCCCCCCCCCCCTAGCTCCGAAGATTGCAGACCGATCCATGTACAATGTATTAGGCGTTTGTAGATATCAATCTATATTTTACAGGAAAAATATAGAGAAGTCTGTAATAATAATAGTTTTTGAAAAATGGTCAAAAAGGGGGGGAATTTTTTTTCAAAAGGGGGGGTACCTCCCCATGTGGGGTATCAAATGAAAGGTATCGTTTTGACCATTTCAAAACACTTTTTGAAATTTCTGTAAGTTTCATACTTTTTGAAATATTTCAAAAAAAGTCGAAAAATTGCCCTTTCCCCCCCCCCTATCTCCGAAGATTGCAGACCGATTCATGTACAATGTATTAGGCGTTTGTAGATATGGATCTATATTTTACAGGAAAAATATAGAGAAGTCTGTAATAATAATAGTTTTTGAAAAATGGTCAAAAAGGGGGGGAATTTTTTTTCAAAAGGGGGGGTACCTCCCCATGTGGGGTATCAAATGAAAGGTATCGTTTTGACCATTTCAAAACACTTTTTGAAATTTCTGTGACTTTCACACTTTTTGAAATATTTCAAAAAAAGTCGAAAAATTGCCCTTTCCCCCCCCCTATCTCCGAAGATTGCAGACCGATTCATGTACAATGTATTAGGCGTTTGTAGATATGGATCTATATTTTACAGGAAAAATATAGAGAAGTCTGTAATAATAATAGTTTTTGAAAAATGGTCAAAAAAAGGGGGATTTTTTTTTCAAAAGGGGGGGTACCTCCCCATGTGGGGTATCAAATGAAAGGTATCGTTTTGATTATTTCAAAACACTTTTTGAAATTTCTGTAAGTTTCATACTTTTTGAAATATTTCAAAAAAAGTCGAAAAATTGCCCTTTCCCCCCCCCCTATCTCCGAAGATTGCAGACCGATTCATGTACAATGTATTAGGCGTTTGTAGATATGGATTTATATTTTACAGGAAAAATATAGAGAAGTCTGTAATAATAATAGTTTTTGAAAAATGATCAAAAAGGGGGGGATTTTTTTTTCAAAAGGGGGGGTACCTACCTATGTTGGGTATCAAATGAAAGGTATCGTTTTGACCATTTCAAAACACTTTTTGAAATTTCTGTAAGTTTCATACTTTTTGAAATATTTCAAAAAAAGACGAAAAATTGACCATTCCCCCCCCCCTAGCTCCGAAGATTGCAGACCGATCCATGTACAATGTATTAGGCGTTTGTAGATATGGATCTATATTTTACAGGAAAAATATAGAGAAGTCTGTAATAATAATAGTTTTTGAAAAATGGTCAAAAAAGGGGGGTTTTTTTTTTCAAAAGGGGGGGTACCTCCCCATGTGGGGTATCAAATGAAAGGTATCGTTTTGACTATTCCAAAACACTTTTTGAAATTTCTGTAAGTTTAATACTTTTTGAAATATTTCAAAAAAAGTCGAAAAATTGCCCTTTCCCCCCCCCCTATCTCCGAAGATTGCAGACCGATTCATGTACAATGTATTAGGCGTTTGTAGATATGGATCTATATTTTACAGGAAAAATATAGAGAAGTCTGTAATAATAATAGTTTTTGAAAAATGATCAAAAAGGGGGGGATTTTTTTTTCAAAAGGGGGGGTACCTACCTATGTGGGGTATCAAATGAAAGGTATCGTTTTGACCATTTCAAAACACTTTTTGAAATTTCTGTAAGTTTCATACTTTTTGAAATATTTCAAAAAAAGACGAAAAATTGACCATTCCCCCCCCCCTAGCTCCGAAGATTGCAGACCGATCCATGTACAATGTATTAGGCGTTTGTAGATATCAATCTATATTTTACAGGAAAAATATAGAGAAGTCTGTAATAATAATAGTTTTTGAAAAATGGTCAAAAAAGGGGATTTTTTTTTCAAAAAGGGGTACCTACTTATGTGGGGTATCAAATGAAAGGTATCGTTTTGACCATTTCAAAACACTTTTTGAAATTTCTGTAAGTTTCATACTTTTTAAAATATTTCAGAAAATTGATTGTCCAAATAATTGGCAAATGTTTGAAACCCTCGGCGCGCGAGTTACACTCGCACTTGGCGAATCTTGTTTATATTACAGCGTGCATATCATATTATGAGCGAGATAGCATGAACCTCTATTTTTGTTGACATAAGAGCTTAACCATTGCAGGGCATTGCAGGGTTCATAGGTCAGAGAAAAAAACTCTAGCATGAACTAGGATGACTCACGTCTTGGGTTCTTCTCCGTGAACCATTGCGGTAGACGCAGAGGATCCAGCTTCAAGACCTCGTAGTTTGCTTTCTTCGCCTCCAAGACTAGCAGTACCCGATGTCCATAAGGGTTCATGTCCACATGGTACAGGCGCAGCTTGTCTGCTGTGAGGGGGGGTGGAGGGGCAGTTCCTGGAAGAGGTTGAGTTGTAATTAGGTTATTTGGATTAGTTTAGGTTGAACTAGGTACCTGCCTGCAATAACAACTTGGCACAAGCTTTTATTCCATATGACATGACAAGAAGGAATTGGAGTTGTTAATAAGAAAACCAGAACAGCCAACAGGTTAACGAACAGTAGGCCAAGCACAGGGATTGTTCTCTAGGGTAGAATAGACAGTAATTACATCGCGTCGTTATACATTGCGTACTTTTTTGAAGTTGAAAGAATAAATTTCAAATAGTTTAGGCATTCGATGACAAAGTACCTAACGTATTTTTTCTCTATTCTAACTCTAGGGCGCAGCCGCCAGTATAAAGTAGGTGATTCTAATCTAGACAACAATCCCCGTGCTTGGTCAGCAGTTCTTGAGCCTGCAGGACTCTTTGAGCGACAGCACATGAGTTGAGAAAAGCTTTTCCCGACGTAGAAACCGGAAAAAAGAACTCTAGTGCGTTTGACAACGTAGAGCGACGCAGAGTAGAATGTTTTTTTTTGTATGTTGGAGACAACCAGACAACCGACCCGTGACCACGATCGCAGTAACGCGGTTGAAACGTTGGGGAAAAGAAAGCAAAAGGTACGCGATAAATAATCTTTAATAAGTCTCTCAAAACAAAGGTTGTATTAAGAAATTAACGCTTTACTCCCTAGTCTTTCGTGGTGTCACATAAGCTATGTAGATTAACTATGTACCTTTGTGAGAGAAAATCAACATTATTATTATATTATTATTCGAAAACCAGCGCTCATTAGCTATAGGTACATAATGTACCTACTACCTACCTATTGCTTCTGGGCATATGCTGAGCGAAGGCCACTTTTGTTGTCACTTATTTTTCTTTTTCTTTTCTTTTTAATAAATAATCTAAAGTTCATGCCAACGCCCCCATTGCACAAAGTCACCTACCCGGCACATAGCCACCCCGTTTGACGGTAGTGTTATTGTGACAAAAATAAAACCTCTTTACTTTACTTTAAAACAAACAAGAAATCAATCAAACGATAAATAAAAGCTGTACCAAAAAAAATCGAGCTTCTATGCTTTGCTTCGATGATTGATACCATTGATAAATATTTTTCTTCAAATATGCCTTAGGTTTTTACAGACACCTACCTACATTTTTTTATTCATCTTTTTTACCTTATTTATTATCGTAACCTTCCTATTAATAAAGATAAAGTCAGTCAAGTAGTTGTGTTGTGCTTGAGACATTGCGACATCTGCTTACCTAATATCAAAGTACTTACCTACTCTAGAACCTTTAACCTTTACGGTCTCCTCAATGCCAGACACTCCTATTCAATAGACGCAGTTTCCAAACAAAATGGAGTCACCGATCAATATTATGATTATATGAATGTGGGTTTATTAAATACCAAAATAGTGTCGTAAGTACCTACGGTATATTAGATAATACTGCATGGTTATTTAAAATAAATTAAAGTAGGTATGTTGATAACTTATTTTATTTATTTTATTTTATAATAGTTTCTGCCTGCGTCTTCGCACGCGTTATTTATATGGAAACGTTACTTTTATCCCATGGGAACTGTTTTAAAAGTGTGAAAACACAAAAATAGTTGATAAGAATTTGTAGTGTTCTAAAAAAACTCAAACTCAATAACTTTATTACCTTAGGCTCACAAAATAAGCACTTATACAAGTCAAATTTAAAACATAAAATGCTGTATAAGTAGTCATTACTATCAAATAAGAAATAATAATAATATGTTATTGATTTTATTCGCTTCAATTTTTTGTCCACTAGTGGAAGAAGCGAAAAATAAACCACTAGTAATTTTATATAAATCTTAAAATTAATACATTATATCAGCTAAATATACTCTGATTTAGATACAAGTCAATATTTATATAACACTAAGATTACCATTATTCTATTTAGCTTTAATGTGATTTTCACGTAGGATGCCCTTATATTATATACATATAGTGTTATTTGACCCGTATTCAACGCTACTATATTATTTCGGTATATGGTATTGTTTTATAACAAACATTTAAGACTTTTGGAATACCTATGGTAGGTATAGGTACGTTGGAGTATGATCGGATGCCAATGAAGATCATTATGACATAGTTGTGCCATATTTTCTAATGCTGTCACCATTTTCTAAGACGCCATTTATGGAGATTCTCCAACGCTATTGCGACTATTTTTATTCGTGTGTTTTATTGAATTTAAGGCATACATTTCACAATCAAAATGTAAGTAGGTATTTATTTTTGTAATATTTTTATTAATCAGTTTCTGAAATTTTCTTGAAATTATCCACACAAACTGGCAATATCATAGTAAAATGTTATAACCGCAGTTACATTGAGATTAATTATAATGTAATCTATTATTTTCATAAAATGGCGTCATAAGTCATTCCTTAACCAGATGGATAAATGTTATTCATTATAAATGAGTCCTACTTTCTTTTTATAGACATTGGTGGTGAATGTTTATCGAACAAACGTACGCGTTGCCTACTTTACGCAAGTAGGTCAAGGATCAAAACTAACAAACACAAAACTACACGTAGGTTTTATATTTACCGACTGCATTAGGTGGTAATTTGCTTTAACAAGTAGGCTGTTAGTCATCTATGTAGGGTAGGTAGGTAAAAAAGTAAAAAAAATGCATTTCAGAAAAAGAGGAAGTTCTCAATCCGCTGTGACTTTTTTATGTACCAGGTTATGTTTGATACTTGACTCGATATCTTCTTTTTATAGACATTGGTGGTGAATGTTTATCGAACAAACGTTCGCGTTGCCTACTTTACGCAAGTAGGTCAAGGATCAAAACTCACAAACACAAAACTACACGTAGGTTTTATATTTACCGACTGCATTAGGTGGTAATTTGCTTCAACAAGTAGGCTGTTAGTCATCTATGTAGGGTAGGTAGGTAAACAAGTAAAAAAAATGCATCTCAGAAAAAGAGGAAGTTCTCAATCCGCTGTGACTTTTTTATGTACCAGGTTATGTTTGATACTTGACTCGATATCTTCTTTTTATAGACATTGGTGGTGAATGTTTATCGAACAAACGTTCGCGTTGCCTACTTTACGCAAGTAGGTCAAGGATCAAAACTCACAAACACAAAACTACACGTAGGTTTTATATTTACCGACTGCATTAGGTGGTAATTTGTTTCAACAAGTAGGCTGTTAGTCATCTATGTAGGGTAGGTAGGTAAACAAGTAAAAAAAATGCATCTCAGAAAAAGAGGAAGTTCTCAATTCGCTGTAACTTTTTTATGTACCAGGTTATGTTTGATACTTGACTCGATATCTTCGCTAATTGTTATACGGTATTGTGATAGGATTTTATTTTTTATTAGTAATTAAAACTTCCGTCAAACTTAACAGTCTAAACACGTGGAATTTAATATTTGTGAAAAAACATCAACTTATATGTGACTTACTGTGTTAGATACCTAAGTCTTTTAATTTGATGTTTCTTTATAACAATAATTATTGTAAGTTTTTATTTTTGTGTTTTTATTTCTTGTGCAAAAAATAAAATTAAATAATTCAATATAATCTCATCATCTTTCTTTTTAGGGTATCAAACACAAAGGTTAAAACGAAACCCTATTACTAAGACTGCGCTGTCCGTCCGTCTGTCTGTCTGTCCGTCTATCACCAGTATCTTATGAAACTTGATAGACAGTTGAATTTTTTTCACAGATAATGTATTTCTGTTGCCGCTATGTCAAAAAATATTGAAAAACAGAATAAAAATAAGGAGACTCTCATACAACAAACGTGATTTTTTTGCCGTTTTTATAAATAATCGTACGGAACCCTTCGTGGGCGAGTTTGACTCGCACTTGCCCGGTGTAATTCAATTTACCTACCTAATGAATGTGTTAATATTTAACCTGATAATTATTTAACCTTCAATATAATATAAAGACATTGATTAGCAATTTATTTTCGGTCATTTACATTATAAAGGTGAGGGCGCTATGACGCTTCGTTAGGGAGGCCTATGTCCAGCTGTGGTCTAATATTAGGCTGATGATGATAAATTGACATAATGCAAACTGCTGTTTGCACGCTTCTACGAACAGAAGTTTTTGTACAGCTGTGTAAAGTTGAATATTTTAACTGCAGACTAAAAGACCTTGACTTTGCAGACAACTGATCAAACTGAAGGTATTGTTTTAAAATAAATGTGCATTGTATTATACTTACCTACCTACTGCATGCAAGGAAACAATTTTGTAATTTAAAAAAATTCCTACATTTTCAGTAAAATATTTTTTTGGTACCTTACTACTATTGTGTTTTTTTTAATTATGTGGGTAGCAGGATTTTTATTTTGTTTTTTCTAGATGTTTTTGGCTAGCTTTCGGTGAGAGATTAAGGACAGTCAGGAGAATCGACAGATTGACTTAGCAAATGGCGGCGGCGTCCCATTTGGATTTCAATCGTTACCATATCAAATTATATTTTAATATTTTTTTTTTACGTCTGAACACATTTTAAATTAATTTTAAATACGAGAGTAACTAAAATAGAAAATAAAAATTAAATACTAGCCATAGAATCGCCCAATAGGTAATTTCCCATAAAATTATAAGAAACATCAAAATAAGCTCTGCACCACGCATAACGAAACGTAGTTTCAGGCACAGAATACATAGTAGTGTGTACCTTCTCCTACAGTTAGTCAATAACATGACGTCATCTGAGAACAGCTGTTTGATTCTGCCAGATTCTGCCGATTTCATCAATTGAAAGTAAACATTATTGCAGTATTATTTATGTTACACAAACATAATGCTCTATTCAATTGCTAGGAACACTCGAAGGGTTAAAAAATCAGATATTAAAAAATGAAAACTGAACAAAACGAGATTAAAGGTAGCCTCTATGTACGTTAATTAATGCATAAGCATGACATAAATAAGGCTTATGAAGCTCAGCATCTAATTTTATCAAAATCTCACATTATGAAATTTTTTGGAAGGTAGATACTGAGCTTAGACTGAAATATCATAACCTATGCTATTTTCTAGCCGAAACAGAAGTAAAAATGCAATATTTCTTACTCACCGGCTAATCTTTCTCTATAGTTTGTCATTTTGAACTGTAATTAACACTGTTTTTCACCAAATGAATATCTCACGTGTGTATTCTGCCGTAGCTGCCGGCGGCTACTAGCCGAGCCGAGCGACTATACTTTAATGTAGAAACGGCGAATAGTGATGTCCTCAAAGTTTTCGCTGAGCTGCTGGATTTTATCGATGAAACTAACACGATAACAGAATTTCATTGGTTATCTGCATCCTCATAAATCATAATACATGTTTTGATTTGTTAACACAATATGCATAATTTATTTATGTCGCAAAATACAGTATTTGTAAACGACTCACAACAAAAATGAGCAAAAGAACGAAATCAAAAATAGAAAAAAGAACGAATCCTATCCTTCAGAGTTTCTCTGAAGGATAGGATTCGTAACGAATACATCCGACAGAGAACTAAGGTTATCGACATAGCTCAAGGGATTAGCAAGCTGAAGTGGCACTGGGCTGGCCATATCTCGAGAAGAACTGACAGCCGATGGGGTAAAAGTATTCTTGAGTGACCGCGACTCGGCAAACGTAGTGTGATGTTTTGCGAAAGACTGCTGGCAGATGCTGGATGCGGCAAGCTGAGGACAGCTTGCTATGGCGCTCATTAGGGGAGGCCAATGTCCAGCAGTGGACAAATATAGGCTGATGATGATGAATTTATTTTGATTTAATTCTGATCTTTGATAATTAAATAAAATTCACTCATCAAAATTTTACACAGTCTCTTATATGAACATTA
Organism: Eupithecia vulgata; assembly: GCA_946478455.1. Taxonomy (NCBI): domain Eukaryota; kingdom Metazoa; phylum Arthropoda; class Insecta; order Lepidoptera; family Geometridae; genus Eupithecia; species Eupithecia vulgata. The sequence continues at coordinate 5,013,662 of OX297887.1, read as the reverse complement.
TGAACCTTGATAATATTTTCATTGATGATTTATTTTACGTCTTACATTATTGTATTTTATCGATCACTGTCCTTACCTCTGTTCATCACTATAGCAAATGTTGAAACGGAGTCGTCGCCGCCGGTCGCAACACCGACGATGACGTCACTTTTAAAATTATAGCATTCTATGACATCATTCTTTTGGTTTTGACCCGATTATCTGTAACCCGGCTGAATTACAAAATACAACACGTACTGTTATTTGTGTCAAAGTTACCATGTTTATAATTTTATCGTGTAATTACAGAAGGTCGTATTTTTAAGTTTACGTTTGCATGAATACAGTGGATATTTATAATAGGATGCTTGGATCGAGTCATTGACTTCATGTTACAAGTTTTCTATAATTTATTCTTAAATGATACCGGATTAATATTGCTAGGTAAGTTGACATTTTTCGTGGGTGGGGTAGGTAGGTACCTACCTGTTACTTTCTTATGTTTAAAAATCGCGTAGGTAGGTACATAAGTTCCTAGATGTAAAGAAAGTTGGAGAAGTAATTTCAAATACTCCATCTACGGATTTCAGACTCTTTTTTTTTAATCTTTCATCCTGGGGGTCAAGATATTTCTATGGAGTTCACACTGTGAACTCTAAAGAAAAATTTAACTTCACATTACCTACTACCTATTTACATACCAACTTATTAAAGATTTTTTTTCTAAATAGATGGGGAAAAATGTATTGTTGCTGTTGGCAGCATTGAACCTCAACTCAACCATAGTGAAAAAATTCTATGTCTATGAACTCAACAGTGGTGATGAGCGAGCGAAACGCAAACCATACAATTTTCGTTCAAAAATTGAAATGACATTGACATTCTACGTTTCATTTGATTTTGAACGAATTCTTATAAGTCATCAAATCGATTCAATGAAATCTGCGCTTGAAAGTATTATATCTAAATAATTTATTTCTTGAGGGATTTCAATTAAAATAACAACAAAAATGCCTCTAATAAGATCAGCAAGCTTTAATTTATTTATTGAAATTCTAGTCCGCATATTATTATTGTCGGCTTTTTGGTAAGTGACCTCCATATGCCTATGTGGCAGCAACTTTTTATTTTGTCTATTTATCAATTAAAACTAGTGGTTTCTGGTTATTCTTTAATTGTAAAAGTTTTTAATACGTGTTTATCATCATCTTACAAACTTTTGTGTGATTCTTATATTGATTTACACTAAAACTCGTTTGTAAGTTGTTAACACAATCTGCATTGATGTTTTCTTTTCTAAAAAGATGAGTTCAAGGGCGTGATCGTTAAAAAATTAAGATAAAATATTACCCGCTACTAGGCTACAAATTATGTTAATTTAATAGTGTATGTGCAAAATTTTGTGTATTTAATCGCAACTGGTTTCGTACAAGTACAAAAAAGTTTTAATCGCAACTGGTTACGAACCTCCAGTTTCGTACACGGCCGAAGGGAATTATTTGTATGACCACTGTAGCTACTGCATGGGCAAGTATTATTTTAAACGGTTACTCCTTGTAATGCCCGTAGCAAAGGATTTAAAAGCATGATCATATCAAACATAATATGAAATTCTTTAAGGTTCATACTATGAATTGAATGGAAAGGTATTTTTCTAACTCAATTAATTTTTTTTCCTACCGTTAATAAATTAAGTAAGGCTACTTAGTCTCATACAGCCAGAATGCATCTCTGAATTCAGATTATTAATTCAGAAAGAGTGGATTAGCATTCAATGTCGCTAAGCTCAAGACAAATTTAGATTTTTCAAAATTATGAAATCCATGAAAACCTCCTGAAAACCCCAGCGCTTACAACATACCTGTCAATGCAAAGAATTGAACGCAGATAAAAAAAGAAATAATATATATTATCTCACCTACCATTATCCTTTTAACCTGATGACACTCACAGCTACTCGGCTGTGAGTGTCATTCAGGTCATGTCTCTTACAAAGCGAGAGTCATCCAGTCTTCCATGACCTGGCCATGTCTCCTCGACGTCAACAGCCTATATTGGTACATTGCTGGATGAAGGCCTCCCCAATTTTTTTTCATGGTGTTAATGCGCATAATCCCCACGCTGGGCATGCGGGTTAGGGATCGCAGTTCGGTGGTTGATCTATTCTGCAAGAGGCGCTGTTGCCCGCCTCTCGGTGTATGTCGCCTAGTCGCGTCTTACGACACCCATGGGAAGAGTTAGGGTGGTGCAAATTCTAAGCCGGCACCACACGGCGATGTACTAAATGTTATAAATAAATAATGTCTGACCACTGGATGGTCCTTCTTTTATTTATTACCATTGTCCATCACTGTCTTTCCTTCTATAGATACAATAAAACCACAGTCAGAGTGGCAAGATTGTTTTTGTTATACCTACCACCTTACATCGACTCTTATTCTCGACCTTACAGTCTTAGTACAACTACCCTCGCAAGGAGTCAAACTTGCCGAGCGGCATGCTGTGGGCCATTGTGCTGTCTGTGCCGTGCGGCCTGTCGATCCTGGCTTGACCGTCTCTCTCTATCTACAGCTACCTAGAAACAATGTCCCCGTTCATCCGCGTGATCCACCGCAGCGATCTGCAGTCTGAGTACAACTACCCTCGCAAGGAGTCTTACGTGCCAAGTGGCATGCTGTGGGCTATTGTGCTGTCTGTGCCGTGCGGCCTGTCGATCCTGGCTTGACCGTCTCTCTCTATCTACAGCTACCTAGAAACAATGTCCCCGTTCATCCGCGTGATCCACCGCAGCGATCTGCAGTCTGAGTACAACTACCCTCGCAAGGAGTCTTACGTGCCAAGTGGCATGCTGTGGGCCATTGTGCTGTCTGTGCCGTGCGGCCTGTCGATACTGGCTTGGGCGTTTTGCAATGATTGTAACGATGCACTAGAGGTAAGGGATATTTATTTATTTATTTATATTATATGAATACTAATGACCAGCCCCGGTTAGCAGAGCACTTCTTAACACTTAAATCTACATCTACACTAACATTACAAAGAGGAAAGATTTTGTATTTTTGTATGTGACGAATAAACTTAAAATCTACTGGACAGATTTCAAAAATTCTTTTGCCAGAAAGCTACATTATCACTGAGAAACATAGGCTATAGAATATACCCGTGCGAAGTTGGGGCGGACCGCTAGTATTGTGTATGACGAACTAACTACTTTGAACATCGCTCATTAAATAAAATATTTCATCATAATAATTACTTAATTAATACCAATGTAACATTATTTTAATAAATAAAATACCTAGCTACCTAATTTATTTTTTATTTTATTTATTGATATCATTTTTATACTTACAAACTACCTTACAAATAACAATTATAAGACCGACTTATGTTGACGACCTCAGTGGCGCAGCGGGCGAGAGTCTGCCTGCGACGCAAGAGGTTGCGGGTTCGATCCCCGCCTCGGAACAAATTTGTGTACGATCTGCAGAAATTTGTTCCGTTGGTCTGGGTGTTTTCTATGTTTAATAAAAAATATATATCTATGTAATGTATAATATTACGTATATCAGTTATCTAGTACCCATAACACAAGCTCTGCTTACTTTGGGGCTAGATAATGCTGTGTGAATTGTCCAGCATTATTTATTTATTATTTTCACTATAAATATAAACTTAACTAAGCTCTGGTTGTGGTCTAACATTTCTTTTCGTACTTTTAACCCTTAACACCTTCTTCCTTAACCCTCAACTGTTTCAGATACTTCTTGCATGGTCGCTTGCTCTGGGCATCAACGGTGTATTGACTGATACTATTAAACTAATAGCAGGTAGGAAATGAAAAATAACAAAATAAACTAACACGATTTTTTTTGATTATTTTCGAATATTGTTATGTTAATATTAATACTGTGTTATTTCCTACTTTATTTATTTAAAGAATAAGAATTACTTTATTTGTAGCTGAAAACCATTTCCATAATATGTAAGTACTTAAATTACCAACAAAACTTAACTACAACCTACTTATATCATTATACCCACTTTAAAATAGTATCTTATGGCTACAAAATGGCGTCGACTAGGGATTATTTTCTGTACATATGATGTTTTAACATCCCTAAGTAATTTTTATTTGTTTGTATTTTATTTAAATTTATCCTAGGCTATGTACCTACAGTTTTCCAATCCAATCAAATCTTTTGCTTGACATTTTAAATCTCGACATAATATTAGGATTTAAGTTTTGACGGGTATTTTTTGCGTTTATTTCTTTGATCACCCATCCAACTAAATTCCGACGTTTCGGCAGGATTACACGTTGACTGACGTGACCGAAAAATTACGTGAAAAATACGTAAATAGTTAATAAATTACAACTGTACCTACTTTTATTATACACGGTGGTACATGAGGGGTGGATCATCGGTTACTTCAGTACCTATCGATTTAACCCCCATATAAGTTCTGCGATATTCAGTGGTTCTAAATTTATTTGGACTTTGGTAAAATTTTATTCAATAAAATAAAAAATAAAAATAGATTTCAGCGAAAATTTCGCAATTGCAGCCAAAATATTAGGTCTGCGACCCTGCTTTTTATTTTTAGGGTTTTGAAACACTTATGGTCTCGCTCTGTCCCTCCCCGCTCTTTCTTGAATATCTCAGTAACTACTTGAAATTTACAATAATGATACATTTCGTCCGCCATTACTGATTTAATGATTTTTTTTTATTAAAATTTAATAAAATTATAAATTAAAATGAATATGTTTAGTACAAATTGTGATGTTGAAATTTCAAAAGGCTAGTAGGATGGGTAATTGGGTAGGTACCGAAGTCCCCCCAGCCACCGAAGAGATGATAATCATCCTGTGACCAAGACACTTTGTAAACCTGTTAAAACGAAATCTGATGAAAGTTTTCTCTCTCAAAATCAAAAATTCTTTATTTCCAATTTCCATTTTAATACAAAAATGTACACTTAGAAAAAATCTAATTCTTAAAATAAAACACTGACACGGAAATAAAGTGATATTTTTTATTTCTGTCGCTTCAGTATGTAGAATAAGTAAAGAAGCGACGAAGAAACCTTTAGTCTGTTAGTTGTTATTTTTCGAGTTGGAGCAAAACCCGTCCCAAGCTTTTTTATCTTCTAGATAATCTGATATTTTGTAGTAAGCCTTTTTGCACAGAAAAGCTTTGACAATTTGGCTCGCTCCAAGCTATGCTATAATTGAAATTTAGGTAGGTACGCTAGTTTTATCTTCATCTATTCAGTAGGTAGTTTTGGGTATACTTGGTAACGAAATAAAACGCGCTTTTCACAAATTTTTGCTTTTAATATTAGTCTCAACATTGTGCGCCATATTGAAAAAAAACAGGGTACCTACCTTTAGCCAAAATAATCAAAGCACTTGAAAAATTTTACTGCATTTTTGTTAAGGTCGTCCGCGGCCAGATTTCTTCTACCGGTGCTTCCCTGATGGCGTGGAGACACCGGACCTGGTCTGCACGGGCGATGTCTTCGACATAATGGACGGGAGAAAGTCCTTTCCAAGCGGTCATAGCAGTTGTAAGTTGAAATAGAAATTTAGAGCTAGAAAACATAATAAATACTTAGTTTATAATAATAAATAAATAAATAATAAAAACAAATCATGGCGACGACCTCTGTGTCGCGGTGGGCGAAGGCCCGCCTGCGATGCAGGAGGTTGCGGGTTCGATTCCCGCCTTGGGACAAATATTTGTACGATCTGCAGGTATTTGTTCCGGGTGTTCTGGTCGTTTTCTATGTATAATCAAAAATATCTATCTAAGTAACGTATTGTATTATGTATATCAGTTATCTAGTAACCATAACACAAGCTCTGCTTAGCTTGGGGCTAGATAATGCTGTGTGGATTGTCCAGCATTATTTATTATATTAATATTTATTATGATAGTCACCTAGTTGAACATTAAGTAGGTACTTCCCTATTTACATCAAATAATTTATGGCAACCAAATTGTAAATAAAAATTTAATATCAACTGTTTCAAATATAGACGACCTCAGTGGCGCAGCGGGCGAGAGTCTGCCTGCGACGCAAGAGGTTGCGGGTTCGATCCCCGCCTCGGAACAAATTTGTGTACGATCTGCAGAAATTTGTTCCGTTGGTCTGGGTGTTTTCTATGTATAATAAAAAATATCTATCTATGTAATGTATAATATTACGTATATCAGTTATCTAGTACCCATAACACAAGCTCTGCTTACCTTGGGGCTAGATAATTCTGTGTGAATTGTCCAGCATTATTTATTTTATTTATTTATAGGCTACCTAAGTAGGTAAGTATAAGTACTAAGTTCATAACTTTATATTTCCTTGATTTACATAAAAAAATCTGGCAATTGTAGATAAAATATTTAATATCAACTGTTTAAAATATAGACACGGCCAGAGCATATTTATTTATTTATTTTAGGGGATATTTCAGCACTTATATACAATATAGAGATGTGTGAAGATAACAGGTGGCTATTAATAAGTTCCCACTTATAGAAACAGATAACAAACAAGTAACACAAATAATAAAATAATAAAAAAAAAAAAAAAAAAAAACACAAAAGATAGGTTAACAAAGTCGGTACTTATAGGCTATTTTACTCCTTATCCTAACGTTTGGTAGTCTCTATAGTACAAACATACTTGTATTAAATAAACCTATCAGGGTCAAAGATAATGACACCTTGCTCTAACTAAGTTTACATTAAACTTGTGTTTAGACACAAGGGCTCACACCTCCGGCGACTTTTAGGCTCACTGGTACTTACTAACTTTTACAGCACATTACAATATAAAAGGAATAAATATAATACTTTTAACAAACTTAACATTTAAATATTGTAGTTATGTAACATTACTTACTACGCGCGCGCCCGTAGCGCGTGAGTCGGAGAGTCACCGCGCTCCTGCCTACTTCGCATCACACGCACGCACACTACGAAGCGACCCGTCGCCCCACTGCACCACGCTCGCAAATAAAAGGCGACCGCGAGCCGCTGCACTGCAAGCCTCACTCAGTCTTCGCTGGCGCTCCGCTCCATCCGCGCATCGGACGAGCGAAGAGCCGCACTAGCCTAGACGCCTCCCCCCTTACCCCTTCCATACGTTAGTATCTCTACCTAGTCTGTGCCCCTTCCCTCTCGCGGGTGACGCATCCCTCACTTGTTACGTCGCGTACTCTGCTGCGGACGTACTTGCCGGGAACGTACCTACGAACTCCCTTAACGTAAATGTACTTACTTTGACCAGTTCTTGTAATACCGGGAATAAAACAATTGTAGTTACGTGGTGTTTTCATTTCATCCACTACAGTTATATATTATAGTTAAATGATAATAACAAGCTAACTATTCGCATTTACCACAAATCAGCAGGATAATTAGGTACTTATCCTTCTATGGGCGGGGGTCCTTAATTTGAGACTGTTGAAATTTAAAGATCTTACGTACAATTTGGTTGCCGTAAAACATTTGATTTGAATCAAGAAAATACTTAAAACAACACAAATAGCGATGTCCTTCATTGTTGGCTTACCCTCCTCATATGTTCTAAGTGTCGTAATTATATCAACATTGTTTAAGATTATTTATCGGGTATTTATCGCGTACCTTTTGCTTTCTTTTCCCCAACGTTTCAACCGCGTTACAGCGATCGTGGTCACGGGGCGATCGCCCGGTACGCGATAAATACCCGATAAAAAATCTTAAATATGTTATCAAATCGCGAAAGTTTAAAAAGTTATATCAACATTGGTTTTATTTTATTTGTTATTTTAATATAAAACGACTTTCTATATTCAATACAGTAAGACTCTAGTTTTAAAATAGTTATGGATTCATAGAAATTGTCTTCAAACGTAACTGGTAAGCTATCAATGAACTACACTGTCTGTAGTACGTACAAAGCTCAACAGAAACTACCTTTTTAAGAGTGCGCCTAATGCAAAAATCAAGCAAATTGTGTATTTTTAAACCCTTACATCTATGGTAACGAACTTAAATATTCTTATTAAAAAAATACGATAGTTAGGAAAAACCCATAGAAGTCGAGTAATAGAATAGAATTTTGAAAAATAAACTGGTTTCTTTACAAAAAATTGTACAAAAATCGCTTTAAAAAAACTGTTTTAATTGAAATGCTCTAAAGTATTAGCGACAACACCATATTATTTTTTACGAATTACATAGCCAGACTACTGTTGTATTTAAGTAGTCGTGTAGTTTTTCTATTTAATGCTTAAATTTTAAAGGCTGGTGAGTGGTGATTAAGAAGTTTAATTTTCCTGTTTTATTTAGAGGTATAATAAGGTAAATTTATTTTTTATGTTATTTATTAACACTTTATTGTACAAAAAAGAGAAAAAACAATAACATAAAAATCTTATATCTAAATATAAATTTACTATACAAAAGGCGGCCTTATCGCTGAGAGCGATTTCTCCCAGGCAACCTATAATGGACAAAGAAGATATAAGATAAAGTGTTAGTGCACAGACAGTAAATCATCATCATCAGCCTATACCAGTCCACTGCTGGACATAGGCCTCCCCTTATGAGCGCCATCATACATCAGACAGTAAATAGCTGAACTAATTTAGTACAATACATGACATACATATTATAAATTTATATTATACGATAAATAGGTACACAAGGTAAAGGTGGGCAAATTAGTAACCAATTAAAGCTGCAATCACACCTAGAGTTACAGAAGAAGTGCATAATGAAAAGAATGAATTTGGATTAGACAGCTGAAGAAAACAAATGGGACTTCAGTTTGGATTTGAAGGATTTGTAAACCACAGCGTAACAATTTTTGATAATTATTTGAGTGGTAGGTATTTTATTTATCCCTTTCATTTTATTAATACCTATTTCCGTTTGAGTAATCCCGTGACCATCAGCAGTTTGTAAAACGCGATATTATTAATCTAATCGTCTTTTTCTTGCCAGTATCATTTTGCTCGCTGGGCGTATGCGCAGCGTGGATATGCGGGCGGCTCCGCGTGCTGTCAGCGCGGCGCGGGCAATCCGCTCGCGTGCTGGCCGCGCTCGCGCCGCTCGTGCTGGCCGCTTGTGTGGCACTGTCGCGGTCAGCAGACTACCATCACCACTGGCAAGGTACAGTGTAACCGTATTGCAGTCAGTCAGCGCGACGCGAGCCGTCAGCTCGCATGCTGTCGCGGTCAGCAAATACCATCACCACTGTTCTGCATGCCAATACGCTAAAATCAATCTCTAAATATAAATATCCTTTGCAGTATCTACCATGCATTAATATTGAATTTATCAGGTAATCAAGAGCCCATAACACAAGCTCTGCTTAGCTTGGGGCTAGATGATGCTGTGTGAATTTTCGAGCATGATTTAACTATTTTTCAATTCAAGCCATCATAGCCGTGTGGTGCCGGCTTAGAATTTGCACCACCCCAACTGTTCCCGTGGGTGTCGTAAGAGGCGACTAAGGGACATACACTGGGGGGCAGCAGCGCCTCTTGCAGAATAGATCACCGAACTGCGATCTTCAACCCGCATTGTGGAGGGTGGGGATTATGGGCATAACCCCTCATGAGATAAAAAAAAACAGGGGGCCTCCGTCCAGCCGTGGACCATTATAGGCTGTTGAGATTGAGGTGTTAGTCAAGTAGCCTATGTCCGTCCCTGTGATACCATTTCATCATCATCATCCGCCTATACCAGTCCACTGCTGGACATAGGCCTCCCCTAATGAGCGCCATAGCGCCCTGTCTTCAGCTTACCACATCCAGCATCTGCCAGCAGTCTTTCGCAAATCGTCATCCCACCTAGGGCTATTTTAATTCATTCGATTCGTTTCCGGAGCGGAAACGTCCGATTTGAATTCGATTCCGCGAACGCTATTTTGATTTCGTTGCGGATTGATGATCGAAAGTATGAAACTCTCCTAACAAGGATCCGAATTCGAATGTCAAGTTTTCGAATCCGCTGGTTTAAAATAGCGTTCTTCGACAAAGTTTCCGATATCGAATCCGAAGGCCTTTCCGACGAATTAAAATACCCCTGATTAATAAAAGCTTTAATTAATTTATAAAGATTTTGTCGTTATTCTCATTTTTCAACACATGAGGTAGTTCATTAAATAATTTTATAGACATTACATAATATTTATTCACAAAACTTTATGTTTATTTTCAGATATCCTGGTGGGATCTCTAATCGGCTACACCACAGCCATATTCTGCTACCGGCAGTACTATAACCCCCTATCATCAGAGCTCTCCGGTATACCGTACGTAGTCTCCAGACATATGGCGAAATACAGCAATGGGAAACCAGACATAAGTCCAGTGAAAGAGAAAGAAGAGTCAACCCCATTGCTGAACGGTCCCAAGAAAGATGACAAGTGGATATAGCTTTCTTTTAATAACAGCTTTCAGAGGCCGAATTCTGTTATACAATAATTTTACTCGGGTATTTATCGCGTACCTTTTGCTTTCTTTTCCTCAACAACAATAAATACCGATAAAAAATCTTTAATGTTATCAAATCGCGAAAGTTTAAAAAGTTTTAATAATTTTACTATTATTTACTATTTAATCGTATGAAAATCAGAGGCTTATAAAATAATCATAAAACGTAATTGCTGTTGCAAAGTTTTTACATCTTCCTTTTGTCTAAATTAATTTGTTTTACGAACCAACAGTGGCAGATTGTAATGTAACCCTACTTAAAATTTAATGTTGCGGTGCGAGGTTTTAAAAGAGACTATAACAAGCCAACCAAGCGCCGTCACCTATTTTATCTTTTTATTTCGTTGAATAACAGTAATTTCAAAATTTACAATAGGCTGTTTCTGATACCTATTATAAGCTTTTTTAATGCCTCTTTAATAGTTTTACTTTGTATAATTTAGGCAGAGATACGATAATTGAGTTTAGTGGCTTCAAAGTGCAATAAATAACTTTGTTGAACGAAATAATAAGATAAAATAGGTGTTTAATAGTTCAACTGGTTGGTGTGGGGTTGTAAAAACCCGGTCCTCTTAGTACATTTTTACGAAGGGCATTTGAATACGGGGAGGTAGGTATTTAGAAGTACTTGAGATTTTGAGAAATGAGATAAATAATATTCCGGTTGCAGAACGACAAAACCTAACTTTTCAGCAAGATGGGGCTCCAGCTCATAACTCAGTCAAAGAATAAGGGACTATCTCAATGAACACTTTCAGCAAGATGGAAGAGGAAGTTGTAGAATAAGCTATTTCAAAACTTCTAAAATTAAGTACAAGACTTATTATAAGTTAAAGTTCAGATTTTGAAGTAAGGTCACTGCTTGTAGCAGAACATTTTCCATGTCACTGCAGGGCCTAGTGGAGTGATTACTGTAAAAAATCCATTCCCATTGTATGAGCCATCCGGGGAGAATCGTCATAAACGATTTCGGTTGCCAATATGTTACTAAAAATGCATACAACTTTCGGGCCAGATCGGGTCGATCGACGACGGGATTTGAACGTCAACTTCAAGAGATACTGAAAAGTCAAGTGTTAGACAAGTGTTAGATTTCACACTTTTCTTTTCTTTTGCTCGATTTTTGCAATTCTGGTTCAAATTTACATACTTACAGATAATACATTCCAGTAGTGATACGTTGTCGAGTACTAAGTCAATTGTGAGTAACATTAGTACTTATGAGGTATAATAATGTTCAGTACCTAATATAAAAGTAAAAAAACATAACAATTGAGATTGACATTTGTAATATTTAGACGTTGACAGCTTTGTTCGACGTCGAATTTATTTTTAATTGTACATACAATAATTACTCATTTAACTCGCTTCTAAATTCGATATTTTACTTATATTTTTTGTGTTTAAAGTTTTGGTTTCCCAATCTCGCCCTCTGTTAACTTTATTTTCTGTACTTAATCTTTTTGTTTTTTTTTTATATAAACAGAATGGTTTATGACACTTAGCACGGACATTAGCAGAATTGTGTCGACAAGACGCAGAGCCATTAACAAAAAGAATGAAATTGTATGTATTTATTTTTGTGTCATGTCATTTAAACCGAAATAGTTTACACCCAGTCTCCCCTGGTGGCGATCCATTGAATGGGATATTTTACTGAAATCGCTCGGCTGGGGGTGGATGGGGAACCGCTGAATGTGCTCCATAGTCTGGTCTTCTAGACCGCAGTCACTTATTCACTAAAGTTTAGTGGGTACCTACTACTTGACAGGCTGAATATAAGCGAGTATAGGAATAACGTATCTTCCAATTTATTGAAATAATTATCAAAATCTTGTCAGTAGTTTATGAGATATCCTAAAACACACTTACTAACACAGGGTTAGATAGATCGTCTTCGATAGAATAGTTTTTGGATATTCTTAAGTTATAAAAACAAACTAGCAGATCAAACTGATCCATTTCAATACCAGTCGCGCGCGTGCCCAAGTCGCTGGCTGCATTGCCCCGCTGTATGTCAATGCTGAAGCGGCTGTGCCAGATACTCACCAGCTCTCGGGTAACTGTAGTTAACTACTGGGTACTCCGAGGTATGAATATTGTTTTTAAAGGTATTTTTTTACTTAAAAATAGGATAATTGAGTTGTAAAGTAAAACTGTTTTTTTTTGCTTTCATTGTGATATAGGTGATGCAGGCTGCTTTTGTTGTGCTTAGGTAGGTATGTATATTTTTATGGGCTTCCTATTAATCTAAGGTTTTTGCTATTACCGTCGAAGTAGAAAATATTTTGGGGAATTATCTTATTCCTATTATTATCAACATAATAGAGTTTAAGCATGTGACTTCAAAAAAACTGTAATTTTTTATTAAATTCTCTATTTGTATAGAAATATATCTGCATGTTTATTTTTGTATGTTTTGATGTGCATATGTCTGCACATGTTGAAATTTAATAATAGAAGACTCAATTGCAAAATTTCTTAACGTGACGTCACCGTAGGTACATCGTATTTTCATGAAGCCTCAGTGGGATATCTTTTTTGAAAGAAAAAAATAGTGATAATTATTTATTACAGACACAACAAACATGACGTTTTTTTATTAATTTATTAGAGTTAGCAGAGAGAGAGAGAGAGCAGTTTTATTTTTCGTAGTTTTCCTGAAAAATTTATAAAAATGTGCGTGTTTTTTATTGTTAATGAAATATAGATACCTGACCGATAAAAAATCTATGCATATACTTACCCTAATATGTTATTTATATATATTATTTCATACATACGTACCTACACATACAAATTTTATTTAGGTATATGAAATTAATATATGACGAAAGTTTTAATTAATTAGATTAATTGTTATTAACAGTTCATAAAAACAGTCTCATTATTAACAGTTATTAATGAGGCAATACCAGTGGGCTTTTTGTTTAAATTTGGAATTAAGTGCATAGATACATTCACGATGTGTGTCACAGTGATTTAGTTAGTTAAATGTCAATATTTTTATAAAATGTTATTTAAATTCAATATTATTCTCGGTTCGGAACTGGGCGACATCTGGCCAAGCATTAACATTATTAGCTATAATTAATATTGTACCGGTATAGGTAATGTTTTATCTATATGGTAAAATATAAGTAAGTTGTAAGTTTGAAATCTTGTACAAAGTACATACTTACTTAATGTTTAATATTTACACGAGTTACCTACATATAATATTAATTTCTAGATATCAGAGTCACTGTCATTCTGTATCTTGAATAAATCCCTTATGGTGTTTCCTTTTATAAACAGTTAGAATTAACGACATCAAGTGTATAATAATATTAATAATACCTACGGTGGATATTAATTGAAATAAATAAAATATTACCTGCTACCGTACCTACTTACTGCTATTATCTTCCTAATTATGTCTAGTGTCAAAGAACTCCTGCAATTTGTAGAAGTTTTTTATTTAATAAATGTACAAAAAAACTAGCATTATTTATAGAAAAAAGTACATAGTTAATTAAGTACTACAATCTATGTTATGTGCTTTATTAAATTTCCTTAAATTTTATCTAAATGTTGTGTATCGTAGAGAGATTTAATCATATCTAAGTATTTTAGACGTAGTTATAATTGTAAGGAAAGGTATTTAATATCTATAAAATTTCGAATAAATAATTTTTAAAGATCTGTTTCATTTCTTACTAGCGCCGGACAGAAGTCAGCTTCGCTCGCTCCTTTCCGGGATAAAAGTAGAATGGTATGCCCGTCCCCGAATAGGAACGAACACGGGAACGAATATGTTTTTTTACGTGTTGCAGACTTAATCAGTGCGTAGGTAAATAGGGCGCGGGCCAGAAGGCGTAAAATCAAGCGCAGAAATGTCTCGGAAATTATAGAAAATCGCTAAAATCTCCTCACGAAGGTAATTTATGAATGCCTCCTAGGTGTGGTGAGTAGCACTATTAGTTGAGGTCATGTTAACATAATAGTATCCTACCTAACATAACATGCTCGGAGTTTCTCTGAAGGATAGGATTCGCAACGAATACATCCGACAAACCAAGGTTATCGACATAGGATTGGCAAGCAGAAGTGGCAGTGGGCTGGCCATATTTCGAGAAGAACCGACAACCGGGCAAACGTGTTCTTGAGTGGAGACCGCGACTCGGCAAACGTAGTGTAGGACGCCCTCCGACCAGGTGGGATGACGATTTGCGAAAGACTGCTGGCAGATGCTGGATGCGGCAAGCTGAAGGCAGGGCGCTAGCTATGGCGCTCATTAGGGGAGACCTATGTCCAGCAGTGGATTAGTATAGGCTGATGATGATGATAATCCTATACATAATATAGTTCTATACACTTTGCAAGTTAGTAGCAAGTTGGTAGTAACAAATAAGTAAATTTTAAGTACCTTTTGTGAAGAGGAAATAACAAATTCATTACTAACACAACCTATCAATAGAATTTTTGTGATTAAATAAAAAACTTAGATCATTAATACTAAATTTATTGAGAAAATTGCTTAACATTTTTCCGATGCATTGAAATTAAATTTCATACAAAAATTACTATTGGCCCAGTAATTATTAATTATTACCAGATTAATAATAATTACCCAGTATTATTAACATTAATAATTACTGGGAACTAAACTACATAAAAAGTCTTATTCTATAATTTTTGAGACTTAACTTTAACTACTACTTCGACTAAGATAATAAGTAGAATGTAGTTCACATTCAGCTCTTCTGTTGGTAGCTGTCATGCCACAACATTCAGCCAAAAAAAAAACAATTAAGTAAGTATACAAGTTAGTTTATTTCCCATAACTTAAGGTGAAGTAGGACCCAAAACTCAGGTTTTGCCTAGACGGAAAATCAATTTTAAGGCAAGAAAACACAATTTTTTTAAATCTTTTTTAATGAGCATCGAAAGCTTAGGATTTTTGTTAGTAAGTTATGGAAGCCGAAACACGATTGACTCAACTTGACTCGATAGAAAAAAATTGCAAAGTTTCCTCTAAATTTTGCATTTTTACTACGGAAAACCAGTTTCATTTGCTAGTTACTTAACATATTTGCATGAAATATCGTCTAAAAAATACTTAACTAAACACTTTAGAGGATTATGGTTTTAGTTTTTTGCGAAAGAGTATTATTTTAGAGCAATATCAAATTTATAAATAAAAAGCAGTGAAATTGCGCGCGGGCCGGCTCTTGCGTCCCTTTCTCGCTTTCACTGCGCGGTGTTCGCTCGTCCTTGTCTAGAAATTACGAACGTACGTCACCTTAAGAACAATAGCACGTCAATCCACAAGTCTCGGTGGAAATAATAGAAATTAGGAATTCCAAAAATACATTATCAATGTCAATAGATACATGAAGAGAAAAATACTTTTAACAATTATGATTAAATTTAATTGTATTGATTAATTTTATTTAAATATTTGGCATAATTATACAACACACCTATCACAAATAAATGCATTAATATCACTTACTACCTTTACGAAACAAATTACATTAAATGACTATGTCCTACATAATTCTGTAACCATTATTAAGATTGCAAAACTTGGATTAAAGAGTACCTAGTTAACCACAAAAAAAACTATTTTAATGAATAGCACATTGCCAATTTTAACAACTATTATTTCAATTAATTAACACAATCTAGTAATATTAATTTAAAAAATGCTGATTTACATATGTATTAGATGTTTTAAAACATTTAACTAGAAAAGTTTAAGTGCAACACACATCCTAACAGTGCAGTATGTTCATTATATACCTAAATACTATTGTTAATTGCATGTACTAATGCAATATATCGCACCCCTAGAATAAAACTCCGTCAACTCAAAAAGTAGGCATTTTGACTTAGTGGCGTTTTCAATATCTTCATTAGAATACCTACACGGGAAAATAACTCGCGTAACGATACCTTGAACGGCTGTCAAAAGATGGCACCAAACGTTCCTTTACTTGAATGAACTTGACACGGACAGCGCAAATACTAAGCCGCCATTTTGAGTTGCCACGCGGTGGTCGTAAGTGGAGGACGTTTGCAAAGTGGGTGATTTTGAGTTGCTGGAGTTTACGTGATTTTTTTTGGGTAAGTTGAATTTTTTATTTCGAGTTGATTGAGTTTTACTGAATTTTCCCTGATAACAACAGTTATTCATTTTGACTTGCGGGAGTTTTGATGATTTACGATCGTCATTTTATTTTTGTCATTTCTAATTAGTGAGGTTTACATGAAAGTAAATGATAATTTCGATATACGGTACTTTTGTTGAATGAAAATTCAATGTTATTTATTAGTGTTTGTTTAGTGAAATAGATACTTTTAGCACAAAAAAAAGGTTGTGTAAGGCATATTTTATTAGATAATTTCAACAGTTTAAAGTTTTGAAAAACAGTAGATGGTATTTTTGGATTTTTTGAGTTGGTGGACTTTACTTGATTTGTTATTGATTATAAATCTTTATTTATTTTTAGGACGATGAAAAGCCGAGGAAAACTTATGTTAGAGATGATACGAAAAAAGAAAAGCGAAGCAGAAAGCGTTGATCAACCTAGTATAGAAATGCTCAGTAAAGAAAAGGAGCCTGAGTTGCCACCTGAAGGGAGGTTAGCCTCATCTTGTCTTATTCTCACTTTTTCCACTAGCGGTCAAAAAATTTAAGTATTTTGAATCAAAATAATTATTGTCATGTCCAAGAACTTGTTTCTAAGTATAACTAATTAAATCAATTTCAATGTCAGTCTTGATCAACCAGCAGCATTGGATGCTTCAAGATCCGTACTTAGCCCTGGTATGAAAAAGAAGAATGAGACATTAGAGATTATTCAAAAAAGGAAAAGCGAAGCAGAACGCGCTGACCAGCCTGCTATACAAATTCTTAATAAAGAAAAGGAGTCTGAGTTACCATTTGAAGGAAGGTTAGTATCAGCTTGTTTTATTCTCACTTTTTTCACTAGCACAAATATTTAACTGATGAAGATAATTTGATTTCCAAGAACTTGGTTTCTAGGTTTACCCAAATTAATTAATTTCAATTTCAGTCCTGACCAGCCAGCAGCATTGGATGCTCCAAGAACCATTGGTATGGAAATGCTAAAGGAAGTAAAAGGGCCTCAGTTACCAACTGAAGGAGGGTTGCTTTCATCACCGAGCATTTTAGAAACTCCATTAGACCTGGATGAGCATCCAACAAACACTCAAGGGAGACAAAGAGTTTCTAAACGTCAGTATGTTGTTTCACCGGTTAATGTGATGAAAGCTATTTTGACGATTGACTTTAATAATGTATAGATTTTGAATTCTTAATCTAGACTGATTAAGAATTCAGTGCCTATCTTAAACTAATTTTACTAGAGGCTACCAAAATGTTATACTGTGATTTGCAACTTTGACTGTTATTATTAAGCTAAGTACATAACTAGAATTAACATTAAAAATGAAAATGGAGACTGCCCTAATTTTTAAGGATAACATTTTAGAGTTTTAGATTTTTAGATTTTTGCCGTGCCATAAAAATAATTGTTTTTATTGTTAATTGAGATTTTAAAAAGTAAATCAACATTGACTTTGTATTAAAAATACAATAATTGTTTTTTTAGACCATAACTACAATCCCCAGGTTTAGAGTTATGCTAAGAACTCGTCAAATAGTTATGTAATTTTTGAGGTGAAAAGTAACGTAACTCAAATTTTTTTCAGGTTAACCAAAGTAACTCAAAATAGTGAGCAAGAAATTGGTTTACTCTCCCTACAAAACTAGGGTAACTAAAAAAAACTGATTTTTACAGCTTGGTTACAGACAATAAACAAATAAATTAATAAAACAAGCTTTAAAAAAATAATCCTTTCAGGAACAATAATTAGTTTTTTTTTATCTTATCTGCATATGCAGATATCAATTTTTTGTCATTTCTGAAAAATGTGGTTTTTTGAGTTGACGGAGTTTTATTCTAGGGGTGCGATATGTTACATTATGAAAATACTTCGTACTTCCGGAACTATGAAAAAAAAGGATGAAAAGTTGTAATTGGATCCAGCGAAAAGTTCTAATCGAACCTAAATGCTCTACCAAGAGTTTAACTCTCAACCAAAAATCAAATCTTACCAAATAATTCTCTGAGGGTAGTCGAAATCTTTCCACATCACCTCCTTATTGAAGAAAACGTTAAAAGCAGCAGCATTTATAGCAAGATAGTAAACAAACTCAAAAAGAACGATATAGTATGAAGGACGAACAAAACGCAGTCTCAAAATGATGTAAGGAATCAAGAAATATCTTATCTCAATCATCTTCTGTAGCCCCAACACAAGAAAGAGGCAGACACAGTATGGCAGCAGAAAAGCGATGCAGTTTTGTTCGCTCAAGTTATCATATAAACTGAACAGCAGGAAGATGTATACGGGTATGGTTGCGTACACAGCAAAGTCATACTTCCCAAACCATCTATTCCAAATATAGAAAGTAAAATGTCTATTATCAGCAAGCAAGTACGGGTGGACCTCTGTGTTGAAGTGTACTACGACACCTATTATTGCAGATAGCATCAAAACTTTGCCCATATTTTTAGTCATCAGCAACAATGTTGAGGGAACTTTAGCAAGAACGTATGGTAGCCCAAACACTCCATAGAAAAGTAGGAAGTACAACAGTTGGGGTAAATGCAGGGATGCCTCGTGAGCTGTTTTATCACCAAGTACAATAGATCCATTGACGTACACAAATATCATGAAAGATATAAGCAAGACACTTTGCACAATAATAACCAGCCAGTCTTGAAGAGTCGCAAACTTGAAGAGGGTGGTAAAACCAGTCCTAACATGGTATTTGAGAGCAATAAACAAATCAGAAAGATTGTAATTATGTTTAATCTTAGATTTATCGATATCTTGAGAGATCAAAGATTCCTTACTTAGTTTAACATTTGTCAGATACCGGTTACCGAACACACGGGAGCTTTTGATGAGCATATCAAGCACCTTGTGTCCCAAGATCAATGCTACCCAAGCTACGTTAGTCTGCCGCATCATTATGCTGATAGATCCACAGGTAAGAATTAGAAACTTGTATTTACTAGTAAAACAGGCTCTTGTGTACATTAACAGGAACATAACAGACAATGTATCTGTGTAGTACACATGATAGAAAAAGTATAACGGAGGTAGTATGGTCAAGCTCAGAGCTTGCATGACTAACTTTGATTTGAAGAATTCCATGAAATATACATATTTGAGTATGGATATAAACAATAGAAAGTTGAAACAGGATGCAACTAGATTAATAAGTCGCAAGTTATACGTATTGCATGGGAAATACGATCCAAAAGCCGCAGTGAGGATGTAAAGGCCTGGTAATGTAGTTATCTTGTCATCCCAGTAGGTAAAGTTCTGCTTACAGTATGCCAAGCCTTGTGGTAAGTGATAGAGTTCA
Organism: Eupithecia vulgata; assembly: GCA_946478455.1. NCBI lineage: Eukaryota > Metazoa > Arthropoda > Insecta > Lepidoptera > Geometridae > Eupithecia > Eupithecia vulgata. Next base: position 4,993,737 of record OX297887.1, on the reverse strand, counting down.
TCGACCACGACAGGCAGTGTTTCATACACTTGGTCGAAGATGTATTTAGATGTTGAAAAATAAGATGACAAAGTTGCTGAGATCACGATCAGCAGTCTTTGGGTTTTATTCATTTTGGTTGATTCCTGTAAGGAGAGACATGTTTTACTTAGATTGAAAAATAAAAAATATTTATGATAATGCGCGCCATAATTTACTGATTATTAGTAATGATGATGTACAATGGAAAAAGTTGAATAACATTTAGAATTCGTTTGTTAGGGTTTAAATTGTTGATTAACATTAGTGATTTTGATGAAACATTAGTGTAAATTAAGACAAAACACAGGAAATGTGAGCTTTGAAATAAGAACCATCGTCGCACACCGGCCGATGTAAATGGGCGGGTGTATAAAACAGTATTGTTGGTTTCCTTACCTTGCAAGGAGCCTGAAGAATAATAAATTTTTAAAGCATTCAGTGGGAATTCCACGGTCTCAATCTCAATTCTTCGGTGAATTTAGCATTAGTTAACACATTTTGAAATTAAAATCGATCGAACGGCGCCGCGTCCGTCCATCACATATTCTTACTCACAGATCTAAAAGCTTTAGTACTATACATAAAAATCTGTGTTAATAACACGCACGGCACTACGGCAGGTAGGTTATCTTCGAACAAAAATAATGGACTTTATGTCTATGGTCTTGTCTACGGGTTCACATATCAAATATGACAATTTCCACCCCCTCCCTTCACACTTCTTTCCTCTCGTCTGTGATCAAACCGATCAAACAGTGAGTGATAACCGACGCCATATTGGTTTTGCTATGTTTGTTTACTTTGTTTGAATTGTTTGTTTGCGTCGAGCTCGTTAGTATATGGCTCCCTAAAATTCTTCTCGCAACTTCTGAAAGCTGCAATAACATCTTGCAATGTGTACAAATAGTGCTATCTGTGTTGTGATAGTTATAGTTGACGAAGGGACGTCAGTTTACATAATGTTCCCAAAAAAGGCAGAACTCGAAAAGTTGTCACGTGGCATCAATAGTGAAAGACAGACTGCGAGGATTGAGTCTTCAGGAACTTCACTAATAGTTTGAGTGTTAAATTCGGTGCAAAGGTGCAAAATTTTATGCGAGTGAGTCTTCAAACCAAAACGTTCCTTCAAGAAAATGGTTTACAATATGTAAAACTAAACGAAACAATAAAAACCATAAATTACACCAGTTTTTTTATTTTTTGAGTATTGAGTACATGACTAGCATAGATTGTGACGTCATATCCGGGTCTAAGCAATTAATTAAAAAAAAAAGAAGCTGTCATTCTTGATATGTGAGCTTTTTAGTGTCGAAATCTTCTCTATGGGAGTGCCCCGTCTATACGTAGTGTACTTTACTTCTTAGTTTATGCTTATTAATCTATGGTCCATCCATCCGTTGACAAATCAGTTAAAAAAAACAACAGTGAGTGAGACGGACATGTTGCCTTAATTCACCTTAATTACTCTAAGGAGTGAGTGAGTGGGGCTGCCAGTTGGTTAGGCTCAGCCTCGGGGCCTCAGAGCAAGGGCTCAGGCAATCAGAGGAGCCCTGCAGCACCGAAAATTCCATCCAACAACTGATAAAAACGTGAATTCTTTCCATGGCTAGTACAAGGAGTCTGCATCTTCTCCTTTTTACCGATCCGAAAAGTCAACACTATCAGTTTGTCAGTGTCAGTTTTCCAAAGATTAACAATCTTTTGGACAAACAAAATCACGAACATAGGGCGGATTTCATCTCTCCGACGACCCTTACCAAAGCTTTCCCTAAGTATGCGAATAAAACCACTCACCGCTGGCTAAAATACACTCTCGTCTAAATATTTTTTTATACGTAGTCCGTTCTATGGGTTCTATGTTCTATCATCGACACAAAACAGATTAAATAGAAATATTATGTTTCTTTAACATAGATTGGAAAGGCTGTGCCTATGTGTATCCAATTTCTACGTACATCGGCGCGCAGGCGACCTCGTTTGTTCCATGTGCCTCAAAGCAGGACAGAATACCATTTTTTGATTTCACACCCAAGGCGATACGATCACGTTCGTGTTAAAAACACGTTGAGATGGATGTAGCACGATTTGGGCAAGGAATCTCTTTGGTCATAGGGAATAGCTTCCCAGCATGTTGTCAATGTCACTGTGGCACTATGGTGTCGCATTCTTTTTGTATTTCGTCCAAAATTTTTCACTCCCGCTCTTTCGCCAATCATCTGTTTTTGAACGAATCTAACTAATGTTGCCATCTCATGTTAATTAGTTCTAGACCAAGCAACATTTTTAAAGAAAGATCATAATATATTTTAATGGCTCGTACACTCAGCAAAGCCCAGTGCTACAGCACTGAAAATTCCATCTAACAACTGTTAAAATCGTGAAGTGTTATTATAGTGGATGAGATTAAAGAAGAAGCAGTTGTTTCGGCGGAAGAACGGAAAGAAATAAAAGCCGATGATGATATTTATTAATATATTTTTTTATTTACCTACGTAGTTATTTTGTAATACGTTAGATCGGTTCAGTATCTTCCTAATATTTGCCTATCATTCTATAATAACCATGTCTATGTCATGCTACTCTTTCCAATGATGTTTATGTTAAGAAGTTGAGTTAATTTTGAGATTCCTGAATAATTATAGGTAGGTATCAGGTGCAGTAGATAGGTACTAACTTCCTACTAGGTAACCTACCTAAGGAGATCCACCAACTACCTTATCTTCAATGAGTGTCCCTACCTACAACAAGACCTGTGTTCAAAAAGAAACTGACGACGAAAATATTGTTAAGAAAGAGGTTGAAGAATTAAGGATCAAAATTTGATAGCAAAGCTGTAACAAGATAATTTAAGGTAGTAGCATTAAATCATTAAAATGTTGCAAAAGTAGCTGTTCTTTAAAGACAGGTGCAATACTGAGTAGTTTGCTAGTTTACTTGCAGAAGCGGCATTTTTTATCGATTTTAAATAAACATACATGAAAAATCAACCTTTTACTATGTATATCATAATACCTACATACTATTCCACCCGATTATTTCAATAAAGCAACGCAAAAAACCATAAATAAAATCTTTGGTTATAGCTTACTAGCCAGTTTTGCAACTAGGCTACTATATTGTGTTGTTGGTACAATTTGACCTTATGCCCACAACAGGTGGAGCTATAATATAATATAATAATAAGTAATCTATATGTTACGGTATAGCAAACTGCCACAGACGGTGGCTATGCCAATATATATATATATATATAAAATATGTCGGAGTAGTTGGTCAATTGACTACACAGACACACTATTGACTTCGTGGTACTACTTCGTACTAGTTGACTGCAACGCAAGCGCCACCTCGCGGTGCAAAGCAGAGTCTACCTCTTCGTGTCGACGGGCTGGACTGGCAGTCTTCGTTCAGCCCACAGAATAATAATTATGTAGATGCTGGATGCGTGAAACTGAAAACAGGGTGCTATGGTGCTCATTGGGGGAGGCCAATAACTAACATCTAGTACCCATAACCATAACACAAGCTTGCTGCTTGGCTTGAGGCTACTTAATGCTGTGTGAATTGTCCAGCATTATTATTTATTAACATAGGCTGATGATGATGAATGAAAACATATGTTTTAGTTGCGAAAATATACCGTAATACACCTAGTACCGTATAACCTTTCTATGATTTATATAATTATATAAAATAGCTATGTCTGTAGTGGGCTTTATGTGATTTTCACGTAAGACTACTCTTTTCAAATAAATAAATAGATAAATTATTATTTTGTTGCATTCCATATAAATAAAACGTTTTCAGATGATTTTTTAAAAACTATAAAAATCATAACTCATCAACCGTGACATGTTCAGTTCTGGATAAAATTATGTCAATTTTAAGTTTGGCTCTGACCGACTTATTAAGTTTTTTGCACATACGAAAAATAGACTAGGTACAAATGTATTTGTTTGTCTATTTTATTAGTGGTCCGTCCTTTCCTGATTCTGGTAAATAAATGTCTGTCTATGTCGTCGCCGCGCTCGCCGCCGCCGCCGCTGCATAAAATGTAAAAAGATGTTGGCAATAAAACATGGCTTCCGTCCGTCGTCGTTCCGTTCCGTCAAAGATGACGGATACACGCAAACGTCATTATTGATCAATTTATTTTATTTCATTCTGATGACATCGGCTTATCGGCGGGTCGTATTTATCGAGCTATTTTTATCTTATTCATAAAATAATTGCAGTGATTTGTGACGATAAACGACACGGGACTCCGCGCCGGAGATATCTGTGAGTATTTATTGCTGTGAGGTTCCACCAAGGAGTATGTAATCGCGCAAACTCTATCATACTAATCGTTACATACATTATGATTATGAATCACAGAGTTATACCTTTTTATACGTATTGATTTAATTATCGGTCCTAGCCGCACTTCAACTGGGCCTTGATTGCGTTATATCAACAGAATAATCATTTTGAATTTGTTAAATATTTAAAAACAAGAAGTGTTACGCTAGCCCTATGGTTTACTTTCGTTAGCCCACTTTCTATTTTTACGTGTTTGCTATGCTCTATATATCCTATATCTCCTATATATATATCCTATATATATATATCTATATATCCATAACTTTACGTTTTATTTTTGCTGAGATATAATAAAATAACAATAAAATATTTTTACCTTTATACATTACTGCTTTCTGCCTCGTTAGTTGCTCATTACTTACAATTGGTATTTATGGTAACTTATACGTACATTTCCTAACTACTAGAGAAGGACATAAAACAAAATTTGAACAAGTAGGTATTTACAAGTGAAACCGTTGAGCTAACTGCAGACTTCTGCAAACAATCTAAAGTTAGGAAGGTGTACTTGAATTGTACCACATTTCTATCTTTAATTATTATAATTTTACTCGTTAAATAATTAATTTAGAAGTCATAGGAAGGTAGTAGGGCTATTTTGCTATTTTTCTTAACTATTAGACCTGTGGATTCTTTTATATAATTTGGAAGTTTGTCATAATGATAATTATCAGATTATAATAAAATAATCAAGATAAGAATTCTTATCTAAGTGATTCTAATAAAATAATATTATCTGTTTAATAAATAAATTGGCTTTTTTTGATTTGATCGGCGCAGATATAACACTTTCTTGGCCTAAGACGCAGAAGCCTGCTCTGGCTCTGTCGCAGCCGAAGCTGGGTAATGAATGCGATATATTACATTTGAATCGGATTGATTTAAAGAAAACAATCGCAAAACTTATGGATACTTAGTAACCCTAAGACCATTTTTCTGTGGCACTAGTTAGGGAACCTCCACTCACTGCCCTATCCAAAAATTCATGCCGATATCAGTCCATAGTCTGGACATAGGCCTCCTTGTACCCATACTTCCATACTAATAGTATAAATTTGAAAGTAACTCATGTCTGTCTGTTACTTCTCTCTCACACCTAACCGGCTGAACAAATGAAATACGGTAGGCAGGCAGATGGATCCTGAGGACTAACATAAGCCACCTTTTATCCCGGAAAAGGGTGAGTGAATTTGCAGCCAAAAGCTAGTACCCATATAAATCTATACATAAAATAAAATGAAATGCCTGTTTGTAATGAGACTAAGAGTAATAAAGTAAACAAAAGTACCTGTACTGTACTCTAATTAACTTTTTTTTGTTTACTTGTCCGTAGGCTTGTCCAACTGTTTTGGCTCATATCCGAAACAGCTAGACCAATGTTGATGGGACTTTTGCTTGTAGATAAATAAATAAAATAATTTATTCAAAATATCTTAGGACCAAAAAGATAACTAAGAAGTACATTATCTCATTCTAATGGAGTTAAAACTTTAAAAACAGACTTGACCACTGGTTACGAACGCACAAACTGACCACCATACGAGACAAACAAGTGTAGTGAAAAACTACAAGCACTGTGATATAGACACATCAGCTCTCAGCTGCTCGTCTATAATCCAATAATAATAATAATAATATTACATAAAATAATCAAATAGACCTTACTAATAATTATACAAGACGACAATGATGTGCACTTTAAATAAAATAGTTACATAAGCTACCTACACTAATATAATAAGATGGCTGATGTTATAAAATTCAAAATTCAAAGTGCTTTATTTCCTGTAGACTCTTGGACACATCACAAAACTCAGATTTGTAAAACTAGGAAATAAAGTGATCACTTTGATTTTTTGTCCACTTCAATCTTTACAGCGGGAAACAAACTTTTATTTAAGGCCCATACCGGACCCAAAGTGGCGCCGCCACCTAATTTATGTTATTATTCCGTTTAACAAAGGAATTTTCAAAAATCCTTCTTCCAGTTTGTGATACCTATCATAAGGTTTTTTTTAATGCCTCTGTAATAGTTTTATTCTATTTAATTTAGGAAGAGATACGAAGTTGCACTTGGTGGCCACCAAAATCTATTTTCGTATCTCTTCCTAAACTAAATAGAATAAAACTATTACAGAGGCATTAAAAAAAAGCTTATGATAGGTATCACAAACTGGAAGAAGGATTTTTGAAAATTCCTTTGTTAAACAGAATAATAACATAAAGTAGGTGGTGGCGCTAGTTTAGGTGCTGTATGCGCCTTAAGAAAAAGATACTTATTGTGAGTACTTACTGTTCCGCGCAAAAAAAAAACTATTCAACTGATAATATTTATATAGTTACTTAGTCTATAATTTATTCTGTTTTTTGGTATTTGTTGTTATAGCGGCAACAGAAATAAATCATCTGTTAAAATTTCAACTGTCTAACTATCACGGTTCATGAGTTACAGGCTGGTGACAGACAGACAGAGGAGTCTTGGTAATATGGTGAAAAACTGAAATAAAATAAATTGAATTGAATTGAATTGTAATAGGGTCCCGTTTTACCATTTGGTTCGGAACCCTAAAAAATAAGAGTTCGAACTCTGTATAGCCTGTATCGGCCAGACCAGTAGTTTGACTTAATTTACGTAATTTCGGACTACGTAATAACTTACGTACGGAACAGACAGACAGCGGGAAGAGATTTTGTTTTATACTATGTAGTGATTTTTGAAAAACCAACAGCTAGCTACCTATATTTCAAAAATGGTGTGTAACTTTTCCACGAAAATACTAATTGAAAAAATAAAATACGAAATAGCTTGAGTTTAGGCTGTAAGAGCTTGATTCCAGAAGATCTACCTATTATAAAGTTTGAATATTTATATCTGAAACTCTGATACTGGTTGCGGGTCAAGACTCAAGAAATCGAGATAGAGCGGGTTATCGATCGACCTCTCAATGTCGCGCGAAAGTCGCCGTGTCCGATCCAACCTTGGCTACTTTGGGGACACGCTGCTTCCTATAGGGTACTTAAAACGTACTTATCTGGGCAAGCACCTGTTTGGCCCAGACGAGCTACGTGACTTCTCCCCGAAGGAAATCCTTCAGTTCCTAACAGCTGCAAGGGTAAGTGGCGAACTCTGAACACCGCAGCTTTAGGGGTGAACACATAAAAATGACGATCACAATAGGCCTACCATGGCCGCAGTGATACAAAAGCAACCAAGAGTAAATAAATTAGGATAGTTACTGGCGAAATCTTTTACCCAAATATAGGTGTTATTTTTGGGATATGGCAACATTTGACCTAACCGAGGTACATATTTAATCATGAAATTCGTGAAGTTTGGCAATTTTAAGTTATACTGCTTTTTTACTATAAAAACTATCGTAGTTTGACGAATTATATTTGGAACGCGCGAAGTCCTTCGTTAAGGGATGAAACGTTGGTGTTCTTCCAACACAAAAACATTTATCCATATTAAGTACCTATATTTTCCTAAATACCTATTATAATCTTTTTCATAGTCGTCCTAAAACCTTGTTTGTATTATTTCAGTAACTTTTTGTGGAAATTTGTTTTTAGTAGTACCGTTTAAGTACCCATTTGTTTACCTAGTATTTAAGTTAGCTGTTAATTTCCTGAATATTGTTAAAATAAAATAAAGTAAGGTTCGTAGTTAACCCGCTTACATCCGTAATGAATGATATCCTCGAGGGATAAACAGATAAACATATTATTTATAACTAGCGGTCCGCCCCAGCTTCGCATGGTTATATTCTATAGCCTATGTTATTCAGTGATAATATAGCGTTCTAACGGCAAAAGAATTTTTGAAATCGGTCGAGTAGTTTTTAAGTTTATTCGATACATACAAATCTTTCCTCTTTATAATATTAGTGTAGATTAGCTACACCCCACGGCTTCGCCCTTGTAGACTTTATGTTATTTATACAAATTTCAGAAATGTATTGCACACCCCTATATGTAGTTGGAGATAAAAAAAAATAGTGGGAGGCCTGCGTCCAGCAGTGGACCAGTATAGGCTGTTGAGTAGTATTGTAATAAATGTAAAAATGAAAAAATTTTGGGTTCCTTACCCAAATGGTAAAACGGGACCCTATTTCTAAGACTCCGCTGTCCGTTCGTATATCACCAGGCCATAGTTAGTCTGTTGGAATTTGCACAGATGATTTATTTCTGTTGCCGCTGCTATAACAACAAATACTAAAAAACATAAAATCAATAAACGTGATTTATTTGCTGTTTTTATAGATAATGGTACGGAACTAAATCAAAAAGTCTTTATTTCCATAAATACAAAATGTACATATAAATACAAAAGGTCCAATTCCTAAAATAAAACATTGACACAGAAATGAATGATATTTTTGATTTTGGTCGCTTCGGTATGTAGACTAAAGTAAAGAAGCGACGAAGAAACCTTTAGCCTCTTAGTTGTTATTTTTCGAGTTGGATTGGAGCAAAACCCGTCCCAAGCTTTTTTATCTTCTAAATAATCTAATATTTTGTCAAAAAGGCTTACCTTTTTGCACAGAAAGGTTTTGATACTTTAAGGTTTTTGTTTGAATTTATTTACTGATAGATTTTGCAACTTACTAGGAGTTTTTAGTCTTGTTGTAGAAGCGTATACATTGCCCTTTAAAAGATACATTTTTGCACAGAAAGGTTTTTATACTTTAAGGTTTTTGTTTGAATTTATTTACTGATAGATTTTGCAACTTACTAGGAGTTTTTAGTCTTGTTGTAGAAGCGTATACATTGCCCTTTAAAAGATACATTAATTTTGTGAAGCCTGGTTGTGGGCACAGCGAGTTTGTTTATTTCTAGTATTTATATAATGTATATCACTATTTTATTTTTAACCATTCGTGTGCGAGTCCGAATCGCACTTGGCCGGTTTTTTTGGTTCGGATTTGTTGACGTAATTTGCAGCGATTTTTAGCTGGAGTATAGTTAGTGCTCTTCAGCACAGTTTTCGGTCGGTCCTTATAGCAAGGAGTGAAGTGTCGATCCGAAGGCTTCTACGTCAGCAACTTTCATTCGGAAGTCCGAAAGAACCTTGGGAAATTCTACAGCAGCTTTCCGCTTCCTACATCTGCTTTAACTTTTATTTTAAGATAATTTTATTGTTTTACAATAAAACTATAAGTAAACTGACTTCGAATTCTTTTACACTGTTTCATAACCTCGTTTTATAAGTCTTTTATTTTTTATACCTTTAATTTTTTAAACTTACCTATTACTTTGTACTAGCGGTACGCCCCAGCTTCGCACGGGTATATTCTATAGAACATAGGCTATATACTAAGTGATATGATAACAGCAAAAGAATTTTTGAAGTCCTACTGGACCGTTTTTAAGTTTATTCTCTAGATACAAAAATACAAATCTTTCCTTACGGATGTAAGCGGGTTAACTACGAACCTTATTTGTGTTGGAAAAACACCAACGTTTCATCCCTTAACGAGGGACTTCTTCAGGGTGAGTGCGTTTCTAGACGCGCGCGTTCCGCATCCCTCCGAGCACGCGCGCGTTTAGAACCGCACTCACCCTCAATTTCGTGCTAACGAATCACTAAAAAAATATAAAAAATTTATTCAATCGTTATGTGCCTTCAAAATGCATTTATAATTTACATTTTCAAGTTGCGCTTATCGAAAGCGCTGTACGCAGTGGACGGCATATTGCTTTGTGGTCATGACGTCAGCTGGCTAAGTAGCATCTGCACAGATGTGCTGGATGCTATGATGACAGTTGGTACTTTTTAGTTCGCCTACATAGCTAACATTTCACCTAATATTTCATGGCGTTTAGATACAGATTAAAAAACCAACCAACTTTCCAACTGCTGTTTGCCTAAGCTATTTCAATAATATATTTTAAGATTTATTATCTTAAATATTAAAGTATCCTATTTAAAGTTTTACCAGTGGGTTTAAACTGTAGTATAGTAACCAAACTGTTTCGTGTTATATTTTAGTTCATGTTTTAATCTATATTTTAATAATGATATCTAAATCATATATGTATGTAGTATGTAAGTATCAGAAAAAAAGTAAAAACATGCATAGAGCCGCATATACAATCTCCTTTTTTTCGAATTCGCCATTTTGTTTCTTTTGGGCTTAAAGTATTTTTATATTGTTTTAAACGTAAGAAAATATATTATGTAGGTCTTATTGAACAAATAAAGTTGTTCTATTCTCATTCATTATATTTCTATTCTTATTCTTCATCATCATCATCGTCCTATACTGGTCCACTGCTGGACTGGACATAGACATTCCTTATTCTTAGGTAAAAAAAAACGACGGCTCCCGCGTCATACTTAGCATTTTGGGTTTCTGATTAATGTCAAATTGACAGAAAACCCAGACCAGCCATTCCTAGAAAACTGGTTCATTGTGGTTATGTCAAATTATGACGTCGTTGAGTCCCCCTTTCAAAGTACAAGGTCAGCGCAGTCCTATCACAATAATGAGACATAGACCTGTTCCATCTATTCTAGAAGATTTATTTACGTCATACTCTTTTCAATAACGTCAAAAAGGCGTTTGCGCAACAGTGGAAAATTAATGGTAAGCTATAGGCGCAAGGACGTTTGTCTCTCCATCTTTTATAGGATACATATCGGAGAATTCTCACAGGAAATACATGACCTGATTCCACCATCCACCTTCCACTCCAGGACAAGCAGACGCACAGCGTGTTACCACTTCTTGGTGGATATACCGTCCACTCGCACTAAGCGGTTTACCTCCACCTTCATCATTTGTATCGCTGAGGTTTGGAACTCGCTCCCTGCTGCTGTTTTTCCGGTAAATTACAACCTGGGTCTTTTCAAGACAAGAGTGAATAGGTATCTTCTAGATACGCGATTAAGATATAATTGTTGGGGGAAACCGTATGAATACCAGAAAAAACCGCAAGAATAGCGAAAAACCTCAGTGACTCATTTTGATTCTTGGTAACCGACGCACTAAAAACAAAAGAGAAGGCTGTAAATTCGGATGTACAGACCGTTCACCGTAAGATGTCCCCTTATTGTGGGGGGCGATTTAATTATGATGACGCCATTTTGTAAATAGGATAGGCATAGGATTTTGCGTTTAAAGGAGCGGGACAGAGCAAAGCGGCTTAAGCTCAAAAATCAAGTTTTTGCTGATTATCTTTTAATTAAGACATTTGTTTGCAAAAATAAGCCGAAGGTGCCCTGGGGATTCTCATATTTAATATGGTGATGAAAATAAAATAATCTTGTGATTGATAGTTAAGGAAGAAAATTGTAAAAACTAAGAAAACAGATGGTACTTTGCATAATTATTTCTGGTATTAAAAATAGTTTTTTCATTTTCGAAAAGAAGGGGATTTGCCTTGTTTCCCATAGATTATTAGGTATATTTTTCAAAGCCTTATCGATATAGATGACGGAGGCAAATTGTTTTAATGTAACCCAAATTTGCCCATTTCACATCTATCGCCGCTTGAAAACACAATTGTCATTATCATCAGATTTTGCCCTCTGTTGGACTCAAAAATCTTGTGCCACATTTTAAGGTCTTGCATGGTTACAGTACAGACCCTTCACCATGTGTGTGCATTTGTTCAGGGTGTTCTGGTCGTTTTCTATATAATAAAAAATATCTATCTATGTATTGTATTATATTATGTATATCAGTTAACTAGTACCTGTAACACAAGCTCTGCTTAGCTTGGGGCTTGATAAGTCCAGCATTATTATTATTATTATTATTTATACAGACCGTCCTACAGCCATGCCACATGGACACATTTTGAGCATTTGCTAAACTAGATTAATTGTACGGAAAACGTAATTATTTGAAGTACATTTAATATTGCATGGTCTTTTTTTATTTAAGATGCTATTTTACTTTTCAAATCAAATCATTTATTTGCAGACAACGGGTTACAAGTTGGTATGCTTATTTTAAAATGTCCCTTGCGATGACTTACCAGCTATACAGCTTTGGTGTGCAAAATTATATAAAATTAACAATTATTAGACATGCAGAAACGGAAAATAATAATAAGAATAATGTCAAACTATTATATTAAACAATTAGTATGAAAAATAACATTGGTCCATACAAAGTAACAAAAGGATTAGCAAACTTAGGGATTAAATTAGGCATGTATACAAATGTCAAATTATATAATGTCAGACTTATAGAATTTTAATGTTAGTCTGTGAAAAATTCATTGATATGATAGTAGCATTTTAAGGTCAGTATCTTAAATAATTGCTGCTTAAACAACGTTAGGCTTAACTCGCGTAGAGCAGCTGGTAACTTATTGAATATTTTCGGAGCTATTCCACAAAAGTTTTTACGATGTAGAGCTGTGTGGCCTCCATTTGAGCAAATGCGACTCAGGTCACGCCTGCTCCGCGAATGAGTAGGTTTTTGATAGAGCTCTTGATTAGACTTCACAAACAGAGCAATTTCAAATATAAAAAGGGAAGGTACGGTTAATATTTTTAAAACTATAAAGTGGGGTTTGCAGCTGTCAGTGCTTTTTAAACCTTGTATTGCTCTGATGCACCTTTTTTGTGCCCTAAATATTATTTCTCTATCTCTGCAGTTGCCCCAAAATATAATACCGTAGCGTAGTTTTGATGATACATAACTATGATACACCGTTTTTAAGCCATCTAAACCAACGACCTTGCGCAATTTAAAAAGCATGTACGCATACTTGCTGAGGGCCTTACATATTTCGTCGGCTTGAAAACTCCAATTTATATTTCTGTCTATCTCGAGTCCTAGAAATTTCGTATGTACAGTACGCTCTACAACCTGGTCTTTGTACTTTATTTGCAGAAAAGGTTCTGGTAGGCGTTGCGAGAAATGCATTACTTTGGTTTTGTTTAAGTTTACAATTAAATTATTTCTATCTAGCCAATCGATCACTTGACTAAGGGCGTCATTTATTTCACTTTCGTAAGTCAGAGAATTTATACATTTAATTAGAAGAGTACTGTCATCAGCGAAAAGAGTCATTGGATAATTAATACTAAAAGGGAGGTCGTTAATATAAGTGAGGAAGAGTAGCGGTCCTAAGATGCTACCCTGTGGGACACCATATTTCAAAACTCTAGGCCCAGACATGTACTTTAATTCTTTTTTTGAAATAGTGCATACCGAGTTGATCTCTGTAAATTGTTGCCGGTTGCTAAGGTATGATTTTAATAGGTTAAGCGTATTTCCTCTTACGCCGTAACGGAAAAGCTTGCTTAGCAGGATTTGGTGGTCTACATAGTCAAATGCTTTTGTCATGTCCATAAAGACCGCGCAAATGTGCGTTCTCTCGTCCATGGTTTCGATGACTTTGTTTAGTAGATCAAAACAAAAATAGCCAAGTTTATGGATTTATTTTTCCTGAACCCGTTTTGTTCTTTAGCAAGAATGTTATGTTTTTCCATGAAAGAGTAAAGATTATTATAAATATGTTTTTCAAATATCTTTGAAAATATTGAGACTAGAGCTATGGGACGGTAGTTTTTCATATCATCTTTTTCCCCTTTTTTTTTTGAAGACAGGCTTAACTACTACCGGTTTAAGGCTGTCAGGGTAGATACCATGAAAAATGCTGAGATTTATAATATAACTAAGATGATTTGATATTGATTTCTGGACCAACTTAATAACCTGGGTCGAAATTTCGTCGTACCCAGTGCTTTTTTTATTTTTTAATGTTTTGATAAGTTTCTCCACCTCTGGGGGAACAGTCGGGGGCATATAAATAGAATTTACAATTGGGTTAATTAGATTTATGTCAGAATATGAGCTAATTTTGTTTGGTTTAATTTCGTCAGTAAAAGAGTTGTTAAAAGCTGTAGCTATTTCCGATGGGTTCTTTAAAAGCTTGCCATTAATTGCAATATTAGAAATATTTTCACGGGGATAGTTTTGTTTACTTTTGTTTATAATTTGCCAGATAGTTTTAGATTTATTAAATGAGTTTAAAATTGAGTAATTATTTTGAGAGTATTGTGTGAGCTTTATAATTTTTTTAAGTCGTGTTGAGTATTTTTTTAAACTTATTTTATTACTAACGCTCGAGTAACGCCTATACCTCCACAGAAGCTCTCTTTTTCTTCTGGTACAAAGTTTTATGCCTCTAGATATCCATGCCGGTTTTTTATTTAGAGTCACTTTAATTTTCCTGACTGGAAAGCAAAGATTATAAAAAAGCTTAAAAGTGCTAATAAATCGATCGTAGGCATCGTTAGGGTTTTCAGTTTCGTAGATATCCGAGAAAGAGAGACTTTCTATGTAAGTTTTAAATTTAGATAAATTTTCACTGCAAAAATCCCTTTTTAACACAGTCCAGCTACTAATGTTACATACTTTCCGAACAGGAAATTTTAACAATTGCGCAGTGTGATCTGAAAGTTCAAGATCCAAGACGTGACTCTTACAATTCCGTTTTGAACTATGGGCAAAATTATCTATGCAGCTATTACTTACTATTCGGGTGGGTTCTCTTATTTCCAATTTAAGATTATAACCGAGAAGAAAGTTTTCGAACTCTAAAGATGCATTATTTTTCCTCATCATATCGATGTTGAAATCACCACATAAGATTATATTGTTATTATTTTTACATAATTTGGATAACATTTTTTCTAAAATCCAATAGAATGTGTGAAACTTAGAATTAGGTACCCTATAGATACATACAATTATGATGTGAAATAGTTTTAGTTCAACGGCGCAACATTCAATGGTACCCTCTACGCTCATTCTAGCTATGTCACTTAATTCATTATAGGATATTCCATTTCGTTTTAAAAGTATAATACTGACAATTGAGCCTTTTGATCAATATCGTTAAATTAGGTGTGTTTTTTTTTTAAATATGGCAGGTTCGATTCCCACTTCAGACAGGCGATTATACAAAAATCTTTGAATGCAGTTTAAATTGTTTTTAAAATCAAAGTGAAGTCTTCTTTCAGTGAATTTTTCTATGTATAATATTGAAGGTACTTTACCTCCATATGGCATGGCTGTGGGACGCCCTGTTTAATATAACTTATAAGTTTTTTTTACACAATCAAATGATAATAAAAATTCTTTATTATGTCACAGCATTGGCTGTGTAAGCAACAAAACAACTTTTACTCGGCCAAGGCAACAAACATCGAGTTTGCGCATTGCAATTTGCAATGTACATTTTGGTATCGTTTACTATCGAAAGTTTTAGCCTATGGATTCTGCGACAGCTGCTCGCAATTATTATCGAAATTATTTTAGCCGCACCACTGAGTGATGCAGTAATAACAATAACCATCCAACTAGGTGGACAGTGTTTGGTAACTTTGTAGACGAAAATTAAAATTATTTAGTATAGTTTTGGATGTACTAATAAGTACCATCTACAATATCTAGGTACATATATTAAAGTAATAATAATTTAAGTACTATCTACACTAATATTATAAAGAGGGAAGACTTGTATTTTTGTTTGTAACGAATATACAACACGATCACTGCTATCGTCGGCGGACACGGAGTTGCAGATCGCACTCTGTGTTTTCAGCCATAAAAGTGTCAAAATCTACTGGACCGATTTCAAAAACTCTATCCGTTAGAAAGCTATATTATAACTGAGTAACATAGGCTATAGAATTTACCCGTGCGAAGCTGGGGCGGACCGCTAGTTATAAATATATCTCCACGTATTAAGTATATCAGGTATCCAGGTATCTACCTAATTTGTTATAATTATTGCATGCTAAAATATAGTGAGACATGAGTGCATTATTTATACTTATCTCATTTATACCATTTTTGACACAATAAATATCTTTGAATCTTGAATCTAGATGTTCGTCTAGTACCCATTAAAACAAGGCCTTTGTGTCAGAAGTACCATTGATTTGTACCATTAATGGTACAAGTGACACAGCTTTGTATCCTTAGTACCATTAATGGTACTAGTGACAACTATTTAGGATCAGTAGTACCATCATAAAACAAGCTATAATCTAGATGATGCCTTGTGAATTGTCCAGCATTAATAAATAAATATTTAATAAAATAAAATCTAAATAAAATAAATTAAAACGCAGACCAAAAACATGGACAGAACGCCAATAACTTAAGTCCGTTTTGCCAAGCTCCTTTCCAAGCTTTCGACCTTGAGCAATGTCATGTCACGATATCACGACTAGAACATGTAACTTTGCACTTTACTTACTCACTTAGTGACATTACATTGACACAAATGTCATTTCTATGCGCTGAAACGCAGTCATTATTCCAGATCAATAATTCAATAATTATTGGAATAATAACCGCGTTTCCCGGCATAGATTTGGTCATAAGTAAATAAATATCTATTTATGTATTGTATTGTATTATGTATATCAGTTATCTAGTACCCATAACACAAGGTCTGCTTAGCTTGGAGCTAGATAATGCTGTGTGAATTGTCCAGCATTATTTATTTTAATAATATCCCAAATAATTTCGACTTCTACGGGACTAGAACTCGCGTCCCACCCTTTTGGGAACTTATTTAATTTCTTAGAGCTGATACCCAGATTGTGGGTAAGTAAGCAAAGCACTATAGCAAAATTAGTTACATTTATGGTAACGGACGTAAATGTTCAGTATTTCTGATTATAAATTAGTTTATTTAATTTTTGAGCCGAAGGGGATCTGCCTTGTATCCCATAGATTATTGTTTACTTTTTTCAAAGTTTTTTCCATAAAGTTTAATCTATCCGTTATGCGTTGCGCAACCAACACGGTACGAAATGCTACGCAGCTCAGTACTTATTGAGCTGCGTAGCATTTCTTACCATTTCAGCACGTCTTAGCGAGTAAACATTATAATTTCATATTATATATATTTTGGGTTAGCATAAATAAACGAGACATCCTCCCTGCACGATCAGTATTACAAAAGATGACGGAGAAAATTTGTTTTTTTTTACGAATCACATAGCCAGACTAATGTTTTATTTATGTAATCTTGTAGCTTTTCTATTTAGTGCTTTTATTTTGAATAATTAACAGAAAATAAGCAAAAACTTGATTTTTGCACTGACATTGCTTTACTCTGTCCCGCTCCTGTGAACGCGAAATCCTATGCCTATCCTTATCACAATTTTTTGCATTAGGCCCGCTCTTAACACGATCACTGCTAGCGTCGGCGGTGCGACTCGCAGGGGCGCGCCGTCGGTACAAGGAGTTGCAGATCGCACTCTGTGTTTTCAGCCATGAAAGTGCTAGTCTAGTATAAGAGCTCTACGGAGACCCTAGCTAGACCCCATACAAACGTACTTTTCAATTCATTTGGAAACTACGTCCTCGATTTTAAAGAAATTTTGCATACATAATCGGAAAAGAAAGAACAATGTTTCGATCGTTTTAGTTTTTAAAAATACATAGTCTTAATTAAATGAAAGCGAAGTTATAAAAACACTTGAAAATGAAAAAAAAGTAATTTTCGCTCTCACTTAATGATGATAATGTATTTTTAAAAACTAAAATGTAATGAAATAAATCACATTAATACAAAAAAGTATATAACCTCGATTTCGATATCTCCTCGCCCTTGTATTGTTCTCCAAACACATTAATTCTTGCGAATGTAAAGTTAATTAGTTACTATTGGAAATGGTATTTTGCAATAACCTGTATTTTGTACCTACGTTTACGTAATTGCGCAAAACGAAGCCCTCGTGGATATTGCTAACCATCCGAAGTATACATAAAAATTAACGACCGGACTTTGCTCACCAGTTAGGCTAACATTAACTCTTAAAAGCGATTTTATCGTCAATGCAAGAAAACTGATATAATTTTAAAAAACAATAAATAAAGTGATTGTCGCGTGACTATTCGGGATCATCGAAATATTGCGACCAAAGCTTGATAACGGTTCATGTACTCTTCATGCTGGTGGAAGGGAACGCAACGTGTATGACACTAAATTATGCGCCGGCGCGTGTTCACAGTTCATCTATTCTATTGGCCGGTTTTTATCAGTCAGTCACGCAACGGGCGCCGCTCGGGGAGGACGTTCGAGAGATTTTATTTAATTAATCGATTTTTAAATCACTATCAGTTGCTTTGCGGAAGTCGTCGAGCGAACAGCTCCGTACTTACGCTATTCAAGTTTCTATCCTTATCTGATTATATTAATTGATCAGTCGCTCTCGAAGCGTGGCCGAGAGTGGACGTACTCTGACCCTTGTTTATTCGCGAGTGTTTCTTCCCGTGTTATTTTATTGTGGATCTAATTTTGGAATCACTTAACCGGTGATTGTTTAATGTGAGTTTTAGTTAATTTATACTGGTTTATAAACATTATGTTAATTTACTAGCATGGTTTGGAGCGAAAGTTTTGACTGGTAAACAGGTTTTTAAGAATCTGTGATTTCAGTAAAAGCAAATAATGACGAAATGTGGACCCAAACCGGATTATGCCATACACGTCAATGGTTTGCTAATGAGCTCTACCATTCGATTGTTAGTTTAGCAAATAAGTTACCTATAAGTAGTAACTTATTCAAGTAAGAATAATTAGTTTTTGTGGAAGCACAATGACAAGTCAATATCGCATCGCAATTATTGGCTTTGATTCGCCAAATTCAATTTGAATCGGACAAAAACAATTTTTTTTTTATTTTGCCATACGAGAATAGACAAAAAATATTTTGCTAAACATAAAAAAAGCAGCCGCACGGTAAAAATACATTGTTTCATATTTAAACACACACCACTATGTACCTTATTTAAATGTATTTGATACAATAAATTTTAATGTAGGTACTTTAAAGTTGACGTATTTCACGCACAGTAATTAAACAAAAATTTAGGAACCCAAGATTAAAATTTGTGAAAAATTTACTCGGAACAAATTTTACAGTTTGTTCCTAATTTATCATCACGGGTACTTCTAGTCTATATTAAAATATTTCACGTTTATACTTCACATTTTCAAAAAGAAAATAGAGAGATGGTTTTGTGCATACACTTAAGCACTAAAACATATCCTACCTGCTCAAATGGATAGTATTCGATGAGAATGGGCATCGTAACCAAAAGTTTAATTAGCAAAAGGTCATTTACATCGTCTTGGAATGGTGACGTAGATAACCAGGCCACGTTTTATAGGAGCAAATCAGTCACAAGATTTTTACCCCATTTTTAAGGACATTCTCAAAGATGGGGTAAAAATCTTTGGTAAGATATCTTGGGCTATTTTATTGCCTCGAAAGGGCCAAAACGTTATGAACGTTTGGTTGCTCATCTGTTAACAAACCTCTGGTTTGAATGCTGACTATTTGTAGCTATATTTTATAAGTCTTTAGTTACTCTCGGTCCGGGTTTTTTCTACTTTTCAATTAAATATTCGTTGACTCGACATAACAAAAACGTTATACGGTTTATATTTTAGCCCCGCAGTTATTTGATTCGTGTAGAGTTGACTAGTTGTGTGTTTGCAGGTTGTTTTATGATAAATTTGTTTCATAGGTGCCCATTCCACTCATCCAATATCTTTGTCCAAGATTCCTTAATAATTTCCGTATTTGATTTCAAATGAAATTACATTACATTAAACTAATATTAAAAAATGCGATAGTTTGGATCGATAGCTAAATGATTGTTACTTCTTTACGCCAAAACTTCTCAACAGATCGGGCAAAAAATTTGCATAGGTGTAGCTCCATATGCTAAAATAAACCATATAGGCTACAATTTAACCGTTTCCATGGGTAATAATTAACCTGTATATTTTCATTAAAACAACGCGTGCGAAGCCGCGGGCAGAAACTAGTATCCAAATCTGTGATCAAATATCGGTGTTGCTAGCAAATTGGATGAAGTCGTCCAAGTTCTTTGATCAAATGTACATTGGACAACGAAATTGGGTGAGAGGAATGGGCACCTTATCTTATATCAATCCTCTTGAGATACTTTAACAGGTCTCAAAGATAAACCTGTGATAGTGGTGTCGTCAATTACGTAACAAGTGGTATAATATAAGCCAACAATGGTATGTATGACCTTCACGAATTATACAATGTTCATTCATTGTAGAATTTTGATCGTAAGAACTTTGACCTAATGATAGCTGATTGCTAAGAAATTTATTCCACAGAAAAAACATCCAATTGATATTGGAATCATCAATAGAATTGGATCTCCCTTTCACATAAACTTGCGGTCTGCCCCGGCTTCGCACTGGTAGTTATTTTTTCGCCAATTTTCCAATGTTTTTAAGGCGCATACAGCACCTAAACTAGCGCCACCACCTACTTTATGTTATTATTCTGTTTAACAAAGGAATTTTCAAAAATCCTTCTTCCAGTTTGTGATGCCTATCATAAGCTTTTTTTTAATGCCTCTGTAATAGTTTTATTCTATTTATTTTAGGAAGAGATACGAAGTTGCACTTGGTGGCCACCAAAATCTGTTTTCGTATCTCTTCCTAAACTAAATAGAATAAAACTATTACAGAGGCATTAAAAAAAAGCTTATGATAGGTATCACAAACTGGAAGAAGGATTTTTGAAAATTCCTTTGTTAAACAGAATAATAACATAAAGTAGGTGGTGGCGCTAGTTTAGGTGCTGTATGCGCCTTAATACTTTTTATCCTATTCTGAATTAAGATAAATCCAGCAAATCAAAAACCATGAAAAATCTGTCCCGTCGTTCTTGAGTTATAAATGGTGTAACTAACACGACTTTGTTTTATATTATATTAGATACATATGTTTTTAATATTTCTTACTCATAACAATACTATTACTTTACTATAAAAACTGTCGTAGTTTGACGAATTCATTACGGATGTAAGCGGGTTAACTACGAACCTCCCTCGTTAAGGAATGAAACGTTCTTCCATGCCAACACAAATAAGGTTCGTGGTTAACCCGTTTAATCCGTAACGAATGTTATTACTGTAATAGTAAGTAAATATTACATATTTCGAATTACGAATTCTATTTTGTTTTAAAATAGTTGGTGCATAAAGAAGGTTTTATGCATTCTGACCGGGCCGAGTGATTTCGGTAAAATCTCCCATTCAATTGATCGCCATCCGGGGAGACAGGGTGTAAGCTATTTCGGTTCCTATCATTTATGTAACAAAAATAAATACATAGAATTTTCGACGAATACGTCGAAAATTCTATGTATTTATTTTTGTCGAATACGATACAATAGTATCGTATTCGAATGATGCTGCTGAATGTCAAAATATCAAATGTCACAAATGTCAAATCAATTATAATATTTTTATTTTTACATTACACCTCGTACTAATGTTACTCTCACTTGACTTTGTTTTGCTCGACTATGTTGCTATCTACTGCAAAGTATTAACTGTTTGTAAATTAGAATCAGAATTGCTGAAATCGAGCAAAAAAAAGGGCAAGTGTGAGTAAGTAACAATTGACTTTTACTTAGGTTAGTTCTAAGTAATCTTGACGTTGACGTTACAATACAAATTCCGTCGTCGAACGACGCCCCATCCCGCCATCCTGTATGCATTTTCTTAGTACCAGTACCAACCCAATGGTCATGAGTGTTAGTATTTAAATAATCCATCCTTGTTTTCTTAGTATACATAAGTACTTCATATCTAGTAGGTACTAAATAAGTAGTCTTATGTTTATATCTATGTACGTACTAAAGTTCAATTTGTGTGTTGTGTTGTCTAATAAATATTTTTCTTCTTCTTATTCAGTACCATATTAGAAACCGAAATCGTTTATGAAATTTCTCCTCGGATGGCCCATTCCATGGGAATGGGATATTTTAACGCAATTACTCGGCGGTACAAACCTACTGGCTGGTTTCAATAAAAAAAGAAAACGCGGGTTACTGACAAAAGAGCATCACGGTAAAAAATTGTATGATACGTTTTTAATTTTCGTCAATAAATTGTGAAAAATGAACTCTAAAACCCTAGAAGCATTGTTTTTATTTCCTTCGTTCAACGTAATCTATATTTATAAAGAATTAAGTAGATAAAATAGATATAGGAGCTATCTGGGTAGCGCCTCGAATCTCATTTGTAGAAGTAACAAACTTCCCCATTTTTAAAAAGATAAAATTCTCCATTATTCTTATCTTAAATAAAAGTTTGCTTTTTAAAATTTATAATTTAAGTTTGAATTTATTCCGCGACCATTTTATGACTACTTCTTTACGTCAATGACCGAATTTTTTAAGTAAATCACCTACTCTAATTAACTTAGACAAGGCTTGTTAGGTACCGTACTTAAATTTTTTGCGGTTTTTTGCGAATAGTTTCTTTCAGAGTCCACTAATATTATAAATGAAGAGACAAAGTTTTTGTATTGTAATAAAAAGATTTTAGAGGCATTAAAAAAACTTTATAATAGGTATTTTTGTTATAGTGCTTATGAGTGCGTGTTCGAGTCCCGCCGAAGTCGAAAATTTTTGGGACTTTATTTCATTTTTTTTATTTATTTATTAAAGGAAAACCAGCAGCACATACAAAAAATTATAATAAAGAAAATAGAAACAGAAGGCTATTAAAAGGTTTTCACGAGTAAGAGAAACAATAGAAACATAAAAAGTGTGAACAAGCAAAGTAAACAAATAATCTACAATACTACAGTCTACTTATTAGGTAACTACGTACATAGTAAAAATATTTATATCTATACATTATGATAATTTAAAGAAGAAAAAAAAGAAATAATAATAGGTATCACAAACTGCCCAATGAATTTTTTTAATTACCGTTGTTCAACGAAATCATAAGATAAAATAGCGTGGCGGCGCTAGTTTGGCTCGGGGTATCGTCTTAAGGGGGCGAGGGTTCAGTAATAGGGGGGAAATTAGGTATTCATTAAATCCTGACTTCTGGTGTTCGACAAAATAAAGAAAGTTAAATTACAGCTATACCTTAGCTTAAACTCCTTTTAGTTTTTTTTTAAACAAACCGTAAATCAAATCGGTATGAAATCCTACCTTCTATAAATATTGACGACCTCAGTGGCGCAGCGGGCGAGAGTCTGCCTGCGACGCAAGAGGTTGCGGGTTCGATCTCCGCCTCGGAACAAATTTGTGTACGATCTGCAGAAATTTGTTCCGTTGGTCTGGGTGTTTTCTATGTATAATAAAAAATATCTATGTATGTAATGTATAATATTACGTATATCAGTTATCTAGTACCCATAACACAAGCTCTGCTTACCTTGGGGCTAGATAATGCTGTGTGAATTGTCCAGCATTATTTATTATTTATTTATTTAGGTATACTGACAATTATTACATGTGAAACTCGAAGACAAGCTAATAATAAATAAGTTTTAATAAATTGTTTAAAATTATTGCGGTAAGTCACACACAAAAACGATAAAAAAAATATTTACAATATTTGTTATAAAATTATGATTTTTGTCATGTAGATCAGATATTTGTTATATTCTGTGATTCATTTTATTGTTATTATATTAGTTTCAGAGAAATCTTTAAAATGCTGAGGACAAATAAACTCCGTCACATCTTCCAAACTAGAAAATATTTAACTTTGAAATTTGTACATGGTAAATAAAAATTTCTCGATAGAAAAAAATCACAACCTTACCTCTAAATTTTTACTAAAACCTTAATTTCTCAATAAATACAGAAGTTAGGATCTTGAGAATAAGCGTGATAGTAGATCTAAGTATGAAGAATATTTTATATAAATAAATAA
Source organism: Eupithecia vulgata (assembly GCA_946478455.1). Classification (NCBI taxonomy): domain Eukaryota; kingdom Metazoa; phylum Arthropoda; class Insecta; order Lepidoptera; family Geometridae; genus Eupithecia; species Eupithecia vulgata. Next base: position 4,969,624 of record OX297887.1, on the reverse strand, counting down.
ATATAAATAAATAATGCTGGACAATTCACACAGCATTATCTAGCCCCAAAGTAAGCAGAGCTTGTGTTATGGGTACTAGATAACTGATATACGTAATATTATACATTACATAGATAGATATTTTTTATTAAACATAGAAAACACCCAGACCAACGGAACAAATTTCTGCAGATCGTACACAAATTTGTTCCGAGGCGGGGATCGAAACCGCAACCTCTTGCGTCGCAGGCAGACTCTCGCCCGCTGCGCCACTGAGGTCGTCATCTATATCTATATCTATATCATCTATATGTTTCGGTTTTTTCAATTAAGTCCAAATAAATAGATAATAAGCTAAAACTTGATTTTTCGGCTTGCATTGCCCTGTCTCGCTCCAATGAACGCGAAATCCTATGTTCGTCCTTTTCACAAAAATTTAAGGGCCTATAACATAGGCCTTAAATCAAAGTTTTTTCCCCTATAACCACGTGTTTGCATTCACTCGACGGTCGACTAAGTAAATACGTTTCTATTTGACCTTTGGCTTATGACGTCGTAAGCACGCGCTTCGAAACACTCGCATACATTACATACACGAAAAAAAAACTGTAAAATAAAACTAGCTCTACACGCAGGTTTGTACATGTTTTTCCGGGCTAAAAGATAGCCTATATATTAATCCAGGTCAAAAATTATATATGGATACCTTGCTTCTTGCATCTCCAGTACAGAGAACATCTTTTTACAGCGACTCCTTCGCTGCTAAAGCTGCCAGATTCTGGAACGATTTGCCAGTAGATATTAAGAGTGCGCCTAATGCATAAATCAAGCAAATTGTGTATTTTTAAACCCTTACATCTATGGTAACGAACTTAAATATTCTAATTAAAAAAATACGATAGGTAGGGGAAAAACCCATAGAAGTAGAGTAATCGAATAGAATTTTGAAAAATAAACTGGTTTCTTTACAAAAAATTATACAAAAATCGCTTTAAAAAAACTGTTTTAATTAAAATGCTCTAAAGTATCAGCGACAACACCATATTATTTTTTACGAATTACATAGCCAGACTACTGTTTTATTTAAGTAATCGTGTAGTTTTTCTATTTAATGCTTAAATTTTGAATCATTAATAGAAAAGAAGCAAAAACTTGATTTTTGCACTGACATTGCTTTACTCTGTCCCGCTCCTATGAACGCGAAATCCTATGCCTATCCTTTTCACAATTTTTTGCATTAGGCCCGCTCTTAAGAAGGCTACATCACATCATCAAAAAAAAAAAAAATAAAATAAAAAAAAAAATAAAAAAAAAAAACATGCTTTTAAAATGAAAGTATATAACTACTATTTAGTTGTCATGCATGTCATGGTAGATTATTGAGCATGTCCCTTAGAGTTACTAAATAGGATTAACTTATTGTATGTATTATTGTAATAGATTATTAGGTGTATAAGTATTTATAGTTTATATTTATGTTTGTTGCAAAGCACCGCCCATCCTTAACTTTTCCCCAATTGTTCTGGTTGCCTGGAATAAATCGATAAAAAAAATATATTATATATGTATACAAATACTTAGAATAAAGATTTAGGTTTGTGTTTTAACAAATTAACACTTGACCTGCCCAAATGTATCTAAGTTATTTTACGAGTTGCCATAGAATCGGTAATAGGGGCTGGTCGAAAAAATCAACATTCAGTATCAAGCAAAAACGAGCAAAAAGTCACGTTTGTTGTATGGTTGTTGTATATATATAAAGGGGCTCCCCCTTTAAATATTTATTTTAATGTTTTTTAGTATTTATAAATAAATAAATAATGCTGGACAATTCACACAGCATTATCTAGCCCCAAGCTAAGCAGAGCTTGTGTTATGGGTACTAGATAACTGATATACATTATATAATACATTACATAGATAGATATTTTTTATTATACCGACTTTGTTAACCTATCTTTTGTGAATAAATAAATTTTATTATTATTTATTATATATATAGAAAACGACCAGAACACCCTGAACAAATGTCTGCAGATCGTACATACATTTGTCCCAAAGCGGGAATCGAACCCGCAACCTTTTGCGTCGCAGGCAGACCGTCGCCCACCGCGCCACATCGGTCGTCATTTGTTGTTATAGTGGCAACAGAAATACATGTGTGAGAATTTCAACTGTTTAGCTATCACGTTCATGAGATACAGCCTGGTGACAGCCGGACAGACAGACAGACGGACGGACAGCGGAGTCTTAATAGGGTCCCGTTTTACCCTTTGGAAACGGAGCCCTAAAAACTAGTTTTTTTGTTTGTGTGTGTGTTTTTAATTTATCGTGTACTTTTAACTCAATCTTGTGTTATCTTATTTTTTTTCACTTTGTTTCATTGTCACTACCTTTATGTTAATGAGTAATTTATTAGTCATTGATAGAAACTTACTTTCAGTTTCATCATTTTATTGCAACCTGATTGGATTATTTTTTTTTTGTTCCAAAGTGCAAATTCCAATTTTACTAAAACGTAAGTCAAAAGTTTACAAACGGCTTTTATCGTTTTTAGGGTTCCGTACCTCAAAAGGAAAAAAGAACCCTTTACAAACAACAAAGTAACTTTTCTTAGACAGGTCAACCTTTTCTCAGACACGCGTAGAGGTATCGAGTTGAAATTCACATCATATACTTAGGTTCGTAACGTAACCTCTTGGAGCCGCAATATAAATCAATTTTCTAAGTCAACTCAATCAAAAGTAACGCCCAATTTTTTATTGAATTTTCCAAGGGAATCACATGCACATAAAACCTGTAGGGTACTCTGCGTTAACCTAGAATCATGAAATTTGGCAAGAAGCAAGGGCTTATAGCACAAGTAAAGGAAAAAATCTAAAAACCAATAATAACCAACATAATGGTGATGAATAAACTATTCTCTAGCTATCTATCTAAAACCGTAATGTATTATTTATAATATTCTTTATGTTATTGTGACCAAATCAGTTTTTTTAAGAAACTAGGAAAAGCACGAAAACACGTGCGTTATGTTATGTTATGATACTGTGAGACCGCACACGAGATCTGAAACGCAAAATATGCGTGAATCCGCACTTGCGCAGCGTCTAAGGAAACTCAACGTCGCGTCTGTGTGACTCAGCACAGCCATAACATGTTTTTTCGAACGAAACTCCTGTGCGCACACGGCAGCTGTCTGGAGCAGTTGTACAAATGATTCGGATAAAAAAAGGTTCGCAATCAACGTGTTAAATGTGCGTCTGGGTCGATTTCTTTGCTTACGAGTACAAGTTTGTACGGAACCCTTTGGCGCGAGTCCAACTCGCACTTGAACTTTTATTATCTTATCGGATGATTCTTCATTGTGTGAATCAGTTTGGGGTTAACGACATAAGCAACGTGGGAATCTAGATTATTGAAATAACGACCTAATTATTTAGATTTTTAGAATATCTGAATTATTATAATACATACATATAATTTTAATTCCGTAAAATTTTCATACCAAGGTTATCGACATAGCTCAAAGGATTAGCAAGCTGAAATGGCAGTGGGCTGGCCATAGTTCAAGAAGAACCGACAACCGCTGGGGTAAACGTGTTCTGCAGTGGAGACCGCGACTCGGCTAACGTAGTGTAGGACGCCCTCCGACCAGGTGGGATGACGATTTGCGAAAGACTGCTGGCAGATGCTGGATGCGGCAAGCTGAAGACAGGGCGTTATGGCGCTCATTAGGGGAGGCCTATGTCTAGCAGTGGACTGGTATAGGCTGATGATGATGATGAAAAATTTCCATTATTTTATTGTGTCATGGGTACGCTACCGACTGGTTTTGATATGGATCATTTGAGCTACCTGTAGATTGTTTGCAACAGCAGTTAGCTCTATTGTTTTATAATTGTTAACTATAAGTATATATATTATATATTATAGTTATAAGTTTCTATTCACAAAAAAATTCAACCTGATTTTTTTGTGAAAAGGACAGACATAGGATTTCGCGTTCATAAGAGTGGGACGGGGCATAGCAACACTAACTCAAAAATCAAGTTTTAGCTTATTATCTATTATTTAGGACATTATTTGAAAAAACCGAAACATATAGAATAGACTAGAAATAGAATAGAAATTATTTTTATTTACCTTAAAACTACTATACACAAAAACCTTAAAGCTATATGACTATACTACTACTTTTTTTTTATTGCTTTTTATTTATTTATCAACTTAAAGATTAGGTACTTAACTAAATTAGTTTGCTTTGTGCGTGGCATTGTCAAAGGCAAATATGGCCTTCACTCTGCATTGTATCAGCAAATATAGAATGTTTTTATACTTAGTTCTATTACCATGCTTTTTCTTAAGATCTTAACTTCTGATTTACCAATAATTTTAACATCAAAGTATTTCTTTTTTATAATATGTTTGATTGTTTCGTTCATTTATTGTAGTGTTTAGTGTAAGTTTTTTTTTTTTTTTTTTTTATACTTATTAAGAACTTTCCCTATTGTTTTTTGTGTGTATGCTAAATAAAGTTTATTCTATTCTATTCTATTTATTGAGAAATTAAGGTTTTAGTGAAAATTTAGAGGTAACTGCGATTTTTTATTTTGAGAAAATTTTGTGGAATAATTTTTTCGAAACTTATGATCGGATAAAGTAAGTCCTGAACTTTACCATATATAAATTTCAAAGTTAAATATTTAGACCTTTGGAAGATATGAAGATATGACGGAGTTGATTTGAGGCTATATTTTTGGCTCTTAATGGTGTCCTTGATTTTATAACATATAGATAGGTACGCAAACCAACGGGCTTTCACATATCTGTTATTTATCGCAACGTAATGCAACAAGGAAAACGTAAGCATTAAGCAATGCTAAGATCAAGGCCAGGGTAATCTTTAAGTTCCGGCAAATGCGCTCATTTAAGAGCGGGCCAAATGCAAAAAATTGTGAAAAGGATAGGCATAGGATTTCGCGTTCATAGGAGCGGGACAGAGTAAAGCAATGTCAGTGCAAAAATCAAGTTTTTGCTTCTTTTCTATTAATGATTCAAAATTTAAGCATTAAATAGAAAAACTACACGATTACTTAAATAAAACAGTAGTCTGGCTATGTAATTCGTAAAAAATAATATGCTATGTAATTCGTAAAAAATAATATAAATTCTATTCGATTACTCGACTTCTATGGGTTTTTCCCCTACCTACCGTATTTTTTTAATTAGAATATTTAAGTTCGTTACCATAGATGTAAGAGTTTAAAAATACACAATTTGCTTGATTTTTGCATTAGGCGCACTCTTAACAAACACAAGACTAGTGGTAAATACTGTATCCACATCAACGGTCTATAAACTTCCACTGCTGGACATAGCCCTCACCTAATACGCGCCATAACATGGCTTTTAACCGACTTTGAAACAAGGTCGAAGGTCAATGTTTGGCTATGTGTATGATCGTTGGTTTCTCCGTCAATAACCAAAGATTTAAATCGTTTGATAGAACCCTTACCCGCGCCGTGTTGTTGCCACGCGAAGTGAGACAGCTCGCTCACTTGAAATTTTCATTCCGCTGTTCGCTTGTTGTGACCGCACTGATTGCACACTTTTTAGACATAGACATTTTCGATTTCAGGGCGTAATTGAACCTTTATTTTATACAGAAAGTGTGTGCAATATGATTGCACAAACAATTGTAATAAAAATAGGTTTATTCCCAAAATACAAACTAATCAAACTTGATTTTATCATAAGTTCATGTTTTACGACTTGTGGCAAATTAATTCTTCGCTAGTTTTATTGCGGCCGCAGAAAACAAATAATTTCGCGCTAACCCACGTCGAACAACCAGTTTTACCCGGTGTCCATAATCACCCCTTTTTAGCTGTAACAGTAGAGCACCCTCAGACCCTTGAATGGTCCAGCAGTGGGCCATTATAGCGCAGATTATAGGCTGTTGAGTAAGAGCACCCTATATATATCTATAACATGAACGTACAATATTGCATTTATTTTTTTCGCTGTCTGTTGCTAACTTAACGTCGGCCTAGTTGAACAAAGCGTACCTAGATTAAACTTACCTAAGTGGGCTAACTAGTAACCAAACTGACCTTTGCTCCAACTGTTTTATTATTCAACTCAAAACCAATAGGCTATTTGACTACATTGAAAATAAGTTGCAAATTGTTTTCATCCTTGTCATTGACAACGTAACAAAGCGTAATCAGGTGATTAAAAATAAATGCCTATTTTAGGTAAAAAACGGGATTAAAATTAGAAGAAGAAGAAGAACATTTATTTGAAACCAAACATAACACACACATAACATCAATTACATTATAACTATTTATATATACACAAACACGAAAAACGAAGAAACAAAAAACAGATTCACAAAAGTGTTACGTAAGGGTCCAAAAAGGTCCCTGTCTCAGCATTATTATTAAATTACACATTTTTTTTATGATCACGTGACCGAAAACGCTCTGCGTTTGGTTGACGCTCTACGTTATAACTTGTGACGTCTCCCGTAGAACAGATTAAAGTGCGTTTTGTTGTTCTTATTACGGCGTGGCTTAAGGCGCATACAGCACCTAAACTAGCGCCACCACCTACTTTATGTTATTATTCCGTTTAACAAAGGAATTTTCAAAAACCCTTCTTCCAGTTTGTGATACCTATCATAAGCTTTTTTTTAATGCCTCTGTAATAGTTTTATTCTAATTAGTTTAGGAAGAGATACGAAAATAGATGTTGGTGGCCACCAAGGGCAACTTCGTATCTCTTCCTAAACTAAATAGAATAAAACTATTACAGAGGCATTAAAAAAAAGCTTATGATAGGTATCACAAACTGGAAGAAGGGTTTTTGAAAATTCCTTTGTTAAACGGAATAATAACATAAATTAGGTGGCGGCGCCACTTTGGGTCCGGTATGGGCCTTAAGGTGTGACGTCATCGAGTAGCCATAACAGAGATTATCGTTTTTGCGCGCCAATATTTTATTCAAACTTTAAAATTCGTTTTCACAGCAAATACGACGGGCCTTGAAGAAATATTAGTATCATTTGCATTATTTTTTATCTGACAATACGTAAGAAATAATTCCCACTAGTAATCAAATAGCCTATTGACGGATTAGAGTTAGCGCCAATCATGTTTGCGCATCGACTCGTACGTTTCCATACTGTCGTATCGTAACTAGGAAAAAGGTCATATACAACCTAATTTTTTTGTGAATATAATAGACATAGGATTTCGCGTTTATAGGAGTGACACATGGCATAGCAAGCAACCCAAGCCCAAAAATCTAGTTTTAGCTTATTATCTATTAATTAGGACTTTATTTGATAAAACCGAAACATAAAGTTTTTATACTTAGTTCTATTACCATGCTTATTTTCAATATCTTAATTTCTGTATTTATTGAGAGATTAAGGTTACTAAAAATTTAGAGGCAACTTTGCGATTTTACTATAGAGATTTTTTTATGGAATCATGTTTTCGAAACGTATGACCTTTAGAGTAAATCCTGAACTTTACCATATATAAATTTTAATGTTATTTATTTAGTAGTTTGGAAGATTTGTTTAAGGTGTTCCGGTCTTTTTCTATGTATGTATGTCAGTTATCTAGTACCCATAACACAAGCTCTACTTAATTTGGGGCTATAGATAATGCTGAATGAATTGTCTAGCATTTATTTTTAGAAATTATTTGTTTACGTAAATACATACCGAACAAAAACAAAAAATAAATGTCAAGTTTCGTATCGTGTATTTCCGCCATAAAGGTCGATAAAAGCCAAGTCAGCAATTTTATTACCTTCGAGTTTCGACTATAAAGTTGGCAAATTACCTCTTACACCTATACAAATTACCTTAGCCAAATTCCAAGGATAACTATCGAGTAGGTAATTTGCCAATTGTCCTTACATAGGGCTAATTTTAAACCCGGAAAAAAGCGTGTGAAACCGCGGTAAAACAAAAACGCAAGAATACGTCATCCGTCTTGGATGGGGAAAGGCCTGGATGTCTACTCGGAAAACAAAAAACGAAATGATAATTCGCTTTCAAGCAAAACCGACTCTTATATCACATACATAAGATAGCGTTTGCGCAAATAATAATCAATAACTTCGATTAAGATTTTTACGAGCAGGCCCTCTGATGACGATCAGTAAGACGCGTCGATATAAATGACGTCGACTATCACATGGACGTATTTATGCAGAAGACGACTATCGACAAAAAAACAGTTTTGAGATATGACCGGTTGAAGATTTTTCGTGTGTTACTTTCAGTATAATTATGCTCTTGTATGCCTGAAAGTTCTATGTAAAACTACACGATAGAGATCGAATGATATATTTTTAAATACTAAGTTATGTTAACTAAAATAGTTTTTAAGAGTACCTTAGTCGCTTTAGGTAAATTATGACTTTCAATACGAATATTTTTATTAATCAGTAGCGGTCCGCCCCGGCTTCGCACGGGTTTATTCTATCGATTAAGTTCATCAGGGATAATGTAGGATTATAATGGTGAAAGATTTTTTGGAATCGGTGCAGTAGATTCGGATCCTATTCAAACAAACAAATCTTTCCTCTTTATAATATGATAATGCGACCACAGCAATGGTCGTTTTCAACTTAATAAAAGTTGGAAACAACCGTGGTAAAGTAAATAAAGTTAAATTATAAAAAAGTTTAATTATACGCTAAAACATCATGTTCTGGAACACGTTAGTAAAATAAGGGATCTTGGGGTCATTCATGACTCTAAGCTTTTATTTGATCCTCATATCTCTTCTATTGTCAGTAAAGCTTCTAAGGCGCTTGGGTTTTTTATGAGGTCTTCAAAAGATTTCACAAACATCAAGACGAATAAGGTTCTCTATAGTACCTATGTGCGTTGCCACTTGGAGTACGCCTCCCAAATCTGGAATCCCAACTACTCTATCTATATAGATAGAATCGAAAACATACAACGCAAATTTCTACGTTACATAAACTACAAACTGCGACGGGATGAGTCCGACTACCTTCATAATTGTGCCAAACAACATCTACTTCCACTGTATCTAAGGCGTGATTTTGCTGATATAGTCTATATGGCTCGGATTTTAACCTCTCACATAGATTGCCCTGACTTGCTGAGCAAAATCCAATTCTATATTCCAAACAGATCCTTCCGACAAACTAATCTATTTTATTTACCTCTAGTATCGACAAATTACCGCCAAAATTCCTTTTTATACATAGCGAGAAAAAAAATTAACCTTTTGGATGCTGAGCTTGACCTTGACATCTTCAATAGTAGCATCCCTAGTTTAAAAACCAAACTCAACAAATCTTTCTTTAATAAATATCAGTTGGATAAACAATAAGTGAATTAATAAAGTACTTACCGAGACTTACATCATTTGTGTACCTACTCATAAGATAAACAAATGTATAGTGAACTGATTTGTGGTAAATGCGAATAGTTAGCTTGTTATTATCATTTGTGTTACTTGCAATCGTATCTGTTTCTATAAGTGGGAACTTATTAATAGCCACCTGTATCTTTACACATCTCTATATTGTATCTAAGTGCTGAAAGATCCCCTAAAATAAATAAATAAATGGTTGGTTGGTTCATGGTAAATCAAAGCCAAAGTACTAAGTACTAGCAGCGCTTCGCGGTTTCACCCGCGTTGTTCCCGTTCCCGTGTTAATTCCGGGAAAAAAAGTATCTATGTGCCAAATTTCATCCAGATCCGCGCGGCCGTTCTGGCGTGATTGAGTTACAAACATCCATCCATCTATCCATTTATTATCTAACATTAACATTTATAATATTAGTATTAATAATATTAGCGGGATAATAGTCCCATTCAGCAAAGATATGATACAACAGCTTATGAGATTTAAAACTGTAACATGGCTGATGGCTCGATGACCACAACTCCTGCTTAGGCAATAAACAGCACTTTTTTTTTAATTTATGTATTGATTATTTGTGCATCCTATGGATCAATTTGGTTTTAAAATAAAAGTTTATTTAATTATTTTAAAACCCATTTTGCAATAATTCGAAGATGTCCACCTTCTGCATAACTAAGCCCGAATAGCGGTATCAGTCAACCTGCGCGAGAGCATCGCGCGATTGCCGTGCCATTCTGTCGGCCAATGGGAGCGCGGCGAGTTCCGGTTCCACCAATTACGAATCAGCTGTCTAGGTTTTTTGCGTCAAAGCTTATTTGTATTGCAAACGGACGGCCTATAATATTTGGGTCTTCGTGCTTCGACAACATTCCTAATATTTTTTTACTATATAGTTTTGAGTTTTTGGCACCGGATTTTAAATAAATAATAGTGGACAATTCACACAGTATTATCTAGCCCCAAGCTAAGCAGAGCTTGGGTTATGGGTACTAGATAACTGATATACATAATATAACACAATACATAGATAGATATTTTTTATTATAAATAGAAAACGACCAGAACACCCAGAACTAATATCTGCAGATCGTACACAAATTTGTCCCGAGGCGGGAATCGTACCCGCAACCTCCTGCGTCGTCATTATTTATTATTTATTTATATATTTTATTATGCTTATTTTTTACTACGCGTACTTGTTGTATAAGGTAGTTAAACATAATTCTGAAATACCTGTTTGCCTTTGTGCGCCAATGCCAATAATATTTTTTTTTATTTCTTTCACTTAAAATAGCCAGTACACACGGAACAAATATTTGAAGATCGTACAAACATAACATTTATCCCAAGACAAGAATCGAACCCATCCAGCAGCGTTGCGTCGCTGGCAGAGCTTCGCCCGACGCGCCGCTGAGCGTCGTCGTATCGTAAATAATAATAAATCTTTTGTTTATCTTCTCTTTCTTTTTTTTCAGATAAATTCATCATCCATATGACGTAGATCGAGCTACAAATAAGCAAACATGTCGTCGAAAGCGATATACGAGGCAGCTGGCAAGGACCTTATAAATAGGTGAGAGATTTTTTCTAATCTATGCTGTACCACTGCTGGTGAACGGTCTCCCCCAAACCCTTCCAGCCGAGGGAATACTTTAAAATATCTCATTCCCATTGTCATCCGGGGAGAATGGTCATAAACGATATAGGTGAAAATATGTACATCAGACCATATCAATACCAGCCGGAAGCGCGCCCAAGACACTGGCTGCATTTCCCAGCTGTGTGGCAAATGCTAATGCGCTGCGCCAGATAAACACAAGTTGCAAAAATTTGTTAGTGGAAAAAGTACACAGCATTTGTCGATGTCGTTTATAAATATGACAAATAGGAGAGGACCCAGATTGTGTCTTATGGCACTCCCGACATGATCAAAGTCTGCGACGACACAAGTCCGTTCAGAAAAACAGTATTTCACTTTTGAACACTACAGCTTCAAAGGTGAAATACAAATGCCAAAATAAAACTTTTAAAACTATCATGGTTATTAACATTAAAGTCATTTAAAACGGGATATTTACCATGATTCGATTTTTGAGTTTTCCAATATTTCGGCACAGTTTCATGCGCCATGATCACGGAAGAACTTCATGATCGTTCTTCCGTGATCATGGCGCATGAAACTGTGCCGAAATATTGGAAAACTCAAAAATCGAATCATGGTAAATATCCCGTTTTAAATGACTTTAAATGCCAAAATGTTTTATTAAAAAAACATAAACAAACAATTTTCAAAAGAAACAAAATTAATCATCGGTGTAATAGCTGAAGAGCGATCTTTCCAAGACCATCTTGAATAGATCTTTATTATATACAAGTCTTATCTTATCTTTTTGTTGATGTCTTTTATAAATATGACAAATAGGAGAGGTCCCAGATAAAGCCTTGTGGCACTCCCGAAATGAAGCTGCGTCAGCGCCGACACAAATTCTTTTAGAAAAACAGTTTTTCACTTCTAAGGTAAATCCAGACCCACAAATAACAAAGATAAAACGAAAATGGTAAAATGGTTAAAAACAAACAATTTCAACAGAAGCAAAATAAGTGTTAATTCTAAGTGTAATTGCTGAAGAGCGAACCCTCCGGGACAATCTTGAACAGATATGATCATTATCTTATCAATTACTTATGTTAACGCCTAACTAATATTAAGCCTCTAACTATGAAAATGAGTTTTATAATGTAGAATTTCAAGGAAACTGATGCTAGTTTGCAGTTAGCTCAATTGTTTCAATTGTAAATACTGGTTTTATTCTAATTCAATCATTTTGATTGTATTTTTTTTTCTTAATTTTGAAATATTGTATGTTCGTCGTGAACGTCATTATATTTAACTGTCTAAATTTGTTGCTCCAGGTACTAGTTTATGAATTTGCAAAATAAACTATATCTGCAATACGAAAACTTTGGGAAAATGCGACCCATTCCAACCAGCCGAGTAATTGCGGTAAAATATCCCATTCCCATTGAATGGGCCATCCGGGGAGAAATGTCATAAACGATTTCGGTTTCCAATATGGTACTGAAGAAGAAGAAAAATATTTATTAGACACAACACAACACACAAATTAAACTTTAGTTAGTACATAGATATAAACATAAGACTACTTATTTAGTACCTACTAGATATGAAGTAGGTACTTATACTAAGAAAACAAGGATGGATTATTTAAATACTAACACATGACCATTGGGTTGGTACTGGTACTAAGAAAATGCATACAATTTTTTTGGCGGGATGGGGGGTCGTTCGACGACGGAATTTGTAACGTCAACGTCAAGATTTAATCTAAGGAAAAGTCAATTGTTACTTACTCACACTTGCCCTTTTTTTTTGCTCGATTTCAGCAATTCTGATTCAAATTTACAAACAGTTCAATACTTTGCAGTGCGCAACGAAGTTGAGCAAAACAAAGTCAAGTGAGAGTAACATTAGTACGAGGTGTAATGTAAAAAGAAAAACTTTATAATTGATTTGACATTTGTGATATTTTGACGTTTACAGCAAGCGTCGTCGACAATTCGTCGAAAATTCTATGTATTTATTTTTGTTACATAAATGATAGGAGCCGAAATAGCTTACACCCTATCTCCCCGGATGGCGATCAATTGAATGGGATATTTTACCGAAATCACTCGGCAGGATTGAGTCGCATTTCCCCAAAATATATACCCCAGGCCAGTATGCCATATATCATGATGGACTGGAAGTATCATTACATAGTATAAAACAAAGTCGCTTCCCGCTCTCTGTCTTTCCCTATGTATGCTTAGATCTTTAAAACTACGCAACGGAATTGATGCGGTTTTTAAATAGATAGAGTGATTCAAGAGGAAGGTTTATATGTATAATACATGCATAACATAGTGCGAGTGGCAGTGGGCTGGCCATATATCGAGAAGAACCGACAACCGCTGGGGTAAACATGTTCTTTAGTGGAGACCGCGACTCTGCAAACGTAGTGTAGGACGCCCTCCGACCAGGTGGGATGACGATTTGCGAAAGACTGCTGGCAGATGCTGGATGCGGCAAGCTGAAGACAGGGCGCTATGGCGCTCATTAGGGGAGGCCTATGTCCAGCAGTGGACTGGTATAGGCTGATGATGATGATAGTGCGAAGCTGTGACGGGTCGCTACTGTATGATATAATAGCCTTTACTCCACTGTCGTATATGTAGTTTTGATTGCAGAAGCTTTCCCTCAATTTGTAAAATGTGTATCAATGTTGGTTTCATAGAATACCGATTAATTTATCTATTTCCAGGCACATAGCCTCAGGAACTGCCCTAGTGCCATGCCGGGTCGCTACGTTCGAACAAGGCACAGTCTGGGAAGACGAAATTGGCAAGAACCCATGGCTCACTAAGGAGGTAAGTTAGGTATCTACCCACTCTAACGGCTGTTAAAGTCAAAGTTTACTTTTAAAAACCGTTTTAAGGCTTATTTAAGAGCACCAAAAAACAGGGTTGCCTGGAGCCATGACCAGTCATGGTGCACTGTTTTCTTGCTAGGCTTCGCAACATAGTTATTGTATTTCCAGCAACTGGTAGTAAAACCGGATCAGCTGATCAAGCGGCGAGGCAAGCTTGGACTCGTCGGCGTGAACAAGACCGCAGCGGAAGTCAGGAAATGGCTCTCGGAGCATATGAACAAAGAACAGCAGGTAAATAAATGAATAATAAATAATGCTGGACAATTCACACAATTCTTAATAATGTTTTTCATTACGTTAAAGATAATAAATGCGTAGACAGTAATAAATAAATAACGCTGGACAATTCACACAGCATTACCTAGCCCCAAGCTAAGCAGAGCTTGTGTTATGGGTACTAGATAACTGATATAAATAATATAACACAATACATAGATAGATATTTTTATTATACATAGAAAACGACCAGAACACCCTGAACAAATGTCTGCAGATCGTACACACATTTGTTCCGAGGCGGGAATCGAGCCCGTAACCTCCTGCGTCGCAGGTAGACTTTCGTCCATCGCGCCACAGAGGTCGCCAATAAGCGCTTTTAAGGGCATATACTACCTCAAATTAACTCCATCAGATCGAAATATCTTCGAAGCTACTAAATGTTTAACTTTGAAATTTATATAATATGGTAAAGTTCAGGACTTACTCTATCGATCATATGTTTCGAACACACGATATCATAAATTTTTTTTTTTAGAAAAAAATCGCAAAGTTACCTCTAAATTCTTACTAAAACCTAAATTTCTCAATAAATACAGAAGTTAAGATCTTGAGAATAAGCATGGTAATAGAACTAAGTATAAAGAACATTTCATATGTTTTGGTTTTTTCAAACAAAGTCCTAATTAATAGATAATAAGCTAAAACTTGATTTTCGGGCTTGCGTTGCGTTGTTTTGGCATGCCCTGTCCCGCTCCTATGAACGCAAAATCCTATGTCTATCCTTTTCACAAAAACTTGAAGTTGTATAGGCTCTTAATAGTAATTTGAATCATATCATCTATAATAAGTGCAAGTATTTTAAGCGGTTTTCCTCCACCTTCATCATTCGTACCGCTGGGGTTTCGAACACGATCATTTCTGCTGTTTTTCCCGTCAATTACAACCTGGGTCTCTTCAAGACAAGAGTGAATAGGTATCTTCTAGACCTTCGAGATACATCGTCGGCCACATCTTCACTTTCTTTCAGGTGAGATTGTGGTCAAACTAAGATCTAAATGCCAAATAAGGTGGTAATACAGGTCATTCACCTCTTTCTCCACGAAATCGCAATTTCATTGAAATTAGTCGCTATTCTGTCGCTTTCTAAACAAACTTAGAAGAAAGAAAATTACAATCAAATATAATAAAATGAAAACTAGTATTTACAATTTAAACGGTTGAGCTAACTGCAGACTGTTGTAAACATTCTATAGGTAGCTCAACTGATCAATATCAATACCAGTCGCGCGCGTGCCCAAGACACTGGCTGCATTGCCCCGCTGTATGGCAATGCTGGTGCGCTGTGCCAGATACTCACCAGCTCTCGGGTCACGCGTCGCTTCGACCAACCCGGAGAGCCTCGGTACCCCACGGACCAAGGGGTCTCGACTCCAAGGGGAGCAATGCGTAGGCTCTGTCGAGACCTGCATATTTTCGTCTCTTGAATGTATTTGTTAATTATTACAGGTTGGTGGGGCTGTTGGAAAATTAAGACATTTTGTGGTGGAGCCATTTGTAAAACACGCTGCTGTAAGTTCTTTTTTCTTTAGTATATATTTTAAGTTTCTATTTTTATACTAGGAATTAATGAAGGAACACTATTATACTGACCTTTATTATAAAGCAAAATTACAATCAAATAATAGAATTAAATTTAAACAAGTATATACAATAGAAACAATTGAGCCAACTGCAGACTGTTGCAAACAGTCTACAGGTAGCTCAACTGATCCATATCAATACCAGTCGGAAGCGTGGCCAAGACGCTGGCTGCATTGCCTCGCTGTAAGGCTGTGAAGATGAAATAAAAATAAAATATGTAAATAAGAATATAAGGCGACCTTATCGCTGTTTTGTAAATTTTTATATTTTATATCATAATTTTATGACGTTATTGTCGACGACATAAATTTTAGTACGACTATTTAATAATGTCCCAAAAAATTTCGATTTCCGCAGTATTAGAATGTCAAAATTGTGTGTAAAGTTGAGCTAACAATTTTAGTGTACACACTTAGGTCGTTAAATTAAGATTCAAATTTTGAATTTTGCGAAATAGGTTCACTTTTTCGAGACAAGGGCGAACGCGCTGCTGTGAAGGCGAGAAAGAGAGGCAAGAGCCGGCCCTCGCGCAATTTCACTGATTTTTATTTATAAATTTGTTATTGCTCTAAAATAATACTTTATCGCAAATAAAATAAAACCATAATCGTTTAAAACATTTTTAGACGACATGTCATTTAAATATGTTAAGTAACTGGCAAATTAAACTACTTTTTCGTAGTAAAAACTAAAATTGCATTTTGCAGTTTTGTCAATTTAAGTCAATCGAGTTTAGACTCCTATAACTTACTAACTAAAATCCTAAACCTTTGATGATCTCTAAAAGATATTTAAAAAATACCTTTATTCAGAAAGAAAATAACAATCAAATAACAAATTTAAATTAAAACTAGTATTTACAATAGAAACAATTAAGCTATCTGCAAACTGTTGCAAACAATCTACAGGTAGCTCAACTGATCCATATCAATACCAGTTGGAAGCGTGCCTAAGACACTGGCTGCATTGCCCCGCTGTATAGCAATGCTGATGCGCTGTGCCAGATACTCACCAGGTCTCGGGTCACGCGTCGCTTCGACCAGACGCTCAGATAATTTTTTGAAAACCCGGAGAGCCTCGGTACCCCACGAACCTAGGGTCTGTTTAAAAAATTGTGTTTTATTGCTTTGAAATTGATTTGTCGTACAGTCAAAACGTGGGTTTTGTAACTCATTTCACGTTAACTAAGATCTGTTACTTTTATTTACAATACAATACAAAAAATCTTTATTGTACAATAGAAACTAACATTACATAGCATAAGTACAATGGGCGGCCTTATCGCTTAGAAGCGATCTCTTCCAGACAATCTTTGGATTTAATAAATCGTAAATTTTAGAAATGGTGGGGGGAGGTGTTAAAAATAATCTAAAATATGTATTTTTTTTTGTCTAAAATATATTTATTAATATTATTATAATATTAATTCACTTTTTATTTCGGTTTTTCACCGTAATTGTTAGTTAACTACTTAGATACTATGTTAGTAACCAAAAAAACAATTACAGTTATTAACAATGTCACATCAATTACACATAAAAAAAACGAAAAATACTAATAAAATAAAAAGTCTTTTATTTCTTTAGTACCTACAATAATGTTTAGACACTAACAAAAAAAACTTTAAAAATATTAGTAAGTAAAGCTTAATTAGTTATTTAAAATTACACATTATTATTAATAATTGTTATTTATTAATTCCAGAATGAAGAAATGTACATCTGCATCCAATCCGGGCGTCGCTCGGACACCATTCTCTTCCACCATCAAGGAGGCGTCGACGTAGGGGATGTTGACGCGTTGGCTGTAAGACTAGAAGTAAGTACCCTCAACCTCAACAGCCTATAATGGTCGACTGCTGGACGCAAGCCTCCCCCTGATTTTTATCTCATGGGGGGCAATGCCCATAAGCCACACGCTGGGCATGCGGGTTATCGCAGTTTGGTGGTAGATCTATTCTGCAAGAGTCGCTACTGCCCGCCCCCCGGTGTATGTCTCTTAGTCGCCTCTTACGACACCAACGGGAAGAGTTGGGGTGGTGCAAATTCTAAGCCGGCAACACACGGCTTAGTAAGTACCCTCACTCTATGTTAAAGCATATACATCCAGCACCGGTACCGCACAGCAGCCTTAATTCCACTAATTTAAGAGGCGAAACTACACTTGCGAGCTTTAAACTGGAATCACTTCATCGCTGGTTTCTGCAGACCATATTTTACAGTTTCCATGGAATAAACTGCGGATTGGTGTATACCATTTAAAATTTACATCATACAAGACCCACCCCCATATGCCACTGTTTCCGCTATACAGCATTGTGCGTATCGCTCTCCCGGTCTCCTGTAGACTCTCCGTCGACGGTCGCTGCCATGCAGGCACATCCTAGTCTCGTCCGCGAACAAAACTCGGCTCCATTGCTGTATATCCCAATCTAAGTGATCACGAGCAAACTGAAGTCGGGCTTGTCGGTGGGCTGTAGACAATTTGAGTCAACAATCAGTTACAGTCAGTAGAGTGGTAGTGAAATCGGTGTGGAATATTTATTCCACACCGATTTCACTACCACTCTACTGACTGTAACTGATTGTTACCAACTTTTTTTGTTTCTTCGTTACTCGCAACGCAAAGTCTTTATCGCTTTGTTTATCTTTTTTTTTGTTTATTTTAAAAATAATTATATTTAAGTACCTACCTAACATGTTAAATCTAATCAAATTATGTGAATTACAACGAAATCAAGTATCAATAGGTGCCTACCGTGGATAAATAGATAAAAATTTACTGAAAAATGAAAAGTTACTACCTACCTGATGATGATGTCTACCAGCCGATTTCGACTACGGTGACTGCGTCCATGGGCAGGCATTTTAACTCCGACTATTACAGGGCGTTAGTTGCGTTCAGACGCATAGTACCAGAAACGCAAATTACCTTATACGCGGATGGCCAGAAATGGATTTCGCAAATTACCAGATACGCAAATTACCAGATACGCATACGACCAGGTTTTGTTTCGCAAATTACCAGATACGCATACGACCAGATTTTGTTTCGCAAATTACCAGATACGCATAATGCCCAGATTTTGTTTCGCAAATTACCAGATACCTATTACCAGACCTGGGAATATAGGGGGCAAGCGCTTGACAGATACTAGAAGTTGACTAAATTTTTTTATCGACATTTATGGATATCGATATATTTGTTTTCGATTATTTCATTTGACTATCTGCCCTTTGGTGCGCTCTTTGATGACTTGCATATCCAAGTTTATGGCTAAATTTACGGGCGCATTTTGGACAAGTCAAAATGCCACCGACGTAGTTGTAATGAATACCTACCTACACATTATACCATGGAGGAAGAATCACCATACTGTTACGAGCGTGGGGTTCGGGTTTAATAGAAAAATGCACTAATTAATCCACTAATTAAAACAAACACTTTACTACAACTTTAACACAGAATCACACAAACTGTACTTGAAAAATTCACTAGTCACACTAAGCACTTATAACAATCCTTCTTCCGAGTATTACTTTGAACGCACTGTATCACACTCACTACACAACACACTGTATCGCGGTTAAAACTGCACTCACTATGTCGCACTTCGATCTGAACTGTATCACGGTTAAAACACAACTAACTGTGTGCCGGCCGTCAGCTGCCTTTTATACTCCGAAGAACTTTCTCGAACATTCTCGTCCATTGCTGTCTCTAAAGGACCCATCACGAAGTTTCCCGAATGTTCTGAGTATAGCTATCTCTTTCTGATGGTGCTATCTTTGTCACTGATGACGTCTCGCATGTTCTGAGTATAGCTATCTCTTTCTAATGGTGCTGTCCTTGTCACTGGTGACGTCTCGAATGTTCTAAGTATGGCTATCTCTTTCTAATAGTGCTCTCTTTCACTCCTATTGCAAATTTCGCCATATACTGAAAAGTTCTTCAAAGGCCCATAAGTGGTCCTGAAAACGCCTGAAAACGGGTTTTCAGGTAATTGCGTCATCGGATAGAGGGTGGCCTGAAACGGACTGAAAACATGTTTCAGGCGCCTGAAAACGACGGCAACATGGGTGAATTTTCGATTTTCCAGTATGTGATAGAGCTACTCCTGAAACGGTCCGAAATGACTTTTCAGACTGCTGAAAACGCTTCTAAAGCACTGAAATTGCCGTCTGAAGTTTATGGTCTAATCCAACGGCGTAACACTACCCCCTCCTTAGACATGCTCGTCCCGAGCATCATTATTTCCGTGGTATCTGGCCAGCCGGTCTACATGAACAATCTTGCTGGGGCTACGAGGATTCCGCTGAATTCGATACGTGACGTCGTTTATTTTAGTGACTACCTTATAAGGTCCTTCCCAACTTGGAGACAGTTTCGGAGACTTTCCCACTCGTCGCATAGGGTTATGTAGCCACACTAATGAACCTTCCTCAAAACCGACTTGATAAGACTTCCGGTCATATCGGGTTTTCATCTTTATGCTAGATTGGAGACCGTGTTCACGTACCAGCATGTGAACATCATCAATCCGATCCCTCAAGTCGCTCGCATATTCCGTGACGGACCTTGGTGTGTCAGGAGGACGTCCAGTCAGGAGATCCGCAGGTAAACGAAGTTCCCTTCCAAAATTCGCATATGCTGGAGTAACTGCCGTACTTTCGTGAGTTGCCGACCTGTAAGACATCAGGAAGAGAGGGATATGACGATCCCAATCTTTTTGGTGGCTTTCTACGACCTTGGCTAAATGTCTCTCCAGCGTCTGGTTGAATCTCTCGACCATTCCGTCCGACTGTGGATGATACGCCGTAGTTCTCGTCTTATGAAGTCCCATAATGCGACAAGTCTCCTGAAAGACCGCAGATTCGAAGTTCCTTCCTTGATCGCTGTGAATTTCGAGAGGCACTCCAAAGCGACAACACACTTCGTTCACTAACTTTTCTGCTATAGTAACCGCTTCTTGATTGGGAATGGCAAATACTTCAGGCCATTTTGTGAAGTAATCCATTACGACAAGAATGTACTTGTTTCCGGAATCAGATGTTGGAAACGGTCCCGCGACGTCTAATGCAATTCTTTCCCAAGGTGCTCCAACGTTGTACAACTTGAGTGTTCCTCTGCTACGAGTATGCGGTCCCTTGACAGATGCACAGTTAGTGCATCTTTTGCACCAGTTCTCAACATCTTCTCGGCAGTGAATCCAGTAAAAGCGTTGTCGAATTTTCATTAACGTTCTTTTTACTCCAAGGTGTCCTCCAGATGTTCCGTCGTGGAAGCTTCTCAAAACATCTTTTACCTTTTTCTTTGGGATAATGACTTGCAGGTGAGCATCCTTCCCATTTGGTGATTCCCATTTCCTGCACAGCACTCCGTTATGCATAACCAAGCTATCCCATTGTGCCCAGTAGCTTTTTGTTAACGCACTCATCGGAGCTACATCACACCATCTTGGTTTTGGCACACCCGCACTAATCCAATCGAAAATGGGTTTCAGGTCAGGATCCTCTTGTTGCGCTTTCAGCATGACTTCATCGCTCCACTCATCGCTAACGGTATCCGTTCTTAACGTTCGCACACATTCTTTGTCTTCTTGTTTTAAGCAATGCTTACAGTCATCCGCACAAGGTCTTCGTGATAGAGCGTCAGCGTTTCCATGCGATTTCCCACTACGGTGTTCGATGATGAAGTCATATTCCTGCAGTTGTTCAATCCACCGTGCCACTTGTCCCTCGGGGTTTTTAAATTCTAGCAACCATTTCAATGCAGCATGGTCAGTTCTGATACGAAACTTTCTTCCCAACAGGTATTTACTGAAATGCTGCAACGTCTTGACAACCGCTAATAATTCTCTCCGAGTAACGCAGTAATTTCTTTCTGGTTTCGATAACGACTTACTGAAGTATGCAATCACAACTTCAATATCTCCTTTCTTTTGTGACAACACACCTCCAATACCAGTGTTACTAGCATCTGTGTCCACAATAAAATCTATTTCCGGGTCTGGATACCCCAATATTGGCGTTTCACAGAGTCTTCTTTTGAGATCATTGAAACTTGACTCACACTGTTCGTTCCAGTTAAATAGTCGCTTTTCTTCCGTTAGTTGATGCAAAGGCTTTGCTATATCCGAGAAGTTCTTCACAAATCGTCTGTAATATGAGCAAAGCCCTAAAAAGGCACGTACTGCAGTTTTGTCTCTTGGCGTTGGCCAATCCTTCACAGCGTTAATCTTCGCAGGATCTGTCTGAATGCCATCCTTTGAAATCACGTGTCCTAAGTAATTGACTTTACGTTTGAAAAGCGAGCATTTCTTCGGGCTGAGTTTCAGATTTGCCCCTCTTAGCTTGGCCAGCACTTGCTCCAATTTATTCAAGTGGTCGTCGAAGTCTCTACCAACGATAATGATGTCATCCAAATAGACCAAGCAAGTTTCCCCTAAAAGTCCAGCAAGTATTTGTTCCATTAATCTCTCAAATGTTGCTGGTGCATTACACAATCCAAACGGCATTACGTTGAACTGCCAGAGTCCCTTGCCAGTGGAGAAGGCCGTTTTCTCCTTATCCTTGTCCGTGATCTCGACTTGCCAATAGCCACTTTTCAGATCCAACGTTGAAAACCATTTCATTCCATTTAATGTGTCTAAGGTGTCGTCGATTCTTGGAAGTGGATAGCTGTCCTTCTTGGTCACATCATTAAGTCGACGGTAGTCAATGCAGAATCTCATGGTCCCGTCCTTCTTCTTAACCAAAACCACGGGGGAACACCACGGGCTTGTTGAAGGTTCAATAACACTGCCCTTTCGCATTTCCTCAATCATGGCCTCTACTTCCTTTTCCCGAGCTACTGGAACTCTTCGAGGGCGCTGTCGGACAGGCAGGTTATCTCCAGTGTTGATCTCATGCTGAACCACTCCAGTTCTTCCAATATCATTGTCGTGCGCAGAAAACACGTTGCAATATCGCTGCAGTAAGCTACGCGCCTTTAGGAATTCCTCCTTTGTAAGATCGCTCCTGGAGTCGTTCAGTAGCATTTCAATATCCACTGAAGGTGCAGCACGTAAAGGTTTCACGGTTTCGTCCGATTCCCGACAGTTTCTTATCCAGGAGATTTCCTCGCATGATCCGACCAGCGTTCCTTTACTGAGGAAGCATTCTGTATCGCTTGGATTAAGGATCCTTACGAATGCTGTAGATGATGTGGTTACCATCGTACGGGCTGTTATCCATGGTTTATCAGCATCCAACTTCTCCACTACTACGCAGCGGTGAGACTTCACGTGGTTTGGCAATTTCACTGGAACCAAAACCTGCGACCTTGGTTGAAGAATGGTTCTCCTAGCACAGTAAACGTTTCCATTTACACCACCTTGCATAGGAATCTCATCAACACCAAACTTTAGAACTCCAACCTTCAAGTCGATTTTACAGTCATATCTCCTCATAAAATCCAATCCAATAATGCAGTCGTCCATGATGTTAGCAACGATCACTTTATGCCGATATATTTTTTCACCAATTTGCAAAGCCAACTCTCGCTCTCCTTGGACGGAAATGTACTGGCCGGTAGCTGTCTGCAGCTGGAGATGCCTAGGTCGGACTAGATGATCTCTGGTAAGGTGTTTTAGAAGCCTAGAGCTGATCACAGTCCGAGAAGCTCCGGTGTCTATGGTAAGGAGACATGGTATTCCACAGATTTCTCCTTTGACGACCAGACTGTTCCCGTCGTTCGCCTGTGAGATCATAATTGGGACATTTCGACCACCAGCCAGCACTCGTCCCGTAGTCCTGGCTTTTATTCGTTTCCCTGTTGTGGCTCCAACTCCACGGAGCCTATAACCCTCGCTGTTGGAGCTGATGGGTCCCTCCTATTCCTTTCCGGACAGCTCATCTGCATGTGTCCACGTTCTCCACATCGGTAACAACGTGGCCCGAATTCGCGGCGGGGAGCTTCCGGCTTAGGAGTCGACACTTCTCGTACCTTGAAAGGCCTAGATGAATCCTGCCGTACAGCTTCTACCTCGAGGGCGTGAGCTACTGCATCTTTCAGGCTTCCATGATGTCCCAAACGCACGGCTGCCCTTACTTCCAGATCCCGGATTCCATCGATGAAGGCCTGCACCAACATACTGTCCACGAAGGATGCTGACGTACGTTGATAGGCCTTTCTGACCAACTTTTCGATTTCCAGGGCCCACTGTTGTAAGGACTCGTTACGTCCTTGTGTCCTGTCCTTTAACTGAGCTCGGTATACGTGCTCCAGGTGGCTGTCACCGTATCGGGCTTCTAAGGCTTCCAGAAGGCGGTCGTACGTCAGGTCGTTTCCCAGAGCTTCGAGTATGGTAAGGGCCTCGTCACGCAGCGCCAACGTTAGTGCTGTCCTGGCTTGCTCCTTACTCCAGCCATTAGCCTTAGAAACAGACTCGAACTGTAGCTTATAGGCGGTCCATGATGAGCTGCCATCGAAAGGTGGTACCTTGAATCTACCGCCTGCCGCCACCAATGTGTCAGGTACACAGGTACTTGTAGTACCACTAGCCACTTTAACTTCTAATTTTTGAAGACGGTTTTTATAGGTGTCAACATCCGCCTTGACAGTTTCCACCTTGTCGTTAACCTCATGGATTCGACTTTCCAGTTTTATATCCATGTTGGCCAGTTTTTCCTGAACTTCAAACATTTCTTTTTTCCATTCAGTCGTGGACTCGTGTACCTCACGGAGCATTTTGAGCTGTACCTCCTGCTGTTCCTCCTGGTGTTCCTTCTGTTCCCGAAGCTGTTCCTCCAGTTTTCTCGCCTGTTCCACCTGGTGTTCTTTCTGTTCCCGAAGCTGTTCCTCCAGTTTTCTCGCCTGTTCTTCCTGTTTTCTTGCCTGTTGTTTCGCCTGTTCATCCTGTTTTTTTACCTGTTCATCCTGTTTTTTCGCCTGTTCATCCTGTTTTTTCGCCTGTTCCTTCAGGAGAAGTAAGATGGCGTTGAGGTCCACTCCATGTGCTGTTGGAGCCGGTGAATCCGATGTACCAGGCGTCGAGTCTCCAGATGTCTGGCTTCGCGTCGTCACTCCCTTCGGCTCGGTTTCTCGTGGCGTTAAAGGCATTTTTTCTATCCCACTTCTGACACCAAATGTTACGAGCGTGGGGTTCGGGTTTAATAGAAAAATGCACTAATTAATCCACTAATTAAAACAAACACTTTACTACAACTTTAACACAGAATCACACAAACTGTACTTGAAAAATTCACTAGTCACACTAAGCACTTATAACAATCCTTCTTCCGAGTATTACTTTGAACGCACTGTATCACACTCACTACACAACACACTGTATCGCGGTTAAAACTGCACTCACTATGTCGCACTTCGATCTGAACTGTATCACGGTTAAAACACAACTAACTGTGTGCCGGCCGTCAGCTGCCTTTTATACTCCGAAGAACTTTCTCGAACATTCTCGTCCATTGCTGTCTCTAAAGGACCCATCACGAAGTTTCCCGAATGTTCTGAGTATAGCTATCTCTTTCTGATGGTGCTATCTTTGTCACTGATGACGTCTCGCATGTTCTGAGTATAGCTATCTCTTTCTAATGGTGCTGTCCTTGTCACTGGTGACGTCTCGAATGTTCTAAGTATGGCTATCTCTTTCTAATAGTGCTCTCTTTCACTCCTATTGCAAATTTCGCCATATACTGAAAAGTTCTTCAAAGGCCCATAAGTGGTCCTGAAAACGCCTGAAAACGGGTTTTCAGGTAATTGCGTCATCGGATAGAGGGTGGCCTGAAACGGACTGAAAACATGTTTCAGGCGCCTGAAAACGACGGCAACATGGGTGAATTTTCGATTTTCCAGTATGTGATAGAGCTACTCCTGAAACGGTCCGAAATGACTTTTCAGACTGCTGAAAACGCTTCTAAAGCACTGAAATTGCCGTCTGAAGTTTATGGTCTAATCCAACGGCGTAACAATACAAAACATCCAACAACGACCAAAAAGTCTTTATGCAATACAGGACGAATGTCTTGTACTCGCTGACGATTTCAAACTAAAATTAAAATATACGTTTTAACCCTAGACCTTAAAAACGAATTTTACGCCCGCTATACAATATACAATACAAATACACTTTATTGCAAACCAAATAATTACAAAAAACATATACACACAACACAAAAACAAACACATAATGTACAATGGGCGGCCTTTTCGCTTAGAGCTCTTCCAGACTACCTTATAATGGATAAGAAGTTTAAGACCGCTATATTCACACTTTTTGAGCAAAAGAAGTGAAAATGTTATTCACAGCTTAACAGGCCATTGTATGTATCAAACCACGATATAATGAAACTCTACCTACCTACCCATTAAGTTAAATACCTACTGTACCTAATGTGTTTTTGCTAAAATAAATATATTTTTATGTTAAGGTGACGTACGTTCGTAATTTCTAGACAAGGACGAGCGAACACGGCGCAGTGAAAGCGAGAAAGGGACGCAAGAGCCGGCCCGCGCGCAATTTCACTGCTTTTTATTTATAAATTTGATATTGCTCTAAAATAATACTCTTTCGCAAAAAACTAAAACCATAATCCTCTAAAGTGTTTAGTTAAGTATTTTTTAGACGATATTTCATGCAAATATGTTAAGTAACTAGCAAATAAAACTGGTTTTCCGTAGTAAAAATGCAAAATTTACAGGAAACTTTACGATTTTTTTCTATCGAGTCAAGTTGAGTCAATCGTGTTTCGGCTTCCATAACTTACTAACAAAAATCCTAAGCTTTCGATGCTTATTAAAAAAGATTTAAAAAAATTGTGTTTTCTTGCCTTAAAATTGATTTTCCGTCTAGGCAAAACCTGAGTTTTGGGACCTACTTCACCTTAATGTTAAATCACCCGCTATCAGCTAACTCCACTTGTTCCGTTTCACCTTGTATTTGTTGCTAATTTAGTGATTATTTCAGATTCCGGTTGACACTTTCCCCACCGGTGAAGATATCGACCGTAAACTGTTAAAGAATATCAAAGCTCCAAACACTAAAAGGTCAGTCAAAAACCACAACACGCGCAGTCTTCTAACCTACGCCGTTTACACTCACCCACTGCATATGTCTCGACCTCAGTGGCGCAGCGGGCGAGAGTCTGCCTGCGACGCAAGGGTTCGATCCCCGCCTCGGAACAAATTTGTGTACGATCTGCAGAAATTTGTTCCGTTGGTCTGGGTGTTTTCTATGTATAATAAAAAAATATCTATCTATGTATGTATAATATTACGTATATCAGTTATCTAGTACCCATAACACAAGCTCTGCTTACCTTGGGGCTAGATAATGCTGTGTGAATTGTCCTGTATTATTTTAATTTTAATTTTTTTAATGTCTCTATCTTTATCCGACTAAAAGGAACATAAAAAGAACTGAAAGGCACTATAATGCACGACAATTTATTGTACGGCCGAATAATGTACATTGTACACCCTGATAATCTGTGTCATTTCTTCCAATTTTAATAGGTTTTGACATGGATTATCAAGTTGTACATTATTCGGCCGTGCAATAAAATCCATAGCAAATAAAAAAATATATAAACCAAGTATTTTAAAACTATCATAGTTATTAATTTTAACGTAATTTATAACGGGATATTACCAGTTTTCCAATATTTTGGCACTGCGCCATGATTACGGAAGAACTGACTGTGAAAGTTATTTTTTTTGTTAAATAATTGCTAAAAATAGCGATATACCTACATAATATTAATACTAGAATAGAAATAAACATAAACTCGCTGTGCCCACAACCAGGCTTCACAAGATAAATGTATCTTTCAAAGGGCAATGTATACGCTTCTACAACAAAACTCCTAGTGAGTTGCAAAATCTAATAGTAAATAAATTCAAACAAATTGTCAAAACTTTTCTGTGCAAAAAGTCTTACTACAAAATATCAGATTATCTAGAAGATAAAAAAGCTTGGGACGGGTTTTGTTCTAACTCGAAAAATAACAACTAACAGGCTAAAGGTTTTTTCGTCGCTTCTTTACTTTAGTCTACATACCGACAGAAATCAAAAATATCACTTTATTTCCGTGTCACTGTTTTATTTTAAGAATTTGACTTTTTCTAAGTTTAAACTTTTGTATTTATGGAAATAAAGAATTTTTGATTTGATTTGTTAAATATCCAGTTATAAATGACTTTAAAACCAAGTATTTTCTTCCACAGAATACTAACAACCTTCATCCTATCACTTTACCGAGTGTACGTCGACCTTTACTTCACGTACATGGAGATAAACCCGATCGTGGTAACAAACGACCAGATTTACTTACTCGACCTGGCGGCGAAACTCGACCAGACGGCCGAGTTCATCTGTGCCAAGAACTGGGGCGCGATCGAGTTCCCGCCGCCGTTCGGGCGAGATGCTTACCCAGAGGAGGCGCATATTGCTGATCTGGATGCCAAGAGTGGCGCTAGTTTGAAGGTAAAACTATCAAGAATCATTTTAGTTCTATGATAGGCAAATCGCTTTCCTTGTTCAGTAGAGTAAGGTGCTTTCTAAATGCCGTCCAAGCCAGGGTTTAACCCATTTGCAAAGTTCTTTTTTAGTTGAAAAAAAAATAAAGTCCTTAACAACTAAAGAACCCTAATACAATTTATTAATATTTTATTTTTATTTACATGGAAAAAAAGATTATATTTAGGTAACTACAGACTAAAAACTAGAGTAAAGGTAAAAACCACTCATTTTAAGGTTAATTGGTTCGACTTGCTACATGAATAGCTAGCGGAAAAGTAATTTGCCGCAAATCGTAAATCATCTTCTATTAACTTCCGTTTTATTATTTGTAGAACGCAGAAAAATATTATAAATTACAAAACTATTAAAATCCCGCGCCTACACGAGACGATCAACCTTAACACGAATTCCCAAAAACTAATAAAAAACACTGTATTTAATCTTCCAGCTAACAATACTAAACAAATCGGGACGCATCTGGACAATGGTGGCGGGCGGTGGCGCCTCCGTCGTCTACACGGACACGATCTGCGAGCTAGGGGGCGCCTCGGAGCTCGCGAACTACGGAGAGTACAGTGGCGCCCCCACGGAGAGCCAGACCGCTGACTACGCTAAGACTATCTTCAGTCTCATGTGCAGAGAGAAACATCCACAGGGCAAGGTGAGATAAAAAAAAACTATCGTATCAGGAAAGCAGCCGCTACGCTTCGCTCACCTGATCAGAGCGTGTAAATATATTGCAATCGTAATGTGTACGAAAACGACCAGAGCACCCTGATCTGCAGACACATGTCTGCAGATCAGGGTGCTCTTCTGGTCCCATAACAAGCTCTGCTTAACTTGGGGCTAGATAATGCTGTGTGTATTGTCCAGCATTATTTATTTAATAATGAAATAATAAATTATTATAATTACTATTTATTTATTATTATTTATTGATGACATCTATGGATTAAAAGGCTTTTGCTTTAAGGCAATACTGATGCTATGTAACTAATGTCTGTCGCCAGGTGCTGATAATCGGCGGCGGTATTGCCAACTTCACAAACGTAGCCGACACATTCCGCGGGATCATCACAGCTATTGAGACGTACAAAGACGCTCTGATCCAGTACAATATAACGGTGTTCGTGAGGCGAGGCGGACCCAACTACCAGGAGGGACTCAGGTAAAACTGAACTCAGTTTCTTCTGATAAAAACGCTGAACCTTTTCTGTGAGGTCACCGATCCAACCGTAAAATGCGCGCAGCCAAAGATGACAATTTTCGAGTTGGAGCAAAACCAGTCCCAAGCTTTTTTATCTTCTAGATAAATCTGATATTTTGTAAGTCTTTGCACAGAAAAGTTGTGACAATTTTTTTTAATTTATTTACTGATAGATATTTCAACTCACTAGGAGTTTTGTTGTAGAGCGTATACATTTTATTGACTATTTCAACATATTTTTTTCTTATTCTCAGGCAAATGCGCGAAGTTGGCCACCGTCTCCGAATCCCCCTCTACGTGTTTGGCCCCGAGGCCAACATGACGGCCATTGTTGGCCTCGCGTTAGGCCAGAACCCAATTCCCAATGAGCACAGGCTGGACTACGCGCCGCACCAATTGCCCAAACCCCAGGCTTCTGTGAGTAGACGAAACTTTTACTTAAGGATTTCGAGTAGACGTAACTTTTACTTAAGGCTTCTGTAAGTAGACGAAACTTTAACTTAAGGCGAATACTAAGGCAAAAACAAGAAAATTAGGTGTTTTCGAACTCGTTTTCCGACGAAAATATTGATTGTGGAGCTCTGAAATTTATATATCCTGTAACACACATCCTGAAAGGTCCCTTGGAGGTTCCAAATATTTGCTGTTAATCATAGTGTAGTTGTTATACTGTTAGTTATAGTGTATGTGTAGCGGCTTCGAACCCACTTTTTATCGGCGTCTCAAATTCGATTAGTACCAAATTCAGTATAGTGATTCACATAGTTCATACCTACCGCTTGGAGGTCCATTAGCTTCGAAAAGCAGTCAAATTAATGAAATCAAACGTATAAACGTATTTGCACCTACAAAATCTGTGATTCAAACCTGACCAGTTACACGTCGCCCAACCGCAGAGGATCCTATTATTTGGTTGATTATGGCACTACATAGTATGCTGAACTGAAAACAAGCATTCTTTGCTGCATAAAGGCGCGCGGAAAGGTCCAAGGTCATTTGCCTTACTATTCGTCTTAGGCTTCTTTGAGTAGACGAAACTTTTACTTATCTATATAATATATGATAAGTAAAATTACTTATCTATATTATATATTATGATCCTAATAGACAACTAATTATTTGGCTCCTTACCTCACCTCAACAGCCTTAATGGTCCACTGCTGGACGCAATCCTCCTCCTCATTTTTATCTCATGGTGGGTAATGCCCTTCCCCACGCTGAGCATGCGGGTTGGGGATCGCAGTTCGGTGGTAGATCTATTCTGCAAGAGGCGCTGCTGCCCGCCCCCCGGTGTATGTCCCTTAGTCGCCTGACGACACCACGGGAAGAGTTGGGGTGGTGTAAGTTCTAAGCCGGCACCACACGACTTAATTATTTGGTTCCTTGAACCAATTTCTATAATATCTGTATTATTAAGTATCTGGCACAGCGCATCAGCATTGCTATACAGCGGGGCAATGCAGCCAGTGTCTTAGGCACGCTTCCAACTGGTATTGATATGGATCAGTTGAGCTACCTGTAGATTGTTTGCAACAGTTTGCAGATAGCTTAATTGTTTCTATTGTAAATACTAGTTTTAATTTAAATTTGTTATTTGATTGTTATTTTCTTTCTGAATAAAGATGGTAATTTAGATTTCTATATCAAGTTGTGTAGTTTTATTGTAAGTAAACAAAAACTTTATTAAAGCGCTTACGCCGTTCCAAAAACTTGTGCTCTGTACCGCTCCTATGAACGCGAAATCCTATGCCTGCCTATAATTTTCACAAAATGGCGCCATTGAAATAAAATCAAATATCAATAACGTTTATTTCTTTAAGCTTACAAAATAAGCACTTAGACAAGTCAAATTAGTAAATTTAATGTTTTCTCTGTAGGTGGAGCCACCGGCGCTACAGTCCGTAAGAGGTCCCAAAGATTTTCGACGAAAATCGACTGAGACTTCGTGGCTTAGTTGGTTAGAGCACACCCGTACTAAGGGTGGGGCGCGGGTTCGAGTCCCGCCGAAGTCGAAAATTTTTGGGAACTTATTTCATTTCTTAAGAAACAAGGTGTTATTGATTTTGTCCACTTCAATTTTTTGTCCACTCGTGGATGAAGTGGAAAATAAACCAGTAGTAAGTGTATATATTCTTTAGAGAGCACTAGAGAAGTGGTGCAAAATTGTTACTGACTGGTATCCCAGAGATGGCAAGAGAAGCAGAGGACGCCAACAAACAAGATGGGAAGACGACCTAAAACTCACGGCTGGACATCATCGGAGAAGGGTAGCGCGTGACAGGCCCCAGTGGAAAATGTTAGAGGAGGCCTATGCCAAGAGGCAAACTGAGCTTCGGGACTTACTATAAGAAACAATAACATGTCTATTCACACTTAACTGAGAAGTTCAGAATAAAAAGGCTTATTATTATATTATTATTATTATTAAGTGTATATATTGCGCACTCTTAAACATAAATCATGCCAAATATTTAATGAAATATAATTTTAGAGTGTAGTTATAAGTGATGGACTATCATATCCACTCTGGAGACACTTTGTGGTAAGGGTGATCAATGAAGGAAAATACTTCCTGCATTGATTATCCTCAGCTCAGCTGGTTCTTTTCAGTTCTGTATTTTGTTTCTTGTATGATTTAACTTAATGGGTAGGTAGAGTTTCATTATATTGTCATACAATGGCCTGTTAAACTGATAGAAGTTATTGCTGAGGGTTTGGAGACAATGTTTTTACTTATAGATCTCACACTAAGCGGAGCCTGTATCTTATATTTATTAGATTATCTTCTATTTTTAATTTTGAGTGTAATTAAATTGTGTTTTCATTGTTTTTTTGTCGCAAACCTATGGACTATGGGTTGTCTCAAATAATACCTTTTTATTTTATAAAATAATGATTGTTCTTTTTCCAGGTCAAACCAAAACTAGATCTTCCGGAGTTCACCCCCAAGTTGATAGACCTGGTCTGCTCACAAGCCCCGACCAGGTTGGACCTGGGCCAGGGTGTGTCCACCGGGAAACCACTGTTCAGCGAGAAAACTAAAGCTATTATCTGGGGCATGCAGAATAGAGCTATCCAGGTGAGTTTAAGACCCGATAAGCACCTTAAGGACCTATAATACCTCAAATCAACTCTGTGAGATCTCCATATCTTCCAAACTACTAAATATATAACTTTAAAATGTATATTTGACGACCTCAGTGGCGCAGCGGGCGAGAGTCTGCCTGCGACGCAAGAGGTTGCGGGTTCGATCCCCGCCTCGGAACAAATTTGTGTACGATCTGCAGAAATTTGTTCCGTTGGTCTGGGTGTTTTCTATGTATAATAAAAAATATCTATCTATGTAATGTATAATATTACGTATATCAGTTATCTAGTACCCATAACACAAGCTCTGCTTACCTTGGGGCTAGATAATGCTGTGTAAATTGTCCAGCATTATTTATTTATTTATATTTGGTAGAGTTCAGAACTAACTCATCGATAAAAAAAAAACTCCCCTCTCCCTCATCTCCCCGTCTTAAAGTCTGTCCTTTCGGATATACAATGATTATTATAAGAATATACTTAAAAATTAAAGTAATTGCACTTTTTATATCGCATAACAATAGGAATCCAATGTTTATTATTATAATTATTATCTAAATTTTGGAGCGGTTATGTCAAAGTTTTATTTTATGTTATAATGGGTTTTTGATATTATATATTTTCTTAATTTTATTTTGAATCTATTATATTCTATTTCTTTTATTTCTAATGGTAGGTTATTTTAATTTTTAATGGCAGAAATATATGAACTAATTTTATGGCTTAGATTTTTAGAAAATAAATTTTAGTGTAAATATGGCTACTAGAAAACTGGTTTTATAATGTAAAAGAATTTTTAAATTTTAAAACTGGTTTACACATTTTTTGACCAACGTATTATATTTTTAGTGTTGTACATTTTATTATTAATTCTTTTTTTCTCTCTTTGTTTTGTTTTATTTGGGAAATAAACAGTACATTATACTTAAAATTACGAAATTTAAGATATACAAAAACCAAAATAATTTCCTCCATTAAGTAACACATGTAAAGCTAAAGAACAGATCTATAAAAAAAAGAAATTTGACAATACACACTAATTAATTTTACAATCTTAGAAAGAGAAAGATAATACAGAAAGTTAATTACAACGTGATAATAATTTTAATGATGAGTCAGAACTTCTTTACGGTACTTCGGCAATGACAAGTTAAATATATCTATACTCTTATTTATTTTTAATTGACTTTATTAGATATTATTTAATTTTATTGACATTATAAAGTTGATTTTTATTGTACCTAGTTACTAAGATTTTGCACACCTTTATAGGTAGTTTGTATTGGATATATTTAAAATTAAGAACTTACTGTATATACATTCATGCAATAAAGATTATGATTATCAGAGACTAATAAAATCATGTCTATATTGTGACTGACTGTGATTGACGACCTCAGTGGCGCAGCGGGCGAGAGTCTGCCTGCGACGCAAGAGGTTGCGGGTTCGATCCCCGCCTCGGAACAAATTTGTGTACGATCAGCAGAAATTTGTTCCGTTGGTCTGGGTGTTTTCTATGTAAAATAAAAAATATCTATCTATGTAATGTATAATATTACGTATATCAGTTATCTAGTACCCATAACACAAGCTCTGCTTACCTTGGGGCTAGATAATGCTTTGTGAATTGTCCAGCATTATTTATTTATTTATTTATTGTAATTTCCAGGGTATGCTCGACTTTGACTACATCAGCCGTCGCGCGGAGCCGTCGGTTGTCGCTATTGTATACCCATTCACGGCGGATCATAAACAGAAGTACTATTTTGGAAACAAGGAGGTCTTTATACCTGGTAAGTCTTTTCCACTAATTTGGAAGGCTGATGAAAATTTAAACAAATATGAAAAGAACGCCAGTGTCTTTTCCAAGCGACGCGAGAGCTGGTGAGTATCACAGCGCATCAGTATTGCCATTATACCGCAATGCTTGAAAATAAAAGTTTTCAATCAGTGCGTCCTACCCGTCATGACCTACGGAGCTGAGACGTGGACACTCACGGTAGAGCTCATCATCATCAGCCTATATTAGTCCACAGCTGGACATAGGCCTCCCTCTTTAGCTTGCTGCATCCAGCATCTGCCAGCAGTCCTACGCATATCGTCATCCCACCTTGTCGGAGGGCGTCCTACACTACGTTTGCCGAGTCGCGGTCTCCACTCAAGAACACGTTTACCCCAGCGGTTGTCGGTTCTTCTCGAGATATGGCCAGCCCACTGCCACTTCAGCTTGCTAATCCTTTGAGCTATGTCGATAACCTTAGTTCTCTGTCGGATGTACTCGTTACGAATTCTATCCTTCAGAGAAACTCCGAGCATAGCTCTCTCCATAGCTCGCTGGGCGACTTTAAACTGGTGGACCAGCCCTACCGTGAGTGTCCACGTCTCAGCTCCGTAGGTCATGACGGGTAGAACGCACTGATTGAAAACTTTCGTTTTCAAGCATTGGGGTATGGATGACGACAAGACTCGACGTAGCTTGCCAAACGCGGCCCAACCTAGCTGGATCCTCCTCTTGGCCTCCTTCTCGAAATTGTTTTTACCCAACTGCAGAATCTGCCCAAGGTACTCGGAAACAATTAAAAAAAAAAAATCAAAATTCAAAGTGCTTTATTTCCTTTAGACCTTACAGGACTCTTGGACACGTCACAAAAACTCAGATTACATAAGTAAAACTAGGAAATAAAATGATCACTTTGATTTTTTGTCCACTTCAATCTTTTTAAGGTAAAGTAAAGAAGCGAACAAGAAACCTTTACCTTGTTAGAATGTTAGTTTTCGAGTTGGAGCAAAACTCGTCCCAAGCTTTTTTATCGTCTAGATAATCTGATATTTTATAGTAAGCCTTTTTACAAAGGATATGTTTGACAATTTGTTTGAATTGACAAATTTCGAGAAGGAGGACCATGTACGACGACCGGTCCCGGATGAAGTAGTTGTGTATAAGTCAAACTAATGATGTTAACTATGTTTGTTCCAGTATTCTCCGACATGGATGTGGCGATGCGAAAGCACCAGGAGGCGACAGTACTCGTCAACTTCGCCTCTCTGCGGTCCGCTTACGACAGCTCTATGCAGGTAAAAAAAAAAATTTTTACTGTCGAATATACACAGAAACCGTGATTAATAAAATAAATCTTAAGGGCCTATACTACCTCAAATCAACTCCGTCATATCTCCATATCTTCCTAACTACTTAATATATAACTTCACGCACCAGTTACATACTATTATTTATTATAATTTGTATTCAAGTATATTACTTACTATTTATAAACACAAAAAAATAACACTACTTACTCTAATTGTAAGCCTCACAGGGTCTTGTGATCATAATGGTTTCGGCAGAATATCAGCGCCTATCTACTTCAGAGTAGTAAGGCAATCATGCTGAGTCGAGACCTTTTTGCTGCTGTAACACAGCAGTCAGTCTTTTTTATCACTTTTTTTAAATTATATTCTTATGTATGCTTTGTACTGCAGCAGCAAGTAAGTAAATGTCTATGTCTAACTTTGAAATGTATATATGGTAAAGTTCAGGACTTACTCCATTGATCATCTGTTTCAAAAACACGATTTCATAAAATTTTCTTGATACAAAAAATCGCAAAGTAACCTAAGTACTAAAGCCTTAATTTCATTATAAATACAGAAGTTAAGATCTTGAGAATAAGCAAGAACTATGTTTAAAGAACATGTCATAGGTATCGGTTTTTTTTCTAATAAAGTCATAATTAATAGATAATAATCTAAAATTGGATTTTTGGTCATGCTTTTCGTTGTTTTAGCATGCTCTGTTCCACTCCTATGAACGCAAAACCTATATCTATCCTTTTCACAAAAACTTGAGGTTTTATAGGCTGTTAAAAGCTTGTTTACCAATTTTAACATATTGTATATTTGTCAGGCGATGCAACACCCACAAATCAACACTATAGTCATCATCGCTGAGGGAATCCCCGAGAACATGACAAGGAAGATCGTTAAACTGGCCGACGCGAGAGGCGTAAGTATTCGCTAGAATATACAGGGTGTTTGGTGGAACGATGTAATGATTGAAGGAGCCGATCAAGGGTACCTATGTGATCATTTTAAACCACATATGAAAAGTGTCATAAAAAACAAATAGTTTTTTAAGTTATCTGAGCAGCATTAGCAGCTCTAATTTTTTATGACAGGTAGACTTTACATCTCTTCATGAGAAAGATATTTTTTTTTTTCAAGTTTAAGACATTTTTTGTTTATGATTTCCTGCTCAATGATTGGTTTAGCTTATTGTGATGAAAGACTGTATTGTTGTGACTAATAAGAAGCCATAATAAAAGTGATTATTGCATTATCTGATATTTTTACTATCCTAAAGGTTTTGTATTTGACTACCTGCGACGCAAGAGGTTGCGGGTTCGATTCCCGCCTCGGGACAAATGTGTGTACGATCTGCAGACATTTGTTCAGGGTGTTCTGGTCGTTTTTTAAATATAATAAAAAAAATATTTATCGATGTATTATATTATGTATATCAGTTATCTAGTACGCATAACACAAGCTCTGTTTAGCTTGGGGCTAGATGATGTTGTGTGAATTGTCCAGCATTATTTATTTATTTGTCTCAACAACACAAAGGAAAAAGAAAAGCTAAACATAGAAAGACAAATAAGTGAAAAAAAAGACCCTATAAGACCCGAGATCATGGAAATGACAAACAATACTAACTAAGCTCCGTCCACGCATTTATTATGTGACTTTTTAAAGTAATGCAATATATCATAGACTCCGCTTCTTTTTAAGAATAATAATGCGAATCTATCGACACGAAAATATCATGACTATCAACAGCTTACGTATGTTCGTATGACGGTCTATGGCCTACGACTGTCGGGGTCTGTCTGTACCCAGTTACAATGGGTGTACCGCAGGGTTCTATCCTCGGTCCTTTCCTATTTTTAGTTTATATTAATGACCTGCCTTGTCTTGTACAGAATAATCACGAGATTGTACTGTTTGCTGATAATACTTCATTAATTTTTTAAATGAAACGACAAAACACAAACTTAGACGATGTAAACAATGCAATTTTAAAAGTAGTCCATTGGTTTAGTGTCAATAATCTTTTGCTTAACGAAACTTAAACAAAATGAATCCTACCTTAATTTATTAAACAAGTTAATGCTGATATAAACGTAAAAGGAGAAACGTTAGAAATTGTAGAAATTACTGTATTCTTAGGAATCTTTTTTGATAATAAACTTAAAGTTTTCTTGTTCGCGGCTTTACTTTACCAGCTAAAGATTGAAGTGTACAAAAAATCAAAGTGATCACTTTATTTCGTAGTTTTAAGACGATGCCTTGGAAATATTCCGATCAGGGATTTCAACGTTCTTCAGCAATGACAAAACATTCGGAATTGATGTTTAATGTTTTGAATTTTTCATGTTTTTTACTTCAATTTGGTAAATGGTTTTCTCGATTGGTTAACTATTACAACTGAAAAAAAATCCCAAAAACAGCTCTATAAAAACATAGATTTTCACTTTTCTGGTGAACGGAACCGATTTATGCCCTTAAATTTTCTGTACATATAGGTCCATATATCCTTTTTGAAATGGTAAATGGATTTTACATACATAATAACTAATCGTTTTTAATTCAAGGATAGGTTATTTCAGCTAATTTCGCGCTTTTGTGATTGAACTAGCAAATTTTTTGCCACGCCGAATTCAACCTTATTGATCAAATATCCCTTTGTATATAACTCAAAATCGTTTATACTGACGCCAGTCGGGGGCTAGACGCCTCCTCGGACGGACGCGAGGTCATGTTACTTTTCTTCGCGATGACAGCTGGACCCGCCATACTAATTACGATTTGTAACAACTTTTGTTTTGCGGTTCAATGGTTCATTTGTCAACGTAATAGAGTCTATATTGGATTGCAACTACGTCAAAAGGAATTTGCAGTATTTTTATTCATAAATAGAGTTATCAATTTAGTAGAATATATAATTTGTAGTAGTTGTAGTGACTATGACTACAAATAAATATAATTTAACAGGATCCAGATGTGGACTTATTCTACTATTCTATATCTAGTACACATAACATAAGCTCTGCTTAGCTTGGGGCTAGATAATGCAGTGTGAATTGTCCAGCAATATTTATTTATTATAATGGGTCATAACGAAAGATTGACCTCTCCCCAAAGGCATTGGCTGCGACTGCGCCTGCCATGCTCCCACAAACTTACGATGCACCTCTGCAAGTTTTATTTAAATTCATTCAGTATGTAGTTTCGACGTGATGCGTGGCCAAGATACAGACATATTTAGGTACCTACAACAATAGCAAAGCCGTGGGCAAGTGTTAGTTAGTATTTATGTCCTTGTGATTGTGCCATAAAACAAAAGAACAGAAGTTTATCTCTTCTACAAAAGTGAAATTTTGTATAAGTCTACGTAACAAAAAAGTGCCCTCTGTCGACTACAATTGATAAAATTTTCGTGCCATTTGATAGTTTTAGTTCCCCAATGCGTCGCCTTAATCAGATTTTTTGTGACGTGTCCAAGAGTCCTCTAAGGTCTAAAGAAAATAAGCACTTTGATGAAACATTATATTCTTTCATTACATTAAAGAAAATAAATACGTGGACAGTGTATGAACATACTTTACTCTTCTAGGTAAACGTGATTGGTCCAGCCACGGTTGGCGGTATCCGACCCGGTTGCTTCAAGATCGGCAACACGGCTGGAATGATCGACAATATAATAGAAAGCAAGCTGTACAGACCTGGCAGGTATTATTATTTTTATGGCTTGTGTGTCACTGCGGCCATGAAAGGCCTATTGTGATCGCCACTTTATACGTTCACCCCTGAAGCTGCGGCATTCATGATTGGCCACTAACCTTTGCAGCTGCTAGGAACTGTAGGATTTTTTTCAGGGAGATGACGTGGCATGTAGGGCCTACTCTTCAATACTAACACTAGCTGATTACCGCGGCTTCACACGCGCTTTTCAAGTATTCTATCTGTCCCCGGGGTACTGTTTACATCCCTGCCAAATTTCATTAAGATCGGTTCAGCCGTTTAGGATTGAAAAGGTAATACACACCGAATTATTTTAATATTTTCCAGTGTGGCATACGTTTCCCGTTCCGGTGGTATGTCCAACGAACTGAACAATATAATCTGCAAAAACGCCGATGGAGTCTGCGAGGGTGTCGCCATCGGCGGTGACCGGTACCCAGGAACCACCTTCATCGACCATCTCCTCAGGTAAACTCTCAGAAAGTGCTGGAAACCGTCCACTAGCATGATATAAATAAATAAATAGAAACGTCAAGTGCAAGAAGGTTCCGTAAAATTAAAAGTTTGTTGTGTATGTTCTTATTTCTTGTCATATAAATAAATAAATAATGCTGGACAATTCACACAGCATTATCTAGCCCCAAGCTAAGCAGAGCTTGTGTTATGGGTACTAGATAACTGATATACATAATATAACACAATACATAGATAGATATTTTTTATTATACATAGAAAACGACCAGAACACCCTGAACAAATGTCTGCAGATCGTACATACATTTGTTCCGAGGCGGGAATCGAACCCGCAACCTACTGCGTCGCAGGCAGACTTTCGCCCACCGCGCCACAGAGGTCGGCAAATATAAAGCATGATTCTAGTTGAACGGAAAGTAGTGCCTTATTAGATTTTGGTCACTTCATCATCCTACATCAGTCCACTGCTGGACATAGGCCTCCCCCTAATGAGCGCCATAGCGCCCTCTCTTCAGCTTGCCGCATCCAGCATCTACCAGCAGTCTTTCGCATATCGTCATCCCACCTGGTCGGAGGGCGTTCTATACTACGTTTGCCGAGTCGCGGTCTCTACTCAAGAACACGTTTACCCCAGCGGTTGTCAGCGATAACCTTAGTTCTCTGTCGGATGTATTCGTTCTTAAACTGGTGGACCAGCCCTACCGTGAGTGTCCACGTCTCAGCTCCGTAAGTCATGACGGGTAGGACGCACCGATTGAAAACTTTCGTTTTCAAACATTGCGGTATTTATGACGAGAAACGAGAAGACTGGACGTAATTTCCCTTTTTTTAGTTTTATCAATAATAAACGTCTTTCAGATTCGAAGCAGACCCTAACGTTAAAATGCTGGTACTGCTGGGTGAAGTGGGGGGTGTTGAGGAGTACCACGTGTGTCGCGCGATCCGAGACGGACTCATTAAGAAACCCATGGTGGCTTGGTGCATTGGGACTTGCTCAGGTAAACATACTATGAATGAATGAATGTTTATTTATTAAGAAGGTTATAACTCGGTTCATTATGGAAAGGAATCTGCAATTTCGGCTTGTACTTGCGTTGACAGATAGTACAGTTGGCATATAAAAAAAAAGAAAAAACTAGCCTTGATTTGCTTTCACGCTGCCTTGACGCGGCCGGTGATTGATACGAATTAGCTATGTTACGTACTTGTAATATCGAGAAAAAATAAAATAAATCTTAGAAGCCCTGGTAGGGCTTCTAAGTACGTCCTCGTATAAAAACCAGGGATACCTTACCTACTTGAAACCAAAATCAAAAGTTCTTTATTTCCATAAATACAAAAATGTACACTTAAAAAAAGTGAATTTCTTAAAATAAACACTGACACGGAAATAAAGTGATATTTTTGATTTCTGTCGCTTCAGTATGTAGACTAAAGTAAAGCGACGAAGAAACCTTCAGCCTGTTAGTTGTTATTTTTCGAGTTGGAGCAAAACCCGTCCCAAGGTTTTTTATCTTCTAGATAATCTGATATTTTGTAGTAAGTCTTTTGCACAGAAAACTTTTGACAATTTGTTTGAATTTATTCACTGATAGATTTTGCAACTCACTAGGAGTTTTGTTGTAGAAGCGTATACATTGCCCTTTAAAAGATACATTTATCTTGTGAAGCCTGGTTGTGGGCACAGCAAGTTTATGTTCATTTCTAGTATTACTATTATGTATATCGCTATTTTTAGAAACCTTTTAAATATCATAAGTATCTTTGTAAAAAGCCGAAGATTCTAATAATTTCTTCTCTCCTTTCACAGATATGTTCACATCAGAAGTACAATTCGGTCACGCGGGTTCACTCGCCGGCTCGGCCGTAGAGAAGGCAGCTGCCAAGAACGAAGGGCTCAGGAAGGCGGGCGTTACCGTGCCTCAGTCGTTCGACACACTGGGCGACGCGGTGGCTCAGGTACCCCATCACTTTATATGATTACGTGATCGAAAACAATCTGCGTTTGCATCGCTGGTGACAAAAATTTCAAAATCACTCGTTTAAATTAAAAATATAAACTCGAATACTGTGAAAATCGTACGCAACAAATACGTGCGTACAACTTTCAAATGGTTCTCTTTTCAAATTATTGTTCCGAACAGTACGAAAGAGGTCAAATCATACAGCGGATTCGGAGTTAAAACTTTTTGACGTTTGACCTATTATGAAATTAATATTATAGCCACCGGCTGCTATTTCTGAAATAAAAAAAATACACGTTAGAAATGGATTTCCATAAACTTTTCTCTCCAGCTAAACGCGTGAGATATGAAATTCCACATGAGTTTTCCGCCCCGCTTTTTAGTACCCTTACCGACGAACTTTCTAGATTATGTTTGGAACAGAAATAATCAACTTTTAGAGTGGGTGTAGTATAAATAATTATTTATCTCGTTTACACTTCTTTAGATAGAAACATAATTCTTTATCGTACCACTTATTTGACGACCTTAGTGGCGCAGCGGGCGAGAGTCTGCCTGCGACGCAAGAGGTTGCGGGTTCGATCCCCGCCTCGGAACAAATTTGTGTACGATCTGCAGAAATTTGTTCCGTTGGTCTGGGTGTTTTCTATTTATAATAAAAAATATCTATCTATGTAATGTATAATATTACGTATATCAGTTATCTAGTACCCATAACACAAGCTCTGCTTACCTTGGGGCTAGATATTGCTGTGTGAATTGTCCAGCATTATTTATTTATTTATTTAAACACAAGTACATAAAACAGTTAAGAAATAAATGCTACAGTATAAGTACAAAAGCGGCCTCGCTATGAGCGATCTCTTCCAGGCAACCTTGGGATGGACTGACTGGACCAAAAAAGACGGTGGC
This sequence comes from Eupithecia vulgata, assembly GCA_946478455.1. Lineage (NCBI taxonomy): Eukaryota > Metazoa > Arthropoda > Insecta > Lepidoptera > Geometridae > Eupithecia > Eupithecia vulgata. The sequence continues at coordinate 4,926,904 of OX297887.1, read as the reverse complement.
ACTCGAAAAAATTTAGTCTTTAGAGGTGAAGAATAATATATTAAAAAAAATTGAATCCGGCTTCTTTTACTTAGGTAAAAAAAGCCGGATTCAATTTTTTTTTAATATATTAAAAATCACCTGATTACGCTTTGTTACGTTAACAAATTTAATCTTTCAATGACTAGGATAAAAACAATATGCAACTTATTTTCAATGTAGTCATAGCCTATTCATACACGTCTAATATGTTTATGTGTTCACCAGGTATACCAGAAACTGGTGAAGGCTGGCAAAATCATCGTGAAGGAAGAAGTGGAGCCTCCCAAGGTTCCTATGGACTACGACTGGGCTAGGGTAAGAACTTGTTTTATTTTGACATGGTTTTGTGCCAAATATATTAATATTCCACTGTATTAGGCTGTTATTAAACCTCTTTGAAATAACCAGCATATAGAATCGCAATTTTGTCGACGCAATAGACAGACTGACAACAAAGTGATCTTAAGGGTTCTCTTTTCCTTTTGTGGTACGGAACCCTAAAAACAATTTTATGTTCATCATTATGATACAGCGTGACCATGATAATTTTTATTCAATAAAATATTTTTATTAAGAAATAAAATTACAATCAAATGAAAGAAACGAAGCTATTGATTGAAGAAAGTCAAACCTTAACCATAGTTATTCCTGTGGTTATTCTGTGCTGTTACATTACATATTGTAACGGCATGACGTCACACCTCAGTATTCTCTCATTGGAGTTCAACGTGTCATGGCGGATTGCTGTATTTTGTCGTTTTATTTGATCAAAATATGAATTACTCGATCAATGTTGTTCTCGAGGCATTAAAATTAAGCTTATAACATAGTTCGAGTTGCTTATACCACAATTTGTCTGCAGAAACTCGGCCTTATTCGCAAGCCAGCTGCCTTCATAAGCACAATCTGTGACGAGCGAGGTCAGGAGCTGTCGTACTGCGGAGTACCAATCAGCCAGGTGTTAGAACGAGGCCTAGGCGTCGGTGGAACCATCAGTCTGCTCTGGTATGTAACTAGATGGCGTTAGTAAAACATGAGCGAGGTCAGGAGCTGTCCTACTGCGGACTACCAATCAGTCAGGTGTTAGAACGAGGCCTGGGCGTCGGCGGAACCATCAGTCTGCTCTGGTAAGTAACTAGATGGCGTTAGTAAAACATGAGCGAGGTCAGGAGCTGTCCTACTGCGGACTACCAATCAGTCAGGTGTTAGAACGAGGCCTGGGCGTCGGCGGAACCATCAGTCTGCTCTGGTATGTAACTAGATGGCGTTAGTAAAACACGAGCGAAATCAGGAGCTGTAGTACTGCGGAGTACCAATCAGCCAGGTGCTAGAACGAGGCCTGGGCGTCGGCGGAACCATCAGTCTGCTCTGGTCAGTAACTAGATGGCGTTAGTAAAACACGAGCGAAATCAGGAGCTGTAGTACTGCGGAGTACCAATCAGCCAGGTGCTAGAACGAGGCCTGGGCGTCGGCGGAACCATCAGTCTACTCTGGTAAGTAACTAGATGGCGTTAGTAAAACACGAGCGAAATCAGGAGCTGTAGTACTGCGGAGTACCAATCAGCCAGGTGCTAGAACGAAGCTTGGGCGTCGGCGGAACCATCAGTCTACTCTGGTAAGTAACTAGATGGCGTTAGCAAAACACGAGCGAGGTCAGGAGCTCTCCTACTGCCAATCGAACCTGCATCTTTCTGCGTCCCAGGCGGATCTTCGCTACGCCACAGAGGTCGCCAAAAAATGTACAAATATGAAGATAGAGATATTGAGATAGAGAAAAACCTATCTTAATATTTGTACATTTTTTTGCGCTGTATTTGTATGTTCTAGAGAATTTTCTTGAACATACAATTTTCCAACATGTAAAAGGATCCACACAGCCCTTAACATTTTTAAGTCCAAGTCTAACCAAATATGTCTTTCTCAGGTTCCAACGCGAGCTCCCAGAATGGGCCTGCAAGTTCTTCGAGCTGGTTCTAATAGTGACGGCCGACCACGGGCCAGCCGTCTCCGGCGCTCACAACACGATGGTCACGGCGAGAGCTGGCAAGGACCTCATCTCGTCTGTCGTTAGTGGACTGCTGACCATTGTAAGTTGACACAGCATAGTGTGTATGCAAGTTCTTGTGAGCTGGTTCTAATAGTGACGGCCGACCACGGGCCAGCATTCTTCTGCTGCTGACCATTGTAAGTTGACACAGCATAGTGTGTATGCAAGTTCTTCGAGCTGGTTCTAATAGTGACGGCCGACCACGGGCCAGCATTCTTCTGCTGCTGACCATTGTAAGTTGACACAGCATAGTGTTTATGCAAGTTCTTGGAGCTGGTTCTAATAGTGACGGCCGACCACGGGCCAGCATTCTTCTGCTGCTGACCATTGTAAGTTGACACAGCATAGTGTTTATGCAAGTTCTTGAAGCTGGTTCTAATAGTGACGGCCGACCACGGGCCAGCATTCTTCTGCTGCTGACCATTCAAAAGTCAATAACTTTATTTCTTTAGGCTTACAAACTAAGCACTTAGACACGTCAAATATAATACTATAAACAGGTTTACAAATAGTCATTATTATCAAATAAGAAATAAGATGTTATTGATTTTATTCGCTTAAATTTTTTGTCCATTCATTCATTGTAAGTTGACACAGCATAGTGTGTATGCAAGTTCTTCGAGCTGGTTCTAATAGTGACGGCCGACCACGGGCCAGCATTCTTCTGCTGCTGACCGTTGTATGTTGCTTATTTTAGCAACCTTCGACTTTCGGAGTGTTTGATCGCCAGCATTATTTAGAGCTTAGAGCATCATTATATTATTATATCCAGTGTATAATAAAATAGTGGTTTTAATTTAATTCTATTATTAACTAGATGGCGCTGGTGGTAATATCCAATACCTTTTTGTTAGTAATTTTAGAACTAAAAATTAAATTTCCCGGCTGTTTTTAGCTATCTCAATAATATACTTTTAGATTTTTTACTTGAGTAAAATACAATATAATTACTCATTATTGCCCACGATAAAATACAGATTACGTTGTACAATGGACGGCCTTATCGCTCTGAGCGATCTTTGCCAGGCCTTTTATTTAATATACCTTTTATATCATGACTGGTATTGATATGGATCAGTTGAGCTACCTGTAGATTGTTTGCAACAGTTTGCAGATAGCTTAATTGTTTCTATTGTAAATACTAGTTTTAATTTAAATTTGTTATTTGATTGTTATTTTCTTTCTGAATAAATATAAATAATATCATGTGGGCTAGTCAAATACTAGTTTTAATTTAATTTTAATATTTGATTGTTAATTGTGTAATTTTCATTTTCTTTGTTAATATTGTTGATTTATTTCTCCGTCGTATCTTTATCATGTTTTTGTTTAATTCACAAAATAATACTTTTCCAATATCTTCTGATAAATCTAACTGACGGAGTTTTTAGAGTTTTTTTGGAAACAAGCCTTTTAAAGTTTTTGTATTATAGTGAGTAAGCCCTCACACTCTGGGTAATTTCTAAGATATTAAATAGTTCAAATATCAATAACGTTTTTTTCTTAAGGCTTACAGAATAAGCACTTAGACAAGTAAAATTTTATACTATAAACACGTTTATAAATAGTAATTATTATCTAATAAGAAACATGGTGTTATTGATTTTGTCCACTTAATTTTTTGTCCACTAGTGGAAGAAGTGGAAAATAAACCACTAGTAAGTGTATATATGACTTACAAACTAACACAATATTTGCATTATCTAAGTCTAAATATAATATGATTTAGATACAAGTCAATATTTATATAAAACTAACTAAGCTTAACATTATTTTCCTTAAGGCCCATACCGGACCCAAAGTGGCGCCGCCACCTAATTTATGTTATTATTCCGTTTAACAAAAGAATTTTCAAAAATCCTTCTTCCAGTTTGTGATACCTATCATAAGCTTTTTTTTAATGCCTCTGTAATAGTTCTATTCTATTTAGTTTAGGAAGAGATACGAAGTTGCACTTGGTGGCCACCAAAATCTATTTTCGTATCTCTTCCTAAACTAAATAGAATAAAACTATTACAAAGGCATTAAAAAAAAGCTTATGATAGGTATCACAAACTGGAAGAAGGATTTTTGAAAATTCCTTTGTTAAACAGAATAATAACATAAAGTAGGTGGTGGCGCTAGTTTAGGTGCTGTATGCGCCTTAAATACTATTGTCAGTGCGGAACTGGGCGACATCTGGCCGAGCATTTACATCATTAATGTAATCATCTTTGTCGACCTCAGTGGCGCAGCGGGCGAGAGTCTGCCTGCGACGCAAGAGGTTGCGGGTTCGATCCCCGCCTCGGAACAAATTTCTGTACGATCTGCAGAAATTTGTTCCGTTGGTCTGGGTGTTTTCTATGTATAATAAAAAATATCTATCTATGTAATGTATAATATTACGTATATCAGTTATCTAGTACCCATAACACAAGCTCTGCTTACCTTGGGGCTAGATAATGCTGTGTGAATTGTCCAGCATTATTTATTTATTCATCTATGAGGAGTAATAGGCTTTCTTTATAAGCTTGTATTATTAACGCGAAAGTTCGTATGTTTATAACCTATCCACGCCTAAGTTACTGAATAGATCGGGCTGAAATTTAATTAACATAAAAATTAACATCTATGGAGTTCCCTAAAATTATCGATTTCGGCAGGACTTGAACCAAAGACATCCCAAAGATTTTCCACTACTATAGATACTAAGATTTCGTGGATTAGTTGGTTAGAGCACACCCGTACGTGGTGGGGCGCAGGTTCGATTTCTGCCGAAATCGAATATTTTTGAGAACTTAATTAATTTCTTAGCCTGTTAAAATAAATCTTTGGAAGGATTTTTGCTATAGTGCTTACCCGCATCTCTAAGAAATCCCAACGTAAGAGGTCCCAAAGATTTTCGCCGGAAACCGACAGAGACTTCGTGGCTTAGTTGGTTAGAGCACATCCGTACTAAGGGGTACAGGTTCGATTCCTGCCGAAATAATTTTTTTGGGAACTTATTTCATTTCTTAGCCTGTTAAATTAAATCTTTGTAATCTACAGGGCGATCGTTTCGGCGGTGCGTTGGATCGCGCTGCGGCAGACTTCTGCGCCGCGTACGACAGAGGGCAGCACCCGCAGGAGTTCGTCAACGAGAAGAGAGCTAACGGTGAACTCATCATGGGAATCGGACACAGGTAAATGTTACTACATGCTGCCCGCGGCTTCGCTCGCGTTGTTTTTTTTTTACATTTTTGACGACCTCTGTAGCGCTGTGGGCGAAGGTCTGCCTGCGGCGCAGGTGGTTGCGGATATATTTTTTTCACATTATCTCAGTCTAAATAATCTGATTTAGATAAAAGTCAATATTTATATAAAACTAACTAAGCTTAACATTATTTTCTATAAATACTATTGTCGGTGCGGAACTGGGCGACATGTGGCCGAGCATTTACATCATTGATGTCTTATGGAGTAAAAGGTTTTCTTGATAGATTTATGATTTCGTTTTATGTATGGTTTAAATTTACGAATAAGGAGTTCAGTTGCGTCAGATGGAAGCTTGTTATAAAAGCGTACGCAATTGCCCCTTTCGTAATCTATATGATGGGATGTGCAGTTTGTTCTTATTTCTTGTATTTATGTTGTGAACATCACAATTTTTCAAAAAGCTATCTCTATTTTTGTGCGTATACATAAGATTTTCATAGATGTATTGCGATATTACTGTCATAATATTTATGTCTTTAAATAAATCCCTCAAAGAGTGAAATAATATTTCGCGTCGGCGCGGCGGGCCGCTAAAGTGCGGTTTGACCTTTAACGTCATTCAAGTCAGGTGTCATATTAATTCGCCTGGCTTGTAGGCCCTTAAGATTTATGACCATACTGAGACGACCTCTGTGACGCGGTGGGCGAAGGTTCGCCTGCGACGCAGGAGGTTGCGGGTTCGATTCCCGCCTTGGGAAAAATATTTGTACGATCTGCAGGTATTTGTTCTGGGTGTTCTGGTCGTTTACTATGTATAATAAAATATCTATCTATGTATTGTATTATGTATATTAGTTATCTAGTACCCATAACACAAGCTCTGCTTAGCTTGGGGCTAGATAATGCTGTGTGAATTGTCCAACCATTATTTATTTATTTTATACTAACTAACACACTCGATTCCAGAGTAAAATCCATCAACAACCCTGACTCGCGCGTTCGGGAATTGAAGGCGTACGTGACGGCTCGCTGGCCCGCGTGGCCAGTCACCCGCTACGCGCTCGACGTCGAGGCAATCACTACGCGCAAGAAGCCTAACCTCATCCTTAACGTGGACGGCATAGTGGCTGCCGCGTGCGTGGATCTCTTCCGGCATTGTCAGCTGTTTACACAGTAAGTAACTAGATGGCGCTAGTGGTAACATTCAATTTTATTTTGTTAGTTAATTTTTGTTAGTAGTTTATGAAGTAAAACTTAATTTTTCCGACTGCTTTTTGCTTAAGCTATCTCAAAAATATATTTCTATCTTTTCTCTTATATAGTAAAATACAATACAATTACTCTTTACTGCCCACCAAATAAGATAAACAGGACAGGAAAGAAATGCAGATTACGTTGTACAAATAGCGGCCTTATCGTTTTGAGCGATCTCTGCCAGGCAACTTTTGATATGTTACTGTCCTGTTTTACTGTTTTTGACATATACCATATTTAACAGTAAATAACATAAAAAAATAGACAACCCTTACCCACGCAACCACCTAAATCTGTCTTTCTTTGCAGAGAGGAAGGCAACGCCTACATAAAGATGGGCACAATCAACGCGTTGTTCGTCCTCGGCCGCACGATCGGTCTAGTGGGTCATTACCTTGACCAGAAGCGAATGAAGCAGCCCCTGTACCGCCACCCGTGGGACGACATCACGTACATGTCGCCCGCTAACTAGAGTGGGCTGTGACCTTAAGGGACGTTTTGCTTACTGGTGGATTTTGTTGTTTGTGACATTTTGCGTATGACAGATTCGTCTCATAAAGAATTACATGATGCAATATTTTGAGCCACAACCGCTTTACTAAGAAAGCAAATTACAATCAAATAATAGAATTAAACTAAAACTAGTATTAACAATTGAAAAAAATTAAGTACCTGCAGACTGTTGCAATCAATCTACAGGTAGCTCAGCTGATCCATATCAATACCAGTCGCGCGCGTGCCCAAGCCGCTGGCTGCATTGCCCGCTGTATGGCAATGCTGATGCGCTGTGCCAGATACTCACCAGCTCTCGGGTCACGCGTCGCTTCAACCACACGCTCAAATATTTTTTTGCAAAATACTTTAAATATATTCATTTATTACTCGCAAATTTTAATGACAAAAAGTTATTCTATGAATTAAATTAAAACAATTGATCTAATTGTAGTTACAAACAATCTACGGTCTATCTAATCGGTGTAAAGGTTAATCGTGTTTTTGCCAATCGTAACATTTTTGTCATAAATTTCTAAAAGATTCTTAAAACATTTAATACCTACGAACTGTTATTGTAAATATAATAAAAGCTTGGCTTTAACTTTTATGAAAAACTTAAAACACCAGAGTATAAAACAAAAAACTATTTTGTATGTATATTTTTCACATTTCTTTTTCTCGTTAATAATTTTGAACAAAATATTTTTATCGATGCTTATGTGGTGGCTATAATTAAAACATTTAATAACCATGTTAGTTTTCAAAGTTTCATCATATAAAATGTCCTACAGCAAAACGCCTATCTGTAAGCAAATCGTCTCTATACAGGACCTGGCGTATATCGAAACCGGGCAACTGAAGACGAAACGTACAAAATAGTTCACGCCAGATAACTTTGCGTGTGACATTGTGCACCAAAACTGTTTCTGTAGGTTGTTCTGCACTTAGTTGTTAATTGACATGCGCAAAAATATCTGGGATATAAAATTATTAGGCCCGATTTCATCTTAAAACGTGTTTATGTAGATGTGACATGAATATGTAATATTAGCTTGCACAGTATAGAAATCACTTAAAGCCAGTTTTGATCGGTGTTAAAGTGGCTGTTCGCACCGCAAACGAGACCGGAGACACAAACTCTGACCGGCTCGCTGGCCTGGGTATCACAAAAACTGTAACCGGCTCGTTGACCTGGGTATCACATAAACTCTGACCGGCTCGCTGACCTGAGAATCACACAAGCTCTGGCCGGCTCGCTGGCCTGGGTATCACACAAACTGTAACCGGCTCGCTGGCCTAGGTAACATAAAAACTGTAACCGGCTCGCTGGCCTGGGTATCACACAAACAGTAACCGGCTCGCTGGCCTGGGTAACATAAAAATTATAACCGGCTCTCTGGCCTGGGTATCACACAAGCTCTGACCGGCTCGCTAGCCTGGGAATCACAAACTTTGACCGGGGCTCGGAGACAGGAGACCGCGACAGGTAGTTTTCATTTAGCCTTAAACCGTCTGGAGTCGGTCGCCGCCCGAACAAAGCTGCGACTACTACTGGTCTTGATCTTCCGTCTCTGTCTCGGTCTCTGTCTCGGCACGAACCGCCAACTTCACGAGGCGTAATGTACGAACAGCGAGCATTAAACGTCAAAAATTCGTCTCGTTGCTCGTTGCGAGCGCCTTCTTTACTCTACTGACTGAACGAACAATCGCTGTGTAACACGGGTACGTTACGTCGCGTAACGCCGGTCATGTCCTGGCTCAAAAATTATGCACATCTTAATAATAATCACTGTTATTAATGTACCTGGTTCTAGATCAGTAATTGTTGAGCAAAATGACAGATTTCATATGAAATCTGTTGATAAATATATGCTTGAATCTCTTAAATACTTACGCTTCTGTAACAGAAAAGCGAAGTCTTATTTTTCTATTTTTGTTTAAAAATTTATTAAAAATTTAAAGTTATTGAGTTAATAAGTTAGCCCGGTTCGTGATACACATCCTTAACGGTGTTCTTAATTTCTAAACATGATAATAATTTTAAATAAATTTAAGGTCTATCACAAAAATACTCCAAAGAGTAAATGAATTACTAAATTCATATTAACATCAATTTGACGCCGCCATTTTTAAATTTCTACCAATTTATCTGTGAAATTCTTGAAAAACAACATATTTACTAAATGTACAAAATCCACATTAAACAGTCCAGCTGTCTGCAGACTGTTGCAAACAATCTAGAAATAATAGTTATCATCGGCTCCTGTAGTTATTCTGTGCTCCTAGTGATTTTTTAAAGCCACAAGACAAGTTAAGAGAAATGTAATTTTTAAAGTCCGTTTATTACGGATCCTTAGCTACTGGAAACTAATCGTTTACTACGTTACCGGGATACTTTCGGATTAATAATAATAACAAACCACGACAAAAACTAAAACTGACTTGCTTGGCGTCGAATTCCAGATAATAATTGTAAGCAATATTTTATTTAATGAAGGAAGGATCGCAAATCGACAAATAATGTAAATTGCCTGTGAAAAAACTCGGCATAAGAGTGACTTTTCGGTTAACTATAGAAGGTTTGTTTACAAACATTCTGCAACGAGTTAGTCTAAGGTATACATACCTCTTCACGGCAAAAAACGGATTCTATAAAATAGGTGCTGTATGAATTCGCCTAAGTGGAGAGTTACTATTTCGGAGCTAATTGGTTGTCTTTTTAGTTCATAGATAACTTGGTGGAATTTTAAAGACTCAATAGATATCGAAGCTTTTCTCTTGTTATAAAAAGCGTTGATATTATATTGAGTAGATAAAGGCCCGTATTATAAAAGCTTACTCAGTCATTGATCTATACTTGAGTAACGGTTTACTATGGCACAGGCGTTACTCAAGCATGACTGAGCATAGTTTCTTAATACATGCCTAAATCTGTTATCTATAATGGCTGACTTTTCGTCAAAAAATCTAAGGATAGGCCACTAGAATCATAATAATCGAAAATGTACAGAAATAATAAAATATACAAATTCCTTCGAATGCCTTAAGTCCACTAGAAATGGTTTTATTTATTTAGTTTTTAGGGGGTTGCTAAGAGTAAATGTTATTTTAAGAGATAAATAGTACTTTAAGATGTTAGCTTTTTAATCTGTTAACGTGATAGGTTAAAAAGTAAATGTCGATCTGTGAAACTGGACGTAGGAAAATAGAAAATAATTCCCAATTTTTATTTTTATTTCTCTCAATTGATGAGGTGAATTTTCTTTTGACGCGTACAAAATGTAATAAAATATACTGGGGCAGACTGAAACCCCAATAATGTAAAGAAAATAGTTTTTGGGTTGGTTGAGAATCAATAGATCAAAAATTGTCTTTGTCATTTGAGACGTACATATATATAAAATTCAATATTTATTGATTTATCTTATATTTTCGCTTTAGGCTGTTTTATACAAATTAACTCGTTATTTATCTCCAATTATATAAGTATGGAACCATAACTGCTCTGCTTAGCTTGGGGCTAGATGATGCTGTGTGATTTGTCTTTATTATTTATTTTTCATTTATTTACACCACGTTGTGCATCGTAGGTCACGTTATTAACATGCGTGATTAACATGCTGGATTAGGTATTATACTTTACCTCGCAGGTAAAGGATATAATACCTAATCCAGCACCGCTACCACACAGCTCAATAATAAGCATTCAATTATAGACCTTAAACTCTTATCGATAGATACAGTTTACGGCAAGCTTCAAGTTGATCTTATTTGATGCCGTCAATAAAAAAATCATCTTAAACGAGTTAAAGTCGATATTTGACTGCATATTTTTGTGTTGTACGGCAGTGTGGCGGTCCAGATCAGTGTCAACTTTTAAATCTTAAAAAAAGGTGGACCATTTGAATCCCAGAACACCTCAGTCTTGGAACTATGCTTGAGTAACGCTTCTGCTATAGAAAATCGTTACTCAAGTAAAGATCGATGACTGAGCAAGCTTTCATGGCCTAATGCCTTTATTATGGAAGTTGCTCAGTCATAGATTTATGTTTGAGTGGAGTTTATGCTATCGTTACTCAAGCATAGATCGTTGACTGAGCAAGCTTCTATGGCTTAAGGCCCATTTTGAAATCTTGCTCAGTCATAGGTATATGCTTGAATGGAGTTTATGTCATAGAAAATCGTTACTCAAGCGTCGATCGATGACTGAGCAAGCTTTCATGGCCTAAGAAATATTTTGCTTTCATTAGGATATTAATATTGTTTTGTATAAGGCAGCGGAAGTGTTAATAAGTAGTGTGAATGTACCATTTATCATTCCAATGTTATAATTTTTATTTATTGGTGAATTTGTGATGTGGGCTGACGCGAGGGCTTTTTACACTTATTAAGTACTCAGTCACAAACTTGTAATAACTTGAGATCAAGTTAAATAAATTGTGAAATAGTATGGGTGCTTACGGGATAGCGTAGAAATGTTTTACGAGCCTCAAATCAAGATTGAATGGCACAAAATGTAAATTTGACTTTTGAATTTATTGAATCTATTAAAATTATTGTTTTTTTACTTTAAAAATAAACAATATTTTTGAATTTGTTGTTTTATTGTACACTAGCTGGTCCCTGCGGTTTCACTCCGATATTTTAGTCTGTTTAATTCAAATTTCACATGTTAAAAAGAAGAATATTCCCGTAAATCTGCCATGGGAATTTGATGTTTTACCTGGACAAAAAGTAGCCTAGGTTACTCTCCATCCTTTCAACTATATGCCAAAAATTAAGTCGATTGGTTGCTTAGTTAGGGCGTGAAGGAAGGACAAACAAACAAACACACTTTCGCATTTAAAATATTAGTATATAGAAGTCTCAATTATTGATAATTTATTTTGTTTTTGTGATTTTTTTATGTTACTGATAATATTAATATTGTACTGAAATATGTTAAAATAAAAAATAAATTTATTCAGAAAGAAAATAACAATCAAATAACAAATTTAAATTAAAACTAGTATTTACAATAGAAACAATTAAGCTATCTGCAAACTGTTGCAAACAATCTACAGGTAGCTCAACTGATCCATATCAATACCAGTTGGAAGCGTGCCTAAGACACTGGCTGCATTGCCCCGCTGTATAGCAATGCTGATGCGCTGTGCCAGATACTCACCAGCTCTCGAGTCACGCGTCGCTTCGACCAGACGCTCAGATAATTTTTTGAAAACCCGGAGAGCCTCGGTACCCCACGAACCTAAGGTCTCGACTCCAAGGGGAGCAAATGTGTAGGCTCTGTCGAGACCTGCATATTTGCGCCTCTTGAGATCTTCGGCTAAATCTGCCGCCGCACCAGCCCTCACGGAAGTCCTAGGAAGATGGGAAGGCGCGAGTGTGTCGACACATGTAGCGTCCCACACAATAGGCCTCCCCAACTCCCATGGGACTAGAGACTCTAGTAGTGGTAAGAGGCCTGACGGCATGACTCTAGTCTAGAGTCATGCCGTCAGGCCTCTTACCATCGTCACGCAACAGACCATTCGGTTCGAGAATAGCTGGTACGTTAGCGGTGGTAAAGGCCCGCCGGATGATGTCGTTCAGGCTGGCATGACGAGATATCCGACCGGCAGCCCTAAAAAAAAATTAAAATTGTATTTTACGTTGAGGTAAAATATTAATTGATGAATTGTAGACGTGTAACCATAATATTGTTACCAAATAAAAAACTTGAACTATATAATTTATTACTAGCTTCTGTCCGCGGCTTTGCACGTGTTTTTTTGTATAAAAAGAAATTCAATAGTTTTGGCGTTGTCTACAGCCAAATATCTTAAACCAACGGTAGAAACTTTCTCCCATAGGATATTTATCAGTTTAATGAGGATAATGCATACAATTATATACATTATTAGAAAACAAGCTTATTTTATTATGTCAGCACAACACTAGCATGATCAGTGACAATGAGTTGAAGTTTTTTAGGTTTTTTTTTACTGATGGATGAGTTTCGAAAATGGAAGGACCATATTTAGTCTCTTTTGGGTAGAGATTATAAATAAACCTGTTTATAGTAGGTATAAATTTTACTTGTCTAATGCCCGAATACTCAAACGGAATCTCGATGTAAGAACGTCTCAAGTTGCGATTTTATGACAGTTTTCAATGAAAATCTGTCAAAAATTCGTCACTTGAGACCTCACTTGAGACGTGCTTAAATCTGAGATGTGGGGTACAAGGGAGACTCCAAGATCTTGTCTCCCAAGCCAACCTAACCTGCACGTGGTGTACCCTGCTAGATAACGAACTAGGCTCTGGTGAAAATATCAACATTCTTCATAACTTGATAACTCATATTTTACTATTATTTTCCATTACTTGACACTGGCAGAAAAGAGTCCAACCAGACTTATATTGCCATTAACTAAGAATCATCATCATCATCTGAGATGCGTTTGAATATTCGGGGGTAAGTGCTTATTTTGTAAGCCTAGAGAAATAAACGTTATTGAACTAAATTTAATTGAAGTTTCGCTAAGTCGCTATATAGGTACTGTAGGGTGGATTATATTGATTGATTATAGGGGATTATAAATACAAATAACCAAATTATTTTCTTAAATATTTTTATTTTACTTTAAATCGATCTCATAACATACCAGCTTCTTTACTAAACAAACTTAAAAACGTAGAATAATGAGTTCACAAATACGAGTAAATTACTAACAAATAAAAAACTTACTTATATCTTAATATAAATAAAGATTATCTAGTCCGAATTAACAAAACTTAATAAATATATAACTAAGGAAGATTTTATGTACAATTTGGTACGAAACATCCAATGGTAGATGGACAGTCATAAATTTTTATCATAAGTTTTTTTTAATAATAAGTTAAATTCACCCATACTGAGGAGTTCTCGTAAGCCCGCAACAGACGGAGCTTTAATATATATTAATATAGTAAGCTATATATTACGGTATAGCAAGCTGCCACAGACGGTGGCTATGCTATAATATATATTTTAGCACTCATTAGCTTCACAGCCGTCATGTCTTACTATACCAAAATATATCTGTCGACATATTTTGGTGACGTAATAAAAATATACGTTATAGCTGAGTCTGTGGTCACTCGCCGATTACTATAGAAAATATACCGTAATATATTTTGCTATGATTTATATTAATATATAATATAGCTTCGTCAGTTTTGGGCTTAAGCCAAGAATCAAAATAACCCATAGATCTCGGTTACTTCTAGATATAATTTGTTTATAGTAAGCTAGCAAAACAAATAAGAAGTTAAATAATTTGCAATTCAGTGGAATTAAACAAAAAACTCAAGGAAGAACGGGTTCAGACAGAGCGACACCATAAGGGTTTCCAAACCGATCTCGGAACCCTAAAAACGAGAGACGTTATGTCACGTTAACACGCTTTACCTTGAAATTACATTTTTTACTTCATTATTATAGACAAGTTGTATACTAAAAACAATTGTACAATAAAAATATAAACGCAAAATAAAATAAACGACAAATTTGATAAACGGATTATAAAATTTGCTTTTCCTCAACAAAATATAAAATACTACTTTTTAAAACTACTTTTACCTAGCTGATTTAAGGGTTAGGCGACAGCTGCTCGTAAATTCAATTCGTAAATTATTGTGTTCCGTAATACCAAAAATGATGACTGAAAACTTTTTGTATTAACAACATTGTGTTGTTATTCTTTAAATAAGCAATGTAAGCTATGATCCTTATAAAAAAAAACGTAAGATATTGTTGTTTTTAATACGAAAGAAATAAGACAACAAAAATATTTGAAAATCGCATTTTGTATAATGTTGCTTACATTTCTTTATAGGTGTGTTTTAAGGGCTAGGCGACAGCTGCTCGTAAATTCAATTCGTAAATTATTGTTTTTCGTAATAACAAAAATGATGACTGAAAACTTTTTGTATTAACAACATTGTGTTGTTATTCTGTAACTAGACAATGTAAGCTATGTTCCTTATCAAACAAAACATAAGATATTGTTGTTTTTAATACGAAAGAAACAAGACGACAAATATATTTGAAAATCGCATTTAACATAATATTGCTTACATTTCTTTATAGGTGTGTATTATTAAGAAAAAAACAACTAGGGACCTAGATGAATACTATTCGAATATAAAAAAACAACACGTTATGGTGGAAATATGTTAGAATTACAAATCATGTTGGTACTACGTTTGGGGAAATCATCATCCGCAGGCCACATAATCTACTTTCTTATAGCGGGTGTTGCAGAAAACAAGGCCACAAAGATAGAACAAAATAGATCAAAATATTAACTCTGATTGATATGAAATTTTACAGTAAAAGAATCACAAAATGGCTTGTAAAAACTTCAAAATATGCTGTCTAAAAATTCAATTTGAGACAATTTTTTATGTGACTCACTGTATAAACAAAATGGTACAACACCTGTTTTATTTACAACGAATACATCACACTCATATTATAAACTAGCAGCGACTCGCGGTTTCACACGCGTAGTTCCCATTCCCGTGGGAACTCCGGGATAAAATAGCCTATGTGCTATTCCAGACTATAGTCTATCTCTATGCCAAATTACATCCAGATCCGTTCAGTGGGTACTGGCGTGTTTGAGCAACAAACATCCATCTAAACCTTCGCATTTATAATAACATTAGTGTAGTGCGAAAGTTAAAATTGATGGAAGGATAGATGAATGTTTGTATAAATGTGAAATAAATAATGCTGGACAATTCACACAGCATTATCTAGCCCCAAGCTAAGCAGAGCTTGTGTTATGGGTACTAGATAACTGATATACATAATATAATACAATACATAGATAGATATTTTTTATTATATATAGAAAACGACCAGAACACCCTGAAAAAATGTCTGCAGATCGTACACACATTTGTCCCGAGGCGGGAATCGAACCCGCAACCTTCTGCGTCGCAGGCAGGCCTTCACCCACCGCGCCACATCGGTCGTCGAAAGTTTAGTTAGATGGATGGATAAGTGGATGTTTGCTGTCAATCACGCCAGAACGGATCTGGATGAAAGATATAGAGCATAGAGATATATTATAGCCTGGAATAGCACATAGGCTATATTTTATCCCGGAATTTCAACAGGAACTACGCGTGTGAAACCGCGAGGCACTGCTAGTTTTTAAATAAAATATATCTAAAAAATCATTTTTTTTATCTAAAGTATAAAGAATTTTAAGAGGAACTGCAACAAATAGACTTTATTTTGTCAACCACGTCTTTTGATCACCTGCAAAAAATCTGGTAAGTCGAGAAACAGCATCTTTTGGCGATCGCTCTTAAGGGCCTATACAACCTTAATTTTTTCTGAAAAGGATAGACAAAGGATTTTGCGTTCATATGAGCGAGAAAGGGCATAGCACTGCAAGCCCAAAAATCGAGCTATATCTATTAATTAGGACATTAGTTAAAAAAACCGAAACAAATGAAATGTTCTTTATAGGTACTTAGTTCTATTACCATGTTTATTCT
Organism: Eupithecia vulgata; assembly: GCA_946478455.1. Taxonomy (NCBI): domain Eukaryota; kingdom Metazoa; phylum Arthropoda; class Insecta; order Lepidoptera; family Geometridae; genus Eupithecia; species Eupithecia vulgata. The sequence continues at coordinate 4,910,373 of OX297887.1, read as the reverse complement.
CAAGATCTTAACTTCTGTATTTATTAAGAAATTAAGGTTTTAGTAATTTAGAGGTAACTGGGATTTTTTTCTATCGATAAATTTTTATGGGATCGTGTTTTCGAAACATATGATCGATGGTAAGTCCTGAACTTTACCATACATAAATTACATAGGTAAATATTTAGTATGGAAGATATGGATATCTGACGCGAGTTGATTTGAGGCCCTAAAGTCTACAAATTATTAAAAAACACATTAGCCTGTACCTTTTCGAATAAACTAATGATTTAAATTAAATAAGAATCTTTATTAAAAAACTATCTTAGCAAAAAACTAGTTCAACATATCGCCTATCTTTAACAATAAATTCCAAATTGATATTCATAGAAGCTATCAAAGTACTTCCATTTGAAATTCTTAAAAGTATAATTTTGAAAAAAAAAATATCGAGAAAAGTTTCTGTTACCTATTATGTTTTTAGCTTAGCTAGAATCTAGGTAGGAACCTGAACTACTATATATATAAAAAATTTAAACATTGCTTGATCGGAAGTATTTTTTTTACTTGCTAAAGAGCAATGGAGGACATAAAAAAATGCCAACGAATCGAGTTATTTTAATGAACAGTTTTTTGTAACAAATTTACCAGCACAACACTCAAATTAGTTCCTAAAGATGACACATCTTGAACCAACAGTTTATTTTCCATGAAAACAAGGTTATTCTAACATATAATGAGAGGATTTTTCTTAAAATTAAGTTACAGGTCAAAAATAATTCGACCAAACTGAAAATACTTTGGGTCTATCATAATAATATGGAATAGACTTGATAAATTCCGTACTTATATTATTCGAAAGTAACTCTGTCTGTCCTTATCACGCCTAAAGGCTGAGAGGATCTTTATGAAATTTGGCAGGAAGGTAAATGAAACTCACGGGACGGATCATAGGGGCATAGGATACTTGAAAGACGCGAGCGAATCCGCGAGCAAGCAGCTAGTAATATTATAAATTCGTAAGTTACTTTGTCTGTTTGTTACCTTTTTACACCTAAACGCCTTACAAATGTTAAGAGCCTCAAACTTTACAACCTCAAATTTTGTGAAAAGGACAGTCATAGGATTTCGCGTTAATTGGAGCGAGACAGGGCATAGCAACGTAAGCCCAAAAATCAAGTTTTAGCTTATTATGTATTAAATAGAACTTTATTTGAAAAAAAAAACGAAACATGAAATGTTCACTTAGCTCTATTATTATGCTTATTCTCAAGATCTTAACTTCTGTATCTATTGAGAAATTAAGGTTTGAATAAAAATTTACAGGTAACTGCGATTTTTTTCTATCGAGAAAATTTTATGCAATCGTGTTTTGAAAACATATGATCGATAGAATAAGTCCTGTACCATGTTTAAATTCCAAAGTTAAATATTTAGTCGTTTGGAAGATATTTAAGTCTGACGGAGTTAATTTGAGTAGTTAATTTATTAGTATAGTATAGACCCTTAATGAAAATAGGCAGATTGACCCGTCAAAAAGCGCGCGAAGCTGCAAGCTGAACCATATTCGATTGTATTTTATAGTCTCTTCTATTTTTCCGTGAGAGACCAGCGCCATCTACTGAGCTCTAAGGTAAGTTGATATTTTTGGAAAACGCTTCCAAAAATACGAGTTGTTTGTTTCCTGTGGCTTTGCCCGCGCTTTTTAAGAAGCCTATGTCCGTCCCCAAGACACCATTTACCTACCTACCAAACCTACCAAATTCTATTAAGGCCGTTCAGTCGTTTAAACTAGTAGACTAAACTAGTAGAACTAGTAGACTTAACTAGTAGAACTAGTAGACTAAACTAGTAGAACTAGTAGACTAAACTAGTAGAACTAGTAGACTAAACTAGTAGAACTAGTAGACTAAACTAGTAGAACTAGTAGACTAAACTAGTAGAACTAGTAAACTAAACTAGTAGAACTAGTAAACTAAACTAGTAGAACTAGTAGACTAAACTAGTAGAACTAGTAGACTAAACTAGTAGAACTAGTAGACTAAACTAGTAGAACTAGTAGACTAAACTAGTAGAACTAGTAGACTAAACTAGTAGAACTAGTAGACTAAACTAGTAGAACTAGTAAACTAAACTAGTAGAACTAGTAGACTAAACTAGTAGAACTAGTAGACTAAACTAGTAGAACTAGTAGACTAAACTAGTAGAACTAGTAGACTAAAATAGTAGAACTAGTAAACTAAACTAGTAGAACTAGTAAACTAAACTAGTAGAACTAGTAGACTAAACTAGTAGAACTAGTAGACTAAACTAGTAGAACTAGTAGACTAAACTAGTAGAACTAGTAGACTAAACTAGTAGAACTAGTAGACTAAACTAGTAGAACTAGTAGACTAAACTAGTAGAACTAGTAGACTAAACTAGTAGAACTAGTAGACTAAACTAGTAGAACTAGTAGACTAAACTAGTAGAACTAGTAGACTAAACTAGTAGAACTAGTAGACTAAACTAGTAGAACTAGTAGACTAAACTAGTAGAACTAGTAGACTAAACTAGTAGAACTAGTAGACTAAACTAGTGGAACTAGTAGACTAAACTAGTGGAACTAGTAGACTAAACTAGTAGAACTAGTAGACTAAACTAGTAGAACTAGTAGACTAAACTAGTAGAACTAGTAGACTAAACTAGTAGAACTAGTAGTCTAAACTAGTAGAACTAGTAGACTAAACTAGTAGAACTAGTAGACTAAACTAGTAGAACTAGTAGACTAAACTAGTAGAACTAGTAGACTAAACTAGTGGAACTAGTAGACTAAACTAGTGGAACTAGTAGACTAAACTAGTAGAACTAGTAGACTAAACTAGTAGAACTAGTAGACTAAACTAGTAGAACTAGTAGACTAAACTAGTAGAACTAGTAGACTAAACTAGTAGAACTAGTAGACTAAACTAGTAGAACTAGTAGACTAAACTAGTGGAACTAGTAGACTAACGAAAAAAGGTGACAGACAGAGTTACTTTCAAATATATAATATTAGTATGGATAACGAAGGTAGTTACACGATATTCAAAAATAGTCAAAAAATTATAACGAGAATTTGTAGGTAATTGAACAAACGATCAAAAATGGTCAATTGACAAAAAAAATTGAGATAACGCCTATAAATAAGTAAAAATAATAGCCTCTTATAAAAAATATTGCATTAGAAATAAAACAGATTTCACCCATCTGTCCAGTTTCAAAACTAAGAGTCAACTCATACGTACCACAACCACACGACAACGACCACGCGTGGTCGGGTCCTAATTTGTAAAAAAATGAATACTATAATTCCTTGGGCCGGCTTAGAATTTGCACCACCCCAACTCTTCCCGTGGGTGTCGTAAGAGGCGACTAAGGGACATACACCGGGGGGCAGCAGCGCCTCTTGCAGAATAGATCTACCACCGAACTGCGATCCCCAACCCGCATATCCAGCGTGAGGATTATGGGCAATACCACCCATGAGATAAAAGACTACAAGGCGACAATAAAGCTTTTGTCTTCCTTTCTCTCCTTCCCCACGCCTAGATTGCTCGTCCTTGTCTCGAAAAAGCGAGCCTATTCCGTCTTAACCACTTTTTGTCGCCGCGTGGTGTAGTTGTGGTACGCGTAAATTGTCCTTTATAAGCCTTACAATATCTTATAATATTGGTTTTCTAGATTCGACATGGTCTTATACAAATATAAAGTATAAATCTCTATATTTTAGTCCTTTAATAATTTCTATACATGTCTGCTATATATTTATATTGTTTATATTATAAGATTAATACTTGTATTTTCTTATTTAAATATCTTATCTTATTCTAGCTATAATAAAATCAGTTTGATTTAATTAGCTTACTATAAATAACTTTTCATTGAGTATAGTTCTTATATATAAGGTACATTATTAATTTAATTTCATATACAGTGCTTATAAATAAGAAATATATAATTTTACTTAATTTCTTTATAATCTATAGGATGACATTTTGTGGGCTAGTATTTAAATTTTAAGACCACAACAAACACAGCTATAATATATATTAATATAGTAAGCTATATTACGGTATAGCAAGCTGCCACAGACGGTGGCTATGCTATAATATATATTTTCGCACTCATTAGCTTCACAGCCGTCATGTCTTACTATACCAAAATATATCGTGCTATATCTGTCGACATATTTTGATAACGTAATAAAAATATACGTTAGTCTGTGGTCACTCGCCGATTACTATAGAAAATATACCGTAATATACCTTGCTATGATTTATATTAATATATATTATAGCTCCATCTGTTATGGGCTTTAGTTATATTTCGTATTGCTGTGTGAATTGTCCAGCATTATTTATTAACCCTTGATTTTTTTAGTGCTGGACTTAATTCTAGACTACTTAAACTAAGTTCTTTTCTGTTATTGCTACCAAAAAAGATTTCATACATAAAATATTTTGAATTCAAGAACTGAGGGGCGAGTCTATGGGACGATATAAACGAAACGTTTTTTAAGAGGGCGCAATGCGCGCTATTTTGTAAAATTGATAGACATAGGATTTCGCGTTCATAGGAGCATGACATAGCATGCGTTTTTAGAACGGCGCAAGTGCAAAAATTTAGTTTTTGCATATTTACAAGAAAAATACACAACTTATAAAAAACTACCTGAAGGAACCAAGTAATTATTAATAACCTACAAATCAAACCAAAAGTCATTTCAATAGACCGCAGGGTTTCTAAGATCTCGACCAAATTCTGTGCAAAACAGTGCAATTTCTTTTTTTTTCTTTATCGTGTTTCCACATTAAAGGAACCAAAGAAAAAAAAACGAATTTTATGTTACTCGAGTTCTTAACCTCTAGAATCCCATGAGTACTCAGTACGTCTACCATGAGTTTTATCAATCTATACTCGCTAGCGACTGTAGTTAAAAAATGTATGAAAACTTTTACAGCGCCTCTAGCGGATGGTTGGGTACTAAAATTCGTAGTATGAGTCACGTAGATAACTATCCTACATCACTGTGTAGTAAACTATACTACAGTCTCTGTAGTTTGGGCTTCATTTGCTTAGAATTTGGTAGCACGAGTTACAAATTTGACAGGTGTCATAGTAACGTACTACTGTAGTTACGTTAGTTAGTTAACTATACCATCTACGTATTTACGTAGATGGTATAGTTATCTACTGTAGTTACGTCAGGCTATCTAACTACGACAACTCATGGTAGACTTACAGTAGTAATAGTACCTTACAATGACATCTGTCAAATTTGTAACTCGTTCTTCCAAATTCTAAGCAAATAAAGCCCAAACTACAGAGACTGTCGTATAGTTTACTACACAGTGACGTAGGATAGTTATCTACGTGACTCATACTACGAATTTTAGTACCCAACTATCCGCTAGAGGCGCTGTAAAAGTTTTCATACATTTTTTCAACTACAGTCGCTAGCGAGTATAGATTGATAAAACTCATGGTAGACGTATTGGTGACGGCTTACATTTCGTAGGATAGTTATCTACGTGACTCATACTGCGAATTTTAGTACCCAACTATCCGCTAGAGGCACTGTAAAAGTTTTCATACATTTTTTCAACTACAGTCGCTAGCGAGTATAGATTGATAAAACTCATGGTAGACGTACTGGTGACGGCTTACATTTCGTAGGATAGTTATCTACGTGACTCATACTGCGAATTTTAGTACCCAACTATCCGCTAGAGGCGCTGTAAAAGTTTTCATACATTTTTTCAACTACAGTCGCTAGCGAGTATAGATTGATAAAACTCATGGTAGACGTATTGGTGACGGCTTACATTTCGTAGGATAGTTATCTACGTGACTCATACTGCGAATTTTAGTACCCAACTATCCGCTAGAGGCGCTGTAAAAGTTTTAATTTTTTTTAACTACAGTCTTTAGAGTTTATTAGATGTTTGTTTAGAGTACTCATGGTAGACGTATGGGAAGACAGGTCGGGTCGCTAGAGTTTACTAAAGTAATTTGTTAAAAGACCATGATTTGAATTTATCTTTTGAGAACTTTTGCTGTCGATATTAATTATAGAATAAACAAACTAAATTCCCGATCATGTATCATCTTCTTTATGTTTTTTAGGAACGATGGTAAGGTCGGGTCTGGTCTTCATGAGCTGTGAGGCGGAGGCCGCGGGGTTGGCAGGTGGTTGTCCGTCGCGGAGGCTGTCGATTGACGCGACGCGAATTGCAGGCCATCTTCCACCTGGAAAATCGTAAAATAAATAATCAAATAAAGTTATTTTTTTGTGTTGTATTGTATTTTAAGGCGCATACCCCACCCCAAACTAGCGCCGCCACCTACTTTATGTTATTCCGTTAAACAAAGGAATTTTCAAAAATCCATCTTCCAGTTTGTGATACCTATCATAAGCTTTTTGTTAATGCCTCTGTAATAGTTTTATTCTATTTAGTTTAGGCAGAGATATGAAGTTGCCCTTGGTGGCCACCAAAATCTATTTAAATAATAATAATAATAACCATTTATTTTTCTTCACAAATTCTATTCGATTACTCGACTTCTATGGGTTTTTCCCCTACCCGTATTTTTTTAATTAGAATATTTAAGTTCGTTACCATAGATGTAAGGTTTTAAAAATACACAATTTGGTTGATTTTTGCATTAGGCGCACTCTTAACGAACCGTTCGGTACCTTAGGATGAGAGCGATACAACTTACGGTAACTTACGGTACCCAAAAACCTCGAACGCACTCCTGTATGAGCAACTGAGTAGCCGCGGTTTTGGCTGCGTTGGAAACCGCAACCACTGCGGCCGGGCCGCGTCGTTGCCGCGCTGCCAGCTCGCTATTGCTCTAAGTGTGACTGGTTTTGTTACCTGGAGACTTAGTGTTGAGGTTAGCGGCAGGCGAAGCCGCGGGAGCAGCGTTGTCTGTAGATATGATGGTGGAGGGAATCGCATCATCATCATCACTCGCGTTGGGGTTCTGACATTTCATCACCTTCGGCGCAATCTTCACAAGCTGTAATAAAAAAAATCAATAAATAATGCTGGACAATTCACGCAGCATTATCTAGCCCCAAGCTAAGCAGAGCTTGTGTTATGGGTACTAGATAACTGATATACATAATATAATACATTACATAGATAGATGTTTTTTTATTATATTAGAAAACGACCAGAAAATCCGGAACAAATGTCTACAGATCGTAAACACATTTGTCCCGAGGCGGGAATCGAACCCGCAATCTCCTGCGTTAGATTGATGGATGGATAGATGTTTGTTGCTCAATCACGCCAGAACGGCTGAACGAATCTGGATGAAATTTATCACAGAGATAGATTATAGTCTGGAATATCACACAGGCTATATTTTATCCCGGAAATCCCACGGGAACGGGAACTACGCGAGTGAAACCGCGAGGCGCTGCTAGTGTATTAATTATTTAAATATTTAAATTCTGTTTTTGTAACTCTGTCGGTCACATTTTCACGCCTAACCGAGTGTATGAATCTTAATAAAATTTGGCAGGAAGGTAAATAGTAAAGATTAAAGATGTTTATTTTGCACGAATATAAGTATCAGTGTTGGTCTTAAAGTTAAAATAATGTCCATACCTCTATAATGTTCTACCTTATTTAGGCATGCAAATATTTTAACTTGTGAGTTTACAATTGACAAATAAAATATTATTACAGGTCGCTTGATTACAAAATAAATGAATTAATTAATGAAAAATAATATTAAAACAATATCAATAGTTATATTCAAAATTTTCTAAGTCCCTGTAATTAAAGTACTGATTCATACAGTAATAGCATTTACTAAGAAGCCATTTCTTTAATTAAATTTTAAATAAGTTTCCTGAGAAGTTTTTTAAGTCCTCTGGTAAATTATTGAATATTCTAATCGTCATATAGTGTGACTGTTTCTGTGTTATCGTTAATTTGTATTATATACTAGCGGCCCGCCCCGGCTTCGCACGGGTTTTGAGGATTTTCCCGGCAATTATTCGAATTTTTGTCACCTTTTAAACCTTCCCTAGACCTCCACGAATAATTCAAGACCAAGATAAGATAAATCCGTTCAGCCGTTCTCGAGTTTTAGCGAGACTAACGAACAGCAATTGATTTTTATATATATAGATAGTAATATCAAATATAAATAATGCTGGACAATTCACACAGCATTATCTAGCCCCAAGCTAAGCAGAGCTTGTGTTATGGGTACTAGATAACTGATATACATAATATAATACAATACATAGATAGATATTTTTTTATTATACATAGAAAACGACCAGAACACCCTGAACAAATGTCTGCAGATCGTACACACATTTGTCCCGAGGCGGGAATCGAACCCGCAACCTGCGTCGCAGGCAGACCTTTGCCCACCGCGCCACATCGGTCGTCTCATATCAATTATTATTTCTTTAAGCTTACAAAATAAGCACTTAGACAAGTCAATTATTATACTTTAAACACGTTTATAAATTCTAATTATTATCTAATAAGAAACAAGGTGTTATTGATTTTGTCCACTTCAATTTTTTGTCCACTAGTGGAAGAAGTGGAAAATAAACCACTAGTAAGTGTATATATGACTTACAAACTAACACAATATTTGCATATCTAAGTCTTAATTTAATCTGCTTTAGATACAAGTAATATCCCAGCGACGACGGATATAGGATACTTGAAAAGCGCGTGCGAAGTCGCGGGAAGTAACTAGTTTGAATATATTTATATATGTATCACGACCTCTGTGGCGCGCTGGGCGAAGGTCCGCCAGCGACGCAGGAGGTTGTGGGTTCGATTCCCGCCTTGGGACAAATATTTGTACGACCTGCAGGTATTTGTTCCGGGTGTTCTGGTCGTTTTCTATGTATAATAAAAAAACTATCTATGTATTATATTATGTATATCAGTTATCTAGTACCCATAACATAAGCTCTGCTTAGCTTGGGGCTAGATAATGCTGTGTGTATTGTCCAGCATTATTTATTATTTATTTATTTATATAGATATGTAAATCTATATACTAACCGAGCGAACATACTGGGTCCCACTCAACTCGACCGGCGGCTCCTGCAACAATAAAATAATAGATTATTTTTTGAAATTCATGGAAATTTAAATTTAAAAGAAATTTAAGAAATTTTTCTTTTTTAAATTCGTACTTTTTTGCGGATACTATTTTTGAAAGAAATTTTAGATATTTTTCTTCTTGTTAATATTTTTTTACGAGTATTCTTACATTTTACTAGTTTCTGCCCGCGGCTTTCCCACACGTTTTACAACCTCAATTTTTTTTAAAAAGGATAGACTTAAGATTTCGCGTTCCTAGGACAATGCATAGCAACGCAAGCCCAAAAATAAAGTTTTAGCTTATTTTATATTAATTAGGACTTTATTTGAAAAAAAAACCGAAACATTAAAATGTTCTTTATACTTAGTTCTATTAACATGCTTGTTCTCAAGATCTTAACTTCAGTATTCGTTGAGAAATTAAGGTTTTAGTAAAACTTAAATACCTCTTAATTTTTACTAAAACCTTAATTTCTCTAACTTTGCTTGATTTTCTTTCTATAGAGACAATTTAATGGAATCGTATTTTCGAAACATATGATCGATAAAGTCCTAAACTTAACCATATAAAAAAATTCAAAGTTAAATATTTAGTAGATTCTGTGTGTTTAGAAGTTGATTTCAGGTAGTATAGATCCTTAAAGTTATTTATATCCCATGGGAACTGATTTATGGGATAAAAAGTAGCCTATTTTATTCTAGACCAAGAACAAAACATCCTTTAGATTTTACCTGTATGTTAAATTTCAGCCCGATCTATTCAGTAACGTAGGCGTGGATAGGTTATAAACATACGAACTTTCGCGTTAAAATACAGGCTGCTGCTAGCGGCTTCAAACGCGCTTTTTCAAAGTCAAAGTCAATAACTTTATTTCTTTAAGCTTACAAAATAAGCACTTAGACAAGTCAAATTTAATACTATAAACAGGTTTATAAATAGTCATTATTATCAAATAAGAAATATGATGTTATTGATTTTATTCGCTTCAATTTTTTGTCCACTAGTGGAAGAAGCGAAAAAGAAACCACTAGTAAGTTTTATAAAACTTAAAATTAATACATTATCTCAGTCTAAATATAATCTAATTTATATAAACTCAATATTTATATAAAACTAACTAAGCTTAACATGATTTTCCTTAAATACTATTGTCGGTGCGGAACTGGGCGACATCTGGCCAAGCATTAACATCATTGATGTAATCATCTATAGAGTAAAAGGCTTTCTTGATAAGATTTCGTTTCAAGCCTATGTGAGTCCCCAGCATACCATTTACCTCCATGCCAAATTTCATCGAAACCCGTTCAGCCATTTAGACCTGATAAGGTAACAAGACAGACACATAAAAAATATCTGAGCGTCTGGTCTATGCGTCGCATGACCCGAGAGCTGGTGAGTATCTGGCACAGCGCATCAGCATTGCTATACAGCGGGGCAATGCAGTCAGTGTCTTGGGCACGCGTGCGACTTGTATTGATATGGATCAGTTGAGCTACCTGTAGATTGTTTGCAACAATCTGCAGTTAGCTCAATTGTTTCAATTGTAAATACTAGTTTTAATTTAATTGTATTATTTCATTGTAGTTTTCTTTGAGATAGTTATATTCTAATTTATAATGTTAGTGTCGATTAGTGAGATTTTTAAGATTTAATTTTACCTTATCATTCTTCTTTGAGGCTGGCTTTCCCCCGGATCCGGCGCTAAGGGTGCGTTGGCGTAGTGCTGGATCCACTTCTATTGGTATGGGTTCGAATTCCGCAGTTACCGCTGTGGAAATACAATAAAAATTAATTGTAATAATAATGTTAAAAGATAGAACTTGAAAAAATGATCGGATGATCAGGTGGTCGGAATGCTGGTTTTTATTTCGGTTAACGAATTAGCATTGCCATTCAACGTGGCAATGCTGCCAGCATTCTGGGCACTCTGCCTTCTGGTGACGGCTTAGATTTTTAGAAAATAGATGTAAATATTAGTTGTAATTATTTTACTCTGTTTCTTCCTTAATAATAAATGTAATAGAACTTGAAAAAACAGAAACAAGGGAAGAGACAGGGCGCTCATTAGGGGAGGCCTATGTCCAGCAATGGACTAATATAGGCTGATGATGATGAAACAGAAACGACGGAAGAGTATTTTATTTTTTATATAAAATAAAATACGCCGAGCGCGCTGGCCGCCGTCTCCAGAGATATCTCGCCTCGTTGGAGCCGCTCTAGTAACTCGGAGAGACCGTTCTCTATTATTCATATACGTAGGTACGTTCGTAATGCGACGAGGGGAAGTCCGCGACGTGTGCCGCGAGGTTGGCAGCGCTGACGCCGAGCGCGCTGGCCGCCGTCTCTAGAGATATCTCGCCTCGTTGGAGCCGCTCTAGTAACTCGGAGAGACCTTTCTCTATTATTCATATACGTACGTTCGTGATGCGACGAGGGGAAGTCCGCGACGTGTGCCGCGAGGTTGGCAGCGCTGACGCCGAGCGCGCTGGCCGCCGTCTCTAGAGATATCTCGCCTCGTTGGAGCCGCTCTAGGACTTCCGAAGGACCTTTCACTTGCCAGAAGTCTCGGACGGCTCTGCAAAAAATAATGAAATCGTTTTATTAAAAACATATTGTTAAAAAGGTAGGCTTAACATTATTTTCCTTAAATACTATTGTCGGTGCGGAACTGGGCGACATCTGGCCAAGCATTAACATCATTGATGTAATCATCTATGGAGTAAAAGGCTTTCTTGATAATATTTCGTTTAATGTACTGTTTAAATTTCCAACAGTGACCATTACAGGCTGTTTAGGTTAGGTTAAGTGAGTCAGTGTTGCCAACTCACCTATACGGTCGATTGATACACCCGTACACGTCTCTATACCGTCCGTACAGAGTTCCGTAGCTGACGCCCAGTATTTCCGCCGCTTGCTTCATTTCCAGCTCTTTAACCCGGACGGATTCCATGACCTGGGAAAGATTATTCCATTGATGAGTTTTTGTAACAGGTTTAAGTTGGAAAACCTCTGAGTTCAAGGGGACAACTTTCTTAACAAAGATCAACATGTTACGAATCCTATCCTTCAGAGAAACTCTGAGCATAGCTCTCTCTATAGCTCGCTGGGCGACTTTAAACTGGTGGACCAGACCTCCGTGTTTACAGTTTTTATAAAATAAAAAAATAAAATAAAATAAATAATGCTGGACAATTCACAAAGCATTATCTAGCCCCAAGGTAAGCAGAGCTTGTGTTATGGGTACTAGATAACTGATATACGTAATATTATACATTACATAGATAGATATTTTTTATTATACATAGAAAAAGACCCAGACATTTATGTTTTTAAATTTAGTTTTACTTTGTATGTTTTCTAATCTAACTTTGTCTCTTCTTTTGACTCTGATTACACTCCTTTCTATTCCATATTGTGCGGTGGGCGAAGGTCTACCTGCGACGCAGAAGGTTGCGGGTTCGATTCCCGCCTCGGGATAAATGTGTGTACGATCTGCAGACATTTGTTCAGGGTGTTCTGGTCATTTTCTATATAAAATAAAAAGTATCTATCTATGTATTGTATTATATTAGGTAAATCAGTTATCTAGTACCCATAACACAAGCTCTGCTTAGCTTGGAGCTAGATAATGCTGTGTGAATTGTCCGGCATTATTTATTATTTATTTATTTATTATTTATTTATTTATGTATTATAACACAAGCTCTGCTTAGCTTGGAGCTAGATAATGCTGTGTGAATTGTCCAGCATTTTTTTTTACCTTATTTAACTGCTGTTCGGGTCGCGGCTATAAATAAATAAATATAAATAATAAATTTACTCACTCGTTTAACATAGTGTTCCTCCCAGAACTGCGGTCTCCGTCCGTGCTGCAGGTAATCGTTCAACTTGACCACGTCCGCGAAACGTGGATCAGTGTGGCACGCCTTCGGGACTGGCATTGCTGGAAATAACACATTTTGGAGGGTTTTAATTTAATTTATTAAAATTACTATGGAAGATCACGAACAATAAAACAGTATTCATCATTCATCAGTTGGAGGTTGCGGGTTCGATTCCTCGGGACAAATGTTTGTACGATCTGCAGATGATATTTGTTCTGGTCGTTTTAAATGTATAATAAAAAATATCTATGTATTGGACCTATTATTATGTATATCAGTTATCTAGAGCTACACAAGCTCTGCTTAGCGTGGGGCTAGATAATGCTGTGTGAATTGGTCAGCATTATTAATTATTATTCAGTTTCGGGTGATAAAATTCTGCTCTTATTCTGTGACGTCACCATTCAGTTTGTAACCTCAAAGTGCTTCTGTTCCTTCAATATAAACAAAATTAGAAACAAAGAAATGATATAAACCATCATTTTTGTTGTTTTGACTAATCTGTTTCTTCTTTCTATTCAAAAAGATACCCTTGCTAACGAAAGCTTCCACGACAACACGATGAACAGTGACGTCACGTTTAGAAATATTGCGATTGTGTCAACACAAAAACTAAAAAATAACTTTTCAATTATCAAATTTCACAACAAAACATCCAAAAATGTAAAAATGCAGATACAATTCTTTATTTCTTTTTGTCCAAAAGTGATCGGAATGCTGGTTTTTATTTCGGTCAACGAATTAGCATTGCCATTCAACGTGGCAATGCTGCCAGCATTCTGGGCACTCTGTCGGTACGGCTTAGATTTTTAGAAAATAAATGTAAATATTACTTGTTACAATTTTATTCTGTTTTTCCTTAATAACAAATGTCAATCATAATAAAAAAAATATAACAAAATTAGAAACAAATAAATGAAAATTTTTAGAAAATAGATGTTAGTTTAAGATGAAGTGCTACCCATAACCCAGGTTTTGTCTGTACGGAAAATCCATTTTAAGGCAAGAAAACACAATTTTTTTAATTTTTTTTTGATGATTCTTAAAAGTTTAGGATTTTAGTTAGTGCGTTATATAAGTCGAAACACGATTGACTCAACTTGACTCGATAGAAAAAAATCGCAAAGTTTCCTCTAAATTTTCATTTTTACTACGGAAAACCCGTTTCATTTGCTAGTTATTTAACATATTTTAATGAAATGTCGTCTAAAAAATACTTAACTAAACACTTAAGAGCAACATAGTTTTATTTTTTTGCGAAAGAGTATTATTTTAGAGCAATATCAAATTTATAAATAAAAAGCAGTGAAATTGCGCGCGGGTCGGTTCTTGCCTCCCTTTCTCGCCTTCACCGCGCGGTGCTCGCTCGTCCTTGTCTCGAAAAAGCGCCACCACTTCGACTTAAATGTCAGTTGTAATTATTTATTCTGTTTTTTACTTTATAATGAAAAGTTTTATTCTGTATCAATAAAGAATACAAATATATACGTATATATATATTTATAAATAATTAGCGTTTTTGAAGTCACAAGCATATCTCTGGTTGCCTGGAAGAAATCGCTTTAAGCGATAACGCCGCCAAATCCATTTAATACGTTAAATTTAAAATTATCTATTATTTTTTCTTAATTGGTGATGAATAAAGTATTCTCTATCTATCTCATCATCATCAGCCTATGTCCACTGCTGGATATAGGCCTCCCCTAATGAGCGCCATAGCGCCCTGTCTTCAGCTTGCCGCATCCAGCATCTGCCAGCAGTCTATCGCAAATCGTCATCCCACCTGGTCGGAGGGCGTCCTACACTACGTTTGCCGAGCACTACGTTTTCTATCTATCTCCAGTAAATGTGTCCATACCGTTATATTCCCGTTTAGTCGTGGTTTGCGAGTGCGGTTCTTGCTTAAGCGGAGGCGTGAGATTCGGCCCGATGGAGCCGGCGCTGGCGGGCCGACTCGACCGCACCTGACCCGTTGAGGAGTCGTTGGATTCTTCATCTGTAGGAAAAAAACAAATTTTAATGTCTTAAAAATCCAGTATGTCAAAAATAGGGATTCGGTCAACGAATTAGCATTGCCATACAACGTGGCAATGCTGCCAGCATTCTGGGCACTCTGCCTTCTGGTGACGGCTTAGATTTTTAGAAAATAGATGTAAGTGTAAATATTAGTTGTAATTATTTTTTGCTGGAGTGTATTATTGTATTACAATTTATTATACTTTATTGTAGACTTCATCATCATCATCAGCCTACATCAGTCCACTGCTGGACATAGGCCTCCCCTAATGAGCGCCATAGCGCCCTGTCTTCAGCTTGCCGCATCCAGCATCTGCCAGCAGTCTATCGCAAATCGTCATCCCACCTGGTCGGAGGGCGTCCTACACTACGTTTGCCGAGTCGCGGTCTCCACTCAAGAACACGTTTACCCCAGCGGTTGTCGGTTCTTCTCGAGATATGGCCAGCCTACTGCCACTTCAGCTTGCTAATCCTTTGAGCTATGTCGATAACCTTGCTTGGTTCTCTGTCGGATGTATTCGTTGCGAATCCTATCCTTCAGAGAAACACCGAGCATGGCTCTCTCCTCCAAACTCAACCAACTCCAACCCTACCAAATTCATTATATACAATAAGGATTGTTGTCTATGGTAGACCAGACAAAAATGAGACACCATTACTTGGCTTAAATTTTGTACCACCCCAACTCTTCCCGTGGGTGTCGTAAGAGGCGACTAAGGGACATACACCGGGGGGCGGGCAGCAGCGCCTTGCAGAATAGATCTACCACCGAACTGCGATCCCCAACCCGCATGCCCAGCGTGGGGACTGGGGATTATGGGATATTGATGGATATAGATTATGGATTATTGTAAATAACAAAAGCTTAATTATAGCACACACCACTCTGCCCTGTCCTATAAACGCAAAATCCTATGCCTATCCTCTTCACACAATAACATCATATGGTAGCCCCAAAACGTTTCCATTAAAACAACCAGGCCAAAAACAAGTTAGATAACTCTTTATTAAGAAAGCATTACAATTAAATATTAAATTTAAATTAAAACTAGTATTAACAATAGAAACAATTGAGCTATCAGCAAACTGTCGAAAATTGAAATTGAAAATTGTTTATTTGTTTAAAATACCTCGTAAAATAATAGACGACCTCAGTGGCGCAGCGGGCGAGAGTCTGCCTGCGACGCAAGAGGTTGCGGGTTCGATCCCCGCCTCGGAACAAATTTGTGTACGATCTGCAGAAATTTGTTCCGTTGGTCTGGATGTTTTCTATGTATAATAAAAAATATCTATCTACGTAATGTATAATATTACGTATATCAGTTATCTAGTACCCATAACACAAGCTCTGCTTACCTTGGGGCTAGATAATGCTGTGTGAATTGTCCAGCATTATTTTTTTTATTTTTTTATTTTATTTATATTACTAACCTATGCTGTTGTCTCCGATGACTTGGAGCCTCGTGTCCAGGAATGAGCCGATGTCCGCGGGAGCGTCCGCCCAGTCTTCCTCAGAGCCGGAGTGCACGGAGCCTCCGCCCCACGCCACCTCGTCTGGCACGCGACTGGCCGATATATCCTGCAACCAGACAATTAATTAATGAATTATTTACACTTTATTGTAATAAAAATAGAGTTAAGTTGTGAGTTCTGAAGTTAAAAACTAAGGCCGTCCGCACATGGAGCTAATCAAAAATTACGGAACTAATCAGTAATTGTAATTACAAACTAGTTAGAAACTGTAAATCGCACACGACGCTACTCAAGTTGCAAGGTTTCAGTCACTTCTGTTATTTCTGCTCACATTTTTCACAACAAAAAAACAGAAAAGTCTGTAACTAGTAGCCCGGCGACCGGCACGACGCGTCACGCGTGATCAGTTGCTAACGCGTTACTAACCGGTTTTTGACTAGTAGCGTCGTGTGCGAACCTGTGAGAGAATGTATGGCGGTGACGCTCAAGTAACTCCTTTTAGTTGCCTTTTAGTTGTTCTAGTAGTTGTGGGCCGAAAGACCTGGAATCTGGATTCCGAGCGGAAGTACCAACTACCCAGCTCTACGTCTCACGCGTTCACTACTGTGTGGAGACTAAAGCTGTGGAGGAGTACATCAAACGGAAAACGGGATTCTCGATGCGCGTCGTAAAGCTGGACTCTCGCCATAATGTGAGTTTCAATTCATTTATGGTCAGAGTTCCAACTCAACATCTCTCGACCTACTTAAGCGCAGAGTTTTGGCCGATGGGTGTCAAGTTCCGACGGTTCACTGGCCGCCTGAAAGGAGACACCGCAGTGCACCGTCGCCAGCTGACACTCTGATTGCGTCATTTACACGTTGTCGCCGTTATCACAGAAAAACGTGTCATTAGTTAAGTTTTTAATGTTTTATGTATGTTAGTTTTAAGGTATATATTACTATGGACTGTAGAATAAGTTAAATAAGATCTGTAACTTTTCTATGGTCTGAAATAAATGATTATTATTATTATTAAGTAATTTGAGTTTGTAACTAGTTCTTTTTGAGTAGCTCCGTGTGCGGAAGGCCTAACGTTATCGACATAGCTCAAGGATTAGCAAGCTGAAATGGCAGTGGGCTTGCTATATCTCGAGAAGAACCGAAAACCGCTGCTGTAAACGTGTTCTTGAGTGGAGTCCGCAGATGTTGCGTCGATTTGCAACAGACTGCTGGTAGATGCTGGATGCGGCAAGCTAAAGTAAAGACAGGGCGCTATGGCGCTCATTCGGGGAGGCCTAGGGCTAATGATGATGACGAAACACCAAATACACAAGTGTGTACTCCACTCGTGTATCTGGTGATGATAATCGCGGGCGCGGGTTCGATTCCCGCCGAAGTCGAAAATTATTAATTTATTTTTAGATTTGTATTGTAGACAGTTTGTCAAGTGTGAATAAATAAATAAATACATGTATAAATAATATTTCTTTTTTATTTATTCACTCACCATATTTCCATGCCGCCACTGTTCAGATTCTGGTTCTCTATCTCTCTCCCTGAAAATTAAAATAAAAATCAATAAAAAAACTTTTTAAACTTTCGCGATTTGATAACATATTTAAGATTATTTATCGGATTATATTAATTATTTATTTATTATTTATTCCAATGAATAATAGATATTATGGTAATTCAGTATCTTAAGAATTTGTGCATCAGTGACGTCATAGACCGTCGCCACTAGTATTGTAGCGTTTTAGAGCGAAATTGAAATTGCATTTTTAAAAGCTCAATTTTACCTTAAAAATCCTTTTTTTTTTTTTGCAGATGTATGTTTTATTTTGTATTCAATAGATGTTTAAAATTATCTCGGAGTAGTTTCAAAATCAGTCATCATCCCTATTTAAACTAGTAATATTTTTTGAGACTTACGTTTTTTTAACACAATTCGGTTCGCTGCCGTCTTCCGTATTTTCAGTACCGCTGGCTATCCGTTTTCGTTTAGGGCTGGGGCTTTCTCTGAAAATAATAGATTGATAAAGAAATAAATTAACAAAAATAAAATTACGTGGAATAAGTACGCGTAATTTCTTTGTAGGCAAAAAAAGCTTATATTTAATTTATTTAAAATTTAATAGGTATCACAATCTGTAAGATGGATTTTTGAGAGTTCCTTTGTTCAACGTAGTAATAAAATAAAATATGTGGCGGCGCTAGTTTCACGCATACCACCGCCTTAACTTATTTTTTTAGCTCAAAAATGATGATTTTTGGAATACGTATTTTTAATAAAAGGCTGTACTTACGAGTCTGAAATATTATCTCTCTTCGGCGTCCCTTTGATTAGATCTAATTTTATTAACGGTGGTGGACCCCCTGCAAATTAAATATTATTATATTTTTATTAGAAAAAAACAAACAATATAAATGACGAATACATAAAATATAAAAAATATAAATAATAATGAACTCTGGAACTAGATAACCATTCTGGACAATTTTAATTTACACAGCATCATATAGCACCAAGCTAAGCAGACCTTCCGTTCTTCTGTCTTTCGGAGCTCGGATATTTGGTGATCGTTAACTTTAACTAATTAACGGTTAACGTTAACGAACTCACCATTAACATTAACTTTCTCATCAGTTCGCTCTTAATTCACGGTACGTGGCTCGGATATTCGCAGGTCGTTGACCCGTGTCCCTTAACTATAGTCTAGTATAATCTAGTATAATTAATTAACGGTTAACGTTAACAAACTCACCATTAACATTAACTTTCTCATCAGTTCGCTCGTCCTTCACAGTACGGGGCTCGGATGTTTGAAGGTCGTTGACCAGTGGTCGTTCTGGGGACTTCTTAAGTTTAGCTTCTAGTTGTTTCTTTACCTGTAACACACAATAACACACATATTGACCACAAAATAACTCTCACAACACACTAATTAATCACATCTGGTCGAAGAATGACCCGAGAGCTGGTGAGTATCTGGCACAGCGCATCAGCATTGCCATACAGCGGGGCAATGCAGCCAGTTTTATTCTATTTAGTTTAGGCAGAGATACGAAGTTGCCCTTGGTGGCCACCAAAATCTATTTTCGTATCTCTTCCTAAACTAAATAGAATAAAACTATTACAGAGGCATTAAAAAAAAGCTTATGATAGGTATCACAAACTGGAAGATGGATTTTTGAAAATTCCTTCGTTAAACGGAATAATAAGATAAATTAGGTGGCGGCGCCACTTTGAGTGGGGTATGGGCCTTAACTAAATAGAATAAAACTATTACAGAGGCATTAAAAAAAGCTTATGATAGGTATCATAAACTGGAAGATAGATCGTTATTGGCGGCGCTAGTTTGGGTGGGGTATGCGCTTTAATTGGTTTGGTTGTTATGACTTCACATATTGATTCTTACCTCATATCTTCTAATATCTTGTTTTTTAGCCTCGGTTGACTTTTTGTCTAGCTTCTTCTCAGGTTCCTTGATATCTGGTGTCTTTGTCTTCGGGACGGTGGTAGTCGCGACTGCGCCTTTCAGAAAGGACATGTTAGTCAGGGAACGAAAGAACAATAAATATAAATAAATAATGATGGATAGTTCACATATTATCCGCATAGTCGTGTGGTGCTGGCTTAGAATTTGCATCACCCCAACTCTTCCCGTGGGTGTCGTAAGAGGCGACTAAGGGACATACACCGGGGGGCAGCAGCGCCTTGCAGAATAGTGCTACCACCGAACTGCGATCCCCAACCCGCATGCCTGACGTGGGGATTATGGGCAATACCCCCATGAGATAAAAGCTAATAAGGCGATCACTAGGTGAGGCCCGCGTCCAGCAATGGATAATAAATACAAAAATGTACACTAAGAAAATAAATAATGCTAGACAATTCACATTCAGCATTATCTAGCCCCAAGCTAAGCAGAGCTTGTGTTATGGGTACTAGATAACTGATATACATAATATAATACACAGAAAGATCATCAGACACCGCTGATGGTAGTCTACAATGCTTTAAAATGAGGTTGAAACGTTATCTTGTCGAGCAGAATTTCGATTCAGTGAATGAACTACTAGGACAGTGATTGAATAATGTATTTAGTTTTAATTTTTAATTATGTAATTATTATTATTTCATTTATTTTTAGGTATTTGTATTATTAAGATTTGAATCGAAGAATACAATTTGTATTATACCTAACTATTTTTAATGAAACCTTGACATGTAAATTGATTTTACTAATAAATTGTATTTCTGATATTTTTATTATACATAGAAAACGACCAGAACACCCTGAACAAATGTCTGCAGCACACATTTGTCCCGAGGCGGGAATCGAGCCCGCAACCTCCTGAATAGCAGACCCTCGCCCACCACGCCAAAGTGGTCGTCAAAAAGGTCAAATTTTTTAAATAAAAGACACGGAAATAACTTTACATTTTTGATTTCTGTCGCTTAGAAGCAACCTTTTTTTATCGGCTGTTGTTATTTTTCTAGTTGGTGCAAAACCCGTCCCAAGCGTTTTTATCTTATAGGTTATCTGCTATTTTGTAGTAAACCTACACAGAAGAGAGAAATTTGTTTAAATTTATTTACTTTAGGGCAAACAGTGGAAGAAGTAAGTTTCAAATAATATACGCATTATATGACAAAGTGGCGTAATTTTTCTCTATTCTACCATAGACAACAATCCCCGTGCTAGGGGGGATGGTTAGGTTGGGTCACTATAATGCACGACAATTTATTGCACGGCCGAATAATGTACACCTTGATAATCCATAACCTATTAAACTTGGAAGGCATGACACGGATTATCAAGGTTTACATCATTCGGCCGTACAATAAATTGTCGTGCATTATAGTGACCCGGTTAGGTTGAGCTGACACATTAACATCTAGGTAGCTCAGCTGGTCTACTGTATATTACCTGATGCTGAATCGGGAGGTTCATCCTTGTTGTTCCACCTGATATCTGTAAGCCCCTTGATTCTGAGTTCTTCAGCAGTCTTCAGCAAACTCGCTAGCTGAGACTGAAATACAGAAATACTAGTTTTAAAATCTTATAAGATAAAGATTTAGACATTTATTTGACACACACGGTAGAATACAAAATTGACACATGAAATACACCGCGGGGCGGGCAACAGCGTCTCTTTCAGAATAGATCTACCACCGAACTGCGATCCCCAACCCGCATGCCCGACGTGGGGATTATGGGCAATACATGAGATAAAAGCTAATAAGGCGATCATCAGGGGAGGCCCGCATCCAGCAATGGACCATTATACGCTGTCAAAAGTCATAAGTCAGAAATTCTTTATCTACATAAATACAAAAATGTACACTAAGAAAATAAATAATGCTGGACAATTCAAACAACATTATCTAGCCCCAAGCTAAGCAGAGCTTGTGTTATGGGTACTGGATAACTGATATACATAATATAACACAATACACAGATAGCCATTTTTTATTATATAATAGAAAACGACCAGATCACCCTGAACGATCTGTAGATCGTACACACATTTGTCCCGAGGCGGGAATCGAACCCGCAACCTTCTGCGTCGCAGGCAGACCTTCGTCAACTGCGCCACATCGGTCGTCCAAAGATTTAGACATTTATTTGACACAACAAGAACAGCACAGACATACACACACAAAGTAGAATACAAAATTGAGGAGATGTTCCTTATTTTATTATGTAGATAGACGATTTAACTAATTATGCTACCTGCTTCTACTCTGTAAAGTTATTTGCGAATAGTCAATATGAAACGCTAAAAAACACTAGACTATGTTGTAAGAAATAAAACTAGCTACACTACACGTAAGACTGACTGTCTGTCTGTACATAGTATTAATTTGACAATGATACATGGAGGATCATTTCACTAGTTTCATCATCCATCAGCCTTACTAGTCCACAGTGTGACAGGGCAAGCTTAATTATATTCATTCATTGATTTCATATCGGCCTTAGTATTTTCAAGAGTGAGTGTACTTACATGGTGCACATTCATCTCGCCTGTATACATATAGTCCAGTAACGCTCTGAGGTGCTTTGGTTCAGCGCCATCTATAACTAGAACCGGCTCGCCGTGAGCTTCGTGAGCGCCGAGCAAAGTGCCGAGGAGTTCCGAACACGCAGCTAGTACCACTCTGAAAAGTTAGTTTTCGGTTAACCGTTGTTTCTTATCATCAACCGTGATCAATTCTTTACTATAGCTTTAAAAGATTGAAGTTAAAAGAATTAATTTACACTTTTTTTCGAAGGAAGTTTGAAAGGTTGCAAAGTTTTAAGAGCTTATGAAACTAATTGAAATAAAGCTTTTATGATGTCACTTCCACACATTAACGTTCACAATCATTAACGCGTTCACTGCCCAGCCTAGCGCTACACGTAGCCGGAGCACGACTTCTGCGTCTTGGGCCATGAATGTGTTATCTCTTATTCTGGTTAGATTTTAGTTCCTCCTACGTTTAGAAGTAAGCAGGCTCCTATCTGCTTTAAAAATCAAACAAAATCTAACCAAACCGCATTCGTTTTAAAGTCCATAGTGCAAGAGAATATATAAACAAAAATACAGAAGTGGACCTACCGATGTGCCCTGAGGGACACCCCTCTGATGTTTTGCGGCTCGACAGTATCCTTGTTCGGGACCTGCGACGCAAAGCTCGGCGAACAGTACAATGTAACATCGCAGAACCTCTCTGAAAAGATACAGAGACATAATGTTAAGTTTTAGTAGTAAGTTGACCTGGTTGTGCCAAGTCGAACGCCTTTTATAAGTCAAATCATATTAATAACTGACACAGATTAATTCATTCTATAAAAACAAGTTATGATCAACGTGTGATCCAGATATTTTTCTACGACCATAATCACGAGAAAGGCTACACAATTTACTTATGCAATAATAATAAAATAGAAACAAGGCAAACCATTTTTAATTTTTTAAGTACATCTGTTTTATAGTCACAATGACTCAACATTGTATAGTTATATTTTTAGAAATATTTAAGATTACGATTCTTTATTTTAAAATAACATCAATGACAATGTCTCGAGTTAAATTAATTCATGTTTTAATTAATTAAATCATCTTTTACAATGTGGTACGTAACTTATGAATTTTTGTGCCTATCTATCTAATTTGCATAAATAATTTTATTGACAACGAAAACCACTATTAAGAATAATTATGAATCGCCGTTTCCGAGTGGGAATCAGGACTTTGGTTATATGTTTTGCCTTCCAAAAATTTAGGTACCCTTTTAGACAAAACTCATTTCGGGTGGCTACCTCTTTGCGTTTAGGTTCTCCTTGCCTAGTGTCTGTCACACCGTTGCCAGTGCGGTGAAACCGTTGATAAGTTCGGTCATCATGCACTGGCATGTGTCTCTAGTGCAGGACGTGTGTCTCGCCATGGTTCAATTAATGACATCATTCGTCGGGCTTTTACCAGCGTCAATGTGCCAGCTACTCTCGAACCACGTGGCCTAATGCGAGATGATGGTAAAAGGCCTGACGGTATGACTCTGATTCCTTGGAAGATGGGTCGGCCTTTAATTTGGGATGCTACGTGTGTAGATACCCTAGCACCTTCTCATCTTGCAGGGACATCAGTAAGAGCCGGCTCCGCAGCAACATCAGCGGAGTTCCTCAAACGGCGAAAATACGCTAGTCTTGACAGAGGTTACCTATTTGAGCCGTTTGGGGTGGAAACTGGAAACCCTAGGTCCTTGGGGTCCTGGGGCACACGTTATCTATAAAGATCTTACAAAACTACTAATAGAGTCCACAGATGATCGGAATGCTGGTTTTTATTTCGGTCAACGAATTAGCATTGCCATTCAACGTGGCAATGCTGCCAGCATTCTGGGCACTCTGCCTTCTGGTGACGGCTTAGATTTTTAGAAAATAGATGTAAGTGTAAATATTAGTTGTAATTATTTTTTGTTGTCGAATTTTAATAATATATTATTTCAAATACTTTTTTAACAAAGAGAATTGTGATTTTTAAATATATTTAAAATTGAAACATTTGAGCTAACTACAGACTGCTGCAAGCAATCTAGAGGTCAACTCTTGATAGTCTTTGAGATTTCAACTAAGTGTACAGAAAGATAGGTATATTTTTTGCGGTAGATCAATAATATTGTACGGAAAACCTATGTAGAATAGTGGGCGTTTGGCCGCACGAGGTTCCAGGTAGAGGTGCGCGCCGCGCCGGCGCCGCCGCGCCGCGCCGCTGTTTTCCCGCGCCGCCGCCGCCGTGCCTTCGAGTCGGCGCGCCGACTACTATATTCACCGTAAGATGAACCTGCCTTATATGTAATTACTACACATCAGGGGTCGTCTTAGGGTGGGTACAGTGTCTGTATATGGTCAAAAATCAGCATTTCCAATGCTAAGCCTCCTTGCTAGGGTTGTGCTGGCTACTCCTGCTACTAGCACGCCAAGCGAGCGGATTTTTTCGGTAGCAGAACTGGTCCTCAATGCGAAGAGACCAAGCTTAAACCCAACCCGCGTGAATAAAATTGTTTTTATTCATGACAACTGCATATAGTTTATGCAAAGAAAATGTCTAATATAAGTGATCTGTTTTCTGTAATTAACTTTCATTTCAGTGTTTACAGTAACGTTTTATTTATAACACATTTGCTCGTAAAGGATCTCTTATTTCACCAATTTCAATACCGTAATGTATCTCATTCATTACGTACTTGTGCGGTAATGTAATGTAAAACGCACGGTTTATCAAGATGCTCCGTCTAAAACGAACGGTACCTACTTTTTTAAATCTTAGATAAGAGTTTTATAGTAGTATGTCAGAAAAGTGGTCAACATTTTATGAATAAAATTAACTTTAGGAGATAAAATATAATTAATAAACATTTAATTCTTTAATGTAACAAAATTCATAAATATTAATTTACTTTATTAATCACACTGGCTTTTTTTGTACCTTTGCCTGACGCGCGCATCAAATTATTCCGCGCCCTTTTTATTTTCGTTGTATTGTTTTTATTTGAAGATGTCGTCAAGTAATGATGAATTTTTTAATTTAACACCGCCTGAAGTCTCAGAGGCAGCGAAAAGGGCTACTCTAAGCCTCTTGCCCGAAAAATCGACCGATAGATACTTTCAAGCGTATCAAAATTTATTCGAAAGTCCGAGTTTTATTTATTTCATCGCAAATATGTTATAAAACGTCGTATGACACACGTGCGCTTTGATAATTACAGCCTCTGCTTTGTTGTAGCCCACGCCTACGGGTCGGGCTAGCAATATCGCCTCGGCTGTAATTTTCAACTTACCGCACTTGTATTATTAAATGTACTGTTATAGCCAGGTCCAAATGACATAATGGATAAAATACTTGAGCAAAACATCTTTTTGCAGAGGTCAGATCGACTTACACAGGTTTCTATTCACCCTAGAGTCTCTTTTCACCCTCTTTTACGGCACTTAGTTATGAGATAGGAAAAAATCCAGCCACGCCGGCGCGGCGCCGCCGCGCCGACCTCGGAGGTCGGCGCGCCGCCGCCGGCAAATTTGAGGTCGGCGCGCATGTCTAAGTTCCAGGTTCGATGATTGCTGGACAAATTATAGAAGACTCGATACATTATAATTGATGATTAAACGAACTAAGCCCCGAGTTCACCAACAGATGGTTAAATTTTAAACAGTTGTTTTGACGATTTTGACACCAATTTTCATACATCAAAGTTAACCGATAAAGCTGCCTTATTGTCCGATTATCTTTTGGTGAACACAGACCTAAGGGAAGTTCTATCACAATTATCCGAAGAAGTTGTCTGAAAGATTAGCATAAAGGACAATATTGTGGTCACACTAATATATTCTTTATTTCAGAAACAAGACATAATCGAAACAACAATTTGGTGTCAAAAACCAAAGACAGTTATAGTAACGTAGTGAAAAAATTATATGTCTATGGTTTTAGTTACGAATGAGGTTACGAATGAAACTTCTTTGTTTTAACAAAAGGAATTCTAAAAAGAAAGCTAGAGAAATAAATATAAATTTGGGCATTATTTGATTCTTTTGTAATCCGCAAGATAGTTCGATTAATTTCAAAGTCTTAATACACCATAATATATCGTGCTATATCTGTCGACATATTTTAATGACGTAATAAAAATATACGTTATAGCTACGTCTGTGCCCACTCGCAGAAAATATACCATAATATACCTTGCTATGATTTATATGTGACGACCGATGTGGCGCGGTGGGCGAAGGTCTGCCTGCGACGCAGAAGGTTGCGGGTTCGATTCCCGCCTCGGGACAAATGTGTGTACGATCTGCAGACATTTGTTCAGGGTGTTCTGGTCGTTTTCTATTTATAATAAAAAATATCTATCTATGTATTGTATTATATTATGTATATCAGTTATCTAGTACCCATAACACAAGCTCTGCTTAGCTTGGGGCTAGATAATGCTGTGTGAATTGTCCGGCATTTTTTATTTATTTATATTAATATATATTATAGCTCCATCTATTGTGGGCTTAAACCCCCCTGTGAAGTTTTAACCAAAGGAATTCTAAAAAGAAAGCCAGACAAATAAATATAAATTTGGGCATAATTTAATTCTTTTGTGATCCGCAAGACAGTTCGATTAATTTAAGCGTTGAATAATTTTACCATAATCAACTTAACAGCGATATTTTTAGGATGGTAACAAAAAGTTTATGTATTTTTGACCATAAACCAGTTTTATAAAAATACAAAGGTGGTTACCGAGGTAGGTCACGCGTGAAAAATCTTGGGATTCTACTTTTTTTATAGAACATAAACAAAACCCGCAAAGTGCAAGTCGGACTCGCGAACGAAGAGTTCCGTACTATTATCTATAAAAACGGCAAAAAAACGCACGAAGCCAAATACGCCTCGTAATAATGAATAATGCTGGACAATTCACACAGCATTATCTAGCCCCAAGGTAAGCAGAGCTTGTGTTATGGGTACTAGATAACTGATATACGTAATATTATACATACATAGATAGATATTTTTTATTATACATAGAAAACACCCAGACCAACGGAACAAATTTCTGTAGATCGTACACAAATTTGTTCCGAGGCGGGGATCGAACCCGCAACCTCTTGCGTCGCAGGCAGACTCTCGCCCGCTGCGCCACTGAGGTCGTCGAAAAATTCAAAAATTTAAAATTCTATTCGATTGCTCGCCTTACACACTTTACACAGGCTTTTTTTCTCTACTTATTGTATTTTTTTAATCTGAACATTTACGTTCATTACCATACATCTAAGTGTTCAAAAATACACTTTTATTTTTGCATTATTCTATCATTAGTCACTCAATGTCAATAGACTACGACAATAGATTCGTAGCTTGTTTTAGCGTGGGTTCATAACAAATGGCTTCCAATATGCACTAAGCTTCTAATCAGAGGCCCTATTAAGACTGGTGGTTGCGGGTTCGATTCCCGCCTCGGGACAAATGTGTGTACGATCTGCAGACATTTGTTCAGGGTGTTCTGGTCGTTTTCTATATATAATAAAAAAATATCTATGTATTGTATTATATTATGTATATCAGTTATCTAGTACCCATAACACAAGCTCTGCTTAGCTTGGGACTAGATAATGCTGAGTGAATTGTCCAGCATTATTTATTATTATTTATTTATTTTCCAATTCGTTTAAGTGCCATGTGTGAAAGCACTGAAGTTGTAATTATTTTTGTCAACTTACACATACATCGATTCCGATTAGAACCGACCCGCGCGGCGCGCGCGCAATTTCACTGCTTTTTATTTATAAATTTGATATTGCTCTAAAATAATACTCTTTTGCAAAAAATAAAACTATGAGTTAAGTATTTAGACGACATTTCATTCAAATATATTAAATAACTAGCAAATGAAACGGGTTTTCCGTAGTAAAAATGAAAATTTAGAGGAAACTTTGCGATTTTTTTCTATCGAGTCAAGTTGAGTCAATCGTTTTTCGACTTATATAACGCACTAACTGAAATCCTTAACTTTCGAGAATCATCAAAAAAGATTAAAAAAAATAGTGTTTTCTTGCCTAAAAATAGATTTTTCGTACAGACAAAACCTGGGTTTTGGGTAGCACTTCATTCCAAATATATATCACATGTCATTTTTGTATTTATGGAAATAAAGACTTTTTGATTTGATTTGATTTGAATAAAGGCATAGAGGTATAATAGGAACCTGTTGTTTTGCTAGAAAATTAGATGCCCTGTTAATTTGGGGCTACCATACTCATAGTTTTAAAATCTAAATTATTCTTTTTCAGCATCATCTCTCGGTAGGTAGTAGTCTGACATGTATGTCTGAAGTATCACTTATCGAGCTGACTGTATCACTCATTATAAAAATGGTTACGAGATAGGAAGGTTACGAAATGGGAAGGAGCCAAAATAACGTAGTGAAATAATTGATGATTTTTAGACCTTTTTGTGACCTTAAGATGATATCATGACAACTTTTTTGCGAAACCACAAACGATCGGAAATATTATCTTGTTCGAGTATTGACGACCAAAATAGACTCGATTTTGAAACCAAAATATTAATATAAAGTTATCAAACGTATTGTATAATAGCTGTTTTTGGAATGTTTTGCAATATGTCTTTCAATAAGTTATTTTTAATTTAGGATATTAGATAATCATATTTTTACACACTACATATTTAGATTAATGCATTTTGTATTTTGCAACACTACTCTATATGTATAAGTTATTATAATCATCTTTACCTAGTTTATCTATTCAAAAAGAAAATAACAATCAAATAACAAATTTAAATTAAAACTAGTATTTACAATAGAAACAATTAAGCTATCTGCAAACTGTTGCAAACAATCTACAGGTAGCTCAACTGATCCATATCAATACCAGTTGGAAGCGTGCCTAAGACACTGGCTGCATTGCCCCGCGCTGTATAGCAATGCTGTGCCAGATACTCACCAGCTCTCGGGTCACGCGTGGCTTCGACTAGACGCTCAGATAATTTTTTGAAAACCTGACCGTACCAGCTATTCTCATATATTATAATCATCTTATAAGATATTAAATAAAACCACTAATTTGTATCAATTCGTTGTAATTTTATAATATCTAATGGCGACAGAGAACTAAGGTTATCGAATATCGACATAGCTTAAAGGATTAGCAAGCTGAAGTGGCAGTGGGCTGGCCATATCTCAAGAATAATCGACAACCGCTGGGGTTAACGTGTTCTTGAGTGGAGACCGCGACTCGGCAAACGTAGTGTAGAACACCTTCAACCAGATCGGATGACGATTTGCGAAAGATTGCTGGCAGGTGCTTTATGCGGCGAGCTGAAGACAGGGCGCTATGGCGCTCATTAGGAGAGGCCTATGTCCAGCAGTGGACTAATATAGGCTGATGATGATGATGAATGGCGGATGCGTCGTAAGGATCGACCCAAACGTGGATGTCGCAAGAGCTGACGGGAACCTAGCTGTAGAATGACGCGAAAACCACCCATTCTATATTGACATTTGAAACCCCCTTGAATAGCCCTCGTAATTTGCAACTGTATGAACATGCTTCTCCAAATAAGGAGGGTTTTGTCAAACGACCACACGTGGCAGGCAGATTGGTGGTCGCAGCAGAGAACTGTTAAAAATACACAGCTGAGCTGCTGCTCAAATGACCACTCGATTGGTGGTCATTGACAAAACCCTCCTTATTTGGGGAGGCATGTTCTTACAGTTGCAAAATACGAAGGTCATTCAAAGGGCTTTCAAATGTCAATGTAGTTTAAGCATAATTCCACAGCTGAGATAGGGCAGCCGCTCCTTCTGTGTATTTTTAACACCTCTACTGCGACCACCAATCTGCCTGCTACGCGTGGACATTTAACAAAACCCTCCTTATTTGGTCAAGCTTATTCTTACAGTTGCAAAATACGAAGGTCATTCAAAGGGCTTTCAAATGTCCATATAGGGTGGGTGGTTGGCATTGGCTGGCACCTATCATAGATTTACATTTATGTAAAATTTCATGATTCTGTGCTTAGAGCTTTTCTTTAATCTGATGCGAAGCCGCGGGAAAAAGATAATACATCTATTATAAAACCATTCATATTATAATATAAAAAGCGTGGGAATTCATAAAAGAAGTCGGTTTTGAATATATGACATTATTATATGATGACATCATGTGAATTCATGTGTGACCTTAATTTTGATTCTTTGATATCGATAATACTTATTTTTGACAAAGAAAATTACAATCAAATTAAAACTAGTATTTACAATTGAAACAATTGAGCAAACTGCAGACTGTTGCAAATAATCTACAGGTAGCTCAACTGATCCATATCAATACTAGTCGCGCGCGTGCCCAAGACGCTGGCTGCATTGCCCCGCTGTATGGCAATGCTGACGCGCTGTGCCAGATACTCACCAGCTCTCCGGTCACGCGTCGCTTCGACCAAACGCTCAGATATTTTTTTAAAACCCGAGAGCCTCGGTACCCCCACGGATCTAGGTCTCGACTCCAAGGGGAGCAAATGCGTAGGCTCTGTCGAAACCTGCATATTTGCGCCTCTTGAGATCTTCGGTCAAATCTGCCGCCGCACCAGCTACCGAGGATCAGGTCATATGTCATACGGGGAGGCGATGTCCAGAAGTGGACTTGTAAAGGGTAATACAATGATGATAATGATCAGGCGATATTTTAAGGCTACGTGAATGATATGTCGCGGTCTCCACTCCACCTCAAGAACACGTTTACCCCAGCGGTTGTCGGTTCTTCTCGAGATATGGCCAGCCCACTGCCACTCCTTGCTAATCCTTTGAGCTATGTCGATAACCTTGGTTCTCTATAAAATAGCTCAATAATTTTTAAAAAGACCAACCAAATTTTAATAATTAATTTTATTTCTGATATTTTAGCATTATACTTCACTGTATCAAAAAGTTAAAAAAAGCAAGATTTTAATTTTGAATCCAGTTTCGTAAGAAATCAGTTAAGGCCCATACCGGACCCAAAGTGGCGCCGCCACCTAATTTGTCTTATTATTTCGTTTAACAAAAGAATTTTCAAAAATCCTTCTTCCAGTTTGTGATACCTATCATAAGCTTTTTTTTAATGCCTCTGTAATAGTTTTATTCTATTTAGTTTAGGAAGAGATACGAAAATAGATTTTGGTGGCCACCAAGTGCAACTTCGTATCTCTTCCTAAACTAAATAGAATAAAACTATTACAGAGGCATTAAAAAAAAGCTTATGATAGGTATCACAAACTGGAAGAAGGATTTTCGAAAATTCCTTTGTTAAACAGAATAATAACATAAAGTAGGTGGTGGCGCTAGTTTAGGTGCTGTATGCGCCTTAATGAAATACCAAAATTCAAATATAAATCAAACAAAAAAGTTTTCGAAAAAAAGGAGCACGATTTTAATATTGAATCTGGTTTCGCTAGCAGCTATTTCTATTTTAAACGCAAAAATTCAAAACGTGTATCAGATAAAAGATTTCGAAAAATAGAATCATGATTCTAAATTTTGAATTATACAGTAGTTTGTAATTATACAGCTATTGCCAACTTATTAAAATTGGAATCTAAACATTTTTCAAATAAATTAGTAGTTCTAGTTTCATTCACTCTAAAATTCAAAAACGAAAATAAACAATAAAATTTCGAAAAGAAGAAGCAAAATTCTAATTTTGAATCTGGTTTCGTAAGCAGCTATTTTAAACTTCGAAATTCAAATCGGAAACAAAACATTTTTCAAAAAAAAGCAACAAGATTCTTAATTCTAATTTTGAATCTGGTTTCACAAGCGGTTCATTTGGAGGTCAGTCTAGCTCCGCAAAAACGTTACCATGCAAGGACAACTTTCGTTCTCGGAGACAACTTGTATCTATTCTATTTTTAGTACCTCCATTTATTTTCGATCACAGTAGTTACACAACGCCGTTGGTCGGTCAAATTATTTTGCCGATTTCAAAGGAGTCATGATATGATATGTGTAGGTAGGCGGTCGCTTAACGTGGCTATGAAGTATGAACTATATGTACTAACTTTCTTGAAAAATGTATTGTTCCTAATTTGAATTTTGGAGTTGGGACTTGGAACGTTGAAGCTTTAAATTAGAATCGTGCTTCTATTTTTCGAAAACTTTTATTTGATACCCGTTTTGAATTTTTGCGTTAATTTTTGAGAAACCAGATTCAATATTAAAATCGTACCTACTACTTTTTTTCAAAATCTTTTTGTTTGGCTTTTATTTTAATTTTGGTGTTTAATTGATTCCTTACGAAACGAGATTCAAAATTAAAATCGTGTTTTTTTTTACTTTTTGATATAGTGAAGTGTTGCTAAAATGTATCAGAAATAGAATGATTATTAAAATTTGGCTGGTCTTTCTAAGAATTATTGAGCTATTAAAGATTCAAGCATTATTTACTAGATTATGCTCATTCTACGTTTTTATTTACTGTTTCGTAGTTTGACTGACAATCAAATTTAATGTCACATTTGATGTTTGCTTATTCAAGTGAAATATTACTCCCGTGGTCTCGTTGACTGGAGTACCGAAAATTTTCATTACATGTTCCAGTCAACGAGACCACCGAAAATTAATTATTCCGTAATACAGTTAACGGACTATCGAAATAAATATTTTCGGTGGTCCAGTCAACGGGACCAGCTCAACTGGAGCGAAATAATCATAATATCCTAATACTTTATCAATTTGATTTTTTATGTTAATCTATTTTGTTTTTAAAGAAGTTGTAATATATTTTGCTAATTTTGTTCGACATTTTTAAAAATAGCTCTTAATTTAATTTTTTTTTCTCTTCAGACATGCTCAGAGGCCTTAGTATGACTTGTACGCATTATCTTTCGAACACTTTTATCGAATTTGAGTTCTTCCTATACATTTAGCGCCTTGTAGCGCTCCTACCGGATCGAGAGGAACTACTTATCTACATAGCTCAAAGGATTAGCAAGCTGAAGTGGCAGAGGGCAGGCCATATTTCAAAAAGAACCGACAACCGCTGGGGTAAACGTGTTCTTGAGTGGAGACCGCCACTCGGAAAACGTAGTGTAGGACGCCCTCCGACCAGGTGGGATGACGATTTGCGAGACTGCTGGCAGATGCTGGATGCGGCAAGCTGAAGACAGGGTGCTATGGCGCTCATTAGGAAAGGCCTATGTCCAGCAGTGGAATGGTATAGGCTGATGATGATTATTATTTCTGTTGTTTTATTTGCTACTTGCTTCTGTCCATTTTTGTTTCTTTTTTGATTATTTCAGATTCGATACAAAATTATATCGCTCTGTGTTATTTAAGTCGTGATTAACAAGGCAGGGCAATTTTTTATTATGATTAAATTTGACAGGGGTAATAAAATGCATAACACTGCGGAAAGATGGCCGAGATAAAAATTTTAGAGCTTTAGAAATCAAAATTTACATCCTTTGGAAAGATCGTTTTAGACTGGTATACCAATTCGAAAAAACACGTGGTGCGGACAGTCTTTACGGCAGGAAATAATTTATATTAAAAAAAAAATAATAATTTTTGTGCGTGTCGTCGCATATACCGTTGCACTCTCTATTCCCGATATTCGATAAGACGGACCGTACCACCGGGGAGAGGTCTGGCGCAGCACCAACGGGTTCAGAGCGGGCCCAATGCAGAAATTTATGATAAGGATAGGCATAGGATTTGGCGTTCACAGGAACGGGGCAGAGCAAAACAACGTCAGTGCAAAAATCAAGTTTTTGCTCAGTTCTATTAATTATTCAACATAATAAGTATTAAATAAACAGTTTTTTTGGGCGAATTTTGTATTTTTTTTTATTAAAGAAACCAGTTCACTATCCAAAATTCTATTCGATTACTTACTAAAAATACACATTTTGCTTGATTTTTGCATTAGTTTTTTTGTTGCATTAGTACACTTAACGTGCTTTGAGCTTTCTAAGGCTCGGGGGTACAAGACAGCCAGCATTTAATGTTGAACATAACGATTCTGGGCTGCTACTGAGTATTTTCTACCACGTGGTTGACGCATGGTTAAACCTAAACCAGTTTTAATTAAATGGAAATTTAAGTTTTTCGACTTAATTGCGTCATTCATCAATCAGCCGCTATTTTTTAGGGTTCTGTATCCAAAGGTAGAAAACGGGACCCTTTGTCTGTCTGTCCGCGTGCTGTATCAACTGTAAAAGACAAATTACGATTTTTTCGCGATAAGACCGCCAATTGTTACATATTTGTTTTTTACTTCTTTTATTTTTGTTTGTTATGTATATATTTATGTGTGCAATAAAGCATTTTCTATCTATCTATCTATTTACATAATATGATATGTATATTTCTTGCTGCTTTAACAACAAATAATAATATTAAAGAGCGCTCCCATACAATTATGTTTTTTTTTGCCTACTTTTATCTGTTAAATCGTAACAGGTAGTAGAAATTTTGATTACTAATTTAGATCACTATTGCCACTATAACAGCAAACAATAAAAAATATTATCAGTCCAATATCCATAATAAGTTGAGTACCGATCACTGAAGTTAAGCAACGTCGGGCAGTACTTGGATGGGTGACCGCGTGATGATGGCTTTATGCAATTTTTCTTTTGCGATATTGTTATGTACGGTAGTATGGAACCCTCTGTGTGCGAGTCGACTCGCACTTGGCCTGATTTATTAATATTTATTATGTAGAAATGTACTTCGAGGCCACTTTCAAAAACTTCGAATTTATTGATATAATAATCTAGATTACCATCGCCTTAGGATTTAAAACCAGTTAGTTTATAAATAGTTTTCAGACAAAAATAAAAAATATGTTTTTACTATTTTTATGAGAATAATTGAGGAGAATCAGTGATAGGCATAGGTAGAAAGAAGTCCCGCGGATACAAGTGGAACTAAAAAAATTCTACACAAAATTTATACAAACGCACTGCCGGCTTAGAATTTGCACCACCCCACCCAACTCTTCCCGTGGGTGTCGTAAGAGGCGACTAAGGGATATATACACCGGGGGCGGGTAGCAGCGCCTCGTGTAGAATAGATTAACCACCGAATTGCGATACCCGCATGTACTGCGTGGGGATTATGGGCATTACCTACCCCATGAGATAAAAAAAACATGGGGAAGCCTGCGTCCAGCAGTGGACCATTATAGGCTGTTGAGGTTGAGGAGACACTGCCAACAGACTACGTCTAGGGCGTCTTTCGTGAAAAGGACTAATTGTATTGTAACCCGCTTACATCCATTTTTTTACATACATTTACATAATTTTGTTTCATCCGTAATGTATTCGTCACCCAAGGATAGTTTAAAAAATAAAAAAAAGCAAAGTTGCCTCTAAATTTTTACTAAAACCTTAATTTTTCAATAAATACAGAAGCTCTTGAGAATAAACATGGTTAAAGAACTAGGTATAAGGAATATTTTACATGTTTCGGTTTTTTCGAATAATGTCCTAATTAATAGATAATAAGCTAAAACTTGATTTGCGTTGCTATGGCCTGTCCCTCTCCTATGAACGCGATCTCCTATGTCCGTCCTTTTCTTAAAACTTTGAGATTGTAAAGGCCCTTAAGCTCATAAACCTCATAATCTACCCTCACGCAAAGTTCGAATTCAAATCCAAGCCAGTTTTTTTTTCTGCTGCCCACGTAAAAATCTTTTTTCCGAACTTTGATCTTTGTGATTTTTCGAAACTCTACCGCGTATCTAGAAACTGCCTTATCGCGGATTTGATCTATGTTATGTAAAAATACCGACGCTAATTTGAAACGAAACTAGTATCAATTTCAAAGTATTTTAAATTTTATTGCTTTTTCAAGAGATAAAGATCATAGATAAGGAATTAGAAATCGTGCCAATTATGATATTTACGAAATTTGCCCGATTAAGGTATTTCGATGCGGGTTAGCACTAGATTTTTTTGCTTCTTTTGGTTTTGATTTTTCCTGCTGCGTTTTAATAGCAATAAAAGTAGCTGAAACATATTTTGCCGCAAATCGTAAATCATTTTGTTTGAACACATTACGAAACCAATTTTGATTCAATTATATTTTTGGTGCCATTGGGGAAAATGTTGATTTTTAACACAAAATCTCTTATTTTACCAAATGTTCCTTATATGCGGCAAA
Organism: Eupithecia vulgata; assembly: GCA_946478455.1. NCBI lineage: Eukaryota > Metazoa > Arthropoda > Insecta > Lepidoptera > Geometridae > Eupithecia > Eupithecia vulgata. The sequence goes on along the minus strand of OX297887.1, from coordinate 4,873,717 downwards.
TCACTTTTCCATTGGTTTTATTCCTTGCGGAACCGTGTGCGGAAGGCAGATAAATTAAAAACTTCAAAAAAATCTCGTGCCAACACACGCCGAACCACCTGCATAATTTGTAAATTCTCGAAATGAAAGAAAATATTGTTTTGGTCAGAATATATGGTTATTTCATTAGGCGTCAAAGTAGGTATCGGGTTTCGGCGGCCTTTAGGCTTATTTCTAAAATTAAAATTTCCTGTTCGTTAATTTCTGAATTGACGTTTTTTTAACAGATGAAAAACAAAAGAGGGTTCTATGTTCGGCTGGGTGTATTTTTATGTGTGCTTGTTGAAAACCCCGTCAAGATTATTTAAAGATTTGGAAATTCTTTTGCTATTCTATGGAGAATGATAATGAAATAAGTTCCGAAAATTTCGACTTCGGCAGGACAGAAAATTTTTTGGGAACATATTTCATTTCTTAGAGAGCGGGTAAGCACTATTAAAAATAATCCTGAGAATGATAATGATTAAATGAGAGCGATTTTTTTTCATTCATTTTCATTTTATTACCTACCTGCTCTTATTAAATGATAATTTTATTTTTAAGGTTAGTAGGTATGCAGTTTTTATTTTCTCAATAATAGCTAAATAAATAAAAAATCTACCCTTTTTAGGGTTCCGAGATCGGTTTCGAAACCCTTACGGTCACGCATCGTCCGGCCCCCTTCTTTCTTGAATATCTCACTCAGTAACAATAACTACTGCAGCTATTAAATTAAAATTTGAAACAATAATACTTTTCATGCACCATTAAGGATTGAAAAAAAAATTAAAAATGTTTTTTTTTCTGTAAAAATTGTGGTGTTGACATTTCAAAAGAGACTTAGGGGGCAAGTGGGGTATCAAATGAAAGGTAACACGTTAACGGTTTATACATTTTAAAACAGTTTTCGAAATTTTTGAAAATTTTGTACTTTTTGAAATGTAATGAAAAAAGTCGAAATTCACTCACTTGACGGATCTTGTTACTTAATAAGTTGTTTAGACTTTTTTTTAATTAGAATAAGTGAGTTAGAGTTTTATTTGAGAATGAAAATTACCTTATGCCTGCAGTTTGTAGGCTTTTTGTTGATAGAAGCATTCGTTCATTGAATAAAATTATATATAGACTTACCTTTTTCCAGCAGCTGTGCGAACATGTTCTGGACATTTGAGTGGTGGTGTTTCCACCTGAGGCAGTACTGCTGAGGCATCATCTTGTCTTCTTTTAACTACTATAATCTCTTGATATCCCTATCTCTTTTACACTAAGGCTTTGGTATACTAGAAGGCAGGTTATAGGAAAAAAACATTTAAAGTTTGGTAGAAAAATTTGGTCAATTTCTAGAAAAGTTCATTACTAACTAATTTCAGGTAAGGTACTTGAGTTCGAGTAATTTATATAGATTCTAGTTGGAATGTAGATCTTCCGGTGGGTTTGTTTAGGTTTTTTTGTACCTGGAACAATAAACAACAATGTAAGTAAAGAAAACTAACAAAACAAATAATCTTTGTTAAAAAAGAAAATTGCAATCAAATAATATACATAATTAGTATTTCAGTATTTCATTTATTAACCATAACGTTACACTAGATAACATAGGTAAGTCAAACATTACATAGATCATAATTTAACCTAGTACTAAATTTAAAGTAATATAAAAATATTGAAATAAATTATAAATTAAAATAAATAGAGATATTATACACAATTTTGACTGGGAATGCATATCAGAAAATGAACAACTAACATGATAAAATGACGACCGATGTGGTGCGGTGGGCTAAGGTCTGCCTGCGACGCAGAAGGTTGCGGGTTCGATTCCCGCCTCGGGACAAATGTGTGTACGATCTGCAGACATTTGTTCAGGGTGTTCTGGTCGTTTTCTATATATGTATAATAAAAAAATATCTATCTATCTATGTATTCTATTATATTATGTATATCAGTTATTTAGTACCTATAACACAAGCTCTGCTTAGCTTGGGGCTAGATAATGATGTGTGAATTGTCCAGCATTATTTATTTATTTTATTTATTTATAAAAGGGTTGCGATTGGAAGAAAGATTTTAATTTACTTTTAAATATATTAAGAGGAAGGTTTGTTATTTCTAGAAGTAGTTTGTTATACAGTTTAATCTTATGACACGGCTGTCAGTTTTTACAAGTCTAGTCTGTGGAACTAATAACTTTTTTTTGTTTCGGGTGTTGTATTTATGTACATTATATTCATTTTCATGGGCAATTCTTTCTTTGTAGAATGTATTTCTAACAGAGAATTGTACATAAATATAGATATGACAGTTATTATGTTAGATTTCTTGAAATATGATCTGACGGATGTAAGTCTTGACAACCCAATTAAAAATAGTATTGACAAATAAAACAATTGAGCTAATTGCAGACTGTTGCATCTAGCTGAATTCAAACAATTAGCTTTTCTGCGAGAGCTGGTGAGTATCTGGCGCAGCGCATCAGCATTGCCATACAGCGGGGCAATGCAGCCAGCGTCTTGTGCACGCGCGCGACTGGTATATTGATATGGATCAGTTGAGCTACCTGTAGACTCCATTTTGTGACAAGGATAGGCATAGGATTTAGCGTCCATAAGAGCGGGACGGGGCAGAGCAATGCATGCCCAAAATTAAAGGTAAGTTTTAGTTTATTATCTATTAATTTGGCCATTATTTGAAAAAGGCTTGCTTACTTTGCGTGCTTTAAGAAAACTAAGAACACACGTGAAACCATTTCACTGGGTACTTGCTACGAATCTAAGCTTATAATCTATAATATAAAAATGAATCGCAAAATGTGTTGGTAAGCGCATAACTCAACAACGCCTGGACCAATTTCGCTAATTCTTTCTTTGTTGTGTTTGTTATTGTCAGGAGAAGGTTCTTATGAAAGAAAAAATTAAGAAAGTTGGAAACATAAATTTCCACGGGGGCGAAGCCGCGGTTCGCAGCTAGTAATAAATAAAATAAGTCTTTATTTCTGGATTACATTTGTTTTTCTTATCCTAGATCCTTAATTCTATTTTCCCTTTATTCCAGTTTGTCCTTCGACATAGGCCTTCTCTAAGGTTTTCCACTGGTTCCTGTCCTTTGCAGTGCGTGTCCATTCTGGGCCGGCCACCCTATTGATATCATCTTCCCATCGTTTGTTTTGCCTACCTTTACTTCTTTTACTTTCTCGGGGATACCATTCCGTTATTATTTTTGTCCATTTCTCCTTTAAAGAAAAGGAAGCTTATAAATAAAATAATAATAAATAAATAATGCTAGACAACTGACACAGCAGCATCTAGCCCCAAGCTAAACAGAGCTTGTGTTATGGGTGCTAGATAATTGATATACATAATAACACAATACATACATAGATATTTTTTATAATACATAGAAAACGACCAGAACACCCTGAACAAATGTCTGCAGATCGTACACACATTTTTTCCGAGGGGGGAATCGATCCGCAACCTCCTGCGTCGCAGGCAGACCTTCGCCCACCGCGTTACATTACAGAGGTCGTCATGTCGTTTTCATATGCGATCTTTGAGCGTACCAATAAAAAAAAGAATTTATGTGCGAGTTGACGAGCATAATTATAGCTTGTGCTTTCACGCATACGAAAGCATGAATATGAATGAGTCGTAGGCGCATACTAAGGCAAAAACAAGAAAATTAGGTGTTTTCGAACCCGTTTTCCGACGAAAATATTGATTGTGGAGCTCTGAAATTTATATATCCTGTAACACACATCCTGAAAGGTCCCTTAGAGGTTCCAAATATTTGCTGTTAATCATAGTGTAGTTGTTATACTGTTAGTTATAGTGTATGTGTAGCGGCTTCGAACCCACTTTTCATCGGCGTCTCAAATTCGATTAGTACCAAATTCAGTATAGTGATTCACATAGTTCATACCTACCTCTTGGAGGTCCATTAGCTTCGAAAAGCAGTCAAATTAATGAAATCAAACGTAAAAACGTATTTGCACCTACAAAATCTGTGATTCAAACCTGACCAGTTACACGTCGCCCAACCGCAGAGGATCCTATTATTTGGTTGATTATGGCACTACATAGTATGCTGAACCGAAAACAAGCACTCTTTGCTGCATAAAGGCGCGTGGAAAGGTCCAAGGTCATTTGCCTTACTATTCGTCTTAACGCATTTTTTGGTTGCATCTTGGTTGTATCACGCATTGCCGGTCACCGTAAGGTGTGCAGAAGTCACTACCAATTTTCAAGAATATGGTAAAGGAACACTATTTGTCCTCTTGTCACTGAACACGCCCGTTGTTTTCATATTTTATGTAAGATTATTATACAGGGTGGTTTTTTGAGAAGGGCGGTGATGGCCAAGTCCGAAACCACGAGAGTTAGGGAAAAGTCGTGAAGGGAGTCATTGCCTTCGATTTATTAGAAAACAATAACTGCATATTTATGTTTTTCATAAATCTTTTACTTTTGACGGAAATGGAACCGTGATTTAAAAAAAAAACACCCTGTATTATTGAACCAATGTAGTCTGTTGCTGATAAGGATCAATCTTTGCAAATAAATGTTTTACTAAAAATGAATGGAAATAGAAAATGTTTACTATTTTATTTTTACACGCAAGAAAACTCACCTACGATGTATGAGATATTTTAAACAACGTGTTTGAAGCAATGGATAATTTGCCTGTAGGTATAGCCCATACAACAAACGTGATTTTTTTGTCGTCGATAGATAATGAACGGAACCCTTCATGCGCGAGTCTGACTCGCACTTGTCCGGTTTTTTTCTTTGTATACAAAAAATACACTGACTTTGGGTAGGGCGGGGTAGTCTAAAACTACAGTTTTACCAAAAACCACAGTTTTAAAACAGTGGTTTTGAACTACCCCTCCCTTTCTGGTGTACGTAACACCAGGTGGGAGAGAAGGGTAAAAGGTTGCTAAAAAACATAACGTGATTAATTAGGCCTGACGGTATGACTCTGATTCCTTGGAAGATGGGTCAGCCTTTAGTGTGGGATGCTACGTGTGTAGATACCCTAGCACCTTCTCATCTTGCAGGGACATCAGTAAGAGCCGGCTCCGCAGCAACATCAGCGGAGTTCCTCAAACGGCGAAAATACGCTAGTCTTGACAGAGGTTACCTATTTGAGCCGTTTGGGGTGGAAACCCTAGGTCCTTGGGGTCCTGGGGCACACGTTATCTATAAAGATCTTACAAAACTACTAATAGAGTCCACAGGTGATCGGAATGCTGGTTTTTATTTCGGTCAACGAATTAGCATTGCCATTCAACGTGGCAATGCTGCCAGCATTCTGGGCACTCTGCCTTCTGGTGACGGCTTAGATTTTTAGAAAATAGATGTAAGTGTAAATATTAGTTGTAATTATTTTTTGCTGTTAAATAAATAAATTAATTTTGACATTGATTAATGTACCCAAATGTTAAGATATCTATGTCTGATCATAAGAATATTATAATCATTTTATTTACAGAATAATGTCATGATTATTTACAGAGCTATGAAATTACATAATTTTTATTTCTTGCACAAACTAGTGAACCAAATATTAAAAATAAACATCTATTCTTGAATCTGAATTTTAAATTTATCTTTCTCGAAATATTAACAGCTTTTGCGAAATTTATTCAGATTTGTGAGATAGCTTATCTTAAGTTCCAAGTTTTATATTTTTTTAATTAAAATATAAATAAATTTGTATAATGTTATCAATAACATTTCACCGGACGAATATTTATATTATTTATCTATTTTAAAATAGCTTTCGATTTATTTATAGGACAAATTGCGGCTTTTGGAATTATAATGACAATCGAACAAATCTGTGTACGATCTGCAGACATTTTTTCAGAGTGTTCTAGTCGTTTTCTATGTATAATAAATAAAATAAATAAATAACGCTGGACAAGTCACACAGCATTACCTAGCCCCAAGCTAAGCAGAGCTTGTGTTATGGGTAACTAGATAGATAACTGATATACATAATACGATACAATACACAGATAGATATTTTTTATTATATACAGAAAACGACCAGAACACCCTGAAATGTCTGCAGATCGTACACACATTTGTTCCGAGGCGGGAATCGAACTGGCAACCTCCTGCGTCGCAGGCAGACCTTCGCCCACCGCGCCACAGAGGTCGTCAATATAAAAATATAATAAAAAAATTGCTATCTGTGTAAATTATTGTATTAAGTATATCAGTTATCAGTTACCCGTAACATAAACCCCCAAGCTAAGCAGAGCTTGTCTGCTTGTTTGGGACTAGATAATGTTGTTTGAATTGTCCAGCATTATTTATTTATTTATTACTTAATATTAATATTTTTTCAATTTATGTATAGTTTATTCTTTTTAAAATTAAACAATTAATAACTAGTATATACACTTATAAAACTAATAAACTTAATAATAGTATAAACATGTTAGAAAAGTTCTCACAGGTAAAAATACAAATTACAAGTATTTACTGTTCGTTACGTTTTATTTATTTATATTTATTTAGTATTGCCATTCAACGTGGCAATGCTGCCAGCATTCTGGGCACTCTGCGTTCTGGTGACGTCTTGGATTTTTAGAAAATAGATGTACCTATGTGTAAATATTCATTGTTATTATTTTTTGCTGTTAACTAAATAAATAATGGTGGGTGTCACACTATGCATAGAAAACGAGCAGAACATATTAGATCAAGCACTAAAGTCGTAGACGTTATTAATAACGTTAAACAGCTAAAATGGAGATGGACTGGTCACATGACAAGAGAGAGCAAAGAGAAATGGACAGACTGCTGGCAGATGCTGGATGCGGCAAGCTGAAGACAGGGCGCTATGGCGCTCATTAGGGGAGGCCTATGTCCAGCAGTGGACTGGTATAGGCTGATGATGATGAGGCGTAATTACAAGTACTTACATTTACGTCTTTATACCGCGCCGTGCGACACTTTTTAGCACGGCGCGGCGGCGTGACGTCACAGCCCCCACTCTCAAACTTTGACGCGCTGTATCTTTGTAATTTTATAGGGTTATGTACCCAAAGGGTAAAACGGGACCCTAAAACTAAGACTCCGCTGTGCGTCTGTCTGTCACCAGTACGTACGGACAGCGGAGTCTTAGTACCTACTAGGGTCCCGTTTTACCCATTGGTACCCAATGAAAACAACCAAGTAATAATTACTTGGTTGTTTCCACGTATTATGCGTGGGGTAGGCTCTCCAGGTTTTCAAAAAGATATTTGAGCATCTGTTCGAAGCACCGCGTGACCTGGGCTGGTGAGTATCTGGCGTAGCGCATCAGCATTGCCATACAGCGGGCAATGCAGCCAGCGTCTTCGGAATGCTTCTGACTGGTATTGATATAGATCAGTTGAGCTACCTGTAGATTGTTTGCAACAGTCTGCAGTTAGCTCAATTGTTTCAATTGTAAATACTAATTTTAATGTAATTATTATTATTTGATTGTATTTTTCATTCTTATAAAGAATTTATTTATCAAAAAATGGAATTAAATTAAACCTCATAGAAGCTCTGATATTTTTTGAAAACCCGGAGTACCTCGTTACCCCACGGACCTACGACCGCGACTCCAAGCGGACGTAATGCGTAGACTCTGTTTTTTTTTTTTTTTTCCTTATTTAAAGAGCTTTAATCATGTGCGATTATGTCGCTCTAATTAGTTAACAGAAACCAAAAAAACTTAACAATATAAACTTGCAATTTAAATAAATGAGAACATTAAGTTCAGCTCTGATCACTCTGATCGGAGCTGAACTTAATCTTGTACAATTTCACCAGTTTCTTTAATTCTTCCGAATCTGGGTTCGCTAGGGTTATATTACAATCAGCAGATTCTTTTAAAAAATATTTACACTTTTCTGTACGGAAGGTGGACACACTCCATCAAAACATGCAATACGTCCTCCAGTACACCGCACAAATCGCAGTTGGGAGAAGGAACTTTTCCCATGATAGACTCTGTTGAGACCTGCATATTTACGCCTCTTGAGATCTTCTGTCAAATCTGCCGCCACACTAACCTTCATGGAAGTCCTAGAAATGAAAAGGCGCGACGCATGTTGCGTCCCACACAATAGGCCTTCCCAACTCCCATGAGACTAGTGGCAGACCGGTAGGGCCTCTTCTATCATCACATCACGCAACAAACCATTCGGTTGAGTAGCGAATAGCGTATCGGTTATTTTATTATTGACGTATGTAACAATATATTTACACAAACATCAACTATTTGAACAAATACGACGCAAGAGGAAATTATGGAATATTTTTAAATGTGTTTTCGAGTCAAAAACACGATAAGCGTTATCAGGGACGCATTTTCGAAATGATACGCCTCGGTCATAGGGTCGGATATCGGCCCTTATCTCCTACAAATGTTATTATTCTTGAAAATGTTTTAGATATTTGTCTACTTTTCACTTTAAAGGGGCGATATATGTATGACGCCATTTTGTGAATAGGATAGGCATAGGATTTCGCGTTTAAAGGAGCGGGAGAGAGCAGAGCGGCGTTAGCTCAAAGATCAGGCAGGTGTTTGCTGATTATCTATTGATTAAGACATTTGTTTGCAAAAATAAGCGGAAGGTGCCTTGGTATTCCATCTTTCTTGGTATTTTCATCAATATGATGATGAAAGAAATCTTGTGATTGATAAAAATTGTAAAAACTAAGAAAACAGAATGGTCCTTTGCACAATTATTTCTAGTAAGTAGGTATTTAAATTATGTATGTCGCTGTGTAATTGTAAGGTATTTATTTATGCCTGAGCCACCCAGCGCCTCCTACCCATGCCCAGCGTGGGGCCCTTAATCCACACGCTGGGCATGGGTAGGGGGCGCTGGGACTGGCTGGCATTACCCATGAGATAAAAAATCAGGGGAAGGCCTGCGTCCAGCAGTGGACCATTATAGACTGTTGAGGTGAGATGAGGGAAATGTATCCGGTACCCATAACACCAGCTCTGCTTACTTTAGGGCTATTATAATACTGTGTGGGTTGTTCTCCAGGATTATTAGGTATTTTTTTCCGTTGGAGTCGAGACCGTCCGTGGGGTACCGAGGCTCTCCGGGTTTTCAAAAAAATATATGAACGTCTGTTCTATGCGTCGCGTGACCCGAGAGCTGGTGAGTATCTGGCACAACGCATCAGCATTGCCATACAGCGGGGCAATGCAGCCAGCGTCTTGGGCACGCGCGCGACTGGTATTGATATGGATCAGTTCAGCTACCTGTAGATTGTTTGCAACAGTTTGAAGTTGACTCAATTGTATTGTAAATACTAATTTTATTATTTGATTGTAATTTTCTTTCTAATAAACAACTTTTAATTTAGTAAAAGATTTAACCCTAATAAGAAAATGGTAGGAATTTCATACCATAGCCGTTTTTAAAATAAATCAATATTTCATACAATGAAATATAGATTTATTTTAAAAACGGCTTCAACATTGTAGCAATTCAATCACAAAACCAGTACATTTTTCCTATGAGATTAGTACACAGCTCAACCGAGGATGGTTACTTCACTTGGGATCCTGATCGAGAGAAATCTTGTACCTAACAATGTCCATGATATCCATGCATTAATAAGCTACTTTCAGACATAATTGATACCTAGTTTGATATTTGTTATTTGATATCAAATATGTACTTACTATGTACTCTTTTCTATGTACTTATAAAAAATATCATTTTATTTTATTATATTATGTAGGTACTTATATTAGTTGTCTAGTACCAGTATCTCTGCTTAACTTGGGGTTCGAACATGCTTTGTGAATTGTCCAGCATTATCATTTATTTTAAGGGTTCCGTACTCAAAAGGTGCCAACAGGACCTTATTGTATTAATATGTATTTTATTTTATCAAAGAAACCCGTTTATTTTCATAAATTATATTCGATTACACGGCTTCTACAGGTTTTTTCCCCTACCTATAGTGTTTTGCTCAAGCGAGCAAAACATCACTCACAGTAGGGTCGCTAGGTCACTTACTTACTATTTTAGTAAAACGCCACAACTAAGCAGTTGTGGCGTTTTACTAAAATAGTAAAGTGACCTAGCGACCCTGCCAGAGCTACGCCTCGAGTTCTCGGCTAGACAACTACCTACTTTCATTTTTCTGAGTAGCGAACAAAAAACGTAAATTGCAATTGCGCTGCATTCAGTCCGCTTCTTGAGCAATCTGCTTAGTTCTTTTGATTTTCAGTTTTATTAACTTTGTAGTTAGATTGAAAATACCTCACTACTTTTCCTATGATTGCATTACTGCAGCAACCTACTAACATTTTTCACAGTAGGGTTACTTTGTATGCAACCTCTTTGCTTTCACCAAAGACTTCGTAGGTTACTTTATTCCACACTAATAACATAAATACAACGTCAAGTGCGAGTCGGACTCGCGCACCGAGGGTTCCGTAAAATTAAGAGTTTGTTGTGTGTTCTTGTTTCTTGCCAAATAGCAAGATTCTAGTTCAACGGAAAGTAGTGCTATAGATTTTAGTCACTAGCGAGATAATTTTTTTTTTTTCGGATTTTTCACTTTACTTGTGCTATAAGACCTTGCTTCTTGCCAAATTTTATGACTCTAGGTCAAAGGGTACCCTTTACGTTTTCGGTCCAATGGGAGATTTTTTTTTTAATTTTTTGCTAATTAACTACAAACTTCCAGTTTTCGGATTTTTTCCTCTACTCGTGCTATAAAACCTTGCTTCTTGCAAAATTTCATAACTAAAGGTCAAAGGGAAGTACCATATAGGTTTTCGGTCCCTAAATTTACACGATTTTTAAATTTGCGGGACAAATATCTATTTAAAATCACTTGAAAACAAACATTCTATGGATTTCAGGGTCATCGGTCTTCGAGATCATTTCCTAACTATACTAACAATAGCACAAGAATTTTCAAAATCGGTCCATAGGTAATTCACGAAGAAATCGACGAACATACATAAAAATATATAGGTATGTAAGTATACAGCCGAACATAAAACCACCTCTATTCAAATGAGCGGTTTCCGATTTGCATTAAAAAGAAAATAATAGTTTTAGTTCCAAACATAGATGACAGGGCGTCAACTGGAAATACGGTACCTATGTCAATGTAAAATGAAAGGAAATCTTTGAATTTTCCAAATCGGTCCATTTTGACTTATGGTTGTTTGCCTTTCATTTAACATTGACATATCCTAATTTCCAGTTGATTGTCTCCCAAGACAACCTAACCTGCACGTGGTGTACCCTGCTAGATAACGAACTAGGCTCTGGTGAAAATATCAACATTCTTCATAACTCGATAACTCATATTTTACTATTATTTTCCATTACAGAACTTGACATTTGCAGAACTGGCCATTAACTAAGAATCATCATCGCCCCCTGCCACTTATCGATATATTTGGAACTACTCTTTTTTTTTTTCAAAAATGCAAAAAAAATGAATAATGAATAACCCCTCATTCGGTTAGAACGTCTTCATCCGTACAGGTCTACGTCCCTAGAGCTCGTAATAAAAAGTCACTTGACATCACCGTTCCGAAAAGAGTTTCGAAATAAAATTCTAACAAAAAGTATCAACTGCTTAGAAACTCCGCGTTTCCGTTTCCGCTTGACTAGGCGCGAGACATTTTGAATCGATCGCCTGCAATGCTTTTGAAATTTTACAATTATTCATTATTTCAATGTGCGTTCGTTTGAAAACAACCCACTTTCGTTTCGCTGGCAAAATAGAAAAGCGGTTTTTACTTACGACGTTTGTTCATAATAATAATGCTTGACTAGGTTAACTAGGTTTTCATTTAATACGCCGGCTGGGCTTGGATAAAATATAATATTAATGCTGGACAATTCACACAGCATTATCTAGCCCCAAGCTAAGCAGAGCTTGTGTTATGGGTACTAGATAACTGATATATACGTAATACAATACATAGATAAATATTTTTTATTTTACATAGAAAACGACCAGAACACCCTGAACAAATGTCTGCAGATCGGACACACATTTTTTCCGAGGCGGGAATCGAACCGGCAACCTTCTGCGTCGCAGGCAGACCTTTGCCCACTGCGGTCGTCAATTGGGATTTATTTAATAAAATATCTAACTAATAATCTACAGGTAGCTCAAGTGATCCATATCAATACCAGTCGCGCGCGTGCCCAAAACACTGGCTGCATTGCCCCGCTGTATGGCAATGCTGATGCGCTGTGCCAGATACTCACCAGGTCTCGGCTCAGATAATTTTTAAAAACCCGGAGAGTCTCCGTACTTTACGGACCTAGGGTCTCGACTCCAAGGGGAGAAAATTCGTAGGCTCTGACGAGATCGAGACTTGCATATTAGCGCCTCCTGAAACCTTTGACCAAATCTGGCACCGCACCAGCCTTCACGGAAGTCCTAAGAAGATAGGTGTAGACGCATGTAGCATAACACACAATAGGCCTCCACTGTAGATGGATTTTATGATCGAAGACGGTTGTCTTCGAACTACTCTCTTGTAACTTAGGATTATGACCGCCTTCCACTCACTGTTTGAGGTTTCAAACAGTGAGTGGCAGGGCAGTCATAAGAAGACGGTCATAAGTTATTCACAATAATGCATATCGTGAGAACCCTTAAATCCACAGAATCGAAGTCAATCGATGGGCACATGAGGTGACCTCACATGAACAACTGAAATCGGCGGAGTGTAGCATCGCTGTCGATTGGAATTATGGGTGCGGTCGACCTTACGCTCTTCGTAGCTTAATAGCTTGGAACCCGCCATTTTGTATGACAGGACTAGCTGCTGTCCGCGAGCTCGCTTATCAAGTACTTATACACTAGCAATCCACTAAAATTTAAGGGCCACCTCAAATCAAAGTTCTTCCGTGATCATGGCGCATGATACTCAAAAATCGAATCATGGTTAATATCCCGTTATAAATGACTTTAATACCTTAAATCAACTCAGACAGAACTCCATATCTTTCAAACTCATCATCATCATCATCATCAGCCTTTTTCAGTCCACTGCTGGACATAGGCCTCCCCTAATGAGCGCCATAGCGCCCTGTCTTCAGCTTGCCGCATCCAGCATCTGCCAGCAGTCTTTCGCAAATCGTCATCCCACCTGGTCGGAGGGCGTCCTACACTACGTTTGCCGAGTCGCGGTCTCCACTCAAGAACACGTTTACCCCAGCGGTTGTCGGTTCTTCTCGAGATATGGCCAGCCCACTGCCACTTCAGCTTGCTAATCCTTTGAGCTATGTCGATAACCTTGGTTCTCTGTCGTATGTATTCGTTACGAATCCTATCCTTCAGAGAAACTCCGAGCATAGCTCTCTCCATAGCTCGCTGAGCGACTTTAAACTGGTGGACCAGCCTTTCAAACTACTAATTAGTTAACTTTGCAATTTATATAGAGGTATGGTAACGTTCAGGACTTCCTCTATCGATGTTTCGAAAACACAATTCCATAAAATTTTCTCTAAAGAAAAAAACCCTCTAAATTGTTACTAAAACCTTTATTTCTTAATAAATACATAACTTGAGATTTTGAGAAAAAGCATGGAAATATTGGTAATAGAACTAATTATAAAGAACATATTTTTATATGTTTCGGTTTTTTTTTTTCGAATAATGTCCTAACTAATAGATAAGTAATAAAATAACTAAGCTAAAACTTGACTTTCGGGCTTGCGTTGCGCTCCTATGAACGCGAAATCCTGTGACTATCCTTTTCGCAAAAAAATAAGGTTGTAGGCCCTGTCTTTATTTTAGCACTTTACGAATAAATTATTTGTCGATTTGAGATCCATCCTTCCAATAAATATCGCTTACTTATTTCTGAAACTCGACGCAAGAAGTTTTCGTTTTTTGCGTCGTGGTTTGTTTACAAACTTTCCACTTCGATTTTTTTGTGTATAGGCAAACCACATGGAATGTTGTCTAGTGTAAAACAACTATGTATTCTACCAATCGGGTTGAAAAAGGTTATATTATAGGGTAAAATAGAAAGGCTATTTTTGATCTCTAAAAAGCTCGTACGAATCTGCGGACGGAAGCTAGTATTAAGAGCGTGCCCTTATTTGACTGGGTGCAGGAATACAAACAAAACTCTGTATGATTTTTGTTAAGGCGCATACCCCACCCAAACAACACCGCCACCTACTTTATCTTATTATTCCGTTTGGCAAAGGAAATTGCTAAAATCCATCGCACAGTTTGTAATACTTATTATTTTATGTAAGTAAGCTTTTTTTAATGCCTCTATTTACACTGATTACAGTGCAGTTATTCGAGAGACACCCTGTATTTAACACCTCGTTAAATACAGGGTGTCTCTCGAATAACTGCAATACCCAAAGCAGGTAAAATTAGATCAAAAGTGGTTAAGATCGATAAATCTGTTTTATAATGTAACCAGAATAAATGTCGTAATTAGTAGATAATAAATAAAATTTCTTGGTTTTTTTACATATGAGGAAGAAAACAAAACTAAATGACATATCTGACAAAGTAAATCAGCTCAAATGGAGCTGGGCAGGTCACATAATGAGAGGTCCAGATAAATGGAGCAAAGAAGTAACAACATGGTTTCCCCGAGAAGGGAAAAGGAATCAGGGCAGACCTTGCACTAGATGGGCAGATGAGCTTGTCAAGGGAGCAGGAAAAACATGGACAAGGAGAGCTCTAGACAGGGAGGACTGGAAGAGGCTGGGGGAGGCCTCTGCCAAGCGGCAAACAAACTAGTAAATTTACTTAAAATTTAAATACTTGTGTTACTGTTTGAAAAATTGTAAACCAGTTTGAAATAAAGGCTTATATTATTATTATTATTAAATAAAATTTCAGAGGTTCAGTTCCATTCAGTGAGGCTGATGCTTTATTCTATTTAGTCAGTGGCTGTGAATCGAAGTTGCCCTTGGTGGCCACCAAAATCTATTTTCGTATCTCTGCCTAAACTAAATAGAACAAAACTATAACAGTCGCATTAAAATAAAATTTATAAAAAAAATTCAGGAAATACGATGTTGTTTGTGGCCACCAAACTCAATTATTGCATCCCCTCCTAAACTATAGAAAATAAAACTATAACAGAGGCATTAAAAAAAGCTTATATTATTATGTAATAGGTATCACAAATTACCCATTGAAAATTTTGACATTATCTTTGTCCAGCGAAATAATAAGATAAAATAGGTGGAAGCGAATAAAAACTAAACATCATTTCTTATTTGATAATAATGACTATTTATATTTAAACCTGTTTATAGTATTAAATTTGACATGTCTAAGTGCTTATTTTGTAAGCCAAAAGAAATAAAGTTATTGAGTTTGAGTTTGGTGGCGCTAGTTTGGCTCGGGGTACCGTCTACAGCGCACTGTAAATAAAGTCTTTTACAAGTTTTCTGTCGAATGCTTGTGGATGAAGCGAACTGGTTCTGCTCCTTATGTTTACCATTACTCTTAAAAACATTTTCAATCTCGATTCGTATCGCGTTACCAAATTATTGAAAATCGGTTCATATTGCTAATTTGAATGAATTGACGAACTCTGTGGCGCGGTGGACGAAGGTTTGCCTGCGACGCAGGAGGTTGTGGGTTCGATTCCCGCCTCGTGACAAATGTTTGTACGATCTGCAGGCATTTGTTCAGGGTGTTCTGGTCGTTTTCTATGTATAATAAACAGTCACCAGGCTGTATATATAATATACAGCCTGGTGACAGACGAACAGACAGACGGACAGCGGAATCTTAGTAATAGGGTCCCGTTTTGCCCTTTGGATACAGATCCCTAAAATTACGTTTTTTGTATGGGAGCCCTCTTTTATTGCATTAGATATTTTATTTGCTGTTATAGCGGGAAGAAAACTAAATAATCTGTCAAAATTTCAACTATCTATCTTTTACACTTCATGAGATACAGCCCGCAGACAGACAGACAGACGGAGAGACAGCAGAAGTTTAGTAATAGGGTCCCGTTTTCACCCTATGGGTACGGAACCATAAAAACATACATAGGTACAACAGAAAATAGGAACTTCTCCTGTTTTCGAAGTCAGTTACACGCGGATTCCTTAACGGCCTATACCACAGAGATCTACCTACTCTCTTAAATCAACTCCGTCAGACCTAAATATCTTCAAAACAACTAAATATTTAACTTTGAAATTTATACATGGTACAGTTCAGGACTTACTCTATCGATCATTATGTTTCGAAAACACGATTCCATAATATTTTCTCGATAGAAAAAAATCTCAAAGTTACCTCTAAACTTTTACTAAAACCTTAATTTTTCAACAAATACAGAACTTTAGATCTTGAGAATAAGCATGGTAATGGAACTAAGTTTAAAGAACATTTCAAATGTTTTGGGATTTTTTTTTCAAATTAAGTCCTAATTAATAGTTAATAAGCTAAAACTTGATTTTTGGGCTTGCGTTGCTTGCCTTGTCTCGCTTCTATGAAGGCGAAAATTTGAGATTGGCGATCTGTGGTTAACAGCATTTAACTCCTTTCGAAAAAAAAACCATAAGTACTTATTGGAATCTATGGTTAGTTAGTTAGGTAACTCTTTTTTGTACCACAAAAACACAAAATACAATACAAAAGGAAATACATGGAATATAGGAAGTGCAAAGGTCCGCCTTATCACTTTGAGCGATCTCTTCCAGGCAACCTTGGGATGGACTGGACATAAAAGAATAATATAGACGGTGGCATTTTGGAAATATGAAAATAAAATAATTACATTAATACATACACTACTTACCATAATACCAAACATAACATGCATTAAAATAAAATAATAAATAATGCTGGACAATTCACACAGCATTATCTAGCCCCAAGGTAAGCAGAGCTTGTGTTATGGGTACTAGATAACTGATATACGTAATATTATACATTACATAGATAGATATTTTTTATTATACATAGAAAACACCCAGACCAACGGAACAAATTTCTGCAGATCGTACACAAATTTGTTCCGAGGCGGGGATCGAACCCGCAACCTCTTGCGTCGCAGGCAGACTCTCGCCCGCTGCGCCACTGAGGTCGTCATGCACATGCATTATAATAATGATAAACTTACATATAAAAAAATAGTATTTTCTTGTTACACGGATAGACAATACTGATGAAGCAGTTTTTTTGAATATACGGAGTGATTTTTCACGTCTGATGTCCAGGGGAAGAGCATTCCATAAACGGATAGCTTGTACAGTGAAGGATTTTTCATAAAATAATAAATAAATAAATAAATAATGCTGGACAATTCACACAGCATTATCTAGCCCCAAGGTAAGCAGAGCTTGTGTTATGGGTACTAGATAACTGATATACGTAATATTATACATTACATAGATAGATATTTTTTATTATACATAGAAAACACCCAGACCAACGGAACAAATTTCTGCAGATCGTACACAAATTTGTTCCGAGGCGGGGATCGAACCCGCAACCTCTTGCGTCGCAGGCAGACTCTCGCCCGCTGCGCCACTGAGGTCGTCATTATAATAATGATAAACTTACATATAAAAAAGTAGTATTTTCTTGTTACACGGATAGACAATACTGATGAAGCAGTTTTTTTGAATATACGGAGTGATTTTTCACGTCTGATGTCCAGGGGAAGAGCATTCCATAGACGGATAGCTTGTACAGTGAAGGATTTTTCATAAAAAGTAGAAGAGTGAGCAGGAAATTTTAAGACGAGAGTTTCTGATGAACGCAACGAAAGAGTGATAGTAGGACAGGAATTCAAAGCTCTCCTTGAGATAAGATGGTTAGTTATTATATACTCTTTGATGGAATCTGTCAAACATCACGCATAGCCCAAGAATCGTGCCTAGCCCTCAATGCAGCAAGTAATTTCCAATCCAAAAATAAGTAATTAATAATCCAAAAAATATATCTAACGGCACAGACCAAGTTTGTAGCAAGTCATGGGAACTTTCTGTGGTAAAATGCAATGACGGTGCGATTTAGAAACGGCTTTACAAACAGATAGGGTTGTCACTTTCCTGCAATGTTGGCGTACACTAGCTAAACTCGATTTAGAATCAAATAAGTTCCAAAAAAATCGTACAGAATCTCAGATTATGGTAAAACACAGTAAAAAAAACATGACACTTATAGAATAAGTACATGTATAACGCTATTTTATAGAGGCTTCCGCCGACTGGGCACGCCCTAAAAATTAATGAAAAAAAATCGATTCATTATCATCATCATCATCAGCCTACATCAGTCCACTGCTGGACATAGGCCTCCCCTAATGAGCGCCATAGCGCCCTGTCTTCAGTTTGCCGCATCCAGCATCTGCCAGCAGTCTTTCGCAAATCGTCATCCCACCTGGTCGGAGGGCGTCCTACACTACTTTTGCCGAGTCGCGATCTCCACTCAAGAACACGTTTACCCCAGCGGTTGTCGGTTCTTCTCGAGATATGGCCAACCCACTGCCACTTCAGCTTGCTAATCCTTTGAGCTATGTCGTTTTTTTTTCAATAATTAATGTAAAAAATCGATTGCTCAAGTCAAATTCAGTACATTAATAATAATAATAATAAATAAATAATAAATAATGCTGAACAATTCACACAGCATTATCTAGCCCCAAGGTAAGCAGAGCTTGTGTTATGGGTACTAGATAACTGATATACGTAATATTATACATTACATAGATAGATATTTTTTATTATATGTACATAGAAAACACCCAGACCAACGGAACAAATTTCTGCAGATCGTACACAAATTTGAAAGGAAAAAGTAGGTATTTAAAGTTATTTAAAGAATAAAACATTTGAGGG
Source organism: Eupithecia vulgata (assembly GCA_946478455.1). Lineage (NCBI taxonomy): Eukaryota > Metazoa > Arthropoda > Insecta > Lepidoptera > Geometridae > Eupithecia > Eupithecia vulgata. Next base: position 4,854,858 of record OX297887.1, on the reverse strand, counting down.
CAATAATTTAATGTCTATGCTGGGTTGGTGATCGTAAAGCGTTTTTTTTTTCACGGCTCCGACGCTGCTGACCATAGAGTACATTATATAGCTAGCATTGCTAGTTACGCCATCTAGTCGAGATTGTTGAAACTAATTTCAGTCATATATATATATGTATCAGTGATAACATGCTGCTGGTCGTCGACGGGTAAAGGATTGAGCTGAGCGTGTAAAGGATGCACTTTACCGCAATCACCCTGGCGGGAGAGGGGGGAAGAGAGCCCTGGATAAAGAAGCCCCTCCCACCCGCTTTGCTTGAGGATACTAGAGCAACTGGTTTATAAGGAATATGGAAATAGGAGCTAAGCTAGGGCAGACAGGAATTATCATATTGAACTGATTAACCATTGTCGTATTTATTTCGGATCTATATCTAACCACGACTGTACAACTGTTTGTTTGCGGTCCCAGTTGACGGATTCAAAAATGTTATACGTCGACTGGGACCAGGGTCCCAATTAGTGGCCCCAGTCGACGGACGCCTCGTTATATAAAAAAAAACTAAAGCCCCTTACTTAGCATAATGCTAGCTAGGCTAAGCTCTCGTAAGAGACCTAGCAAACGCTGGTCTTCCGTCAGAACAGAACCCGTACAGGTGACGTAATAAATAGACCTACGCTACGTGAAATACAAAAAAAATAGAAAAAGAAAAAAAAACACGTTTGTTGTATATAGGACCCCCTTAAATATTTATGTTGTTCTGTTCTTTTAGTATTTGTTGTTATTGTGAAATACGTAAAGTATACGTTTTTATAAAAACAACAGTAGTATCCAAATCTTTGATCAAAATATCGGTGTTGCTAGTAAATTGGATGAAGTCATCCAAGTTCTTTGATCAAATGTACATTGGACAAAGAAATTGGATGAGTGGAATGGGCACCCAGGGTCGTTCGTCGTGGGTTGGCGCGAGATAATTTTTTAAATTCAGCTTTATTCCTTTCTTCTTATTCTAATTTACTGATACTGAAAACTGGAACTACTGTGAGTCGCAGCGCAGCACACAATCCCCAAAAGATCCTCGCTATTAATTGAGTTTAGGTAAAAAAGGTTTTTTTTTTTTGGAAAAGCCAAGAAAATCGGCTATATTGACGCAACAACGGTTCAAAAGGTGCATCAAGTTTTGACAACCCTAGTGGGAAGTGAGCTCTCGGGCCAAATTTTTTATTTGTAAAGTGTGAAAGAACCTAAAATTGCTGCTTCTAACTTTCTTTCGACACGTGACGGGAATCGAACCTGTGCCGTAGGTACTTAAAGTTCGCCGCTTTTTACGAATTACGAATTTTAATATCCTTCTTGCTAGAGTATCGACTTCGCGGCATCGAGGTCGCCTATAAACATATAGGTTTTATAGTTTTCTACCTACTTTTCCCAAGAAGCCCTTAGCCCTCAACGTTGCTATCTCTCTCGCACCACGGCACCCAATCCTCTATCTCATTCTAGCGCTCACCGTTCACGGAATGCACTGGTAAATAGATCTTGAAAGGTCAAGTTACTAAGTTTTGAATTTCGAATAGGTTTTTTTTTGTGTCTGGCCATTTGAAATGTTCAAATAAAACTAAGAAAAAACCAGACTGGTTTTAGGATTAATTCGCGCTTCGCTCCCTTTCGCAAGATGGTTAACCGTCAAGGGGTCGGAGACTTCGAAAATTTAACCTAGTTTTAGGCTTACTATTCGGAGCTACAGTTAATCAAATCAATAATAAGGGTATTTATCCGGGAAGTCTGTTCAAATCTTAATAGACCTTTGAGTTATGCTAGATTTGTAAATTGTACTGGCGCCTTACCATCTTCCTAGGACTTCCGTGAGGGCTGGTGCTGCGGCAAATTTGGCCGAAGATCTCAAGAGGCGCAAATATGCAGGTCTCGACAGAGCCTACGCATTTGCTCCCCTTAGAGTCGACACCCTAGGTCCGTGAGATACAGAGGCTCTGGGTCTTTTAAAAATTATCTATAAGTCTGGTGGAGAGCTGGTGAGTATCTGGCGCAGCGCATCAGCATTGGCATGACAGCAGGGCAATGCAAGCGTCTTAGGGATGGTTCCAATTGTCATATTGATATGGATCAGTTGAGCTTCCTTTAGATTGCTTGTAACGGTCCGCAATAAGCTCAAATATTTATTTATTAATTCCACCAAATGACTAATTAAATAAAACAACAACATAAGCTGCAAACAGTCCACTGCTGGACCTAGGCGTCATCTAAACGAACTATTGGCTCTTATTAGGGTGTAATGCCATAAGCAAAGCACCCACCCCTGGGTACTAGGAATGCAGGTCGGGGATCAAATAAATAGCAGTCAATTCAAGTCAATGCTTAATTAAATGCAATCAAATGCATACTTTATTTTATAGTCTCACTATTTAAGCTACGACATTGATTGAATGTAGCTCATTAGTGAAAGAATTTCGTTGAGACCAGAAGTTCATTTGACAATTATCATTCACATACTTAACATAAAAATCCATACTAATACAAAAATTCGAAAGTAACTATGTCGCCTTTTAACGATTAAACAGTTGAACGGATTATAACGAAATTTAGCAGAACGTTAAATGGCTCCATCAGCAATGTGCAATTATGATCAAAAACCAAATTTAACGATATCCTAGAAAAAATAGACATCCAAAAATGGAGATAGACCGGCCATATGTTAAGATCTATGTACAAGAAAAGTGGAGCCAAATTACAACAAATTGCTATCCAAGAGATGTCGAGGATGATAACAAATGTGCTGGGAAGATGAGCTGAGACTTACTGCGGGACCCAAATGGAGGAGAGTTGCTCAAGACAGGAAGCAATGGAAACTACTGGACTACCTTTGCCAAAAGGCATACTGAGTTGAAAATTTATCTCACCCAGTTTAACGGGCTAAATAAATAAATAAATGGTTCCACAGGACGGATAGAGGCCACTTGAAAACACATGCTAAGCCGTGTGCAGCAGCTAGTGTAGAAATAATAATGCTGGAGAACTCAAACAGAACTTGTGTAGAAATAATAATATGCCTATAATTTTTTTCTACACTAGCTACTGCCTTGAACTATGCAGAGCTTGTGTTAGAAATATGACTAAAATTCATAATTATCATTTCTAATAAGAATTTAATATAGTTTAATCAAACTTATTGCTAATAGATATCTCAGTGGAAGCTTAGGTATAATATCAGATAGGTACATAAACTATCAGAGCCGTGTTCGAATCAAAATATTTTCCAAAAAGTTGCGTGATGTTTTGACTTCACATATGGAGGAATCTTAAAATAGATTTGTGTAGATAAGGTTAACCTTATGTTGGTAGAGGTTTATAAAACACAGTTCAGTTTACGGGTTTGAGTTTTATCAGTTTATTTTTTACTCCAAACTTGTTGAAGTAGAAACTTTTTTGAGCCAGCAAGTTAGCAAACAAATGAGGTAAGTAAAAGTTTCTAAAGAGTTCTAAGGCATAATTTATGATAATAAAGGTAAATTCTAAATTTAAATTGTGAGAGTAAAATTACAAAAACAAAAATTCTAATCAGAACCAAACCAGTTTTATTACAGTACTCAGTTAGTAGCAAGATAAAAAACTTGATTAAGATCTTTGATATTTCTTATTGGTATTTTTTTCTTGATTTATTTTTAACTACAAGGTAACTTATTTTTATTTATCAAGGTGCTTTTTTTGGTGTCTGTTTTGTCAGATTCATTACATAAAAGTATTTGCGTGGAATTTTAAGTAATAGCTTGTTACTCTCTCTCTATGTCCATTACCTATGTACTTAGGTACATAAACTGTCAGAAGAAAAGTAGATTTCATTTATGTACCTACTCATAGTAGCCCTACCAACAAGATTAGCTCTGCTATTACAGCATACAAAATACCTAATACCTCAAGGGATATATTTCTTCTACATGCCTACAACATTTTACATCTTTGGTGTAAGTGTAACATTATTTTTATCATTATTATGAAGTCATAATATCTAGTTATAAATAGATACTTACAGAAGTCAGATCTAGCAGACTAGATGCATGGACCAAATGCATCAGCATCCGAATGCACAAACACAAAAATGTCACACACTTTCACAGGAATTTAACAAACACAAACACAAAATAATTCATAAATCCATCGCTTTACCAGCACAGCACGGTATTCGCCACCACTAACCCATATTCACCCACTTTTGATTCTGTGCAATCAAAATAAATTATTCCTAATTTACAGTGGGTTCACTGCGACGTCCGTTCGCCGCTAACAAAATACTTTTATAAAAATATTTTTCGAAAGCGCATACACGCGCACTGAACCTTTCGAAAATGTACAAAAAACGATAGCGGGGTAAATAGGAAAATCGATAAGGCCTTCGTAACGCCGCCGCATGTAGACTAGACCAAAAATTTGACAAAAAATGTAATAAAAGCGACATTATTTTCTTGACGGTCTCAGCCAGACCAGACGGCAAGTTTAGGTATGTATAGATAGGAGCGAGAACTGTCAGAAATTTCTGTTGAATTCGGCCAAATTGAATAGCGACGACGAATGTTTACAATGCCGAATGGGATGCAGCCGACCTATTTCAGCCGGTTTACTGTAGACAGACGACCGCGCGAAAATAAACCGTATTGTAAGCGGCACTTGCGACTTTCCTATTTAGCGGTAATCATTGTGAAAAATATGAAACGGATGCGAATTTGTTTGTAAAACTTACGACTGGTTGTAGATATCAGTCTATTGGAAAATTCCAAAATAAAAAGTGGCGAACGGGCGCGCTATATCCGCACTGAGAAACGCGAGACACTGTTTTCGAAACAACCAACCAACGTTGGCTCGACGTCATTTTTGGCGTATTTTGAGTTGGATCGAGCACGGGAAAACTCGAAAGCGTTCGGATGCGGGAAAGAGATAGATCAAAGGTTTGCGTATGCGATAGTGGACCCTATGGGGTATAATAATTCATATCGGAATGGCCCAGAATCGGGTAATAACTTAGATATGAAACGAGTGAAGCCATAGTATTTTGAAGTTTTTTTCTATACTACGTGTACATAGGCTAGAGCAGTGAACGGCTGTTTTTCTATGTAAAGTTTGTAGTTGTGTGCGTTAACTTCCCGTATGTGTAGTTCGTATCCGATAGAATAAATGAAAATTGCGTATGTGTGGGTATTTTGTGCTATATAAAAATTGTATAGTCGGTGACTTGGAACTTTGAAGGGAATCGATGAAAATTTCATATTAGTCAAAGAAGGCTGGCTCAGGTTTCCAATTTAGCGGTTGAATAAGTTTTAAAGAAGTCACGCAAGTGATTAAATAGATTAGTTTAAGCGGCAGGTAGGTACCTACCTACCTACCTAGTAAGTAGGTAAGTAGCGATGCAGTAGGTACTTAGACAGGTTGGTAGTCGGTAACTAATAAATAATTTAGGACATCTCTAAAAGAAAAGATAAAGAAAGGTGCATAAAATCAGTTAGGTAGATAGGTACTTAAGTGCAGGGGTTGTAATGAAAAATCCAGCGCTTTCAGAGTGAGGATTATTATCATCATAATCAAAATAGGTAGGTACCTACCTAGGTAATTATGCTTCAAATTTTCCGGCTTAAGTTAAGTAGGTAGGTATCGAAATAATATTCAAAAGGACCCCTTTTGAAATTAGTTCACTTTCATCCCACTCCGGATGAATACCTACCTTCTTCGAGCAACACCAAAGTACCTACCTTCTAAGTTTATTATGTAAATAAAATTCACCAGTTGCGAATAAATAATATTGCAAATTGACAGATGTAGGCAAGGTTACGTACAACCAAACCTTAGGTAGGTAGGTACCTACCTACCCACTGTTTACCTACAATTACTGCGCTATCTAACCAAGATAGATTTATAATCTGCATTGGTAAGAAAATCTCAAGATTCGAACCCACGAATCTTGCATTACATGTAGGTATATAGGTAGGTACCTACTTATGAGTTTTCTTTATTTGAATAAGGTGGATATCAAATAAACCTATAACTTACTTTTTTCTATCAGTCAACGATTTCAAATTGAACCCGCACTACAATCCTACAATGCAAGCTGATTACTACGCGCCATGCCATCACCGACTATCTAAGGTCAAAGATGTTCAAGCCATATTTGCGAAAATATGATCGTTGTACTGTCCATCTAAATCTATTTTGGCAGGATGAGGCCACCATTAATATTTTGGTATTACGGTTTCAATGTGTGAGTAAACACACACATTTATTTTATTTTAAACGAAATTTAACTTTCTGTAGCTTGTAATAAGGACAATTTTAGTGTGCAGAAATAGTTTGGATAATTTTCGAAAATGGAATGAGGGTTTCGTTCGTAGCCAATATAGTAGGCAAGCCAAGTTCTGACGCAGGCTAGGCCCGCACCGCACCACATAAAATAAATTCCTAAATCGTACGGTAGGTAACTTCTTTACAACGTAAGTAGGTCTTACGCAAAGAAGTTTCCATGAGGAACTACTAGAGGCCTAGTTCTAAAGTTAGTTGGAATGTATGTAGCTAGGTAATGTAATGAGGTACCTACATGAACGATGTTTGTATGGGTAGTGGGTAGGTACTTTAATTCGCATTTAATAACAATTGCTATAGAGTAGATATATATATACAGACAGATACATTATTTTATTTATTTATTTATGTAGACGTAGGTACCTTACCTTCCTGATGAGTTCATAAATCTATACGACTTAACTTAACCAGAAAATAAATAGCAAAGTTACATACCGACCATGCCCATACCAACCTAGGTAGGTACCTACTTGGTTACTTTCACAGAAATTACAAGTAGGTATGCGACCGAAAATTGGCCGAAGCCCGTAGCATATGTCCCATCACTAGTCGAAAACCAAAATGCTCCACACACGCGCGAAGTGATCGATTTTCGAAAACTCGCTTACCCCTCCCCCTCTACCCCCTTTCCCCCGTGGTTCTATTACCGCGCCAATGCCTTTTTACAGCATTTTTATATTTTCTTTTTATTTCTTGAATCTCGTCGTCGTCGGCTGTTTACGGGCGGGCTTCGAAGTTTTTATTATTTTTTGTTTTCTGCCTTGAACGTAGATACCGACATAGCGGTATGATACAGACTACTTTCTTGTTTTTTTTTAAATTATAGGTATTTGTCGATAATGAACTTTCAAATTTGTATGATATGGCTGCCATGCCACCCGTACTTTTAATAAAATTTTGTAGTATGTTATTCGGGCTAACATACTCTATAGGTACTTTACGAAAAACAATAAAGGACACGAAAATACTCTAAGGGGGCATTCATAGATATGTGGTTTTGGCGACTTTTCGGCCCCCTGATAAAAAGAGATTCAATTTTCTCTATTGTTTGCTGTGCCAACCGCATTGCCTTCCTCCGTTGGTAATCAGGTAAAATAAAAATCTAGGTAACAATAAAATACTAAGTTCGTTTCGCGTTGAAGCGAGATTCAAATTTATTAGTGAGTTTGAATTTTTTTGCTTTCATATGGAATAAATCTAAAAGAAATTATTATTTATTTTATCAGATATGTGAGACTAAGGAAAAGTAATTCGCCGCCGCAAATGGTTAGCTACAGATTTTCTTTTCCAAAGTTGAATCGCGCGTCAAAAAGGAAACCAGCAACCACTAGTAGGAACTGATAAAATCTAATAATAAATTCGTAGAAGAAATTACGTGATATTTGCCGAGACCTCCCGTGACTACACGTGAGATTTGGTGAGATTTGGCTCGCCCCACCCCTCCTAAACGCTTCACATAATTTAATGGATGCCCCCTAATTATCTCTAAGTTTTTATTTTCATGTTCGCTACATAAGTGGGAAGACCGTTCGGGGGTGTAGCCATTCTCTGGAGGAAGGGTATGTTTGAGTCCGTCGCCGTCCTAGACTGTTATAGCCCTAGGTTATCTGCAATTAAGGTTACCTCTAGTGGACGCTCTGCTATTATCTTCTCAGTTTATATGCCTACGTGTAAGAAGGATAATCTGCCCATTTTTACGGAGGTCCTAAGTGAGATTAGTGCCATAGAAGAGAGTAATGATGTTGAATCGACCTTCATTCTAGGGGATTTTAATGCACATCCACAAGAAATCTTCTATAGAGAATTATCAAACTTCTGTGCGGATCAGTCCTGGCTCTGTGCAGATGTAGAAAAGTTGGGATGTAACTCAAATGTTTATACATTCATCTGTCAAAAATCCGGTAGTAGAAGATGGTTGGACCACTGTATTGTTTCCCTCGCAGCTTGGCATGCAGTAAGTAAAGTAGGTATATACGAGGATGTTTACACGTCCGACCATCTACCTATTTACTTGGAATGTGATCTGTGCGCAGTCAGACCACGTTTGGTGGCTCCTGAGCCGACTCCTAGTGCTGTTCTATGGGGAGAGAGAAATCAGGAACAGATAACCAGGTACCGTGAAATATGTAATAACACCTTTCGAGACATTAGCTTTCCCCATGAGTTTGTGGAGTGCGGTCATGGGCCATGTGGTCTGGTTGAGCATAGGCCTATTCTAGATGGAATGTATGAGGCTATAGTGAACACCATGACTAAAGCGGCTGTACAGACGAGGCGGCGTAGTGGTGCGAGACCCAGTAAAAGGAACAACATTTGTGGCTGGAACAAGTATGTTCGCGGCGCGCATGGGGAGGCCAGGCTTAAATTTAAAAGCTGGGTGCTGAGTAACAGACCCACTTCAGGCGAGATTTATGATCAAATGTGCGAAACTCGCAAAATCTTTAAGAGCCGCCTGAAGTGGTGTCAGAGAAACCAGGACCAGCTTATAATGGACAAAATAGCTATAGAGCGGGCAGCAAAAGATTTCAAAACCTTCTGGAAATCAACTGGAAAGCTTAACATTAAGGCTGGCCCCCCTGTGAGCGTGGAAGGCAAAAGTGACCAAAGGGAGATAGCGCAGTTATTTAACGAGCATTTTAGAGTGCACTCCCTCCTCGACCCCTCCTCTGGGATGGACGATGCTGAGCTCAATGTTCGGGGTAACGAGCCTCTATTGCACGTGTCGGCGGATCAGGTCCGCGCTACAATTAAAGGCATGACGCGAGGCAAGTCTCCCGGACATGATGGGCTCGGCATCGAACACCTCAAATATGCAGGGAACCACTTGCCCGGACTCCTTTCCATGTTCTTCACAATGTGTCTTAGTCATGCGTACTTACCTGCTGACTTAATGAAGACGATCGTGGTACCCATTGTGAAGAACAGAACAGGGGACATTTCGGACAAAGGGAACTACCGACCAATCTCACTAGCTACAACAATAGCCAAGGTGTTGGACAGTGTGCTTGATTCTTTTCTACAAAAGCACTTAAAGCTACATGACGCACAGTTCGGGTTTAGACCCGGACTCTCCACCGAATGCGCAATATTAGCACTCAAGCATACTGTCCAATACTACACAAGACGTAGGACGCCGGTGTACGCCTGTTTCCTCGACCTCTCCAAAGCATTTGATCGCGTCTCCTATGATGTGCTGTGGGGAAAGTTGAGGGACAGGGGTGCACCGCCAGACCTGCTCAATGTTTTCCGGTACTGGTACGGACATCAGACGAATATTATAAAGTGGTCCAATGCTCTCTCGGATGCATATAGGTTGGAGTGCGGGGTAAGACAGGGGGGGGGTAAGCTCTCCCGCCCTCTTCAACCTATATGTAAATGATCTCATTGTTGAGCTCAGCGGCATGCGTGTCGGCTGTCGTGTGGATGGTGTTTGTGTAAACAACATTAGCTACGCGGACGACATGGTGCTGCTGGGCCCGACAGCGAGATCTGTGGAGGAGATGCTGAAAGTCTGTGCTGACTACGCTGCCTCCCACGGCCTCTGCTACAATATTAAGAAATGTGAATACATTGTCTTTGGGGCCGCCGGTAATAACCTTAAAGAGTTCCCTGAAATAACCCTAAACGGCATGAACATACAAAAAGTTACTTCTTTCAAATACCTTGGGCACATTATTACCGACGACCTTAAGGACAATGCAGACATTGAAAGAGAGCGCAGGGCTCTAGCGGTAAGGGGTAACATGTTGATCCGTAGGTTTACCCGGTGTTCAGAAGACGTAAAAATAACGCTTTTTAAAGCCTTTTGTCAAAGTTTCTACACCGGGAACCTATGGGTCAGCTACACCAAACGGCCGCTAGAGACCCTGCGAGTGCAGTATAATAATATCTTTAGGATGATGTTGGGACTGCCTCGTTTCTGCAGTGCATCAGGGATGTTTGCCGAATATGAAACAGATGGTTTCGCTGCGATCCTCCGGAAAAAGACGGCGTCCCTGATGCGCAGAGTGCGGGACAGCCCCAATAGCATCCTACAAACCATAGCGGGTAGGATTAATTCGCCAATGTGGCAGAAATTTATAAATAAAGTAATTTAACATAATTTAATAATCTTAATTATTATTTTCAATTTAATTTAATCTGATCTCATTTTAATTCTCATTCTCATTGTAATTTTAATTTAATTCAATTTTAATTTAATTTAATCTAATTTAATTTAATTTAATTCAATTGTTATTGTAATTTTAATTTAATTGTAATTGTAATTGTAATTGTAATTGTAATTGTAATTGTAATTGTAATTTTAATTTAATTTAATTGTAATTTACTTCAAAATACTAACACTAATTTTTAAGGTCTAAACTACTAACAAATTATGGATCATGTAGTCCGAAATAAAAGAATTTTATTTTATTTTTTTTATTTATAAGAAGTATTTGAGGGTAATGGTAAGGCCACACGCTCCGTTTTACTTGCAAGCATGCCTTCATTCACCTTTTTTTCATCAGCAAACAATAAAAGAAAACTCGTACCTATAAAAATATCTTATTATAATGGAGACATACTGATACCGAAAACATGGAAATAAAATTATAACTTCTCAGTAGGTACCCGACAGTTCAGTCTTTGCGCAGTCCTGTTTGCACGAGCTTACTTGTGCACGTGTGTCCAGTGTAACGCGTTCAGTCTTATAACAAAGTCATTTAAACTGAACTGCGCAACAAGGGCGGCCGCACACGTTTGATTTTTTGTCTGTCGGGTAGGTATTCGACTATCCGAAGACTATTTGTATATTTACCACGTTACAAATGTATGGAACGAATACGCCTAACTTACTTGCTAATTAAGTGTAGGTAGGTACTTATAATACTAGTTAAAATAGGTTGGTAGTGTTGGTACTTTTATTTTGTAACTTTTACTGCGATGTTTGTGTGTGAACCTAATAAAAAGACTACCAATCTTATCTTATGTAAGGAAGGTATTATCAAACGTGTCGGTCAATAAGTGATCAAATCAAAGAAGCAAACCTATCCTATACCGAACGAAACCGAAGTAACATTATTTCATCTGTGCGTATTATACGAACGGGGAGTAAGTAGGTAGGTACCATAGGCTTAGAATGTACTGAAAATATTCTGTCTATGGTAGGTACATATTATATGTGTAGGTAGGTCTTAGCATAAAGGAAGAAGGGTATTAGATGAAATTATACCTTCTTCCTCTAAGAGGTAGGTACCTACTACGCAGCAAAAGTTCGCAAATGTTATGGGATGGACTTAGAGGAAGAAGGTATAATTCATCTAAGGGGATGGATCTCTGACTAAAGAAACAAAGGATGGATGAATGTACTAATGACATTGACATATACACAAAATCAATCAAATGTCAAATTAAATTATTGTTCCCGCCACTGAGTGATTTCCTCCGTCCACGGTTTTAGCTAAACTCCGTCCGTATTCGTACCACCTTTAAAAATTAAAGTTAATTGGGCAATATAACTCTGTCTCATGTACATATTAACTCATTCACCGCCAAGAATACGCGCCTATTCAGGTCGCACCGCGACTCTATGTCTCTCACTTTTTGTCTCATGGGAACTGAAACTGCTAAATGAAATGACGTTTTTAGCAGAAGTTACGGATAATTATTATCCGTCGTCGGGTAACTTTGAAGTGAAGCACAGCCAGACTCAACGGAACCTAGGATCACGCCTAGGTTCCGTTGAGTCTGGCTGTGCTGCCTGCCACGGCTGCCACCCAGCCCGGCCCGTCGCTCGGGCGTCGTGGTCGAAAAGCTAGAAGGACAAAATACATAACAGACCTATTTCTAGGATGCTCTAAATTCTAAAACATTGAAACCATGGAGTTTTGACGTAGAACCTCTGTGGTACTTCCCTAAGACTTAACTCCTCGACTCAAGAGTGGTATGAGTACTCAATTCGCATTCTACGTTCCATGTATGAAAACCACATAAAAACCAGCCAAACTATTGATTTTTATTTTGGAGTTTGCACGCAGACGCGAAGCATAAATTTTTTTATAACCCACCCCTCTCCCCGTCTCAAAAATAGATCTTCCCGCCACCGGGCGCCCTAACCGTAAAAAATACGGCTTCATTTTTGGACATAAAATTTTAGGAGAATATTTTTTACGCAGTTTTTTACGTCCTTCGCGAAAATTGGTGTCGGGCTGAAAATGATAGCAAAGTTTCAGTCGAATCTTTTCGAATGAATACCATTAGTCATTTCTGATAAAAGGTGCATGATATTCATCAGCATCATCATCATATATTTGTCCACCGCTGGACATAGGCCAATTATATTATAATACCAAACCTTTATTAACAATAAAAATTAGAATCAAATAATAGAATTATTTTCAACTGCAGTCAGTTGCTAAGAATTTACAAAAGCTGTAACTAGATTGCAAATTAAAAAGCTGTAGAATCAATCAACAATCATAATTGACATACAATTTGACTATGTACCTACGTTATTATTTTTTCTTTTTAGGGTTTCAAAGATCGGTTTTGAAACCCTTTTGGTCTCGCTCTGTCCGTCCCCGCTCTTTCTTGAATATCTCAGTAACTACTGCAGCTATTAACTTGAAATTTGAAATAATGATGCATTTCGTGCGCCATTAGTGATTTCAAGAAAAAAATATACCTATAAATAAATGAAAAATGAAAATGAATAATTTCAGTAGGTAGGTACAAATTTTGATGTTGAAATTTCAAAAGAGACCTTGGAAGGCATATGGGGTATCAAATGAAAGGTATCGTTTTGACCATTTCAAAACACTTTTGGAAATTTCTGTAAGTTTCATACTTTTTAAAATATTTCAGAAAATGTATTGTCCAAATAATTGGCAAATATGTTTGATACCCTCGGCGCGCGAGTTACACTCGCACTTGGCGGATCTTGTTTTATATCTTTATTTATACCTATTTAATTTGACAATGCCCCTTTACAGCAGATAAGATTCTCTTTGACATTTATTTATTTTCATACTTACCTATTTGTATCTGACTGTAGGCTATATAACTATCCTTGTTTTTGTTTATTTTTAAAATAATTATATTTATGTACCTACCTAACATGTTACCCTAATCAAATTATAAGAATTATGTAAGTACCTAAATCATAACGAAATCAAGTGTATCAATAGGTCCCTACAGTAGATAAATAAATATACAAATAATATTGTTTCTTTGTTTTTTTTGTGTTCTTGAGTGGAGACCGCGACTCGGCAAACGTAGTGTAGGACGCCCTCCGACCAGGTGGGATGACGATTTGCGAAAGACTGCTGGCAGATGCTGGATGCGGCAAGCTGAAGACAGGGCGCTATGGCGCTCATTAGGGGAGGCCTATGTCCAGCAGTGGACTGAAAAAGGCTGATGATGATGATGATTGTTTCTTTAGAAATGTCATCACTTTGCCGTAGAATATAATATTGTTTTAAGTGTGAGAAGTTATACGGCAAAACTAAAAAAATCTAGGTGTTTCGAGCACCACGAAGCACAGATATTTCCAAGTTGCATCATCATTATCATCATCATATACTATACTAGTCCACGGCTGGACATAGTTGCATACTTGGTTTTAAACTCTAAGGATTAATCTATCTATCCTTACAACATCAATCTATCCTAACAACATCCTAAAAAATAAGTCAGCATCATCTAGCCCCAAGCTAAGCAGAGCTTGTGTTATGGGTAGGTACTAGATGATAGGTATACAATAAATAGATCGATATTTTTTAGAATAGGTACATAGAAAACGACCAAAACACCCTGACCATATGTCTGCAGATCGTACAAACATTTGTTCCGAGGCGGGAATCGAACCCGCAAACTCCTGTGTCGCAGGCAGACCTTCGCCCACCGCGCCACAGAGGTCGTCTGATAGCTCATTTAGCAGATGATTTTTGTAGAATATCTAGCAAAGAAAATTTTGTAATTGAAGAATTGATACAAATAAAACTAGTAATCAACTGAAACAGTTTAGCTAACTGCAGACTGTTGTATTGCAAGCAACCCAGCTAGAGGTAGCTCAACTGATCCATCAATAACAGTCGCGCGCGTGCCCAAGACGCACTGGCTGCATTGCCCCGCGCTGTGGCAAATCGGCAATGCTGATTCGCTGTGCCCGATACTCACCAGCTCTCGGGTCGCTTAGATCAGACCCCAAATTGAAATTGGTTGGTAGTACCCGAGTTTGAAGGTTTGTTTACATTACAATAATCTAATCTACTCTCTACTCTACTCATAGGCCAAAGGCCAGCGGTAAAACATCCAAAAACGCGAAACAAAAAAAAAACGTGACGCAAGTTTCAATTCGAAAGCCCGATTCTCGTACTGTTTATTTTTCCTCATTGAATTCAGGGCCGTGTTTTTTGTTTGCTTAGTTATTTTGGCGTAACTGGTCAAAATTACGAGATTGACCAATCACGGTTTTGAATTTCTAGTTTATTTTTAGTAATTTTGAAATATGCGTTGTGCTCGTAAATTTTGTGCTCTGAATAGAATCTAAATAAAGAAGAGATTAGGATAATGGAAAAGATGTTTAAATGACTTACGTATTAGTTTGGTAGGTTAGGTTTGCTTTGAGTAGCCTAGGTTTTCTTTGTGTAATAAAACATTATATAAGTACCTAGCTAACTGTAAAAAAATACAAAAATAGTGTCCGGGGTATTTTTGTTTGCAACAGTCTTCTGATTCGTTAATAATAAATTAATCACACTAATTTATAAATGCGAAAGTTTCGATGTTATGATAGATGGATGTTTGTTGCTCAATCATGCCTGCACGGTTGAACGGATCTGGATGAAATTTGGCACAGAGATAGATTATAGTCTGGAATAGCACATAGGCTATATTTTATCCTAGAATTCCCTCGTGATTCCCGGTGAAACCGCGAGGCACTGCTAGTAAATAATAATTCAACTTTTTCGTGTTAGAAGCACGTTTGAAGCCGAGACCAGCTATTATTATCGATGCATACATTCTACCTAATACTAAAAAGTCAAAAATTCTTTATTTCCATAAATACAAAAATGTACTTAGAAAAAGTCAAATTCTTAAAATAAAACACTGACACGGAAATAAAGTGATATTTTTGATTTCTGTCGCTTCGGTATGTAGACTAAAGTAAAGAAGCGACGAATAAACCTTTAAGTTTAGCCTGTTAGTTGTTATTTTTCGAGTTGGAGCAAAACCCGTCCCAAGCTTTTTTATCTTCTAAATAATCTGATAATTTGTAGTAAGCCTTTTTGCACAGAAAAGTTTTGACAATTTGTTTGAATTTATTAATAGATAGATTTTGCAACTCACTAGGAGTTTTGTTGTAGAAACCTAGTACCCATAACTCAATCTCTTTAACTCCGAAATTTATCCCATCTCCAATCTATTGAAAGCTTTATTGAACACTTTGGTAAAATAGTAATGAACAAATAGAAAATATAGGTAAAATAGCTTTATTTCCACCTATCTAACATTTTTGATTATGGATTCTAGATAATTACCGCGCGTAAAATTTGATAAAGTAAATTATAACTCAGTCTGTTGTTGGCTTTAAGGTTTGGTTTCAACCCCTCCCGAAGTCAGTAAAAACACATGCTGACTGACCCACTTTTTTATGCTACGAGGAAATTCGTTTACGAATAGATAGAGGGGTCCGACTAGAATTATATGAGACTCGACGGTGTCCGTGATGGCGTACACATAACCGAATTCACGTTTGTTGTTATGCCTAATAAATTGAGTATAATTAGTGCAAAAGTAAAATAAATAACATGACCATTGTTTGACCTGAGAGAGACGTATTACTCACTGAAACCCTGAAACCTCTCCGTCTCCGGTAACTCTCTTGTCATTTTCTCGCGGCCCTGTGCCGAACCACCTAGGGCTTAGAAAATTTAACCCGCTGTCAAAAACCTAGGGACTCGAAAGGGCCTCGGGACCCTTTTTAGCAAAAGCCCCGGTTTAGCAAAAATCACGAAATATCACAAGAGGGGAGGGGGTTGTAGTAAGATGTCACGTGTATTTATTTTTTGAACAATATATATTTAATTAGGTATATTCATGTATCATATCACAATCTATATGTATTTTTTGCATGATTAATACACCTTTTCTTTTAATATTATTTTTATGTCAAAAATACAACCTAAATACTAAAACCCATAACTTAATACTTAAAAATACACGTGATATTGGAAAGGCTCACCAAAACCTCGGAAGTACCTAACTACTAAAGCTAGGTTTTTGTAAAAAAAAAAATTTTTTTTAATGTTTTTGTTAGTTATACAAATTATATTTTTTTTATGTTTTTGTTAAATTAGAATCGTAAGTTCCTAGCCAAGTTATTTTCTATGTATGTATACCTATGTTTTGTGTCGAGCTAAATAAACTTTTTCATTCATTCGTTCATTCATTCATTCACCACGTATCAAAAAGGGGGATGAGGGGGGGGATTGAAAATACTAAAAAAACATCACGTGATCAATGGACGGCCCCTAGGCCTGGGTTATGGAGCTAAAAAAGACGATGATAAATAGTTTTTCTTATCCACTATATACGAGAATGCAACAATTTGTAGTAAAACTAGATCACTTTCATAACTATTTCTAATTTGACGATAGAACAATTTTTGCATAACACGCGCTGAAAGCTTTCGACCGAGTTCAGTAGAGCACTCGACCTGGCACACGACCGGTGGATAGTGAGTGTAGCGAAGACGAAAAGCGTAGCTTAAGACGATACTCCGAGCCAATTTGACGACCTCAGTGGCGCAGCGGGCGAGAGTCTGCCTGCGACGCAAGAGGTTGCGGGTTCGATCCCCGCCTCGGAACAAATTTGTGTACGATCTGCAGAAATTTGTTCCGTTGGTCTGGGTGTTTTCTATGTATAATAAAAAATATCTATCTATGTAATGTATAATATTACGTTTATCAGTTATCTAGTACCCATAACACAAGCTCTGCTTACCTTGGGGCTAGATAATGCTGTGTGAATTGTCCAGCATTATTTATTATTATTTATTTATTATTATTAACTAGCGCCGCGCCGCCGCCGCCTATTTTATCTTATTATTTCGTTGATCAGAGGTAATTTCAAAATTTTTCAATGAACAGTTTGTGATACCTTTTTTAATGCCTCTTTAATAGTTTTATTTTGTTTAGTTTAGGCAGAGATGCGATAATTGAATTTGGTGGCCAAAAAGTGCAACACCGCAACTGCCCATTGAAATTTTAGCTTTATTCAAGGCCCAGAACTACCTACATGCAAAATTTCAGCCTGATTCATTCAGTAGTTTTGACGTGAAGAAGTAACATCCATTCATATATCCAAACATACAAACTTTCATTTTTATAAGGGTGATGTTTGCCTTTTGTTTATTTCTACAGACATTTAACTAAATTAAAAAGGTTTTTATGTTTAGTATGGCGCTTAGTTAGATATAGTTTTTTATGCCGCATTTTAGCAGGCCTGAAATGATGTACTTTCTAAGCTGTATTCGGAAAAGGAATGGAACTTTTTGAGTAGGTGTAGTATAAAATATATTATTGGGTACCTAATATAAACTCTTTATTAAGAAAGAAAAATTGTGCGATTGAATTTAAACTAAACGAATTATACTAGCGCGACCGCGTTTCGCTCACGCGTTCTCGTCACTTGTCTTGTGTTTTTTTTATACCCATGTAGCTTGAAGGACTAGTTTTATATTTATATCACCGCCTACCTGAACTTTCGTCCGACTACAACAGCCTAAACTGGATTTATTTATATTTTAATGATGACAACTGCCTCGAAAGTTATTTTTAAAAGTTGATTTTGTCATGCTTGTTGTATTATGATTTATGAAGGACATTGGTACAGTAATTTATAAATAAATAAATAATGAAAGACAATTCACACAGCATTATCTAGCCCTAAGCTAAGCAGAGCTTGTGTTATGGGTACTAGATAACTGATATACATAATATAATACAATACATAGATAGATATGTTTTATTATACACAGAAAACGACCAGAACACTCGGAACAAAAACCTGCAGGTTGTACAAATATTTGTCCCAAGGCGGGAATCGAATTATCGAACCCGCAACATCCTGCGCCGCAGACGGACCTTCGCCCACCGCGCCACAGAGGTCGTCGAATTTTATTCGATAATAGCACAGCCTACCTTTATGCATATAATATTTATACTGTGATAAATGATAATAGTAAGTAAGAAATTCTTATCACGTAGCTATCAGTTGATCCAGTACCCATAACACAAGCTCTGCTTGGAGGCCAAAAGGAGGATCCAGCTAGGTTGGGCAGCGTTGGGGAAACTACGTCTAGTCTTCTCGTCATCCATACCCTAATCCTTGAAAACGAAAATTACCCGTCATGACCTACGGAGCTGAGACGTGGACACTCACGGTAGGCCTGGTCCACCAGTTTAAAGTCGCCCAGCGAGCTTTGGAGAGAGCTATGCTCGGAGTTTCTCTGAAGGATAGGTTTCGCAACTAATACATCCGACAGAGAACGAGACGCAGGCCTCCCCCTGAAAAGCGCCCCATTGGCTTTTATCTCCAGGGGGGTAATGCCCATAATCCCCACCATGGTATATGCGGGTTGGGGATCGCAGTTCGGTGGGATTTATTGTTCTACAAGAGGCGCTGCTGCCCCCCGGTGTATGTCCCTTAGTCGCCTCCTACGACACCCACGGGAAGAGTTAGAGTGGTGCAAATTCTAAGCCACACGGCTCCACACGGAGGCATGCTCAGCGGTGGACAAATATTTCATTGCTATATAATATAATTACCAGTGCTACAAAAACTCTTATTGAATGCTAAAAATAGACTCCAAATTGCTTATTGCAATAACGTCGAGAACCGCAAATAAATACAACCGGTTTGTTCTCAAAAAACCTGTGGGTGATACCGTTCGATGACGCAAACAAGGCTGAATATAGACACAGATTTTCGAATGTATTTTTAGCACGTTGTCCTTTTGCTTGGAGGTACCTTTAGCTATCTACATATTTTATGTTTAAAACACGGAGCAATGATATTTTACAGTTTATCTACAGGGTGTTGGGCAGACCGTGTGTCATATGGTAACTGGGGGTAGGTGGAACCAATAGCTTGGCGGCTTTTTTAACCCTGAAAAGCCGCTCGGCAATTTTTAAGTTTTTTTTAGATTCGTCGATTTTTTTCCGAAATTTGAACTAGTTAGTGCGGTAACTTTTTTTACGAAATATCATGGCATTTTTTTCCAACTAGATTTAGCATGTTAGCTCTTACTATTAAAATCAATATTTATACGAGGTCTAGGTAAAAGCAGCTAGGTACATATATGGGCAGGGCATTCCGATATCCGAAAAAACTAAACAACGCAATCTGTAGGGGAGGCCATCTTTCTCACGAAAGGCAGCGCTATTTTTTGTGAACCTTGCTTGACAGCTTACCTTGTGAAGACCATTCTTCTTGGCGGACAGCGCTATCTATAAAATAATCTCCCAAATAACAGGTACCTATGTAATGTATGTACATGGACTTTTATGGAAGTTGCACCTCTCTCATTTTTAGCTTTTCCACGGGAGGGAGGTTAGCCCTCGTGGGTTAGACCACAGAGTAATGTTATTTGTTAGACCCAAAGATCCTATTAATAAAGGATCCTACATAAGACATAATCAAAAAAGAGATCCGTTAGACCCACGTTAGACCATATTCAACCTTCATAGAAAAAAATAATCACGTTCGTTCGCGCTTTGAAAAAGGTTTTAGCATTCTAACCCTCCATGGTTGTTGACCAAAATGAGTTTTTGACATTCGGCCTCTTAAAAAATAATAAAATATTTTCTCGCTAGTAGTAAGACTTACAACTTTTGACAATGATTAAATAATCATGGTCAAAAGTTGTAAGTCTTACTCGAGAGCAAATGTTTTATGCTCGCTCCCTCGTTAGCTCAGTAGTCTACTCGCTACGCTCATGACTATATTATAGATAGACTATAGAAACCTGTAGACTGCTTCGCTGGAACGCTAAACAAAAAATCGTTTTTCCCACAACAAATAACATAACTATTTTCTCATTTTTTAATCAAAGGGGATCTGCTATGTATCTTTTTATTGATTATTATTATTATTTCGAAGCTTTTTCAGTAAAGATAACGAAAAAAAAAGTTTTAACGCAACCTCTTTTCCAAATTCACGTCAATTCAGAAGAACCAACCACAGGAAGCGTAGCATAGAAGCGTAGGTAGCGTAGCCTATTGTGTATTATCAAACACCTTCACTGCGACCACCAATCCGCCTGCCAGGAGATCATTTATAGAAGCCCTTCACTTTGAGTGGAGTCCTATGTTTACGGGTGGATGTACGTACCTGCATAACTATCAGCAAGAAACTCTCCATGTATCCACTGAAAGTTTCTCCGCTCGATCATTCATACCAACTCTTCTACCTAGTCATTTTAATGTGTGCCAGAATTGGGAGTTTAAAGTTATTAGGTAGGTAGATACTTATTTTATTTCATCGATATATAGTGGAGAGACCTCCCGCCGCCGCCGCCGCCGCGCCGTCGTTCCACTAGCGGTGTAAATAGATATGTAAACTTTGGCTGGTAGTACATTACCTACTCATTAACATCGCTAGTAGAAAGGACCCTACCTAATTGGAGGAACGGAACGTACTCAATTCATTGAAGTACCTATTACTAGGATTTTTGGACACCTTTATCATATTAGCGCCATCTCCCGTCAACAACGAGTACCACTTAGATACATACATAGGTTGCCAAAAGCAACGGAGAAATTACATAATAATATCACACTTTCGAAGTTTTTTATCACGCAGCTCATGGCATTAGGTGAGCATGTCTTTTGACCTGGTATTACCATTAGATTCTAACAGATGGCGTTAGCATATTATTGGCACAACAGTATAATTATGATGAAATGTGCTCCCGGTCTTTAGATTTCTTTTGGCACCTTCTTTCAGGCGGCGCGGCGAAACCTTGACGGAGGAAATAAATGTAGAATACGTTCCTACCTTTTACTAGTTAAGGCGCATAAATAGGCGGTACATGTGTCGCGTCGTAGTCGCGCGGCCGCGCCCCGTCATCAGTGATGTTTTTTTAGGTTTTTTGAGTCATCAACTCATCACCATTAAACCATAAAGGAATTTTCAAAGAAACCGTTGGTCAATTTGTGATACTTATATCATGTAATTTAATCCCTCTGTAAAAGTTTTATTTTTTCTAGTTTAGGCAGAGATGCGAAGTTGCTCTTGGTGGCCCCCATTTTCTGTTTTATACGAAAGAATAAAGATTATGGTCCAATTCCATTCATCCAATATATTTGTCCAAGATTCCTAAGTAATTTGCGGAGTTGATTTCAACTGAAATTACTCACATCACTCTAATATCATAAGTGCGAAAGTTTGGATGGATAGATAGATGGATGATTGATACTTCTTTACTATAAGTTTTCTACAGTGGATAGGTACACGTTTGGATTGGTCATAGTGAATAGCCTGCTGGCTAGGCAAGGCTGAAAATTTGCAAAGGTGTAGCTCTTGACCTGAAATACGTGTTTATAGGTACCTTACCTAGTATAAAATTTGACTTGTCTAAGTGCTTATTTTGTAAGCTTAAAGAAATAAACGTTATTGATATTTGAATAAACCATTTACTTCAATTTAACCCATAAAATTTCAATTTCCTTTGGCAAGATTTATCGTTTTCATAGAAAAAACTGTGTGCGTTACCCCAGCAGAAAAGTATCTTCTAGAATGAAGTGAGTTACATATATAACTAGTGCGTTATGTTATACGCTGTGAATGTGCGAAGCCGCGGGCAGAAACTAGTATCCAAATCTTTGATCAAATATCGGTGTTGCTAGAATTGGAAGTCATCCAAGTTCTTTGATCAAATTTGAATTGGACAAAGATATTGGATGAGTGGAATGGGCACCTTATGTTTAGTTATGAAATAGGTCGGAACAATGCAGACTACCCAGAATGTATTTGTTCCTTTCACCCACTGGTAGGACGAAGAAAGACGTCCTTCATTCTTCCAATTTCGATATTATGGCGGTTTCCCGATCGAAACTAGCGCGCCACCTACATATTTCATCGCATTGACGACTTCTGTGGCGTGGTGGGCGAAAGTCTGCCTCGACGCAGTAGGTTGCGGGTTCGATTCCCGCCTCGGAACAAATGTGTGTACGATCTGCAGACATTTGTTCAGGGTGTGGTCGTTTTCTATAATAAAAATATCTATGAATTGTATTATATTATGTATATCTGTTATCTATACCCATAACACAAGCTCTGCTTAGCTTGGGGCTAGATAATGCTGTGTAAATTGTCCAGCATTATTTATTTATTTATTATTTCATTGAACAAAGGTAATTTCAAATAATCAATGGGCAGATTGTGATGCCTATTATACGCTTTTTAATGCCTTTGTAATATTTTTATCCGGTTGTTTTCAGCTTTACATAATTTCAGCAAAACTTAAAGCATTTTTACCATTAAATTTCTAAATTCTTAACTATAATCCTAAGAATTTATTTCAGATATCAGGTATAAGAAATAAAACGCATTGAGTGAGCCATCAACCTATATTTTATTTATAGTAGTAACATACAATAATACAACAAATAAACATGTTTTTAAAACATCGTGTAACGGCTAAATACAAACACCACCGATCTTAGGTCAAATTGATAAAGAATCGATAAAATTAGTTAAAACTCAGATGCCCAATTGTACCCAGCTTTTAAAAAGTGCATATTATACTCAGTTGTGAAGCGTACACACAATCACTCACAGTTTAAAATGCTAGAATGGTCCCTATCATGGCCCTATAATGGTCATATAACACACGTACAAAACAGACATTTTTGTCCTAGGAAAGGAATAGAACCAGCGATTTGTCTACACTCGCTCTTTCATCACCTAGGCATTTAGGTACAATAAATGAAAATAATACATGTATAATACAATCTGTGAACAACTTTACTTTTCCAATTTAGTTCTTACAACTAGATGGCGCTATTAAAATTAAACTAAAAAGCCTAGATATATTTCTTTCAGCAGTTTCTCTGTAATATATATTACTGAGAAGCTAAATTCAATACAAAGTGCTTTATTTTTAAATATAAGCTCATAAAGGCATTTCAAAAGGCACAGCTACAATACCGCCATCTATTGGAAGCTTTTAATCTCAATAACCCAAGTCAGTGGTGGAAAGTGCAAAATACAATAATTGTGTGGATTGGCCTTTATTTTTATACACAACGGGAACCATGCTTTAATATCGGGAATCAGAATTCATACCGCATGGTTACTATTGTTTTTTGTCATAATTAGTACATTATCTTTCAAAATTGTTTTAGTTAATTTACCTAATAAACGGAATATTAATGAAAAACACGGTACTAAATACGACTAGTCTAAGTTCTAACACCGTTTATTTTATTTTCTTATTAAGAATTTGACCTTTTCTAAGTATACATTTTTGTATTTATGGAAATAAAGACTTTATTTGATTTGCCGCTGTTCAAATGTACCATATACTAAGTATATGTAAATTTGAACAACTCATTAGGGGAGGCCTATGTCCAGATGTGGACTAATATGGGCTGATGATGATAATGAAGCTGCCACAGACGGTGGCTATGCTATAATATATATTTTTGCACTCATTAGTTACTATACCAAAACATATCGTGCTATATATGTCGACATATTTTCATAACGTAATAAAAATATACGTTATGGCTTTGTATGTGGTTACTCGCGGATTACTGTAGGAAATATACCGTAATAAATCTTGCTATGATTTATATTAATATATATTATAGCTCAGTCTATTGTGGGTTTAAGGTAGAAACAGTTAAAAATCTCTTGTTTAAAATAACGGTGTTAGAACTGATTCTGTAATACTCAGGAACAATCTCCTACGCGAGATTACGAAAGTGTTTATATGTTCAGGGAGATTGTAATTTTTAATAATAGACTGTTACTCCGAAGTTTCTGAAAATTGACAATGGTAGTGTTTCTGTTGATACAAAACCTAAACTTAGCTAGCGTAAAAAGATTGCTGTCCCCTTTTTTTTCGATTGAAACAAAAGAGACGGTATCATTTTATGCTATTTTAGGCTGTTTTAGATTAGGTTTTGCACCAACAGAATCACTTCCAATGATAGACTGAAGGTATAAATAAATAAATAAAATAAATAAATAATGCTGGACAATTCACACTGCATTATCTAGCCCCAAGGTAAGCAGAGCTTGTGTTATGGGTACTAGATAACTGATATACGTAATATTATACATTACATAGATAGATATTTTTTATTATACATAGAAAACACCCAGACCAACGGAACAAATTTCTGCAGATTGTACACAAATTTGTTCCGAGGCGGGGATCGAACCCGCAACCTCTTGCGTCGCAGGCAGACTCTCGCCCGCTGCGCCACTGAGGTCGTCTATCTTTAGACTATCATTGTCCATTTTCGGTTCACATAACACGATCACTGCTAGCGCCGCCGGTACACGGACTTGCAGATCGTGACACAATCTGTGTTTTCAGCCATGAAAGTGTGTTCTGCGTGACGTTACGCTGGGCGACAATTTTTGGCGACTTTGTGACGTCACGAGCACCCACTCACAAACTTGACGCGCTATGTCTCTGTCATTTTTTTGTTTGATTACTAATAAAAATACGTGTCTAATATCTTCTTTTAATTAACTGACGGACTGAAAAGATCTTTGTTATAGATAAATAGAGACAGTGATGCAGCAAAGGAAAAAAAGAGAGAAGATAAAAGCTTCCTTAGCTTTTCTCTTCTTTTTTATTTATTTATTTAAAACTTTATTGCATTAAGGTACAAAGATATAGTTTTTGTTTCCCCGGTTGAGTACAATCTCGGATTCAAATCCAGAGTGAATAAGTTCCTTCTGGGAAATAGTTTTCATCTCATTTAGCTATGGCTAAACGATTTAAATAATTAAACTAAATAATATAATTTTACGCATAATCAACGGAATTGAATAAGCTTATGGTAAAATCAGTACCACTCGCTTAAGGTGAGACGGAACCTCTAAGCTCCCATACAAACGTACTTTTCGATTCATTTGGAAACTACGTCCCCGATTACAATGAAATTTTGCATACATAATCGGAAAAGAAATAGCTATGTATCTTTTCAGTTTAAAAATACATTATCATCATTAAGAATGGCCAGAACATGTCCCGAATCTCAGCGGCCGGCCCGTGAGTATTTGTTGCTATTTCACTTCGAATGAAATAGAGCGCGTTATGAGTGAGAAAGCGCGATAACCATCAAATACAGCTGTCTGCTTTGTATGTGAAGCTTGCGTGCATGTGTGTGTAGTAGGTACTCTGCGTCGTCGGCACAGAATTGTTACTAGTTAGTACGGTAACGTATGACATTACGGCAATAAAACAATTTGATAAACATATAAATTATTGCATCTACCGACTATATAGGTACGTGTACTATTACAATACTAAAGTTAGTAGGTATCATTAATTTTGTAACGTGTTTCGTGTTTGAGGCTTTTTGGCGGGAACTCGCGGAGTAAAGTGTGCCATTTATTTAATTTTTCTTTAGAATTTTAGATACCTACCTAGGTACCTATTCGTATGACGTTTTTAGAGGTTCGAGGTCGGTTTCGGCTACTGCTGCTATTGACTTGCAATTTGAAATTTATAACAATAAATTTCGTGCGCCATTAGGTAGGTAGGTACTGATTTTAAAAAATTAAATTTAAAAAATAAACCAAAATTTTCTGTAGGTACAAATTACGATGTTGAAATTTTAAAATAACGACATGGAGTAAATTATGTGTAGTAAATTTCTTTACTTTCAATTAATAATAATTAATGTCGAATAAATAAAGTCGAATTTACAGTCTGAATTAAATAGCAAAGTTTCTAACCGGTACCTAAAATATATTTGTATAGGTAATTGGCAAATGTTCGAAACTCTCGACGCGCGTGTGATAGTCGTGACACGCTGGTTATTTGCAAATTCAAGTTGATTATAATACTAGAAAAACCTTTATTAAAATTTTAGTGAGCGCGTAGCAAGTAACAACAGAGAACTGTGACAGAGACTGTCTGTCAGTCGCCGCCGTCCATTCAATGTAGGTACTCTTTGGCGCCGACCAACCGGGCCGAGCCGACCCAGTGTGTTATTTGACCTTAGCTTCGATTTATATTTAAATTTAGTGCATTTTGTATTAATAAATCGAACACCCGTGCGGATATTTTACATCGCTTTAGAAATACAGATTTTTTGATGAATTCTCATTATCATTCGTAAAAAATTAATTTATTTATATTTCCGAAAGAAACTTTTCCCTTAGTAAAATTTAGCAAGTTGAAAATATCTCAAAAACTGTTTTAGATAAGGTCACGGGAGTTTATTAGTGTTCGTGGTTTTGTTTGAATGATTTGTTGTATTCAAAATTTATATAAAACGAGGCTGTTTGCAAATGAGGTCAAATCACACACAGTGCGACCGACGACAGGTCGTTCTCGATCGGCTTGGCCCCTTCGGCGTCGCTCGCCTAATTTCGGGATTTCACCTCCTCCGCGTCTTACAGCCCCCCGCGTGTGAGCGAGCGGTTGCAGAATCTATAAGGAATTTCACCATTTTTTGATAATTTTTCGTACTTTTCGATTCATTTTGTATAAAGGATTGATTTCCTAAATATTATTGTTCATTTCTAATATTGAATATATTTACGATGTCGGTATCCAGTCAGATTTTCGAATAAAGTTGTTTATCATGCTAATAAAAGCGCTTGAAAACTACTCGATTTGGTGGTTAAAATATGGAAAATTAGTTTCGCTCTCATTTAATCATGATTATGTTTTTTTGAAAAACCAAGCCGATACCGACATAGCTATTTATTATCCGATTATGTGTGCAAAATTTCCTATCAGTAGGGCATGTAGTTTCCAAATGAATCGAAAAGTACGTTTGTATGGGAGCTTCGATGTTCGGGGGCACCTTAAGTGAGAGAATCGCTTGAAAATTGATAAAAACGAATTTTCTCTCTCACTTAATGATGTTAATGTATTTTGAAAAACTGAAAAGATACAAATAAAGCTATTTCTTTTCCGATTATGTATGCAAAATTTCATTAAAATCGGTCAAGTACTTTCCAAATGAATCGAAAAGTACGTTTGTAGGGGAGCTTAGAGGTTCTTTCCCACCTTAAAGCAATACCATGTTACAGTAAAATTTATCTACAGATGACAAGTTTAAGCCCATATTCGAATACTTGTTTCAGTGTTGTGCGGTAGCGGTGTTTGATTTATATGCTGAGTCTTTGATCCTAATATAATATCGAGTAACAGCTTATCTCCCTGAAGCTAAAAGTCTTCGAATCTCGCGTACGAGATGCCCGGACGCCGCGTCCTTATTGTCTAGTAGTCGTCGATGTCGTACAGATTGTCGATCTCTTCGTCGTCCAGCTGCATCGACTGGAAATCGACTTTGTAGCGAAGTAGACCTGGAAATACAAATGTCATTTTATATACTTGTCTTGGCAAGGTGGTATCAAGTATCGGATTCGATAAAAAGCAATTTCTAATAATTTAAATAATATTCCAATTTACGACCTCGGCGGGATTTGAACCTGCTTACTTCCACTCAGTACAGGAAAGGATTACATGCGCCACAAGGCCATGAATCCGACTAGACGAAAATCTTTGGGACTTTCTGGTCTATAGAATCGAGCGCCGCCATCGACAAGATTTTATTTATTTTTAAATATTATTCAAATTCATAGAATTTTCCGTAAGTGCAGTTAAAAACAACAAAAACAGCTCACAAAGAAGTAATTTGTTATAGCATTTGTTTTTTAATATTTTTTAAATTCTTAGAATTATCCGTAAGTGCAGTTAAAACCAACAAAAAAAAAAAACTCACAAAGAAGTAATTTATTGTCAAAAAAAAAAACAATAAAAAGTATTTCTAATCGTCAAATGGTACGACAAACAACGGAAAAAATTTCTATTAAATTTAATATTATTTTATAGAAAACTATTCACAGAAAAGAAAACACATGCAATGCATATGAAAAAAACACAGGCAATAAAAACAACACGAATGACATCATAAAACCTTGCGTAACTAAGAACCATCAGGTTTAAAAAGCCCGTACTTTATTTTTCTTCGGATATTCAATGTCAATGAGTGGATTTCTAAGTAACGGTGCATCGCTGATAATTTTATATACATTAAAGTATTCCAGACCCAGAAATAATTATCAATCTGACAAAATATAAAACGGTCTGTTTTACCGCTGGACATAAGGCTAGTTATGTCCATGAGTGGATTTCTAAGTGACGGTGCATCGCTGATAATTTTATACACATGAAAGTATTCCAGATCCAGTAATAATTACCAATCCGACAAAATATAAAGCGGTCTGTTTCACCGCTGGACAGAAGGCTAGTTATGTCTATGAGTGCATTTCTAAGTGACGGTGCTTCGCTGATAATTTTATAGACATTAAAGTATTCCAGACCCAGTAATAATTATCAATCTGACAAAATATAAAACGGTCTGTTTTACCGCTGGACAGAAGGCTAGTTATGTCAATGAGTGGATTTCTAAGTGACGGTGCATCGCTGATAATTTTATACACATGAAAGTATTCCAGATCCAGTAATAATTACCAATCCGACAAAATATAAAGCGGTCTGTTTCACCGCTGGACAGAAGGCTAGTTATGTCTATGAGTGGATTTCTAAGTGACGGTGCATCGCTGATAATTTTATAGACATTAAAGTATTCCAGACCCAGTAATAATTAATCCGACAAAATATAAAACGGTCTGTTTTACCGCTGGACAGTAGGCTAGTTATGTCAATGAGTGGATTTCTAAGTGACGGTGCATCGCTGATAATTTTATACACATGAAAGTGTTCCGGATCTAGTAAGTATTACCAATCTGACAAAATATAAAGCGGTCTGTTTTAAAATACGGTAATACCAGTATTTTCTTTTCGATAAATTCTAGTATCGATCCTTTTAAGCACCGGTACTTGTCTCTAAAATACCGGTATTCAAAGCGGTTCCTGCGACGTTACATATTTTCAGTGGATTTAAGACGCGCGGGGAACCTATTAACAACAAACAGAAGGTTGCGGGTTCAATTCCCGCCTGATGTTTGTATGATCTGCAGGTATTTGTCCCGGGTGTTCTGGTCGTTTTCTATGTATAATAATAATAATAAAAAATATCTATCTATGTAATGTATTATTATGTATAATCTATGTGCATAATATTATCAGTTATATGGTAGGTACCCATAACACAAGCTCTGCTTAGCTTGAGGCTGGATAAAGCTGTGTGAACTGTCCAGCATAATATATTTATTTTAAAAAATTACACCCACTACTACAAAAAAACAGGGCGAGGCCTGCGTCCAGCAGTGGACCATTATAGTTTGTTGAGGTGTTGAGATTAATTCTTTATTGCACTAATAAAACCTTAGGTATTTAAATCTTATTACAAGAGAGGTATCGCAAAGGCGAGCTTAACCCTAAAAAGAGTTCTCTTCCAGCAAACCTTAATGAGAGAGGGAGACATGTGTGTACAAGTGGGCAATTACGATTACGAATTCCACAGTAGTTTTTTCCCGTTTGGTTCTAACAGCCATGGCAATGTTTTATGAGTCAAATTTTTGTATTTTTATAAAACAGAGTTAGTATTACCTCAATAAATCCTCATAGTTAGCATGTTATAAAGAAATATGTAAAATGGAATGTGTGTTTACAAGAACAGGACTAACAGCTTTTGCTTATGTGTATTTATATATGTTAATATTTACATATAATAATATTTTTTTCTAGTTATTCTGTAAATTTTTCAATGTAGAACTACTTACTATAATTCTTTAGATTTCATACTTTTCGAAATACTTAAAAAAAAGTACAAAACTTGACCCCCCCCTCCCTATCTCTGATGTTTGCAGAGCGATCCATGTACAATGTATGTGGCGTTTGTAGATATGAATGTACATTTTTTTATTACATTTTGTCGAAATAATTAATGATTATTTTACTTACAATTTGTGAGGAACTGTTGATTTTTACTACCTATTAACAATTATGTGGCAAAGGTTGTATTTATTTATTGCTTAATAACAGGCATTTAGTACAGGTTGGGCTTCGGCGCTGGTCATGTTCCTTCCATAAAAAAAATCAGTCAAACTATGACATCGAGGCGTGCGCACGTGTTTACAGTCGAACGTTTATTGGAGACGAGAAATAGAAGAATTGAATAAAAATCAAATGGATGTATGATACTTTATTGCAAATAAATATTCTAAGCAGTCGTAGACACTTTTTGATTCTTGTTTCAGTGTGCTACAGCACATACATCTATATTTTCACAAAATATCAAATAATAGCCTTCTCTCTTTTTATGTCTTAACAATCACTCTTTAAAATCCCAGCTTTATACACTCCTTTAAAACCCTAATCTAAGCTTAAAATTAACCTTTCAACATAGCCATTCAAATTTCAGTATTCAGCTCAAAATCTACATGCCAGTTGATTATGTTTTGCTTTACCTCGACGAAGATATCTAAGGGTGTTGCCACCTCCTCAACAGTCTACCTTAACAGGTCAGGGTGTTTAGAAATCGTGGCCTGGTCAACCACGATGACGGTAAGAGAAACCCATGGGGCCAACGCAGACTGCTCCGGAACGGACCGCTGCTCTGGGGTTGCAGGGGAGGAGGCGGGTCTGTTTTGCGAGGGCCGCTCTCGCGACCCTCTGTGATCGTGTGGCGGGCGACGGGACCACTCGACTCGACTCGATCGTTCGTTGGAAGCCGGACGATCGAGTCCAGTCGAGTGGTTCCATTGGCAGGTAAGATCCCTAAGGTATTTCTAGCGCGTCGCGAAGGGGGTGCTTCACACCCCCCAGTGACGGCCTGATATCGGCCAGCCGCGGTGGGTTCGTGGATGGAAGTGAAAGTGGCCCCACGTTCCCACCACGAGCGGCAGAAGCGGAAACTCCTTGAGGGTTTTAGTGGTGTTAGAGACCTACATCGTTTGGGATGATAATAATAATAATAAATAAATAAAGTTGCCGTAATTGTGATCGTCGATCGATTGGTGTTGGTCACCCTTAGAAACCACCAGCTTTATCCATTTTCTTTGCCAAGTTAGTTATTTATGCGCGAAAATCAAACCGTTATCATAGCCTTTTCATTTTAATAGATCATACGTCATTTGCAAAGGAATAAATTTACCCAAAGAAACTTGAGCGGCATCAAATAATCGCTATGAAGTTTTTGTGTTGTGTTGTCTTTTCGATGGAGATGTTATTAAAGACCTCATGGCACTGGAAATAGGGTTCTAAAATCCAGCAAACGTCAGCACAGAGCTTGGAAATGAGTTCATTTATTTCTATTGCATGACCCAGAACTAAAATTTATCTTTCCTTATTGTTTCAGAAGAAATCTGAAACCCAGGGCTCAAATAACCCAGTGTATTGGATTTTGGACCTTTTAAACCCTTTACACAATACACACGACGCGACAGGGTTTTCCCCTACAAAAGCACCGTGCCATGTGTATATGAAAAGGGCTTTAAAGAGACGAGATGCCAAATATTGCAGCAAATTGCGGTTTTGTACCAAACTTTGCAACAAATTTGGTTTTCAGTCGCATTTGCACATTTGGTTTCGTCTTAACTAAAACTTGATTTTTAGAGTTTCGGAAGAGAATATGTTTTTGCCTACAACTTTCTAAACTATCATTGGTTATCAACATAAAAGTCATTTATAAAGGGATATTTACCATGATCCCCGTGTTAAAATATTTGAAAACTCAAATATCAAATCACAGTAAATATCAGAAGTAAGTGATGCCATTTGTAACAGACAGCTGCTTCAGCCATGCTGTTGAAATGGGGTGTATAACTGGATACAAAATTGAATTCGATTTCCCCGTAGGGCAGCTTCAGAATCAGAACTACATAATTTGATACTTGAAACTTGCAAGAAACGATGCAATCCATTGCAAGCGCCTACATTTTATGCTGTTATCAGAGGTAATACTTTGCGGCTTGCCCAACGGTTGACAAAGCGATTTAGTATCACCTCGGATAACAGTACAAATTTAGTGTCACCTCGGTTAACGGTACACATTTCGTAGAATTCAAGTAGTCAAATTAGTTCTGAGGCTGCCCAAAGTGAAACCAAGATCAATTTTGTTCCCAATTATCGCCCCCGGTGGATATCCCTTAGTCGCCTCTTACGACACCCGCGGGAAAGTTCGGGTGATGCAAATTGTAAGCCACACGGCAAGAACTAAGACGACTAAGATTTATCTAAACTAAAACATGATTTTCAAAGTTTAAGCCAAAAACTTTGAAACTGTCATGGTTACGAACATAAAAGTAATTTATAACGGTATATTTACCATGATGTCCGTTTTGATATATATGAAAATTCAAATATCAAATAACGGTAAATATCAGAAATAAGTTGGCGAAGCCTACGAAGGTGATCCTTGTAACGGACAGGTGCTTCAGCCATGCCGTTGAAATGAGGTTTTTAACTGGGTACAAAATCGAATTCGATTTCCCCGTAGGGCAAGCCTTAGAATCAAAACTAATTTGACTACTTGAAACTTGCAAAAAAGGATGCAATCCATTGCAAGTGCCTACGACATTTGTGCCGTTATCCGAGGTAATACTTTGCGGCTTGCCCAACGGCAACAAACCGATTTAGTATCACCTCGGATAACATTACAAATTTAGTGTCATCTCGGTTAAAGGTATACATTTCGTAGAACACAAGTAGTCAAATTAGTTCTGATACTGCCCAAAGTGAAACCAAGATCAATTTTGTTCCCAATTATCGCCCCCGGTGGATATCCCTTAGTCGCCTCTTACGACACCCGCGGGAAAGTTCGGGTGATGCAAATTGTAAGCCACACGGCAAGAACTAAGACGACTAAGATTTGTCCAAACTAAAACATGATTTTCAAAGTTTCGGAGGAGAACATGTTTCAGCCCAAAACTTTGAAACTTTCTTGGTTACGAACATAAAAGTCGGAATCTCGGCTGTAGTGCTGAAGTCCCGTACTCCTGAGTTGTCTCCCGTTCTTATGCGACTCTTTTGTCTGTCCTTGAAATCTGGAAAAGTTCCCAAGTCATGGTAGCTTGCTAATATGCAGCCTGTGCCCAAGAAAGGTAGTCGAGCTAACCCTTGGAACTATCGCCCCATCTCATTCTTTTCGGCTTCTTCCCTGCTATGTAAATTCATGGAGCGTGTTCTGAATGGAAAGCTCTTGGCATACCTCGAAGACAACGACCTCCTCATCGACCTACGGCTTTCGCCCAAAACGGTCTACGGGAGATCTTTTTGTGTATGCTACCCACATTTGGAGTAAGGCCTTCGAAAAGCACGGTGAAGCCATTGAGGTTTCACTAGATGTCTCGAAAGCCTTCGATAGGGTCTGGCACGACAGCCTTATTGGCAAGCTTTCATCATACGGACTTCCAGACCTCTTCAGTACTGACCCCTGAAGTATCCTGGTACTTCAGGGGTCAGTTTTGTCTACCACGTTGTTCACAGTAACGTTCTGCTTGTACCCGGTATTATTGGGTTCGCAGACGACAGCACCGTGGTGGTCAGGTACCTTACCAACGCCAAGGCTAGTCAGAACGAGATACAGGCGCAAAGAGAAGAGCCGCATAAATTTGACCCTGAAAGCTGTCTCAGATTGGGGCTAGGCCAATCGTGCCAACTTTAATGCCTCAAAAACGCAAGCCTGCCTCTTCTCTGCAAAAAAAGAGTGCGTTAGTCCAGGTTCCTGTTTTCCGAGATGTACCGGTACCTATAAAAGACCGACAGAAGCTCCTCGGTGTCACGCACATACCAAATCTAAACTTTGGAGCCTTCATCGAGTCAAGGCTAAAACAGCAGCCATGAAGCTAAAAATTCCTAACAAGGTTAAGCAATACTTCACACCGGGACACCTTCTATCCCTTTATGAAGCTTAGGTCCGGTCTGGTTTGGAGTATTGCTGCCATGTTTGTGACGGCTCAGCCAAGTACCAGCTTGCAGCCTTAGACTCGATAGAACGAACAGCCTGCAGACTCATTGACGAGCAGTACCTCGCAGAGACGTAGGTCCAAAGTCTCGAACACCGCAAGGTCGCTTGTCTCTCGGTCTTTTATAGGATACACTTCGGAGATTGCTTACAGGAACTACATGACCTGATTTCACCATCCCCTTTCCATTCCAAGACAAGCAGACGCACAGCGCATTACCCCTGCTTGGTGGATATACCGTCCACTCGCACTAAGTGGTTTTCTTCCACTTCTACTGTTTTTCCCGTCAATTACAACCTGGGTCTCTTCAAGACAAGAGTGAATAGGTATCTTCTAGAACTTCGTGATACATCGTCGACCACATCTTCACTTTCTATCAGGTGAGATTGAGGTCAAATTAAAGGTCTTTAGACTATGTATGGGTGGAACCCACGAGTCTCAATTGCAAATAAACTGGTGGTGATCAGTTTATTTGCAATTGTTCATTGTGCTTTCCACAAATAATTTGAACGGAATAGGCAGACGATAGCTGGCGATTTTATTGACGGGCTGGGCGTTTGTGACCTACTACGTAACAGTGAGGGGTTCGGGTGCAGCTAAACGAAAGCTACCCCTCAAGCCAGGCTGAATCCTATTGCCTTACATCATCAACGACAATAATATTCAATGCTGCTAGCGTGAAGTACAGTTTCGGTCACGATATCAAAAAAATCGCTTTGCCTGCTCCCGTCAACTTGAGGCATAGATGTTAAGCCTAATGTGCCTGTAATTTCACCGGCAACCATACCCTTATAGCCGAAACACAGCAATGCTGCTTAATAGCTGAAATTGGTATGACGGTAGTACCTCCCCGGGCGGACCTTGCACTAAAGCCCTACTACCTACGGCTTTCAAACATACGAAGAGAAATTATTTTTAGGGGCACAAACTAATAACTTTCGTTTGTACCTATATCAAATATTCTTCATAATATTAATAACTTCACTAACCCTTATACTGGATATAAGGATTAGTGACGTTGCACGCACTACATCCGTCAATCTCAGGCATAGATGTTGAGCCTAATGTGCCTGTAATTTCACCGGCAACCATACCCTTCGAGCCGAAACACAGCAATGCTGCTTGATAGCTGAAATTGGTATGGCGGTAGTACCTCCCCGGGCGGACCTTGCACAAAAGTCCTACTACCTTCGGTTTCCAAACATACGAAGAAATTAGTTTTAGGGGCACAAAGTAATAACTTTCGTATGTACCTATATCAAATATTCTTCATAACTTCACTAATCCTTATACTCGATATATGAGGATTAGTGACGTTGCACGCACTGCATCCGTCAATCTCAGGCATAGATGTTGAGCCTAATGTGCCTGTAATTTCACCGGCAACCACACCCTTCGAGCCGAAACACAGCAAATGCTGCTTGACAGCTGAAATAGGTATGGCGGTAGTACCTCCCCGGGCGGACCTTGCACTTAGGCCCTACTACCTACGGTTTCTTAACTTACGAAGAGATTATATTTAAGGGCACAAACTAATAATTTTCTTATCTTTAACAACTGTACTTCTTAATATTAAAAACATTTCTAATTTTTATACTATACGATGCACACACTGCATCCGTCAACCTCAGGCATAGATGTTAAGCCTAATGTGCCTGTAATTTCACCGGCAACCATACCCTTCGAGCCGAAACACAGCAATGCTGCTTTACGGCTGAAATAGGTATGGCGGTAGTACCTCCCCGGGCGGGCCCTGCACTGAAAGCCCTACTACCTACGGTTTCTTAATTTACGAAGAGATTATTTATTTAAGGGCACAAACTAATATTTTTCTTATCTTTAACAACTGTACTTCTTAATATTAAAAACATTTCTAATCCTTATACTATACGATGCACGCACTGCATCCGTCAACCTCAGGCATAGATGTTAAGCCTAATGTGCCTGTAATTTCACCGGCAACCATACCCTTCGAGCCGAAACACAGCAATGCTGCTTTACGGCTGAAATAGGTATGGCGGTAGTACCTCTCCGGGCGGGCCCCGCACTAAAGCCCTACTACCTACGGTTTCTTAATTTACGAAGTGATTATTTATTTAAGGGCACAAACTAATATTTTTCTTATCTTTAACAACTGTACTTCTTAATATAAAAGACATTTCTAATCCTTATACTATACGATGCACGCACTGCATCCGTCAACCTCAGGCATAGATGTTAAGCCTAATGTGCCTGTAATTTCACCGGCAACCATACCCTTCGAGCCGAAACACAGCAATGCTGCTTTACGGCTGAAATAGGTATGGCGGTAGTACCTCCCCGGGCGGGCCCTGCACTAAAGCCCTACTACCTACGGTTTCCAAACTTATGAAGATATAAAACTTATAATCTAACTTAATTTGTCTTCAAATATTAATGTACAAGCTATAAAAATATCGAAATACGGATTTGTACGAGCGATGCTTATGTTATAGTATTCGGATTTTGTTGGTACAATATTTTCTTACTATTACTATATACAACCAAAGGCTTTGACCCGCCAAAGTCAACAATTTAAGCGCATCTCTAGCTTAAGTCGCATACATAAAGATCGGGATTAAAAATGAAAGCCGTCCAAGCAGTCCGCTTAGAATTTAACTGGTCAAATATGATCTAAGCAGGACACCATGAGAAAGGCTGTTATTTTTATCCCATTCTTTATACACGCGAATTATAAGCTATTACAGAATTTATAAATTTTAAGTTCCTATATTAGTTATGAATTCTAGGATCTAATAGTCATCCAAGTCAACGCCTTCAAGAGGCTCCGGGTCGTCCATTTGAAATGATTGGAAGTCAACCTTGTACCGTAGAATGCCTTTTAAGTAAATTTTGTTGTAGCAAAATAGTTCAGTTTTTAAGTAATGTTGTTTGGTAAAGTTTGAAGTTAAATCCCACGATGTCCGTTAAGTTTATATATATGCAAATTAAGTTTAGTTTTATTTTCATCCCACGGTGTCCAAGCAGCGTTAAAAAAAGGAGAGAAAATATATATTAGTATGGCGGAGAAAAAAGCACAAAATTACATAATATACAAGAAGGGATAAGGGTATAAATATAAGGCCCAATATCTTTGGAAGTTTGGAAAAGCCACGTTTTGTGACAGTGGCAGAACAAGACAGATGGACCTTACAGAAGGTCCAATTTCACCGTTTCATGCCAAAACTAAGATCAATAAAACTTGATCAAGTTTAATTTCGGAATAGCTATTGTGTGACATCACATCAGAGGATGGTGTAGCAATCTTTGTAATTTAACACCTCCATTGCGATGACCAATCCGCCTGCCAAGCATGCTCATGGCAAAAACCTCTTGCTTGACTTGTTCAGCGCAGGACGTGATGTGTACACGTCCCCTAGCACGGGGTTTGTTGTCTAGGGTAGAATAGACAATAATGACAACGCATCATCATACATTATCGGCCTGCACAGGTACGGTTCGGACCGCGGGAAACCGCACGCGCCAATTTGTTTGTCCCATAATTTATAAAATGGTCCTAAGGACAAATTCATTAATTAATTTTAAGTACTAACCCCTAGTTTTAAGCCTGCTAATAAAATGGACTGTATAATTGTCTTTATAAATAAATGAATTATTATTATTATTCCAACCCGCGCTCCGAAACGTACGTGTAGATGCGCGGGGCTGACAGTTAGATCCTAACCTAAGGCAAAACTTTTAAAATTTATATTGTTCCACGCGCCAGTCAAAACTGCAATCGACACTGCAGTCGAAACTCATGAAAATCAATATACACGCACAGTTCGGATCGTTTGTCAATATATGAAAGATTTACCGGCGTTCAAAACCGTGGAAACATTTTTAATCGTAATCAGCTCGACAGTTTGATCCGCTGTCAAAACCGCACGGATCCAACCGCGGTTTGGAACGCAGTCTAGATGCGCGGTCCGAACCTTTACGTGTGCAGGCCGCTATAGCGTACATTTTTGAAGTGGAAGGTGTCCGTTTTGAATAACTTACGCATTCGAAGACAAAGTGACGTCATTTTTGTCTATTCTACCATAGACAACAATTCCAGGCAGTAGGGCAATCATGGGCATTGTTGTCTAGTGTAGAGAAAATTTACGTCACTTTGTCATCAAATCAAATCAAAGTCTTTATTTCCATAAATACAAAAACACACTTACAATTAGAAAAGGTCAAATTCTTTAAATAAAATATTGACACAGAAATAAAGTGATATTTTTGATTTCAGTCGCTTCGGTTTGTAGACTAAAGTAAAGAAGCGACGAAGAAACCTGTAGCCTGTTAGTTGTTATTTTTCGAGTTGGAGCAAAACCCGTCCCAAGCTCTTTTATCTTCTAGATAATCTGATATTTTACAAAGTAAGCCTTTTTGCACAGAAATAAGAGATCGAATGCGTAAACTATTTGAAACTCATTCCTTCAACTTCAATAATGTACGCAATGTATAACGAAGTGATGTTATTACTGTCTATTCTATCGTAGAGAAAAAACCCCGTGCCGAGTAGACCAATCTACTGATATGCTGAAGTAGCGGGCTACATACCTCCAATGCCACCGAAGCCCCGTACAAACTGGCTGCCTTCTTGACTCTTGTCCGTGATGATCTCTAGGGTGGCTCCGAAGGACTTGTAGTTGTTGGCTAGCCACTCCAGAAGCGGCTGGCATTCGACAAGTTCAAGCTCCACTCCGCTCTGGAAAGAAAAGAAAAAGAAAATAAAGCGGGACGATCGGAAATAAACCTAGAGGGTACTTCCAATTAAAATAGAATCATGAAATTTGGCACGAAGCAAGATCTTATAGCACAAGTAAAGGGAAAAATCTGAAAACCGGTCATTTGTGGTTTATTTCATAGTCATTTATTAGCAAGAAACATAATGTGCATACAAAATAAGGTCTTAATCTAGATATAAAGTTCATTATGATCTACCGTTAATGATGGCATGCAAAATTTTAAATGAAATGAACCTGCACTACATTTGCCGAGTCGCGGTCCCCACTCAAGAACACGTTTACCCCAGCGGTTGTCAGTTCTTCTCGAGATATGGCCAGCCCACTGCCACTTCAGCTTGCTAATCCTTTGAGCTATGCCATAACCTTAGTTCTCTGTCGGATATATTCGTTGTGAATCCTATCTTTCAGAGAAACTCCGAGCAAAGCTCTCCATAGCTCGCTGGGCGACTTTAAACTGGTGGACCAGCCCTACCGTGAGTGTCCACGTCTCAGCTCATGACGGGTAGGACGCACTGATAAAAAGAAATACCCACCTCTTTATCGGTGAAGTGCGACTTATCCTTCTCCTGTTCGGGCGTGAGATGCAAGATGGTGGTTTCTTGGTTATTCGCATGAGATTTCAGCACGTATCTGTTGACAAGGAGACATAACTATATTTGACGACCTCTATGGCGCGGTGGGCGAAGGCCCGCCTGCGACGCAGGAGGTTGTGGGTTCGATTCCCGCCTTGGGACAAATATTTGTACGATCTGCAAGTATTTGTTTAGGGTGTTCTGGTCGTTTTCTATGTACAGTAAAAAATATCTATCTATTTATTTATAACTAAAGTTAATATTTTACTTTAAAAAAACTATCGTAGTTTGACGAATTCATTACGGATGTAAGCAGGTTAAAATTATATAGATTGTGGTGGTATAGGTGCTATGTTAGTGTTTGAACCCGACTTTCAGTACTGAAGAGGAGTCTATGTTAATAAAACACCTTGCCATGCTTAACCACCACTAACTGGACACTGTCACCTCAACAAGCACATGTTCAAACTGGGACTGAGCGACACACAATCCTGCAGAGTCTGTGAGGAGGTGGAGGAAACGCCTTTCCATCTGCTAGGAGAGTGCGGAGCGGTAATGTAAAAACGTAGCATCCACCTGGGCAAGCAGCTGCACAGCCCAGATGAGCTAAGAGACATCACCCCGAAGAAAATCCTACAGTTCTTAGCAGCTGCAAGGGTTAGTGGCGAATTATGAACGCCGCAGCGAGGTGAACGTATAAAGTGGCGATCACAATAGGCCTATCATGGCCGCAGTGACACACAAGCCACCTAAAGTAAATAAAATAATAATAAAACACCTTAAACTCTCGGAGTAGACTGAATTTATTTATAATTCCAAACTATTTAGATCAAGACCGTGAGTTTTCGTCAGCGCGATCTAGAGCTCGTCCACTTTTACTAGCGACATCTAGTTATGCGTCGGAACTAAAAGAGGTCACGTGGCTACTGGATTAAACAGTTAGCGAGTACACACCTCTGAATGTCCAGGTTCTCCCAACAGATGAGTGTTTCCACTGATCCGAGCTCAAGAGCACGAAGCGTGTCGTCCACGCCGAAACAGTATTTCCCTGTGTCCTGAAAAAGATAAGAATTATCATTTAGTGTCATAGTATCTTGATTGATTCTTTTCGTTAAGTCGTCGAAGACTCGCAACTTCAATTTGTAAATTATTGTGGTCCGTTATACTAAAAATTATGACTGAAAACTTTTTGCAAGTCAAATTTAATACATAAACAGGTTTACAAATAGTAATTATTAACAAATAAGAAATAAAGGTTTTATTGATTTTGTCCACTTAATTTTTTTGTCCACAAATGGATTTATACATTGGAGTTGATATAATACTCCATGTGAAAATGAAACACCTTCTTTTTGCCTGTTCGAGGTGTTTGATTTTTTATTACAGACGCTTACGCAGCATCAAAATAATAATAATCCACTGGGGTAACCGTGTTCTTAAGTGGAAACCGCGACTCGGCAAACGTAGTGTAGGACGCCCCCCAACCAGGTGGGACGACGATTTGCTAAAGACTGCTGGCAGATATTTTCTTAATCAGGTTTGTTTTAGTTTTGTAGTTTTATATTATGTTGGATATTATACGTAGTAAGAGAAATCATTTAGGTTTTGATTTCAAGTCGGGTTTTTTTAACGAATTAGGAAGACCAGAAAATTTGCGAAGCGTTTGATAAACAATGCGGGAGAAAGAAAACGGGATTGAAAAGTCTCATAGAGACATCAAACCTGTCCACACCCATAGAAAAGCTGAAACGAAGCTGTCAATCTCCAAAAGTCCTGCTCCGGTACTTCAAGGAGCTGGGCTGGTTAGGGCCTAGTTAGGCAGGGGGATAATGCACAATACACTCCTATGCGAGATGTCAGTGCAGATCCCAGTTCCCCCACTTAGAATTAGAATTAGAATGCGGGAGAATTTATCACCAGATTTTTTTTTAATTTTTCAGTTCGTCTAATTACTGACTACTAACATTTAAGTAACATAATACCAATGCACAATGAACTTTTCATATAAAATGGTCGTTTTAATTCACCACCAAGTGTAAAACATCGACATTGGAAATCGTCATCAATACTTATCAATCCCTACGAACTTTTGAGTTTCATGCAGTAGTGATTGATACCTTAATATATTTTCCACAGATTTTTGGTAGTTTGGGCATTGGTTAAAAGTAATTTCTGGAGAATAATTTATGAAATATTTTTTCGAATGTATTGATTTGAGTAAGTACAATAATACATCATGATTTCCTTCATACAAAAACATAGTAACGCCCGCCAAGAAGCTTTAATTTGCATAGACTTTAATTTTGACTACCTATCAAATATAAAAAAAGGACATAGCAATGTAAATAATATATATATATATACTAGTATCACCATAAATTTTCCCCATTCCTCCCCTCCCGCTAAAAATGACAGAATATTTTGTTTGTATGATAACACACGAGCCTCGTCCATTGACAGCGGGTTAAATTGTCTAAGGCGCGATCATATCGATGATGATGATGATTCTTTGTTAATTGCAATATGAGTCTGATTGGACTCTTTTCTGCCAGTGTCAAGTAATGGAAAATAATAGTAAAATATGAGTTATCAAATTTTGAAGAATATTGATATTTTCACCAGAGCCTAGTTCGTTATCCAGCTGGGTACACCACGTGCAGGTTAGGTTGGCTTGAGAGACGAGATCTTGGGGTCTCCCTTGTACCCCAATAAAAGTGTACAATTGTAATGACATTTACAACGCGACTCGTGAGTGTTCCGAATCAAAGATAGCACTCAACTGTCTGTATCATGATATCTAATTTGAAACGCAAAATATCGCTGTGATCGCTAACAGCGCTGTAATCGTATTTCAGAATGCACCGTATAAGTAACACGAAATTTAGCACTGTAAGAAGCAGATAAATCCAAACCTGTGAGATCTCATCAAAGTATCTGCCGATGAGTTTCTTCTCTTGTATAAACTTGACGTTCTGAAGGGACTCCGCAGCCAGCTCGATGGCTTGGTTGAAACCATTCTCTCCACCGTATGACACGTCGACCAGTTTGATGATCTTGGCTTGCAGGCGCTGCGAAAAGAAAGTTATAAATTACAATACAATATAAAACTCATGTATTTTACATCAGAATAAGAAAAATCCAAAAGAGACATTATCATATATGATAATGTCTCTTTTGGATCGGTTCACGAATTAATGAACGCCCCCTTATAAGGGGGCGTTCATTCGATCGTTTCGATTGGGGGGGGGGGGGTTCGAGGCAAATCTCATCCAGTCTCACGTGGGGGAGATCCCGGTAAATTTCACGTAATTCTGTATCCGTGCAGTTACCTCGTTTCGTGTTGGCGCAAGATTTTATTCTCTTGTTCTTCAGAGTTCTATCTAATTAAATAGTTATATTTAATAGTTCGATTTTGTCAGTGTGATTTGATTATAGACCAAGTTCTTAAAAAAGTCTTAAATGCAATCAAGATCTGATTTACTTAATATACATTAAAATATGTATACGTTTTGAAAAATGTCACGAGAGATTATGGTGGGGGAGTGAGCCAAATCTCACGACATCTCATGCGTTTACTCACAGGGTCGAACATGTCTGACTGACTGAGCTCCGTCTTGAAGTCAGCTGAACCGGCGAGGATGAGTCCGGCGACGTTCGGCCGGTCGGCGCTGATGAACAGCTGTGTTGCCACCTCGGCGACCTTCCTGACGTAGTTGTGACGCTTCTCCATACGCAGACGGGCGAAACGCAAGGCGGACTGACCACCGCGACCGTGTTTCTTCGGCAGGTCTACGGTGAATTTGTGGAGAACCTGCGAGGGAATGATTGGATTGTTATTGCTGTAAAACAGTGCTGCACCTGCACCTTTATTTTGTGCACAGCGTAAAATAAAGCTAAGACTTGTTCGTTATTGGCTAAGTTCAATTCTTCAGGTTTGAACAGGTTTGGAAACTTGAATGTTTCTTCTGTAGGTGGAGCCACCGGCGCTACAGTCCGTGTGAGGTCCCAAAGATTTTTGATGACCACTGAGACTTCGTGGCTTAGTTGGTTAGAGCACACCCGTACTTAAGGTGGGGTGCGGTTTCGAGTCCCGACGAAGTCGAAAATTTTTGTGACTTTATTTCATTTCTAAGTTCAATTCATTTAAGTATGCATTGAACATGCGAAAGACAAAGTTCAGAGCTTAGTAAAAGAGAGTATAACCAGTTCACCAGCGTACTTAAAGAGTGGGATTCAGAATGACGTCAGCTCTAATCAAATCTCAAATCCTGCTCAGATCAAAACGATCGGTTTCTTTAAGTATAATACAAAACAAGCAAAAACAAAGGATTTAATTGAAATATCAACGACAATATCTCATTATTTTTCACGAATTACAGAGTTTTTCTATTTGATGCATAAATTTTGAATATTTAATAGATAATTAAAATACTGCTATTGGCTGTAAGTCATATTTTTTAGTTAAGTTAATATTATTTAAGAGAGCTGTGGATTTTGTGTAATTAATAAAAATAAATAATAAATCAAGTTTTTTATTTTAGCACTGACGTTGATCTGTTCTGTCCCGCTCCTATGAACGCGAAATCCTATGCCTATCCTTTTCACAAAATGGCGTCCTATAACGCACTTGTTATAACAACACAACACTTACCTCTCTCGTATTCCCTTGAAGAGTACCAAACAGCGCTCCGTTACCATCCATAACAATAAAACCGAATTTGTTGTCATCAGCCAGCAGCGCCGTGAGCGCTTCCGTGTGGAACTTATTATCGCAGAGGTAT
This sequence comes from Eupithecia vulgata, assembly GCA_946478455.1. Lineage (NCBI taxonomy): Eukaryota > Metazoa > Arthropoda > Insecta > Lepidoptera > Geometridae > Eupithecia > Eupithecia vulgata. The sequence continues at coordinate 4,810,287 of OX297887.1, read as the reverse complement.
AAAGATGTGTTGATGGGTTTGAAGGGTTCGAAGTCGATGTTGACCTTCTTCTCTTTGCCTTCTTCTGTGACGATGGTGCCGCAGTATATGACTAAGCCGTTGGGTGGCACTGTTGGGGGGGAAAAAGAGTTATATTTCTAGAAGCAGCTCAATCTTTTATTGTTAAGATTTTTTAAGTACACAAGATAATGGAATCTATTGTACATTTCATCATCGACATCAGCCTTTATTAGTCTAATGCTGGACATAGGCCTTCCTTAATGAGCGCCATAGCGCCCTGTCTTCAGCTTGCCGCATCCAGCATCTGCCAGCAGTCTTTCGCAAATCGTCATCCCAACTGGTCGGAGGGCGTCCTACACTAAGTTTGCCGAGTCGCGGTCTCCAATCAAGAACACGTTTACCCCAGAGGTTGTCGGTTTTTCTCGAGATATGGCCAGCCTACTGTCACTTCACCTTACTAATTATTTGAGCTATGTCTATAACCTTAGTTCTCTGTCGGAGGTATTCGTTGCGAATCCTATCCTTCAGAGAAACTCCGAGCATAGCTCTCTGCATAGCTGGTTGGGCGACTTTGAACTGTTGTACATTTAAATTAAGAAAATTACAATCAAATAATATAATTAAATTAAAACATTTAAAACTATTTTTAGAACTAAATTAAAACTAGTATTTACAATTGAAACAATAACGCTAACTGCAGACTGTTGCAAACAATCTACATGTAGCTTAATTGATCCATATGAATACCAGTCGCGCGCGTGCCCAAGCGCTGGCTGCATTACCCCGCTGTATGGCAATGCTGAAGCACTGTGCCAGACACTCACTAGCTCTCGGGGTCACGTGTTGCTTCAAACAGACTCGCTCAGATATATTTTTGAAAAATCCGGAGAGCCTTGGTACCCCACGGATCTAGGGTCTCGACTCCAAGGGGAGCAAATGCATAGGCTCTGTCGAGACCTATTTGCGAGTCTTGAGATCTTCGGCCAAATCTGCCGCTGCACCAGCCCTCACGAAAGTCCTAGGAAGATGGGAAGGCGCGAGTGTGTTGACGCATGTAGTGTCCCCCACAATAGGTCTCCCCAACTCCCATGGGACTAGAGTTAAGCCGTCGGGCCTCTTACCATCGTCACGCAACAGACCATTCGGTCCAAGAATAGCTGGTACGTTAGCGGTGGCAAAGTCCCGCCGGATGATGTCGTTCAGGCTGGCATGGCGAGATATCAGACCGGCAGCCGAAGTACATGATAATCCGTGCTGACCAAGCTGTTCACGGATCATGGTTGTGCCTTTTCTGAGCTGATGGACATACCTTTAGTGTAAAGCTTCAACCGATGCTGTACAGAAGTAATCGCTCCCAGCACGGACAGTCTGTTGACGCGCGACTTGATGTTGGACGCTGTACCGAACTCGTCGGCTAACATCTTTGACACGCGAGAGATCTGATCCTTGGGGGGGATGATCAGAGAGATCATGGATGTGCCATTTCTGAAAGAGAAAGACATTGTTAATATTATTTGAAACAACATGTGCGGGATACCTGTATTTGAGTAATTTGTTAACGTAACAGGGAATTTCTGCCTAAAACAAGTGTTTTAGGTGTTCCTATTTTTCGGAACCCTAAAACTTTTTCATTGGCGCGTTTTTAAGGTTCCGTACACAACAAGCATGTATAAAAGCAACGCCCGCATAATCAGGGAAATTTTCAATGGGACACTTTGAATCAATTTATTCTACCATAAATTGCAACATAACTCATCTAAAAAGCCCCAATCGACGTCAATAGATATTGATCGCTCCCTTGTTGGCAAGGGTGACTCAAGGGTGGACGAATTGAGGGGACGCCATAAGTACTAGCGCCCTAACCCTTCAACATAATTACACCCTTTGATATCTATATTTTACATAATTTATACGCAAATATGATAGAAGTTTTAGGGAGAAACAGAGTTATTATTAAAGTACTCTTTAGGGCCTCAAATCAACTCCGTCAGGCTTAAATATCTTCCAAACGACTAATTATTTAACTTTGAAATTTATACATGGTACAGTTTAGGACTTATTCTATCGATCATATGTTTACGTTACGATCATAAAGTTAAATAATAAATAATGCTGGACAATTCACACAGCATTATCTAGCCCCAAGGTAAGCATAGCTTGTGTTATGGGTACTAGATAACTGATATACATAATACAATACAAAACATAGATAGATATTTTTTATTATACATAGAAAACGACCAGAACACCCTGAACAAATGTCTGCAGATCGTACACACATTTGTCCCGATGCGGGAATCGAACCCGCAACCTCCTGCGTCGCAGGCGGACCTTCGCCCACCGCGCCACAGAGGTCGTCAAAGTTACCTCTAATATTTTACTAAAACCTTAGTTTCTCAAAAAATACAGAAGTTAATATCTTGAAAATAAGCAAAGAACTAATTATAAAGAACATTTTATATGTTTCGGATTTCTATTCTCAATTAAAAGATAATAAGCTAAAACTTGATATTTGCGCTTGCGTTGCTATGCCCTGTCTCGCTCCTATGAATGCGAAATCCTGTGTCACAAAAATTTAAGGTTGTATAGACGCTTAATGTCGGAAAATAATTAGTAGAAGAGCTATAATTTTGGGTGGGATTTTATTGAACTAACGTTTGGCTTTAACTGAAAAGACCATAAGATCACTTTAGCATACAAAACTACTAACAAATTATGGATAATTGTACTTAGTTTGATATAAGAAATTTATTTTATTAATAATTTTGGCGGGCGCAGAGGGCGCCCGGTAAAGTTAGGTTGGGGCAACACATCAGGTCAGGTCACCACTTAGGTGCTAACCTTGCTACTAGAGCAATACTGCATCAATCTGAAATTAAAGCGCTCAGCGCAGCGCTGACGCTAAGGTGCCCATTCCACTCGTTCAATATGTTTGTTCAAGATTCCTAAGTAATTTGCCTAGTTGATTTCATCAAATTACATCACATCACTAAAAATGCGAAAGTTTGGACGGATATATGGATGATTGTTACTTCTTTACGCCAAAACTTCTCAACAGATCGGGCTAAAAATTTGCATAGATGTAGCTCTTGACCTGAAATGAACCATAGGCTTTATATTTAAATAGCTGTATAAGTTTTCATAAAAACAACGCGCGCGAAGCCACGGGCAGAAACTAGTATTCAAATCATTGATCAAATATCGGTGTTGCTAGTTAATTGGATGAAGTCATCCAAGTTCTTTGATCAAATGTACATTGACATAGGTACTGAGAACTTAATGCAAACACTATAAGCCCATTTTCTCCGAACATTTATTGGACAATGAAATTGGATGAGTGGAATGGGCACCTAACAAAACGCTGACCAAACAGCATCATTATCAATCTTGAGAACTGTAAACTCAGATTCAATTCAACCACTGCAGTGAAGTAGAATGTAGCCAAAACAATATGGAGAAGGACTAAACATTTACCAAAGAAACACTAACAAGCTCTTACTGGAAACTAAACAACGAAACTTGTGAAAACGTTAGCGTTGTAATCGATCATTTGGACATGCCAAGGCGTTTGTTATTTCGTTAACCTTCAGGCATATACTTCCCGAAGAGGCATAGATGACTATTATTACGTTTTTATACTACAACAGTTGTACTGAAAATTCTCATTAATTTTACATATTTCTCTTAATCAGTAATGGTGAAATTTGAAATAATAATACATTTCGGTTTTCTTATTTCAAACTTCAAGTTTTTCAACTCGGTACAGTAGTTTTGGAACCTGTTCAATTCAAATACACAAACAAACCATTCCTCTTACAATATTAGTGTAGATAATGTAGATTTACATTACTTTAGATTTTTTACCGCGACACAGGGTTTGTTTACAGTTATTCTACATCGAGTTTGGCTAGAGCATTGTAAAAATGTTATAGTGTGTAATGTTATATTAAAATGTACATACTACATACCTTCTTTATTGCGAAGTCTAAGTTGTACCGTAAGGAACGCTCTGCAAAATTTTGCCAATGCGTAGCAAATATTCATCTGAACTACTACTCAATAGACGACCTTTGGTCTCTATAAACAAGTCCAAAACTGTCTCCATGGCTAATCTTCTTATCAAGATTAGTCTCATTGTCCTTCTTTTCTTTCCAATAACGTCCACTTGATTCTCTTCAGCAGCCACTTGTTTTATCGCCATTCTTAATACTTGGTTGAAGGTAATAAATATCACGAGAGAAGGTGACTTGGGTTTTTCACTATTTGTTATTTATAAGTTCTAAAATAAGGATATCAGGTATGAAGTTTATTTTTAAAATTAAAATCGTTAATTTGAAGACTTGGCATGGGCTTACACACAAAAGTGGTAATCAAAAATGACCAGGAAAGTAAATAGAAAGAAATTGATACGTATAGTAAAAAACTTGTAAAAAGTCGCATATCTTCACGGGTAAACGAAGTAACACTCAAAATAAAGTTCTGAATGGAATTCTGATCCATCAACTTAATGTTTTTTAAAACAGGTTTTTTAGAGTCCACCTCAAAATTAATCTCAGAATACGGTTGCACGTTTGTGCTACGTTGCGCATGTGCGGTTGCAAGTTGCTACTGCGGCAATGCACATGCGCTCTGTGCGACCGAGCCTCACCCGAACACGAGCTACACGTTTGTGGAAGAACCCAATTATCCAGCGATCCGCGCGGCGTAAGGCCTGAATTTGAGGTATCTAGGTATATAGAAAATTTCAACAATTAACGTGGTCTGATTTCTAGTTGAATCAAAAATTCTAGCCCAAATGTACTCTTAACTTGACCCGACACAAATACCACGAAGTTATAATTCATTCAAGACCCGAGTCGCGACACGACCACTCTGTAACGAACTAAGACGACGAGTGTGGAAGAGCTACAGATCACATCTCTGGGCGCGGCTGCTGCAACGTTGCACATGCGCGGTAGCAAGTTGCGACTGCGTCAATGCACATGCGCTCTGTGCAACGACGCGGGTCGATGCAGCCACGCCCGGACCCGTGCGAGGTGGTTGTGGAAAAACCAACGTATCTAGCGATCCGCTCAGCGTAACCCTGAATTCGTGGAATTTATGATAGGTAGCCAAGTAGATCTGCTAAAGTTAGTTTTCTGGCTGAAACAAAAATTCTTGCCAATCGCGACCCGAAACAAATATCACAAAGTGGGACTCGAACACGAGTCTCGACAACTCTGTACAGAACTACGACGAGTGCCGAAGCGATAGCGGGGTTACAGATCACATCTCAGGGCGCGGCTGCTGCAACGTTGCACATGCGCGGTAGCAAGCTTTTACTGCGGCAATGCACATGCGCTCTGTGCAACGGCGCGGGTCGATCGAGCCACACCCGGACTCGGGCTAGCTAGACGATTGCGGAAGATATGTTACCCATCTATCTGTTTCGGACGCCAGGCCTGAATTCGAGGTATGTATATAAAACATAATTATGTGTAGGATTCTGAGGAAGCTTAAAAATGGGAAAGTCCTCGGTGAAGACGGAAAACATAAAAGCTTTTGAAAGCGAAAGGAACCCCTGGTATACAGGAATTACAGAACCTCTTCAACGCCGTCCTCCAGTGGGAGAACTCCAAAGGCGTGGAGCGCGATTTTGGAGGTACTCTATTTTTTAGAAGGGAGATAAAAACCTCCTTCAAAATTACAGACCCATCTCACTCCTGAGCCATGTCTATAAGCTGTTCTCACGAGTGGTCACGAATCGTCTCGCCAGAAAACTGAACGAGTTCCAGCCACCGGAACAGGCCGGGTTTCGTAAAGGATATGGCACCATAGACCATAGTCGCTCAGCGAGCTATGGAAAGAGCTATGCTCGGAGTTTTTCCAAAGGATAGGATTCGTAACGAATACATCCGACAGAGAACCAAAGTTATCGACATAGCTCTAAGAATTAGCAAGCTGAAGTGGCAGTGGGCCGGCCATAACTCGCGAAGAACTGACAACCGTTGGGGTAAACGTGTTCTTGAGTGGAGATCACGACTCGGTAAACGTTTTGTAGGACGCCCACCGGCCAGGTGGGATGACGACTTGAGAAAGACTGCAGGCAGATGCCGGATGCGTCAAGATGAAGACAGGGCGTTATAGCGCTGATTTGGGGAGGCCAATGTCCAGCAATGGACTAACATAGGCTGATGATGAAAATAAATTTAGGTAACAGAAAGTTTTAATGAAAAATAATAATTTTTCATTATTTTATTAATCACACTCAATAGCTCTGATTGGAATTCTGTTCCATCAACTTAATGTTGTAAAAACAGTTTATGTAGAGTCCACCTCCAGGTTAATCCCAGGGCGCAGCCACTGCAAGCTGTAACATTGTATATGCGCTCTGTGCACACAGCAAAAATATGCACAAAATTGCTAAAGTAAAAAAATTTGAATAGAACGAAGTGGGACACGAGTCACGACCACTTTGAACCGGACTAAGACGACGAATGTGAATCCTATAGCGGGGCTACAGATCACTTCTCAGGGCGCTGTTGCTGCAACAGCACACGCGCAGTGGCAAGCTTCTACTGCGGCAATGCACATGCGCTCTGTGCAACGGCGCGGGTCGATCGAGCCACGCCCGGACTCGGGCTAGCTAGACGATTGCGGAAGATATGTTACCCATCTATCTGTTTCGGACGCCAGGCCTGAATTCGAGGTATGGATATAAAACATAATTATGTGTAGGATTCTGAGGAAGCTTAAAAATGGGAAAGCCCTCGGTGAAGACGGAAAACATAAAAGCTTTTGAAAGCGGAAGGAACCCCTGGTATACAGGAATTACAGAACCTCTTCAACGCCATCCTCCAGTGGGAGAACTCCAAAGGCGTGGAGCGCGATTTTGGTGGTACTCTATTTTTTAGAAGGGAGATAAAAACCTCCTTCAAAATTACAACACACAGCAAAAATATGCACAAAATTGCTAAAGTAAAAAAATTGGAATAGAACGAAGTGGGACACGAGTCACGACCACTTTGAACCGGACTAAGACGACGAATGTGAATCCTATAGCGGGGCTACAGATCACTTCTCAGGGCGCTGTTGCTGCAACAGCACACGCGCAGTGGCAAGCTTCTACTGCGGCAATGCACATGCGCTCTGTGCAACGGCGCGGGTCGATCGAGCCACGCCCGGACAGGTGCTAGACGTTTATGGAGGAACCAACTTATCCAGCGATCAGCGCGGCGTAAGGCCTAAATTTGAAGTATTTATGACCGGCAAGCGATAACGAAAATAAGAAACCGAAATTTCAACAATTATAGAGGTTCGTTATCTAGTTGATCCAAAAATTCTAGTCTAACTTGACCCGCCACAAACAACAAGAAGTTACCCCAATCACGACACGGCCACTCTTAACCGGACTTAGACGACGAGTGTGGAAGAGATAGCGGGGCTACAGATCACATCTCTGGGCGCGGCTGCTGCAACGTTGCACATGCGCGGTGGCAAGCTTCTTCTGCGGCAATGCACATGCGCTCTGTGCAACGGCGCGGGTCGATCGAGCCACGCCCGCAAACGTTTTAGACGTTTATGGAGGAACCAAATTATCCAGCGATCCGCGCGGCGTAAGGCCTAAATTTGAAGTATTTATGACCGGCAGCGATATCGAAAATATAAAAACGAAATTTCAACAATTATAGTGGTCCGCATTCTAGTTGACCTAAAATTTCTAGTCTAAATATACTCGTAACTTGGACCCGCCACAAATACCACGAAGTGACCCCAATCACGACACGACCACTCCTAACCGGACTAAGACGAGTGTGGAAGATGTAGCGGGGCTACAGATCACATCTCTGGGTGCGGCTCCAGCAAAGTTGCACATGCGCGTTAGCAAGTTGCGACTGCGGCAGTGCACATGCGCTCTGTGCAACAGCGTGGATCGATCGCCTTGACCCGTTCTAGACTTTTGTGGTAGGACTTATCCTTGTAGTATTTAGCCCATTAGAAAAGCAATATCCTAACCAGCCTTTAAATCTCGCGTCAAGGAGTTTTTCCTGTCAGAATAGTGAACATTGGTACATGTTATTTATTTATGTATTTCAGTAGTATATTATATTATATATATATTATTTTTGTATATGTATATTACATTGGTAATTTGTTATTTTTATTAATTAATATAAGTAATTATGTTTTTCAATATTCTGTTATGTTCTTGTTTATTTTATCTTTTGTACACCGCTGCCTTTCTTATATTCATATAATTCATTCCATCCAAAGGTTGCCTGGAAGAGATCACTTCTAAGCGATATGGCCGCCCATAGTACTTGTCTCATGTAAATGTTTTTTGTAATGTTCTTTTCTGGTGTACAATAAAGCATTTTTGTATTGTATTTATGACCGGTAACGATAGCAAAAATATGAACCAGACTTGAACAAAAATATTGGTTCATTTTATAGTTGGACCAAAAATGTAATAGATAAAAAATTCAATGATTAAATAGATCTCGACCCGACGTAAATGGCACGAAGTGGGTATGAGTCTCAACCACTCTGAACCGGAATAAGACGTCGACTGAGGATCCGAAGTCGCGGTTGCTGCTACGTTGCACATGCGCGGTTGCGAGCTCCTACTGCGGCAATGCACATGCGCTCTGTGCAACGGCGTGGGTCGATGCAGCCACGCCCGGACCCGTGCGAGGCGGTTGTGGAAAAACCAAGTAGGTAGGATTTATGACCGGTAGCCAATTAGACGTGTTAAAGTTATGGTTATGAATAGCTGAACCTAAAGTTCTTGCCTATCTCGACTGGACCCGACACAAATATCACTAAGTGGGACTCGAACACGAGTCTCGACCACTCTGTACAGAACTACGACGACGAGTGCCGAAGCGATCGCGGGGCTACAGATCACATCTCTGGGTGCGGTTGCTGCAACGTTGCACATGCGCGGTGGCAAGCTTTTAATGCGTCAATGCACATGCGCTCTGTGCAACGGTGAGGGTCGATCGAGCCACGCCTTTTCAACAATCTAGGTTTTTACTTCAGAATAAACGTTACCATACCAACCAAATGATTTTTCTTTTATGCTGTATAAACGGAGTCTTGATTATTATACCCGAAACTGATGACCATCTGATGATGTTAAAGAGATATATTTGACGAGTTGACCAAGGACGATAAAATAAGAAAATAGTGAGTTTGTAGGTTTGATGAGGGAAACAAAGCGACCCATAACATCAGCAAGACAGATAGTTGTGCGCGGGGTGGCAATTTCTTGTCTTAAACTACAAACTTTACTCTATTTTTAGTTATACTTTTACATTATTAGAATTCCACGGTCTTACAGAAATAAAGCACATAAACTTTTGAGTTTCCATACTTACGAAAGAGAATGCAGGGGTAGTGCGGTGTGAAGATAGTTAAACGATGCTTGCTGATGATGATGTCTTCCTTATTATTTCAACAAACTTCAAAATATCTGACGAACGCTCATAGAATGGACCATCGTGTGCAACCACAACGCACTGAAGGAGGAAAACGCAAAGTTGGTCCACAGCATCCTTGTAAGCCTGGTATTCGATCTCCATGGCCTGGATTTTATTAAGTAGCTCAATGTGATCATCTAATACAGTCTCAAACGACACTTCGCGCTTGGAACGGCGACTTGTAGTCAAGGGCAGGGATGCCAGAACCCCTGATGGGATTTGACTTTCACTCATCTTGCGGCTATCGGTTGAGCGAGAACATTTACAACAGGGTTGTATCTATACTAGTTTTTAGAATCCAAGATAATTTACGAAAACAAATACATCATAAAAAATTATAACAATAACAGAAAACAACGAATGGTACCAGGAACTGGTACTACATTCTATAGCGAGATGTTGGCAGTGGACTCAATTGATAGGCTGATGATGATGATGATGATGGCAAGCAGTCTCGACATAGATAGCGATCGCATGACGAACGACAACGCGCATCTGTCGCAAAGTCTTACTGGTCATATTTTAACGAATTTTGATTGTCTCCGCAAGAATATAGATTCAAAAGAATTCATAGGTATTTATTTACGTTAATACAAAAGATGTTCACTTAGAAAAAGTCAAAATTGTATAATTCAAATAAATTACCATTGGAATTAGCGATATTGTTTTGTAAACAACCGCCATCTTTACGAAAAATCGTAAAGGCGAACGTGATTGCGAGTAGCGATCGGTCGGTAATCGGTTAAGTACTATTTTCTTTTCTAACCTCCTTTATGCACATAAGAAAGTAAATTTAGATTTTATCATTATCATGTAAGTAACAATAACAACACACGTACTCACTAGCCGTGCGGCTAAGAAACTGAATTGTTTTCGACAAGGTCCTGCCGCCCGTACCCCTCGCTGCCCCCGAATATAGCGATCGGTACTTTATGATCGTTATGTCGAGACTGCTCGCCGAGGACTAAAAATTAAATCAAGAAATTCAACGCATAATTTCACATGCGCGACGAAAAAATGTTTGAAAACATATATATATTTATGTTCTAAAAGCGAAAACTCTTAAGCTTAAGTTATACCACTATTGTTAATACTTATTTAAGTTGTTTATAAGCTGTTTGTTTTCCACCTAAATAAATAAAACGGATGAAAGAAGAATAAAATGATCAAATAAAACTGCTAAAAACATTTTATTTACTTTTGCGGTTTGCTCCAATCTAATATTGTTAGTACGAAAAAAAGCACTAGTATTTATTTGGTTTTAGAACTCCTTTGTTTACAAAAAAGATATCCCGGATTCTAGAAACGAGTATTATGTTGTCGCGGTAAGCGTAATAAAAGGAGATGAGAGTCGGTAAAAGATGAACCAATGACAGTGTTTATTGCTTCCGAAAGCAACTAGTCGTATCACTATTCAATATCGAAACGCGGTAACTGACAGCGAGGTGGTGCTTCATATTTATGAGGGCCCATATCTCAGGCATGCGCCTTTGTAAATTGCGACTGCGGCAATGTATTGTACATGCGCAAAGCGGGTCGATCGAGCTACACTACAACTAACATGCGCTGTGCAATAGCGCATCTGCGGCTATGCACATGCGCTCGGCAGTGACAACCGGCGGTCGATGGAGCCCCGCCTTGACCATGGGCGGGCGGGGTAATCAAAGACATGACTTGACTGCTTTGACTGTGACATAGATTTTCATTCACTATACAAAATTAACATGACAAGCAAAATAAACATGTTAACCAACTTAGCCCGGGTAGTTTCATTCCTGGCGGATCGAAACTAAGCCTGCCGGCTTTTTGTGATTACCTTTAACATTGTAACTTACTTAAGTCAGAGGTTCAGATTATAAATACTACTAGTTTTTAGGGTTCCGTACCCAAAGGGTAGAACGGTAACCTATTACTAAGAATCCGCTGTCCATCCGTCTGTCTGTCTGTCCGTCTATCACCAGGCTGTATCTCATAAACCGTGATAGTTAGACAGTTGAAATTTTCACAGATCATCAGCCCATACCTCGTAAGGGGAGACCAATGCCCTGGACACTGGCCTAACAAAAAATTTAAGCGTATAAAATCAATAACATCATATTTCTTATTTGATAATAATGACTATTTATAAACCTGTTTATAGTATTAAATTTGACTTGTCTAAGTGCTTATTTTGTAAGCCTAAAGAAATAAAGTTATTAACTTTGACTTTCCCCTTTTTGAAAAGTTAGCACACACTATCTGCAGTTTCTTACATCTATGGAAGATTCTTCAAAACCACGGTCATAGTAATGTGATTGTTTAGTGGAATTCGAACCATGAAAGAGCTCTCGCTCGAACCACTTACCCTCTAGCCATTTCCAGGCTCTTTATCAGCTTCTTTATCTTCCATACTTCTACGTTGCGGTCAGCCGAGCTCTCTTCTATCTCCATCTTCACAAATCACTACACTAGGCGATTGCAATGACGTCTGAGTTAAGTTATAGCTCAAATATCAAGGGATTCAGCTCATGTTGGAAGACAAGAATAGCTAAGCTATTCAAAGCAATTTAAACTCTTAGGATGTGATGAGTTCCTATTGATTGCAAACTTATGGATCTGGGGCTCGTTGGAGTCCAGACCAGAAGTTGGTAAGTAGATGATCTCGCGCCTGCTTGTCTAATTTTCTGCTGCGTAATGAAAAAATGACTTTAATCGTTTTCAGACGCGAATCGACGGTTAACGTAAACTCCATCTGATCAAAATTATTAAAAGATTATAGGAAAAGTCAGAAACGGGTATTATAATGCTTGATTAAGGAATTTGTCCTCGAATCAAGAGATACAACGCAAGAAGGTTGATTTTATTAAACTGCAATGAACAAAAATGATTGTATTAATTATTTTGGTAATGAATTCTTTTTTTTTAACTCCCTTTTCGTAGTGGCATAGGACGAGGGGCAACAATGCAAACTCCCGTGTAACTGAGGGGTGTCTATCGCCACGATTGGACTGCGATGCGGCGCTGCACATGCGTCCTACTCGTGGGTCATCAAATCGATCATTTTGACGCAGTGGGCGGGATTATCCACCGACTTCAAAAAAGGAGAAGGATCTATGTTCGGCTTTATATATATATATTAGATAACGCAGCCTTAGAAATACACGGAATTATGTCGAAAAATCTCCCCCACACAAAAAAAATATCTCGCCTCGAACCACCATAGGGAGTCAACGCACCAAATTAACTAGCTTGTGTTGCCGATTGGGTAAAGATCGTCGCACACACGACAAGAAATCGGCTACTTTTGACAAGCGCAGACTATCGCCGACTTTTGTCTTAGACACTATTGCGATCGTCGTCGGAATGGACGAGTCGCAAGAAGTCGCCACGCACTGTCGCCATTATCTTCTCTTCTTATGGTGGCTCTCCACTGCTGGAAATTAACCGTCATCTCAGCAAAATTTTCGTGACATGGCGCCAAACGAAATAGGTCATCGACGCTGGCGATATTCGTCCACTCTCGGATGTTCTCAACGACTTTTTTGTGTGCCAACGCGTGGTTTAGTGCGAGGCCAAACGAGCGTAAATTTTTGAGTTGTTAGTCGCGTAATTTCTTCTGCATTTGGTTGCATAGAAAGGTCATGTTTGATTCACATGGCGACTCAAAATGAGTTATCTGCTGACTCACACGCATAGTTTCAACCGAATTGTGTTCGCGGGGGTGAGGGGAGCAAAGAATGAATTTATGTTTGTGTTTTAACAGTTTTTAAGACAGCTCACTAACAAATTCATTACGGATGTAAGCGGGTTAACTACGAACCTTATTTGTGTTGGAAGAACACTATCGTTTCATCCCTTAACGAGGGACTTCTTTTTTATAATGAATTCGTCAAACTACGATAGTTTTTATAGTAAAATAGCTCGCTAACAATAAAATGGACTTAATTATGTTGTCTGATTTAATAAATTAATTTAATTTTCATTTAATGCGTCAGGTACAGATTGTGTGTTGAAAGCAACTGAATAAATTGCGTCTGGCAGCACAACAGATTTACTGCTGGGCATTTTAGAGTCACAATTTAATTGTTTTGAAAAATCTAAAAACCAAACTCGAATCTCTTCATTTTACATTATTTTTAGGTTTTGCGGGATAACATTTAACTCTCAAGAATCAAATTTTTATGTGACTACTGTGGGACTATTTTCTATACAATAACGAAGGCATTTTCATTAAATTTTTGGCCCATAACTGGAGAAATCGACGGACTTACATAAAAAAAATATACAGTCGAATATTAATAATATGTAGAAAGAAACTTCTTTTTTTCGGTTAGCGTTGACTCGGCGTAGTTTCCCAAGCGCTGCCCTGCCTAGCTGGATCCTCCTCTTGGCCTCCTTTACGAAATTATCTTTACCTACTGCAGAAGTGCAGATTCTGCCCGAGGTAAGTGTATCTGGAAACAATTTCGAGGTGACCGGTATGGGATCAATATTGATAATGACTTTGGTTTTATCCAAATTCATGCCAAGACCGATGCGTCGTCGCGAGGTTGAAACTGGACGGTCCAGCATCTACTTCAGACCCTCTAGCGACTCCGCCATTAAAACCAAGTCATCCATCAGCGAATCGCAGTTGTGAGATGTAGTCGACGTTTATGTTGATGCCCTTGCCTTATATTCCAACATCTTAAACGTATCTCCCAATGCGCTTGTGAACAGTTCCGGGATATGACATCCCCCGGTCCCACTCCTCTGCGCAATTGGATGGGTGACTGCTGGCCCTGTACTTGGACAATCGAGGTGGCGGCTTCGTAGAGACATCTCAGCATCTCGATATAACGATAGTCTCCTTGGCATCGCTTTAAGGATTCCAGAACAGCCCAGGTTTCAACTGAGTCAAAGGCCTTCTCATAGTTCACAAAAGTCAGACACGGCGCTCTTCGGACTTCTGTATAATCTTAAAGTCATTTAAAACGGGATATTTACCATGATTCGATTTTTGAGTTTTCCAATATTTCGGCACAGTTTCATGCGCCATGATCACGGAAGAACTAAAGTCACTGCGAGTTAATTTTTATTGGCAGATATATCGATCTACCTTCATTCTTTGTCTTTTGCTACGAAAGTTACCACTACCACCGGTTTCATTTACGAACGCAATTCGATCACGCACGACACACAACACTAACGGTATCTGCACACGGCTTGGTTGGTTCACCACTACTTCGATTTTTACACATTCTCACCACAGGGTTCCATCCAGGTTCCCGATAATTGGAAACCTTCTTCTCGGTTGAAGTTTCTGTGTTTGGTAATCTCAATGGCCTCCTGTACCAGTCTTGGTATGTAATGACTAGGGCTTGCATTCGAATATTCGAATATTATATTAGATCGAATATTCGAATACTGAAATTGCAATATTCGAATATTCGATTAAAATCAAAAACATCAAACTCAGCACTATGAATACTCGGATGTGCTTAGAATGCCACATACGAGCTCGCGCGATACAATATAATACACACCATACAAAACAATGTGTGTAATGTGAATTTTTCAAGTACAGTTTGTGTTAGTTCTGTGTTAAATTTGTAGTAAAGTGTTTGTTTTAATTAGTGGATTAGTTAGTGCATTTTTCTATTAAACCCGAACCCCACGCTCGTGCTCGTAACAATACCTATTTACCTAGATTTTGAAAATTGTTTATACTAAGAATTTGTGGTTGATTGTGCCTGTAAATCGTCAATGCCTCGTTACGGCGACACAACCTTCTAATAATTTTAATTTGTTTTGGCAAATAACCACTTATAAGAATAAAAGCAGATGTGATTATATAAAAAACATAGATATTTTCTATTATTCGAATAATTCGAATAGTACCCGATAAAAAATCGAATATTCGAATATCTAAATGTTCGAATATTTGCAAGCCCTAGTAATGACGCTCTGTTGAAATTACTTGTGGATTGTGTAGCTCGATCCAGTGGTTCTGTATAATCTGCCTCACTGTGTGTATGTGGTCTATGGTGCCATATCCTCCCCGAAACCCGGCCTATTCCGGTGGCTGGAACTCTTTGAGTCACCTGGCAAGACGATTCGTGACCGCACATGAGAACAGCTTATAGACACGGCTCAGGGGTCTAGAGTTCATGTTCCATGAATACCATTTTTGATGTATAAAGAATCCCAGTAACAATTACCCTCAGCCTGTGCTTTGCTTATTAGAGTGCTGATATCTCGGCCAAAGCACAGGCTTTGCCTGATGGGGAGAGCAGGTGCAGTAATAGAATTAAGTTTCTGGCCTCTATGATACAGACGCAAGGACCAGAAATCTAAGTCTATAACTGAATTTCAACTACAGTCTAATTTAAGCAAAGAGTGTGGTGTTTAACCCGTTTCAATAACTATAATGATAATGTAGCAATCTGCTTACATTAGTTCATCAAACTACAATAGTATAGTAAAACTATAATGCAGTATGAAAACTTCTATCATAAGCTATTACTGATAGGAGTGAGCAGAGATCTCAATGATATGCAAGAGCCACTTTAAGCTTAACTTTCAGACTGCAGTTCGACCTGCATGAAATTTGATAAGCTGACAGAGTGACAGATTGAAATATGGTACCTTGAGCAATGTTCTGGTAATTTATTAAGGCCAAATCCGTCATGGATTATTTTATTGATTGTTTTTCAGAGTTCTTTATTTAACACAAAAGTTTTACATACCTAGATTAACCAATAGGTTATTTTATTAGCATTTACTTAATAAATTAAAAATATGTGGGTCCAAGAAATTGCACACAAATTGCATAATTTCTATAGAAGGCTGGTAAATCAAATCACACAATGGGCACTAGGAATTTCATTCAATTATTTCAATTGTATTATCTTACTGGAATCCAGCACCTGCACTGCGAATATCCATTATGTCATAGTGCAAACCAAGGTCCTACATAACGGTATAAACCCTTATTCAATTAATTGTATTATCTGGAATCCAGCATATGGCTGCTAAGATCCATAATGATACATTGTAAACAAAATGTCCTCATAACATAACAGTATGAAACCCCTGTCATGAAGGCATTGGCACGAACATGATTGCCTATTCTTAGACTGTGGTTTTGATTAAGGAGCCTCTTCCAAGCCTTTTTGTGAAAAGGATAGGCATAGAATTTTGAGTTTATAGGAGCGGGACAGGGCAGGCCGTATGTGCATCAAGTGCAAACAACAAGATTTCTTCTAATTAAAAGAGAACGGTTTAAGTAACCAAATATTTATTTTAGCCAATTTGTTACCCTGCCTTTGCTTTATTTTTCAATATAAAAATCAAGTCAGTAAGTCATGTTGTTTGAGAGAAGAAGACAATCATGTATCAAAATTGAGATGTTTTAGGTACATATTTTTTTTCATCAAACTTATACAACTAATCAAAAAACTATCTTGGCGCTTTTTTACAGAATGAAATGTAATATGTAGTAAGTAAGGAGTATAAGAATCCTAGATTTCATATTTGAATAGCTGTAGGATCTCAAAGATCTTCGAAAGACCAGCCTTAAGTGACTTTAGTAGCAATTTCTTAAGTTAAGAACTGCTGAGTAGATGCGAGGTTACTAACCTTTTTAATAGATCACATTTCACACTACTTGCAATAAAACTTAAAAATTCTCAGACATCATTGCAATTCTATGAATGAGTAGTGTCCAACTCTACCGCAAGTTGGCACCATATTGAAACTATGACTGGTCATATTGAGTCACCCCCTAACCTAATAAGTATGTTCTTATGTCTGAGGGTTAAGGTTCAATATCACAGGATATTGACTCCAGGCTGAAGAATTTTACCCTTGACTTGCGCACGCACGCGACGCAATGCAGGACGGGAAAAATATCGATTTTAGAAGCCATTTTAAGAATGATGCAAAACTTTTCTGATAGGTCCGAGTTCTAACGTAAACAATGGCTGAATTGAGAAGGTAAAAGGAGCAAAACTTACCCCCTGGCCATTTCCAAGCTCTTGATGAGTTTCTTGATTTTCCAGATCTCGACATTGCGATCAGCAGAAGTCTCGTCTTGGCTGGACATTTTTGTTTTGTAAGTGTAGAAAGTTTCTGATTAAGTTTTCGTTGTACAGTCTTGAAACACCCACAATACACAACGTGGAGAAAGGGGTTTGTATTTCAGAAGGTAGGTAGGTAGCTGCTCAAAACCAGATCAAACCGGACATGCCAAACACCACGATCCTACCAACACTTTCAACAATTCACGTTTATAACTCCCGTAATCACTTAGATCCCGCAGTGCGTGGATTTTCAACAGTTCTTTATATCTGTTCCCATGTGGGCAAGGGATTTTATTATCGTGGGACAAAAGATGACGTTGATAAAATTATTAAAGACGCGGCGCGGCGACTTCACTCGTTGCCCGCCGTAAAAAGGGTTACCAGATAGAATTGAACGAATAGCTTAAAATTATCAATAACATGTTTTTCGATTTATAATTTTATTATTTGTAATTTCAGTGTATGGTTAAGACGTACGTCGTTACGTTTAAAGATTTAATTCCAATCTACTAAAATAATTTTGGAAAGGAGTTTAAAACAATTCTCCAAAATACTGAAAGATCATTTCTTTTCTTCATGTCTTTTTTTCCTTCATTTCCTCAAAGTTTGCATAAAAATTCGGTATTTTGATATGAAGTGGCAACTCTGATTTCCAAAAAAGTCAGTGTCAAAAAATGTCTATGGTTTTTTTTCCACAGATTACACCAAGGATAAGAAAAAAATCAAATCATTCGTTCATATTTTGCTTTAGGGTGGCCAAAATACATGTTGAATAACGCTGTCCTATCTTTCAGGGCCTGTCTAGAAAAAAATACATTTTTAGATTGTAGATAATTATAACAGAGATAACAAGTGAAGAGAAGATGTATGGAAAATTTATACTGCCAATGTCGTGATTATTTATTATGGAGCGAACCCCTAGTAGCATGCTTGCTTGCCAAAGTAAGTAGGCCTCTAGTACATCTGTGGTAGGCCTGGAGGAGAACGGGTAGTGGGTCTAATAAAATTTCGGTCAGACATCTCAATTTCCTTGTATGTAATCTGAAATATTGTAACAAACTTCTAACATCAACAATACACAAAAATTAACCTAATCAAATTATAATTTAAATAGGTACCTAATGAATATCAAGATTAACAAATCAAATAACAACAATTTTAAAAACAAACAGCAAATTTCAAGACTGTCAAATAAAATAATTATTATGATAAAAAAGTTGTGATTTGAGATCATAATTTAAACAAATAAAATTACGAGTACCTACTTTTACCAAAACGTTCGCACTACGAGAGTGCCAGGGAGCAATTAATTGAGCTCTTGGAATTACAAGCACTCAGTTCTGTTCTGTCCATATTCTGTCCGGGCGCTGCTCGGGACTGACTGCGTTCTGTTGAGCGCGCTGCGCGTATTTAAAGGGGAGCGCGGTGGTGGCGCATGGCGTGACCTGTGACATCATTGTTTACCTGCGTTATGGCAGGCGCGCGGGTTTTGCGTGCGGTCTGAACAAGATGCAATCGGGTGTTATTTTGCTTGCTGTGGCGCACCGCCGATAGGCCTAGAAGATCTCAGTACAGTAAGCTTCAACGAATGACACGAAAGGATTTGTTAAGAAACACAAAAGTGAGCTTCAACTGAGCCTTTCGCTGTCCCTCGCCTACGTCAGAGAGCTTTCTTGCCATTGGTCGTAGCGAAACCGCCATACCGTAGCTCGACCAATAGCTTGACAGCACGAACTCCACCAATGACAGACAAGTACCTACGTAAGCAAGACTTGAAGACAATAATGAAAGACTCATTTTAACCGGAAGCGCGATAAGCATTACTTCAATACTTATGTATAATAATAAAAGCTAATTTTGTTACAAGAAATCATATCCTATATAATTAATACAATCAATAATTTTATGAAACTATTTAAATAAACACGTTGTTAATTTAATTGTAGATTCCGGAAGAAGGTGAAGGCGGCGACAACAGTACTGTACTGATTCCCGTGGTTAAAAACTCATATTAAATAAAATTCAAAATTTCTTCTTGCTCCTTCTACGTACACGATTAAGAAAAAAATTACGATGCAAAAGAAATCATGAACCTGTACTGTTTTGCACAAAATTTGATCGAGATCTCGAGAACTCTACGGTATAATACGAGTAAACAAATAATGCTGGACAAATTCACACCGCATCATCTAGCCGCTAGCATCTAAGCTAAGCAGAGCTTGTGTTGTGGGTACTAGATAACTGACTTACATAATATAATACAATACATAGATACATATTTTTTTATCATACATAGAAAATGACCAGAACTCCTTGAACAAATGTCTGCAGATCGTACCTACACACATTTGTCCCGAGGCGGGAATCGAACCCGCAAGCTCCTGCGTCAACCAAAGTATCTTTCACAGCGTCGGTACCTGATACATGCGAAATGCCACAACAGAAAGTGGAATAGATTAACTTTAGTAATTTTAGTAGTGGTTTACGGTAAAAATATTGATTGAAATGATTAACGTTTTCCGTGAGTTCTTCCGTAATTTCGGGGATTTTCGGGAAATTTAGGACATGGGATTCCCGGGAGTCTAAGACCAGGGAATTACCGGGATCAAACTCTACCGCGTAAGTTTCTGATGCCGATGATGTGGTGGACACAGCGGGTTAAATTTCTAAGGGTGGACGCACGTGTGGACGCACATCTTTAAGCGTCCACAGTTTAGAGCAAAATAATATAATTTCTCTATGGATAGGAGGGATAAGAGTGTGGTAATTTAGTTCGTCCAAGCATTGTTTACATTACTTTCCTTTCAATCACTATCTGTCAACTAGATGTCAAGTCAAGTCAGATCAAAAGATTATTTTTTGCTTTGGAATTTTTTCATGAACCTTTTTTGAGGTTATCTTTTATCATTTCGCAATTGCTCACGATATGTTATGCAGTAGATTTCAGCAAATTATACTGAACAGGGTACCAGCTGTAATTGATAGAGATAATGTACAGTGTCGATATCTAGTTAGAGCGCGGCTGATGCTAAAGCAATGTCAATTGAACAAGTTGTTCTCGTCGCTAGTCAAAAATAAGAGAGAAGTTCCTATCATGTCGGTGAGGTTTCTCATTCGAGATTTTGGACTAAATAAGCTGCGGAACGTGTGGACGCGTAGCGTTAACGTTAGCAATGTTGTGAAGAGATACAGGAGAGACAGAAGTGTGCGTGAAGTGTATTTGTGCTTCCGTCAAACGTTTTTCCGTCCACGGGGAACAATATTACTATCAGCTACTGCCGTTTGCAAAGGGAAAGACGACGATGAAGATGATGG
Source organism: Eupithecia vulgata (assembly GCA_946478455.1). NCBI lineage: Eukaryota > Metazoa > Arthropoda > Insecta > Lepidoptera > Geometridae > Eupithecia > Eupithecia vulgata. The sequence continues at coordinate 4,789,469 of OX297887.1, read as the reverse complement.
AAAAGTAGAATTACCCAGTTGTAGTCAGGACATAACGGATGAAGAGTTACAGGTACATTTTGCCTGATAATTCAAGAATATGTCTTTATCTCTTGTTTACTGATTGACATCACCAAGGTCATTAAAGGTATAGGTAGAATTAGATAAGCAGATTGCAGAATACTGGTCCAGTCCAGTTTTTACATGCTGGTCTGAGAAAATCCTCAGTAGGTAATATTTATTATTGGAAGTAAACAAAGATATTGGCAACAAACTACTTGGTTTTCCTGCAAAAGGTTTAAAATAATACATACATAAATCTTTAGTTAATAAATAAATAATGCTGGACAATTCACACTGCATTATCTAGCCCCAAGCTAAGCAGAGCTTGTGTTATGGGTACTAGATAACTGATATACATAATACAATTAATTACAAAGATATATATTTTTTACTATACATAGAAAAAGGCCAGAACACCCGGAACAAATACCTGTAAATCATATGAATATTTGTCCCAAGGCAGGAATTGAACCCGCAACCTCCTGTGTCACAGATAGACCTTTGCCCACCGCACCACAGACGACATCGCAATGATTGTATGTAACGCAAGTTAATATGTTTAGATAGAGCATTGCGCTGCAAAGAAACCAGAAAAACAGACAAACTTTTTAAGTTTTTGTGGCCTTGAGAGTCTAAAACTGTTTAATCATTCATGATTTGTTATCATTAATGATTTTTTATTGGGTATTTATCCCATACCTTTGGTTTTTTTTTTCCCAAAAAGCAATAAACACCTAATAGTTAAATAATCTTTGATATGTTGAGAATCAATCATCTAGCTAAACATTAATAATCAAAGACAAATTATGGAATTTTTAATATTCTTTTCAACTTCTATATTTTATTTTAATTATGGAATGCTTATGCATGTTACCCACACTACTCCCAGCTTCTGGTGACGGGCAGTAAGGAGGTTTACCATGTTATAAAAAAACTAATAGCAAATCTCTCATCAACAGAGCATGCTTGCAGCCTTTGATGGGATAGAGGAGCTCTCACAAACAATATTCTGTCCAACTTGTAACAAACGGGTCATGATTGATAGACGGCTATCCACTATTAAATACTGCACGTAAGTATTGAGAAGATTTAACTCCTACACTCGTTTGTGGCCTGATCAGGGCTCAGTTGTACGACTATGGTAGACTCGCAAAAGCCCTGCCCCCCAAGCACGGGGTTTGTTGTCTATGGTAGAATAGAGAAAAATTACGTCACTTTGTCATCGAATGCGTTAATTATTTTAAATGCATTCCTTCCACTTAATAAAGTACGCAATGTATGGCGATGCGATGTTATTATTGTTTATTCTACCCTAGACAACAAACCCCATGCTAGGGGGCTGATCAGGGTTTACCATAGTCGTAAATTCAACCCCTGATTTGGGTCCAAACGAGCGTAGGGGTTCAACTTAAGCGATTTGGTTCCCAGAATTAGAGGTTATCAGCCGGAGGGCTGATAACCTGAAATACTGCTTTCCTCAATACTCTTTCCTAGTGGGCTAATGATTATCTACACTTCCCTAAGAACTCACATAGGTTTCCCAGTTAACAGGGAATTGCTGCATGGTAACAATCTTAAGTCATTTATTTCATAGGCTTAGAAAATATGTTCAGACAAGTAAAACTGAAAAAAATAAAATATCATATAAGAAACTAGCGATCCGCCTCAGCTTTGTACGCGTATAATATATTATACACTCGAGAGCAATGAATCCGGGTCACTCAAAGAATCCAAAAAATCTCGGAAAGTAAGAATGCTAGGTTAATGCAATAAATTGTATTTAATAGACAATTTTTATGCTCTACAAGCACGATGGAAGACACAGAGTGTATAGAAGACCAGGGGAAAGATTCAAGCAAGCATGCATCGAAGAAAAAGTAGCCTACGGTGGTGGGTCTGTACTTGTGTGGGCCGGAATTTCCTCTGAAAGTCGCACAGAGCTGTTGATCATAGAAAACGGCTCTTTAACTAGCGTAAGATATGTGGAAGAAATCCTCAACGAACACGTTGGTCCATTTATGGTCAATTTGGGTGAGGATGCTATATTTATGCATGACAATGCCCGACCTCATACAGGTAGGATTGTGAATGACTACCTTCAAGAGATGAACATTACTTGTATGGAGTGGCCAGCGCGCAGCCCGGATATCAACCCGATCGAGCATGCTTGGGACGAGCTAGGGAGATGCGTAAAACAACGAAACTCTCCCCCAATCACGCTTCCTGAGCTCAAAATTGCTCTCACAGAGGAATGGGAGAATATTCCCCAAAATCGTATAAGGAACTTGGTGTACAGCATGCCAAACCGCGTAAACGCAGTAATGGAAGCACGAGGAGGTAATACGAAGTATTGAAATTCAAGAAAATCGTCATAAAGTCATCATAAAGTTCAAAAATTTCATGTTTCCTATTTTTGTTTTAAGGAGAGATCAGCAGTTTTTTTTCTTTATGTAATTTTGTGTAAATAAAATGTATGGTGACTCATATTTTTTTAACTTTCATTTAAGGAGTATTAAATTTTCTATTAAATACAATTTATTGCATTAACCTAGCATTCTTACTTTCCGAGATTTTTTGGATTCTTTGAGTGACCCGGATTCATTGCTCTCGAGTGTATATAGCCCATAACACTTACTAATTACGTGGCTTTCTATTGGTAAAAGAATTTTCAAAATCAGTTTCAGTAGATCCAGAGGTTACCCCCCAACAACCTCACAAACTTTATTTACCTCTTTATGATATGATTATAATTAAAAAAATATATAACAGCTTGGTCATCACGGATTATCGTGTACTAGGGCTGCCGGTCGGATATCTCGTCATGCCAGCCTGAACGACATCATCCGGCTGGCCTTTGCCACCGCTAACGTACCAGCTATTCTCGAACCGAAGGGTCTGTTGCGTGACGATGGTAAGAGGCCCGACGACATGACTCTAGTCCCATGGGATTTGGGGAGGCCTATTGTATGGGACGCTAAATGAGTCGACACACTCGTGCCTTTCTATCTTCCTAGGACTTCCGTGAGGGCTGGTGCGGCGGCAGATTTGGCCGAAGATCTCAAGAGGCGCAAATATGCAGGTCTCGACAGAGCCTACGCATTTGCTCCCCTTGGAGTTGTTCGTGGGGTACCGAGGCTCTCCGGGTTTTAAAAAATTATCTGAGCGTCTGCACAAAGCGACGCGTGACCCGAGAGCTGGTGAGTATCTGGCACAGCGCATCAGCATTGCAATACAGCGGGGCAACGCAGCCATTGTCTTGGGCACGCGCGCGACTGGTGTTGATATGGATTAGTTGAGCTACCTGTAGATTGTTTGCTACAGTTTGCAGATAGCTCAATTGTTTCTATTGTAAATACTAGTTTTAATTTAAAAAATATTATATGTATTGTACATTATTCTCATATTGTGCAGCAATCCCCTTTTAACTTCTCAAAATACTGCTCTTAACCCTTAGACTCATTTGGACCCAAATCAGGGCTTGGTTTTACGACAATGGTAGACCCTGATCAGGGCTTATGCGAGTCTACCATACATAAAAACCAAGCCCTTATCAGGCACTAAAAGAGCTGAAATATTAATTATTGAACTATTGCATGGAGTTTCCTTTTAGGCGACGAATTCCAAAAATCCGTTCTTAGTGGGGGACTAAGAACGGATTTTTGGAAATTCGTATTCTGAGGTAGTTAAAGTGGAGTCAAAGGTCATTTTTATAATAACTGCAGAACCGTAACTTTCGACCGTCAAAATTTTTAGTGTAGAAAGAGGACTTGAAATAAACAGAAACGTGTTTAAGTGTTTCTTGAAATTCACACCCTAAAGGTCAGGAGTGTGGAGTGAAAGTCAGGCCAATTACTAACTTCTCAAGTATTCTCAGGAATTAGAAGAGCTACGAGGCTGAAATTTACACTTAATAATAGCTAGAGTTCGATACAAAGTAAAGTATATTTTTATAATTAATTTCAGGTGCAAGGAAGCAAGTACTCCGACAATATCAGAGGATGGCTGGGAGCCCTACGTGGAGGCTGAGGACACTATCATCTGGAGGAAGGAGTACAAAGTTGGACAGGGCCTGTTTGCATACAGAGGTATAAATAGATGTATTTTTAAAAGCTGGCGCCATTGTTTTTTGTATTTTATGTAACAGGCTAGTTTCCTAAAAAAATCTAATTAGTCCGTCAATTAGATTATCAAAAGATATTGGACACGTTTTTTTTTCTTTTGACATTTGATTGTAATTTTCTTTTATTACTATAGATATTATGTATCATTTTGTAACATCCTCGTAACTTCAAACGATATAATATCTATCTAATCAGATCTTTGGTTGCGTAAGTATTCAAGGTCAACGTCATTAGACTCCTAACCTAACGTTATGTGTTATCTTATCTAACAAATATGTAGTACTAATGGTGTTTGTTTTATTCAAGGGCGGTTATTTTTACGGTTCCTAGTCTAGTCTGCCAAGTTCATTTCACTTTTAAATAAATAAATAATGCTCTAGCATTAATCAATCCGCAGCATCAACTAGCCCCATGCTTATAGTATTATATTATCTGTGCCTTAGCTTGGGCACAGATAATAGAGCTTGTATTATGGGTACAAAATGACCTATAATTTTTTACGTGAATACATTACATTAATTTTATTATAGGTACATGTCAGAAAATACCTAGATAACCCTAAATTACAAAAAAAATTGCAAATGATAAAAACATTGTCTTAAGGCGGGAATCGAACCCGAAAAACGGTATATATTTATATGTCGGAGTAGTTGGTCAATTGACTTTATAGACATGCTATTGACTTCGTGGTACTAAGTCGTACTAGTTGATTGCAACACAAGCGCCACCTCGCGGCGCTAGGCAGAGTCTACCTCTTCGAGTCGGCGGGCTGGACTGGCAGTCTTCGGCGTTGTCCTAATAGAACGCGAATGCGCGATGCGACCATCGCGTGTTCGCGCGACGTCAAAAACTGGGTGTCCTAATAGAACGCGAATAGGCGATTACATGAATCTCGCTCGCGCGATTTGACCACGGGAGCGAGCGTGACCGTGGACTAGGGCAGTGGCACGGTCGATACCAACAACCATGGACGTCAGACACGAATTTCAATTAGGACACCTATTCAAATTCAATATGTTTGATCGCGCGTTCGTACGAACTAAGTTCGCGCGAATAGAGTTTCAAACATTTGAGTCGCGCGACCGCGTCGTGCGATTGTCAGTTAGGACACCTTTTAGAGTTCAATATGTTTGATCGCGCGTTCGTACGAGTAAAATTCGTGCGAACGTACGATGATCGCGCATTCGCGTTCTATTAGGACAACGCCTTAGTTCAGCCGACGTACTAACAAGTCGTGGAAACTGTCTCGCGTTCAGTGTAGTGTTAATACTAAGTGAAACCTAGTACTTTGTTGGTTATCCTTATCGCTGTGTTAAACTCTAAATAAGTTGGCTAACAAACGTTTTTAATTTTGAAAATAGCAGTCTACTTTCTTTGAACCGACACTCTTCCATGCCCTGACCCACCGGAGGATAAGCCATGGCTGACGTAGACGCTGTCGACAACCCTAGTCCATATGAGAAGCACGGGCGAAGCCGTGGGTAGCTAGTCATATTATTTCTTGATGCCGGAAGAACGCTTGCAAAACCTCTGGCTCAAGCCAGTGTTTCTTAATATCGATACCTTGAAAAAATCTTTTCTGAACTCTGAAATCTTTCGTATTTTTTGTATTCTGAAAGTTTATTCTGAAATCTGATAATAATTTTTTTTTAATTCTTATTTATTGTTAAGGGACTTTTACTTTACAAAGTATGCCAGTCCTATCATAACCTAAACTTATGAATAACACACAAAAGAAAATAAACAATAATATTCTGCATTGCAGGTAAGTTGTAGGAATAATTAAAGGGAGTCATTGATGCATAAAATTTTTAAACAATGATATGACCGCTTTTGAATTTGGTTCCGCTAAAATGTTAATAAATGTTCCTAAATCAAATCTATTTAAATTAAGTTCAGTCATCAGTGCCTCCCTTCGATCTTTGAACTTTGCTCAGTCCATCAAGATATGGTGTACATTATGATGATGGATGATGATGATTTTTTGTAGGCGAGGATTCCCGGATTTCGGAATTTTTAACTGTCCGTACCTCAATAACTATAAGGCTTATTGTTTTGAAATTCATACATATTATAGTTGAGGATATTTTCTAGTGCATCACTAGACAAAAACACGATTGGTGATATTTCACCCGATAGAAAAAAATTACAAAGTTACCTCTAAATCAAACTTTGAATGATCAGTGTGAATAGAAAAATGAATAAAATGACACAAAATGTATACCAAAACATTGCAAACGTTATTACGCAGTGCATCACTAGAAAATATTTTAATATGCCATACAAATATTTTTCAAAACACCTAAATACCTACAAAATCGTGCTCGGCTGCCTGCGCATCGTCTTGCTCAGTAGTACTCGCCGCGCTATAGCATCGGCCGCTCGGGAATCCTCGCCGGTTAGACACAATTCCGCCATTGTCAAGTAATGGAGAATAATTGTAAATATCTGGGTTATCAAATTCATTCAATTTTGATATTTTCATCAGAGCCTAGTTCTTTAAATAGCAGGATGTACCACGTGCAGGTTCGGTTGGCTTAGGAGACGAAATGTTGGAGTCCTCATAAACCCCACCTGAAATCTGAATGTGGTGCATGCATACTCATTTCGAAGTTCGCGCCAAACGCTAATGAATGAACGATCAATAGACAATAGACTTAAAAAGGTTCATTCATTGAATGCGAAACTACCCTCGAATATGTGAATTAAATAAATTGTTTCCGCTTGCAATCTTACAATATCCATGAAGCATGAAAAGCTACCGCCGAGTCATCAAATTATTCCTATCATTTTTCTTGAAATGGTGAACGGACAAGTTTAAAATTTAGTTAACATTTATCTGTAATTCCAATGCAAAACGTTTGTTTCCTGTGTTAAACGTAATAGCAAGTAAATTAGCTGCGCATAATAGATAAAGTGTAAATGAAACAAAAGAAAACTTGATTTCTTTCGAAATTCGAGATTTCGTTCGCGTGTTCACGACGCGTCCATTTTGCATTGCTCGCGGTAATCTTAGAAAGTCATGGACGATTTATTCAGGTTTTTTCTACTTATAACGTTGATCCATCTTCATCTTTTACCAAAGGGACTTCTAAAAACTTGACGGTGAGTATTATTTAATTTCTTTTTTCCCCAAGTTCTTAAAATAGGTAAGTACCTATTAAAATCTTTTACACAATGTATTAGGTTAGTTTTTATTCTAATTTCCATCTGATGATAAGAGAACGTGCCAATCAATTGCTTTATACAATTAAATTTCGTAAGGCACGCACGTTATTAATTTTCGGCAAATGTCATACGTAATTTCACCAATATAGATAAATGGTAGGTCACGTTTCCGTGCGTTAGCGTGCCCTACATAACAATGGTGTATCAACTTGAGCAATGCGCTCGATTTTATACAGTCGCAGACATTCTTGTAAGATTGAACGTTTTAATGGGTCAAACTTTATCACGTTCTTGCTGAGTTTTCAATCTAAATCGCAATAAATCCGACCAATCCTGCGATAAATTCGTTTGCTAAAGATTGCGATCGTGTAATAACCGGTCGGATTTTACCGCGAATCGGTTATTTCAGGATTTAGGACATGTGGTGCTGCATTTGCAATCTAAATCGTAAGAAATCTAGTCAATCCTGCGATAAATTCGTTTGCTAAAGATTGCGATCGTGTTTTAACTGATTGGATTTTATCGTGAATCGGTTATTTCGAGATTTCGGGCATGTTGGTCCATCAACATAACGTAGGTTAGGTATCCTCTATGCCTCCCTAATCTTCATGACGGGTTTTTCTGTGTTCGGTGTAGTTGCCTCCCTTTGCTGACACAATCTTTTCCGTCTAGAAATTTACGCATCCAGCCAGTTCTTGCTTCTTTTACAACCCCCCCCCCCCCCCCCCCCATTATGTAGTGCCACACTTGAAAATTCTGTTGCTGTTGTATAGAGAAGATCTCGGCGTGACAAATTTTATTCCCGCGGGAATAGTAGTCCACTGTTGGACATGGGACTCCGTGACGAGCGCCATAGCGCCCCCTTCAGCTTGCCGCGCAGCTTGCCATCTGCCAGCAGTCTTTCGCAAATCGTCATCCCACCTGCTCGGAGGGCGTCCGAGTCGCGCACTTAAGATCACGTTTACCCCAGCGGTTGTCGGTTCTTCTCGAGGTACGGCTAGCCTACTGTCACTTCAGCTTGCTAATTCTTTGAGCTATGTCGATAACCTTGGTTCTGTTGAATGTATTCGCTGCGAATCCTTTCCCTCAGAGAAACTCCGAGCATAGCTCTTTCCATAGCTCGCTGGGCGACTTTAAACTGGTGGGTGAAATTTGAGCAGGCAATACGAGTTTTTATTAACAGTCTAAAGTTAAGTAAGTTAGATATTCAAAGTCTGTTTTTCCCAACATAATCAAATTATTTTTTAACATACTTATCATAAATGTTTATTTTCAGTATATGGGCGCTACAAAGAGGTGTTGGCGAGCGACTACGCGGCTGTCAATATCGACACAGCGTATAGGAAGCAATGGGACAACGCCGTGGCAGACCTGTCGGTCATCGAGCAGAGCCCTACGGTGGCTGGCCAGGCGATTATACACTGGGAGGTGCTGTGGCCTGTGAGTACATTCAACATCTCTGTTGACCACTAGTGGACAATGGTCATATTATGAGCGCTAATAGCACAACGTTTTTCTGAACCTTATTGATGATAATAATAAATAATGCTGGACAATTCACACAGCATTATCTAGCCCTAAGCTAAGCAGAGCTTGTGTTATGGTTACTAGATAACTGATATACATAATACAATACATTACATAGATAGATATTTTTATTATACATAGAAAACGACCAGAACACCCTGAACAAATATTTGCAGATCGTACAAATATTTTTCCGAAGGCGGGATTCGAACCCGCAACCTCTTGTGTCGCAGGCAGACCTTCGCCCACCGGGCCACAGAGGTCGTCATGCCGATGATACTTATACATATAAAGCGCCTACGCACTTGCTACAGCCCTCGGCTTCGCTCATAAACCTGGATAAGTAGCTTCAATCACTCATGAGTAATAGGGTATATGAATTTTGACTTTGAAAATGCTGATAGAGACCGCGACTAGGCAAACGTAGTGTAGGACGCCCTCCGACCTGGTGGGACGAATAGATTAGAATAGAAAACGTTTATTTTTGAAACAAAATTTAAAACATTTGGATGACGATTTGCGAAAGATGCTGACAGATGCTGACAGATGCTGGATGCGGCAAGCTGAAGACAGCTCGCTATGGCGCTCATTAGGAGAAAACAATGTCCAGCAGTGGACTTATATAGGCTTATGATGATGCCAACAAAATCAATAAGAGTTTTCTTTATTTGTTTGCAGAGACTTTTCACAAACAGAGATTACGTTTACATCCGGCGACACAAAGAATACAACGTACACACTCTACCGCACAACCCGTTGGAAGAACGACCTTCGAAAACGGACACAAACACTCCAACAGACGTATCCAACCCAAACAACACAATTATTATTATATTACCCGAAAACATTGAAGAAATACCAACCATGAAAGTAGAAATTGAAACAGTAAACCCAACCACGACTGAAAAAAATGAAAGCATACCAGAACCTGGTGTTGCACAGGTAACGAAAAAAGAAGCTATAGTACCAGAAGAAAAGCCTGCACTAAAACAAAAAGAAGTGAGTAAAATACCTGAAACTGTTAAAGAAGTTGTCCAACCAAAACCACCAGTTTCAAAAGCAGCTCCGGTTGTGGAACCAGAGAAACCAAGTGTCCACTCCAATGCTAAGCGGAAATCCCAAGAGGTGTACAGTAAAATGAAACCGGAACCACAGACAAAGGATAATAGAGTGTTTGTGATTTTATCGAAGAGCTGTTCTCATCCGAAGGTGCCTGAAACGAGGAATGCTATACGGGTGACGGAGTACTGGAGTCAGATGGTTGTGAGGTCGATAGATGGAGCTGAAAACGTAAGTGCTTTTAATTTTTCAGTTAATGTGTTTGTGTTATGATATGAGCTATAGTCAAGACATTATAAATAAATAAATAAATAAATTATTGATGTACAATGTCTGTAAACAACATTAAACTAGAATAATTTTAGTGCTTGGTTTAGTGAGCTGTTTTTAAACAAAATATAGTGTTTTTCATACTCTTCAAAAGACAATAAAATTCTTTTTGGCGTCTATATTGAAAAATACTTGTCAGCATTATGGATTGTAGTACAGTAGGGTAAGCACGAGGATTGTTGTCTAGGATAGAATAGAGAAAAATGGGTCACTATAATGCACGACAATTTATTGTACGGCCGAATAATGTACACCTTGATATCAGTGTCATGGTTTCCAATTATAATAGGTTTTGACACGGATTATCAAGGTACACAATATAATACAATACATACATAGATAGATATTTTTTATTGTACATAGGCAACAACCAGAACACCCGGAACAAATACATACCTGCAGATCGTACAAATATTTGTCCCAAGGCGGGAATGGAACCCGCAACGTCATGCCAAACATTCCCGACGCACTGCAGAACCGGGGCAGTCGCAACATCATCCAAAAAAAAAAAAAAAAACTTTAAAACGGATTAAAACTAGTTTAACTAGTACCTAGTCGGTTTTAAGTCATTTCAAAACAATCAATTATGACACTGGATAAAATGGCATATCTCCCTCAGGAATACTAGCTATGCCCCTGTAATATATTTGTTTATAGAAATTATATGTATTTTCAGCCTGGCATGGAGTTCGTGTTAACATACTACGACGAGCCGGCCGTGGGAGGCTTGCCTAGCGGTGTATCCTCGTGGGCCTCCGGTCGCGCCGCGCCCACCTACCTAGACAAGATGCGAGAGGCTGCCAAACAGTACGATGCCTACAGACTCGAGCATGGATTGGCCCCTGTAAGTATTGTTTAATAAATAATAAATAAATAATGCTGGACAATTCACACAGCATTATCTAGCCCCAAGGTAAGCATAGCTTGTGTTATGGGTACTAGATAACTGATATACATAATACAATACAATACATAAATAGATATAAAAAATAATAAATAATTTTGTACATTTCGAAGTTTCAATCGACAAATCATTTTATTCTGTTTCTGGAAAAAAGGATTAGCAAGCTGAAGTGGCAGTGGGCTGGCCATATCTCGAGAAGAACCGACAACCGCTGGGGTAAACGTGTTCTTGAGTGGAGACCGCGACTCGGCAAACGTAGTGTAGGACTCCCTCCGACCAGGTGGGATGACGATTTGCGAAAGACTGCTGGCAGATGCTGGATGCGGCAAGCTGAAGACAGGGCGCTATGGCGCTCATTAGGGGAGGCCGATGCCCAGCAGTGGACAAATATAGGCTGATGGTGATGATGATGATGAATCAATCTTAGCTATAGTAATTATTTTTTCTTTTTCAACAGGGAGATTTAGATGGCAAGAAGCCCAAGCCAATTTCTTACCGGGAACCGGAAAAAAAATCTGATTTCAACAAACAGGATTTAGAGGCAAGTCATTTAGGGACATAGCACATACAACACCGCTACCGCACAGCTAAAAGTAAGCATTCAATTAATATAGGTTTAAATTTTTCCGGCCTATCTCATTAGGAAACCATAGTGGCGCCACTGTTCGCGCCACCGACAGTGTCTACGGTATTTGGAGGGTATCAGCTTGATTGCGCAACCAAATTTGTTGCTGGCAACCAAATCACAAATACCATCACCTATAGCGCTCCGTCCAGCTGTGGACTAACATAAGCTGATGATAATGAACTAAATCACAGGCACAACCATTAAGACTGTACCCCGAGCCAAACTAGCGCCACCACCTATTTTATCTTAAAAAATGGTAATTTCAAAATTCATTACGGATGTAAGCGGTTTAACTACGAACCTTATTTGTGTTGAAAGAACACCAACGTTTCATCCCTTGACGAGGGACTTCTTCAGGGTGAGTGCGGTCGTTAGACGCGCGCGTTTCGCCTCCGAGCACAAACGAAAACACGAATCGTTGGTGTTCTTCCAACACAAATAAGGTTCGTAGTTAACCCACTTACATCCGTAATAAAAAAAGCTGATAATAGGTACCTATCACAAATTGTACCTTGGATTTTTGAAATTTCCTTTGTTTAACGTAGTAATAAAATAAAATAGGTGACAGCGCTAGTTTGAAGCATACCACCGCCTTAAGTTGGGGCTAGATAATGCTGTGCGGTTTATCCAGCATTATTTATTTTATTTCTTAACTTCCAGTCCTCAACACAAGGGCCTGAACTTTTACTGGACAAAGATGAATTGAGCAAAAACAACACAAGCACAAAACCCAAAAAACAAGACCATAGCAAAGACGAGGTGCGAAGAAAGAACGAGGCGACACAGACAGAGTTATTCAAGCATGTTAGTGCGAAAATCCCTGAGAAATACTCGGGGGGTAAAGCTGATGCAGAAGAAGAGGCCGAGGATGATCAGGTAAAGATAGATAGATAGATAGATAGATAGATAGATAGATAGATAGATAGATAGATAGATAGATAGATAGATAGATAGATAGATAGATAGATAGATAGATAGATAGATAGATAGATAGATAGATAGATAGATAGATAGATAGATAGATAGATAGATAGATAGATAGATAGATAGATAGATAGATAGATAGATAGATAGATAGATAGATAGATAGATAGATAGATAGATAGATAGATAGATAGATAGATAGATAGATAGATAGAAAACTCTTTATTGTACCACACAAACACAAAATACAATACAAAAGGAAATACATAGAATTCGACGACCTCTGTGGAGCGGTGGGCGAAAGTCCGCCTGCGACGCAGGAGGTTGCGGGTTCGATTCCCGCCTTGGAACAAATATTTGTACGATCTGCAGGTATTTGTTCCGGGTGTTCTGGTCGTTTTCTATGTATAATAAAAAAATATCTATCTATGTATTGTATTGTATTATGTATATCAGTTATCTAGTACCCATAACACAAGCTCTGCTTAGCTTGGGGCTAGATAATGCTGTGTGAATTGTCCAGCATTATTTATTATTATTATTGTAGAATAAAGGAAGTACAAAGGGCGGCCTTAAGACGAATAGTAAGACAAATGACCTTGGACCTTTCCGCGCGCCTTTATGCAGCAAAGAATGCTTGTTTCCGATTCAGCATGCCATGTAGTGCCATAATCAACCAAATAATACGATCCTCTGCGGTTGGGTGACGTGTAACTGGTCAGGTTTGTATCACAGATTTTGTAGGCGCAAATATGTTTTTACTTTTGATATCTCGTTATTTTGACTGCTTTTCGAAGCTAATGGACCTCCAAGAGGTAGATATGGACTATGTGAATCACTATACTGAATTTGGTACTAATTGAATTTGAGACGCCGATAACAAGTGGGTTCGAAGCAGCTACATACATACTATAACAACTACACTATTATTAACGGCAAGCATTTGGGACCTCGAAAAGACCTTTCAGGATGTGTGTTACAGGATATATTATATTATATACGTTTCAAGAGCTCAACAATCAATATTCAGTTTTCACACGAAAATATTTTTCGTGTGTAAAATCGTCTGTTCGAAAACGCCTAATTTTCTTGTTTTTGACTTAGTAGTATACGCATTAACTAAGATAATGTTTAAGGATATACAGGATGTTTGGTACACCGTTCTTAATACCCTCAAAAAATTCTGGGCCCCCAGCTGTTTTTTGAGGGTATTAAGAAGGTAGCATAACCCCCCGAGTTCTACAGGGATATTATTTGATTTCTTAATTTTCTGTTCCAGAATTCAATAGAAGAAATCACAGAAGATGATGCAGAAGAATCCAGAAGATCGTGGTGGCCTTTTCATTTTCGAATTTAAACCTATAGCGGTACGCTTTAAGGTACGTTTTTATTGCAATAGATTTCGAATGTACAAGAACCAATGTCGTTAAATGTAGACGTCAGAACAACGGCCCATGGGGTGATATCGTTGTTGTAACAACGGCCCATGGGGTGATATCGTTGTTGTAAGAACGGCCCATGGGGTGATATCCTTGTTGTAACAACGGCCCATGGGGTGATATCGTTGTTGTAACAACGGCCCATGGGGTGATATCGTTTTCGTAACAACGACCCATGGGGTAATATCGTTTTCGTAACAACGGACATGGGCTGATATCGTTTTCGTAACAACGGCCATGGGTTGATATCGTTGTTGTAACAACGACCCATGGGGTGATAACGTTTTCGTAACAACGACCCATGTGATATCGTTTTCGTGACAACGGCCAATGAGCAGATATCGTTTTCGATATTCTTTTGTCTTGTTTAAGACTTCTAAGAATGGTCGTTTTTTGTCGTGTCTATACGGTTATATTTGTGGCGCAACTGTAGCACCACCAATACTTTCCCGATTAATAGTTTTTATGGAATTACTCTGGTAAAGAGTGAAGCTGACTAAACTATACTCTGGCCAAAATCAATATACAATATTATTAAACATTTCCCCCATACTTAACCTAAAAATAATTTTCTTTCTGTTGATTTTTTCAAGTTTCACTATTCGATTTAAGCACTTCTCTTTAATGCATATTGCTGACTAACTTTTCAAAGCAGCTGCCGAAAAGAGAAATTTGAAGGTTGTTCAACGCGGGTTGTTGTGCTTTTTAACTTGAAATCTCGCGACAACCCGCGACGAACCAGTTAAGTTGTTTTACAAACATTGTACATTGATATTGTTTGGAGTCACTTAGAACTTTTACCATAAGGTTCTTAGTGAACCTGTTTCTTGGTAGAAGATAACACTGTATGATTTATACAACATTACGTACAAAGAAAGTATATTCACTTTAGTACAGGGACCGAATTCTGCTAACCAATCGCTTTATTATGACAATAGCATCGTCACAGTAACTTCTATAGATGAACGAAACTCTAGATAGCGCGACCGGTGCTAAATCCACAGACTGTTAGAATGGACTTTCCTCCGTAGGCCGAGACACGTTCTCGGTGACCCTATAACCGACGCTAACCCGGAGGTGACGTCAACAAGTACCGATACGCTTCCGTACACTGCACAGTGCACACCCGACTAAAAACGACCCCGCTGTATGCGGTCTCGGTTTTTGGCGATTCGTGCACCAAGGCGACCTCCATTTTCCTCTTTTACCCTCTTGTAGCATCTGGCAACAGCCCAAGCGGAGGTTTGCAACTAAGTGGTGGCCCTTGTGCGTGTAACTTTACTGCCGCCAAAAGTCTGGTAGCGATGTTATGGCCATCTGCTGTCAACAGCTTATTACACCAATTAAAAAAAACTGGTTTTAACTTTCGACACTTTGATACGTGTTCCTCTATCGGTTGTTTTATCAATGGTAAAATCATTCTTTCACGATTCCATTGTTATGGTCAAGCAATCAATTTAGTGGAATAAGGACCCAGAGCAATTTTTTGCTGGTTATCCTTTTACGGATGCGTCGACTATAAACTACAATGCAATGTACTTTTTATCATTTTTTTCACGAATTTTGTTTTAAACGTTGATTAGATTACTTAACAATGTAAAGATACAATTGGTTAGGCTAATCAGTCGTTTTTTATTTAGTTTTACAATTGTATAAGAGTTTTTATTGAGATAAAAATACAAAACAAAAACTAAAAAAAAAATAACCTAAAAAAGTATAAGAGTTCTATATTCTATTTATGAATGAAATACAAATTTTAGCATTATACAAAAAGCGCGCGATGTATTTTTGTAGTTTTAATTTTTTCTGCGTTTTGCAAGCAATAAAACAAGTAAAAAAGTAATTTGCCGCAAATAATAAACAATTTC
Organism: Eupithecia vulgata; assembly: GCA_946478455.1. Lineage (NCBI taxonomy): Eukaryota > Metazoa > Arthropoda > Insecta > Lepidoptera > Geometridae > Eupithecia > Eupithecia vulgata. The sequence goes on along the minus strand of OX297887.1, from coordinate 4,773,459 downwards.
CTGGAGCTTGAAAATAAAATACGGAATTTTGTGCTACATCTAAATCTACATTTTCCCAAATGCTCCCAAAATACAAATGAATCAAAGTTAATTTTATCAAAACTTCATAGATAATGGTTTACGATTTTCGGCTAAATACGTCTTCGCGAGTTTTATTGCTTGTAGAACGCAGAAATTTTTAAACCCCAATTTTTTTTTTATCTTGCGTCGAACCACCTTAATTGTTATATATAATATTTTAGTAAAACAGAGCACCGAATCCGAGACCTCTGTATCGAGATGTGATTGTCACGTCTCGTATTTGTTTGTTATTTCCCTGTGTCATCATCATATCAGCCCCTACACGTCCACTGCTGGACATAGGCCTCCCCTATACGACGACACAAAGAGCGGGTCGGATTCCGCCTCCATCCATCGACTCCCTGCGACCACTACGATGTCGTCGGTTCATCGAGTTGATGGTCTCCCAACACTCCGTTTCGATCGCGGCGGCCACATATAACAATGTAATACTACATCAAATTGCTTATTTTCAACTCCGCCTGATCTTCCAAACTACTAAATATTACAATATGAAATTTATATATGGTAAAGTTCAGGACTTACTCTATCCGTCACATACTTCGAAAACACGATTCAATAAAATTTTCTCAATAGAAAAACATCGTAAACATACCTCTAAAACTTTACTAAAATATGAATTTCTCAATAAATACAGAAGTTAAGATCTTGAGAATAAGCATGGTAATAGAACTAAGTATAAAGAATATTTTATATGTTTCGGTTTTTTCAAAAAATGTTCTAATTACCTAATATGTAGATATTAAGCAAAAACTTGATCTTCGCGCTTACGCAGCTCTGTCCCGCTCCTGTAAACGTGAAATCCTATACTTGCCCTTTTCACAAAATGGCGCTGTACAAAAATCTATGGAGACGTCACCATCACGCTTCGAAACTCTTTTAATTGACTCACCCTATAATAAAACTGTTTTATAATGATTTTACACCATTTTAAAGGAAAACCAAATTACATGTCTAGCTAGTTATATAAAGTTCTAGTCAGTTGAATATAAATATTCTATCTAAGAAATTAAATAAGGACTCGAACCCGCGCCCCACCACGTACGATTGAGCTCTAACCAACTAAGCCACGAAATCCTTAGTTGGTTCCTTAGTCGAGAGCTAAAGAACTATAATACAAAATCCTTGGAATTTTTTCAGTCGAGTTTAAGTTCATTTGAAAATATTAAGAAAATTCTCACGTGACAGAATCAAAGTCCCGGCTGTGTATCTAGTAGTCTAAATATAAAATCGTTGCGTGAATGACGAAAAAAAATCCTAGTTTTTACGGTTCCAGTTCTAAACAGTCGGAAAATGCGCGTAAAAAAAGGAAATAAATTTTAAAATTCAATTCAAACTTTTCCGTTTTATAAATCTGTTTTTAAACACTATGAAAATTAAATAGTAGGCGCAATGTTATTTTATTATGTCATACGGCTGTGTAGGTAAACCAAAAAGTATCGACTGTCATCACTGATGACTCATCAGCAATATTCAACTGACGTCATGACCACAGCGCAATATGGCGTCCACTGCGTCCAGCGTTTTAGTCAAAATACACACGCAACTTGAATGTGAATTTTAAATCCATTATAAGGGTACTTATCGATTGAATAAAATAGTTTTAGTGGTTCATTAGCACTATAGAATCCAATTGACAGACTTTTCCAAAATGGTTGTAATACCCATAAGCCTGGTGTGTGTCACTGCTGTGTAAAGGCACCTGGTTTCTCCATGCATCTCGATCCTGCGACGCAAAGCTTCATCATAGGCGTCCCAATTTATCACACCATCGCATCCTTGGCCAGTCGCGGCGCATAAGGCTTTAGGGCTCCACTGCCTAGTCATCTTGACCCACAGGTCCGGGAATACGACAGACCTGACCAGCCCAGCTCCATTTAAGCTTAGTTACTTTAAGCATAATTTAACAATCTAAGCACCAGGGCAGCTGTGCCCGCTACGTGCCGAAGTACCTACTACGCAACTCTACGTGTCGCGTGTCTTGTACACCGTGTCCGCTGAGGATGTAGAGAAGTACCTGAGGCAGAAGACCGGCATCTCCTTGAGAGTTGAAAAATTGTTGTCTCCCGTAACGTGAACTTCGGTTCATTTATGGTAAGAGTGCCAACTCATCGACTCTGCCAAAACCCACTGTCCATAGTGTCCATATATGGACACTATGGACAGTGGGTTTTGGCCGAAAGGTGTCGTTTTCAGGAAGTTCATTGGACGCCTGTCAAACGACACCGCGCGTGCGTCATCGGAGCGTCGATGGCTCTGTATATTTTTATCTATGTTAGTCTCTAAGGTATTTATTATATGGGCCCTGATTATGTTACTTTTTGTACACTTTCTTTGTTGCTAGAAATAAAGTATTATTATTACTATGCTGCTGGACATAGGCCTCCCCTAATGAGCGCCATAGCGCCCTGTCTTCAGCTTGCCGCATCCAGCATCTACCAGCAGTCTTTCGCAAATCGTCATCCCACCTGATCGGCAGGCGTCCTATACTACGTTTGCCGAGTCGCGGTCTCCACTCAAGAACACTTTAAACCCAGTGGTTGTCAGATCTTCTCGAGATATGGCCAGTCCACTTCCACTCTAGCTTGCTAATCCTTTGAGCTATGTCGATAACCTTGGTTCTCTGTCGGATGTATTCGTTGCGAATCCTATCCTTCAGAGATACTCCGAGCATAGCTCTCTCCATAGCTCGCTGGGCGACTATTAGGTTGTGTACTTATTTATATTTAATCAAACCTAAACAAGTGATGATGTACCTAAGATGGAGCACCCATAAGGAACTTATTCATCCTGGATTTGAAGATTCCAAGATTGCATTCTGGCGGGACAACAGATGCTGGAAGCATATTCCACTCTTTGGCCGTGCTTATTATGAATGTAGAGCAGATTTTTTGTTTTTTTACTGGATGTATGTGTTCTGGTACTGTGTGTACCAGGCAGGTAGTCATTTTGTCACGGTAAAATTAGTATTTTCACATACGAGGTTAAGCCTTTGAAGCTGAAGTATCAAAATATCCAAGGAATTTGCTCCCTGGGCTTCTTTTACTGGCCGTGATTGGGCGGACGGTTTCGGCTTCCAAGCCTTTGGCATGGAAGCACTCGATAATGGCTTCAGGAGAGGTGTCTTGTCTACTGGGATGCTATAGTGGATTATTTTCTTCTCCTGCGGGATCCTTCCGTTTTGAGCAAGCTACCTTAAGGATCCCGGAGCTGTGGATATACATTTTAGACTATGCAGTAATTATTAAGTCTGTAATAAAGAATCCGTCAACAGATGCCTCGAATCCATGCCTCGAATCCATGGCAAGTGAAAACTTCTCTTGCCTCTTCGGGTAGGGAGTACGAGAACCATTCCACGTCTCTCTGCTTGGACAGATAATCCTGAATGGTTGTGTACTCTTCTGGCGATTCTGGGGAGAAACGGACTCCTTTGTCAAATGGTCTTGCATGTGTGGCTGCATTTTCCGTCAGTTTCTTTTTGAGTGGACTTCCGTCACGTATAAGACTCTTCTTGTTGGTTTGATGTTGTTACTTTCGTTATCAATTGTAGATATCAATCTATATTTTACAGGAAAAATATAGAAAAGTCTGTAATAATAATAGTTTTTGAAAAATGGTCAAAAAGGGGGGGAATTTTTTTTCAAAAGGGGGGGTACCTACCTATGTGGGGTAGCAAATGAAAGGTATCGTTTTGATCATTTCAAAACACTTTTTGAAATTTCTGTGAGTTTCATACTTTTTGAAATATTTCAAAAAAAGACGAAAAATTGACCATTCCCCCCCCCTAGCTCCGAAGATTGCAGACCGATCCATGTACAATGTATTAGGCGTTTGTAGATATCAATCTATATTTTACAGGAAAAATATAGAGAAGTCTGTAATAATAATAGTTTTTGAAAAATGGTCAAAAAAGTGGATTTTTTTTTCAAAAAGGGTTACCTACCCATGTGGGGTATCAAATGAAAGGTATCGTTTTGACCATTTCAAAACACTTTTTGAAATTTCTGTAAGTTTCATACTTTTTAAAATATTTCAGAAAATTGATTGTCCAAATAATTTGCAAATGTTTGAAACCCTCGGCGCGCGAGTTACACTCGCACTTGGCGAATCTTGTTTAATGGTGGCCCTAACTCTTACGAATTTCTCCTTGGTGCTGGCTTTGTGTATGCTTACGTTCAGTAGCCTCTTGAACATCTTCACATACCATTTCAGACCTCTCTTTCGCTCTAACAGATACATTGAGAGTTTTTGATCTTTCAGATCAACCCCTCCCATGGTATTGTTGTAGTCCCTGACACTCACTGGTTTCACTAGCGCCTTACCTGCCCTCGATCCTACGTAGGTATCATCGTTGTGATAGGTGGATATGATAGTCACCAATTTGGAGTCTTTCCATGCTACCACGGAAACGTCTCCACAGTGGCGAGCTATCATACTACCCTTAGCCACATTCTTTGGTAACTTCGCGATTTCATCAGGCACGTGCCTACGGTTCGTACGCAATGTTCCTAAGCAATCGAATCCCAAACTCTTGAGATACCGTGCCAACGATGGACAATTATAATAATTATCCATGGTAACACAGTGCCCACGATCTTCGAGACCTTTTAATAAATCAAGCACTACTAGAGTACTCTTGCCACCCAAATCAGTACTAGGCGCGACAGCCAGGCTGGCCGAGTTCTTCCCCGTATATATTTCGAATTTAAACATATACCCCGTACGTGACTCGCAAAGCTCAAACGACTTCATGCCGAATCGAGCAGCCTTTGTCCTTATTGCCTGGATCCAGGACAAGCGACCCTTGAATAAGGTCAAAGACTCATCGATAGAGATTTCGCGAGCCATGTTATACAGGGTCGAAAATTTTGAATTTAAATGCCTGATGACAGGTCTTAATTTTGCCAGTTTTGGTGAAATTTCTTCTTCATTTCGCATAAAAGTATCATTATCTACGAAATGAAGAAACTTATTCAACAAAATAAAGCGGTGGTAGGTCATGATTTTCTTGAACTTGGCCATTTCAAGAAAATCATCTGACCGCCAATATTCATTTTGCGATGTACGCGGATCAATACCCATGTACATAAAAACTGCAAAGAGCACAATCATCTCGTCTGCATCAGTGGGTTCCCATTGATGCAGACGAGATGATGGCTTCAGTTCTCCTTTGGCTTTCAAACTGTCGATCGTTTGCTTGGCATACCTATTAGTTTCTTGGGCGATAATCTCCATCATGTCTTTATCCCAGATTTCGATAAAGCTATCATAGGGCGTATCGTAGTCTTTGATAGGTCCAGGAGTATCACCAGAAAATACTTCCGGGATACCCCCAAATGTATCAAAGTCTTCTTGCCATATGAAACTAGTAGATATGCCATTCATACGATCGGCTTCATCATCTATCGCCCTCTCGATACCATTTATAGCCACCCGAACAGATTCTTCTAGATCCTCGTCATCAGGAATGTCCCTACTTCTGCCCGTCACCACGGTAGTGGTTTCTATAGAGGGTTCGTCGAACTCATCGTCGAAATCGCTATCCAAATCACTACCGTAAGCAACCAAACTCCTAGTTACGGGCATAGATGTTGCCGCTACTCCCGAAGTTGACGGACGAACACCAGCCTCTGCAGAGCAAACGTTCGGCATGCTTTCAGCGATGCTAGGATTCAGATCGGGATCTTGAACACTAACATCACCCGAAGCACTGTCGACGCATTCAACTGCAACTGTACTAGGCGTAAGTGGCTTCAGAAATTCATATTCCTGTGCCTCCTCCCTCCCACGCTCCAACCAGCGCTTGACGTGGCCCGGGTCAGCCGCCAGCGTGTCGAGCACCTCCTCGTCGGACATATCCAACGCCTCCAGGAGCTCGTTGTCGTGTACACTGCAACAATTCGTCAAGTTACAAAAACAGCCTAAAAATTTAGTTTTAGGCTTTTTGACTACCAAGCCTAACAAACAACACAAAATTTTAACAATGCAAAAATTTTATTTTGAAAAAGTCGGTTTAGTTTATTTTCATCAAAGGGAAATAAACTTACCATAATGGAGGCTGGAATGTGGGACGCACAAAGCTTCCCCCCGGCGTAGCCAGCAACTCCACCGCACCCTTCACACGCAACGAGCCCCTGGGCGTCTTGTCCACGAGAAGCGCAGGTACTCTGTAGAAAATAAAGAGATAATGACAATGAGATACAGATATTAATTTAAAAATAAATAAATAAATAATAATAATATAATTTAAAGTTAAACAATACATTGCAATATTATACGTACCGCTTCCGTGGTGGCGACTCCAGCTGTGGGTCATTGCTGGAACCCTGCGCGATTTCCAGCAACTTCCCAATTCTGGACGCGCGGCTGCTGGTTGTTGAGCTGGCCGATCGGCCACTCGCGTTCGAGTCTGATGAACTCTCACGACGCATTCTAAAAACAACAGATGAGATTGTATATAATGGTTAAAAAAAACGACGATGTTGATAATCTTTAGAAAATAAGTGATAGTAAACTCAAAGTAAATAAAAAGTCTGAAAATCATATTATGAAAAAAACTATGATGCTGAACAAGAAACAATAAAGTGGGGGAGTTGAACTTAAAATTAAAGCAATATAACGTACCGCTTCCGTGCCGGTGTCTGCGCCTCAGGCACCATGCTCATGATAAGGCCCCTTCGGGCTGCAGAGGCGCTTTTTGTTCGCCCGCGGTCCGGAGACGGGCTGGGCGAACGATCAGAGCTTGAATATCTACAACGAAAATAGTCGTAATTAATATTATTACTTTTATAACAAAAAAAAATAAAAAAAAATTTTTGAGAAATTTTTAAATTTTTGAGAAAAATACAATAATGATGGTGATGATGAAATTACTGATAGTAAACCTTATGTACACAAAAATACACTGAAATTATTATTAACATTTGAAAAATAAATTTTAAAAAATTTTGAGAATTTTTTTAATTTTTGAGAAAAATACAATAATGATGGTGATGATGAAATTACTGATAGTAAACCTTATGTACACAAAAATACACTGAAATTATTATTAACATTTTGTTAAAAAAATTTGAGAAAGAAAAAAAAGTTTAGAAATATCAATAAATCATTTTTTTGATCTGCTGAAATAACTCTAAACACGGATACCTAATTATACCACATCATATTTTGCAACTCGATTTTGAAATTTGTTTTCGATGCTGCCGACGGTACCGGAACATAAATGGCCGTTCGTAAGACCGTTGAACTTTACGCAAAATGATTTTTATCTGCTTTTGCTTTTAGCAAGTACTTACCTTTTTATGTCTAAATATTCCCTGATAAATTACCAGCTTATTGATATCCATAAATAAAGCTAAAACCCTATAATTTGAAAGAAAATCGTACAGACACAAAGCGTGTATGTAACTTTGACAAACACAGAAACGTGCTCTGCAAAAGTTTGTCACTTTTTTTCATTAGAATTTCACCACTCTCTCTCCCAGTAGATTCACATAAAAATTTTATTAGAACATTCACCGGTTTCTTCTTGCACTCATTTTAACTCTTAAACATAAGACTACTTATTTAGTACCTACTAGATATGAAGTACTTATGTATACTAAGAAAACAAGGATGGATTATTTAAATACTAACACTCATGACCATTGGGTTGGTACTGGTACTAAGAAAATGCATACAGGATGGCGGGATGGGGCGTCGTTCGACGACGGAATTTGTAACGTCAACGTCAAGAAATTAACCTAAGTAAAAGTCAATTGTTACTTACCCACACTTGCCCTTTTTTTGCTCGATTTCAGCAATTCTGATTCTAATTTACAAACAGTTAATACTTTGCAGTAGCAACGAAGTCGAGGAAAACAAAGTCAAGTGAGAGTAACATTAATACGAGGTGTAATGTAAAAATAAAAACATTATAATTGATTTGACATTTGTGATATTTTGACATTCAGCATCATTCACAATTCGTCGAAAATTCTATGTATTTATTTTTGTTACATAAATGATAGGAAGCGAAATAGCTTACACCCTGTCTCCCCGGATGGCGATCAATTGAATGGGAGATTTTACCGAAATCACTCGGCCGGTCTTGATTGTTGACGCTTGACGCTTGACGTGTTGCGGGATATCATCGACGCTGTGAGCCGGGTTCTTACATTTCTATATCACCATTATCCAAAGTCAGTTGAAACACTGTGATCCGAGTTGTATTGTTCTCATTCTATTTAGTGTTACTGTTTGTGAACGATTGGGTGGACTTTCATGACTTAAAAATGGGAAACTATTATGCAACAATAAACTTTCCCATTTTCAACTCTGAAAGATTTAACCAATTTCTTCAAAAACTTGGCGCCCAGTCTTAGACAAGCAAAGGATCTTATTTCGGTGTTGACTTTTTGCGGGATAATGTCGAGGAAAGGTGCTCAGATACTGCGGTTCCATGGTATGTCGAGAGCATAGCCACTCTATTCTGATCCCGCCATACCATGACATTGACATCACCAGATGTGTATCCGCAGATTTGTCACATCCTCATGTCGGACTTCTTCAGCTTCATGATTTGCTCGGGAACAAACTGACGGTTTGTTCGTAATGGCCAGGTCTGGTGAGTTGTAGAAGATCCATCCATACCGTATGACCGCGGTCGTTTAGACCCTGTAGCAACCGCAGGAGTTAGTTCGGTATTGTTCCGGAGATGACAGCATCTGGACTTTCAGGCTCGCTGCCCGAGCGGATCTCAAATCTCCACAGGTACCCCGAAGTGGAGTCGCATACCTCTTAGGTCTTAATGCCGACTGCCGCAGCCTTGTTCGGGATATACTGCTTGAAGTCGAGCCACCCCTTCCATTGCGTCAGGGATTAGTCAAGAGCAATATTTTGTCCCAAGTCAAACAGCTCTTGAAATTTTGAGTTTAAGTGGTCGGCTATGGGCTTAATTTTGTGGATTTTGGTTTGTGAAGGGGAAAGATTCAGGGACGTGTCAGTATTGTCTACAAAGTGTGGACACCTGGACAGCAGTTGGAATCGCCAGATGGGCATGTATGTGGTAAAGCCAAGGGTACAAAAAATATTTCTATAACGTAACTGGTTTCACTTGATTTTTGTACTGATTATCTCCAAGAATCTAATTAAAATTGCAAAATAATATCAGAGCAAACTGACTATCATCATTGAAGGTCGCAGAGGCACATCGTATGTTTTCAAGTACTCGTGCAATTTGCAGTTTTCTACTCTCATGACTTGAAAATGGGAAACTATTATCTGATAAACTTTTCCATTTTTAACTCTGACAGTCGTAACTTCAATCAACTTGCGCTAGATGTCCCACATTGCCTGGGCCTTGATTGCATCCATGGCCAAATAAAATGAATATTTGAAATAGATAATTATCATAATGGAGGAGATGTCTTTATACAATATACTCTAATTTAACGGAAGTGAGAGTGTTTCCTTTGACTAAGGCCTTCCTCCACCGTTAAATCTGGTAGCTGGCTTGGATAGCTCCGGTGGCGCCTCTATCAATACTTCACATACACGCCTGGTATATAAAGGAGTGAGTGGTGGCAGCGCTTCCGTCAAATAGGAAAAGACGTTTTGTTCTGGCACAGGGCGGCCCTGCCGCTGAGTCCAGCTTGAAGTCGTCAGTTTTTTCCGCGCGGAGCAGGTCACCACGGTTGGTCGTGACGTGACGTGACGTTACGATGGTCACATCACCGTTCGCCATGAACGTCTCTTGACTACTAGCTATCTTATTTTTCTGTTACTCTTGTGCCGATCTTATCCACGTTTCTCTTAACGTGTTGCGGAATATCGTCGACGCTGTGAGCCGGGTTCTTGCACTTCTCTATCACCATTATCCAAAGTCAATCGAAACACTGATCCGAGTTGTATTGTTCTTATTCGTTTTAGTGTTCTGGCTCTAAGATATTTTCGAGCGTAGGTCTCTTGATAATTCGATCTAGCGGTGAACTATTGGGTGCGGACTTTCATGACTTGATAATGGGAAACTGTTATTCACTACTAAACTTTCCCATTTTCAACTCTGAAAGATTCAACCAAATCCTTCAAAAACTTGGAACGCGCCCGTGGGCCTTATTGCCGGCGCGGCCTTGTTTGGGGCGGATCTGTTTGACGAACCGGACTGGGAAGCCCAGTTCGCCAAGGGCTGCGGCGATGTCGTCGGTGGGTGTATCGGCTGGGAGGCCGCGGATGGCCACCTTGGTGGGCAGGTCGGCGGACACGGAGTAGCTGTACCAGCTTACAGCTGGGTTGTCCGCCATGGCCTCCACCAGGTGGCCTTGCACGGTCCTGTACTCCTCCGGGGTGCGGGGTGTGAAGCGCACCCCTTGGGCCAAGGGACGCGCGTTGGGCGCGAAGCCAAGTTTGGCCCTCAGGGCAGCGAAGTGCACTGTCCATTTGGGCAGGCACTCCACTACTATCGTCGGGTAGGCTCTGGAGGGCCGACCCTGCTGAGGGGTGGGCGTATTATGCCTACAGCGCGAGCGCGGCCCGGCAAGCTCGACAACAGCCAGCGGCGGTTAACACCACGTGGCGTCGGAGCGCGGGGGGAGCTACGAACGTGAGGCGGGGGGTGACGTCGGGAGCTCGGTGACGCGCGCGCACTGAACGAGTGAGAGCGGCAGCGGCATTGAACCCCCGAGGGTACTATACTAGAGCTTCATTCCGGCCCTTGTTGAGGGCACGGAGGGGGGCCTCGAGGCTATGCCTCTTTACCCCGGCTTCAACTCGAGGGGTGACGACCCCTCGGTCCTTGGGTTGCACAAACATGCTCTTTTGTTTGTTGGTTTTTTTTTTAATTTTTTTTTTAGTGGCTGCAATTGTTTGTTTTTTTTTTTTTTTTTTTTACCCAAGGACTCTAGGGTGGTTCCGGCGGGATCAAGTCCCGCGGGAGGGGTCGCCACGGGCGGTCATCTTCCGGTGGCCGGGGTTGGTGGGCTGCGATTTGATGCAGGTGGGCGTGGCGCCCGTTGTCGGCGCGGTCGTACATCCTCCGCGCCGACCGAACGACGAAGTCTTCAATTGGTTGGATCTGCAGGTCGCGGGCGATGACGTCGTTCCTGACGTAGCGGCCCGCGCCCGTGCAGATCCTCAGTGACACGTTTTGCAGCGCCTGGAGCCGCGGTTCCTGTTCGTGCTGGATAAGAGGTGGAACCAGGCCGGCGCTGCGTAGGTGAGTCGGGACCGAACGTAGCTCTTGTACACTCGCACTTTGGTCCTCAGAGGCAGGCGAGATCCCAGGACAGGTCGGAGGAGCGCTCTGGCGACGCGCGCTTGTTGAAGCGCGCGGTCAACCTGTGGCTGCATCCTCAACGACCTGTCTATCTCGATGCCGAGGTACCTCACGTGCGAGCTCCAAGCCACGTTCTGGCCCCGTAGTTTCAGTGGTGGTGGGTGGCGGATGCGGCGGGAGACAAGTAGCGCGGCCGTCTTCCCCACGTTGACGGCCATGCGCCACTTGTCCAGCCATGGCGGCAGGACGTCGAGCAGCCGCTGCATCCTGCGGGCTGCGATTTTGGGGCTGGTGGACGACGCGAAGTAGGCGCTGTCGTCCGCGAACAGCCCTAGCGTGACATCCCGCTCCCGGGGCGTAGGTGGCCCTCCAGGGTGGGGATGTCGTCTGTGTACAGCGCGTATAGCGCGGGCGACAAGCAGCTGCCCTGCGGTACACCAGCTGTGATGCTGCGGGTGGTAGATGTGGCGTCCTCAACCGCGACAAAGAAGCGCCGGTTGTCCAGGAAGGACGCCACAATCTTGGTGAGGGCTGGAGGGGTTGTGGTTCGCAGGAGCTTGAAGAGGACGCCAGGGTGCCAGACACGGTCAAAGGCCTTCTCCACGTCCAGAAAGACCCCGACCGTGCTACGCCCGGCGTTGTGCTCGACTGCGAGGTGGTGGACTACCCTGGTGAGCTGCAGAGTGGTGGAGTGGCCACTCCTGAAACCGAATTGCTCCGGGCGCGGCTCGATGGTTGGAGCCAGGCGCCCCAGGAGCAGGCGTTCTAGGAGTTTGGCCACTGTCGGCAGCAAAGTGATGGGGCGGTAGTTAGCCGGGTAACGGTGGTCTTTACCCGGCTTGGGCAGGACTATTACTCGCCCGGTCTTCCAGGAGTCCGGGAAATGGCCCGTCCGGAGGATCCCGTTGAAGAGCCGGGCGAGTGCGGTGACTCCGCGGCGGGGCAGTTGGGTGAGGGCCATGTTGGGGACTCCGTCGTAGCCTGGCGCCTTCCGCCTGGGTAGGCGGAGGGCGGCCTTCCGCACCTCGGCAGGAGAGAAGAAGTACTCCCCACCTAAAGGCGGTGTTGGGCCCGACAGGAAGTCCCTCACGGTTTCCTCAACCTGTTGGTGATGGATCAGCGTCGCGAGGGTGGCGTCTGCTGGAACGGGATGCGGTGTAAATTGCTCCGCCAGATGCTCGGCCAGTATTTCGGCACGATCGGCGGGAGCAAAGTGCCGGACCCCATCTCGGTCCAGCAGCGGGTAGGTGGGGGCAGATTTTCTTGTGAGCGCCCGATTCAGCGCGTACAGGTTGGTATCGCGTTCGGAGGCCTGGTCGATGGTTCGGTCCCAGGTCTCTCCGCGCCAAGCCTGTACGGCGATCGAGAGCTCGGCGGACAGGGCGTTCAGTTGGGTCTTGAGGTGAGGACATCGGGAGCGCGCCCACTCACGCCGGAGTTCGCGCTTCTTCGCGATGTCCCTCTTGAGGTGTGGGGGTAGAGCGTTGCGCCTGCCTTGGCGACCGCTGATGGGAGTGGAGGCGGCTTCCTTGGCCTCCTTGATGCGCGCCATCAGTGCGGACGCCTCGGCCTCCACTTTTGCCGGCGTCAGGATGGGGCCGACGTCGATGGACTCAAGTGCTTTGGCGCACGCCGCCCAGTCGGTCCTCACGCCCAGGGGCCGCGGCGCAGTGAAGTCCGCGGCCAGGTCGAGCGTGATGAGGAGTGGGAGGTGCTGCGAGTCCAGGTCATACAACACCTCAACCTGGACGGGGCAGTGCACGAACTTGTGCAGCACAATGTCCAGGACGTCGGCGGCATGTGTTGTGGCGGTGGGGATGTGTGTGGGGGCATCCGGCCCCACCACTGTGAAGCCGGTCGCATCACTGTCATCCAGCAGTTTGCGACCGGCAGGGTTGATTGTGCGGGACCCCCACGCTGGGTGCTTGGCGTTGAGGTCGCCAGCTATCAGCGTGGGAGTGCGACTGTTGAATAGCGCAGCGGTGTCAAAAGTATCGTACCGGGGCGTCGGCGGGCGGTATGCGGCGAAGATACGAAGTTCCTCGCCCGCCGCTCTCACCAGCACCCCGGTGGTCCTCAGCTCGGTGAATGGAGCGTGCGGCAACTCTTCGTGCACGAGGTCTCGCCTGACCAGGGCGGCCGTACCACGGTAGGCCTGCCCCGCTGTTTGCGACACCTCGTCGCGTCGGTAGACAAAGTAGTTGGGCACGCTCAGCTGCTGGCTTGGGCGGAGCTTCGTTTCGCCCAGGAGGATGATGTGGGCATCCTGCGTCTGGGCGAGTAGGCGGAGGGGCTGTATGTGCCTACTAACCCCTCCGGGATTCCAATAGAGGAGGCGCAGTGCGGAGGACCTATCCATACCGAATGCCCTCAAGTATGGCTAGTCCCCGCACCGCTGCGCTCTGGAGGTCCACTCCGGCCGCGATGGCGACCAGAAACTCCGTGAGGACCCCTAACAGAAATTCTGTTAGGTTCCCCGCGGGTCTGGCCGTGTTGGTCCCGGCTGCAGGCGCTGTGGGCGCGCCGGCGCCTGGGACGGTCTCTGTGTGAGTGCAGGAAGCGGCGGGTCGCCTGCGGCCGCGGGATGCCCCGCGCTCTCGCTGGGGCAAGGGCGCAGACAGGGGCAGGGGCGCGTACTGGGGCGTTGGGCCCGACTGCGGGGGGCGGGGGCGCGGTGGAGCGGGGCCAGGCAGGGCGTATGCCGGGGCCGGCGCCAACCGCTGTGTGGTGGCGGTGGGGGGTGGGGCCTCATCGTGGGGGCCGGGGGCCGGTGCGCCCTGTGGGGCGCCCACAGGCTGCTGTGGGGTGGAAGAGGCCACTGGCTTCCTCTTCCTTCTGCTCCCTCTGGGCCTTCTCCTTCGCGCAGGCACTTGCTCGCCCCGCGTGGTGGCCTGGTTTGCCACCACCTCCGGGGCGGACGGCGCCTGCAGGAGAGGCTGAGTCGCGGCCATAGGTGTGGGCGGGCGGCGGCTGAGTGACTCCTGCCGGCCTCCTGGGCGGGCGGCCGTAGGTGAGGGCGGGCGGCGGCTGGGCGCCGCCTGCCGGCCTCCTGGGCGGGCGGCCGTAGGTGAGGGCGGGCGGCGGCTGGGCGCCGTCTGTCGGCCTCCTGGGCGGGCGGCGGGCGAAGGCGCCCGCCCTAGTGCCGGTACGTTTTGTGCGGGGGCAGGTGGGGGGATTGTTACACCCCTTTTGCGCGCCTCGCGCCGGAGCACGGGGCAAGTACGGCTGTTTGCCGTGTGCTCCCGGCCGCAGTTGGCGCACGTCGGTTTGTCAGTCAGGGCGCGGGGGCAGTGAGCCGAGGCGTGGCCAAACGCCTGGCATCTGTGGCACTGCGCCACGCGGTTGGCCGCGCCGCGCCAGTGTTCCACGATTACACCCGGCATGAAGAGGAGCTCCGTGATGCCGTATAGGCGCACGAGCTCACTCTCGGGCAGGCGGTCCAGCTGGGCGTGGAATAGGCAGCCGGCGCGCCCTTGCTTCGGGCGGATCTGCTTGACGAACCGGGCTGGGAAGCCCAGTTCGCCAAGTGCTGCGGCGATGTCATCGGTGGCTGTGTCGGCCGGGAGGCCGCGGATGGCCTTGATGACCTTGGTGGGCAGCTCGGCGGACACCGAATAGCTGTACCAGCTTATAGCTGGGTTTTCCGCCATGGCCTCCACCAGGTGGCGTTGTACCGTGCGGTACTCCTCTGGGGTGCGGGGTGTGAAGCGCACCCCTTGGGCCAAGGGGCGCGCGTTGGGCGCAAAGCCAAGTTTGGCCCTCAGGGCAGCGAAGTGCACTGTCCAGTTGGGCAGGCACTCCACTACTATTGGCGGGTATGATTTGGAGGGCCGACCCTGCTGAGGGGTGGGCGGGCGGTGCTGCGCCTCGCGCACCGCATTTGCCGCACCTGCGGTAGATGAGGGGGTAGGGGTGCGGTGGTCCACCTCCATACTAAGCCCAGCAGCGCCCTCGGGGAGACGAGGGCTGGGCGGGCGTAGTTGGGCGGGCGGGTTGCGCGGGCGTAGTTGGGCGGGCGGGTTGCGCTGGCTGGGGCGCCATCGGCGGGCTGGCTGCGAGGGCGGGCGGTTGGGCGGAGGTCCCCGGCTGGGGGATTGGCTCCGGGAGGCGAGGGCGGGTGGTTGGAGGCCCGTGAGGCTTCAGGGCGGCTGTCGTCCTGAAGGTTGGGCGGATGCGGGGCGCCGCGCCAAGCGCGACCATGCCGGCGCCGTGGCAGTCCGGGGAGTCCGGAGGTCCCAAGTAGCGGGGTGGCGGCGGCGCAGATGCTGCCGCGGCATACGATGCTAGCCGCTCTTCCCGCTCCGCTGTCCACTTCGGCGAGGGCATGGATAACATGGGCGGCGGCAGCTCCATGTGACTCGTCGCCTCGTCATATGAAGGCCAGCGGGGGGAGGCAGAGCGGGGTGAGGCTGAGCGAGGGGAAGAGGGGGTGGAGGCGGTTGCCTCTTGCGCACCCTCACGTGGTGGGGACGGTGATTCCCGGCGTCCTGCGGGCTTGGGCCTCGAGGTGAGGGGTGTGCCCTGCAGCGGCGGGGAATCCTGAGAGGGGGAAGCGGAGTAGAGGCGCTGCCTCTTCGCTTCCTGGGTCTCCGCGGGTGAATATGAATGGGCCCTTGGTCCCGTTGCACCGGGCTGGGGGCGGGGCGGAAACCCAGTTCCGCGCGCGGCCACAGCTGACGTGCCTGCGGGGGGCAGGGGGGCGTCGCTTGACGCTAGTTGCAGTCCTGCTTGGTAACGTAGCGCTCCTGGTCTCAGAACCCGGGACTGCTCCGGGTTCAGCAGGTTCGTCGCCACGATAACCTTATCGAGCACCGGAGTGCTGTCCGGCGGTCTCCTCCGGGGAGGGTTGTCATCGTCCGACATCGGAGGGGATGGGGGGGGGTTGAGGGGATCGGTTGGGATACACTCTAGGGGTGCTTTCGGTGTCTAGCAGGGCGGAAAACCCAGCCGGGTGAGATCCCGAAGGAAGGCCCAGCTTAGGTAGTCCAGCGACGCACACTAGACACTTACAGCGGCGAGCGGGTTGGGGGGGGAAATGTTTGTTACTGCGCTGGATGTTTTATTATAAAACACCAGTCAGTAACTCACACCGGACGGGATGGCGTGAGTGTAACAGGGGTTACGGTCCCGCGGGTGTGTAGACGCACTAGGTACTCACCGCGAGCGAGAGGAAGACCTCTAACACTGCGATCCGAGTTGCCTACGCGTCTATGCGGGGCTCACTGTATACACTGCACTAGAGTCACAATCTCACAACACACACGATAATACGTAGGTAGGTATACGTATTAGCCTACAACGCGAGCGCGGCCCGGCAAGCTCGACAACAGCCAGCGGCGGTTAACACCACGTGGCGTCGGAGCGCGGGGGGGAGCTACGAACGTGAGGCGGGGGGTGACGTCGGGAGCTCGGTGACGCGCGCGCACTGCACGAGTGAGAGCGGCAGACTCCCCGAGAGTCGTGCCACGACGCAGAAACAGACCTTCGAAGCTTTACTGTATAGAGAACGGCAGTGTCGGTAGAGTTTTCTACTCTCATGACTTGAAAATGGGAAACTATTATCTGATAAACTTTTCCATTTTTAACTCTAAAAGTCGTAACCTCAATCAACTTGCGCTAGATGTCCCACATTGCCTGGGCCGTCTTGATTGCATGCAGCCATGGCCAAATAAAATGAATATTTAAATAGATAATTATCATAATGGAGGAGATGTCTTTATACAAGTGAGAGTGTTTCCTTTGACTAGGACCTTCCTCCACCGTTAAATCTGATAGCTGGCTTGTATAGCTCCGGTGGCGCCTCTTATCAATACTTCACATACACGCCTGGTATGTAATCCTTTACATACCAGGTGTGTAAGTGAGTGGTGGCAGCGCTTCCGTCAAATAGGTAGAGACGTTTTGTTCTGGCACAGGGCGGCCCTGCCGCTGAGTCTAGCTTGAAGTCGTCAGTTTTTTTCGCGCGAAGTACCCACGGTTGGACGTGACGTGACGTTACGATGGTTGTCACGTCACCGTCCACCATGAACGTCTCTTGACTACTAGCTATCTTATTTTTCTTTGACACTTGTGCCGATCATATCCACGTAGATTCTTTACATAAAATTTATTCAATCGATAAGAGCCATAAATTAAAATTTTCATTTTCATGTTGCGTGCGTAACTTGACGAAAACGCTGGATGCAGTGGACGCCATGTTGCTCTGTGGTCATGATGTCAATTGGTTGAGTGTGTGGTAGCTTTTTATAGGTTTTCGAGATCGATTTCGAAACGAAACCCTTATGGTCTCTGTACGGTCCGTACCACGTATAGTAACTAAGCTGGATATATCAGAAAAACTAAGAGATAAATTTAATTATAAAGGTTCTTACAATAAATAAGATTAAAAAAAAATACAATACAATACATTACATAAAGAGATATTTTTATTATACATAGAAAAAGACCTTTTGTATAGATATTGGTTCTAAAATAGCTTAGTTGCTTGTTTCCCCGACACTAACATGCCGTAATTTTCAAAGCATATATTTCGGAAATTAAGATAATACGAATATTATGTTCTGGGAGGTAAATTTTAACTGATATATTTAACGATAAACTGTAGTTTCTAATGAAATGATAGTGAGACGAGTGAGTCGATTGACAGGTGATCGCGAACTGAATACAGTAAAAAGTATTGCTGAAATTGATGAGTGGCGTAAATGCGCGGTTGGCTTGGCATTAATGAGGGCAATGCACACACAATGTACGTATGTGCTCTTACAGTCTCGTTCTGTCCGTCCCTGATCTTTAATATCTCAGTAACTACTGTAGCTCTTAACTTGAAATTTGAAATAATAATAATAAATTTCGTGCGCCATTACTGATTATAAGAAAAATATATCTATATATATAAAAATCAATTGCTGTTCGTTAGTCTCGCTAAAACTCGAGAACGGCTGAACGGATTTATCTTATCTTGGTCTTGAATTATTCGTGGAGGTCTAGGGAAGGTTTAAAAGGTGAGAAAAATTCGAATAGGTACCCGTGCGAAGCCGGGGCGGACCGCTAGTAAATGAATAAAAATGTTCAGTACAAATTGTGATGTTGAAATTTCAAAATAGACCTGGGGACGTTAGTCTATATTTTAGAGAAAAATATAGAGAAGTTTGTAAAAATAACACTTTTTGAAAAATGGTTAAAGGGTAGTATCCGATTGGGGTATCTAATGAAAGGTATCGGTTCGTTTCGTACATTTCGAAACTGTTTTTCAAATTTGTGTAGTGAAACCTACACAAATTTGAAAAACACTACTTTTTGAAATAGTTTGAATAAAGTCGAGAAATTTACTTGTTCACTTGGTGTTTACATTTTCAGACTGATTTTTGCCTAAGCTATCTTAATAATATAAGTTTTTTTTGTCATGTAGAATAATATAACCCTATTGAAGAATAGGAACAAGTTATATATAGTATTTACAGCTAACTGTAGACTATTTAAACAATTTTGAGGTAGCTCAACTAATCCTTATAACTTTGAAAAAGTTAACATACATTACACATATAAAAAAACAAACATACATACATTACACACACATTGTATATTTGTAAAATGATTTCAAATATTGAACAGAGTATATCTAGGCCTGCTTGTGTATAAAAAAAATACTATCATACTTAAGACCTACAACTGTACATTATGTTGAAGCAAACAAACAAATCTTTATCTTTACCTTGTCCTTTTATCTGATGGTCATTTTTTTATACACAAGCAAGCATTTTAAGTAGAACGTGTCGATATTAAATCTCGAGCTAGCGAAACAGTCTAGACTAGAATGTCACTAACGTAGCGAGTTGCTGCGATTAATAGCTTTGGTACCTATTAATCCATGCCATGATAAAACATTTATTCTTGAACTTCAATCCACTGATAATAATTTATAATAATGTGTATCCGTGCTTCTTCCAAAATTGTTCAAAGTTGATTCTAATTATTTTAAAAGGGTTCACATATTTATGTTAATGAAGTTAGTTTGACTAAATACGAAAAGCCATATCGAATATCTTGTAATTTTCAAATTTCGTAATTCCTCATATTTTAGGAGAAATCTTCTGCTAACAAACAATTATATATATAATAGGTACACCTGCTCTGTGGCGCCTCGAGCCTTAACACTTTCATGGCTGAAAACACATAGAGTTTTACTAAATACGAAAAGCCATATCGAATATCTTGTAATTTTCAAATTTCGTGATTTCCTCTGATATTTTAGGAGAAATCTTCTGCTAACAAACAATTATATATATAATACACCTGCTCTGTGGCGCCTCGAGCCTTAAGGTGAAGTACGTTCGTAATTTCTAGACAAGGACGAGCGAACACCGCGCAGTGAAAGCGAGAAAGGGACGCAAGAGCCGGCCCTTATAAATTTGATTTTGCTTTAAAATAATACTCTTTCGCAAAAAACTAAAACCATAATCCTCTAATCTAAAGTGTTTAGTTAAGTATTTTTTAGACGATATTTCATGCAAATATGTTAAGTAACTAGCAAATGAAACTGGTTTTCCGTAGTAAAAATGCAAAATTTAGAGGAAACTTTGCGATTTTTTTCTATCGAGTCAAGTTGAGTCAATCGTGTTTCGGCTCCCATAACTTACTAACAAAAATCCTAAGCTTTCGATGCTCATCAAAAAAGATTTAAAAAAAATGTGTTTTCTTGCCTTAAAATTGATTTTCCGTCTAGGCAAAACCTGAGTTTTGGGACCTACTTCACCTCGATAGGAATTGGTCACTTTCTGATCTAGGTGTACATGAGGTGTCCAATGTACGATATAATCTGCACAAAATAATGTAGAATATTTATTACTACAGTAAATCTCAGTAGATTCTACTGCCATAAAACCGTTAATACCTCTCTATAATAAAACCTCCGCGGAATGCATTATATTCAGTTTCAAACCAATAAATAAATAATGCTGGACAATTCACACAGCATAATCTAGCCCCAAGCTAAGCAGAGCTTGTGTTATGGGTACTAGATAACTGATATATATAATATAATACAATACATAGATAGATATTTTTTTATTATACATAGAAAACGACCTGAACACCCTGAACAAATGTCTGCAGATCGTACACACATTTGTCCCGAGGCGGGAATCGAACCCGCAACCTTCTGCGTCGCAGGCAGACCTTCGCCCACCGCGCCACATCGGTCGAATGCCATAGATGCCAACTTTGTGATAGATAACTGGTGTCAATTTTTGTATATTTTAGTATTAAAACTAGTATCGTTGTTAATGTAAACTAAGTCCATAGTAAACACTCTTCCGTCATTTTAGGGTTCCGTACCCAAAGGGTAAAACGGGACCCCATTACTAAGACTCCGTCTGTCACCAGGCTGTATCTCATGAACCGTGATAGTTAGATAGTTGAAATTTTCACAGATGATGTATTTCTGTTGCGGCTATAAAAATAATTACTAAAAAACAGAATCAGTAAATATTTAAGGGGCTCCCATCTGAAAGGAAACATTTCTTTTATTGTTTAAAATAAGTAAAATGTTCTTGCAGAATTTTAAAAATTATGTGCCTTCTCCGATAATGAAACCAACTAAAATATCATCCTTAATATTTTTTGTACATCCTTGCCTTCAAAGTCCCGTGGCCATGGCTCATCCTGTATGTCAGAATTCAAGTCTATGTATTCAGCCTGCAAACAGGCGTGCAAATATTGCGAGTCAAATTATTATATTAAGTTTAGTAGTAATTTATGTTACAATTCACATCTTCATTTATATAAATTATTTAAATTTAATCTGAAAATCGTATTTACATAAATAGTATTTACACATATCTATTTCCTAAAAACCTAAGCCATCACCAGAAGGCAGAGTTGACCAGAATGCTGGCAGCATTATCGTTGACCGAATGAAAGCCAGCATTCCGATCACATGGACTCCATTAGGTGATTCGTAAGATCTTTGTATATATAGCGTGTGCCCTAGGACCCCAAGGACCTAGGGTTTCCACATCAAACGGCTCAAATAGGTAGTAATTATTATTTATATTAGATATTATACAACCTTTTTCGCGCAACCAACCAGGTCCTCTGGTAATAATTTATTGTAAATAATTTAAAGCAATGTGTAATGTCACATTTCTCTTATAAATATCTTTTCACATATAGTGGTTTGGTTTTAGGTTTGTAAAGCAAATTGTTAAGGGCCTATACTACCTCAAATCAACTCCATCACATCTAAATAACTTCCAAAGTACTAAATCTTTCACTTTGAAATGTATATAATGGTAAAGTTCTTACTCTATCCGTCACTTGCTTCAAAAACACGATTCCATAAAATGTTCTATGTAGAAAAAAATCGCAAAGTTACCTCTAAATTCTTTCTAAAACCGCAATTTCTCAATGAATACAGAAGTTAAGATCTTGAGAATAAGCATGGTAATAGATATAAGTATAAAGAACGTTTTATGTTTCGTTTTTTGAAAAGTCTTAATTAATAGATAATAAGCTAAAACTTGATGTTTGGGCTTGTGTTGTGTTGTTTTGGCATGTCCTGTTCCGCTCTTATGTACGCAAAATCCTATATCTATCCTTTTCACAAGAACTTGAGGTTGTATCGGCTCTTATGTATGAAAAAATGAAATAAGTTCCCAAAAATTTTCGACTCCGGCGGGACTCGAACCCGCGTCCCACCCTTAGTACGGGTGTGCTCTAACCAACTAAGCCACGAAGTCTCTGTCGGTTCTCGTCGAAAATCTTTGGGACCTCTTACGGACTGTAGCGCCGGTGACTTATTTCATTTCTTAGAGATGCCCAGAGTGCGGGTAAGCACTGTAACAAAAAATTCTTATGTATGAACGTTTTATTTACAAACATTCTTAATGAAGTTTGGCAAGTGTATAGTTTAGCCTACACGCAATAACCAGAAATTATGAAGTCCCCTTTGAAATTATTGTTTATATAATTATAGTTTGTATAAGAAACTCGAAATGTTAAAATTAGAAAAAGTAATTTAGACACATTTATTCTAATGTACGGATTAGATGTTAAAATAGTACAAAATTTAATTGTATAAAGTGTAAACGATGTGAATAACTGAACAACCCAACAGATAACTGTTATCAAAGATTATTGTGAGAATTAACGTTAATTTATTTATAGTTAAGTCTTGGACAATAGATTAACTAAATGTAAAGTTTTATCAAAAGTTAAGGTGTATACGCACGCACTGAGCGGAACTGCGCGTCAGTGGAACTACGCGGCTTTTTGATGATTTGTTTTTGCCGCGGCCACGCAGTTTCATTGACGCGTAGTGCGTTTGCACTCTTACTTTAGTATTTCAAGATTTTTATGCAATGCAACAATAAAATGCATTTTGTATATAGATGGTTATTATGTAAAAATTGTTATATAGTTTTATGTGCGACAAGACAACAAATAAAGTTCTATAGAAATTTACAAGGTTTTTTTAATATTTACCTACATACCTTATTAAACTTTCGCGATTTGTTATAATATTAAAGATTATTTATCGGGTATTTATCGCGTACCTTTTGCTTTCTTTTCCCCAACGTTTCAACCGCGTTACAGCGATCGTGGTCACCGGGGCGACACAGCGAGAAAGCAAAAGGTACGCGAAAAATACCCGATAAATAATCTTAAATATTTACATACCTATCAATTGGCTTATTCTATTCATTTGATTGGAGTTATTATTTATCTGTGACTACATATTCCATATCTCACGAAGAACTGTCAAATGCTGAGGGTTCCTACCAGTTGACCAGGCAGATACTGGAAGTAGGCTACTTCAAAAGCGCGAGCGAAGTCGCTGGCAAGAATAAATAAAAATAAATAATGCTGGACAATTCACACAGCATTATCTAGCCCCAAGCTAAGCAGAGCTTGTGTTATGGGTACTAGATAACTGATATACGTAATATAATACAATACATAGATAGATACTTTTTTATATATAGAAAACGACAAGAACACCCTGAACAAATGTCTGCAGATCGTACACACATTTGTCCCGAGGCGGGAATCGAATCCGCAACCTCCTGCGTCGCAGGCAGACCTTCGCCCACTGCGCTACAGAGGTTATATATTATGAGATTATATATGACATAAACTAATACATTATTATTTGCATATCTAAGTCTAAAATAATGTGATTTAGTACAAGTCAATATTTACATAAGACTGACTAAGCTTAACATTATTTTCCTTATATAGGAATTGTCTTTCCGGAACTGGGCGACATCTGACCAAGCATTTATATCATTGATGTAATACATCATAATAACATAAGGAAAATATCGTGGTTCCTCATACTAGACTATCTAAAATTAAGAAGAGTCATAAAATTTATAATAAAGTACCCTTAGAATAAAGAAACAAAACTGACATGGATTATTTATATTTGTAAAAAATTATACAATTGACGAAGCTTTGGCTGATAAAACATATTTTGTAATAAGGTTAAATAGGCACTGTATAGATAAGCTAACAAAATAACTTAAGTTAAGCAGCTGTTAGTTAGCTAAAGTGGCAGTGGGCTGGCCATATCTCGAGAAGAACTGACAACCGCTGGGTAAACGTGTTCTTGAGTGGAGACCGCGATTCGGCAAACGTAGTGTAGGACGCCCTCCGACCAGGTGGGATGACGATTTGCGAAAGACGCTGGCAGATGCTGGATGCGGCAACCTGAAGAAAGGGCGCTATGGCGCTCATTAGGGGAGGCCTATGTGCAGCAGTGGACTGATGTAGGCTGATGATGATGAACTTAAGTTACTGTTTGACTTGACGTACATGTAAGTGTCAAAAGATAAATAAATAAATGAAATGAAATCATCTATGGATCACTATTTATAATAATGCTTTCTTTATAAGATTTCGATTAGTGGAATGGAATGGGAGTGGAACGGACACCATCTTATGAACCTAACACAAATCAGCTTTACGACCACTATGCCGCCACAGCTTCCAATTACCATAGTTGGATAACTAGCTAACTGATATCGAGTTACTAATTGCCTCTAACCATGGCACAGAACATTTGGCATCCATGAAAAATGTTTCACGGTGGTGAATTCCGTGCTAAATTATGTATGGTGAGTAATTTTACAATCTTTTATCTTACTTCCTCTATTTATTAGGTAGTATGTAGAATAAGAAATTAAATAACTTCCCGACCAATTTCGATTTCGGCAGGAATCGAACCTGCGCGCCACCCTCAGCCCTTAGCCACAAAATCTTAGTCGGTTTTGTCGAAATCTTTGGGACTTCTTACGGCTCTAGCGCCGTTAGCGCCACCTACAGGTCTAAAGAGTAAAACGGGACTATTACTAAGACTCCGCTATCCGTCTGTCTGTCTGTCTGTCCGTCTGTCACAAGGCTGTATCTAATGAACCGTGATAGTTAGAAAGTTGAAATTATCACAGATGATTTATTTCTCTTGCCGATATAACAACAAATACTAAAAAGCAGAATATTTTAGGGGCTCCCATACAACAGACATGATTTTTTTGTCCTACGGAACCCTTCGTGCGCGATTCTGACTCGCTCTTGGCCGGTTTTATTTTTATTTCGACGACCTCTGTGGCGCGGTGGGCGACGGTCGGCCTGCGACGCAGGAGGTTGCGGGTTCGACTCCTGCCTTGGGACAAATATTTGTACGATCTGCAGATATTTGTTCCGGGTGTCCTGGTCGTTTTCTATGTATTAATAAAAAATATGTATATCTATCTATGTTGTGTATTGTATTAAGTATATATGTATATCAGTTATCTACTTAGTACATAACACAAGCTCTGTTTAGCTTGGGGCTAGATAATGCAGTGTGAATTGTCCAGCACTTTTTATAAAAGAAATAGCTATTTTTGTATCTTTTCAGTTTTTCAAAATACATTATCATCATTAAGTGAGAGCGAAAATTCATTTTTAGCCATTTTCAAGCGATTTTATAACCACAAAGCAAATAATCTGTATTTGCTCCGTGTTCATAACCTTCGCTCTCATATTTTGAAAAACTGAAAAAATACAAACATAGCTATTTCTTTTCCGATTATGTATGCGAAATTTCATTAAAATCGCGGATGTAGTTTCCAACTTATCGAAAAGTAGGTTTGTATGGGAGCGTAGGTTCCCCTCCCACCTTAACCTAGAATGAAAACGAGTGTTCATATTCTTCCTGCTTGATACTCTTAAGTACCATGTGTTCAATCGATTCATATCATAAGGATCCTTGACGACACGTTCTTCTCTTTTCAGATACTCATCTACATTAATTCAGCAGCTGTAAGTGCTAATGGCGAACCTAGATTTCAACTGGTAAGTAGCGCTAATTGGAATTAACACTTTTTTTTTTATTTATTTATTCTTTATTGCACGAGAAAACCACACAAGCACAAAAGCATACTACACAGTTGACGAATATTTAAACGAAAAATAAGAAAAATGCAAACTACTATATTGTACAAAAAGTAAATCCTGTATTGGCCTTATGTTTAGTCAATAAGTACATTAAGTACCAATGTCAGTTTTAGATCATAAGGGCTGTGGATTTTGTTGAATAAATAAATACTAATATACAGTGACGTCCTACTCTCTCTCCATAATATATTGTGTGCCCAGCAGGGTCTATAGTGAAACTAAATACCTACGTAGATTTAAGCACCTCTGTACACCTAAAGAATGCAATAAATGATTGAGTATTGAGAAAAAACAAAATACATAGATAAAACATTAAATTTGAATAATATGGTAAAGGCGAGCTTAACCCTAAAAAGAGTTCTCTTCCAGCAAACCTTATTACACTTTGCCCCGCAATGGGAATTTATGTAACTCGCAACCCCGTCTCTGTGTCTCCGACGGCAGGACCGTCTTCCACCACGTAGAGGTCCTGAAAACAAATCTTATTAATCCTGGACTTAGTAAAGCCAATTAATTATGTAAAGCACTATTATAACACATTTGCTCGTAAAGGGTCTCTTATTTCACCCATTTCAATGCCGTAAATGTATCTCATTACGTACTTGTGCGGTAATGTAATGTAAAACGCACGGTTTATCAAGATGCTCCGTCTAAAACGAACGGTAGGTACTTTTTTAATCATCAAAGAATTTTTATGTTTTTTATCCAAAAACCCTTAAAATTTAGCTATAGATTAGCTATAGGCTAATCTATAGCTCAATTTTAAGGGTTTTTGGATTAAGCACGAAAAACTTGCTTTGCTTTGCAAATGGGCAAATTGTTAGATGCACGTGCAATAGCTCAATAGATCTAAGCTCATCTTTTCTGAGAGAGATTCTTGATTTTTTTGTTGATTCTAATCATCGAGAAAAATGTGGCCCCTTCAACTTATTGCTAGATTAGATTTCCCTTGATTTCACAAAGTTCATGTCAAAACAAGGAAAGTTTAAAACTTTATCTCCAGCAGTGGACTAATATAGGCTGATGATGATAATGATGATAGATAAATTAAATAATTTGTCCATGCTACCACTCAAGTAAGATTTAAGAAGATCCAAAGAGGCGTCCTTTATTTCACGCCAAGTCTGGCCGGGAATGTGCTAATTATAGTACTTACATTGTTTATCGAGGGATGAAAATGACCGATTTGCATGGGAATCGCATTTTCTTCCGAGTTATACACAGTGCTTTAAACTACACCTATGAGGAAAATAAAAAAACATTTTATTTTAAAATACGAGGTGGCAATTAAAATAAACCACATACTGCCAAGTTGTCTTAAAAAATGCAAGTGGCCAGTAACATTTTGGTGGGCTTCGAGATAAAAACTTTTTATTTTGGCATCCGCCTGTTTCTAGCCTTGAATTTTAAATAAAAAAAATAAAGGAGGGCAGAAAGTACTTTCTCCCCGCTGCAGAAGGGGAGAAAGTAAATCACATATATTTTTGCCGCCCGCATATTTGTTCGCTTGGATTTACGTACTTTCTTCCCTTTTTTCAAGTAAGAAATAATATACTTTCCGAAATCCGAATAGATGTGGTATAAAGTAATTTAATTTCCCCAGCTAGCTCGCGTCTCGTTCCCGACCGTTGAAGTCAAGCCGCAAAATTTACCACCGTCTGAAGTCATAGACCTGAAGAACAGCTACGCGGACAGCAAGTTTCAGAAGCTGCAGGAGTACTACAGCTATATGAATGGGAGAATGAAGGAGCCGCATAACCCCGTAAGGCGTCGTTCTAATTGCCATCACGATATATATAATGGGCTGTCCATAAATCACGTTTTGTTTTTTAGGCATTTTTAATCCAGGGGGGGATTAAAAAATGCTTTATAAACCCCCCTTGGAAGACCAAGGGGACACCCCCCTTGATCAACGTGTCAAAGTATCAACGTGGTGAGGTTTAAGTAAGACTAACCCTCCCCCCACCCAAAATCACGTGTATTTTTTCATATTACGTTTTAGTATTTAGGTAAGTACCTACAAAGAATCTTAAAATTTGTAGAATATTATCTTTATAAAGGTACAAAGAATAAAGCAATTATATAATAAAGTATTTCTCATTTAACGTGTTTGTGATGATGGTCAGAACCTGCAGTTCACGTAGTGTTACTAATTTACCAATAACCCTGTATTTTTTTTTCGAAAGGACTAAAGGCGGAAACATACTACTAAAACGTGTCGCGACGCCACAGCACCCGACGCATGTCAGTACTTATCAATTCCATATATTAATTTGGTCAGAAGCGCATTGACAACACGCCATGTGACCACACGCCGTAAAATCCAATTGATTTGGATCAGCGTGTTACCGGGAGAGGGGGACACACGCTACCCGACGAATCAGCGTAATGTGTTTCTAGTTAACCAATAGTTAACACCCGACGCCACGCATCATTCTTTCGAGATCATTTTTGAGGTTAAGATAAAATCCCAAAATCTGCAATAAATCATCTTCAAAATCTTCATCTAGCTTGACTTCAAACAGAATCGAATCCATGGCCACGTCATACGTCAATACACTTCCGTCTTTTGCGAGACTATACACGATGCGTGTTGTATTGTAGCATCGCGTGGCGTGTTGCCTACAAGCGTCGGGTGTCGACACGACACATTGCGTCGCGTTTTGATAGTATGTTTCCACCATAATATGCAGTTGACCGCAGATGGCCATGACAGCGTTATCGGACTTTAATAACCCTGTATATAGGTATACATATATTATATCTACTCCATAGACAGAGCGCCGCGAAATCCTCGAGAGCGCAGAGCATAAACTCTTCGACTTTATCGACACCCATGTGAAGGATCTCAAGCGGCTGCTGTTTTACACGGACATGGCGCTGATGTCCATGGTGCAGTTGAAAATCAACAAGAAGATGGATGCCTCCGAGTCTAAGATAAAGTACACGCAGGCTAAGATTCCTTTCGGACTATACGTGAGCCCCGGTTAGTACAAATAAACACATCATCATCAGCCTACATCAGTCCACTGCTGGACATAGGCCTCCCCTAATGAGCGCCATAGCGCCCTGTCTTCAGCTTGCCGCATCCGGCATCTGCCAGCAGTCTTTCGCAAATCGTCATCCCACCTGGTCGGAGGGCGTCCTACAGTGCATGAAGAGATAGCCCGGAGATTCCTAGCACCCCTGCCTCGCCGTTATCATGGCCGCTGCTATGGCCCGGAATAGCGAGGCGGCCGGGAACTGGGGACCATTTTTGTCTGCGTCGTACGTACCATTTGGGGGTAGTGCCCATAATCCCCACGCTGGGCATGCGGATTGGGGATCGCAGTTCAGTGGTGGAGTTGTTCTGCAGGAGGCGCTGCTGCCCACCCCCCGGTTTGTGTCCCTTAGTCGCCTCCTACGACACCCACGGGAAGAGTTGGGGTGGTTACTATTCTATAGGCCGGCACCACACAGCACACAAATTGTAATTGTACACGAAATAAACACACTAATTTGTAATTGTATTTATTCAAAACATTTACGTCTCTTCTTACAGGTATGACCTTATACAATAGAGTACATAGTCAACGTAATAAAACACCAGCAAAATATAAATGTCAATGAGATAAATAAAATAATAATTCACTTTGTTGTCCGTCTGTCCGTGCGTCTGTCCGTCTGTCCGTCTGCCCGTCTGTCCGTGCGTCTGTCCGTGCGTCTGTCCGTCTGTCCGTGCGTCTGTCCGTCTGCCCGTCTGTCCGTCTGCCCGTCTGTCCGTCTGTCCGTCTGCCCGTCTGCCCGTCTGTCCGTCTCGTCTTCAAATTAACTCTTATAAAGGAATCTCTGCTGTCGGGTTCAGCCCCACGCATGCCTCTTTTTTTTTTGAAAGGACAAAGACTTTTGATGATTGACTGCAGATCGCCATGACAGCGTTACCGGACTTTTGGTGGGTAAGGAAGGTGCCGAAAGATTGGAAACTCAAAAAAAAACCAAATCATGGTTATTATCGTAAATATTATACGTGTAAGTTTAAAAAAAACTTTTACCTTTGTCAACAGAGTATAAATGTCTCGACACGTCTTACTACATCGCCAGCGCTCACAACCAAGAGGACGCTCAGATGATCCTGTCGAGTGAGCGAAAACCACACTGCTACACCTTCAGAGGTTATTTAGATTTCAATTTAATTCGGTGATATAGCTAGGGCCTGAACTTACCATCTATCTATCAATCCAATAGGTCTTAGTAAATCGCAAGCGCTCACAGCCAATAAAACGCTCAGATGATTCTGTCGAGTGAGCGGAAACGATCTATTCCTTTCTAATACCAAAAAACTAATAACTAATACCAATGGTATTAGTTTATTGACGTCATAACATTCTATTCCTAACGAATACCAAAATTGAAATCTTGAAATGAAATACAAAATCCATTCCCAACGAATACCAAAACAGAACTTTTGGTACAGTCACAGAAACAATTTATTCTGCTTTCAAATAATTTAATATGACGTAGAAAAAATGTTTTAATGTAACCTAAATGTGGATAAATTTGTATCCATTTCGCATCTGGTACCCTGAGCCAAACTAGCGCCGCCACCTAGTTTATCTTATTAGGTTGATTTAGGAGGAAGATGCAATAATTGAGTTTGGTGGCTACAAAATGCCGCATCTGGTACCCTGAGCCAAACTAGCGCCGCCACCTAGTTTATCTTATTAGGTTGATTTAGGAGGAAGATGCAATAATTGAGTTTGGTGGCTACAAAATGCCGCATCTGGTACCCTGAGCCAAACTAGCGCCGCCACCTAGTTTATCTTATTAGGTTGATTTAGGAGGAAGATGCAATAATTGAGTTTGGTGGCTACAAAATGCAACATCGCATCTCCTTCTAAACTATACAAAATAAAACTATGATAGGGGCATTATAAAAGCTTATATGACGACCTCAGTGGCGCAGCGGGCGAGAGTCTGCCTGCGACGCAAGAGGTTGCGGGTTCGATCCCCGCCTCGGAACAAATTTGTGTACGATCTGCAGAAATTTGTTCCGTTGTATAATATTACGTATATCAGTTATCTAGTACCCATAACACAAGCTCTGCTTACCTTGGGGCTAGATAATGCTGTGTGAATTGTCCAGCATTATTATTATTATTATTATATAAGTATCACAAACTGCCAATAAATTTTTTTGAAATTACGTTTGTTTAACGAATAAAATAGATGGCGGCGCTAGTTACGCTCGGGGTATCGTGTTGTGGGTTTTGTGTTTGCTTGTAAGTAGATAGATATAGGTACGATTCAATGTTATGTACTATTTTGTAAAATGTATTTAGAATAAGGTTAGAGTTGATTTTCTACTAGTTATGAAATAATTTTACCAAATGTATAAAATCTACGCAGGTAGCATAATTATTCTTATTAGTAAAATCATCTATCTACAAAGTATGTATCATCATCATCATCATCATCAGGCCACTGCTGGACAT
Source organism: Eupithecia vulgata (assembly GCA_946478455.1). Lineage (NCBI taxonomy): Eukaryota > Metazoa > Arthropoda > Insecta > Lepidoptera > Geometridae > Eupithecia > Eupithecia vulgata. The sequence continues at coordinate 4,742,220 of OX297887.1, read as the reverse complement.
AGGCCTCCCCTAATGAGCGCCATAGCTCCCTGTCTTCAGCTTGCCGCATCCAGCATCTGCTAGCAGTCTTTCGCAAATCGTCATCCCACCTAGTCGGAGGGCGTCCTACACTACGTTTGCCGAGTCGCGGTCTCCACTCAAGAACACGTTTACCCCAGCGGTTGTCTGTTCTTCTCGAGATATGGCCAGCCCACTGCCACTTCAGCTTGCTAATCCTTTGAGCTATGTCGATAACCTTGGTTCAAAATATGTATAATATCCTTAATTTTGTATTCTACCTTGTGTGTGTATGTCTGTCTGTGCTGTTCTTGTTGTGTCAAAAAAATTATTATCTTTATCTTTCTTTATCTTCTTTATCGTCTTAAGAGCGGGCCTAATGCCAAAAAAATGTGTAAAGGATAGGCATAGGATTTCGCGTTCATAGGAGCGGGACAGAGTAAAACAATGTCAGAGCAAAAATCAAGTTTTTGCTTCTTTTCTATTAATGATTCAAAATTTAAGCATTAACTAGAAAAACTACACGATTACTTAAATAAAACATTAGTCTGGCTATGTAATTCGTAAAAAATAAAATGGTGTTGTCGCTGATACTTTAGTTAGAGCATTTCAGTAAAACAGTTTTTTAAAGCGATTTTTGTATAATTTTTTGTAAAGAAACCAGTTTATTTTTCAAAATTCTATTCGATTAATTCTATTCGGGAAAAACCCATAGAAGTCGAGTACTTGTATGGGTTTTTCCCCTACCTATCGTATTTTTTTAATTAGAATATTTAAATTCGTTACCATAGATGTAAGGGTTTAAAAATACACAATTTGCTTGATTTTTGCATTAGGCGCACTCTTATAAGGGCCTTAGTATACCTACTTACAATTCCGCAGGTGCGTTTGCCTTCAGTGGTTTCTACCACAGACATTCCGAGATGCAGTACATAGGTCCTCACGCGGAGCAGTTTGAAGCCAAATTTGCGAGCCAGGGTCTCTACTGCAATACCGACGACACCACCAACGATGCGCAATGCATATACAAGTGAGTGGTCCTCAGTGGTCCTACTAAAACACATTTCCTTAGCAAAAGCACATCTACATCAAACAAGATTCGTGAAGTTTATCTAGGTATAATGTTACTCGCTCAGGATTATTTTTTGCATGCTGTTTTCAGCTATAATTATAGTGACACTTGATTTTTACATGATTGTTATTAAGGTCTAACTCTATGCTAGTTTTAGTGTACACTATGTTGGTGATCAATCAATAAATAAATAAATAAGTGAGTGTAACTCGCGCGCCGAGGGTTTCGAACATTTGCCTAATGATTGGACAGTAAATTATTGACTTTTTTCGATTGGTAATATTTTGAAAAGTATGAAAACTACAGGAATTTCGAAAACTGTTTTAAAATTTACAAAACAATGCCTTTCATTTGATAAACCAATCAAGAATGTAGCCGCCCCTTTCGAAAAAAAATTGCCCCTTTTTTGACCATTTTTCTAAAACGGTCATTTTGACAGACTTCTCTATATTTTTCCCGTAAAATATAGATCTACTTATATGTACAAACGCCCTATACATCATGTACGTACATGGATCGGTCTGCAATCTTCGGGGATCGAGGGGGGAATGGTAAATTTTTCGACTATTTTTGAAATATTTCAAAAAGTACAAAACCCACAGAAATTCCAAAAACTGTTTTGAAATAGTCGCATTTGCCCCTCTAGGTCTCTTTTGAAATTTCAACGTCACAATTTGTACTGAAAATATTCATTTTCATTTTTCATTTATTATATATTTTTCGTTCCCGGAGTCGGGGGAATACCAGCCCAAGATATCGTACTGGTGCGGTCCGTACCGGTCCTTCATTCTATAGTCACTAATATCATCCCTCTCCAGGATAAACCCTCGCGAAGAGTTCCCGGAGTCGGTGGAGTACGAGCCCAAGATATCGTACTGGTGCGGTCCATACCGATACTTCATTCCCGCGACCACTGACGTCAGATGTATCTTCAGCATATTCTCCATGAACTTCGTCTTCCGCTTCGGGTATGACGGCGTTACTTACAAGAGCTCCGATTTGTCTTTTGTAAGTACCTAGATATATTACACGACGCACAATTCAATTTATTTATTTAGTAAAAGTAAAATAAAAAGGTTTTATTTTTGTCACAATAACATAAATTAAAAAGAAAAGATAAAGAAAACTAAGTGACAAAAAAAGGGGGAATCGCTCAGCATGTGCCCAGAAGCGATACATGTCGCTAATGAGCGCTGGTTTTATGCGACTCCCAGTTTACTTTAGATTATTTTAGATTATTTCCGGCGCGTCACGCACGACACAAAATTTGTTTTATAACTCATATAAACACTTACTAGTGGTTTATTTTCCACTTCTTCCACAATTGGACAAAAAATTGATTTGTACAAAATCAATAACACCTATTTTCATAATTGATAGGTAATATTACCATTTTTTAAATGCGAAAGTTTAGATGGATGGATGGATGGATAAAAAAAGGGAAAGTAATTATATTAAACTCTAACCTTATGTAATGATATAAATAAATAAATAATGCTGGACAGTTCACACAGCATAACTCAAAAATAATTATACTCATAACTAAAAAACAACACACAGCAGATCGTACACACATTTGTCCCGAGGCGGGAATCGAACCCGCAACCTTCTGCGTCGCAGGCAAACCTTCGCCCACCGCGCCACATCGGTCGTCAATTGAATTAAAATTAGAAAAATAAATTAAAGTAGAACCTTTCCGACCATTTTCAAAATGATTTGATTTGATTTCACAGATGTACCAAAACGGGCAGGTGTTCTACACAGACGAGCCGTGGGCCGGCATGTCCTGCTGGAACTGGGCTTGCAAATGGAGACACAACCAGAACGCACGCGCCAACGAATTCTTCGTCAACTGAACACAATGAAGCTACAGCCTTAGCAAGTCCCAACCATCCTCAAGTTGATGGGGACTTGACCCGATTGACGCAATTGCGTAATATCCAGCACCATTACCACACAACACAATAATATGCGCTCAAATATGGGCCTTTTACTACCTCAAGTCAACACCGAAAAAATACCCGACACCGATCGAAATATCTTCAAGATTCAAAGATTTATTTGCATCAAACATGGCACTCTTATATAGGTGGTATAAATACAAATAATGTCCTTATGTCTCGCTATGGTCTAAACATGCAAAAATACAATTAAAATGTAACATTAAAATTAAAAGTTCAAATACAATTAGTTTTATTAAAAAAATCATTTATGTCATAAAAATTCTTATCATTCAGCCATTTAAACAATTTGATTTTAAATAAATACTTAGTAGTTATTTAATTTAAGTTCCTTTGGTATATTATTATATGTTTTTTACATTCGAAGCTACTAAATGTTTAACTTTGAAATTTTTATATGGTAAAGTTCAGGACTTACTCTATCGATTATATGTTTCGAATGTACGATAGATATCATAAAAATTTGGCGCATGACTGATTTTGGGTGGGGTCACCCAAAATCAGAAAACGTTTGTATTATGTTATTTATAAGCTTCCCAAGTAACAAAATCTGGTATTATAAAAGTTCTGAGAACGTTTTCGACGTGCTAATTAGTGTTAAAGATTAGCACTATAATGGTCTTGTAAACGTTTATACAACCGCAAATAGGCCCTAGTTTTATCACTAATTGATTCTATAGACATTACATAAAGGCTCTTATGGTGATTAATCAGCTCTATAGTTGAAATGTAAAAGTAACCAGAAACGCGTTTTAATTCTAAAATAGTGCCATCTGCAAGGTTTATATCACAAATTAGCACTATTAAAGTTAACAAAACATGTTTAAAGAGCTTTTTTTGCACTGTAAACGATTCGAGTGATCTTTTTTATCACATTTATTGGCGATTTTTTTCGTAAGTGTCGCCGTGAGTATTCCCAATGAGTATTCCCAGGAAAACTAATATTTCGGTAAGTTATTATTTTGCTTTATGTCATTCACCATTGTTGCATAGACGTAACGTGCAAGTCTGCCGTAACTTGCATGTGCGGAATTAATTGTATCGTTAAAACCTACATGCTGACTTCAAATTCGACAAAGCGCCTTCATAATTTTCGTGTTTTTATTAAATTTAAATAAATAAAATAAGCACTTGTTCCGACTATGACTGCTATAGTACTCATTGACTCCAGCCGTGCTGCTAATGTGCTATCATGCTTGCAAACAGCAGCCATTTATTTTTACCGAAAAGTTATTGATTATAATAGGGTTCCATTGTTCAAACATAAAATACTATGGCCAAAATAATTTTCTTTTTATGGAGTCGCGTTAAATGCGCACGGGGCCAAATTTGCGATGTACTTAGTTATTTTGGATATTCCAAACGGAAACCAAGAAACTATTTCACTTTATTGGTACCTACATCATTTAATAGGTACTAAAACTAGAGCAAAAATACTCAAAGCTGATTAATTATGCAATTATCTTTTGGTGAACACAGACCTTAGACTAAGAAAAGTTAATCAAGTTTTACTTTTTTTTTGTTATCAGGAAAAAGCACCCATAAAGTCCGTATTGAATAAACCGTTGTAACAACCGGAAATGGAAGTGACAGAAGTAAGATCAACAACTTTTGTCACGCATTATTTCAATGCAAGCTCAGGTTGAAGAGTTTTTGAGAAGAAACCAACAAGATTTTTTAAAAAAAGAAATAGGATTTGACCCCATCAATAGTTTGGATTCTCTGCAGAAACTGGAAGAAACCCTAAAAGATGAAAAGTCGGAACTTATTAATAACTTTACTTTAGTTTGTGGTACTGGTAAGGGCAAAAGTTAAATAACTGTTTCACCTTAGTTGAGTCCTCAAGAAATGCTTATCTGTCGCTATTTAAAATTAGTTAGCAACATTAATAAAATAAATACCAAATTAAATTTGTTTAATTTGCAACCTAGCTCACACAAGACAAAAAAATATTTAATCTGTCGTTTTTATTACTTATTTTATCAATAAATACCTACATACTTGTTTCTACCCGCACCTTCGCACCCGATAAATAATCTTTAATATATTTATGGGTTTTTTCTACCCTGATTGACAGGTTAAGGAGTAGGTACATTCTGCCTACCGAAGTTTTTTTTTACAAAAATATTACTTATTGAGCTGTTGACGGCTGGTGCTCCTACTTGTACCAGGTTAAGAGTATAAATTAAATCACATCTTTACATAATTATATTATAGTAATTATCGTATTATATTATATTAGATAAAATTATTTAAAACATTAACGTATTTTTCTTTATCACTTTATCATAGAGTGTGTAATAATGGGACAAAATACATTATTGAATTGTAAGTTAGGCAGATAATCTTTGATTTGATTGATTCAACTTTACAGTTCACTTTTGTACATGCAATTACAATCGCATTTGTATATTATTTAAGTACAATAATTTGATTGGTATATCAAAAACATATTATTATCATATACAAACATATTATATGTAGGTACTTATAATTTTTTTAACTGCGTGGTGAGGAATTCTTATTCACAGCGTAATTGTTCATCGTTGTTGCTCTCCTCATCTAAATACTCCGATGTTGAGGAACTTTGAACAGAGTTACTCTCACTCATATATTCTTCATCCTTACTGGCTTGAGAAATAGGCATAATATTGCTACAGCCCTGTTGTGGTACAAAACAAATATTTTGTGCAGAACCATGTGCAATAATTTCAGCGTTCGCTTGACCAGTTATTATATTTTGGACACGAGCCTGTCGTATTGATGATAATGCTGTACTAAATCGATTCTTAATGTTTTTTTTTATAATAACCGCTCACTTTATTACGACGCAGAGACCTTAAATCCATTACAACTTTAGTTTTTAATCAGATGTTTGATAAAAATCCACCATTTATAAAATACTAGTGATATAATTGATACTGAAGAGCAGGTATAAATTTAATTAGTTCAATAACTATGAATTTTAGTGCTTTTATGTCACGTTTTAGTCGCGTAGCAGTAACACAAACTCACATTATAGAGCTATTGAGAATTGAGTGACTAAGCAGCTGCACCAAGAGTCGCTATGGTACTATTTAGTACTATAGATGATTTTTCATGACTTTTACAGAACTAGTCCCATATTGATGTAGAGGGAGCTTTTATGTAGCTAAAACGTTACGTAATTGTTGTGCAAGGTACTTTAATAGTGCAAAATGACCCTCTTATTTGTGTTTTCGGTACTGCTAAAACACTTGCACTGTAAAAGTTATTTAGACGCATTTTTAGTGCAAAATAGATACATAAAAGTGTCAGTAAGTTTATCTATAGCACTAAATAGTACCATAATCGGTTTTTTCATATCTTTTACAGTGCAGCACTTTAAACATTGTAATGTTTGGTCCTGTTAGCGTTCTAAGAGCTAAATTATAGAACTTAAATGCTCTTTAATCTTATAGAACCAAATCGTTCTGCTTAAAACCTTTATAGTACAAGCAGTCACAATGGTTACCATTATAGGCCTACTACATCACAGTTTGGTGATAAAACGCCTTGGTTATAGGAGCTTTTGTTACTTGGGTTAGAAGTTCGACCCAAACTAGCGCCGCCACCTACTTTATCTTATTATTCCGTTTAATAAAGGAAATTTCTAAAATCTATCGTCCAGTTTGTGATACCTATCATAAGCTTTTTTTTAATGCCTCTGTAATAGTTTTATTCTATTTAGTTTAGGCAGGGATACGAAGTTGCCCTTGGTGGCCACCAAAATTTATTTTCGTATCTCTACTTTGAGTGGGGTATGCGCCTTAACCTGTACCGCAAGCTTCAAAAGAGTGGCGTCACAGCAAGCGAGCTGTCTGTTATCTAGCTGTCAATATATAATGCATGTAAGCGTAATGTTATGAGTTAAAGCATATATTTGAATGCATATTTTTTGCTGTGTGGTAGTGACGCTGTCTAGATCTGCGATCACCTTTACTGTACTGAGTTTGAGGTTGGGTCAAGTCCAGTCGTAAATTTTTGGGATATTTATAGTACTTATTCTTTGAATATAAACAAATTCAGTACTTATCTTACAAGCTGTATTATTTATTGACCCCTATCAAATTAATAGTTTCAGAGTCGAAGACTAGAAATCTAATGCGGATTGAGAGGGCGTGGCGTAATGCGCGCCATTTTGTGAAAAGGACATAGGATTAAAGTCATAACAGGATATTTACCATGATTAGATTTTTGAGTTTTCCAATATTTCGGCACAGTTTCATGCGCCATGATCACGGAAGAACTAAAGTCAATAATAACCATGATAGTTTTAAAAGTTTTAAGGACATAGGATTTTTTCATAGGAGCGGGAAAGAGAATGAATTTTTCGACGGCGCAAGTGCCAAAATTGACTTTGCTTTTTTTACAAGAAAACTACACAACTTATGAAAAAAATATCTGAAGGCAGTAATTAGTAATAAGCTACGCAGGGACGAGGGAAATTTCACGGACGGAGTCTCAGTAGTCCATGCTCTGTACGTACGCGTACGCGCACTCACACATTGACATCATAGTCTGTCCATCGTCCGCCATTACCACTTTAGACGCCTAATGTAGTGCACTGATTCAAACAAATTTTAAAAGTGAAATACTTATGCCTGTTTGTGCGGCTAAATCTTGCCGAAATCACAGCCGTTTTGTCAAAAAAGAACACGAAATCACATTTCTCAGTTATGTTTCTTATTTTATCAACTTATTTCTTCGATTTAACGCAATATAATTATCAACAGAAAAGTTAGAATAAAAACCCAAATCTCACCGGTGTTGGAAATTTCTCTCGTCCCTGAAGCTACGAATCAAAATATAAGTAATTTAAACAGACCGCAGGGCTATAAGATCTAGACTAGACCAAATTATGTGCAAAACATGTTTTTTTTCTATCATATTTGTTTTTATGATCGTGTTTTCACGTTGAAGGAACCAAAGAAAAAATGTGTAGAATTTTATGTAATTCGAGTTTTTAAGGCCCATACCCCACCGAAAGTGGCGCCGCCACCAAATTTGTCTTTTTAGTTTAGGAAGAGATACGAAAATAGATTTTGGTGGCCACCAAGTGCAACTTCGTATCTCTTCCTAAACTAAATAGAATAAAACTATTACAGAGGCATTAAAAAAAAGCTTATGATAGGTATCACAAACTGGAAGAAGGATTTTTGAAAATTCCTTTGTTAAACAGAATAATAACATAAAGTAGGTGGTGGCGCTAGTTTAGGTGCTGTATGCACCTCCGGAATACCGTGAGTAGGTACTGAGTTCTAGTCCAAGTTTGACAAGCATTCAAGAAGCTACTAGGGTCGCCTCTTAATGCAGAAAAAAATCGAAGTTTAATGAAAAAATGATATGAATGTAGCGGTCCGCCCCGGCTTCGCACGGGTATATTCTATAGCCTATGTTCATCAGAGATAATGTAGGATTCGAATGGGGAATAATTTGTTAAATCGGTCACGATGGTAAGAGGCCCAACTGCATGACTTTAGTTCCATGGGAGTCGGGGGTCCTATCGACACACTCGCTCCTTACCATTATCCAAGGACTTCCGTGAGGGCTGGTGCGGCGGCAGATCTGGCCGAAGATTTCAAGAGGCGCAAATATGCAGGTCTCGACAGAGCCTACGCATTTGTTCCCCTTGGAGTCGAGACCCTAGGTCCGTGGGGTTACCGAGGCTCTCCGGCTTTTCAAAAAATTATCTGAGAGTCTGGTCGAAGCGAGGCGTGACTCTAATCCTTCGAGCTATGTCGATAACCTTGTTCTCTGTCGGATGTATTCATTGCGCATCCTATCCTTCAGAGAAACTCCGAGCATAGCTCTCCTATACTAGATAGATGAAGATAAATAAAATTTCGGTTCGGGTTCTTTTCTCAAAAACAGACATTATTTTTATTCAGTCAATTGAAACATAAAATAGAGAGACATAAACATTGTTTTTTAACAAATCGTAGGAGATAAATGAGCAAATTTTTAATATTCTAGAAATATTTTTAAGAAAAATTATTACTGATAGGATAAGTACAAGAAATTGTTCATAGATGACATTCGACACAATTTTTAAATCGCGAAATAAAAACTCAAGTGGATCGCGCAGCGATTGGAAATTTGGGACCAGAGACCGAATTTAAATAAGAGATCCAAAAGGATTTCGCATTTAAATTGTATGGTCAAAAATCTAGATTGTTGTATACATTTATTTATTTTGTTTTTTTGAGTATTTACCTACAAGTAAATATTGTTACCTACTAGGCACTTTTACAAGGATCTTGAATAATCACTGACAAAAATCATTTACTTATCTGAAGCTCCACATAATCCTTAGTGTTTACACAATTATATTCAAATCAAATTCGATACATTATTTTAAGTTTCATGCAAAATCAACGAAGATTCGATCTTCTTAGCAGCACTTAAAATAAACTGGCATAAAATTAATAATCACTAATCAACAATCGAATAATTTTTGCGTTATACTTAAAACTACAAAAACAGTCATTTTTAAAAACGATTAGTAAATCTATTATGTAAAGTCTAAAACTAAGTTTAACCTCACTTTACAATGGCACATTTCTTTGGAAAAAGCTCAATTTATGGATAACTTAAAACAGAATAAAAACGAAACCGAAAAATTTAATCTCACTATTTCAACATTATTTTGATCATAAACATCATATTTACGATTTAAAATAAGCTTTAATAGTTGTTTAATCATTAAAAATATTACAATTAACATCCTTCCTGTTTTAAGTTTCCCAGTTTGTCATGTTTTATAAAATCTATAAAAAATATAAGTATTAAATGCACCTTGCATTTTGCAAGTCGGTACACAAGTACGTATAACATGATCTTATGTGATATATACATAGAATATACACACATAATGTAATTTGGAATATTTGCTACTATTGGCGAAGAAGTTATCTTCTTCGCCTACAGTATTTTTTCATTCCAGAAAACAAGATTGAAGTATAATATCTTACACTGCCTTTTAACCAGAGATCTGCTACGTTATGTTTCCAGCCGACCAATCGCAGCCCTTCTTTATCGCGTCATTTTTGTCAGCTATAAAAATAATGCGATAATGGAGCGAGGTGGGTCTTAAAATTAACATGGGTAAGACAAAAATAATAACAAATGCCCATGTCGCACCCATACCAGTTTGGAAACGATGTAATCCAAGTTGTTGATCACTATGTCTACATAGGCCAAATGGTACAATTAGGTAAATCCAACTTTGATAGAGGTCAGCCGACGAATCCAACTCGGATGGGCAGCATACGGAAAGCTGCGAAGTATCTTTAAATCGCAGATACCGCAGAGCCTCAGTGTGTGTTACCAGTGATGAGTGTGATGTGATGACCTTCGGATCCGAGACGTGGTCGCTAACTATGGGCCTCTTGTCTTTAAGCTAGTCGGTTAGCGGGCTATGGAGAGAGCTATGCTCGGTGTTTCTTTAGTGATAGAATCCGGAATACGGAAATCCGTAGAACTAAAGTCACCGACAATGCTCTCAGAATTAGTAAGCTGAAGTGGTAGTGGGCAGGTCATATAGCTCGGAGAACTGATAACCGCTGGGGAGTAAAGGTACTCGAGTGGCGGCCGCGATGCAACGCGAAACGGAGTGTTGGGAGACCATCAACTCGATGGACCGACGACATCGTAGCGGTCGCAGGGAGTCGATAGATGGAGGCGGCTCAAGACCGCTCTTTGTGGCCAGGCCTATGTCCAGCAGTGGACTTGAATGGAGCGATCCTATTGTTCGGCTGGAAACAGCAACGTAGCATATCTTTGTTGAAAAAGCTTCCTTAAAGCTATATGAGAAACACAGTTCAAATTTTCTCAGTTCAAATTAAAGACATTTATAACGGGATATTTACCATGATTAGATTTTTTATATTGGAAAACTCAAAAATCGAATTATGGTAAATATCCGATTATAAATGACTATAATCTTAATAACCATGATAGTTTTAAGTTTTCTCAACTCAAATCAGATCGCTATACGAATCTGACGTATTCAATATGGATGTACTTATGTAACTGTAAAACTCCCTCGTAAAGGAATGAAACCTTGGTCTTCCAATACAAACAAGCTTTGTACTGGAAGAACAACCCGCTAACATCCGCAATGAAAAATACTTTCTTTTTACAACTAAAGGTTGGCTCACACACGTCCATGACCACTGCCGTACAACACATAAATGATCGTTTAAATATGTGCTTAGCTCGGTAATCTTGATACATTTTACTGTCAAAATGCCGCAAGCTTAAAGCGAGCGCACGCTAGCTGTTTGTTATGATATCGTCTATATTATCATCTAAAACTTACAAATAAAGCCAATATTATAAAATAACGGTGCAGCCCAGATCTGCGAGAACCTTAATCGACCGCATTAAGGTTGTCGCACATCTGGACCGCAATAGCTTTTGCTGGTTCGATAAAGCTAACACTTGTCCAAGATCTTCCATAATCCTCTTTTAGTAACTTTTCCTTTTGGTTTCATGCCTTTATTTGCTTCTTCATCATTTGCATTCATGATATCTTTATGGAGATTGTTCACAAGAACCTCCGTCGAAGTGTTGGGGATATCTGAAAATATAAATAAATAATAATAATAAATACATTTATCCAAACACGGTTGTTTTATTTTTTAATATTTAGTTTCTTTTTTTTTCATGCAGCTGTCTTGGGGACGCTTAGGACTGGTGTTACTATGGATCAGTTGAGCTACTTGTGTGTTTGTAACAGTCTGCAGTTAGCTTAATTGTTTAAATAGTATTTTATTTTAAATATTTAGTGTTTTTTTTTCATGCAGCTAGTGTCTTGGGGACGCTTAGGATTGGTGTTACTATGGATCAATTGAGTTATCTGTGTGTTTGCAACAGTCTGCAGTTAGCTCAATTGTTTCAATAATATATACCTTTGTTAAATCTACACTACATGTTGCACACGGCGCCATCTGTGTCTCAACGGCTGCACTACATACCCATCAGGTTCGATCACATTTAATTACTTAAGCTTCTTACGTGGTTCGCATTTACGCCAATGGAGGGCGCATTACAATACTATATAAGAAGCTTTGGCGAGGGCTGCGTTCTCTATTTCTCATCTCACTGTTTGTCATAAACCTAATGAAGAATTCAACGACATTTTCTGTTATATAGCTGGCTGGTTTCTTTTCTTGCTAATTTACACTACACTAATATTATAAAGAAGAAAGATTTGTTTGTTTGAATTGAATAGGCTCCGAAACGACTGGGCCATTTTCAAAAATTCTTTTTCCATTATAATCCTACATTCATTAGGGAGATGTACATAGGCGATAGAATCTACCTGTGCGAAGTCGGGGCGGACCGCTAGTAAATAAATAATACATTCCACACAGCATTATCTAGCCCCAAGCTAAGCAGAGCTTGTGTTATGGGTACTAGATAACTGATATATACATAATATAATCATAATAAATCCGGCGGGCCTTTACCACCGCTAACGTACCAGCTATTCTCGAACCGAATGGTCTGTTGCGTGACGATGGTAAGAGGACTGACGGCATGACTCTAGTCCCATGGGAGTTGGGGAGGCCTATTGTGTGGGACGCTACATGTGTCGACACACTCGCGCCTTCCCATCTTCCTAGGACTTCCGTGAGGGCTGGTGCGGCGGCAGATTTAGCCGAAGATCTCAAGAGGCGCAAATATGCAGGTCTCGACAGAGCCTACACATTTGCTCCCCTTGGAGTCGAGACCCTAGGTTCGTGGGGTACCGAGGCTCTCCGGGTTTTCAAAAAATTATCTGAGCGTCTGGTCGAAGCGACGCGTGACCCGAGAGCTGGTGAGTATCTGGCACAGCGCATCAGCATTGCTATACAGCGGGGCAATGCAGCCAGTGTCTTAGGCACGCTTCCAACTGGTATTGATATGGATCAGTTGAGCTACCTGTAGATTGTTTGCAACAGTTTGCAGATAGCTTAATTGTTTCTATTGTAATTACTAGTTTTAATTTAAATTTGTTATTTGATTGTTATTTTCTTTCTGAATAAAGATGTTTAATATAATACAATATACAGATTTTTTTTTTCATTATACTTAGAAAACGACCAGAACCACGAGGAACAAATATCTGCAGATCGTACAAACATTTGTCCCGAGGCAGGAGACCTTCGTGGGCGTGGGAAGTAATAATATTAAGGCGCACACCTCACCCAAACTAGCGCCGCCACCTCTCTTATTATTCCGTTTAACGAAAGTTCAAAAATCCATCGCACAATTTGTGATACCAATTATAAGTTTAGGCAGTGAATTGAAGTTGCCCTTGGTGGCCATCAAAATCTATTTTCGATAATAATACATTATGATACAAGTGCGGTAAGTTGAAAATCACAGCCGAGGCGATATTGTTACTACAAGAAAGCAGAGGCTGTAATTTTCAAAGCGCACGTTTGTCATACGACGTTTTATAACACATTTTATAACAACGCGAGGAAATAAAAAAAAACTCGGACTTTCGAATAAATTTTGATACGCTTGTAATCTATCGGTCGATTTTTCAGGCAAGAGGCCTAGAGTAGCCTTTTTCGCTGCCTCTGAGACTTATGGCGGTGTTGAATTAATATATTCATCATTACTTGACGATATTTTCAAGTAAAAACAATACAGCGAGAAGTAAAAGCCCGCGGAATAATTTTTACTTGTTCACAAATAGCGAAGCGCGGATCAGCGCTTTTTTTTAAGGCAAAGGCACCAAAAACAGCCAGTAGGTATTACTAATAAAGTAAATTAATATTTTTGTGTTTTGTTACAGATAAATGGTTGTAATTTATGGTCAATATTAATTAAATTAAAGAATTAAATGTTTATTTATTATATTTTATTTCCTTAACCTCCTAAAGTTAATTTTATTCATAAAATGTTGACCACTTTTCTGGCATAAAAGCTCTTTGCTAAGATTTAAAAAAGTACCGTTCGTTTTAGACGGAGCATCTTGATAAACCATAGAATTTTTTAAACCGTGCGTTTTACATTTTCTTACCGCACAAGTGCGTAATGAGATACATTACGGTATAGAAATTGGTGAAATAAGAGACCCTTTACAAGCAAATGTCTTATAAAAAAATATACCTTCATCTGGTAGCTCCATCTTCACAGCCACTGGCCTTTTCTTCGCCGTTTCCGCTTCATCATCCATTATCAACTCAATTCTCTGCAAGACATCATTCTGAGAGAGAACGTGTGACACGTCAGGTTCCGTCGGACACAGGCGCTCCAATACTGAAGTCTTCTGAGACTTGATCTGCTCGAGAGCCTTGAAGAGAAAAAAAAGCAAATTACCACCTTTTTACTTATAAACTAAAAAAAATATTAATTAATAAATGTTATTATAGTGTGAACGAATTCTTGACAGATAAATAAATTTAGAACAATACTAATAATCTCTGTTTCTCTGAAGGATAGGATTCGCGACGAATACATCCGACAGAGAACCAAGGTTATCGACATAGCTCAAAGGATTAGCAAGCTGAAGTGGCAGTGGGCTGGCCATATCCCGAAAAGAACCGACAACCGCTGGGGTAAACGTGTTCTTGAGTGGAGACCGCGACTCGGCAAACGTAGTGTAGGACGCCCTCCGACCAAGTGGAATGACGGTTTGCGAAAGACTGCTGGCAGATGCTGGATGCGGCAAGCTGAAGACAGGGCGCTAGAGCGCTCATTAGGGGAGGCCTATGTCCAGCAGCGGACTAATAGGCTGATGATGATGATGAAAAAAAACTCGTTATCTCGACAAACACCACACAGTAGTTATGGTTATGAAACATGGCTACGAAAACGGCAAGTATATTCCGTTCTCATAGCTGGTTATCAATAATCATTCCTATCAAGCAAGAAAAAAAACTATGTTCGTATCTGGTTATCAAAGATCAGTTACGAACGATGATTAAAGCATAATTAAAATTGCGGGCGTTTTTTCCGATAAGCCGGAAAGGTCGACTTTGCTCAAACAAAATTTGCGTAAAGCCTACACAGCCTCAGGTTTTTGTGAAAAGGATAGACATAGAATTTTGCGTTTATAATAGCGGGACAGGGCATGCAATAACAAACCAAGCCCAGAAATGAAGTTATAGCTTATTATCTACTAATACGTGGAAGTATATATTTATTTAACAGCAAAAAATAATTACAACTAATATTTACACTTACATCTATTTACTAAAAATCTAAGCCGTCACCAGAAGGCAGAGTGCCCAGAATGCTGGCAGCATTGCCACGTTGAATGGCAATGCTAATTCGTTGACCGAAATAAAAACCAGCATTCCGATCACCTGTGGACTATTAGTAGTTTTGTAAGATCTTTATAGATAACGTGTGCCCCAGGACCCCAAGGACCTAGGGTTTCCTCCCCAAACGGGTCAAATATAAATTATTAATATAAATATTTAGAAATATTTCATTAAGGGCGGCCAACCCGTCTTACTTTTCATACAAACGCTCGTACGTGATTATGTCGTTGTAACAGATCTTTCTTTGAAACTTTTAACTAATAGGTATCTTGTGCACTATTATCTAGGTTTCTATTGTAACAAAAAACCGAAATTTGAAGAAACCAATTCAGTATAAGACTCCAAAAATTTGCTTTTTTGCAAAAATTTTACCTGAACTTTGGGCGTTCATAATGTACTCTTAAATTGTAAAAATAAAGAAAATATTTCAATAGAAACCTTGCAAATGTAATGGACGTTCTAAACGACAAACTTCTATTTAACAAACTTGTAAGGCTTACTGAAAATCACGTATTTCCTGGAACATGTTTTATGAAATTTCCGCACACTATTTTTCGTTCAATGTTATTGCGTTCTCAAAAAAACCGAAAGTAACCGAATGCCAACCGAGCGCTCAGGCGTTTTCTCTCTCTTTTCGCTTTGCCTCTTTTTCTAACATTGCGCTGGATGAAACAACAAGCTTTTCAATCACGCTCGCGTTGACGATAGTAGGACCGGGAAGGGTCCTCTTAATTGCATCTGTTTAAATACTAATTCTAATTATATAACTTTCACTACCTTAATTTCTTAAGGCGAGGATTCCCGAGCGGCCGATGCTATAGGGCGGCGAGTACTACTGAGCAAGACGATGCGCAGGCAGCCGAGCACGATTTTGTAGGTATTTAGGTGTTTTGAAAAATATTTGTATGGCATATTAAAATATTTTCTAGTGATGCACTGCGTAATAACGTTTGCAATGTTTTGGTATACATTTTGTGTCATTTTATTCATTTTTCTATTCACACTGATCATTCAAAGTTTGATTTAGAGGTAACTTTGTAATTTTTTTCTATCGGGTGAAATATCACCAATCGTGTTTTTGTCTAGTGATGCACTAGAAAATATCCTCAACTATAATATGTATGAATTTCAAAACTATAAGCCTTATAGTTATTGAGGTACGGACAGTTAAAAATTCCGAAATCCGGGAATCCTCGCCTTAAATTTAGAAGCATGTCCCACATTTGTGTCATTTGTTTTTTTTTTTTTTGTTTTTTATTTATTATTGTCCGTTTTTCTTGTCTGTTTGAGTAGCTTATTTTATTATTCACTTATTTGTCTGTCTGAGTAGTTCGTCTGTAAAGCCAACATGTGGCTCTGACGGAAGACCAGCGTTGGTTGCTAGCTTGCTAGTCATCCAACACATGCTGAGGCAGAGCCATTTTGTTACTGGGCCTACACTATGAGTATGTATTTTAATCTAAGTTTATTATGTATTTTAGTCGTAAGTTGTGTATGTCTTTTAACAAATAAATTCATATTCTATTCTATTCTAAATAGGTAACCTCTGTCAAGACTAGCGTATTTTCGCCGTTTGAGGAACTCCGCTGATGTTGCTGTGGAGCCTGCCCTTACTGATGTTCCTGCAAGATGAGAAGGTGCTAGGGTATCTACACACGTAGCATCCTAAACTAAAAATCTATTAATTAGGACTTTATTGAAAAAAACCAAATTATTAAAATGTTCTTTATACTTAGTTTTATTACCATATACCATTTTGCTTATTCTCAAGATCATAATTTCTGTATTTATTGAGAATTTAAGGTTTTAGTAAAAATTTAAAGGTAACTTAGCGATTTTTTTCTATGGAGAAAATTTTATGGAATCGTGTTTTTGAAACATATGATCGATAGAGTAAGTCGTAAACTTTACCATAATATAAATTTCAAAGTTAAATATTTAGTAGTTTGGAAGATATTTAGATCAGATGTAGTTGATTTGAGGTAGTATAGGCCCTTAAGAAACATTCGCTTACCTTGGCTAGGGTGATAGCTGTGCTATGCGAGTGAGGCGCCGGTAATGTTTCCAACAGCAGAGTATCTTCATCATCAATATCTGGGGATTGCTCTGTAGTAGTTTGACTTCCCACATGCAAAATGATAACATTATCAGTCTGAACAGCCTTTGTTAGTGTTTCAACTTCATCAGTTTGGATGATGTCGTTTTTAACCGCTTTTCTATCAGTCTGAACTCCCTTAGCGTCTACAATTTTTTTTATAGGACTTATAGATGTGTTCAGAAGTGTTTTTTGTTTGATTGTCCTATTGGATTTTAGGCAATCACAATTTGGAATATGTGATAGTAAGGCTTGTACATGTGGTGATACGGTGGGAACAAGTTGTGATACGGCGGGAACAAGTGGTGATACGGCGGGAACAAGTGATGATGCGGCGGGAACAAGTGATGATGCGGCGGGAACAAGTGATGATGCGGCGGGAACAAGTGATGACGCGGCGGACCCAAATAATGCTGTATTCCCATTTGATGACACAACAGGCCCAAGCGATGTTGTATGCACATTCGATGATGCTGCTGGCACATGAGTTGATTCGGCCGGTGCATGTGATGATGACGCGTGTTTATGTGTTGATTTATGCCTTTTACTTTCTTTTGATTTGGACTTGCTGCGTTTTCGTTTTTTACTTTTCAGTTCAGGTGCCGGAAAATCAGTATCTGCAAGAGAAGCTGCTTCTTTAGTAGATGTTGTTGCTTTATATGTGTTAGATGTGGTAGCTTCTTTGGCTTTGGATGATGATTTTTCATAATCATAAGCCTTAGATGTGGGAGCTTCTTTGGCTTTGGATGATGATGCTTCAGAAGTCTTAGAAGTGGCAGCTTCTTTGGCTTTTGATGATGATGCTTCATAACTTTTAGATGTTGCAGCTTCTTTGGCTTTGGATGATGATTTTTCATAATCATAAGCCTTAGAAGTGGTAGCTTCTTTGGCTTTGGATGATGATGCTTCAGAAGTCTTAGAAGTGGCAGCTTTTTTGACTTTTGATGATGATGCGTCATAACTTTTAGATGTTGCAGCTTCTTTGGCTTTGGATGATGATTTTTCATAATCATAAGCCTTAGAAGTGGGAGCTTCTTTGGCTTTGGATGATGATGCTTCATAAGTCTTAGAAGTTGTAGCTTCTTTGGTTTTGGATGATGATTCTTTATAAGTCTTTGATGTGATTGGTTCATAGGTTTTCGATGAAGCTTTGATTTCTTTAGATGTTGGTTCAGAACCACCAATTTTGTTCTTAGGCTGTATGTTTTTTGGTGTAGATGTATTTACATCTGTTTTACTTTTGCTTCTATGAGCTTCTGCAGGATGAGTACTAAGTTTTGGTGTGAACTCGGTGCCTTTTTCCTTTCTTTTAGAATGACCTACAGCAGGTACCAATGGTGTGCAGCAGAAGTCTTCGGGATCACCGCTGCTTGCAGGACAGTCTGTTGATGAGACAGTTTTTTCTTCTTTCATTCCTGAGATTTGAGGGGATCTCACATCTGTAAAATACAAAGCTGTTTGTAGCAAACCATGGTAATAGATCTGTCAAATATCCAAATATATTAATTGCTGAACTTAAAGCTTCGTTTTTATAGCTTTCAGTAAATACTTAAGCTTCAGCAGGCACACTTTAATTATGGCAATAAAATCAATGCTATGCCGCACTACGTTATGTCTTCTTCCATATGCGCAAGTCAAATAAATAATGCTGGATAATTCACACAGTGTCAACTAGCCCCAAGCTAAGCAGAGCTAGTGTTATGGGTACGGGATAACTGATATCATTATAGGTCCTAATATTATTAATGCCAAAGTTTAAATGTTTCAAATGATGGATGAATGTTTGTTACACCAAAACTACATGCTACATGCTTACAATGGATCAAGCTGAAATTTGGCATAGATGTAGCTTTAAGCCTGGAATCTAGGCTACTTTTTCCCATAGAACAGTTCCCATGGGATAGAAATAAGCTTTAAGCGTTTCCATAGATCCATAGACACTAGAAGGAACTTATTTAAATCATAGGTTCAAGGTAGCGGGTGCTATATTGTGATAAAAAATGTTTGGCCAGATGTGGGTACTAGAAACCAAAATTAGTCTAGGTACTAGAACAAATTGGGCTGGTATTTTGCATACATTTGTTAGGTAGATAATAGTCCTGGATCTCAAACACTAAGCTTACCATAATTCAGTTCCCATGGGATAGAAATGGGAAAAGGATATAAACTTCTACCCAAAGCTATGGCCTGCGAAGCCGCGAGCAAAAACTAAACCAATAATGCTGGTCAATACATACACCTTAGCCATACCAAAAGCATCACTAAGTACCTCCATTATTAATGCAGCGTTCCTTTTTCATATGCTCGAATTCCTCGGCAACCGCCTGCAAGTTGTAATCGGCTATCATAACGTCTGTCTCAGCCAGATATTGTTGTGCTTTTGCCAGCGAGATCATTGCTCTCAGCTTTTGTTGCCTCAATCTGTCAACCATCACTTGACTACGGTGTTCGGGCGCGAATTTGTCCAGATCTTTAGATAAATCGCACAATTTTGCGTTTGTTTCGTCGACGCCAGATCGTGCAGGTGAATAACTGGGCATGATTGCAGACATTCTAGATGTGTATTCAATCGAAGCGAAGCAAAAACGCTTCACTCGCAGGCGAACTAAGAAAAAACTAGGTGCTTAAATAACTCAGATCTGAGGTAGGTAGTTCTTTCTTTGCAATAAAAAACATGCATCTGCCATGCAATAGAAAAGAAAATTAACGAATTCAAATCAAACAGAAACGAAAACGAACGTGAATGACATGATTGATAATGACATGATAATGACTGACGCAGCGCACGGCGCACACGTGCGATGCCAGCAACCAAGCAAGCAAGCAAATCAATCAAGCTAAGCTAAGCTAAGCTTTGCTTTCTTCCATTCCGTTCCGTCCGTAAGGCGCCCATTCCACTGATCCAATTTCTTTGTCCAATGTTGATCAATGAACTTGGATGACTACATCCAATTTGCTAGCAACACCGATATTTGTTCAAAGATTTGGATACTAGTTTCTGCCTTCTGCTTCGTACGCGTTGTTTTTATGAAAACGTAGGTTTACAGGTTAGTTATTTCCAATGGAAACTGAAATTTTATTCGTTAAATTGTAGCCTATGGTTTATTTTCAGCTAATGGAGCTACACATTATGCAATTTTTTAGCCCGACCTGTTGAGAAGTTTTGGCGTAAAGAAGTGTTATCTATCAATGAAATCTAATATTATATAATTTATATATAATACCTACATATTAACTTATTTTATTTTAGTAAAATTATCAATGTAAAAGTTTTCAAAACACTGTTAAATAATTTTGTTCGGAAACATTGTTTTGACTCGCTCGCCACTCTTGCCTACAACCTATCAGGGGCGGGCACGAATATAAAAATGTGAGTATTACCTTATTATTTTTTTATCTTTACCACCATACATTTCTTTTTTTATCTTTAACGTTTATGAGGTGAAAACGGAGAGCAGATAATGATCGCTAACAGAAGTAACAATCATCCATCTTTCGCATTATTAATTTTAGTGTGATGTGATATAATTTCATTTGAAATCAACTACCTACGCAAATTACTTAGGAATCTTGGACTATCTTTGTCCAAGATTCCTACGTAATTTCTATAGTCTATACTCTATAGTATCTTAAATAATTCCTAAGTGTTGGATGAGTGGAATGGGCCTTCATCCAAGAACTTTGATAAAATATTGGACAAAGTTATTGGATGACTGGAATAGGCACCTTACGTCCGTTCATATTTCAAAAGTTTCAATCAATTAAATGGCATTGATTGATTTGTTTGATTGGTTTTGATTTTTGATTGGATATGACTGAATGAATGAAGCAAGCAAGCAAGCCAAGTTCAGTCAAACACTTCATTCAATTCGGTCCTTTCGATTCGAGCTTGGGTTACCAACTGAGTTTAAAAGCCCAGCCACCCGCTCCGTCTTGTAAGTATGCTTGCACAATTAACGAGTTTGCGCAAATAAGACTGCGCATCTCTCGAAGAGTTAGAATCTCTTTCTATGAAAACTTACCGACTTCAGACCCAGTTAGAGCATTAACTAACCCGCTAAAGTTGTTGGCCTTTAAGTGATGGATTTTCAAGTCTATATCGACATCAACGTGCGTGATGGCTATTATGATATGCATTAAGGCAGCAACATCATAAAATTTCCATACAAACAAATGAAGCAACACGTAGTACGCACGAACGCCTATGCATGAAATAAAACTTCATATTATAATTACGAAAATTTGAATGTTTATATGTTTGTTTGTTTGTTACCTCTTCATGCCAAAACTACTGAACGGATCAGGCTGAAATTTTGTATACAGGTAGTTCTTAGCCTGGAATAAAATGTAGACTTTTTATCACTAAATCAGTTTCCATGGGATAGAAATAACCTTAAACAACGAGTGCGAGAAAAAATAAGAATATCAATCGGTTTCCCAAAAATAGCGATTAACATAATATAAATAATAGAAATAAGAATAAACTCGCTGTGCCACAACTAGGCTACACAAGATTAATGTATCTTTTAAAGGACAATGTATACCTACGCTTCTGCAACAAAACTCCAAGTGAGTTGCAAAAATTATCAATAAATAAATTCAAACAAATATTGTCAAACATATCCTTTGTAAAAAGGCTTACCATAAAATATTAGATTATCTAGACGATAAAAAAGCTTGGGACAAGTTTTGCTCCAACTCGAAAACTAACATTCTAACAAGGTAAAGGTTTCTTGTTCGCTTATTTACTTTAAAAAGACCCTACATAGATTGAAGTGGACAAAAAAATCAAAGTGATCACTTCATTTCCTAGTTTTACTTATGTAATCTGAGTTTTTGTGACGTGTCCAAGTGCCCTGTAATGTCTAAAGGAAATAAAGCACTTTGAATTTTGACACGGATCGTCGATCCCCAGTCGTTTGGATTCGCTTGGTCTGTCTGTACTGTACCCACCCACCATACCATCAGATTTGCGGTGATAAATACATTTTCGTGCGTGGCTTCCGAAATTGAAATAAAAAATCGGGCCACGCTCAATGGAATAAACACATTCACAACTTATACCCAGAAAAAGGCCAGATCAGCCACAGATCTAGCTCAAAAGCTCCAATGGGACACATTGGCATAATTTTTATTTCAGGTAAATGAACTACTGAATTGCAGTAATTCATTCATTCCAATCAAATAAACTTTCTATTCGGTTGGCTTTGATTTGATTGATTGACTTGATTCATTCATTCTTCTCTCATTCTTTCTTTCCTCCTTTCCGTTTCCGCTCCGCCATGGCCATTTTTATTTTACTTACACGCACGCACGTTTGTTTACGGAAATCAAGAGAAAATCTACACACAAAACATGGAGGTAAGTGATATCTACTAAAATGAATTATAAATTTATCAGCCAAAAGAAGGGCCTGAGCGTATGTACGTACCAGCGAGACGCTCCGGGCCATATGTATGCCGCATTCAGTAATTTGTGACCGGCGGCGGGCCGGCGACGGCCGCATGCAAGATATTGCAAGCGCAGCGCGTGCCGGTCACGCGCTCGTAGAAGTCTATCATCATACAGAAATTATTTGCAGCCTTCTTATCTACCTATGTCAATCATCTTCTCACGCCTTGAATCAGCTAGACTAGAAGGGAGCGACGAGCGTTTGTCTTAACCGTCATACGCCATGAAGCCCGCCGCCCCGCGCCGGGCCAAAATACCTATTTTAGCTTTTGTTCTGCCCATGCTTCGCATCGCTCGTGTTTTTCCGAGATAATAGCAGGTTAGGAAGGTAGCCGCCCCCTTGTTGCCCCTGGCTTGCCGGCTTCTTTGGATCGGCTAGTGACCAAGCCGCTGGCCAGGACGCCGGCCGGGCTACGTGGATGTACCAATAGAACTGCATGCGTGCAAGTTCTTCTGGTTTTAGGTAGGTAGTATGGTACCTATGTTAGGTTATGATCGTACGCAGGTGAAGTATCCGGTCTACATTGTAATATTTGTTTTAGACAAATACATCCATATTCTTTTTTTATTTTATTTTTATTTAGATTCAATAGTTTGAACACAATCTCACCTGACGGAAAGTGAAGATATTGTGGCCGATGTGTTTCTTCTGTCATTCATTAGCAAATTAGCAGAACAGATAGAACATAGTAACAGATAAAACATAATATCCTCTGGAGGATAGGCGACCTTATAGAAACCTTCTAAATTCTATCGCACACCTGCAACCTGTCCGACATAAACATGAAGGTGCCACTCAAATCAGCTCAAGGCCATAGTGTTTTTTGTACATCATCAAACACCAACATTGCTCATCACTTCCTGAGTAACCGAGTAGTGCACAATTGGAACGGGCTTCCTGAAGAAATCATATCAGTGCCCTCTGTGAACAGCTTCAAAGACAGACTCAACCACTGGTTACAAACGCACAAACTGACCACTATATGAGACAAATAAGTGTAGTGAGAAACTAAAAGCACTGTAATATAGGTACCTATGCTCTCAGCTGCTCGTCTATAATCGAATAATAATAATAGTAAGTACTTAAAAATTATTAAATGTATGTATGTTTCAGCAGATGAAACTGAAATGGGACACCCAGGGCAGACAACTATGGGACCTGTGTGTGTGTCCTAACTATAAGAAAATACCTACACTGCATGACCGAGTACAATCCTCCGTCATCTGTACCTTTATGGTAAGTAGTTTTTGAAAGATTTTCTGTGATCATGTTGTTTATTTATTATTTTTGCGGCTGTGCGCGCGCTTTTCCTTGATAAAAAGTAGCTTTATGTCCGTCCCCGGGTTACCATCCATCTCCTTGACAAATTTCATTGAGATCTGTTCAGCCGTAAAAAGGTAAGAGACTTGCAGATAGACAGCTGAGGGTTAGTAAGACTACCATACTATTGCACATGAGTTTTTCATAAAACATACCCTATGTATGACACATTCTACTGACGATTCCGCTTACAAAACACTAAGTAGGTACCTACACTAATAACAAAATAAAACAATTACAGCACGGCAGTACTACATAATTATATTAATTATACACGTCAAAGTAATATTTACACTTACATCTATTTTCTAATAATGTAAGCCATCACCAGAAGGCAGAGTGCCTAGAATGCTGGCAGCATTGCCACGTTGAATGGCAATGCTAATCGTTAACCGAAATAAAAGCCAGCATTCTGATCACCTGTGGATTAGTGTTATGTAGTTTTGTCACATGTGGATAACCATTGGAATGACCATGAACTACTGAAGTTTTCAATAAATTGAAAGATCAGAGATGCTTGTTTTTTTAATGAAATCCAAAGCTGAACTCTCAGTTTTGTAGGAAAAATATAGAGGTGTCTGTAAAAATGACCAATTTTGAAAAATGGTCAAAAAGCGGGGATTTTTTTTTCGAATGGTAGGCTACTTGATTGCGATATCAAAAGAAAGGCATTGTTTTGTAACATTTAAAACAGTTTTCGTAATTTCTGTAGGTTTCATACTTTTCAAAAATTGCCATTCGAAAAATTAACTGTTCAAATAATTGGCAAGTGTTCGAAACCCTCAGCGCACGAATTACACTCGCACTTGACGGATCTTGTTTTGCTCGATATTGATAACGTATCTACCTGTTGCAGGTAGACGCTATTATATTTTCACTATAAAAATAAATAATTAAATTAAAAAAATGTTTAAGAGGGCTATACAACAAACGTGTTTTTTTGCTGTTTTTATAGTTGGTACGGAACCTTTCGTGCGCTAGTCCGACTTAGGCGGTTTTTCTGATTGTAATTTTTATTGTTTTATCATCATCGGCCTATACTGGACAATCTGGATAGGCCTCTTAGGGGAGGCATTGTTTTATAAAGCACTTTAATGATATTATATAAAGATATTATATGTAAAGCTATTTTATTATGCAATAAACTTTGTTTTATTAGAATCGAGTCGATTATCCACATCGGCAGCCAAGAAACGACGACGTTGACCAGCCTTAAGGCGTAAATAGCCCTATACATAGAAGGCGCAGGCCTCCCTCAGTTCTAACTGTTGGGGAAAATCCTACCTTTGTTTTGTTCCCCAATGTTCCGAGGTTTTTAGATTAAATAAATTGAAAAGCTCTAATTTAAAAAAAACTCGAGCATCATGGTTAAAGTCCTGTTGTAAATGAATTTTGTGTTAGTGCATGATAGTTTTAAAAGTTTTATGTGAGACACCTAAATGTTTCAGGAGATGAGAAAAGATAATACCAAGATGGGACAACATGGAATCATTTGCAGACAACCAATGGAACTGTATATGGCCGCATAACAAGTGTGCCCTAGCCACAAGAAAAATACGCTGATGAGCGCTAATGCAAAAACGTAGCATCCACCTGGGAAAGCACCTGCACAGCCCAGATGAGCTAAGAGACATCTCTTCAAAGAAAATCCTACAGTTCCTAGCAGCTGCTAGGGTTAGTGGCGAATTATGAACGCCGCAGCTTCAGGGGTGAACGTATAAAGTGGCGATCACAATTGGCCTATCATGGCCGCAGTGACACAGAAGCCACCCAAAACAAATAAAAAAAAAATTACACAGCACATTGTGTACAACACTCAACATCATTCGCGGTAAGTAAATGCTGGAAATTGATAAGGCATTTGAAATTTTTAGGGTTCCGTACCCAAAGGGTAGAACGGAAACCTATTACTAAGACTCCGCTGTCCCTCCGTCTGTCCGGTCACCAGGCTGTATCTCATGAACCGTGATAGTTAGACAGTTGAAATTGACAGATGACGTATTTCAGTTGTCGCTATAACAACAAATACTAAAAATAGAAAGTAAATATATAAGGGGGACTCCCATACAGCAAACGTGATTTTTTTTGCTCGATATTGATAATGGCATCTGGTTGATGCTTGAAATATTTACAGAATATTTAGTTATACATTATATTCACTTTATAAAAAAAATGTAATAAAATTAAAATAAAACAAATATTTGCTGGGGCTGTCATACAACAAACAGACAATGTTTCTTTTGCCGTTTTTATAGAAAATGGTACGGAACCCTTCGTGCGCAGGTCCGACTTGCACATGGCCGTTTTTATTTTAATTTATTTTACATAATATGCAATAATAATGAGTCGCCAGAGCTGAACCAAATGCTGGACGGCCTAGCTTCAGCATCGCGACGTTATCGGTCTTGGCATGAATTTGGATAAAACCAAAGTCATGATCAATGGCCCAATTGATCCAGTACCGATCGTCGTACACGGTCACTTTCTCGAAATCTTTTCCGAATACCTCGGGCAGATTCTGCGGTTAGGTAAAAACAATTTCGAGGCCCAGAGGAGGTTCCAGCTGGGCTGGGCAGTGTTTGGGAAACTACGCCGAGTCTTCTCGTCATTCATACCGCAATGCGTGAACGAAAGTTTTCAATCAGTGCGTCCTACCCGCTCATGACTATGACCTACGGAGCCGAGACGTGGACACTCACGGAAGGGCTGGTCCACCAGTTTAACGTCGCCCAGCGAGCTATGGAGAGAGCTGTGCTCGGAGTTTCTCTAGAATATGATTCGCCACAAATACATCCGACAGAGAACTACGGTCATCGACATAGCTCAGCCAGTGCTATGTAGCCCATCAGCAAGTGTGTTTGTATTTTTCCAGGTTACTTCAAGAACAATATGATCAGACCACGTGATGCTGACAACGCTACAGTCATGCTCGTCGACAGCCATGACCATCTGAACATTTTGGCGACTCTGCGGACCGGCAGCCGACAGTGGCGCTCCCTGACGGTCATGTGTAGTCAACACCATTGCCCTTCACTTCGAGTTGACAAGGTAAAGAAGAATGAGCCCCGTTTATTGTACCACCGAAGGAAGAAAAGTCGGCGAGGAAAAGGAAAATCTATTTATTTCAGTGCTAAATTCTACGAGTAGTATCGTTTCGCCCATTATTTCGAGCCCATTAATGGTCTAGGGTAGAAAAGAGAAATATTACGTCACTTTGTCATCGAATGCGTAAATTATTGGAAATTAATTCCTACAACATCAATAATGTACGCAATGTATGGCAATGCTAATGTCATTCTTGTCTATTCTACCGTAGAGAACAACCCTGTGCTTGGCTACCAGGTAGTAAACTGCGTTAAAAGTTGTTGGGCAGGTAGTTACAAAGGTGTGTGTAGCCTATACTTTCTGGTAGGTAGGTGTTCTATACTCAGGCCAAACTAAAGATACTATATTTGTAAACATTGCCCTCATATTTAACCTAAAATCACCTTCTTGTTGATTTTTGGGACGGAATTTGCTGTACTGGTCTATTCGAACTCTTTCCTACAATGGTGACAATATTTTTTGAAACACCACGCCGACATGAGAATTTTTGATTTTTGTGTGAGAGTTTACAAACATTGTATATTGAGATTGGCTGGAGTATAGGTATCAAGTAGGTAAAGTTTTCATGTAAGAAGGTCTCCTAAGTTAGGGATCATAACTGGCTAGGTTGCCAGCCCACTCCAAACATTGTATATTGAGATTGGCTGGAGTATAGGTATCAAGTATGTAAAGTTTTCATGTAAGGTGTTGCGGACACCTACGTTAACTGACGGTAGGTATGTCCAGGGACAGTATCCCTTTGTTTTCGACGTGCGCTCCTCCTCTTCCTAACGCTGGTTTGACGCACGCCGCCACGCACCCCTGAATGCGTAGGCAGGGTACAGACGACCTGATGATGGTGGACCTCGACTTCCGAAGGGTGAATAAAACTCAGCAACAATTCTTCAACTCGATCCTTAGATTTCGGCTTGTTCCTGGGCTTCTTGCCTCTTCGGTGGCTGGGCTGCGACTGACGACCGACCGTAAAACCGCGCTTATATTTATATAAGCGCGGCTTTACCGTGCAGACGACGGCGCGTTTTTTCCCTATTTTGCCTCACATTTTCACTTCAGCCGAAACCTTTGGATCCTTTTTATTTATTTTTTATTTTATTTTTGCAGCTTGAAATAGTTAGAGCGCCAATAATTAGTTTTTATATATATCTGAACACACTACGACGTCTCTAGAGCAAAGATACCCTGGGCGCGCTGCGATATCCATTATATGTATATACCATTATTTCTCCTTCCATTATGGACCAATTTAAATAATTCTTTTGCTATTTTGTGGACAACGATTCCGATGTGGTCGCATACATATTTTATTCCCGAGGCATAGATAAAAATTAGCGAAAAACAAGTGATGACTGATTGATGACACTGCATTTAAAGATAAGTTTAAGTCTATAGTGAATACACTATTTTTGTAGTGTGCGGTAGCGGTGAATAATGGATTGTCTTTATAAAAGCTGAATATCGTAAATAATAAGAAACTCGTAGTATTGCAAAAAGATGTGTATTTTTTATAAAAACTTCAGTGGACAGCAAAAAATATTGACAGGTAATAAAAAAAACAAAAGTTACTACTGGCCAGCGGTCCTCCAAAGAGGCCGTCGTCTACACTCCCCACCCTAGTGCGAAACTAGCACTCATTATCTAATGGTACAGGTGCAACGCGCGCCACGGACCGGCGCAGTACGCCAGTAGCAGTGGTCACTTCAACTACTCTGATGCGACCATCCTTGCCAGGCACGACACTCTTAACAATGCCCCGTGGCCATATGTTTCTAGGTGCGTCAGGATCGACGACAAGCACGAGATCACCGACACTCAGTGGCCTCTGCTCTTGCTGCCATTTCTTTCTGGGTAACAGTTGCGGAAGAAACTCTTTCAGCCAACGTTGCCAGTACATGTCTGCTAAACGTTGAGCGATGCGCCATTGCTTCCTTAAGGCTAGGTCTGAATTGTCAAAAATTCCATTAAGTGGCAATTTGGATGAAGAGCCTATAAGAAAATGGTTAGGCGTAAGCGCTTCAGTAGAGCCCGGCTCTACAGAGACATGCGTCAAAGGTCGGCCGTTCACCATTCCTTCTACTTCCGCTAGAAGAGTACTCAGAGTCTCGTCTCGGGGCGCTCGTTCCTTCAAAATGACGTGAAGTGATCTCTTGACTGACCGAATCAAGCGCTCCCACGCCCCACCCCAATGGGGACTAACGGGAGGAATAAAGGTCCATTTAGCTTGGTGATTAACGGCCTCCGCTCTTAGAGTTTCTTCGTCGAACTCCTCTATGGATCTTCGCAGCTCTAGGTCTGCGCCCCGAAGGTTGGTGCCGTTATCTGAATAAATATGCGCCGGCCAACCACGTCGAGACGCCATTCTGCGTAGCGCCATAATCAATGAGTCGGTCGTAAGTGAGTGCGCGACTTCTATGTGAACCGCGCGAACAGTAAGGCAGGTAAACAAAACGCCGTAACGTTTCTCTCGGTGCCTGCCTACCGTGACTTCCATGGGTCCGAACAAGTCAATGCCGCAGAATGTAAAGGCGCGCTGATGATGCGCCATGCGTGCCTGAGGCAAGTCACCCATTCGAGGCACCCGAGGGGTAGCCTTTCTTAATCTGCAGAACATGCAGCGGGACGCAACAGTCTTGACAGTAGGACGCAACTGAATTATCCAATACATCTGTTTCAAGTCGTTCACTACCGCTTCTTGGTGTCCATGCAAAGCCTTAACATGATAATGTTTGACCAAAAGTCGGGTAGTTGGATTTCGTCCATCAAGGATTATGGGTCTTTTCGCTTCCTGAGGTACATCGTAAACAGCATCTATTCGGCCACTCATGCGAAGAACACCCTTCTCGTCTAAATAAGGGGAAAGATTTATCAATTTACTATCGCGTGGCAAGTCTTTGCCCATCCTTATTGCTTGTAGATCACTGGCAAAAGAAACTTCTTGAGCTTGCCGCAGAACTAAACTCTTTGCTTGCTCCATCAGAGCGTAGTCATCGAGTGGAGTAAGACCTCTGCATTTTTTGGTAAACCTCAGAACCGAAGCAGCAGATCGAACAAGCCGTAGCCACGAAGAGAAGCGCTCAGGGTCAGGAACGGGTAAGTGTGCGGGTGAATTTTGAACAACGGTCACGCAAGCTTCAAAACAGTCCCTGTTCTGGGGTTCTATGACGTTCACAGGCCACTTAATTTCGGGTTCGTTTAAGAACGCAGGCCCCTTGAACCATTCGTTGAGAAATGAGTCATAATTGAATGTTTCCCTTGTAGCAATGTCTGCCACGTTCAGTGCTGTTGGCACATATCTCCACTCAGAGGCTTTTGTGAGGTCATCTATCTCGCTTAACCTATTAGCTTCGAAAGTCTTGTACTGACGAGTGTTGTTGTAAATCCAGTGAAGTACCGTGCTGGAATCGCACCAAAAGTATCGCCGAGTGACATGTAAGCGATGCGCTTTCGCTATCGAATCGGCGAGCCTTGCTGCGAGCAGTGCAGCCTGAAGTTCCAAACGTGGCACGGTTTGAGGTTTCACCGACGATACTCGGGACTTGCTGGCAACGAAAGCGACAAATATTTGACCGTTGCTCTTCCAGCGCCAGTATGCGACTACGGACATTGCTTTGAGCGAAGCGTCGCTGAATAAATGCAACTCCAAATCGCTATAGCTTTGCTTGGTCGCAATGCTTATTGAAGGACTTCCTGAAATGGCTATCAGCTCATCTTCAGACTCATTTTCAATGCACCTGTACCATCTCGGCAGACGAATTTCTCCAATAAGTTTTAGTAGCTTTAGCCAACTACACCATTTTCTGTACAAGTCGTCTGGAATTAAATCGTCCCAATTGATGATTAGGCGCCAAGTGTCCTGAAGCATAATTTTGCCTTGCGTGGTGAAAGGTGTCAAGAACCCGAATACGTCAAAGATAGACATTATGACACGTAACATAATTCGTTTCGTGGGTCTTTGTTCGCCTTTAATCACACTCTCAGGAATGCGCTTGAATGACACATCAAACCCTAGTTCGTCTTTAGCAGGGTACCAAATTAAACCGAGTGTGCGCTCGCCATCGTCGTGTCCGTCGAGTCCAAACCTCACGGCAGTAGTACCTAAAATGTCTTTAGGTATAGTGTTGAGTACAGCAGCGCTATTACACGTCCAGTTGCGGATTTCAAAACCTCCCGCGCTGTGAATATCTCGAATATTTTTTACCATAGTGATGGCGGTAGGCTCATCTGGCAGACTATCGATATAGTCGTCCATATAGTGCTGGTGGTTTATAGCGGCAACCGCAGTCGGTAGCGTCGACTGGAACCTACTTGCGTTCTTGTTCTTAATGTACTGCGCTATAAAAGGCGAACAGTTGGCACCAAAAATCAGTGACGTCATCGCTACGTGCTTGTATGTGAATCAACGCTGATGACTTTAAGTATTTCTAGCTTTGCTGTCGTTAATACTACGCACACTCTAGCTGTACGCAGTGTAAAACAGTTAGACTTACCTGTACAAAATGTAGCACTAGTAGACTGCGATAGGTATGAGCATTTAAAAGGGCTTAAATCAGTACTACATACTAACTCATATTGTAAACCCGAGCTCCTCATAGGTCAGGACAACTATAATTTGTTATTGCCTTTAGAAATTTGTGTCGGTCGATACAATGAGCCGTCGGCTACACGAACTCCCTTAGGTTGGTGTATACACGGGGCGGTACAGGTGGCGCGCAAGTCGCGGGCCGCGCGCTCGGCGCACGCTACGCTCAACCTGTGCATGGTGCCTGAGGAAGACGCCGTCAAGCATGCGCTGCGCGAGCTTTATGAGGAGGTGCGCCGCTCTTTTGCGATCGACGCTTTGGGTGTTTCAGGTAAGCCTAGGGAGAATGTTGATGATGTACAAGCGCAAAAGATGCTAGAAAACTCCGCCGTACTTAATAACGGCAGGTGGACTGTGGGTCTGCCGTGGAAGGATCCGCACTGTTGCTTGCCAGACAGTTTTCCCAGTGCATTTAAAAGGCTACAGAGTGTAGAGAAAAAGATGCTCGCCGATAAAACTTACGCACACAGGTACGAGGAACGTGTCAACTATTTGCTTGAAAATGATTTCGCTCGGGAAATGGCCGACACGTCACTGACGCCAAATACCTAGTACCTGCCACATTTTGGAGTTGATAATCCGAACAAAGAAAAGCTGCGCTTAGTCTATGACGCAGCTGCCAAAAGTCAAGGTAAGTCCTTAAACGACTTTCTTCTAGCTGGCCCGGATTTACTGGCTTCCTTATTCGGTATTATGGTTCGTTTTCGCGAGGACAGGATAGCAGTAACCGGCGACATTAAAGATATGTTTTTGAGAATTAAGATGAACTTTATCGATCAGAATGCTCTACGATTCCTGTGGAGAGGCAGAAACCCCACAGACCCAGTGAAGACGTACGCGATGACGTCACTGATTTTTGGTGCCAACTGTTCGCCTTTTATAGCGCAGTACATTAAGAACAAGAACGCAAGTAGGTTCCAGTCGCCTCTACCGACTGCGGTTGCCGCTATAAACCACCAGCACTATATGGACGACTATATCGATAGTCTGCCAGAAGAAACTCTAAGAGCGGAGGCCGTTAATCACCAAGCTAAATGGACCTTTATTCCTCCCGTTAGTCCCCATTGGGGTGGGGCGTGGGAGCGCTTGATTCGGTCTGTCAAGAGATCACTTCACGTCATTTTGAAGGAACGAGCGCCCCGAGACGAGACTCTGAGTACTCTTCTAGCGGAAGTAGAAGGAATGGTGAACGGCCGACCTTTGACGCATGTCTCTGTAGAGCCGGGCTCTACTGAGCGCTTACGCCTAACCATTTTATGAAACAAAAAAACACTGCGTAGTAAACTTCAGGTACATAAGTTACCAGGCAGGAGTACAATAAACATATTGGTAAGGACACTACCAACCGCACTACCAGTAGTGTCATTGCCAATCAACCACACTACCAAGACTATTTTGCATTGGCGTTGGGTGGGATTTATATGATGTGGGATGTGTATTGTGTATGACGGTTCCACCATTCGTCGGCAAGACTTGGCCATTGTATATGTCATTTTACATAAAACTTCAGATGACAACTAAAAATATTGACAGGTAATAAAAAAAAACAAAAGTTACTACTGGCCAGCGGTCCTCCAAAGAGGCCGTCGTCTACACTCCCCACCCTAGTGCGAAACTAGCACTCATTATCTAATGGTACAGGTGCAACGCGCACCACGGACCGGCGCAGTACGCCAGTAGCAGTGGTCACTTCAACTACTCTGATGCGACCATCCTTGCCAGGCACGACACTCTTAACAATGCCCCGTGGCCATATGTTTCTAGGTGCGTCGGGATCGACGACAAGCACGAGATCACCGACACTCAGTGGCCTCTGCTCTTGCTGCCATTTCTTTCTGGGTAACAGTTGCGGAAGAAACTCTTTCAGCCAACGTTGCCAGTACATGTCGGCTAAACGTTGAGCGATGCGCCATTGCTTCCTTAAGGCTAGGTCTGAATTGTCAAAAATTCCATTAAGTGGCAATTTGGATGAAGAGCCTATAAGAAAATGGTTAGGCGTAAGCGCTTCAGTAGAGCCAGGCTCTACAGAGACATGCGTCAAAGGTCGGCCGTTCACCATTCCTTCTACTTCCGCTAGAAGAGTACTCAGAGTCTCGTCTCGGGGCGCTCGTTCCTTCAAAATGACGTGAAGTGATCTCTTGACACACTTTATAAAAGCTGAATATCGTAAATAATAAGAAACTCGTAGTATTGCAAAAAGATGTGTGTATATTACATAAAACTTCTGATGACAGCAAAAAATATTGACAAATCATATAAAAAAACAAAAGTTACTCATGGCCAGCGGTCCTCCAAAGAGGCCGTCGTCTACACTCCCCACCCTAGTGCGAAACTAGCACTCATTATCTAATGGTACAGGTGCAACGCGCGCCACGGACCGGCGCAGTACGATGTAATGATAATAAAATAATTCAGTAATGGCGTGTTTAGTACGACCGCTCTCTTAGACGATGGCTCGTCAGTGTCACTCCTGAGCGCCGGGCTAGCGGCGCGCATCGGCCTTCGCGGTCGCAGTGAGACCTTACCTTACGCGTGAGCGGCGCGTGGAACAATAACGTGCTTGTATGTGAATCAACGCTGATGACTTTAAGTATTTCTAGCTTTGCTGTCGTTAGTACTACGCACACTCTAGCTGTACGCAGTGTAAAACAGTTAGACTTACCTGTACAAAATGTAGCACTAGTAGACTGCGATAGGTATGAGCATTTAAAAGGGCTTAAATCAGTACTACATACTAACTCATATTGTAAACCCGAGCTCCTCATAGGTCAGGACAACTATAATTTCTAAAGGCAATAACAAATTATAGTTGTCCTGACCTATGAGGAGCTCGGGTTTACAATATGAGTTAGTATGTAGTACTGATTTAAGCCCTTTTAAATGCTCATACCTATCGCAGTCTACTAGTGCTACATTTTGTACAGGTAAGTCTAACTGTTTTACACTGCGTACAGCTAGAGTGTGCGTAGTACTAACGACAGCAAAGCTAGAAATACTTAAAGTCATCAGCGTTGATTCACATACAAGCACGTTATTGTTCCACGCGCCGCTCACGCGTAAGGTCTCACTGCGACCGCGAAGGCCGATGCGCGCCGCTAGCCCGGCGCTCAGGAGTGACACTGACGAGCCATCGTCTAAGAGAGCGGTCGTACTAAACACGCCATTCGGACCGTGAATGTTGACAGGAACCACCTTCAGTAGTACGCGCTTATCGTTATCTATGAAACACGTTGCTCTTGTCGCGCTCACTGTCTGCGCTGAAGAACTCGATGGTGTAGGCTCTGTGACTGGCAATGGTGTAGGCTCGGTCAGTAGCAGGGCGCTGGCGTTTACGTCATCCAGCCGGCGGGCGCTTCCGTTGACATCGTAGTGCAGCAGTTTGTGGTGCGCGCCACCGCATCCTTCTTTGTCGCACACAGGTGCAGTACATGTCTCACGGTCGTGACGGTGCAGTAGACATTTGAAGCAAAGTCCTTGCTTTTTCACGTGGCGCCATCTATCTTTGCGCAAAGCGCGTTTAAACTTCTTACAGTCCGGTAGGTCGTGAATTACTTGTGTACGGCAAAAGAGGCACTTGTCACGCTTATCATAGTCGCTGCGTTGCTCAGTATGCAATAATACAGGTTGTGGGCGAGCGAAGTTATCGTATTGCTTATGTTTACTCTGATCAGTGCGATAACTCTGCAGATGTATGTTAGCAGTGGTGGCTATCTTCACAGCTTCCGAATTTAGAAAGTCCGACATAATACTCAGACGGGACTTTGTTCCAGCTTTGATGAGTGGGTAGCTATAATCTGACCACTTAGAAACAAGTACTGTCGGCAGCTTCGATATAAGTAAAGGCACAATACTTAACCCCTGCACGTATTCCTCGCGTCCCACCGCCTTAACAGATTCCACGAAGTTTTGAACTTTGATAGAAAAGTTGACAATATCTCTCTGGTACTCGTTGGATATGGGTGGAAGTTTCTTTACATCCTGTATAAGCCTGCTTACTATAAACTCTGGGTCACCGTGACGAAGTTCCAATGTAGCCATAATGCGGTCAGGTGAGGCAGCACTTATGAGCAAGGCTGAGACGGTTTCTTTGGCCTGTCCGCGCAGGCACTTGCGTAGTCTCCATAGATTTTCTTTGGGACTAAATTTGCACACGTCGGTCGATTCTTCGTACGCCTGCTTAAACTGAAGCCACTCTAGTGGATCACCGGAGTATTCTGGTAGATCTCTTGGCGTACAAAAACGATTAAATAAGTTAGAATTACACTTACTTTCGGTGGAGGCAACAGTCAAATTTTGAACTGCAGCAGCAAGCATCTGAATAATCCCTTCGGAGGAGCCGACGACGGGTGCCGACGGCTGCTGCGCCTCACCCCTATTCAAACCATCCTGGGGGGCGGGCTTCGCTTTCTCAAGTTCGTGCTCACTCTGTTCCATCCAGTTTTCAATACCTTGACGCGTGCAATTACTATCATTACTAATGTGTGAACTGTATTTTTCCTCTTCGAGGTCGGCTAAATCAGCCTCTAACTGAAAGTCTATTAACTGCAGTTTGCTCAGCGCTCTCTGTTTTTTGGCCTCTAGTTCCAGCTTCTTCCTCCTAGCTGACGTGGTCGTGCATGCGGACGGTACCTTATTGTGCGGTGGCAGCGGGTGCGGCACACCATCGTCCCTCAACGACGGCGCCTTTCTTTCCTTACAGCTGCTGCCAGCCACGAACGTCGTGTCTGCGTCATTACGTGCCAGCGATGCTGGTGAAGAGCCGGGTGCCTTCGCAGGCGTCGACACTTTTGCTTCTGTCTCGCGTTCAGCGCGAGTTATACTACGGGTTTTTATTAAACTCGGCGTGCGAAACATTTCGCAGTGATATTCACTATGTGCGGTTCAAAATCCGGGACCGAAGGACCACTTTGTAAAAGCTGAATATCGTAAATAATAAGAAACTCGGAGTATTGCAAAAAGATGTGTGTATATTACATAAAACTTCAGATGACAGCAAAAAATATTGACAAATCATATAAAAAAACAAAAGTTACTCATGGCCAGCGGTCCTCCAAAGAGGCCGTCGTCTACACTTTTTTTTTTTTTTTTTTCTAAAATATCAATTAATAATACCAATAAAAAAAGCATGGACAAATCAGAACAAATCAGTTTAGAGGCCCAATATATTGTGCATTACTGTTTAAGAAAACTATCGCCTTAGAGTCTAATATACTATATCTAGTTTTTCCTAAGGAACATCAGTCCAGTGCCTTTAACAACAATGCTCGATGGTGAACCCGGCGCCTCTAATGTCAGGTCCTCCATGTTGAACCATTTCGTTGTCCCCATGTTCAATTTACCCCCATCTTCCTTTAATTTCGAGTGTAGTTCCTCCAGTGTTGTGGTGAGAATTGTGACTAACTGATTGATTGTTTTTCCTGAACTAATTGCTGCTTGTCTTTTAGCAATATGCTCGAAAAAGCTAGAATCGAACAGATGTATGCGAGATCCACTGAAGCAGGGAACTGTAGCCACCTGATTATAAACGCCTGAGAGCAGCCCTGTTTGATTGGCACATGACATTTTCGAATATATTAGTACACCCGGGAGCCTTAACTTGGTGACAGTAGAAGTGCTGCCTTGTTGTTTGAAACAATCTCCTAAGTCCTCACGAGTGAACCATTTGCCTACGTTGGTTATAGTGCTTAGGATACCTAAATCTTCTTTATATGTCCCGAAAATGCTGTGAAAAACAATTTGGGAGGCTTTTTCTGATTCCATGTGGCCGTTCACACTAAATACGTTGTGGCTAGAACAAGCTTCCTTATAAGCGTACCAACCTCCTCGTCCCGTTGTGCTGAAAGCCTCACAGAATTTCTCTTTATTTTCCTGACTGAGCCATACACGGGCAAACACCGTCAAAGGAAAGAACATTCGGGTTGCCTGTCTTGCCGTAGTCACAAGAAGAATCTCCGCAATCAGCATAGTGATTGTTGAAATCTCAGATGCTGTCCTGATGTTTTTAGTAATCTCTATAAGATCATCAATACAAGGTACGTGAGACATAGCTCGTTTCACAGCTGCTGCGAATTTATTGCGGTAGATTCCTTCGCTCCTTATCATACACAACCATGCTGTCATTGGTCCCAGACTTTGAACAATGGAAGACCTCCTTTCCGGCGGAAATGAAGTTCCTTCAAGCAATACATGATGCGCTCCAGAAAGACCGTATTTAGATACAGGGAAACTCTTATGGTTGCCATCCTGTTTTGTTATCGGCATATTATTATGACCAAGTCTTAACTCGTTAGTCCTCAAGGCATATGCTGAGAACATATCCAAATACGGGCCCATAGTTCCATACCAGTTCTCCTTGTTAGAGGCATCATAATCTTTGTATTCAAGACCATTTGACTTCAGGATGTTGATCCAAAGGCTTTTTACTTCTGAATTTACATATGAGTATTCCTTTCCGCAAAATACTATCTTGAAGTTGGTCCCTTCTGTTTTCTTCGCCATGTTTGTGTCTAGATTCCTTGCTTGCTGACGGCAAACATTGTGTAAAGTGAAAATTATGCTCACTAAGTGATTTCCCACTGTTATGTTTGAATACACTTCAGCCTGTAGTGCTTCAGCAGAAGTAGGAGTGTCTACCTTCATTTCCTCATCTGTCTTAGTTGGGATTGGGAAGCTCTTACTGATCATGGTAGAGTACATTTCCACAATAGATTTAAGACATTTGTACTTCTTCCCGGCGTCAAGTTCTATTTTAGGTCTCTTAGCATTTTCTAATACTGCCTTCGTATCAGGGTCTACTAGAATTTGGGAGTATTGACGTTTATTTGGATTGGAAGGGCCTGCCATAATTGTTGAAGCGTGTAACTGTTTATTTTGGTGTCAAATTGAAATGATAATTATAGGATCTGTTCATACTATTCAGATGCTTGCTGCTGCAGTTAAAAATTTGACTGTTGCCTCCACCGAAAGTAAGTGTAATTCTAACTTATTTAATCGTTTTTGTACGCCAAGAGATCTACCAGAATACTCCGGTGATCCACTAGAGTGGCTTCAGTTTAAGCAGGCGTACGAAGAATCGACCGACGTGTGCAAATTTAGTCCCAAAGAAAATCTATGGAGACTACGCAAGTGCCTGCGCGGACAGGCCAAAGAAACCGTCTCAGCCTTGCTCATAAGTGCTGCCTCACCTGACCGCATTATGGCTACATTGGAACTTCGTCACGGTGACCCAGAGTTTATAGTAAGCAGGCTTATACAGGATGTAAAGAAACTTCCACCCATATCCAACGAGTACCAGAGAGATATTGTCAACTTTTCTATCAAAGTTCAAAACTTCGTGGAATCTGTTAAGGCGGTGGGACGCGAGGAATACGTGCAGGGGTTAAGTATTGTGCCTTCACTTTATAAAAGCTGAATATCGTAAATAATAAGAAACTCGTAGTATTGCAAAAAGATGTGTGTATATTACATAAAACTTCAGATGACAGCAAAAAATATTGACAAATCATATAAAAAAACAAAAGTTACTCATGGCCAGCGGTCCTCCAAAGAGGCCGTCGTCTACACTCCCCACCCTAGTGCGAAACTAGCACTCATTATCTAATGGTACAGGTGCAACGCGCGCCACGGACCGGCGCAGTACGCCAGTAGCAGTGGTCACTTCAACTACTCTGATGCGACCATCCTTGCCAGGCACAACACTCTTAACAATGCCCCGTGGCCATATGTTTCTAGGTGCGTCGGGATCGACGACAAGCACGAGATCACCGACACTCAGTGGCCTCTGCTCTTGCTGCCATTTCTTTCTGGGTAACAGTTGCGGAAGAAACTCTTGGGGGTAAATTGAACATGGGGACAACGAAATGGCATATTGTTCACACGCAGTCCACCTGCCGTTATCAAGTACGGCGGAGTTTTCTAGCATCTTTTGCGCTTGTACATCATCAACATTCTCCCTAGGCTTACCTGAAACACCCAAAGCGTCGATCGCAAAAGAGCGGCGCACCTCCTCATGAAGCTCGCGCAGCGCGTGCGTGACGGCGTCTTCCTCAGGCACCATGCACAGGTTGAGCGTAGCGTGCGCCGAGCGCGCGGCCCGCGACTTGCGCGCCACCTGTACCGCCCCGTGTATACACCAACCTAAGGGAGTTCGTGTAGCCGACGGCTCATTGTATCGACCTACACAAATTTCTAAAGGCATTAACAAATTATAGTTGTCCTGACCTATGAGGAGCTCGGGTTTACAATATGAGTTAGTATGCAGTACTGATTTAAGCCCTTTTAAATGCTCATACCTATCGCAGTCTACTAGTGCTACATTTTGTACAGGTAAGTCTAACTGTTTTACACTGCGTACAGCTAGAGTGTGCGTAGTACTACCGTCAGCAACGCTAGAAATACTTAAAGTCATAAGCGTTGATTCACATACAAGCACGTTATTGTTCCACGCGCCGCTCACGCGTAAGGTCTCACTGCGACCGCGAAGGCCGACGCGCGCTGCT
Source organism: Eupithecia vulgata (assembly GCA_946478455.1). Classification (NCBI taxonomy): domain Eukaryota; kingdom Metazoa; phylum Arthropoda; class Insecta; order Lepidoptera; family Geometridae; genus Eupithecia; species Eupithecia vulgata. The sequence continues at coordinate 4,701,857 of OX297887.1, read as the reverse complement.
AGCCCGGCGCTCAGGAGTGACACTGACGAGCCATCGTCTAAGAGAGCGGTCGTACTAAACAAGCCATTCGGGCCGTGAATGTTGACAGGAACCACCTTCAGTAGTACGCGCTTATCGTTATCTATGAAACACGTTGCTCCTGTCGCGCTCGCAGTCTGCGCTGAAGAACTCGATGGTGTAGGCTCTGTGACTGGCAATGGTGTAGGCTCGGGCAGCAGCAGGGCGCTGGCGCTTACGTCATCCAGCCGGCGGGCGCTTCCGTTGACATCGTAGTGCAGCAGTTTGTGGTGCGCGCCACCGCATCCTTCTTTGTCGCACGCAGGTGCAGTACATGTCTCACGGTCGTGACGGTGCAGTAGACACTTGAAGCAAAGTCCTTGCTTTTTCACGTGGCGCCATCTATCTTTGCGCAAAGCGCGTTTAAACTTCTTACAGTCCGGTAGGTCATGCATTACTTGTGTTCGGCAAAAGAGGCACTTGTCACGCTTATCATAGTCGCTGCGTTGCTCAGTATGCAATAATACAGGTTGCGGGCGAGCGAAGTTATCGTATAGCTTATGGTTACTCTGATCAGGGCGATAACTCTGCAGATGTATGTTAGCAGTGGTGGCTATCTTCACAGCTTCCGTATTTAGAAAGTCCGACATAATACTCAGACGGGACTTTGTTCCAGCTTTGATGAGTGGGTAGCTATAATCTGACCACTTAGAAACAAGTACTGTCTGCAGCTTCGATATAAGTAAAGGCACAATACTTAACCCCTGCACGTATTCCTCGCGTCCCACCGCCTTAACAGATTCTACAAAGTTTTGAACTTTGATAGAAAAGTTGACAATATCTCTCTGGTACTCGTTGGATATGGGTGGAAGTTTCTTCACATCCTGTATAAGCCTGCTTACTATAAACTCTGGGTCTCCGTGACGAAGTTCCAATGTAGCCATAATGCGGTCAGGTGAGGCAGCACTTATGAGCAAGGCTGAGACGGTTTCTTTGGCCTGTCCGCGCAGGCACTTGCGTAGTCTCCATAGATTTTCTTTGGGACTAAATTTGCACACGTCGGTCGATTCTTCGTACGCCTGCTTAAACTGAAGCCACTCTAGTGGATCACCGGAGTATTCTGGTAGATCTCTTGGCGTACAAAAACGATTAAATAAGTTAGAATTACACTTACTTTCGGTGGAGGCAACAGTCAAATTTTGAACTGCAGCAGCAAGCATCTGAATAATCCCTTCGGAGGAGCCGACGACGGGTGCCGACGGCTGCTGCGCCTCACCCCTATTCAAACCATCCTGGGGGGCGGGCTTCGCTTTCTCAAGTTCGTGCTCACTCTGTTCCATCCAGTTTTCAATACCTTGACGCGTGCAATTACTATCATTACTAATGTGTGAACTGTATTTTTCCTCTTCGAGGTCGGCTAAATCAGCCTCTAACTGAAAGTCTATTAACTGCAGTTTGCTCAGCGCTCTCTGTTTTTTGGCCTCTAGTTCCAGCTTCTTCCTCCTAGCTGACGTGGTCGTGCATGCGGACGGTACCTTATTGTGCGGTGGCAGCGGGTGCGGCACACCATCGTCCCTCAACGACGGCGCCTTTCTTTCCTTACAGCTGCTGCCAGCCACGAACGTCGTGTCTGCGTCATTACGTGCCAGCGATGCTGGTGAAGAGCCGGGTGCCTTCGCAGGCGTCGACACTTTTGCTTCTGTCTCGCGTTCAGCGCGAGTTATACTACGGGTTTTTATTAAACTCGGCGTGCGAAACATTTCGCAGTGATATTCACTATGTGCGGTTCAAAATCCGGGACCGAAGGACCACTTTGTAAAAGCTGAATATCGTAAATAATAAGAAACTCGGAGTATTGCAAAAAGATGTGTGTATATTACATAAAACTTCAGATGACAGCAAAAAATATTGACAAATCATATAAAAAAACAAAAGTTACTCATGGCCAGCGGTCCTCCAAAGAGGCCGTCGTCTACACTTTTTTTTTTTTTTTTTTCTAAAATATCAATTAATAATACCAATAAAAAAAGCATGGACAAATCAGAACAAATCAGTTTAGAGGCCCAATATATTGTGCATTACTGTTTAAGAAAACTATCGCCTTAGAGTCTAATATACTATATCTAGTTTTTCCCAAGGAACATCAGTCCAGTGCCTTTAACAACAATGCTCGATGGTGAACCCGGCGCCTCTAATGTCAGGTCCTCCATGTTGAACCATTTCGTTGTCCCCATGTTCAATTTACCCCCATCTTCCTTTAATTTCGAGTGTAGTTCCTCCAGTGTTGTGGTGAGAATTGTGACTAACTGATTGATTGTTTTTCCTGAACTAATTGCTGCTTGTCTTTTAGCAATATGCTCGAAAAAGCTAGAATCGAACAGATGTATGCGAGATCCACTGAAGCAGGGAACTGTAGCCACCTGATTATAAACGCCTGAGAGCAGCCCTGTTTGATTGGCACATGACATTTTCGAATATATTAGTACACCCGGGAGCCTTAACTTGGTGACAGTAGAAGTGCTGCCTTGTTGTTTGAAACAATCTCCTAAGTCCTCACGAGTGAACCATTTGCCTACGTTGGTTATAGTGCTTAGGATACCTAAATCTTCTTTATATGTCCCGAAAATGCTGTGAAAAACAATTTGGGAGGCTTTTTCTGATTCCATGTGGCCGTTCACACTAAATACGTTGTGGCTAGAACAAGCTTCCTTATAAGCGTACCAACCTCCTCGTCCCGTTGTGCTGAAAGCCTCACAGAATTTCTCTTTATTTTCCTGACTGAGCCATACACGGGCAAACACCGTCAAAGGAAAGAACATTCGGGTTGCCTGTCTTGCCGTAGTCACAAGAAGAATCTCCGCAATCAGCATAGTGATTGTTGAAATCTCAGATGCTGTCCTGATGTTTTTAGTAATCTCTATAAGATCATCAATACAAGGTACGTGAGACATAGCTCGTTTCACAGCTGCTGCGAATTTATTGCGGTAGATTCCTTCGCTCCTTATCATACACAACCATGCTGTCATTGGTCCCAGACTTTGAACAATGGAAGACCTCCTTTCCGGCGGAAATGAAGTTCCTTCAAGCAATACATGATGCGCTCCAGAAAGACCGTATTTAGATACAGGGAAACTCTTATGGTTGCCATCCTGTTTTGTTATCGGCATATTATTATGACCAAGTCTTAACTCGTTAGTCCTCAAGGCATATGCTGAGAACATATCCAAATACGGGCCCATAGTTCCATACCAGTTCTCCTTGTTAGAGGCATCATAATCTTTGTATTCAAGACCATTTGACTTCAGGATGTTGATCCAAAGGCTTTTTACTTCTGAATTTACATATGAGTATTCCTTTCCGCAAAATACTATCTTGAAGTTGGTCCCTTCTGTTTTCTTCGCCATGTTTGTGTCTAGATTCCTTGCTTGCTGACGGCAAACATTGTGTAAAGTGAAAATTATGCTCACTAAGTGATTTCCCACTGTTATGTTTGAATACACTTCAGCCTGTAGTGCTTCAGCAGAAGTAGGAGTGTCTACCTTCATTTCCTCATCTGTCTTAGTTGGGATTGGGAAGCTCTTACTGATCATGGTAGAGTACATTTCCACAATAGATTTAAGACATTTGTACTTCTTCCCGGCGTCAAGTTCTATTTTAGGTCTCTTAGCATTTTCTAATACTGCCTTCGTATCAGGGTCTACTAGAATTTGGGAGTATTGACGTTTATTTGGATTGGAAGGGCCTGCCATAATTGTTGAAGCGTGTAACTGTTTATTTTGGTGTCAAATTGAAATGATAATTATAGGATCTGTTCATACTATTCAGATGCTTGCTGCTGCAGTTAAAAATTTGACTGTTGCCTCCACCGAAAGTAAGTGTAATTCTAACTTATTTAATCGTTTTTGTACGCCAAGAGATCTACCAGAATACTCCGGTGATCCACTAGAGTGGCTTCAGTTTAAGCAGGCGTACGAAGAATCGACCGACGTGTGCAAATTTAGTCCCAAAGAAAATCTATGGAGACTACGCAAGTGCCTGCGCGGACAGGCCAAAGAAACCGTCTCAGCCTTGCTCATAAGTGCTGCCTCACCTGACCGCATTATGGCTACATTGGAACTTCGTCACGGTGACCCAGAGTTTATAGTAAGCAGGCTTATACAGGATGTAAAGAAACTTCCACCCATATCCAACGAGTACCAGAGAGATATTGTCAACTTTTCTATCAAAGTTCAAAACTTCGTGGAATCTGTTAAGGCGGTGGGACGCGAGGAATACGTGCAGGGGTTAAGTATTGTGCCTTCACTTTATAAAAGCTGAATATCGTAAATAATAAGAAACTCGTAGTATTGCAAAAAGATGTGTGTATATTACATAAAACTTCAGATGACAGCAAAAAATATTGACAAATCATATAAAAAAACAAAAGTTACTCATGGCCAGCGGTCCTCCAAAGAGGCCGTCGTCTACACTCCCCACCCTAGTGCGAAACTAGCACTCATTATCTAATGGTACAGGTGCAACGCGCGCCACGGACCGGCGCAGTACGCCAGTAGCAGTGGTCACTTCAACTACTCTGATGCGACCATCCTTGCCAGGCACAACACTCTTAACAATGCCCCGTGGCCATATGTTTCTAGGTGCGTCGGGATCGACGACAAGCACGAGATCACCGACACTCAGTGGCCTCTGCTCTTGCTGCCATTTCTTTCTGGGTAACAGTTGCGGAAGAAACTCTTGGGGGTAAATTGAACATGGGGACAACGAAATGGCATATTGTTCACACGCAGTCCACCTGCCGTTATCAAGTACGGCGGAGTTTTCTAGCATCTTTTGCGCTTGTACATCATCAACATTCTCCCTAGGCTTACCTGAAACACCCAAAGCGTCGATCGCAAAAGAGCGGCGCACCTCCTCATGAAGCTCGCGCAGCGCGTGCGTGACGGCGTCTTCCTCAGGCACCATGCACAGGTTGAGCGTAGCGTGCGCCGAGCGCGCGGCCCGCGACTTGCGCGCCACCTGTACCGCCCCGTGTATACACCAACCTAAGGGAGTTCGTGTAGCCGACGGCTCATTGTATCGACCTACACAAATTTCTAAAGGCATTAACAAATTATAGTTGTCCTGACCTATGAGGAGCTCGGGTTTACAATATGAGTTAGTATGCAGTACTGATTTAAGCCCTTTTAAATGCTCATACCTATCGCAGTCTACTAGTGCTACATTTTGTACAGGTAAGTCTAACTGTTTTACACTGCGTACAGCTAGAGTGTGCGTAGTACTACCGTCAGCAACGCTAGAAATACTTAAAGTCATAAGCGTTGATTCACATACAAGCACGTTATTGTTCCACGCGCCGCTCACGCGTAAGGTCTCACTGCGACCGCGAAGGCCGACGCGCGCTGCTAGCCCGGCGCTCAGGAGTGACACTGACGAGCCATCGTCTAAGAGAGCGGTCGTACTAAACAAGCCATTCGGGCCGTGAATGTTGACAGGAACCACCTTCAGTAGTACGCGCTTATCGTTATCTATGAAACACGTTGCTCCTGTCGCGCTCGCAGTCTGCGCTGAAGAACTCGATGGTGTAGGCTCTGTGACTGGCAATGGTGTAGGCTCGGGCAGCAGCAGGGCGCTGGCGCTTACGTCATCCAGCCGGCGGGCGCTTCCGTTGACATCGTAGTGCAGCAGTTTGTGGTGCGCGCCACCGCATCCTTCTTTGTCGCACGCAGGTGCAGTACATGTCTCACGGTCGTGACGGTGCAGTAGACACTTGAAGCAAAGTCCTTGCTTTTTCACGTGGCGCCATCTATCTTTGCGCAAAGCGCGTTTAAACTTCTTACAGTCCGGTAGGTCATGCATTACTTGTGTTCGGCAAAAGAGGCACTTGTCACGCTTATCATAGTCGCTGCGTTGCTCAGTATGCAATAATACAGGTTGCGGGCGAGCGAAGTTATCGTATAGCTTATGGTTACTCTGATCAGGGCGATAACTCTGCAGATGTATGTTAGCAGTGGTGGCTATCTTCACAGCTTCCGTATTTAGAAAGTCCGACATAATACTCAGACGGGACTTTGTTCCAGCTTTGATGAGTGGGTAGCTATAATCTGACCACTTAGAAACAAGTACTGTCTGCAGCTTCGATATAAGTAAAGGCACAATACTTAACCCCTGCACGTATTCCTCGCGTCCCACCGCCTTAACAGATTCTACAAAGTTTTGAACTTTGATAGAAAAGTTGACAATATCTCTCTGGTACTCGTTGGATATGGGTGGAAGTTTCTTCACATCCTGTATAAGCCTGCTTACTATAAACTCTGGGTCTCCGTGACGAAGTTCCAATGTAGCCATAATGCGGTCAGGTGAGGCAGCACTTATGAGCAAGGCTGAGACGGTTTCTTTGGCCTGTCCGCGCAGGCACTTGCGTAGTCTCCATAGATTTTCTTTGGGACTAAATTTGCACACGTCGGTCGATTCTTCGTACGCCTGCTTAAACTGAAGCCACTCTAGTGGATCACCGGAGTATTCTGGTAGATCTCTTGGCGTACAAAAACGATTAAATAAGTTAGAATTACACTTACTTTCGGTGGAGGCAACAGTCAAATTTTGAACTGCAGCAGCAAGCATCTGAATAATCCCTTCGGAGGAGCCGACGACGGGTGCCGACGGCTGCTGCGCCTCACCCCTATTCAAACCATCCTGGGGGGCGGGCTTCGCTTTCTCAAGTTCGTGCTCACTCTGTTCCATCCAGTTTTCAATACCTTGACGCGTGCAATTACTATCATTACTAATGTGTGAACTGTATTTTTCCTCTTCGAGGTCGGCTAAATCAGCCTCTAACTGAAAGTCTATTAACTGCAGTTTGCTCAGCGCTCTCTGTTTTTTGGCCTCTAGTTCCAGCTTCTTCCTCCTAGCTGACGTGGTCGTGCATGCGGACGGTACCTTATTGTGCGGTGGCAGCGGGTGCGGCACACCATCGTCCCTCAACGACGGCGCCTTTCTTTCCTTACAGCTGCTGCCAGCCACGAACGTCGTGTCTGCGTCATTACGTGCCAGCGATGCTGGTGAAGAGCCGGGTGCCTTCGCAGGCGTCGACACTTTTGCTTCTGTCTCGCGTTCAGCGCGAGTTATACTACGGGTTTTTATTAAACTCGGCGTGCGAAACATTTCGCAGTGATATTCACTATGTGCGGTTCAAAATCCGGGACCGAAGGACCACTTTGTAAAAGCTGAATATCGTAAATAATAAGAAACTCGGAGTATTGCAAAAAGATGTGTGTATATTACATAAAACTTCAGATGACAGCAAAAAATATTGACAAATCATATAAAAAAACAAAAGTTACTCATGGCCAGCGGTCCTCCAAAGAGGCCGTCGTCTACACTTTTTTTTTTTTTTTTTTCTAAAATATCAATTAATAATACCAATAAAAAAAGCATGGACAAATCAGAACAAATCAGTTTAGAGGCCCAATATATTGTGCATTACTGTTTAAGAAAACTATCGCCTTAGAGTCTAATATACTATATCTAGTTTTTCCCAAGGAACATCAGTCCAGTGCCTTTAACAACAATGCTCGATGGTGAACCCGGCGCCTCTAATGTCAGGTCCTCCATGTTGAACCATTTCGTTGTCCCCATGTTCAATTTACCCCCATCTTCCTTTAATTTCGAGTGTAGTTCCTCCAGTGTTGTGGTGAGAATTGTGACTAACTGATTGATTGTTTTTCCTGAACTAATTGCTGCTTGTCTTTTAGCAATATGCTCGAAAAAGCTAGAATCGAACAGATGTATGCGAGATCCACTGAAGCAGGGAACTGTAGCCACCTGATTATAAACGCCTGAGAGCAGCCCTGTTTGATTGGCACATGACATTTTCGAATATATTAGTACACCCGGGAGCCTTAACTTGGTGACAGTAGAAGTGCTGCCTTGTTGTTTGAAACAATCTCCTAAGTCCTCACGAGTGAACCATTTGCCTACGTTGGTTATAGTGCTTAGGATACCTAAATCTTCTTTATATGTCCCGAAAATGCTGTGAAAAACAATTTGGGAGGCTTTTTCTGATTCCATGTGGCCGTTCACACTAAATACGTTGTGGCTAGAACAAGCTTCCTTATAAGCGTACCAACCTCCTCGTCCCGTTGTGCTGAAAGCCTCACAGAATTTCTCTTTATTTTCCTGACTGAGCCATACACGGGCAAACACCGTCAAAGGAAAGAACATTCGGGTTGCCTGTCTTGCCGTAGTCACAAGAAGAATCTCCGCAATCAGCATAGTGATTGTTGAAATCTCAGATGCTGTCCTGATGTTTTTAGTAATCTCTATAAGATCATCAATACAAGGTACGTGAGACATAGCTCGTTTCACAGCTGCTGCGAATTTATTGCGGTAGATTCCTTCGCTCCTTATCATACACAACCATGCTGTCATTGGTCCCAGACTTTGAACAATGGAAGACCTCCTTTCCGGCGGAAATGAAGTTCCTTCAAGCAATACATGATGCGCTCCAGAAAGACCGTATTTAGATACAGGGAAACTCTTATGGTTGCCATCCTGTTTTGTTATCGGCATATTATTATGACCAAGTCTTAACTCGTTAGTCCTCAAGGCATATGCTGAGAACATATCCAAATACGGGCCCATAGTTCCATACCAGTTCTCCTTGTTAGAGGCATCATAATCTTTGTATTCAAGACCATTTGACTTCAGGATGTTGATCCAAAGGCTTTTTACTTCTGAATTTACATATGAGTATTCCTTTCCGCAAAATACTATCTTGAAGTTGGTCCCTTCTGTTTTCTTCGCCATGTTTGTGTCTAGATTCCTTGCTTGCTGACGGCAAACATTGTGTAAAGTGAAAATTATGCTCACTAAGTGATTTCCCACTGTTATGTTTGAATACACTTCAGCCTGTAGTGCTTCAGCAGAAGTAGGAGTGTCTACCTTCATTTCCTCATCTGTCTTAGTTGGGATTGGGAAGCTCTTACTGATCATGGTAGAGTACATTTCCACAATAGATTTAAGACATTTGTACTTCTTCCCGGCGTCAAGTTCTATTTTAGGTCTCTTAGCATTTTCTAATACTGCCTTCGTATCAGGGTCTACTAGAATTTGGGAGTATTGACGTTTATTTGGATTGGAAGGGCCTGCCATAATTGTTGAAGCGTGTAACTGTTTATTTTGGTGTCAAATTGAAATGATAATTATAGGATCTGTTCATACTATTCAGATGCTTGCTGCTGCAGTTAAAAATTTGACTGTTGCCTCCACCGAAAGTAAGTGTAATTCTAACTTATTTAATCGTTTTTGTACGCCAAGAGATCTACCAGAATACTCCGGTGATCCACTAGAGTGGCTTCAGTTTAAGCAGGCGTACGAAGAATCGACCGACGTGTGCAAATTTAGTCCCAAAGAAAATCTATGGAGACTACGCAAGTGCCTGCGCGGACAGGCCAAAGAAACCGTCTCAGCCTTGCTCATAAGTGCTGCCTCACCTGACCGCATTATGGCTACATTGGAACTTCGTCACGGTGACCCAGAGTTTATAGTAAGCAGGCTTATACAGGATGTAAAGAAACTTCCACCCATATCCAACGAGTACCAGAGAGATATTGTCAACTTTTCTATCAAAGTTCAAAACTTCGTGGAATCTGTTAAGGCGGTGGGACGCGAGGAATACGTGCAGGGGTTAAGTATTGTGCCTTCACTTTATAAAAGCTGAATATCGTAAATAATAAGAAACTCGTAGTATTGCAAAAAGATGTGTGTATATTACATAAAACTTCAGATGACAGCAAAAAATATTGACAAATCATATAAAAAAACAAAAGTTACTCATGGCCAGCGGTCCTCCAAAGAGGCCGTCGTCTACACTCCCCACCCTAGTGCGAAACTAGCACTCATTATCTAATGGTACAGGTGCAACGCGCGCCACGGACCGGCGCAGTACGCCAGTAGCAGTGGTCACTTCAACTACTCTGATGCGACCATCCTTGCCAGGCACAACACTCTTAACAATGCCCCGTGGCCATATGTTTCTAGGTGCGTCGGGATCGACGACAAGCACGAGATCACCGACACTCAGTGGCCTCTGCTCTTGCTGCCATTTCTTTCTGGGTAACAGTTGCGGAAGAAACTCTTGGGGGTAAATTGAACATGGGGACAACGAAATGGCATATTGTTCACACGCAGTCCACCTGCCGTTATCAAGTACGGCGGAGTTTTCTAGCATCTTTTGCGCTTGTACATCATCAACATTCTCCCTAGGCTTACCTGAAACACCCAAAGCGTCGATCGCAAAAGAGCGGCGCACCTCCTCATGAAGCTCGCGCAGCGCGTGCGTGACGGCGTCTTCCTCAGGCACCATGCACAGGTTGAGCGTAGCGTGCGCCGAGCGCGCGGCCCGCGACTTGCGCGCCACCTGTACCGCCCCGTGTATACACCAACCTAAGGGAGTTCGTGTAGCCGACGGCTCATTGTATCGACCTACACAAATTTCTAAAGGCATTAACAAATTATAGTTGTCCTGACCTATGAGGAGCTCGGGTTTACAATATGAGTTAGTATGCAGTACTGATTTAAGCCCTTTTAAATGCTCATACCTATCGCAGTCTACTAGTGCTACATTTTGTACAGGTAAGTCTAACTGTTTTACACTGCGTACAGCTAGAGTGTGCGTAGTACTACCGTCAGCAACGCTAGAAATACTTAAAGTCATAAGCGTTGATTCACATACAAGCACGTTATTGTTCCACGCGCCGCTCACGCGTAAGGTCTCACTGCGACCGCGAAGGCCGACGCGCGCTGCTAGCCCGGCGCTCAGGAGTGACACTGACGAGCCATCGTCTAAGAGAGCGGTCGTACTAAACACGCCATTCGGGCCGTGAATGTTGACAGGAACCACCTTCAGTAGTACGCGCTTATCGTTATCTATGAAACACGTTGCTCCTGTCGCGCTCGCAGTCTGCGCTGAAGAACTCGATGGTGTAGGCTCTGTGACTGGCAATGGTGTAGGCTCGGGCAGCAGCAGGGCGCTGGCGCTTACGTCATCCAGCCGGCGGGCGCTTCCGTTGACATCGTAGTGCAGCAGTTTGTGGTGCGCGCCACCGCATCCTTCTTTGTCGCACGCAGGTGCAGTACATGTCTCACGGTCGTGACGGTGCAGTAGACACTTGAAGCAAAGTCCTTGCTTTTTCACGTGGCGCCATCTATCTTTGCGCAAAGCGCGTTTAAACTTCTTACAGTCCGGTAGGTCATGCATTACTTGTGTTCGGCAAAAGAGGCACTTGTCACGCTTATCATAGTCGCTGCGTTGCTCAGTATGCAATAATACAGGTTGCGGGCGAGCGAAGTTATCGTATAGCTTATGGTTACTCTGATCAGGGCGATAACTCTGCAGATGTATGTTAGCAGTGGTGGCTATCTTCACAGCTTCCGTATTTAGAAAGTCCGACATAATACTCAGACGGGACTTTGTTCCAGCTTTGATGAGTGGGTAGCTATAATCTGACCACTTAGAAACAAGTACTGTCTGCAGCTTCGATATAAGTAAAGGCACAATACTTAACCCCTGCACGTATTCCTCGCGTCCCACCGCCTTAACAGATTCTACAAAGTTTTGAACTTTGATAGAAAAGTTGACAATATCTCTCTGGTACTCGTTGGATATGGGTGGAAGTTTCTTCACATCCTGTATAAGCCTGCTTACTATAAACTCTGGGTCTCCGTGACGAAGTTCCAATGTAGCCATAATGCGGTCAGGTGAGGCAGCACTTATGAGCAAGGCTGAGACGGTTTCTTTGGCCTGTCCGCGCAGGCACTTGCGTAGTCTCCATAGATTTTCTTTGGGACTAAATTTGCACACGTCGGTCGATTCTTCGTACGCCTGCTTAAACTGAAGCCACTCTAGTGGATCGCCGGAGTATTCTGGTAGATCTCTTGGCGTACAAAAACGATTAAATAAGTTAGAATTACACTTACTTTCGGTGGAGGCAACAGTCAAATTTTGAACTGCAGCAGCAAGCATCTGAATAATCCCTTCGGAGGAGCCGACGACGGGTGCCGACGGCTGCTGCGCCTCATCCCTATTCAAACCATCCTGGGGGGTGGGCTTCGCTTTCTCAAGTTCGTGCTCACTCTGTTCCATCCAGTTTTTAATACCTTGACGCGTGCAATTACTATCATTACTCATGTGTGAACTGTATTTTTCCTCTTCGAGGTCGGCTAAATCAGCCTCTAACTGAAAGTCTATTAACTGCAGTTTGATCAGCGCTCTCTGTTTTTTGGCCTCTAGTTCCAGCTTCTTCCTTCTAGCTGACGTGGTCGTGCATGCGGACGGTACCTTATTGTGCGGTGGCAGCGGGTGCGGCACACCATCGTCCCTCAACGACGGCGCCTTTCTTTCCTTACAGCTGCTGCCAGCCACGAACGTCGTGTCTGCGTCATTACGTGCCAGCGATGCTGGTGAAGAGCCGGGTGCCTTCGCAGGCGTCGACACTTTTGCTTCTGTCTCGCGTTCTGCGCGAGTTATACTACGGGTTTTTATTAAACTTGGCGTGCGAAACATTTCGCGGTGATATTCACCATGTGCGGTTCAAAATCACGGCTCGAACGGACCACTTTATAAAAGCTGAATATCGTAAATAATAAGAAACTCGTAGTATTGCAAAAAGATGTGTATTTTTTATAAAAACTTCAGTGGACAGCAAAAAATATTGACAGGTAATAAAAAAAACAAAAGTTACTACTGGCCAGCGGTCCTCCAAAGAGGCCGTCGTCTACAGTCTTTTTTGTTGGTAGATTAATTGCGCGCACCCTTCTCAATGGAGTGCTTGTCCAAATGAACATTGCACTGCAGAACTCCGCCGTATGCCAGGCGTGTACGTGGAGTATTGGTGGGGTCTGGCTATGTACGAATAGGAGCTAGGCTAGGCCATCTATAACACCGCCCAGCTCCTGCATGTCAGGCGTGTATGTGGAGCATTGGTGCGGTTAGCCAATGTGCGGATAAGAGCTGGACAGTCTGTGTAGCACCGCCGAGCTTCTCTACATGCCAGGCGTGTACGTGGAGTATTGGTGGGGTATGACTATGTACGAATAGGAGCTGGGCAATCTTTAACACCGCCCAGCTCCTGCATGCCAGGCGTGTACGTGGAGATTGGTGCGGTTAGCCAATGTGCGGATAAGGGCTGGACAGTCTGTGTAGCATTGCCGAGCTTCTCTACATGCCAGGCGTGTACGTGGAGTATTGGTGGGGTATGACTATGTACGAATAGGAGCTGGGCAATCTAACACCGCCCAGCTCCTGCATGCCAGGCGTGTACGTGGAGATTGGTGCGGTTAGCCAATGTGCGGATAACGGCTGGACAGTCTGTGTAGCATTGCCGAGCTTCTCTACATGCCAGGCGTGTACGTGGAGTATTGGTGGGGTATGACTATGTACGAATAGGAGCTGGGCAATCTTTAACACCGCCCAGCTCCTGCATGCCAGGCGTGTACGTGGAGATTGGTGCGGTTAGCCAATGTGCGGATAACGGCTGGACAGTCTGTGTAGCACCGCCGAGCTTCTCTACATGCCAGGCGTGTACGTGGAGTATTGTTGGGGTATGACTATGTACGAATAGGAGCTGGGCAATCTTTAACACCGCCCAGCTCCTGCATGCCAGGCGTGTACGTGGAGATTGGTGCGATTAGCCAATGTGCGTATAAAAGCTGGATAGTCATAGCACCGCCGAGCTTCTCTACATGCCAGGCGTGTACGTGGAGAATTGGTGGGTCTGGCTATGTACGAATAGGAGCTGGGCCGTTTATAACACCGCCCAGCTCCTGCATTCCAGGCGTGTATGTGGAGCATTGGTGCGGTTCGGCAATGTGCGAATAAGAGCTGGTAAGTCTCTATAGCACCGCCGAGCTTCTCTACATGCCAGGCGTGTACGTGAAGTATTGGTGGGGTATGACTATGTACGAATAGGAGCTGGGCCGTCTATAACACCGCCCAGCTCCTACATGCCAGGCGTGTACGTAGAGCATTCGCCGCGGACGTGGGCCTCCGGAACACTGCAATGCGAGACCGTCGCAGGCGCCGGCGCATCCATCGCGCGCTTATCCGATACCTCCGGGAAACCCACAGAACTTTACTGTTCGTAAAAGAGGATGTTTCGGCTTCAGACTGAGCTGCATTTCATCGTCTCTAGGAATCTCGAGCATTCCTATCGTAACCTGTGAGCATCGTGTCTGTAATGTAGCAATCGGTTTTTGGTCGGGTGACCCAACGTCTGACCGCACTGAGTGCATAGCGAAAAATCACTCAGGATTGTGATTCGGGTCGTTCCCGCCGAATTCAACCCTGAATCAGTAAAGGAAGACCTGTCCCAGGGCTTCCCCATCAGGAAAGTCCACCGTATGTACGCGGTAGAGATAAACGCCCATTCGACCTAGTACCGGTCATCCTAGATCTTTCGCTCGAAGGCAAGGCGATATTCGCCCTTAAAACCGTATGTCGCCTCTGCGGCCTATCTGTTGAAGCCCCTTTCAAACTAGGTCTTCCCGGTCAGTGCCACATAATTATAATTCATAATTCAATAACGTTTATTTCTTTAAGCTTACAAAAAAGCACTTGAACAGGTGCCAGCTTTAATGCCACTCTGCGCGCAACTGCATGTCCGCGTTGCGTCAAGTGCCTGGGCGACCACGGCACCGCTGATTGCAAGAGATGTAATGAATGAAAATGAATGAAACTGATCTGTGTGTGATCTGTAGCACTGACCAGTCCAGGTGGACCTTATTTCAAAGGGGCTTCAACCGATAAACCGGACAGGCGATACGATTTTTAGTCCGAATATCGCCTTCCCTTCGGGCGAAAGGTCTACACTAGAATTACCATTACTAGGTCATAGACATAGACATAGAAAAATAAATGTCTATGTCTACTAGGTCGAAAGGGCGTTTGTTGCCGCTGTTCGTATGGTGGTCTTCCCTGATCTTTGAAGGATTCCGGGGTGAATTCCGCGGGAACGCCACGAATTACCCGTAGTGATTTAGTGAAGCACTCAGTGCGAAGAAGAGAGCTGCAACGTCGGTGATGGTCGGACGTCTGCAGTTGGAGCTTTATAGACTCTATGACTGACTGGGAATTTACAAAGTGAATGCCCTTTAACACAGCGCGAGAAGTTTCTCCGCGTTTGACCATTTGGCCACGTTTGATCGTAAGTGGAAGAAGAAGGAAGTCTCTCCTTACACAGCCACAGTCTTGCCTACGCCGCTTTTACTTTATGCATTATTTCGTGATAAGTTTATTATTATTTTGGTCTAAGGTTCAAATCCACAAAGTCTATAGGTGTAGTGGATATTTCTTCTACGGGATCCTTCCGTGTTGACAAGCTACCTCAAGGATCCCGGAGCTGTCCTGCCTAGGCCAGCCAGGTATGAAGACCACTTGGCAGCCAATTTGGTAGGGTTCAAAGAAAACTTCTTTCTTGCTTGTAAGGGCAGCGCCTTGCTTCTTGTCGATCCAAATGTCAAGCGACCGCTCTGTCTCGTTCGTGATTGCGTACTGGCGTTAGGCGCGCGGCGGCGCTATATTTATACTTTTGCGCTTATTTGGATCGCCAAGAAGAGGGGGCGTAGGCCGTTTAATTTCTTTCTTAAATTATAACAATATTGAACACAGAAAACACAAGGAATCACAGTATTGTAACACAAAATAAGACAATAAAGACAATAATAAACTGAACGGAATAAAATATACCTACACATAAACTATCTATGAAGTAACTAAGAAAAATCAACAGTCTTATTTTACTATCATTGGGTCTTTAGTTAGTAAAAATAATCAACACTTATTATACAATCATTAAATCTTTATCAAAGAATCGTCAACAGTCTCCCCCTCGTGCGGAAGTATGGAAGCACTATCTTCGTGGGCGACGATTCGCGTCACTTTAATTAATCGTCTTGTGGGCCGACGCAACACCCCAGCGGGAGTTCTTACTTCAGCGGTTCTAATTTTACCGTCTGAACCGGGAAAAGTTTTTATTATCTCTCCGCGTGGCCAACAACCTCTAGGCGTCAGTAAACTGGCGTCTACTATTCACTTTTTCATTACTACGTCTCCTGGCGCGAGGTTCGAAAATTCCATTTATTCCATTAGTACCATCGTTTTTTTTTATGAATTATATAATATAATATAATTATATGATTTTTTTTTATTCATGTAACCATCGTTTCCAGAATACGTCTGAGAGTCTTTGAGCGGTTCGCCACGTATTTTTACCGATGTGGTCTGAGTCATCGAATTCACCGAAGCTATTTCCATTTAAGGAGCTAGATCTACCTATGAGAAAATGGTTCGGCGTAAGGCTTTCCTTGTCGTTTAGATCAAGGCTCACATCGGTTAGCGGTCTTGAGTTTACTAAGTGTTCGGCTTCTAACAAGAGCGTATGTAAAACTTCCTCCGGTGGTTGCCTTGATTTTAGTGTCACGTTTAAGGCCGTTTTCACTGTCCTTACCATTCGTTCCCATGCGCCACCCATATTCGGGGCACCGGGTGGAATTCGCTTCCAGGTGATGTTACGCTCACTAAGGGCATTTGCCAACTCTTTAGCTGCACCTATGAAGTTGGTACCTTTGTCGCTGTATATGGTTTTCGGCATGCCGCGCCTAGCTATGAACCTTCGTAGCGTCATTATTGTACTGTCGGCACTTAAGGAGTTTGCTATTTCGAGATGTATTGCTCTAGTAGTAAGGCACGTATATAAGGCTACCCAACGTTTTTCGTTCTCCTACCTATCGTAACGGTTAAAGGACCGAAATAAAAAAAAAAGCAGCATTAACAAAAAATTCAAATATATATCTTAAAATTAACAAAAGAAAAACCAAAATTGAAGACACACAAACAAAAGAGCGTGTTTGTTTAACCCAAGGACCGAGGGGTCGTCACCCCTCGAGTTGCAGCCGGGGTAAAGAGGCCAAGCCTCGAGGCCCCCCTCCGTGCCCCCAACAAGGGCCGGAAAGAGAATCTAGAGAAAACATATTTTGTAGAACCATTTCTGGCGACGCAACCACAGTTTTTTTTGTTTGATTTTGTTTTATTTGATTGAACGATTGGGCGTTTTTCCATTAGCCAGCCCGGCACCGGCATGGCCGTGCACCGGCACCGGCGCCGGGGTTTCGTTTTTCCACTGCGCCGGTGTCGATGCCGGTTTACGCCCGGTGAGTGGTACAGTACAGTACTGACACGGACTTCTGCAGTTACACACTCACACGGCTACAATTCATATAAATATGCAATACACATGCAATTTTGCCGGGCCGGCACCCGGTGGGAAGCTTGCTACCCCGGCGACGGCGACGGCGCCGGCAGGACTCAATGCCGGGCCGGCGCCGGCGCCGGTAAGTAAAAAAGCGAGGCATACATTTTCATACATTTTTGCTTCCCCGGCAACGGCACGGCGCCGGTGCCGGTGCCGGGCCGGGTAATGGAAAAACGCCCGTTCTTATGGATTTAGCCGTGGTTGCGATTGACCTTGTGTCGAAACTAAGCCTACTCAATTGAGATGCGCGCAGTATTGACAGAGATCGCGAGTCGCGACGATTCGGAATCGATAAATAGCACAACGACGGGTGAATTTAATCAACCAATGAGTGCAGCGTAAGAGTTGATGACCGAGACCTACAAACAACGTCTGCGTAAGACAGCGAGCACTCAGTTATATCATCTGTAAAGTTTTCGTTAACTTGAATTACATGTATACGATTTATCGAATGTTCTCCGCCTTGTATCCAATCGCGAAAAGTAACTCGGTCAGTTGTTGCAATGTTTTACATTTAAGGCCCATACCCCACCGAAAGTGGCGCCGCCATCTAATTTGTCTCATTATTCCGTTTAACAAAGGAATTTTCAAAAATCCTTCTTCCAGTTTGTGATACCTATCATAAGCTTTTTTTTAATGCCTCTGTAATAGTTTTATTCTATTTAGTTTAGGAAGAGATACGAAAATAGATTTTGGTGGCCACCAAGTGCAACTTCGTATCTCTTCCTAAACTAAATAGAATAAAACTATTACAGAGGCATTAAAAAAAAGCTTATGATAGGTATCACAAACTGGAAGAAGGATTTTTGAAAATTCCTTTGTTAAACAGAATAATAACATAAAGTAGGTGGTGGCGCTAGTTTAGGTGCTGTATGCGCCTTAAACAAACGCGCTACTCCGTTTTCCGCAAAATTATTATTGGTATCTATTTTGTGACTATTCAAAAGGTAATAGTAATTCTTATGCCGCCAAAACAAAACTGTATATATTGTTGCCCGGTGAACAAAAAACTGTCTTTGTCGTCGTTGTGCGTTGAGTTGAAATGTCTACCAAATTTGACTCTGCTATGGGTTTCGATAGATATGGGCCGGGAAACAATCCATTTGTTATTGTATATTAAATAGGTTATTTATATGTAGTGCATACATATAATCTGCAGAAATATTTTATTAGGTATTTGTCGCTGGTATTTGTGTATTAGTATAATTACTTTGTATAATTTTTAGCTTAGCATAAGCTCCGCCATCCTAAAGTAATCTCCATGTTCACTGGTTGCCTGGAAGAAATCGCTTTAAGCGATAAGGCCGCCAATTCCATGTCTTTGTTTAGGATAAGTATTTTTTTTAATGTAATTTATGTTTTCTTTGTCATTAACAAATGAAATAAAGCATTATCTATCTATCTATAATCAATTTTTGTAAAATTTCACTTAAAATAGGTATAGTTAATATTATCACTGAGCTATTACCCTTTTGCCACTGCACTATGATTGCACTGTTCACTTTGTTCGCACCGTACGTTTCATTATGATCGCACTTTTACCTTTTACCGTATTATTACACTATGATCGTACTTTTCACACTGTGCACTATGTTCGCACTTTTTTTACACTGTTCACTTTGTTCGCACCGTATTATTACACTATGATCGTACTTTTCACACTGCACTACGTTCGCACTTTTTTTACACTGTTCACTTTGTTCGCACCGTACGTTTCATTATGATCGCACTTTTACCTTTTACCGTATTATTACACTATGATCGTACTTTTCACACTGTGCACTATGTTCGCACTTTTTTTACACTGTTCACTTTGTTCGCTCCGTATTATTACACTATGATCGTACTTTTCACACTGCACTACGTTCGCACTTTTTTACACTGTTCACTTTGTTCGCACCGTATTATTACACTATGATCGTATTTTTCACACTGCACTACGTACGCACTTTTTTATACTGTTCACTTTGTTCGCACCATATTATACAGGTCTACCTTGCCTACCCTTGATATTTTTGATGTATGTATATATTTGGGCGGGTTGCGCGCGCGCCGCCCGCACCCCGGATATATCCTGGTCCAGCCTTTCGATGGAGATCTCCCCGTGTCGTGTCGTGTCTTCTCGTGTCTCAGCGGTGCCGTGGTCACCCAGGCACTTGACGCAGCGTGGACGTGCGTTGCAGTTGCGCGCAGTGGCCATGGAGCTGGCATCTGTGGCACTGACCAGGGGGGCCTAGTTTGAAGGGGGCTTCGACTGATAGACCGAAGAGGCGGCATACGGTTTTTAGGCCGAATATCACCTTGCCTTCGGGCGAGAGATCAAGGATGACCAGTACAAGGTCAAATGGACGTTTGTCTACCGCTGTTCATGCGGTGGACTTCCCTGATGGGGAAGCCCTGAGACATTAGGTCCTCCTTTACCAACTCAGGGTTGAATTCGGCGGGAACGCCCCGAATCACAACCCTGAGTGATTTTTCGCTCTCGAGGGCATAGGTGTGAAAACCTATGCACTCGGTGCGGAGGATGGCAGTCAGACGTCGGTGATCGTCCGACGACTGGAGTTGGAGCTTGATAGACTCCTTCACGGACTGGGCCTTCACGAAGTGAATGCCCTTCAGGTGGAGGAGTTTCTCAACGTTTGGCCATTTGGCTTTTTCCCGAAGGAAGATCGGAGGAGGGGTCTCTCCTTACGGAGGGAAGACTGAGCCGCTGGGGTCGCGGGGTTAGCGGGGACCACGGGAGTCGTGGCGGCCGCGGGAGTCGCGGGGGAGGGGGAAAGGTGGACCAACTTAGCCGGGTTCACCGACTTCGATGGTGCCTTTGTCTTCTTCCTCTTGCGGCTTTCTACGGTGAGAAAACCGTCGTCGGAGGAAGTAGTGGTGGTCGTTGTAGTTGGGTCGGATTCGGAGGAAGAAGGCAGATCGGCCTCGTCGTCCTGCGAGGACGGAGACTGCTCAGTCTCCGACCCGCAGTCGGAGAAATCCATCTCTCCTTCTCCCTCGGGCGAGGAAGGGAGAGATAGAAGAAATAGAAAAAGGTAAACATTCGGGGACTGATTGTTCAATAGTTTTGGCACTCTCGTTTCTTAAATTCGGGGAATCCCCGTGACCCCACCCCGCTTGCGTCGCACGCATCGCATCGGCGGGTTGCGTACATAATTCATTCAAACAAACTCACGGCGGTTCTTTTAATTTTAACGCTGAGCTCGTAAGTACCTACTCGTAACTAATGTAAACTAAAACCCAAAGCGTAAATTTAAACCACGCACGTGAATATTATATGGGAAGACTTGTAATATAAGTGTATTATAATTGTTTTGTTATTGACAAGGCATATGTTGCGCCTATTGTACCTACTTACTTATCGTTAGTACAACAGTACACAAATATGTTGTTGTGTAAGTGTAAGAAAAATAATTTCGATGGCGGCGGAGCGCCTCTATTGTCTTGGCGCCTGTGTGCGCCGCACACTTCGCACACAGGGGCGTCGCGGCCCTGATTCTCCCGCCGTCCAGTGACTCCGTCGTAGGGCTGGAACCTTCTGTGGTGGAGGACGGCTCGTCTCTCGGCAGGATGATCACCTTCTTGGTCGGTCTTCTCAGCACGCCCCCTTTGGTCCGCACATCGATGGCTCGTACTACTCCGTCTGATCCCGGGTAGACTGTGACTAACCCCCCTGGGCCAGGTGTTGCGAGGTAGGTTGGAGTCTGCGATGAGTACTAGGTCGCCCACCTGGGCGGCGATGCCGTCGCCGTTAGGTTGGCGGCGGTGTTGTAGTTCAGGGAGGTACTCTCTGAGCCAGCGGGCCCAGAAAATATCGGCAAGGCGTTGAGAGGCCCGCCAATGCGACCTTCCTATTAGGTCGCCGTCGGTGAAGGGGCCGAGCGCAGGGATGCGCCCCGGCCCTAGCAGCAGGAAGTGGTTCGGCGTGAGGGCCTCTGGATCCTCGGGGTCCACTGAGACATGGGTCAGTGGACGACCACTTGAAACAGTAAATGAATTTAGCTTGCTAGGCCTGACGATTGACACCCATCTAAACTGGGTCCCACATACGCAAAAAATTAAATCCAAATTATCCAGCTTGACATACGCCCTCCGCGAAGTTAAGAAAACGACTGACCTAAAAAGTTCCCTTGCAATCTATTACGCCTGTGCCCATAGCCACTTATCATACTCTGTCATCCTATGGGGAAACAGCACCAATTCAAAAATGGTCTTTACGCAGCAAAAAAAACTTATACGCATCTTAGCAAACATAGATCAAACAGACAGTTGTAAACCTCACTTCCAAAAATTAAAGATACTAACCCTGCCCTGCATATATATACTTGAAATGTGCAAATTCGTTAGAAACCATAAAAAATTCTACAAAACCCGAGAAGAAACATACCCCTCTCGCTCTTTACGATATAAACACAAACTTATAGGACCAGATTCAAAACTTAAACTTCACTCATCGAGCCCCTATGTAATGTCAATTAAATTATTTAATAAACTACCGGATGTGTTGAAAAATGAGAATAACGACAAAATCTTTATAAAACAATTAAAGCTTTTATTAATCACAAAAGCATACTACACAGTTGACGAATATTTAAACGAAAAATAAGAAAAATACAAACTACTAATATACCTAACTAACTTAATAACAATGACGTCCTCCTCTCTCTCCGTAATATATTGTGTGCCCAGCAGGGTCTATAGTGAAACTAAATACCTACGTAGATTTTAAGCACCATTGTACACCTATAGAATGCAATAAATGATTGAGTATTGAGTACTGTTGACTGTGAACTCCACTTCGGCGAGCAGAGTGAGGAGGACTTCCTCGCACGGTTGGCGCTCGCACAGAGTGGCTGCGAGCGCGGTCTTGACGCTTCGTACTAGGCGTTCCCAGGCCCCGCCCATGAATGGGGCCCCAAGAGGGGTGAAGCGCCAGGTGATGCCTCGGGATGAGGCTTCGCAGGCGGTCGCGCTATCTAGCGCGGCGCGAAGCTCCTTGTCAGCTCCGCGCAGGTTGGTCCCGTTGTCGGACCAAATCTCGACGGGGCAGCCTCGGCGTGCGATCATGCGTCGCAAGGCCATGACTGCGGCGCCCGTCGACAGGTCGGAGGCGAGCTCGAGGTGGACTGCCCGTATCGTTAGGCAGGTGAACAGCGCTACATAGCGCTTTGCCGTCGCGCGCCCGACTCTCACGGCCAGCGGGCCGAAGTAGTCGAGGCCTGTGTGGGTGAACGGCCTGCTGTGGTGCGCCAACCTCGCAGGCGGGTGATTGCCTGTCGCTGGCTGTGGGTTTGGCGCCTTCCTCAGGTGGCACGGCAGACAGCGGTGGATGACCATGCGTGTTGTTGTCCGCAGGCGCAGGATCCAGAAGTGCTGGCGGCACTCGTTGATGGTTGCCTCGACCCCTGCGTGCATCAGTTGTCTGTGGATGCTTTCAATATACAGCTTAGTTACCCTATCGTTACCGTCTAAAATTGGTGGTGATTTCATGTTATCACTTATATCTGTGGCTAGTCCAATTCTGGTTTTGATGACAAGGATGTCATCCTTTATTTCTATAGCAAGTTTACTCAAACGACTATTTTTCTTCAAAGCTTTCCCCGCCTTCAAGTCTTTGATTTCCTCTGAGAAACTGTTATTTTGTCTGGCCTTCACTATGTACTGTTCGGCGCGTCTCAGTAAGGCACCCTCTATTGGTAGGTATTTGTCGGCGGTGGGTTCGATCATGCGCCGCTGCTGTTTCTATGTTGTCTTCTTTACGTTTCTCCAGTCTGGATCGCGTTCGGCGTTCTTGACGGTTCTCTTGAACTCGACCCTTTCTGTTCTTTGTCGGAGGATGTTTATAAATTGGAGAAGCCGAGCTGTCGCTCTGACAAGCCTCTTGTACTTAGAGAATCTGTCTGGATCTGGAAGCGCTGTAGCTATGTTCGATATCTGTTTACTCTCTGTGTTTAGTGTGAGTGTGCGTTTCTCACCCGTCTCTTTAACTGTAGCGGGTTTTTCTGTTGGCCAGGTAGCAGGATCCGCCTTTAGGAATTCAGGATCGACGTACCATCTGTGCTGTTCATTGAAATCTGTTGGTATGTCTCTGGTAGCGTCGTCCGCGACGTTGAGCTTGGTAGGTATCCAACGCCATTCCTTTTGTTCGCTGTGTTCTTCTATGGCTGCGATCCTGTGTGCTACAAAGGGTTTGTATGACCGCGCTCCTGTTCTTAGCCACGTAAGTACTGTTCTACTGTCTGTCCAGAAGTACCTTTGATCGGTTTTTCTGTCGTGTTCCGCTACTACCGCTTCCGCCAACCTGCTACCTGTTACTGCAGCTTGTAGCTCTAGCCGTGGGATGGATAGTAGCTTCTGTGGTGCCACTCTTGCCTTTGCTGTTATCAATGATACCTCGACCCCTGTTGCAGTGACGGCTCTCCAGTAAAGTACCGCCGCATATGCTGCTTCTGATTCGTCTATTTATTTATTTATTTATAAGGCAATACCAACAATACACATAATAAAACATTACCATAACAATCATATTTTTTTTTTGTATAGAATGTGTGTTTCTAACAGGCATGCACAACATTTGCTAAAGGTGCACAAACAACAGCTAAAAAACCCTGAAGGGGTTACATAGGTAGAAAGGAAAGATAATATTAAACAATAAAAAAAAAAACTAAAAATACAAGTAGGTACTTAAACTTAAACTAAAAACAACTATGTACATAAGAGTTCCTCTGTGGATTGAGGGATATTATGAGCAACAGAAAAATGTTTCCTGAGTTTATTTTTAAAGATAGGCAATGAGTCCCCAAATGGATCAAGATTTGCTAATTTCTGTGATAATAAATTGTACTCATTACTGATTCTAGTAAAAGAGGCATTAAGACCAAGATTAGTTCTTGTGAAGGGAGTGCTGAATAATTTACTGATTGGTTTTCTGGGATACTTAAATGGAACCGTGAGTGCGATTCGGCTAATCAAGCTACTGTATCCACAATTCCCGTTCAATATTTTGTAAAGAAAAATAAGATCATTTATAGTACGGCGATTCTTAAGAGAAGTTAGATTAAAATGTCTAAGGCGTTGAATATATGGAGATTTATGAAATATACCAGGAGTGATAAAAGCAAGATGCCTAGAAAAGTTTCTTAACAGGTTTTCGATCCTTTGAGAATGGGCAGCATAAAAGGGGTTCCAAATAACACTAGCGAATTCGAGATGACTACGCACAAGGGCATTAAAGAGAACGATTTTAGTGTGGGTGTGTTTGAATCCCTTTGTATTGCGTTTTATAAAACCAACCACGAACTACCACGAACGTCTACGAAGGTATGAAGTTCCAATCTCGTGGCTTCGCTGTAACCTTTATAGCTTCTAGGTATGCTTACCTTTTTCAAGTGTTTCAGCTGGATGAGCCACTCCTCCCATAGCGGCAATATATCTTCTGGGATGGGCTCATCCCAGCCCATATCTCCTGTAAGAACTGCTTGGCTCGAGTGGTGACTGGTGAAGCGAAGCCCAAAGGATCGAATACCGACATCTGGATCTTCAGCATCTCCCTCTTGGTTGGCTGTTCTTGGTTGCTTCCGCCGGTATTTTCAGTTGCGGTAGCCAATGTGTCCGTTGACGTCGGTTGTGTGTTCTCTGTGTAGGTCGTAGATCGTAGGCGTGTTGGAGGTGAGGATGTTCGTGCCGGTGCTGGTTGCACTGGCGGCGGCTGTTGGCTGCTCCGTACTGTGGGCTCCGGACGGGCGCGGCGCATCGGGCACTATTCTCCGCTGTGTCGACTGCTGAGACGGAGGGTGTGGACGTTCCGCCGTCACCGCGGGCGCAGTCGGTGTAGGTGCTGGATCAATTCCTTCGTTCCGGGTGGAACCGCACGCGGATCTTGTTACCACCATCGTTTCCTCTAAATCCAAAGGATCCCGTTCGAAGGACCAGAATGTACTGGACCAGGGCTCGAACCGGAATCCGATCGGCGCGGCACGTCTATGAGTGTGGACTGTATGTATACTGTGTTGTGCCGCTTCTGCCTTTCAGACTCCGATTTTCCCTATTGTGGCCTCTGTGTACCTACTTTGCTGGGATTCTGTAGATTGGTAGAGATGAAAACGATGGTGATTCCAAAGGTAATATACGCGGGCGGGTCCGAGCGGCGGCGGTGCGAGAGGGAGATCCGAGTGCGCGAGGGAGAGCTCCGATGTTTCTTATGTGACCGCTGTTGAAGACTGAACCCTGAGCGTCGACATCTTCTTCTCACCCCTTGTAGGGGGGGTGGGGATAGGGTTTCGGGGCATGGCCCCCTGACCCTGGCTTGTCTCCACCCATGACTATGGGTGGGTCTTTTTGTATTGACATCTATTAGTCGCCACCGTTGGTGCCGCCATTTGCCTCGGTGCGATCTGGCCCTGCCAGGTGAGATCCCCGAGGGGAAGGCCCAGCGAACCGATCAGCGACCGAGGCAGCGGCCACCAGCGATGGGGCCAAGTTGGGTTGGTCGAAAGATCCCTCTGTTGCGAATTCTCTTGCGTATGGCTTCGGCCTTCTTTTCCCAGGTTGCTCCGGTGGTCTGGCGTGCTGCGGGGCAATCTCTCTAACATGTTGGTGTTCGGAAGCGTCTGCTTTTCCGAACATGATAAAGAGGAGGCGGTTGATAAACTGCCCTGTGCTCTCCATCTCCAAGTCTCTCCGTATAGTGGCGTTTCTGACATATCTTGGTGCTCCTACGATCCTTCGGAGTGTGATGTTCTCCTGCGCTTGGAGTCGGCTTCTGTTCGTTACGCTCAGATACGGATACCATGCTGGAGCTGCATAGGTAAGCCGTGATCTGAGGTACGTTTTGTAAATCGTGATCTTGGTCCGAAGCAGCAGGCGAGATTGAAGGATCGGTAGGAGCTTGCTCCGCGCTCCTCTGACCCGGCCGATCACTTGATCGACGTGCTTCTTGAAGCTGAGGCGTCTGTCGATGGTGACACCCAGGTATTTGACGTCTGGCTGCCACGGGATGTCTGTGTCCATCAGCTTCAAGGGTGTCGGTAGCTTTGTGTTTCCCGTGATGATGGCCTGGGTCTTCGCCACGTTTACGGAGAGTCTTCACTTCTGGAGCCATTCTGGGAGGATGTTGAGGGTTGGTTGCAATCGATTAACGGCGTATTCAGCTCGGTAGGAGGAGGCGAAGTAGGCTGCATCATCTGCGTATAGTGCTAGCTTTGCCTGCCCAACGACAGGGATGTCGTCGGTATACCAGGCGTAGCATACAGGAGAGAGGCAGCTTCCTTGTGGGACTCCGGCTTGTATGGGTCTCTCCGTTGAGAGCTCGTTTTCGATTGGAACCATGAAGCTGCGTTTTCGGAGGAAGCTTTCTGTTATTTTGATCAGCTTCTTTGGGGCGTCGGACTGGACCAGTTTGTATAGTAAACCCTCGTGCCAAACTCTGTCGAAGGCTTTTTCCATGTCTAGCATGACTGCAACGACATATTCTTTCTTGTTGTGGCTGGTGGCCATTTCGTTCACAATTCTGGTGACCTGTAAGGTGGTGGAATGCCCAGCTCGGAACCCGAATTGTTCCTCCCTTGGCGTAGCTGTGATGCTGCGGGTGGTAGATGTGGCGCCTTCGACTGAGACAAAGAAGCGCCGGTTGTCCAGGAAGGACGCCACAATCTTGGTGAGGGCTGGAGGGGTTGTGGTTCGCAGGAGCTTGAAGAGGACGCCGGGGTGCCAGACACGGTCAAAGGCCTTCTCCACGTCCAGAAAGACCCCGACCGTGCTACGCCCGGCGTTGTGCTCAACTGCGAGGTGGTGGACTACCCTGGTGAGCTGCAGAGTGGTGGATGATGGAGTGGCCACTCCTGAAACCGAATTGCTCCGGGCGCGGCTCGATGGTTGCAGCCAAGCGCCCCAGGAGCAGACGTTCCAGGAGTTTGGCCACTGTCGGCAGCAAAGTGATGGGGCGGTAGTTAGCCGGGTAACGGTGGTCTTTACCCGGCTTGGGCAGGACTATGACTCGCCCGGTCTTCCAGGAGTCCGGGAAATGGCCCGTCCGGAGGATCCCGTTGAAGAGCCGGGCGAGTGCGGTGACTCCGCGGCGGGGCAGTTGGGTGAGGGCCATGTTATGGACTCCGTCGTAGCCTGGCGCCTTCCGCCTGGGTAGGCGGAGGACGGCCTTCCGCACCTCGGCAGGGGAGAAGAAGTACTCCCCGCCTAAAGGCGGTGTTGGGCCCGACAGGAAGTCCCTCACGGTTTCCTCAACCTGTTGGTGGTGGATCAGCGTCGCGAGGGTGGCGTCTGCTGGAACGGGATGCAGTGTAAATTGCTCCGCCAGACGCTCGGCCAGTATTTCGGCACGATCGGCGGGAGCAAAGTGCCGGACCCCACCTCGGTCCAGCAGCGGGTAGGTGGGCGCAGGTTTTCTCGTGAGCGCCCGATTCAGCGCGTACAGGTTGGTATCGCGTTCGGAGGCCTGGTCGATGGTTCGGACGACCGACCGTAAAACCTGGTCATCAGTCTGCCGCTCTCACTCGTGCAGTGCGCGCGCGTCACCGAGCTCCCGACGTCACCCCCCGCCTCACGGTCGTAGCTCCCCCCCGCGCTCCGACGCCACGTGGTGTTAACCGCCGCTGGCTGTTGTCGAGCTTGCCGGGCCGCGCTCGCGTTGTAGGCATAAATACGTGCACCTACGTATTATAGTGTGTTGTGTTGTGAGATAGTGCCTCTAGTGCAGTGCTAACAGTGAGCCCCGCATAGACGCGTAGGCAACTCGGATCGCAGTGTTAGGTCTTCCTCTCGCTCGCGGTGAGTACCTAGTGCGTCTACACACCCGCGGGACCGTAACCCCTGTTACACTCACGCCATCCCGTCCGGTGTGAGTTACTGACTGGTGTTTTATAATAAAACATCCAGCGCAGTAACAAACATTTCCCCCCCCAACCCGCTCGCCGCTGTAAGTGTCTAGTGTGCGTCGCTGGACTACCTAAGCTGGGCCTTCCTTCGGGATCTCACTCGGCTGGGTTTTCCGCCCTGCTAGACACCGAAAGCACCCCTAGAGTGTATCACAACCGATCCCCTCAACCCCCCCCCATCCCCTCCGATGTCGGACGAGGATAACCCTCCCCGAAGGAGACCGCCGGACAGCACTCCGGTGCTGGACAAGGTTATCGTAGCGAAGAACCTGCTGAACCCGGAGCAGTCCCGGGTTCTGAGACCAGGAGCGCTGCGATATCAAGCAGGACTGCATCTAGCGTCGAGCGACGCCCCCCTGCCCCCCGCAGGCACGTCAGCTGTGGCCGCGCGCGGAACTGGGCTTCCGCCCCGCCCCCAGCCCGGTGTAACGGGACCAAGGGCCCACTCATACTCTCCTGATGAGTCACAGGAAGCGAAGAGGCAGCGCCTCTATTCCGCTTCCCCCCCTCAGGATTCCCCGCCGCTGCAGGGCACACCCCTCACCTCGAGGCCCAAGCCCGCAGGACGCCGGGAATCACCATCTCCACCACGCGAGGGTGCGCAAGAGGCAACCGCCTCCACCCCCTCTTCCCCTCGCTCAGCCTCACCCCGCTCTGCCTCCCCCCGCTCTGCCTCCCCCCGCTCGCCTTCATTCGACGAAGAGACGAGCCACATGGAGCTGCCGCCGCCCATGTTATCCATGCCCTCGCCAAAGTGGACAGCGGAGCGGGAAGAGCGGCTGGCATCGTATGCCGCGGCAGCATCTGCGCCGCCGCCCCCCCGCTACTTGGGACCTCCGGACTGCCACGGCGCTGGCATGGTCGCGCTTGGCGCGGCGCCCCGCATCCGCCCAACCTTCAGGACGACAGCCGCCCTGAAGCCTCACGGGCCTCCAACCACCCGCCCTCGCCTCCTGGAGCCAATCCCCCAGCCGGGGACCTCCGCCCAACCGCCTGCCCAGGCAGCCAGCCCGCTGATGGCGCCCCAGCCAGCGCAACCCGCCCGCCCAACTACGCCAGCGCAACCCGCCCGCCCAACTACGCCCGCCCAGCCCTCGTCTCAACCCGAGGGCGCTGCTGGGCTTAGTATGGAGGTGGACCTCCGCCCCCCTACCCCCTCATCTACCGCAGGTGCGGCAGGTGCGGTGCGCGAGGCGCAGCACCGCCCGCCCACCCCTCAGCAGGTTCGGCCCTCCAAAGCATACCCACCAATAGTGGTGGAGTGCCTGCCCAACTGGACAGTGCACTTTGCTGCCCTGAGGGCCAAACTCGGCTTTGCGCCCAACGCGCGCCCCTTGGCCCAAGGGGTGCGCTTCACACCCCGCACCTTGACGAACCGGGCTTCCCAGCCCGGTTCGTCAAGCAGATCCGCCCGAAGCAAGGGCGCGCCGGCTGCCTATACCACGCCCAGCTGGACCGCCTGCCCGAGAGCGAGCTCGTGCGCCTATACGGCATCACGGAGCTCCTCTTCATGCCGGGAGTCATCGTGGAACACTGGCGCGGCGCGGCCAACCGCGTGGCGCAGTGCCACAGATGTCAGGCGTTTGGCCGCGCCTCGGCTCACTGCCACCGCCCCATGCGCTGCGTCCGCTGCGGTGCTTAGCACGCCGCAGCTGACTGCCCCCGAGCCCTGACCGACAAACCAACGTGCGCCAACTGCGGCCGGGAGCACACGGCAAACAGCCGGACCTGCCCCGTGCTCCGGCGCGAGGCGCGCAAAAGGGGTGTAACCATCCCCCCACCTGCCCCCGCACAACACGTACCGGCACTAGGGCGGGCGCCTTCGCCCGCCGCCCGCCCAGGAGGCCGACAGGCGGCGCCCAGCCGCCGCCCGCCCTCACCTACGGCTGCCCGCCCAGGAGGCTGGCAGGCGGCGCCCAGCCGCCGCCCGCCCTCACCCACGGCCGCCCGCCCAGGAGGCCGGCGGGCGTCACCCAGCCGCCGCCCGCCCACACCTATGGCCGCGACTCAGCCTCTCCTGCAGGCGACATCTGCCCCGGAGGTGGTGGCAAACCCGGCCACCACGCGGGGCGAGCAAGGAAGGCCCAGCTTAGGTAGTCCAGCGACGCACACTAGACACTTACAGCGGCGAGCGGGTTGGGGGGGGAAATGTTTGTTACTGCGCTGGATGTTTTATTATAAAACACCAGTCAGTAACTCACACCGGGCGGGATGGCGTGAGTGTAACAGGGGTTACGGTCCCGCGGGTGTGTAGACGCACTAGGTACTCACCGCGAGCGAGAGGAAGACCTAACACTGCGATCCGAGTTGCCTACGCGTCTATGCGGGGCTCACTGTATACACTGCACTAGAGTCACAATCTCACAACAACACACGATAATACGTAGGTAGGTATACGTATTAGCCTACAACGCGAGCGCGGCCCGGCAAGCTCGACAACAGCCAGCGGCGGTAAACACCACGTGGCGTCGGAGCGCGGGGGGGAGCTACGAACGTGAGGCGGGGGGTGACGTCGGGAGCTTTGTGACGCGCGCGCACTGCACGAGTGAGAGCGGCAGACTGAAGTTAAACGGTAAAGCCGCGCTTATATAAATATAAGCGCGGCTTTACCGTGCAGACGACGCGACGGCGCGTTTTTTGCCCTACTTTGCCTCACCTTTTTACTTCACCCGAAACCTTTGGATCCTTTTTATTATTTTTCTACAAAAATCCTTACATTCTATGTTTATTACCTACCTAATATGGTCTTCTTAAATAATAAACAACAATCTGAGATTCATATATTAGATTTTTTTAGATTTTTAGATTATCAATAACTGAGAATTTATTAGAAATAAAAAAGTTCCTAGAACTAAAACCTTAACAATACAAGACTAGGAGCACTTTTCTACATACTAATCTAACTATAACTAATTATCCTTATAAGCTATGGTTTCATCGCCGACACTTTTATTAATCGATTTATGGGTCGATGCAACACATCGTATTGGTCTGCTATTTTTCTTCGTGTTCTGTCTGCGCGATACTCGTGCCAGCGGAATTTGATCATAAGGTTAATTTTTTCAATATTTTTTCCGAGACCTCATTTGAGTATAAGTACTTTCTTTTTTTCATCGAATGGATGGATTTCGCTCATGTATCTTGGTGCTGTCTGGTTTTGCCCATGCTGAGGTAGCAGGGGGGAGAGGGGACCGTAGACACCTTAGCGGTGGTCTTGGTATATTGCCGAGCGGGGGCAAAGCGGTCCGGAGCGCGTGAGCGCACCTTGCTGGCGTTCGCTTTAGGTGCCTTGGGGCAACCGCGATAATTCGCTGTAAGTCCCTCGGCATTACAGAGAACGGAGCTAGGTGGGTCGGATCTTCGCGCGTCCGCTTGCAGTCAGCGGTGCCGTGGTCGCCTAGGCACTTGACGCAGCGCGGACGTGCGTTGCAGTTGCGCGCAGAGTGGCTATGGAGCTGGCATCTGTGGCACTGACCTAGCACTAGGCACGGGCCTAGTTTGAAGGGGGCTTCAACAGAAAGGCCGGAGAGGCGACATACGGTTTTTAGGTCGAATATCGCCTTACCTTCGGGCGAAAGATCCAAAATTACCAGTACTAGGTCGAATGGGCGTTTGTCTCTACCGCTGTACATACGGTGGACTTCCCTGATGGAGAAGCCCTGGGACAGAAGGTCTTCCTTTACCAATCCAGGGTTGAATTCGGCGGGAACGCCCCGAATCACAACCCTGAGTGATTTTTCGCTCTCGAGGGTATAGGTGTGACCTATGCACTTGGTGCGGAGGAGGGCGGTTATACGTCGGTAATCGTCCGACGACTGGAGCTGGAGCTGAATAGACTCCTTAACGGACTGAGCCTTCAGCTGGAGGAGTTTCTCCACGTTTGGCCATTTGGCCTTTTTCCGAAGGAAGATCGGAGAAGGGGGTCTCTCCTTACGGAGGGAAGACTGGGCCGCGGGGGTCGCGGGGTTAGCGGGGACCACGGGAGTCGTGGCGGCCGCGGGAGTCGCCGGGGTCGTGGGGAGGGGGAAAGGTGAACCATCTTAGCCGACTTCGATGGTGCCTTAGTCTTCTTCCTCTTGCGGCTTTCTACGGTGAGAAAACCGTCGTCGGAGGAGGAAGTAGTAGTAGTCGTTGTTGTTGGTTCGGATTCGGAGGAGGAAGGCAGATCAGCCTCGGAGTCCTGCGAGGACAGAGACTTCTCAGTCTCCGCCCGCAGTCAGATAAATCCATCTCTCCTTCTTCCTCGGGCGAGGAAGGGAGAGATGGGGCGGGCGGGGAGGCGTCGGGCGATTTCGGGGAGTCCGGAATGGCCGGGGAAGGGGAAGGAGCCTGGGAGGGCTCTGAGCGGGCCTGGATAACATCGTCGAGTATCGACGGATACTTTTTTACTATTGCGCGGAGTAAGCTGCGCAAAGTGTCGGGGAAAAGGTTGGAGATGTCCATATTGGGCCGGATACGGCTGAAGGAGCCAGGGGGTGTCCCTTATGCGACTCTTACGGGGCGAAAGGGGGTGAGTAACTACCTAGCGCTACCTGGGGTCGGCGAGGGTGCTCCCCCAAGGCCGGTGGTCCCAGGCCCTGCCGTATTCTACTTTACTTGAAAGAAGTAAAGCAGGCGCTCCGGGTCAACGCCCAACCAAGTTCGTTGGCACGGTTACGTATCCCTTGGTTGACCACTGATGTCGTGGATTTCACTGTTATACAGCCAAAGAAACGAGATAGAGGAACCGCTTTGAAAAAAGCGTGAACCTCGGAACAGCGTCGCTCTGAAAAGAGCGGTACCTACGCAAACGTTTGCGTTATATTATAGCCTCAAAGAAGTACAGTTCTGAAAAGAACTGATAACGCAAGTAATAGAAAGTTAGTTCTGAAAAGAACTGATTGGCGTTTCGATAAACGGAACGAGCAGGCGCAATCGAAAGCGGACAGACAAAGCTACGGGAACTATATCTCGGAACGTACGTGCGACTCGCGCGAGGGCGAGCAACGGAGTGATCCTGACGACAGACCTCTAATGAAACACGTAAGTTGATGGTTGACAAACGACTGAATTTATTCACTTTAAACCTACCCACTAGCATACATTAATAACAGTCATAGGTAAGTACACTTAAATGATGATAGATGGCGTTAGCTACCTTATATTTTGATATCATTTCTAACACCCCCACTATATCAAAATCACAAATAAATGGAATATCTAACACTTACATGTAAATCAGCAAAAACAACAATACATCTATTTTTGAACAATACCAAGTGTTTGCATAAACTTGTAGTGTTTTATTTCTGACAATCCCTTTGTTAACAAATCAGCGGGCATACTGGTAGTTGGCAAATATTTGGTTTCAACAATATCATCATTAATGACATCTCTAATGAAATTGTATCGCACATCAATATGTTTAGAACGTTTGTGAGACTGATGATTATTTGCCAGCTTCAATGCACTCTGATTATCATTATATAATGTAATCTTATTACAACAACCTGTTATCTCACATTCCAAATTTTGCAAATAAATAGCTTCACGACATGCTTCTGACATAGCCATGTACTCGGCTTCACAACTACTTAAAGCTACAGTTCTTTGCTTTTTACTCTCCCAAGAAATAGCAGACCCAGATTTCATAAAACAAAATCCTGTGTATGAACGTCTGTCAATGGCATCACTAGCCCAATCTGCATCCACAAAACCAACCAGTTCTGCTTTTTCTTTGGAATATCTTAAACAATAGTCTTTAGTTTTTAACAAATATCTTAAAATCCTTTTAGCATAATTCCAATGAGTATATGAATAACAGTTATTAAATTGACTCAAATAACTAACTGAGTATGCAATGTCAGGTCGAGTGAGCACTGCTAAATACATCAAACTACCAATTAATTTTTGATATGGTAATTTATCTTCACAAGTATTGGACTTTTCAACATTTAATTTACACTCTATGGGAGTATCAGCAGTATTACAATCAGACATATCGAATTTATTTAACAATTGTTCAATATACTGCTCCTGATCTACTGTAATTACATTTGAACATTTATTAATGTTGACTCTCATACCTAAATATTGTTTGACTTGACCTAGATTCTTTATTTGAAATTTATGACTCGAAGCTTTTATTAAAGAATCCTTTTCCGACTTCTCATTTGAAAATATAATGAAATCATCTACATAAATTCCAACAATAGTTCTCTTATTGTTACTGTGATTTTTTATAAAGACACATGGTTCTAGTTTACTCTTATTGAACCCTAAGTTGCACAATGTTTCCTCTACTCGTTGATACCAAGCTAGAGATGACTGCTTCAAGCCATAAACAGCCTTTTTTAATTTTAACACTTTATTTGAATCTTTAATCGGAAAACCTTCTGGCAAATGCATAAAAATGCTTTCTTTTAAATAACCATTAAGAAAAGCTGTTGTGACGTCTAAGTGAGTAATGTCCATATCTAACTGCACACTTAAAGCAAATAGTAATCGCAAGGTTGAATGTCTGATGACTGGTGAAAAGGTTTCTTGATAGTCCACACCGGCCTTCTGTGTAAAACCTTTAGCTACAAGTCTGGCACGATATTTCACATTATTGTCACAATCGAATTTCTTTCTTAAAACCCATTTACACTGCACTACACTTGAGTTTTCTGGAGCATCAACAATCTCCCACACTTGATTGTCTTCGAATGACTGCAGCTCCTCTGCCATCGCCTGTAACCATTTTTGTTTCTCAGGACCACTGATAGCCTCTGCATATGTCATTCCGTCTTCTCCTATGGACGTAGTACACATATTGACAATGCCATATCTCGAAGGTTTCGACCTTACTCTTTTTTCTTCATTTACCCGAGGTACTTGTGGTATACATGCTGTCTGCGAGCCTTCTCTTTCTTTGGTTTTCTTCCTCGCTTCTTCCTGCATGTTTCTGCCGTCTGTATTCTGCAAATTATCATCTTTCCCATCCAGGTACTCTGATTCACTTGAACTCTGCTGATCTAGGAGTTCCAGTTTCACCACAGATTCCTCCAGTGAATCCCCCACTGAATCTGTGTCCTCTATGGGAACTGTGACTGTCTCTTCTCTTTTTGCCTTCTCAAATATCACGACATCCCTACTGGTAGTAACTCGGTTTTTAACTGGATCATAAATCCTGTAACCCTTGATATTATCACAGAAACCAATCAGTATATGTTTCTTTGATTTTCTGTCCCATTTTGTCCTTTTTTCCTTTGGTACATGTGCCATCGCTGGACTTCCAAATATGCGTATATGTTGCAAGTTTGGTTTTCTTCCGGTCCACGCTTCATACGGAGTCTTTTCAATACTTGATGCTACTGTTCTATTCTTTAAGTAAACAGCCGTATTGGCAGCTTCTGCCCAAAACTTCTTTTCTAAATTAGCTTCGAAAAGTAAGCATCTCGCTCTCTCCACTATGGCTCTGTTTGACCTCTCACTAAGTCCGTTCTGTTCCGGCGTATATGGATTTGTTTTTTGATGTACAATGCCTTCCTTCTTCAAGTACTTTTCAAAATCGTTACTGCAGTACTCACAGCCATTATCTGTTCTTAAGATTTTGATTTTCTTGTTCTGAAGGTTTTCTACCATTGACTTAAACTCTTTAAAATAGCTCAACGCTTCACTTTTTGCTTTCAGGAAGTAAATGAAGGTCATCCTGCTATAATCATCAATGAACAGCAAAAAATATCTTGCACCTCCTATTGACTTGTTCTCCATGGGGCCGCAAATGTCGGAATGAATAATCTGTAGTATTTCTGTTGCTCGTGAGCCTGTAGAGAATGGCAGTCTCATCTGTTTTCCTTCACAGCATATTTCGCAACTTGTCTTGCTTATTGAAAACACATCTGGATAATCGAGACCATTCACTAATCCACAATTCTTCATTTTATTCATATCATTGCTGTTTATATGGCCAAGACGCCTGTGCCATGTTTCCCCATTCACTATTGTTTTGGTCAATAAACACTTCTGTGTTTGTAGGTTAACTTTGTATACACCATCTATTAAATCCGCTTCGGCAACCAAATCGCCCGATTTATTTCTTATTAGGCACTTGTTGGGCTCGAAAACAACACTGTTTCCGTTCTCTATCAATTTACTGACTGATAATAAATTTGTTGTGAGGCTTGGAATACACAACACATTCTTCACAGTTATGTCGTAATTGTAACTTGTTGTTATTTCCAAATCACCTGCACACAAAGCTTGTACTTTCGTCTTATCCGCGATCATTATTTCAGGTAAACTAGACGAATATTTACGATTCTTGAGGTAACTTTCGTTAGGGGTCATGTGCATGCTTGCACCTGAATCGACGTAGTAATCACTTTTGCTGAACCTGCCGCTGAGAAATACAACACTAAGAGCGTTACTGTGTTTCTTATTCTCGGTTTTCTCGTTCAAAAGTGGACATTGATTGCGAAAATGGCCTATTTCTTGGCAACGATAGCATTTTATTGTTTTCGTACTTTTGGCGTTTGAGTTTGACATGTTGGGATTCTGTCCGCCTGCTCCGCCATTTTTTCGAGTGTTGCCACCACCTTTATTCCTTTTCTGCCAACTTTTAGCTACTAGGGCTGAACTGCGTTCCGTTTCACTTGCATCAACTGATTCCATATCAAGTAATTTTGTCTTGATTGAATCGGCAGTGATTCGCATTCCGGAGTGTTCATAATCATAGGCATAAATCGCTCTGGTAAACCGGCTAGCAACAATGAACCGACCCATTCATCGTTAATTTGAAAGCCTGTACCGTTCAAACGTTGAGACGTTTCTACTAATTGTGTCACATAATTCGTCATATTCTCACAATTTTCTAATCTTATAGAAATTAGATGACGAAGCAAAGTAATTCTCCGCGAAAATCCTGAATCATCGAACAAAGAGCGTAGTTTTGTCCATAATTGCTTCGTGGTCTTTGTCTCCTTTATGTGCACAAATAATGATGAATCAATAGTCAAAATCAACTTAGCTCGTGCTTTTACATCTGCCGCTGCTGCTACTGCCTCAGCACCTTCTTCCTTTAGGTATTTATCGGCGCCTTCCAAGACCAGCAAATTTTCCACGGCGAACGCCCAATCCTCGAAATTCTCTCGTCCTTTGAGTTTTGGCACGTTTGTAAGATAGCTATTACTCATTTTTTTACTTGCACAACACGAAAAACTTTATAATTTTCTGTTGGGTGAGGCCCATAACCTCTAATGAAACACGTAAGTTGATGGTTGACAAACGACTGAATTTATTCACTTTAAACCTACCCACTAGCATACATTAATAACAGTCATAGGTAAGTACACTTAAATGATGATAGATGGCGTTGGCTACCTTATATTTTGATATCATTTCTAACATCGATAATCATCGACTAGATTTTCTTTCTTTCCGGCCCTTGTTGGGGGCTCGAGGCTTGGCCTCTTTACCACGGCTTCAACTCGAGAGGCCTTCGGTCCTTGGATTTACCAAACTTGCTCTTTTGTTTGGATTTTCTCTTTTTTTTTTGTTTGAGGCTGCATCATAATATGATGCAGCCTCAAACAAAAAAAAAATGGTTTCAAAAAATTAGTTTCCGTTTCAAGCGAAAGTAGTTACGAATTATGTACCTCAATTTAATACTTTTAGCATTATAATTATAATAACTTTATCTCTTCAGGCTTACAAAATAGGTACTTAGACAAGTCAAATTGATGTGTGTTTTGCATGTGTTATACATTCCTAATAGACGCGTTTCAGCCTTATAGCTTTAGGCCGGCAATAGGTTTGGCGAGGGTTTAAATATACCAAAGTATATACAGCCTGGACGCCCCTTGCTGGCCTTGATTGGTCTTATTAGCTCCGACTCGAAGCCTTTCTCTCGGAAATCTTCTACTAGGTCCTCCGGGTTTGTTTCCGCAGGGATGCCCCTTATGGCCACCTTAACCTGCTTCCTGAATAGACAAGTAGTTCTGTATGGCCCTGTATTCATCGGCTGATTCTGGCAAGAAACGCACTCCCTTCCCGAAAGGTCTGGCGTTTGGGGCGTGGCCTAGGATGTCCCTGATGGCTCTGAAGTGATGTGCCCAGTTCGGCATCACTTCAACCACCAGTGGTGGATAGCGGGACCTTTTCGCTTCGGAGAATGGCTGACTGTCGCCTGGAGCCGTACTCTGGGCGGGCTCGTTTGGGCGGGCCGGTTTTGTTGGGCGGGCGGGTGTTGTAGGGTAGGTGTTACCTGGGCGGTCTTGTTAGTCTGGGTGACCCGACTGAGCTGAGTGTGTGGGTTCCGTGGGGCGGGCAGGTGAGGTTGGGCGGGCAGGTTGCATGCTTGCCGGTTTTGGCGGCGTTGCCGCGAGCGACGGGTATGTCGTTGACTGAGTCGATGCTGACGACGCTGGGGATATATGTGGTCTGTCTTGGTCGACCGGCTTTCTCTGTGATGGTGGTTCTTGGTGTTGTTCTAGCGCCCTGCACTTCAGTGGGGGGGGGGGAATTTTCCTCCCGTTTCTTTTTGAGGCCAGGGTTGGTCGGCTGTTGTGAGGATTCCGGCGACATTGGTTCTTGTTGGTTGTAATGGTTTTCTCTTTGTGTAAAGAACCATTTTGCCACTGTGATAAAGTCACCGGTCAACCTACCTTGCTTTATGTACTGGACCAGGGCTCGAACCGGAATCCGATCGGCACGGCACGTCTATGAGTGTGGACTGTATACTGTGTTGTGCCGCTTCTGCCTTTCGGACTCCGATTTTCCCTATTTTGGCCTCGGTGTACTTTGCTGGGATTCTGTAGTTCTGTAGAGATGAAAACGAGGGTGATTCCAAAGGTAATACGCAGGCGGGTCCGAGCGGCGGCGGTGCGAGAGGGAGATCCGAATGCGCGAGGGAGAGCTCCGATGTTTGTTGTGTGACCGCTGTTGAAGACTGAACGCTGAGCTCGTCATCATCTTCTCACCCCTTGTAGGGGGGTGGGGATAGGGTTTCGGGGCATGGCCCCCTGACCCTGGCTTGTCTCCACCCATGACTATGGGTGGGTCTTTTGGATTCTGTCATCTATTAGTCGCCACCGTTGGTGCCGCCTTAGCCTCGGTGCGATCTGGCCCTGCCAGGTGAGATCCCCGAGGGGAAGGCCCAGCGAACCGATCAGCGACCGAGGCAGCGGCCACCAGCGATGGGGCCAATTTAGGTTGGTCGAAAGATTTTTCCGTTGCGAATTCTCTTGCGTACGGCTTCTGTTTTCTTTTCCCAGGCTGTTCCGGTGGTCTGGCGTGCTGCGGGGCGATCTCTCTGACATGCCGGTGTTTCCGAACATGTTAGAGAGGAGGCGGTTGATAAACTGCCCTGTATTCTCCATCTCCAGGTCTCCGTATAGTTTCTTTTCTGACGTATCTTGAAGCTCCTACGACCCTTCGGAGTGTGATGTTCTCCTGCGCTTGGAGTCGGCTTCTGTTCGTTACGCTCAGATACGGATACCATGCTGGAGCTGCATAGGTAAGCCGTGATCTGAGGTACGTTTAAATCGTGATCTTGGTCCGAAGCGGCAGGCGAGACTGAAGGATCGGTAGGAGCTTGCTCCGCGCTCCTCTGACCCGGCCGATCAGTTGATTGACATGCTTCTTGAAGCTGAGGCGTCGGTCGATGGTGACACCCAGGTATTTGACGTCTGGCTGCCACGGGATGTCTGTGTCCATCAGCTTCAAGGGTGTCGGTAGCATTGTATTTCCCGTAATGATGGCCTGGGTCTTCGCCACGTTTACGGAGAGTCTCCACTTCTGGAGCCATTCTGGGAGGATGTTGAGGGTTGGTTTCAATCGCTTAACGGCGTATTCGGCTCGGTAGGAGGAGGCGAAGTAGGCTGCATCGTCTGCGTATAGTGCTAGCTTTGCCTGCCCAACGACAGGGATGTCGTCGGTATACCAGGCGTAGCATACAGGTGAGAGGCAGCTTCCTTGTGGGACTCCGGCTTGTATGGGTCTCTCCGTCGAGAGCTCGTTTTCGATTGCAACCATGAAGCTGCGTTTTCGGAGGAAGCTTTCTGTTATTTTGATCAGCTTCTTTGGGGCGTCGGACTGGGCCAGTTTGTATAGTAGACCCTCGTGCCAAACTCTGTCGAAGGCTTTTTCAATTCGTTCACAATTCTGGTGACCTGTAAGGTGGTGGAATGCCCAGCTCGGAACCCAAATTGTTCCTCCCTTGGCGTAGTGTGTGGTCTCAGGTGTTCAAGCACGATCTTCTCGAACACCTTCGACATGGTGCTCAGTAGTGTGATTGGTCGGTAACTTTCGGGTTTTCTGGCATCTTTTCCAGGTTTTGGAATCATCACCACCTTTCCGACTTTCCATTTCGTCGGGAAATGGCCACTTCGGAATATGCCGTTGTACAGCCGTGTGAGGGAGACCACGAGCTTCGGCGGTAGGTGTTTGAGGGTCTCGTTGGTTAGGTTGTCCAGTCCGGGAGCTTTTCTTCTCGGCAGCTTCTGAATAATCCTCTTCACCTTCCCAGGTTGTACGAAGATCGCTTCTTCTTCAGGGGGTATTTCTGACGCCAGGTACTCCTTGACGAAATCCTCGACGTGTTTTGTGTGGTCGGCGTCTGTGGCTGGGTTTGGAGAATTGCTTTTCTAGGCTGTCTGCCAGGATTTCGGCTCTGTCGACTGCCTTAAATTTGAGGTTTCCGTCAGCGCCCTCCAGCGGCTGAATGGGTTTCTGCTCACCAGCAAGTTGTCGGCATAACCGGTGCACGGAAGGAATGTCGTCGGTTATGGCTTCAATATGCTTTGCCCATCCTTCAGCAGCATGGTCATCGAGAGCGGTTTTCACGCGCTGGGCAAGTGCGTTCACCGTTCTCTTGATCCTCGGGCATTTGGTCTCCTGCCAAAGCTTCCGTTTCTCCCTTTTCTCGCGGATGAGGTCCCGTATCCACGTCGGTAGGGGGTCCAGCCTCCTCGTCGTCGTGGAGGTGTGCGATGCTCTGTTGAGGGATTCCTGGATAGCTTTGGTTAGTTCTTCCGTGGCCCTTTCCACGTCTTCAGCGGTTTCAATTGGTCTGTTGAGTACCTTCTCCTGTGCCTCTCTTTGGAAGGTTTCCCAGCAGATTTTTCGTCGTGGCGGCAACGGGCAGATTCTGCTTGGCTTGCTGTTGAGCGTCATGAGCACTGGTCTGTGGTCTGAAGGGAGGTCTGTTAGCACGCTGAGTACTGGAGAGATTCGCAAGTCTTCTCCTGCGACGTTCACTAGCACACCCAGGGCTTGGAATGTGCGGAACTCAAATATGGGGATGAGCTGGTGACCTTTCGATGGACCATCTCTGCAAGTCCCTTGTAGGCTATCCCTGTCTCCGTCACTTCGTCTTTTCGGTAGACTATATAGTTCGGGACTTTGAACTGGGTTCCGGTTTTCAGGCGCGTCTCGCTGACCAACATTATATCAATTGTTTGCTCACGGAGGAAGAGGGCCAGCTGTTTTCCCTTCCCCGTGAGCGTTTGAGCATTCCAATAGACGACCCTACTAACTAAGACCACCGACCGACCCGACTAAGATCCATTATTAAGGATTTTCATCAGACCCATTTGGGTCGCCGTTTCAGCATCAGTACCAGATTGCACCGCTTCTAGAATTTCTTTCAGCACTCCGATGGTCTGGCCGAGAAAATTTCTCCTTTCCGTCTTTGTATCTTTGCCCGGTTCAGGGGCTGATTGTTTTGTTTCTTTCTTTTTGCTTGGCCTGGTAGGTTGGCTGGTGCTATCAGCGAGGATGTCGCCGTCTCCTCGATGACAGCGGGTACAACCGGTACTGTACCTTTTCTGCCTCTTTGGGGGATGCTAGCGGTCTCAGCGAGGGTGCCTGCTCTTTTATTGTGCACCTCCTTTTCGAAAACCGGGCAGGACTGGTAGTTCGCTGGGTGTGACCCTCCGCAGTTTGCGCAGGTGGCTGGGTCTTCTCTTGGTCGCGGGCATTCATTGGCACGGTGCGGCTCACCACATCGCACGCACGCCTGCACTCTGTGGCAGTTGTGGGAACTGTGTCGGAATATCTTTCACCTATGGCATTGCGACGGTCCCTTCTTCCCCCGCCATGCCTCGATGATGATGCCCGGCATCAGTAGTAGCTCGCTCACCTCGTTATCGCCGGAATCAGGTTAGGAGTTTTCTTTAGGGAAACATAAAATATGCTCCCAGGTCTACCTTGCCTACCCTTGATATTTTTGATGTACTCGGGGGAGAATCCCTTCTCTTCTAGAGCTGCGTGGATCTCCTGCACCTCAGTTTCTGAAGGGAGGCCTCTGACAGCTACCTTCAGGCTTCTCTCAGCTGGTAGCGAGTAGGAGAACCAGCTGATGGATTCTTCCTTTTCTAGTTCTGTAAGGTAGGATTGGATGAGCCGGTACTCCGTCTCGTCCTCCGGGTTGAACCTGATTGCTGATGCTACAAGTAGCCATAGAATTAACTTCCTTACCTTTCTTGGGTAGGGGTTTGAGGGGGCTGGTCACCCTATGCTCCTTCTCCTTTCTGGGGCTCTCGGAGAGCGATCTTGATCGCAGCCTCTTCCTTGCTGCACACTCATTTTCGCTTCCGGTTGTTGGCGGCGGGTGGCGGACGTGGCGGACGACCGTTCGCTTGAAGCGGGTTGCTGGCGGCAGGTTGATAATAGCGTTGCGGGCGAAGTCCAGCGCTGTCTGGTCCTCCAGCGACAGCTCCTTGCCCTCCACTTCGGCCTCTTGGAGTCGGAGGTACATGGCCATCCATCGTAACATTCCCTCCGAAAGGGCCCCGGCTTGCATAAGACGGGCGAGCGTGATCAAATTGCCCTCTTGACATTCACGCGGCTATCGTCTTCATCCTCCTCCGATGACGATGATGATGACGACGATTTTGGCAGCGGCTTATCACTGAACGAAGTCGAAGTCCCCGCGGTGGGGTCCTTCTTGGGGTCCATATCGACGCGTGACCTATGGATAGGTCGGCACTAGCATACCGACCTTCCCGGTGTTTCGCGAGCGCGAGTTTTCCCCTCCGTAGCGC
This sequence comes from Eupithecia vulgata, assembly GCA_946478455.1. NCBI lineage: Eukaryota > Metazoa > Arthropoda > Insecta > Lepidoptera > Geometridae > Eupithecia > Eupithecia vulgata. The sequence continues at coordinate 4,658,657 of OX297887.1, read as the reverse complement.
GGAGCTACGGCCGCAATCGACGATATAAATTATCGTCGAATTATCGTCACTAAATTCCATTGATTTGCTGAGCGCGACTTGTGCGAGTGGTCCGTACGCGAACGAACGAGGCACTCCGAACGCTGAGCTCGCTCGTCATCTTCTTCTCACCCCTTGTAGGGGGGGTGGGGATAGGGTTTCGGGGCATGGCCCCCTGACCCTGGCTTGTCTCCACCCATGACTATGGGTGGGTCTTTTTGTATTGTGGCATCATTAGTCACCACCGTTGGTGCCGCCATTTGCCTCGGTGCGATCTGGCCCTGCCGGGTGAGATCTCCGAGGGGAAGGCCCAGCGAACCGATCAGCGACCGAGGCAGCGGCCACCAGCGATGGGGCCAAGTTGGGTTGGTCGAAAGATCCCTCTGTTGTAAATTCTCTTGCGTATGGCTTCGGCTTTCTTTTTCCAGGTTGCTCCGGTGGTCTGGCGTGCTGCGGGGCAATCTCTCTAACATGTTGGTGTTCGGAAGCGTCTGCTTTTCCGAACATGTTAGAGAGGAGGCGGTTTATAAACTGCCCTGTGCTCTCCATCTCCAGGTCTCTCCGTATACAGGGTGTTAGTGTAAACAGTCTTATCCTTGAAACTAGAGGTTCAGAATCATGAGCAGAATCCAAAACCGATGAAAAAACTAAACTTTTTTTTTTTACATAATTTTGTAAAAAAAATCCTCATACATCATAAAAGCATTTCACCCTACACCTTCTATACCTACGCCGCGTCCGCGCCGCCGCTCGCTCGCTTTGTCGGTATCAAACAAAGACGCCGCTGCTCGCGCGCCGCCGACTTAAAAGCGCCCCGCCTACGCGCCGCCGCGCCGCTCGTGGCCGGCGCGCACTCGCCAGTCACAGCCCGCCTGCTAGGTAGTGAGTAGGGCATGGCGGTAATGGACTTTTTGGCAATTCCGGTAATTTACCGGTAACAATATTTTTAAAACCGGGATCCCGGTATTTCGGTATTTTTTCGGTAATTTACTTCAAATAATAAAATAACAGAAAAAAGAGATTCCTGCACGCATGGAATATTGTTTTAGACTGAATTAATGTACTACCAAAAGCATATTAAAAAATATTTATAAAAAAAAAACATTCAAATCAACATTACTTTTATTGATATAATTTTTAATACTAAATTATAAAGTATAGTCTTTCTTTTACTTTTACATACTAATCAAATATTTTTCACATATAAAAAAATGACAACTTAACCTACTTGATTAAACATTTAAAACTTTAAACCTCTTACTACTCACATCAATAACATTAAATAATCACGCTTAAATTCAACATAATTGATAATCAAAATATTCAAACTTAAAACTTATTTTTTTGACACATAAATAAAGTTTTCAAATAACTAACAAAACTTTCAAACCGAAAACTTACTCTTGATACGTAAATAAAGTTTCGAAATAACAAAAAATCAAACTTTTAAAACTCAAAAGATCTCTGTTACATAACTGTACCTGATTAAACATTTAAAATAAAAAAAATCTTCTAAAACTAATGTTTCTCTTTAACATAAACAACTTTATACTAAAACAATTACTTATTTATAATAAGAAAAGGTTAATTTAAACTGCCTGCAAGTAAAAGTGTAATCCGTTTTTGTGTTTCGTGTACTTATTATATATTTTTTGTGTTTTATGCACATTGTTGTTGAAAAAGTGTTCTCAGAAAACAAATTGAATCTAAAGTGATGTCATTTAAAGAAGATCTTATTTTATTGCATATGTAATTCGCCGCTGAAAACGCTCTTTCTGACTCAACACTAGTTGGGGGAATGGTCATGAGATGGTTATAAAGTTCCTCTAAATAGCGTCCTCTCTTTCCACCATTTTCATATAATGTCATTTCCAATCGTAAAACCATCAATAATGCATCATCATTAATAGGCTCAGATTCATCGGTTTCGTCGTTTTCTATCCCTTGTTTTTTATGTAAAACACCCTTTGATGTATTTTTCTCTTTCAGAGATTTCTCGATCGCTTTATTCAATTCTTGTTGAATTGAAGCTGAACCAGTACCTTCATCGTCGTCGCTGCTACTAGTTATAGCACTATTTGCTGATATTGTCGATTGGTCAGTCTGAGTTGGGTGGAAACGTGCTGTAAGGCTTATTAAATTTGAAAGTAATTCATCACTTTTCATTTTCCAAGTTAGCCCTTCTTCTGTACGGGACATTTGATCTTCAAAATAAGCTTCAGGGTTGTGTAAATATTGAAGCATAGATGTCAAAGGTGTACGTCTTTGTAACACGCGAGTATGCATTGACTCTAACAGTTGCGTTGCGAGGGTGGTATTTTGTTTCTCTAATTTTTTAAACAAAAAGCTTAGAGCGGCGTGTGCGGTTAAAAGAGTAGCGTCCCGACGACATAGAGCTTCTACAGTCATTTTGACAACAGTTAGGCTTTGTTGTATACTGTCAAGAAGTTGAAGTTCTTCCTCTGCAAATGCAACATTAGACTCCACATCAATGAGTGCCTTAAGAACACTTGGTCTCAGACGGTTAAACCTTTCTACCATGTTTACCATGCTGGACCAGCGAGTTTTGCAGTCTAAAACTAAAGCTAGTTCTTTGTTTTCTTGTTGTTTCACATACTTTTGTAAATGTTCGTCATTTTTTGTGGGAGACTTCGTAAACAATTTCACTACCGTTCGAACTTTAGTGATAACATCCTTGTAATGCGGATTAATCGTGTAAGAACGCGTAGGAGACTCATCAAATTTAACTGTCAGTCCTTCAGAATCTTCCGTGTCACTAAGTTCAAAGTCAGTACTGTCCTCATTAATGTTTGGCTTTGGGATCGAGATATTACACTCTTGTTTTTTTTTTGCATACAATACATCTATGACAGCAAGTTGTACGCCATGTGCTAAACATAGCTGATGACAAGCCTTAATCTCTTTTCCAACTTTACACATAACACTCGCCCCATCTGTCGTTACCGCTAGAATATCATCATCCAAAGAAAGTTCGAACTCTAAAAGTTTTTTTGTTAAGAGTCTGATGCACGTCGTAGCAGGCATTGAACCGTCCACCCAAATCAGTCCAAGATTTTTAAAATTAGAGCCATCTTTGAATTTACTGTTACCACTGTGAAGGTTAATATTCATATATCTACGATTTCGTGTAGACGTCCACTCATCAAATGTTAAGAAAAATTTCTTTCCAGATTTTTGCATTTTCTTGAGTTCTTCGATCAATATTCTTTTCTCTTGTTTGCTGTAGTTCATAACCATATTTTTTATCGATTTCGATGTAGATGGCAAACGATCGTAACCCGCCTTGTTAAAAATTCTGCGTAAATCTTTGGAGGAAGAAAATTTGGCAAACGGAATACCATCTTGAGCAACCATTCGACTGATAGTAGCTTCCATTGAATGTGAACTATTAAAAAATTCTGAAATTTTTCTTTTCTTAGAATTTTTGCTCGAGTCATCCGATGATACTGGTTTTTGTTGTTCTTCGACAGGGTCTGCAGATTTGGGCTCTTCTTGTCTTGTAGACCTGGTTAAAATTGAATCCGAAGACGACCCACGCCTGTCCGATGATGGTCCAGGTTGAGAATCCGTAAGGTCAATCGTCGTATGAGAAGATTTTAAATGCGAGCGCATACCTGATGTCGATCCACCGAAGGTTTTTATAATTTTTTGGCAAAGGGTACACTTCCCAGATTGACCGTCTTCAGCTCGCAGGAAGTAGTTCCATGCTGAAGATTTATCTTCACATTTCTTTTTGTATTTCTCGTACTTCATGGTTTAATAGATCTGAAAAAAATAAAAATATATAAGAAACTCCATTTCCATTCTATAGTCCACTTTATGATGATGGTAAATATCTAGAATAACTTCATGCACGCCTATTCAATGTCAATGATAACCAATATTCACTATCCACGCCACTATACAAAAATACCTACGGTTTTGAAGTCACTCACATAATACCTATTTAGACATCCGGCACCATAATAGTTATTTTTTACTTACCGTTTATCTCTTGGGTTTTTCGTAATATCGTCTTTAAAACCAAAACAACACAAAACAGTTCTTGCCACTATGAAATACACGGATACACTGATTGCCGTTTGTACCTTATGCGTAGTAACAGTGAATAGAGAACCAACTTAACAAGCGAGAACGCACTATGCTACTGATAATATTATTATGCGCTAAAAAGAAAGATGCACCGCGCAGGTCAGGTAGTTTTTTACAAGAAATTACAAGAACAATAGGTACCTGTTATGCCGTTGCATTGCAATGCAACTTGAAAGAGATTAGGACTAGGTAATGTTACTTCATTACTTACTTGATTTTCTCAATCATTTTTGAGCTTTATGCATGTGGAAATAATGTCCCTAACGCTCTGCTTGCAGTTACCGAGGTGGCTCACTCAAAGCCACCCGCGCCCGACTACCTGCTGCGTGCAAGCAGGTAGGCGGGCGCACACAGTGCCTGATTGCAAATATTACAAACCAAAAAATCAGATTTAACATAAAAAACAGTCGTACACTATTTTACGCGCATTCATTCGATTGTTATTAATTTTGAAGTCGGTTTATTAAATTTGTAAAACCATGAAAAGAAAGCATAAAATGCCAATCAAGTTTACAATCATAAAATATTACAAGTTGTTTGTTATTTTACAAATTAAAGCCGCCTCATGGAATTGTTCGTTAATTTAAACGTTTATTTAAATTACCGAAATACCGGTAATTTGAATTTCAATACCGGTATTCGGAAGTGCCTTAAATAGTCCGGTATTACCGGTTTTTCGGTAATACCGAATACCGGTGTCCATGCCCTAGTAGTGAGCACGTTACGACGCGTTCCGTGCTAATTTGTGATGTGCCGATTTGTTCGCGTATTGTGTTAAGTAGAGAAGTGACGATGTCGTTCACAAAATTAAATGAACAGTGGACTGAAATGGTGCGACTTTATGCCATCGCTGGTGACAACATGAACTTGGCTCGTACGATGTACGCAGAGCGGTTCCCAGAACAACGTGTGCCAAGCCGGGAAACGATCCTAGCGGCTACACAAAGGCTACGTGCCTACGGCCAGTTCACCGTGCCTAGTCATGCACAAGGTCGTGGCAACCAACAGATGGCGGTCAACCTTCAAGAAGAAATCTTGAATTTCTTCGCGGAGAATCCAGAGGAGAGTACTAGACTAGAAGGGCAGCTCGTCTCTTCAATGTGTCGCACTGGACAGTTTGGAAAATCCTCCACATCGATGGCCAACACCCCTATCATTTCAAAGTAAGTTTAAGTACCTACCTACATTAGCCTACTTACTGGCAAATGTGTTAGAGTAGCTATTTTTGCCTGTCCTAAGCCAGGAAAGGTATGAAGGGAAAGTTCCATCACAAGTTGTAGGTACCTACGATTCGAGTGGTTTCGATACCTACACCACCGGCGCGGCCGGCTACAGGCGAGAGCGGGCGGCGCGGCGTGATAAGGTCACTAGGGTGTCCATGAAATCACGCAGGATAGCAGAGAAATGAATTATGAAATTCCATCGAAACTAATTGACTTTTATTTTTAATAATAACTTGTATCGTCTTATTTTAGGGGTGTACATACGTGGTTTCAAGGATAAGACTGTTTACACTAACACCCTGTAGTGGCGTTTCTGACATATCTTGGTGCTCCTACGATCCTTCGGTGTGTGATGTTCTCCTGCGCTTGGAGTCGGCTTCTGTTCGTTACGCTCAGATACGGAACGCTGAGCTCTCGCTCGCGCGTATATTTATACTTTTCGTCTCTCCCTCCCTACCGCCCGCGCCCCGCGGACTCCTCCGCGTGATCTTTATTCAGTTCTCTGTCTTATAAATCTATTTATTACTAAAATAAGGGTTTACACCATCCTACCTATCTATTTTGAACATTAATGTTACAAAACCATGAATTTACTATGTTACCTATACCTACAACTACGTGGTGTTAGGGTTATATAATAAAACTTAAATATTATGTCTCTTAATTTCTATGTCGTCCGGAACACTTTATGAGCCCAGAGATCTCTCGCAAGTCTTTGTCGTGCTCCGTTTTTGATGAGAAGCGCGGATTTGGTCGCATAGTGGGGGTAGGAGGAGCGGGGGGGTTCATCTCTGCTGAGGCCCGTGTCCTGCCTTCTGCGGTGTTGGATTTCTTTATTATGCAGGGCTTTCTCTTCTTTTGGAAGGAGTCCGTCGGGTATTTGAGCGCATAGGCTGCTTTGGTTCTGGCGGTGGAGCTCGATCGCTCGCTGTCGGTGCTGGTGGCTCGGCTTGAGGCCGCAGATGAATCCGATCCGGTCTCTCTACTAGTAGTCCGGCCTTCACGGACGGGCTTACTAGTAGAATATGAATCTTTATTGTGAACTGTGTAACATAGTTGGTCTTATGAACTATTATACATTCTTCAACAGTTTGGGGCGGTCAGCCACTTGTTGGCTGAGCACTGTATGGGCGGCAGGTTCTGGGACGGTTTCCGGCGCGCGACCGATCAGGGGAGGGGGGGCGGTGTCCGGCGGGTCCTGCTTCCCTTCTCCCCCGGCGCTGTCACTTCCTCTGGCACTCATCTCACCGCACAATTCACTTTCACTGCACTCACTAGACGTAAGACGCGAACGAAAGAATAGAATAGAATAGACTCCCGCGGGGCCTGAAATTGTTTTACGGTCCGTGCGCGCGTGTGTTAATGCGGAAAATGTAGCCACTCCTCCAAATCCAGAGTGGACGGCCATGACATGGGCATCTGGTTTGCGTTCCCCGGATAGTAGGTGGGAGTGTCCGGTCCCGTGATTTCAGGTCCGTGTGCTGTGGCGTATCTCAGGAGCGTCTTTCCCTCTCTGTTGGTAGTGTGAGAGTTCCAAACCGGGTTTTTGCTGTTCCAGTCACCTGCAGCTATGGTGTTCTGGTTCTCGGAGATCTTTTGCAGGTCATTGGTGTTTATTTGTTTAATTGGCGGCTTGTACACAGCAAATAGTCTGATATGTATGTGCCTAACCTCGATTCCTAGGGCCGATAATGCCGATATGGTGCAGAGCTAGGGCATGGCGGTATTGGGCTAAATGGCCATACCGGTAATTTACCGGTATGAAATTTTTTAAAACCGGGATCCCGGTTTTTCGGTATTTTTTCGGTATTTCACTATAAATACTAAAAGAGCAGAAAAAAATATTTTCCACTCCATTTAAAATTGTATTACACTGAATAAATGTACCAAGAAATGTTATTTGAAATCAGTCTAACGTTTATTGATAATTTAAAATGGTCCTTTCTACATTATAGTCTTTCTTTTACTTAAACAATCAAATCGAGTTAAAATATCTATTAGGATGGCAATGCCTGCTACCTATATCCATGCCTGTAAATTTGGGCGCTTAGATATTCGCAAAAATGTAGCCCTGACTTCTGTCTAAATCACTAGTTGATTTTTTCTTAGAGCCATCTTTGACCTGGAATTTCATTCAATATTAAGTTTTTAGGCTAATTAGAACGGTTTGGCATAGTGCTTGCCCCAATGCTGCTCCTCCAAAATATCTTTTGTCTTCATGACCATAAGACGGGCTTTTGTGTGAGTTGACACGGAATTGTTTGATATAAACGTGCTCCAGCTGTGCAGATCGTGCCTGTCTCCCGGCCGTTTCTAAATGGGATTTTCCGAATATTAATTGCAAGCACTTCCTACATATAACACTGCCACTTTATTGGACCCCGTAACTTTCCATATCTTCAGTTGTGTGCAAGGTGTTAAGCGTCTCATCGATGCCAGTGCAATACTGCTGTCGAATTGCTCATTTCGGATTGTCGTGTGTTATAGGGTCGTCAGTCAGATATCTTGCCTGCCATGCCATGCCACATCATCGGGCCTTTGTCACCGCTACAGTAAAATCTACTCTCGAACCGAATGGTATTTTGCATGACGATGGTAGGTAAGAGGTCCGACGACGACAGTATGGCAGTAGTCCCATGGGAGTTGAGTTGAGGAACTCATTGTGTGGGACGCTACTTCAACATACTTGCGCCTTTCCATCTTCCCGGACATCCGTGAGGGTTAGTGCGGCGGCAGATTTGGCTTGACGATCTCAAGAGCTGCTAATATGCAGATCTCGACAGATCCTACGCTGCTTAGCCTACTTTCAATTGTAAATACTAATTCCATCTTTTTGTTTGTATTATTTGATTGTTGAAATTACAGGAACAGTACTACTCGTAATGCGCTCGCTGTAATTTCCACGCACACATTGACATTGATTAGAAGTAAAGATTTAACACATTATAAGATGAAACACGGTTTTTCACTATTCTACGCGCATTTATTTGTTAATTTACTTTATTTTATAGACCTTCGTTTGACCCCAAACTCACTTGATGAAAAGTGAAGATGTGGCCGACGATGTATCACGAAGGTTTGGAAGATACCCATTTACTTAAAACTTTTTGTCTTTAAGACACCTAAGTTGTTATTGACGGGAAAAACAGCAGCAGGGAGCGTGTTCCAAATTCCAGCGGTACGAATGGTGAAGGCGGTGGAAAACCGTTTAGTGCGAGTGGATGGTATATTCATCAAGTACTAGGGGTACTTGATGAATATACCGTGGTAATGCGTTATACGTCTGCTTGTCCTGGAGTGGAAAGAGGATGCGCGTTGGTTTATCAGTTTTTGAAACCATTATAATTAAAACGTAGACTGGCTATCAATTTTACCATCATAAAATGTATATGTTTTATATAGAAGTTGTTTGGTAGGTGTTTGTGTAATTTAGAGCCTCCATAAGGGTTTTCTTCACGCATATTTATTCATCATAACTTATTTTTTCAAAATACCGAATTACCGGTATTTACAATTTCAATACCGGTATTCGGAACTGCCTTAAATCGTCCGGTATTACCGGTTTTTCGGTAATACCGAATACCGGTGTCCATGCCCTATGCAGAGCGTAATCTCTTGTGTCACGTTTTCCTCCTCTGCCAGGCTAGCGGAAATTCGAGCGGAAACCCGTGATAAGTTTTCCCTACCTTCCTAAAGAGGGAACCACCAAATAAAATCAAAACACGTATAAACAAGGATACCTTATATTCAAATTTTACATCGATTTATGAAAATTTGGACTTTACACTGTGGGTGTACCACCCTCTCTTATGATTAATTAAGTTTACTACAAATGTTTTAGTCTAGACGCCTATTCTTAGGTAATACAGTCTTACTTACTTTGTTTCATTTACAAATAAACGGCTTATGCTAGATTCTAAATAATGTTTACAATTTGTCCAATCTAAAAGGGCTTTTAAATTAATTTAATTTATTTAGTTACAATTACAAGTTAATGTTGCTTATGAAATATTTCCCAGTGTTTGGTTATGTTTGGGCGAAGCTATAAATTTCCCATACAGTAAGATTAATGAGGATATCTCATTCATGTACTGGGGTCCTTGCTTCCATGGATAATAATATGGTCTCGGCTCATTAGAAAATCTGAACTATATGGAAAGAAATATGAAGCTATACTCTACGGGTCATGGAAGGCGAACCCACACCCTTTCTCTCCGTGTTTTCCTCAAGGCGTAAATTCATTCAATTAAAATGGGTGAAATCTACCCTCGCTGCCACAAACCTTCACCTACACTGTTCCGAGCTTAATCCCTACCGCAATAAAGCAATATTGTGAAAGACACTACGTGGGTCCTTCTCCTCAATCCTACGAAAGTTAATTAAATATAAGACAGGACTATTGTTCCTCTCCGAGGACATAAAAAATAAGATCACAACTAATGCCACATGTACACACTAAATTTCTTCTTCTCCTTAACCCTACGAAAGTTAATTAAATATAGGACAATACTATTGTTCCTCTCCGAGGACATAAAAAAGAAAATCACAACCTATGCCACATGTACACACTAAATTTCATCTTCTCCTTAACCCTTGGCTGATCCGAAGAAATGAACTCAGTACGAAGGTAAATTAATCCAATACAAACACACCCTAGAATCCTGGAAATGAGGGTTATCACCCCGATAACTCGGAAAGAACACACCTCGACTCGAAGCACGTGGTCTCGCTCGTTCTGCTACGTTGCTGCGCTGCTGCCTCGGGAAACTGACTGCGCAGCAGGCTACCCCGTGCCACGTGGCCCTTCTCCTCTCCCGCGGTTCGCCCCGTCGGAGAGTCGATCTCTCGGCTGCCGTCCCCGTGCTCCAACCTCGTTCAATCCTGGAATTCCCCGAAAAGGCCACGCATTAGACCCGGAACATACCAGTGTTCCCGACCAGAACAACCCGACCAGACCCCAGTTCCACCAAACGGTTGCCCCTCGCTCTCGCTATCGTTACCTGGTTATTTCCTCGTGGTGACTCCCGCTCTGACAAGCACCTCTCTCGCCCGCGAAGCCCTCCTTGACCGTCGCTCGACAAACCGACTTTTTCTCTCGAAGCTGCTCCTGGCGCCGTCTCTTCGGCGAACCGGCGGCTGGATGCCCGCTCGTAAATGGTGATGCGACTTGAAAACTTTCGTGCACAAACGACGCTGCGTCGACGGCGCGGACCACAGACTTGACTTCACACAATAAACTTCGCGGACAAAGGTTTCACTCTCTTGATAAACATTTCCAGAATGCCACTTTCTCTCCGCGACCAGAACTATTTATCACACCACTCTCGAACCTTCTAGAACGCGAAACACACTTCCGATCGCTATTTGCCACTAGGTCTTGCCGGAAACTCACATTAAGTCATATTCTTTGTAACCAAAAATCACCGTTCGTACTCTCACATTGAGTTCAACCACCTCTCCGTACCGACCGTGATCTAGAAGTTTCTAATTACGTGACCAACGCCTCCTGCCTGACACTGGTTTGATTCCTCGCCTCGGCGAGAGATGGCGTTGATCCCCTCACCTCACTTTTGTTCTATCTCGTTCGTGTGAGTGCCTTCCTTTCCCTAATTTTGTGGGATAACGTCAATTCCGTCGGGGAAGCTACCTACTATAAAGAAACTGAGACATGGTTCTCGCTTCCCTGTTTTTGGTAAGACGTGTGTCCGCTCCCCACTAGGTGACGCCCTTCTTAGTCTGTGGCTGGGAAATATGTACTAAATTGCTAGTCCGCTGGTTGTCCAGTATTGGCCCTTGCCGCTAGATGGAGTTACCGAAAACGAACCTGATACAATGGCTAGTCTGTTGGCTGTCCAGTACTGGCCCTTGCCGCTAGGTGGAGTTACCGATACCGAACCTGTTACACTTGGAGTGGCTGGTGGATGAGGCGAATGAGAATATCGAATGTCATTTCCCGCTAGGGTCGCTGCCGTTGGCACGCAGAGGCGCTTTATTTATATCATTGCGTTTCTATCGCCAAAGGTGGGGGGGGGGCGGGGCGTAGGCCGTTTAATTTTCACATCAATAATCACACAAATTGATTTAACATAATTGTTGCGGACACCTACTTTTCCAACCGTTGTCCCGGGCGGGACAGTATCCAGTGGTTTTTTTGGCGTGCTTTCCTCCTCTTCCTGTACTGGTTCGACTGACGCCGCCACGCACCCACCCACGCACCCCTGAATGCGTAGGTGGGGTACAACGACGACCTGATGGTAGTGGGGGACCTCGGCTCCGATGAATAAAACGCAATTTTTCCAGTTCAATCCTTAGGTTTCGGCTTGCTGGCTTGCTTTTTTCTTCCTCGGTGGCTGGGCTGCGACTGACCCGCGGCCTGTTCTGGGGTCTTCTTGGTCATCTTCTGTGCGGCTTCTTTTTTCTGTCTCTTCCGTACCGGGCTGTAGCGTAACGACTCTGGGTTGTTCCAAGGCCCGAACATACTGTCGGGGGAGGGGGGGGGTAGAGGGAGCGGAACCGGGGGCACACACTCTAACTCTGGCCCTGATCCGACACTACTCTTCCCAACATCGTGTGACTGCACCGGAGGCGCCTGGACCAGCACGCGGCCCTGTGCAACATCCGGCGCAAGCGGTTGAAGCACTGTTGGCTCCGCAACTGCAGCAAGACGTGCCGCTGCACGTAGCACCTGCACAGCCCTACCGGCACAGAACCCCGCACCGCTGGTGTGTCTCCTGCAAACTTTTTGCACAAGCAATACCGCCCACTTCTCGACTTCCGATTGCGGCAGTTCCGCTCTTAGAGAATCGTCAGTGACGGCGTACACGTGTTTCAACAGCGCTTCCAAGAATCCCCAGCGCATGTCGTTCATGTCTTCGTCCGCCTGGGCCAACATGTCCTGTGAGCAGGGTCCCGAACCCCTCAATGGGGGGCACGCCAAAAACACGTGACGCACCGCGACCACCTCGGGGACCTTACCCGCCAAATGGGCGCCGAACGACCCCGTGTCCAGACGCCCTAGGTCCCCCTGCGACGGGTCAGTCAAGTGGCCCCGCCGCCTGCCACACGGTCGCAGAGGATAGGGAGAGCGGCCCTCGCAATACCGACACTCCTCCTCCCCTGCGACCCCACCACGTCCGCCATCGAACGGTGGCGACCCCGCCAAGGCCGCGGAAGGCAGGAAGAGCGGCGCACCGCAATACCGGCACTCCTCTCCCGCCTCGGCCTCCATCTCCCTGCGGCCATGCTGCCCATACAGCTCAGCCGCCCGCCTCAGTCACGGTACCGCCCATACGACACCGCAACGTCCGCAACCTACTACCGCTCCAACTGGGCTTAGAGCGCAAAACCCAGAGGAGCGGTCCGTCTCGGGGCCGGCCATGTCGCCCTCTGCGTTGGCACGGCCCCATGGGTTCCTCTTAGCTTCACCGCGGGTGACCAGTCCGCGATTACTAAGCCCCGCCCTGGCAAGGCGGGAACCCCTCGGGGGGGGGGGGGGTACTCAGACACCTGACTAGTAGCAAGCACTATATCCAGCGTCTTGAACGGGTCCATCCTGAACTTCACATCATTCCCCTTTTCTGTTGCCGCAAACCCTCCTTCGGGTTCTTATTGTCATCTATGGCATCGACGTGCGTCCCGCGTCCATTTGTGCCGTCCCGGTGCCACAGCACGTGCCAGGTGACATCTCCTTTCAAACTGTATGCGTCAGTGTAACCCATCGTCGCGACCAGTCCCTCAGACGTGTTCAAATGCAAACAAAGCTGTGCATCACATAGACGACATAGCGCCACATAGTTCGCGTCCGTTCCCCAACCGTCCATACCCTGGTCGCCCTGCGTAGGGAGTAGCAAGTTGGCATGCTGTAGTTGGTCATCGGTAACGTTAGCGTTAGCGTATAGCAAGCCTCGAAACGTGTCTATCCTCTTCTGCACCTCTCCACCCTCTTCCACTGCCTGGAGTCCCAGGTTGTGTGTGTAGCATCGAGTGGTAAGCGCAGTTTTCGTCCCCCGGCATCTTGACAATACGGTTGAACGGACACTCGTGCAGCATCTTCTTCATCGATCTTATCGTAGATGCCTGCGCTTCGGACGTGTCGTCTCCGGGGACAATGTTGTGGAGTTTACAAAACTCTTTCGACACTGCCTTTCGTATGCGTTGCCTACGCGAGGTGTGCTGCACGACTGTATCGTTGTGCGATGGCGCCACAGGTTGAGGTCTTGGCACAGCGACGGGCGTCACTCCGGGCGCAACCGTCTTCGTCATGACGTTGACTATCCGCGCAACTCCTTCCTTCTTACCTTCCATCGGTGCGGTATCAAAATACTCCACACGAAATTCGGTAAGAGTCGCCCAATCGTCGCTGTGCGCAAAGTCGTCAGCGTCCATGGTGAACACTTCGGTCACTTTTATCTCTCTCGTTGACGAGAAGATGTCCATCTCCAATTGCGACACTCCAGCCCTTCCCGCTGCCATACGCGTCAGCAAGTTGTTCCAGTAGCCCCCGGCCGCTTTAAGCAGTTCGTCCAAGAACGAGCCACCAAAGAGGTGCCAAAAGAAATCTACAGCGCGCACGTTCTCCCTGGCACACAGCTCTCGCTCCATCTGCGTGTAAGCCTGCAACACTTTCAGTACGGGGCAGCAGGTACTGTTTGCCGTGTGCGGGCATTTGCAGTTGGCGCACGTGGCGGGCTCCTCTCGGCTCCGCGTGCACTCACCTGCGTAGTGTGAGCCGCCGCAGCGGACGCAGCCCGTGGGCGGTGGCAGTGGTGGCTCGAGTGCCTGAAGCCTTGGCAGCGGTGGCACTGAGCGGGGCCCTTCTTCCCCCTCCAGCTCTCCACTCTGACTCCCGGCATGCAGAGGACCTCGTCGATATTGTGTACTGCTGGCAGAAGGTTCGGCGAGGGCTTAAAAATACCGAGGTATATGCACCCCGGCCTCCCCTTACTGGCCGTGATAGGGCGTATGGTTTCGGCCTCGAAACCTTTTGCTCGGAAATCCTCGATGATGAGCTGTGGAGAAGTGTCGGCTGGGATGCCTCTAATGGCCACCTTCACCTGCCTTTCCTCGGGTAAGGAGTACGAGAACCACTCCATGTCCTCTTGTTTCGACAGGTACTCCTGGATGGTCCTGTACTCCTCTGGTGTGTCTGAAGAAAAGCGGATCCCTTTGCCGAATGGTCTGGCGTGTGGGGCGTGGCCTAGGACGTCTCGTAGATGTTTGAAGTGATGCGCCCAGTTCGGCATCACTTCAACCACTAGCGGTGGGAATCTACCTGACCGTCTTTTCTCGCTAGGGCGGGCGGGGTCTTCGGCTTGGGCGGCGGCGTTCGGGCGGGTGGTCACCACCGCAGGGCGGGCGGGTTCAGGGTAGGTGCAAGCGGCGGGGGGGCAGGCTTCAGGGGAGCAGCAGCTGGGGGCGGTGGCCCTAGCGCCCTCAGCTCCCTCTCCCTGTAGCTCAGAAACTTCCTTGCCTCCGTCATGAAGCTGCTGTTGGCCATCTCCGGATTGTTCTTGATGAGTTGGGCCATCTCGAACAGGTCGCTATTGTGGCTAGCCCATCTCTCTTCCAGCGTCTGTCCGGCTGTCAGACTGGGGTCGGGGATGAAAGCGGGGGGCGGCATGGCGTCTCTGTCGGCTTTCTTTCTGTGGGTCTTCTTAATGGCGGATTTCCTCTCTCTTTGTCTGCCAAAGAGAGCGTCGTCCACCCGGGTTTCGGCGTCGGTGCTTGTCGAGGAGTCTCTTCCGGCTGGTCGTCCTGCACGGGCGGCCAGCACGGAGGAGGCGCGCTGCGCCACTCTGTAGCTGCGCGGGCGTTGGGCGGATTCGGGGGCGGTCTCCGGCGCGCGACCGATCGGGGGCTGAGCGGGGTCCAGGGGGACCCGCTCTCTGCCCCCGGTGCTATCACTGTTGTCGGCACTCATTGCCCGCGTGAACAATTTAGCTCTCACTCGCGAAAGGCGGCTCCCGCGGGGCCGAGCTCGGCGGACGTTTTTACAAAAACGTCGCCGAGATCGAAGGTTGAACGGTCCGTGCGCGCGTGACTATGCGGAGAACTCGTGGCCGCTCCGCGACGCTGAGCTTGTTTTGCGCGTATATTTATACTTTTCTTGTCCCTCTCTCCCGCCCGCACCCCGCGGGCTCCTCCGCGTGTTATTTATTTAAGAACATACATATTAATGCTATCTTAATATTATCAGATGTATCGTCTGGAACATTCTCTTTATTTAGGAATATAAATCTTAATATCTATCAGATGTATCGTCCGGAACATTAATATCTATCAGATGTATCGTCCGGAACAATAATGATATAGCATTTAAAAAGAAAAATATAAGTCTGTAATAATAAACGACGACCTCAGTGGCGCAGCGGGCGAGAGTCTGCCTGCGACGCAAGAGGTTGCGGGTTCGATCCCCGCCTCGGAACAAATTTGTGTATGATCTGCAGAAATTTGTTCCGTTGGTCTGGGTGTTTTCTATGTATAATAAAAAATATCTATCTATGTAATGTATAATATTACGTATATCAGTTATCTAGTACCCATAACACAAGCTCTGCTTACCTTGGGGCTAGATAATGCTGTGTGAATTGTTCAGCATTATTATTATTATTAATAAAGAATCGTGAACAACAATATACTTACCTACACATTTTAGACTAGTCTAGTAATAAGTAAGAATTTTTTGTTATACTGCTTACCCGCACACTGGGTATCTCTAAAACATAAAATAAATACTCAAAAATTTTCGCGCCCCACCCTCAGTACGGGTGTGCTCTAACCAACTAAGCGACGAAGTCTCAGTCGGTTCCATCGAAAATCTTTAGGACCTCTTAAGGACTGTAGCGCCGGTAGCTCCACCTACAGAGGAAACATTCAAGTTTATCCAAACCTGTTCAAAGACTGAAGTTACATTTAGTTCGTTTGACGAGTGGTGTTGCCGTTGCTAAATTCTAAGATTTTTTTGTTATAGTGCTTACCCGCACTCTGGGTCTCCACACAGGGTCTGTATCTCTAAGAAACGAAATAAGTTCCCAAAAAAAAAAAATTTATTTCACGTCTTAGATATTGGTAACTTATTTCATGTCTCAGTAATAACTAAGTCTGTAAATACATTCTAGACTATTTATTAATTATTAAGTCCGCAATTAATAATAAAGAATCGTCAACAACAATACACATTTTAGTTTAGACTAGTCTAGTAATAACTAAGTCTAAAAATTAATAATAATAAGTATTCGTCAAAAAGTTTATTAAGTAAACTAAACATTTAAACCGTACTTGTAAATGAAATCAACTCATTTTTTTTTATTTGAGCTTTGCATTTAGTTCGAGACATGTAGTTATTATTATTAATAAAATTAATAATTTATATTATAAGAAAGTAGCACAATTTAATTTATCTTTAATTTAATTTTATTGAAATATGTTTTGTCTCTTGCGTTCCATTAAAACAATAAATTATGAGGATCTAGGTAGGTATTTATCTTCATGCCCAAGAGCCCCGTGGGCTTGCTACATAGTTTTAGTTTATTTATTTATGTACTTGTTATAGTGTAATCTAAAAACTAGCCGGGGTTACCTGGGAGGCTAATCCATAACAGGAAAGAATCTTTAGGAGAAGCCTATGCAAGACGCAAGACAATAACGGTGTCTGATAAAATCAATGGATATAAGTTTAATATGTTACGTACTATTAAATATAGTTACGAGTAAGTTTTCAATATTGTTACTAAGATTGTTGAATAAAGGCTATTATTATTCTATAATAATGTAATCCATGTTTACTTTCACTATTTAATAATTGATTGAATGATGTAACTACTTCATGCAATGAAAATAATTAATATTAAATTTAAAAAAAATTACTCGAGATTTAATTTTGTCGTAAGTACTTAACTTAAGTTTTTCTGTATATTTTTATTTTTGATATTATGCAGGTTAATTATTATTATGATCTATAATAAAAAGTATCGTCTTGCAACAGTGGAATTTTATTTATTGCATGTATACCTACTTAATTAGAATAACCAAATAAGTTTAGGGTCATCACCATCATCATCAGCCTATACTAGTCCACTGCTGGACATAGGCCTTCCCCAGGCCTTCCCTAATGAGCGCCATAGCGCAGCGCCCTGTCTTCAGCTTGCCGTATCCAGCATCAGCCAGCAGTCTTTCGCAAATCGTCATCCCACCTGGTCGGAGGACGTCTTACACTACGTTTGCTGAGTCTTAATTTAAGACTGTTATCAGCGATTCGCATGCACTACGTTTGCTGAGTCTTAATTTAAGACTATGTTATCAGCGATTCGCAGGTGCGAGATGTAATCGCCGTTTATGTTGATGCCCTTACCTTTCCAGTCAAGCCGTCTTAAACACATCGTGGCTCAGGAGTGTGTTGGGTCTGTAGTTTTCAAGCAGGGTTGTTCTCCCTTCTTAAAAAAGAGCACCACCAGGCTCCCGCTCCACGCTTTAGGAGTTCTCGCACTGAGAAAAACGGTTTTAAACAGGGTCTGTAGCTTCTGTAAAACAGGGGCTACTCCTGCCTTCAGAAGCTCTGAACCAATGCAGTTTTTTTCACCATTAGATTAGATTAAGTTTGATATATATTATAGGAATAACCGGGGGCTTTTCCATTTTTAAGCTGCCTCGGAGCCATCGCGATCTCGTCTTGATTGATGTCTGGCAGTTCGTCGGTGTAGTGGCGTGTCAGGGTGGCTCTGGAATCGTGTTCATCCCGTTGGGTATGAGGGGCATGTACAGCGTATAAATGACCATAGAATCCTCAGCAGAGATCTCCGGCTTCGACAATACGGTCCTCCCATCGTGCGTTTTAAGTTTTCATCAGGTGGCTCCTGCTAAGCTGCTGAGTGAATACTTTGGACCCTCTGTTTCGCTCTATCGCCTCTTCAATGAGGCATGTGTCGGAGCTTGATTTTAGGAGATGTGGGGTTTATGGGTGGCAACGAATCATAAAGGTCCATAGATATAGTGAACGCTCCGTCAACTTCGAGGTCACTAGTAGTCAGATTGTAGGTGACTTGTGTGTATGTGGACTGCATCACCCTTAATA
Organism: Eupithecia vulgata; assembly: GCA_946478455.1. Classification (NCBI taxonomy): domain Eukaryota; kingdom Metazoa; phylum Arthropoda; class Insecta; order Lepidoptera; family Geometridae; genus Eupithecia; species Eupithecia vulgata. The sequence goes on along the minus strand of OX297887.1, from coordinate 4,640,234 downwards.
TCCGCTGGTAGCACCAGAACATCATATTGCGACGTAAGCTCGTCAAGGCGTGTCCGTCCTCTTTCGAAATGTTAAGCTTTGGTAAGTTCACCGAGCATACCAGCAGCGTTGCGATATCTTGTCGCAGACCTTGTTACACGCGATTGTGTCTTCAACGCATGTAAATTTGTCTTCCACTGGCACCCTATGGGGCATTTAGGTGCGAAGTTTAGCCCTCTTGACAAAACTTGTTGCAGATTTTTCTTGAGAAATTGCTTGAAATGAAAAGTTGATCACAACATTCGCCTCTGTAGAGCAATTTGCATTTAGCGTTTGCTTCGTGTTTTTAGTCAGGCGTTTCAGTTTTCGTTTATTGTTATTGTCGGTTTTGTTTGTGTCCTGTTATTAGGTCATACCTTCAAGAGTCACTCATAAATCTTGACTAAGACGCTGATATCAAAACGACATGTACAGTCTTGTACACCATAACATGAACATGAAAAAAGATTTCGTATCAATATATAAATGAACTAAAACAATAAAAGACGATCGAAACAGAAACAAAAGACGATCACATTAAAAAATAATTATTTTTGTAAACAGGATTTTTCCACGAAAGTCCCGGTCTGTTCCTACTAAGGTACTTTACTTACCTAATTAATAAACTTATTATAAATACTTACTTATTACTTCACATCACACTTAGACATGCGCGTCGACCTCAAATTTGCCAGCGCCCTGCGCCGCCGCCGCCCGCGCCGCCGGCGTGGCTAGATTTTTTCTTATCTCATACATATCTAGGTACCGTAAAACGGGGTGAATTACGAGGTGAGACTCCATGGAGAATAGAAAGGAAGGAACGGAGCGAAAGACTGCTGGCAGATGCTAGATGCGGCAAGCTGAAGACAGGGCGCTATGGCGCTCATTAGGGGAGGCCTATGTCCAGCTGTGGACAAATATAGGCTGATCTGATGATGATGAAATACCGGAGCAAGACATTACTTGGCTAGTAGCAGTGGAAGTATCCTTAGTCCGTGACTTTTCACCTGTGTAAGTCGATCTGACCTCTCTGCAAAAGGATGTTTTGGTTTTGCTCTAGTATTTCATTCATTTCTATTCAAGCTTAAGACCAGGCTACAAATTAAACATTACTGTAAACACTGAAATGAAAGTTTAATACTTACAGAAAACAGATCACTAATATATTAGACATTTTCTTTGCATAAATTATAGTTGTCGTGAATAAAAACTACGCGGGTTGGGTTCAAGCGTGGTCTCTTCGCCTTGGAAGACCAGCCCTGCTACTGGAAAAACCAGCTCGCTTGACATGCTAGTAGCAGGAGTAGCCAGCACAGCCCTAGCAGGGAGGCTTAGCATTGGAAATGCTGATTTTTTGACCCTACAGACTCTGTACCCACCCTAAGACGACCCCTGATTTGTAGTAATTACATACAAGGCAGGGTCATCTTACGGTGAACGTAGTAGTCGGCGCGCCGACTCGAAGACCCGGCGGCGGCGGCGGCGCGGGATAACAGCGGCGCGGCGGCGGCGGTGCGGCGGCGCGGCGGCGTGGCGGCGCCGGCGGGTGCGGCGCGCATGTCTAGCAAGGAGGCTTAGCATTGGAAATGCTGATTTTTTGACCCTACAGACTCTGTCACGACGACCCCTGATTTGTAGTAATTACATACAAGGCAGGATCATCTTACAGTGAACGTAGTGTAGTCGGCGCGCCGACTCGAAGACCCGGCGACGACGGCGGCGCGGCGGCCGGCGGCGTGGCGGCGCCGGCGCGGTGTTTTTTACTGTTTTTTAGTTTTACAGAAAATTACCAGTTTTTTAACTTTAAATTCGAAAATCTTTACTTTCGTTGGGTAAAACAGGCAGGATGTTGTTTTGTATTAATGACAAAAAGATGAAAAAAAAGACTTGTATTAAAATTAAATTAATAATTTTCTGTAAAACTAAGAAACAGTAAAAAAAACGGTGGGGCCAAGGTCAAATAATTTGGGCCAAGTGGGTAGCAGATGACCCCAACTAACCACCATTTATTTTAACCATAACCATAACACAAGCTCTGTTTAGCTTCGGGCTAGATATTGCTGTGTGAATTGTCCAGCATTATTATATTATATTTTTGTATGTTCAACGTTTTACCAAACACCCTGTATTATATCCCATGGGAACGGAAACTGATTATATGGGTTGAAAAGTTCATGTGTGTAAATAACGTCAATCACTAAAAGAGTCCCGTTGCCACTCTTTGGGTACGGAACCCTTTTTTAGGACTTGCCTGGTACAGTAACAATAAAGAAATAACAATTTTGAGACTTCTGCGGCGTGGCGGGCGTGTAAGTCCACCTGCGTCGCAGGAGGTTGTGGGTTCGATTCCCGCCATGGAACAAATGTTTGTACGATCTATATGTACCTACATACTTTATTAGGTAGCCTCATTCATTTCGTCCCTACCTTTGTTTAACGTCAGCTAAATTAGGTATTGATAATAAAATTCTTTTATTTAACAATATAAAAAAATATCTTTATTCAGAAAGAAAATAACAATCAAATAATAAATTTAAATTAAAACTAGTATTTACAAAAGAAACAATTAAGCTATCTGCAAACTGTTGCAAACAATCTACAGGTAGCTCAACTGATCCATAATCCATATCAATACCAGTTGGAGTTTATTTAACATCATAAGATTCATAAGTCATAACTACGATTTATTTGTGAGTTAACGGAGATCTTATAATCAATGTAAAATCTTTATCTATAAAATTTCAATTAATTTATTTAATTAGAACGGTCCTACAGAACCACTTACACTAACTAATTTTAAGTTATACCTACTATACAGAGACTAAAGAAACAAATGACAAAACATGAAAAAAAGTAGATACTTACTTACACTATTATTACAGGGGCACCTAATGCAATAGCGTAAAAAATCAATAAAAACAATCATAGCATAAATAGTATTTGTCAGAACTAAATAATATAAAAATGAACACAAAATTAAAATTACACAATCAAAAAATAAAATTCTTCAATTAATAACTTCAAATTACATAATAAACCTAATTAAAAATAAAATTTCGTCAATCAATATACAATGTCAAATAATGTTCCGGACGACATAGAAATAAAGAGACATAATATTTAAGTTTTTTAATAAAACCCTAACACCACGTAGTTGTAAGTACTATAGGTAACATAGTAAATTCATGGTTTTGTAACATTAATGTTCAAAATAGATAGGTAGGATGGTGTAAACCCTTATTTTAGTAATAAATAGATTTATAAGACAGAGAACTGAATAAAGACCACGCGGAGGAGTCCGCGGGGCGCGGGCGGTAGGGAGAGACGAAAAGTATAAATATACGCGCGAGCGAGAGCTCAGCGTTCAGCGTTCGTCGTCGTCCGCGTACAAAGCCAACATTGCGCCTTCTTGGCATGGGATGTCGTTTGTGTACCACGAGTAGCAGATTGGTGAGAGGCAACTGCCCTGTGGTACACCTGCAAGTATTGGCCTTTCTGTGGACAGGTGGTTCTCTACTCTCGCCCGGATCTTCCTCTCTCGAAGGAAGGAGTCGAGGGTTTTTATCAGTCTTGTCGGTGTCCCCGACTCTATGAGCTTGTAGATCAGCCCTGTGTGCCAGACCCGGTCGAAGGCCTTTTCCATGTCAAGGAATACTGCAATCACGTGCTCTTTTTTGTTTTTAGCAGTCGTTATGTGATGCAGTACCCTCGTCAGTTGTAGTGTGGTGCTGTGTTCTGACCGGAATCCCAACTGTTCCGGGCGGGGCGTGATGTGTGGCATCAGGTGGGGGATCATGAGCCTCTCTAGAAGTTTGGACATGGCTGAGAGTAGTGATTGGCCCTGTGTGCCAGACCCGGTCGAAGGCCTTTTCCATGTCAAGGAATACTGCAATCACGTGCTCTTTTTTGTTTTTAGCAGTCGTTATGTGATGCAGTACAGTACCCTCGTCAGTTGTAGTGTGGTGCTGTGTTCTGACCGGAATCCAAACTGTTCCGGGCGGGGCGTGATGTGTGGCATCAGGTGGGGGATCATGAGCCTCTCTAGAAGTTTGGACATGGCTGAGAGTAGTGATTGGCCGGTAGCTTTCGGGTCGTAGTATGTTCTTCCCCTGTTTGGGAAGCATGATCACGTTCCCAGCTCTCCAAGCGGTTGGGAAGTGCATGGTCCTCAGGATCCCGTTAAAAAGACGTGTGATTGTGGCGACAGTTTTGATTGGAAGGTGGCGGAGCATGTCGTTTGTTATGCCGTCTGGGCCTGGGGCTTTCCTTGGTTTCACACGCTTATGGCCTTTACCTGTCCTGGTGACCAGAAGATTGGTGCGTCCTCTATTCCTGGAGCTGGCGAGTCCCTGAACTCCTTGACTACCGTCTCTACCATCTTGGTGTGCTCTGAGTTCTCGGTAGTGTTGGGTTGGAATTGGCGTTCCAAGTGATCGGCAAAGATCTCTGCCCGGTCTTCGGTTCTGTACCTTAGCGTTCCATCATTGTGCATGAGATTGTGGGTAGGGGATGGGGCATTTCTCAGTTGCCGACAGATCTTGTGGAGGGACTGCCAGTCTTCTGATTCTTTTTTCCCATCTGTGGGAGTTGTCTTTGCTGATCTCCGCCTTTACCTCCTCGCAGATTGCATTCAGGCGGGTCTTCAGGGCTGGGTCTCTGGTGCGTTGCCATAGTTTTCTTAGGCGTCTTTTTTCCGTAAGAACTTTTGCTATGGCAGGTGGAGTTTGGCCGTACCGTCTAGTTGGTCCGCAGTCTTGCCGGGCCGATTCCTTTGCCTTCTGCATGCACTCTTGCAATTCAAGGGTCAGGAGTTCGACCTCTTCTGGGCTCGAGACTGGACGGGTGGGTGTTTGGCTTTCCATGTACGCCGTGAATGCGGCCCAATCCAAACTGTTGGGTTTAGGGGCTGAGGGGAGGGGTGTGTGTCGGTTCTCCACTACCATAAGGATAGATTGGTGGTCCGATTGTACCTCGTCTGCTAGTACTTCCAATTGGGGGGCGGAGATCAATCCAGAGTGGACGGCCAGGTCTATGATGTCGGGCGTCTGGTTTGCGTTCCCCGGATAGTGGGTGGGGTGGGAGTGTCTGGTCCTGTGACTTCGAGTCCGTATGCTGTGGCGTATGTCAGGAGCGTCTTCCCCTCTCTGTTGGTAGTGTGCGAGTTCCAAGCCAGGTTTTTGCTGTTCCAGTCACCTGCGGCTATGGTGTTGGGGTTTTCAAAGATCTTTTGCAGGTCATTGGTGTCCATTTGTTCAACCAGCACCATGAGGCCTCTGTACGCTCTGCCCTCTTCCGTTTTCTCGTCTCGGCGGTAGGCGTGATATCCGGGGAACTTGGGTTTATCAGCTGGTCCCAGCATAGTTTCGTTGAGGAGTGCCACTTGGATGTCCTGTTCGCGTAGCAGGGGTTTCAGGAGGGCGGCCTTCTTCTTAAGGCCGTGTGCGTTCCAGAAGAGGACCCTCAACGAAGCTGAAGGTTCATCAGCTCCCCGATCCCGTTGAGGATCAGGTGAACTAGATGAATTGGGCTTGTCCCTGCTCGAAGAGCCCTCAGGATGTCCTGCAGTAGTTGCAGGGCGAAGTCCAAGACCTGTGTGAGAGACTGGTCCTGGGGGGAGAGGTGAGATGGGTGGAGAAGTGGTTATTGTTGTGGTGGGAGTTGTTGTGGGTACGGAAGTTTTCGTTGTCGAGTTTGAGGTTGGAGTTGTTGTTGAAGCTGAAGCTGTTGGGATTGAGGTGGTAGTCGCATTTATGCGGAAAAGATTGTTGCGGTGTGTTTTGCAACTGAGGGCGGGTTGGGTAAGCCTGGGTAGGAGGGTGGTTCTCCCAAGTTGGTGCAGCGGAAACCGGTTGGCTCGCTGCAGGCGGGGCCCTCCGAGGGGCCTGGGTTGGTGGGGCGGACTCTGTCTCCGTGTCTGTGGGCTGCGTGTTTATTCTTACCCTCTTCTTCTTCTTCCTCTTGGGAAGGTGGCTTGATCTTGGTGTCGAAATGTTTGCCGGAGCCATCAGCGTCGAGCTGTATTCCAGCTGGGTCGGCAGTGGAGCTGGGGCTGGTAGCTGCTCGGCCGTTGGCGTTTCGGTTTGTGATGGGGGAGCTGGTGCTGAGGTTCTTCGCAGGTTGGGCCTTGAGAAGGCGGTTGAGCCCGCTCTTTTGTTTCTCGCCTCCTGCTTCATCACTTGGCAGCTAGTGCTGTTCGCGGTGTGGGGCCCTTTGCAGTTTGCACATGTTGGGGGCTCCTCCCGGCTCCTTGTGCATTCTCCTGCATGGTGAGGGCCGCCGCATCTCACGCAGGCCAGTGGGCGGTGACAATTATGGCTGGAGTGCCTGAAGCCCTGACAGCGGTGGCACTGCGCGGGGCCCTTTTTGCCTCTCCAGCTTTCTATGGTGACGCCTCGCATATTGAGGACCTCCTCGACATTGTAAAGGGCCGGTAATAGGTTTGGCGAGGGTTTAAATATACCAAAGTATATACAGCCTGGACGCCCCTTGCTGGCCTTGATTGGTCTTATTAGCTCCGCCTCGAAGCCTTTCTCTCGGAAATCTTCTACTAGGTCCTCGGGTTTGTTTCCGCAGGGATGCCCCTTATGGCCACCTTAACCTGCTTCTCCTCCGGTAGGGAGTAGGAGAACCACACAAGTTTTACCTGAATAGATAAGTAGTTCTGTATGGCCCTGTATTCATCGGCTGATTTTGGCGAGAAACGCACTCCCTTCCCGAAAGGTCTGGCGTTTGGGGCGTGGCCTAGGATGTCCCTGATGGCTCTGAAGTGATGTGCCCAGTTCAGCATCACTTCAACCACCAGTGGTGGATAGCGGGACCTTTTCGCTTCGGAGGATGGCCGACTGTTACCTGGAGCCGTACTCTGGGCGGGCTCGTTTGGGCGGGCCGGTTTTGTTGGGCGGGCGGGTGTTGTAGGGTAGGTGTTACCTGGGCGGTCTTGTTGGTCTGGGTGACCCGGCTGAGCTGAGTGTGTGGGTTCCGTGGGGCGGGCAGGTGAGGTTGGGCCTTGGGCGGGCAGGTTGCATGCTTGCCGGTTTTGGCGGCGTTGCCGCGAGCGACGGGTATGTCGTTGACTGTCGATGCTGACGACGCTGGGGATATATGTGGTCTGTCTTGGTCGACCGGCTTTCTCTGTGTAACATAAAACTGTTTGAAATAACAATTTTATTGTATTTAAGATTTATGAAGTACTAAATCAGAAACAACTTTAATATCTATTTTAAAATTGAATAATATTAAGTAGGTTTTCTTAACTAAAATATAAAATCTTAAAGCGGGGTTGGAAAAAGTTGGTTGGGAAATGTGTGGGGGCATCTGGCCCCACTACTGTGAAGCCGGTCGCATCACTGTATATGGACTGTAGCATAAGTTAAATAAGATCTGTAACATTTCTATGGTCTGAAATAAATGATTATTATTATTATTATCACTGTCATCCAGCAGTTTGCGACCGGCAGGGTTGATGACTCTGGGGGCCTCACAGTGGGGGCCGGGGGCCGATGCGCCCTGGGGGGCGCCCAATGGCTGCTGCGGGGTAGAGGCCATTGGCTTCCTCTTGGCCTTCTTCTACGAGACGGCACTTGCTCGCCCCGCGTAGTGGCCGGGAGGGCCACCTCCGGGGCGGGCGGCGCCTGCTGGAGGCCGTAGGTGTGGGCGGCTGGGCGCCGCCGCCGGCCTCCTGGGCGGGCGGCGGTTGTAGGTGAGGGCGGGCGGCGGCTGGGCGCCCCGCCTGCCGGCCTCTTGGGCGGGCGGCGGGCGAAGGCGCCCGCCCTAGTGCCACCAGGTGGCTTTGCACGGTCCTGTATTCCTCCTGGGTGCGGGGTGTGAAGCATCTTGGACCAGGTTTCGCGCGTTGGGCGCGAAGCCTAGCTTGGCTCTCAGGGCAGCGAAGTGCACAGCCATACTTCTCGCTCCACTGTCCATTTCGGCGAGGGCATGGACATCATGGGCGGCGGCAGCTCCATATGGCTCGTGACCTCGTCAGATGAGGGCGAGCGGGGGGAGGCGGAGCGGGGGGAGGCAGAGCGAGGGGAGGAGGGGGTGGAGGCGGTTGCCTCTTGCGCACCCTCACGTGGTGGAGACGGTGATATCCGGCGTCCTGCGGGCTTGGGCCTCGAGGTGAGGGATGTGCCCTGCAGCGGCGGGGAGTCCTGCGAGGGAGAGGCAGAGTAGAGGCGCTGCCTCTTCGCTTCCTCGGTCTCCTCGGGCGAGTAGGAATGGGCCCTTGGTCCCGTTGCACCGGGGCAGGGGGGCATCGCTCGACGCTAGTTGCAGTCCTGCTTGGTAACGTAGCGCTCGTGGTCTCAGAACCCGGGACTGCTCCGGGTTCAGCAGGTTCGTCGCCACGATAACCTTATCGAGCACCGGAGTGCTGTCCGGCGGTCTCCTCCGGGGAGGGTGATCCTCGTCCGACATCGGAGGGGATGGGGGGGGTGAGGGGATCGGTTGGGAAACACTCAGGGGGTGCTTACGGTGCCTAGCAGGGCGGAAAACCCAGCCGGGTGAGATCCCGAAGGAAGGCCCAGCTTAGGTAGTCCAGCGACGCACACTAGACACTTACATTACAGCGGCGAGCGGGTTGGGGGGGGAAATGTTTGTTACTGCGCTGGATGTTTTATTATAAAACACCAGTCAGTAACTCACACCGGACGGGATGGCGTGAGTGTAACAGGGGTTACGCGGGTGTGTAGACGCACTAGGTACTCACCGCGAGCGAGAGGAAGACCTAACACTGCGATCCGAGTTGCCTACGCATCTATGCGGGGCTCACTGTTAACACTGCACTAGAGTCACTATCTCACAACACAACACACTATAATAGGTACGTAGGTGCACGTATTATGCCTACAACCAATGATGTTTTACTATATAATATCATTGCCTACAATACAACGGCTACAACGCGAGTGCGGCCCGGCAAGCTCGACAACAGCACGACGACGTGGCGTCGGAGCGCGGGGCGAGCTACGAACGTGAGGCGGGGGGTGACGTCGGGAGCTCGGTGACGCGCGCGCACTGAACGAGTGAGAGCGGCAGACTAACGCTTTTTTTTTGTGGTTTTTGTCTCTAATCTAAATACATTATTTCTTACTCTATTTATTATTATTTGGTCTTAAATTATAGATGATGTTTCAGGCTTTCTGAGTAGACTAAATGCTATTTCATAGGTAACATATTTATATAGTAGGTACCTATATCGACGTTTTAATAACTTGTACATTTTATTACCTAGTATTTTTAAACCCGTTTACATTATTCCAGTCCAGTGCTGAACTGGATTCGTTACATTATTCCAGTAATTTAGAAGCCGTTGAAACGTGAACACTACAGTGACAATGATTTCAAAAAGAGATCAGTTTCGAAACTGTTTCGAACGTGCTCAATCATTTATTTATTTACTTTTTAGTTTGGCGCATATGTTTAATTTTATGATGTTATGCAGGGACGAGGGAAATTTTACGGACGTAGTCCTACCGAATCAAATGTGAAGCACAGCAATGGCGGACGAGTCATTGTGTGCGTGTGATTATAGAGTTGCCAACTGAGGAAAAAACTCCCGAATATTTTCATAAGTTTCTAAAATCATTTGAAAATTATTTGTAGGTATCAAGTGTATTACCTAAAACTTTGAAATGTAATGCGAATGGAACATTTCACGAAAAGTAAAGTAGGAAGCCTACCTTACCTACTGGATAGGTAGGTAAGGTAGGCTTCCTACTTTGTTTTTTTATTTGGCAAAACAATGATTTTTTTGCTTTGATGGAATGGGAAAACAGGGTTTTTCTGAAGGTAGGTAGGTACTAGGTTAATTTATTTGAATAAAGGAAGTACCATCAAGTAATATAACTAAAACTAGTATTTACACTTGAAACAATTGAGCTAACTACAGACTATTGCAAACAATCTACAGGTAGCTCAACTAATCCATATTAATATGTAAATAGGTACCTAGTACCTACCCACTTAAATTTTTTTCTGTGAAAGTTTGTCTTAGTCGCTAAGTAGGTAAGGTTAGTACCTACTTCCTAAATAAGTAAGTACCTGTTTTTGTGATACCTACCAAAAAACACATTTGTATAGACACTTCTTGTTAGTCAATCTACACACGCAATAGGTAGGTATCTGCATGCACACGCGTTACTTAGGTACCTACCTAGGTAAATATACCTGCGTAGGTACCTGTTCCTATCCTATCTATCTACCTTCTTTCTACCTAGGTCAGAGTGGAAGGTGCGATGATTACACGCGAGCACGAACCAACCAGTAATAAAATAAATAAATAATGCATGATACATTCAAGTTCTTTGAGTATGTTGGTACGCGGCATTAGCTGTGCCCGGCGCGCGCGGCTTTGCCCATGCAAAATTTACATTTCATCTATTTATTATTTTGTTGCGCGGATCCCTTATTCTTGCTGTAACATCAGCTACATGCGTAGCATCAGCATCAGTAAAAGTTTTATCAAAATAGGTCCAGCCGCTTCATAGATTAGCTCAAACAAACACATAGAAGAACAAAAATTTAAAATTCGTATTTTGGAATAAAAAAAACTGTTGAATTAACACTATAAACAATCATTCCTTTGTATTTATTTGTACCCATGTAAAAATCATCAAAATGATGACTACATATTTGAAGTAGGTAGGTACAGGTACCTACCAACCTTATTAATAATAATTGAACAAATACAAGTAGGTATTGAAACATTTTTAATATCCCACACTTACTAGGAAATTTGCTTGTTTACATGTTGGCAACACCGGCGAGATATGGGTTTTTATTCTAACTTTTCTGTTGATAAGTATATTGCGTTAAATCGAAGAAATAAGTTGATAAAATAAGAAACTTAACTAGGAAATGTGTTTTCGTGATCTTTTTTGACAAAACGGCTGTGATTTCGGCAAGACTTAGCCGCACAAACAAGCATATTTCACTTTTAAAATTTTGTTTGAATCCGTGCACTACAGTAGGCGTCTAAAGTGGTAATGGCGGAGGAATGGACAGACTATGATGTCAATGTGTGAGTGCGTACGCGTACGTACAGAGCATGGACAGACTATTGAGTGCTTCACTTTATTTCTTACTGAGACTCCGTCCGTGAAATTTCCCTCGTCCCTGATGTTATGTCTCATAAACACGGATTTTCTTTGTAGGTAGGTATATAGTGACAAACTTTACAGTTTCGTCTTCAGACAACTTACTCACCATTGTTAAATCCCTTTCTGTTGCGGACACCTACGCTGACCGACGGTAGGTATGTCCAGGGACAGTATCCCTTTGTTTTCGACGTGCGCTCCTCCTCTTCCTAGTGCTGGTTGACGCACGCCGCCACGCACCCCTGAATGCGTAGGTAGGGTACAAACGACCTGATGATGGTGGACCTCGACTTCCGAAGGGAGAATAAAACACTTCTTCAATTGACTGCTTCTTATTTCTTGTTCAACATGCCGTAGTACATTTTCATTTTTCTTACCTACCTCTAGGCTATACCGAGCAGACGACGGCTTATTTTTTATGCGTTTTAATGTTCATTTTGCCTTCGCTCGGGAGGTTTTTCTGTTTTTTATTACACTGTTTTAAAGCGTACCTATTGATATTTGGTATCAAATAAAGGGGAATTTAATGGGCTTTATAATGATACCAAGTACCCTTTCCTAACTTACATACATAAGGAGATATCAAGGTTTTTATATCAAAGTTCCTAACTAGAGCCTATGTTTGCTAGTCCTACTTGCCTCTAGGCTGGCTGATTGTTTATTTATAAAACTTACAAAAAAAAATATTCACAACATTTTCAGTCCAAACTTAGCCTACCTAACAATAAATATAAGTACTAACTAATATCCTTATAACCTATGGTATTATCAACGACAACATACTAATCTAATTACAACTAAGTTCCTAATGCTATGGTTTCATCGCCGACATTCTCCCCCTCGTGCGTAGCACCATCCTCCTGGCTCGGCGATTCACCCGGCACCAACCGCACCACTCTCGAACTGGGTCTGCGCAGCACTCCTCCTCTGGTCTCGATGTCGACGATCCGGGTACGCCCATCCGGTCCAGGATACACTTGCTGGATTCTCCCGCGTGGCCAAGTGCATCTCGGCAGGGTGTGGTCGACGATCAACACGATGTCTCCGACCTGTAGATCTGTGGTGCTGGTCCGCTTCGAAGTCTTCCTTGGCAGTAGAGTAGGCAGGTATTCGCGCAGCCAGCGTTGCCAGAAGTGGTCGGCAAGCCGCTGTGTTGCCTTCCAGGTGTGCCTGCCCACAAGCACGTGATCTTCGAAGTCACCGATCTTCGCAGCGCCGCAGGATCGCCCGAGGAGGAAGTGGTTTGGAGTAAGCGCCTCCTCCTCAGGATTCTCGGAGAGGTGAGTGAGAGGCCGAGAGTTGACTATGTGTTCAGCCTGTAGCAGGAGGGTGTGGAGCACCTCCTCTCGTGGATGCTTCTCGTGGAGTGTAGCGTTTAGTGCGGTTTTGATGGAACGCACTAGCCGCTCCCATGCACCGCCCATGTTTGGTGCACCAGGTGGGATGAACTTCCATTGCACGCCGATCTTCTCCGCTTCTGAGATGAGGTCTTCTTTCTTCATGCAGTCCATCGCTTCCCTCAGCTCCTTGTTTGCACCGACGAAGTTGGTCCCGTTGTCCGTGTAGATTGTCCTCGGCATTCCTCTTCTTGCAGCGAATCTTCGTAGCGCCATGATCATGCTGTCCGTTGATAGCGAGGGAGTCAGCTCAATGTGCACAGCTCGAGTTGTTAAGCATGTGAACAGGGCTCCCCATCTCTTCTCATGTCGTCTTGCTACGGTGATTGTCATCGGACCGAAGTAGTCGATGCCGGTGCACGTGAAGGGAGGATTACTGTGCATCAGCCTTTCTGCAGGTAGGTTCCCCGTCGGCAGTTCTTGAGGTTTTGCCTTCTTTGTCTTGCACCATTGACACTGATGCTGAACTGTCTTGATTGCCGACCTTAGTCCCAACACCCAGAAGCGTTGCCTTATCTCGTTCATGACCGTTGCATGATTCCCGTGGTTGAAGTGTCGGTGGAACTCTTCTATGATGAGTCGCGTTGTCTTATCCTTGCTGTCGAGCACGATGGGCCGTTTGTAATCTCTGGTCACGCCTTGTATCGCGTCGATTCTTCCTTTCAGCCGTAGAAGTCCATCTTCCAGCGTCACGTCGAGCTTCTTCATCTTGCTGTTGCCCTCCACTTGCTTCCCTTGCTGAAGACATTTGATATCTTCTTTAAAGCTCCTTTCTTGACTTTTCTTCAGCAGTAAAGTTTCAGCTTGCTCGAGTAGATCGGCTTCCAGTGGCATGTAGTTTACCACCTTCCTTGTAGCTGCTTGTTTCCACGTGATGGTCTTCTTCGGTTTCCTCGTAGTTTTCTTCCAGTCGGGGTCTGCTTGGCTGACGTTGACCTTCTCCTTTCTTCTGCAGAGTCTGATGAACTGCAGTACTCTTGCTGTAGCTCGTAGTAACCTCTTCCATGACGAAAACTTCTCTGGATCTGGTGATGGATGGATGATGCTCGCTGCTGCTGTGATGTTCATCTCCTTCTCCTCGCCGGTGGTCTCCTTCTTGAAGGTCCTCGCTGCAGGCCAGTGTACCTCTTCTTTCTTCAGAAAGTCCGGTCCGGTGTACCATCTGTGATTGCAGTCGAAGTTCTCCGGCACGTCACGTGTTGCATCATCTTCGGGGTTCTGTGCTGTGGGAACCCATCTCCAGTCTTGAGGTTTGGTGAGATCTTCTATCTCAGCCAGTCGATGAGCCACGAACGTCTTGAAGGTTCTAGGGTCCGTCTTGATCCATGAGAGTACGATGCTGGAGTCCGACCAGAATGTCTTTCTTGTCACCTTCAGGTCTATTTCCTCTTCAACTGAATGCGCCAGTCTGCTTCCTAGGAGTGCTGCCTGTAGTTCCAGCCTTGGGATTGATACGGGCTTCAGTGGAGTGACTCGTACTTTTGCTGCCATCAAGCTGACGTGGTAGTTCTCGCCTTGATCTTCAGTCCTCCAGTAGACCGTAGCTGCATACGCCGTCTCGCTAGCATCCGTGAAGGTGTGCAGCTCCCCCTCGTTGCGACGTGGTGTCAGACATCTCGGGATTTGAAGATCTTGAAGCAGCTTCATCTTCTCTAAGTAGGTCTTCCATGCTGCATACTCCTTTTCTTCTATGTCTTCATCCCAGCCAATGCCGCTTCGCCAGACGCCTTGAAGTAGCTTCTTGCCTTGGATGAGAACTGGTGATGCCAATCCTAGTGGATCGAAGGTCGACATCACGGCGCTGGTGACTTCCCTTTTCGTGGGCACTTGAAGCCCCCTTGCTATTTCTTCTGGTGTATTGCGAAGGTTTGCCCTGAAGCCGATGGAGTCCCGTTCCGTGAACCAGCGTAGTCCCAGAGTCTTCTCCTCTTTCTCGCCGAGATCCACTTCTGTCTTCTCCGTTGCGTCAGTCTTCACCCCTTGTAGCAGCTCCGGTTGATTCGATGCCCAACCTCTAAGTTCGAATCCCGCCTTCTTGTGTATGAGGTCCACTTGAGCTGTTATTCTTCGGAACACCTCTTCTAAATGGAAGCTGTGAAGATAGTCGTCCATGTAGTGGTTCAGCTCGACTGCCTTGGCCGCTTCTGGATATTGCCCCTTGTAGTCTGCAGCATTCCGATTCTTCACATATATGGCTGTGCTCGGAGATGATGTTGCACCGAAGATAACCGATGTCATCCTGTACTTCTTCGGCGGTATGTCGCGATGATCCCCTCGCCACAGGAACCTTAGGCTGTCTCTATCCTCTGGTCTTATCCGAACTTGTAGGAACATCTCCTTGATGTCGGCTGCTACTGCAAATGGTCCTTGCCGAAACCTCAGTAGAACCCCGAAGAGCGACTGAAGTAGATCTGGTCCCGGCAATAGAGCGTCGTTCAGACTTCTTCCTCTGGACTTGGCTGCAGCGTCGAAGACTATCCTTATCTTCTTCTTCAAAGGGTGAACCACGGAGAAGTGTGGCAGGTACCATATCTTCTTGGATTCTTCTTGTCCATCAGGTGCTTCTTCCGCATATTTACTGTCGATGAGATGCTGGATCTGCTTGTTGTACTCCATTTTCAATTGCGGATCCTTGTCAATCTTCCTTTCAATGTTGAAGAGGCGGTTCTTGGCAGAAGTGTAGCTTTCTGGCATAGGCTCCTCTTCATTCTTCCACAGGAGTCCAGCTTCGAAGCGTCCATCTTCTAGTCTTCTGCAGGTCTTCTCCAAGATGGTGAGTGCTCTTCCTTCCGAGTCCGTCGTTGGTCTTCTGGGCTGCACACCAAGTGCTTCTATGGTGAAGTGATCCTTGATGGCCTGGTGCATCTCCTCCTCCGGCGTGCTGACGTGTAGGCACGTGTTCAGGAAGTGTACTGGCCTCGTTCCTCTGGTGTCAGTCCCATGGAGCACCCATCCAAGTCCTGTCCTGGAAGCGACTGGTTCGCCTGGTTTCCCTCTTCTTATATCTTGAGTCACGATCAGTTCCCAATTGTCTTGCCCGATGAGTAGCTGCGGTGACTCCCCTTCGTAGTGTAGAGCTTTGGCGATCTTCTTAAGATGTGGGTATTCTTGAATCCTTTTCTTATCCAGGAACTGTGGCGTAAGCTTCAAATCGTCGATGGTCCGAACTCTTTTCAAGGTTTTCCGTTGTCCTTGATGAATTCCCTTCAGCATGAGGTCCAGCACCTGCGAGTCCTTTTTCTTGATAAGCTTGCCTCCTACTGTCTCGATGATCAGTTCCTCTGTGTTCCCCTGTGCGCCGATCTCTTCTGCCACCTTCTTGTCTAGAAGTGACACTGTTGACCCTTCGTCCATGAGGGCCAAGATCTTCTTGGATGCCTTCGACCCGAAGACTTCTACTTGAACAATCTTCAGGTAGGCCCTTGCGTTGTTGACTGTGTTCACTGATCCAGTGACATCTGATGCTTCTTTCTTCTCTTCCGAGGTCTTGTCTTCCGACTCCATGTGTAGCAGATGATGATGCCACCTCTTGCACTCCTTGCACGATGGCTTCTTGCAGCTCTCCTTCCTGTGTTTTCCTTGAAGACACTTGAAGCAGACACGACTGTTCTTCACGGCTTTCCACCGGTCTGGAACGGACGCCCTCAGGAACTTCTGGCATTCCACGAGAAAATGTTCGCCCTCACAGATGGGGCAAGTCTTCTCGATCTTCTTCGGGTCCTTTTCGTTTGTTGAGTGCGCCGCTTGTCGGGTCTTCCTGAAGCTTCCTCCTTTTTCTTCCGATGTCGCGAAGGCTCCGCATTTGTCTGCTTCTGTGTTCAGGAACCTGGAGACAAGCGTTAGGTCGGAGAACTCTCCTTCTTCCGTTGCTGCAGTGAAGTCGTACCAGCGGAACTTGAGAATTGTTGGTATCTTCTCCACAATTTGTTTCACTATCTCCGGTGAATGCAGGTATTGTGGTTTCTTCAATCCTTTTATTGCTGCTACGCTGTTGCTGATCTGGCTCGCGAGGATGCAAATGTCCCTCGGGTTCTCCGTGATCCTTGGTAACGCCTTAACTTTGTCCAGTTCAGCCAGTACCAGCGTATCAGGTCTTCCGTATCTTCTTCTCAGGGCTTCCATGACTTCCATTGGAGAAGCTTCGGAGTACAGCAGACTCTTGATGGCTTCTCTTGCATTGCCCTTCAGTGCTCTTCTAAGTCGAGCCATGTTCTGGACATCGTTGAACAACGGTGCTGTATCGGCGTAGACGACCTTGAACGCCAACCACTCGCAGCTGTTCCCGTCGAAGTAGGGTAGCTCGTGGATGTAGTTCGGCTGCGGTGCTGGGCCTCTTCCTCCGGTGAAGGCTTCCTTCAGGGCTGTTGTCAGTGCTTGAATATTGACCATGGCCCCTCCCGTTGAGTCCTCTTCAGGTTTCATCTTCTTGGGTTCTTCCGGGGGTTTCAGGCTTCGCTGCTTCGATTCTTCCTTGTCGTCTCCTAATATGGATGTCTGGATCCAGTTCTGCACCTGTGCTGTTCTGTCCTCCTGTTCTTCCCGGTCTTCGTCCACGGAGTCTTCATCATCACATTGTGCCAGCTCCAATCTGACACGGGCCAGCTTTGTTGCAGCCCGAGATTCTTCCAGCTCCCGGCGCGCCAACTCTTCCCTTGCTGCCAGCTCGCGTCTTCTGGCTGAAGAACTCGTGGTCTTCGTGGACCGGGCTCGAAGACCGACCCCCCTTGGCTTCAGGGTTGTGATTGATTCACCTTTTGATCCCTGACCCGCGGCCTGTTCTAGGGTCTTCTTCTGTGCGGTGTGAGTATCCGCCGTGGTTGCAGTTTCTGCCGTGGTTGCAGTATCTGCCGTGGTTGCAGTATCTGCCGTGGTTGCAGTAGCTCCCGTAGTCGAGGTCCCTTGTGTGGTCGTTGTACCCCAAGAATCCGTAGTAGTACCCGAAGTTCCCGTAGCTCCCGATGATCCCGATCCTGTCGCAGACGTGACTCCTTCTGACCCTGACCTTCCTTCCGTCTCGTCCCTTTCCGAGGGACGGGATACAGGGCGTGAGGGGGCATCCTTCTGTGACCTGGTGACCGGCATCTTCTGTTCTTCTGGGTATCTTCTTCTGGAATCTTCTAGCAGGGAATCCGGCTCGAAGGACCAACTGTTGCGGACACCTACGCTGACCGACGGTAGGTATGTCCAGGGACAGTATCCCTTTGTTTTCGACGTGCGCTCCTCCTCTTCCTAGTGCTGGTTGACGCACGCCGCCACGCACCCCTGAATGCGTAGGTAGGGTACAAACGACCTGATGATGGTGGACCTCGACTTCCGAAGGGAGAATAAAACACTTCTTCAATTGACTGCTTCTTATTTCTTGTTCAACATGCCGTAGTACATTTTCATTTTTCTTACCTACCTCTAGGCTATACCGAGCAGACGACGGCTTATTTTTTATGCGTTTTAATGTTCATTTTGCCTTCGCTCGGGAGGTTTTTCTGTTTTTTATTACACTGTTTTAAAGCGTACCTATTGATATTTGGTATCAAATAAAGGGGAATTTAATGGGCTTTATAATGATACCAAGTACCCTTTCCTAACTTACATACATAAGGAGATATCAAGGTTTTTATATCAAAGTTCCTAACTAGAGCCTATGTTTGCTAGTCCTACTTGCCTCTAGGCTGGCTGATTGTTTATTTATAAAACTTACAAAAAAAAATATTCACAACATTTTCAGTCCAAACTTAGCCTACCTAACAATAAATATAAGTACTAACTAATATCCTTATAACCTATGGTATTATCAACGACAACATACTAATCTAATTACAACTAAGTTCCTAATGCTATGGTTTCATCGCCGACACTTTCTTCGCAGTTAAAATCCATAAAAACAACCAACACGTGTTCTGTTCACTACGTGTTGCGTCAGCACTGGAATGGCATTGAATTGGCCTTCTAGTTCTACATTATTCCAGTTGTACTGGATTGATCGCACTCTGGATTCAAAAGTAGACCACGAACCCAGTTACTGGACTAGAATGCTTACTGGATTCAGTTCATTCCAGTGCCGGTTTACATTTTTCCAGTACGCAATCCAGCACTGGACTGGATCGCTGGACTGGAATCATCGACATTATACCCAGTAGACTCCTAATACCTATTTATTCGCTATGCAAACAAGTCTGTCAACCAACTGAGGTGTGCGGGCGCGGGGAAGTGAGTGCTTATTGGTCCGTTCAAGGTTACGACAAATCATAAACATAATTAGGGATGAGGTAGGTACTTAGTTTCAATGAAAGCAATAATCGATACTTGTCACAAGGTATATTTACTAGTAAGTATTTAACGGCACTTTGGCCCGACTGCGCCATGGCAAAGATTTTAACACTAATATTATGGTGTAGGTACATTACATACACATAATAATAGCCTAAGAACAGTGAAATAAGATGTAAGTAGGTAGTCACGTTAAGCTTCTAAGTTTATGTATTTGTTTATTCTCTTGCATCAAGCAAACAGACTAGGTATGTATTCTATTAATTATGTAAATCACCCACTGAAACTAAATAAATAACTAGCTTATATCCGCGATATCATGGAGAACAATTATGTCGATCAGTGAGTCAGTATAATAATCGGGTGAAAAATATTAGGGTTACCATTTAAGTAGGTACTTTACATTTAGATAGATACCATGTAGCAATGTAACGGTGAATATTATTCAAATCGATTTTTACAGAATTATTTATAATTAGTTCTGTATTGTAATAAACCCATATCGATATTCTGATCACTACCCGGCCCGGAACGGCACATCACTACTTGCACGCGCCTTGTCAGAGAAAAAAGGAAAGCAAATATAAAATTGGTTATCAAAGAAAGGGATGCACCGTTGGTGACGTCGACCGGCCAACCAAATTAAGTTTCTCCGTCAAAACTAAATGAATTAGCAAATTTTATTCTGTTTATGAAAGAAATCAGTTTACCTGTGAAATGTTATTCCATCGGTTTTAAAATTTGCGGTCTTGCTCTGTTTTCCACACCATTTTATACTACAAGGAGCCATTGCAGCTAGGATATTAAGATATTTTTCGTAAGCGAGCGCATGAGATGTTTACGGGTCACTGATCTGGTCGTTACTGGCCGAACGTTAGAGGGCGTGGTTTAATATAAGATCTATTTTCCTAATGTGTTACCTGAAACCGTTCTGAATCTGAAACGTTCGGAATAATGTAAACTGGCCTTAGACTGCGGCCGAGCTAGCCACGTACTCCTGGGGTGTGGCTAACTTGAGGCTAGGCAATTTTTTATTCATAAAATTTATTTGACGACCGATGTGGCGCGGTGGGCGAAGGTCTGCCTGCGATGCAGGAGGTTGCGGGTTCGATTCCCGCCTCGGGACACTATTAATAATAATAAAACAACTGTTTGATATATTTTTTTAATAAAAATTTAAGAAGGAACAATATCTCGAAAAATCAGAAAATTTACTACGTTCGGTAAATTGTGTTAAAACGTGGTTAAAACTATTTTTACGTTGCCATGACTTTATAAAATTACCTTTTTACAATTTAATAATCGGTGTTGCCTACCCTGACGATTGCCGTGATTGCCTCGTCTTGCACACGAAGTGGCCTACGAGAATGAAAATCGACTTCATCTTCGTCCATCTCTTATTGTGTTTGCTTGTAGTAGATACCTAGATACAATTCAATGTTATGTACGTACGTAGGTAGGTATCTATCTTGTAAAATGTATTTTGAACAAGGTTAGAGTTATCTACTTACTAGTTTATGAAATACTTTTACCAAATGTATAAAATCATTATAATAATCATTATTACTAAATTCATCTGTCTACAAAGTACGCTGACTGACAGCTGATGGTCTGACTGAAGCCCTTACAATTTACAATGCTGCTTTGCTGTGAGATTTGGTTCCCTCCAGGCGGAATTTTGGAGAAAACGATCCTGTCTTAGGGGTGGTTTCTCGATTTTTTCCAGTGCTCTCTTACATCTTAGTAATACGATAACGTGACCACAATCGAGAAACGTTTTGATTGGTGTTTAGGGTATTGGCAACCACGCATTGGATAGCACCGGCTTGTACCATGCCAATCGCTCTTATCATTTCTCTACTTCCATGACATTACAAATATCACAAAATCCGTTAAAATTAAAAATTACTTAGATAGCAATTATTGATAATTAAATAGAAGTTCATTTATCTTAGGCAAAATTAACGTTGTTTAATTTAAATCGGAGTCCCCATTCTATCTTTTGTTTATTTCATTCTATTTTTTTTTAAATGGATCAATAGAGGTTTAATTCCATATTAAAAACTTTTTCTAAAAAGCAAATACCTACTTAGTTTGTAAGCAAATCATTTCAAAATTCCCTAGACAATGTTGATGTGTATTCAGTTACTTAACAAAAAATAATACAGAGTTTTGTATGTATTCCTGCACCCTGTCAAATAGGGTATGGCAATAGTTCTTAAAAGTAGGACTTATACATTAAGTACTACCTATATTATGGTATTTTGTATTTTATACAAAATTACAGAGATCTTCTATCTACTAACTACCTAGTAACAAAGTTCTATTTTATAGATGTAGGTACCTACTTTAAAATTATGTTGATATATAATCTATTATATCTATTATGTTTAAGTTATATAAATTCGTCTGACTAGGCTGTGCTTAACATGAATAAATAAATGTAGGTAGGTAATTATTTTAATCAGGACACTTCTAAGCTATTTCTTTGCTAAATAATGTAATCTATCTTAATAATTTGTCTTCAAGAAAATCTTTTGTGTTATAATAGCATTTTTTTATCAGCAGTTCTTTTAGTTTTAATGTGGTCTTTTGGTTCAGATTTAAGGAATGTTGGTAGTTTATTATATAATTTAATAGACATGTAGGGCTCTGCCTGTATAGTTCAGGTCTATGTGTGTAGGTACTTATACTTACACAAGTACCTAGTTAGAATTAACGACATCAAGCCAGCATCAAGTGTATAATGTTTACCGACCGTAAAACCAGTTAAGCCAGCATCAAGAGTAGGTATAATGTCTACCACATTATACACTGATGCTGGCTTAAAATAAACTTTGGAAATAAAAAGGAATTAAATGAAAAAAAAAACATACCAGTGACTTTTCCTCGACCACATACATATACCACATTACATACATACCATACCAACTACCAAACTCAAAGGGCAGTTTGGGGGTCAACCAGCACCATCTACCAAAACCCCCCGCCACAACCATTCCTTTTCACCTTTACCTACATAAGTACTTTGAAGCATATTTATCATCTATTTATATCAAGGGAGCGGTGTCAGTCAACATAGTAATTCCATAGTAATAATTCTATATTTTTCGAAACAGTTTCCAGAACAATCAATCAAGGTTAGGTATATAAAGCAGATTTCATACTTTTCGAAATATTTTCAAAAAAGTCAAAAAAATTACCTACCGTATCTCCAAAGTTTGCAGAGCGACCCATGTACAGTACAATGTACCTATCATCAACCTGTACGCCTGTACGCCACTGCTGGACATAGGCCTCCCCTAATAGCGCCCTGTCTTCAGCTTGCCGCATCCAGCATCTGCCGCAAATCGTCATCCCACCAACCGGGTGATTACAGTAAAATATCCCATTCCCATTGAATGGCCCATCCGGGGAGAAATGTCATAAACGATTTCAGTTGCAGATTAAACAGATTAAACAGATTAAACAATTTATTGGTAAGAAATTTTACACGTCACAAGTTATTACTTATTATAACCGAGTATAATAAAATAAATAATAAAATTACAATTTTAATTAATATGAATGAAGTAAATAAAATTTAATAAGTACACAATAAATTATATTACTCAATTTTCCGCACAAATTCGTCAACATCGTAGAACGCCTTCTGAACGAGCCACGATTTAAGTCTGCGCTTAAATACAGCGAGGCTAGGTGCTGTGACTACCAGCTCCGGTAGGTGGTTATACAACGCGGGTCCCAGCACGTGCGTGAGTCTGTCCGACTTAGCCAGCCTGTGTGTAACCGCAGATAGCTTGCCAGCTCCGCGGGTGTTGTAGCACCGCGTGTGGTGGTCTCCGCGCGTCTTGTATCGCTCCAGGTTTAGTTGCCAAAATATGGTACTAAAAATGCATACAATTTATAATCTGACATTTGTAATATTTTGACGTTGGCAGCTTTGTCGACGATTCGTCGAAAAATGTACTTATGTAAGTATTTAGTTTTGTAACATATGTGATTGAAACCGAAATAGCTTACACCCAGCCTCCCCGGATGGCGATCAATTGAATGGGATATTTTGTCGAAATCAGTCGGCTGGTCGGAGGGCGTCCTACACTACGTTTGCCGAGTCGCGGTCTCCACTCAAGAACACGTTTACCCCAGCGGTTGTCGGTTCTTCTCGAGATATGGCCAGCCCACTGCCACTTCAGCTTACTAATCCTTTCAGTTATGTCCATAACCTCGTAAATATGTGGATCTATATTTTACAGGAAATATACAAATAAAAATAAAATAAAAAAATAAATAAATATAAATAAAAATACGAAATATATTATATTTAGTAAAAATGTTAAAAATTACCAGTACCACTTATTTCCTAAATTCGTAGACATTTGAAGTATCTACTATTTTTTGGGCTTGATGGTTGGCGCGAAATTCAAATAATTTGGAGTTTATAATTTTTTCTGCGTTCCACAAGCAACTAGCGAAAAAGTAATTTGCCGCAAATCGTAAACCATTTTCTATGAACTCATGATAAAACCAATATAAATTTACTACCTACTATTTTTGGAGCATTTGGGGAAATACAAAATTTTGTGCAAACTAGGCGACATCTGGCCAAGCATTAACATCATTGATGTAATCATCTATGGAGTAAAAGGCTTTCTTGATAAGATTTCGTTTTATGTATTGTTAAAATTACGAATTGGGAGCTCAGTTGCTTCAGATGGAAGCTTGTTATAGAAGCGTACACAATTGCCCGTAAACGATTTCCCTACCTTTCGTAATCTATATGATGGGCAGTTTGTTCTTGTTTCTTGTATTTATTTTGTGAACATCACATTTTTTTAAAAAGCTGTCTTTATTTTTGTGCGTATTCATTAGATTTTCATAGATGTATTGCGATATTACTGTCAAAATATTTATATCTTTAAATAATTCCCTCAAAGAGTGGCGTGGCTTTAATTTATAAATTACGCGTACAGCCCTTTTTTGGAGAACAAAGATAGTCTGAATATCGGCTGCCCGTCCCCAAAGCAGAATACCATAAAACATTATACTATGGAAGTAACTGAAATAAACTAACCTAGCTGTATCTTCATCGGTAATACATCTAATTGTTCGAACAGCATAGGCTGCTGAGCTAAGTCTGCCTGCGAGAGCATCAATTTGCGGTCTCCATTGAAGAGATGAATCAATATGTAACCGTAGAAAAACGGTTGAGTCTACAAGGTCAACAATCTCATCCTTTACCATTATCTTAGTTGGGAGTTCTCTTACATTTGGTAACATGAACTATATGCATTTAGTTTTTTTAGCATTGAGTAAGAGGTTATTGGCCGTGAACCAATCTAGTACCTATTTGTGAAAGCGAATTATTTACGTCGTCATAATTACATTTATTTCTGTCAACTTTAAAAATCAATGAAGTATCGAATTCTGTGGTTATCAAGGTTGTGAATTGTCAATGTCATGAATGAATGAAATAAACATTATTACTCGTACGTAATTGGTAGTTGAAGACTCAGAGCAATAACTTTATTGCTCTGAGGTTGAAGATAGCTAATAGCAAGCGTTGGTAATTGGACAACGCGCGCGCCAATAAACAGTGCGTGAAGTTGGCGGCAAGTTCGAAATACCAACATTCGCGTTCGCGAATGTCGAAAATTTGACATTCGTTACATCCCTAGTACGTACGTGCCTACCTATTTTGTAAAATGTATTTTGAACAAGGTTAGAGTTGATTATCTACTAGTTTATGAAATACTTTTACCAAATCTATAAAATCTACGCAGGTAGCATAATATTTATTATTATTACTAAAATCATCTATCTACAAAGTATGTAAATATCCTTAATTTTGTATTCTACCTTGTGTGTGTATGTCTGTCTGTGCTGTTCTTGTTGTGTCAAATAAATGTATCTTTATCTTTAACACCATATCTCTTTCTAAACTATAGGTACAAAATAAAACTACATATGATAAAAAAAGCTTATTAGAGATATCAGAAATTGCCAATTGAAAATTTTGAAATTACCTTTGTTCAACGAAATAATAAGATAAAATAGGTGGCGGCGCTAGTTTGGCTCGGGGTACCGTTTTATTCATAGGCTTAGTACGTAGTGAAAAAATTCTATGTCTATGGTTTTAATCATATACCAAAATCTCTATCCGGTACCTATAATAGGGTATCCTAATTATT
This sequence comes from Eupithecia vulgata, assembly GCA_946478455.1. Taxonomy (NCBI): domain Eukaryota; kingdom Metazoa; phylum Arthropoda; class Insecta; order Lepidoptera; family Geometridae; genus Eupithecia; species Eupithecia vulgata. Next base: position 4,615,268 of record OX297887.1, on the reverse strand, counting down.
ATAATAGGCTAATGTTCGAAAAAATGTTCAATCAAAAAAACGGTCATTTGCGGCCGTACATGTGGTGGACTTACCTGATGGGGTAGCCCTGGGACTGGAGGTCATTTGATGGATTCCGGGTTGAATTCTGCGGGAACGCCCCGAATCACAACCCTGAGTAATTTCTCGCTCTCGAGGGCATAGGTGTGAAAACCTATGCACTCGGTGCGGAGGATGGCAGTCAGACGTCGGTGATCGATGACTCCTTAACGGACTGAGCCTACACGAAATGAATGCCCTTCAGGTGGAGGAATTTCTCCATTGCACGTTTAGCCATTTGGCCTTTTCCCGAAGGAAGATCGGAGGGGGTCTCTCCTTACGGAGGGAAGACTGGGCCGCGGGGGTCGCGGGTTGCGCGGGGACCACGGGAGTCGTGGCGGCCGCGGGGGAGGGGGAAAGGTGAACCATCTTAGTCGGATTCACCGACTTTGATGGTGCCTGCCTTACAGTACTTCCTCTTGCGGCTTTCTACGGTGAGAAAACCGTCGTCGGAGGAGGAAGTAGTGGTGGTAGTCGTTGGGTCCGAATCGGAGGAGGAAGGCAAATCAGCCTCGGAGTCCTGCGAGGACAGACTTCTCAGTCACCGTCTCGCAGTCTGAGAATTCCATCTCAGCTTCTTCCTCGGGGGAGGAAGGGGGAGATGGGCCGGGCGATTCCAGGGAGTCCGGAATAATGGCCGGGGTTGGGGCAGGGGTAGAGGACGGAGCCCGGGAGGGCTCTTAGCGGGCCTGAATGACATCGTCGAATTTATTATAAATAATTTCATTATAAAAAAATTTAATTTTAATTTAATTTTATATAAAAAAATTTTTTTTTAATAAAAATTAATAAATATGTTTTTACTATTGCGCGGAGTAGGCTGCGCAGAGTTTCGGGGGAGAGGTTAGAAATGTTAATAGTCCGGGTAGGGGCTGTAGGAGCCGGGGGCGAGTCCCTAGGAAATTGCGTTTATTAAGTTACTGTAGCGATATGAACCACGGCCGTGCGTTCTCGTCAGCGCAATCTAGAGCTCGTTCACTTTTAGCAGCGACATCTAGTTATAATTTTCGTAAACATTTATACTGCAGCTGAGACTGGCTGCCTGCATTATAGTCCCCTGTCATTATATTTATGAAAACTTGTTTTACACTCATAAAAATATCAAAAGCTTCCCTAAAAATAGCGATGTACATAATATTAATACTAGAAATAAACATAAACTCGCTGTGTCCACAACTAGGCTTCACTAGATAAATGTATCCATCCAAAGGTTGCCTGGAAGAGATAGCTTCTAAGCGATAAGGCCGCCCATTGTACTTGTCTCATGTAATATGTCTTTTTTGTAATAGTTCTTTTTCTGGTGTACAATAAAGTGTTTTGTATTGTCAATGTATACGCTTCTACAAATAAAACGTCAAGTGCGAGTTAGACTCGCGCATCAAGGGTTCCGTACAAACTCCTACTCTTTAGCAAAGAAATCAGTCAAATCCAGACGAATAAGGCACAATAATTTTCTGATTTGATAACGATTATGACGTAACTTATTTAGTCCCTCGAACTATTGGCGTCTCGAGACTAAATAAGTTACGTCCAACCCTAGTGTAACAATGTACTATTTTGAATGAATAAACCACAAATTTACGGTTTTCTGATTTTTCCCTTTACTTGTGCTATAAGTCATTGCTTCTTGCCAAATTTCATGGTTCTAGGTCAACGGAAAGTACCCTACAGGTTTTTGGTCCATGGCGAGATTCGAAAATTATTTTTTCTGTGAATATACTAAAAATTTACGGTTTTCGAATTTTTCCCTTTACTTGTGTTATAAGACCTTGCTTCTCACCAATTTTCATGGTTCTAGGTCAACGGGAAGTACCCTAAAGGTTTTTGGTCCATGGCAAGATTAAAAAATTATTTTTTCTGTGAATAAACTACAAATTTACGGTTTTCAGATTTTTCCCTTTAATTGTGTTATAAGACATTGCTTCTCACCAAATTTCATGGTTCTAGGTCAACGGGAAATACCCTATAGGTTTTTGGTCCATGGCAAGATTAAAAAAATATTTTTTCTGTGAATAAATTACAAATTTACGGTTTTCGGATTTTTTCCATTACTTGTACTATAAGACCTTGCTTCTCACCAAATTTCATGGTTCTAGGTCAACGGGAAGTACCCTATAGGTTTTGTGTGCATGTGATTCCCTAGGAAATTTAAAAAAAAATAGACATAAACAGCTGTAACTTTTGATTGCGTTGACTTAGAAGTTTGATTTATATCGAGGCTTCAAGAGGTTACGAGCCTGCGTATATGATGTGAATCAGTGAATATCAACTCGATAACTCTACGCGTTTCTGAGAAAAGTGGGTTGACAGACGGACAGACGGACAACAAAGTGATCCTATAAGGGTTCCTTTTTTCCTTTTGAGGTACGGAACCCTAAAAAACTCCTAGTGAGTTGCAAAAATTATCAGTACCTAAATAAATTCAAACAAATTGTCAAAAATTTTGGCTTACTACAAAATATCAGATTATCTCTAGAAGATAAGAAGGCTTGAGACGGGTTTTGCTCCAACTCGAAAAATAACAACTTACAGGCTAAAGGTTTCTTTGTCGCTTCTTTACTTTAGTCTACCTACATACCGAAGCGACAGAAATAAAAAATATCACTTTATTTCCGTGTCAGTATTATCATACCTCACCCTAACTAGCGCCGCCACCTACTTCGTCTTATTATTAGAGATTCATATTGCTCGTTAGATCCTGTTTGAACTATCCATTACTTTATTTATCAGTAGATCCAGGATGCATCTATTGAAATTTATGTTCCTCATTAGATCCAGTTTGCAAAGTTTAGAACTAGGTATTGATAACCTTATTTCACAATAGATCCATGATGGATCTATTGAGATTTGTATTTCTTATTAGATCCATGATGTATCTATTGTGATGTGTATTTCTCATTAGATCCATGATGGATCTATTGAAATTTTTATTTCTCATTAGATCCCTGATGGATCTATTGAAAGAACAATGGCAAGTTTCCCTTACGGTTTGTCCCAAAAATTTGGGAAACGATATGAAATATACCATTCGATTCATCTCAAAATTCTGAGGAACCCTACATTTTTACTTTTTCCATGTTTGTTCTGGAAAAAATTAAATATTTTTTTGAAAATTGGCAGAATAATTTCTGTTCCTTGTTATCTTTTTTGCCATTGCAAATGGCGGCGGGGTGACAAAAAAGGTTTCAATTCTGTAGGTTGGTTTCAGGGTAGGGGAAAGGAATAAAACCAACCTCCTTTGTTTTAGGAGAAAGGTAGAATAGTGTAGTAGATCTATTGGCTAAATGAAAATTGTTGTACAGTACATTTTGGCGGTGAAGTCAACCACTTTTTCCGTGAAGTTACCGAGCTTTTTATTTTCAATCGAAGTCTTTGATTGAATAATTGAAAACATGAATCGCTGTAGAAACTGCAGCATGAATTTGGTGAGACAGTCAAACAGTGTTATTTTTGAAGAGGATGAAGTTTATCATTTCCGAGTGGATAACAGCAATGTATAAGTGCCTACAAATCTACCACTAATATTTTATCCATTATTTAGTACACCTACCTTACCTGTCTATGCCTACCACTCAAAACTCAGTGCTTTATTTTCTTTATACCTAACAGGACTGCACAAAACTCAGATTACTTATGTAAAACTAGGAAATAAAGTAATCTCTTTTGTCCGCCTCAATCTTAAGGGTAAAGACGAACGACCTCTGTGGTGCGGTTGGCGAAGGACTACCTGCGACGCAGGAGGTTGCGGGTTCGATTCCCGCCTTTCTCCATTGGGCAGAAGGCATGGGTACCAGCTTGTAAAAGTGCCTATATTTGAGCATGTGTGAAACAATCGATATTGAACTAAGATAACTTTCTAATAGGTACCTAATCTTTTTACAGAGAATGGAAAACGACAAAATCTGTGGTACATTCAGGGATCTAGCACAGAATCCTAGCTCAAAACAGAGAATGCTTGGACATGACGGCTCAGTTTACATATCTTCTCGTCATCCATACCGCAATGCTTGAAAACGAAAGTTTTCAATCAATGCGTCCTACCCGTCATGACCTACGGAGCTGAGACGCGGACACTCACGGTAGGGCTGGTCCACCAGTTTAAAGTCGCCCAGCGAGCTATGGAGAGAGCTATGCTCGGAGTTTCACTGAAGGATAGGATTCGCAACAAATACATCCGACAGAGGACTAAGGTTATTAATCTATCATAGCTCAAAAGATTAGAGAGCTGAAGTGGCAGTGGGCTGGCCATATCTCGAGAAGAACCGAGAACCGATACCTAAACGTGTTCTTGAGTGGAGACCGCGACTCGGCAAACGTAGTATAGGACGCCGTCCGACCAGGTGGGATGACGATTTGCGAAAGACTGCTGGCAGATGCTGGAAGCGGCAAGCCGAAGACAGGGCGCTATGGCGTACATTAGAGGAGGCCTATGTCCAGCAGTGGACTTATATAGGCTGATGAAGACATGTTCCCGTTTTATTTATTTAAGAGTTGTGTATTACTTTTATAACAAAGTACCTACCTATGTTATTTTTTTTACCCTTAGATATAATAATTATAATATTCAATTTACACTTATTGTTTTATTGAGAATAGTTGGTAGCAGGCACATAAAACATTCATTCCATAGATATTATATTATACTAACACTTTAATTACCAACGAGAAAAATGTACAACTTCCTCCAGGACAACCTGGGGCAGATGATGCAGGCAAGGATGGACTGTGCCAATGGCTTTATAAAATAGGAGTAAATATTGTTACGAGCGTGGGGTTCGGGTTTAATAGAAAAATGCACTAATTAATCCACTAATTAAAACAAACACTTTACTACAAATTTAACACAGAACTAACACAAACTGTTCTTGAATAATCCACTATTCACACTAAGCACTTATACAATTCTTCTTCCGAGTATCACTTTGAACGCACTGTATCACTCTCACTACACAACTCACTGTGTCGCACTTCGAACTGAACTGTATCACCGTTAAAACTGCACTAACTCCGTGCCGGCAGTCAGCTGCCTTTTATACTCCGAAGAACTTTCTCGAACGTTCTCGTCCATTACTGTCTCTAAAGGACCCATCATGAACTTTCCCGAATGTTCTGAGTATAGCTATCTCTTTCTGATGGTGCTATCTTTGTCACTGATGACGTCTCGAATGTTCTGAGTATAGCTATCTCTTTCTAATGGTGCTGTCCTTGTCACTGGTGACGTCTCGAATGTTCTAAGTATGGCTATCTCTTTCTAATAGTGCTCTCTTTCACTCCTATTGCAAATTTCGCCATATAGGTACTGAAAAGTTTTTCAAAGGCCCATAAGTGGTCCTGAAAACGCCTGAAAACGGGTTTTCAGGTTATTGCGTCATCGGATAGAGGGTGGCCTGAAACGGACTGAAAACATGTTTCAGGCGCCTGAAAACGACGGCAACATGGGTGAATTTTTGATTTTCCAGTATGTGATAGAGCTACTCCTGAAACGGTCCGAAATGGCTTTTCAGCCTGCTGAAAACGCTTCTAAAGCACTGAAATTGCCGTCTGAAGTTTATGGTCTAATCCAACGGCGTAACAATATAATAATAGTGCTAGGTTTTATGTGTTTAACAGCAGGTCCTGAACTACGGGATTATGAACCTTTACACAGAACATTAATTTTAGCAATATTAGAGATGCTGTAATCATATTTATCATATTTTGTTGTTGTTGTTTAAATCACGTGACACTTGTGATAATCTACTTTTCTCTACAGACTTTTATTTTGGTGTAGCATTTAACCAAAAAAAACTATTTTCTTCTTAGAACTCAGTAGGTGCACATGTTTCTAACGGAGAAGCTTTCAGGCTGATAATGATTATAGAAATGATAGTTTTCGTTTAAGGGCTGTGGAATTTGTTAAAGCCATTAAAAATAGTTGCAGGATGCTATGATATTTTATGGTGAGAAGTTGTATCTTAAAATCTCCTAATTACCTTCATAATAATTATTTTATGTTCTGATGTGAGATGTAGTTACTTTCTAATTTACCTTCCCTATTGAAATAAGGGCTAAATATTGTTCCCAATATAAATATCTAGGATTTCGAATCTACTGAAAAATTCAATTCAAGCTACATACAACACCTTGTAGCATTGTAGGTCCCTACCTACCTATTTGTAGGAAGTTATTTTATTGTAATAACCAGCAATATAGGTAATCTAGTTTAAAATCGTGTTTGCTGCCTCTTCATCTCATATTTATTAAGACTTCAAGAGTTTATGTTGCTTTGGAGGTAGACTACATACAATACCTATATACGAGTAGGTCGGTCAGAATCCAACATTGGAATAAGTCGTGGATGGAAGAAATCAGACCCCCCCTGGTATTTACCAATTGTTGTTGGTGACAGTGGGTTATTTAGTTACCTACCTTGTTTTCTGATTTGCATTGACCTAACTGACATCGTGGCTGCATTGGTGGTTATTTTATACCCACTCATATTATAACATCATATTACAGAAACAATAACCAGCATAGGACTAGAATGGTGTGAATTCAGATATCACCTTTTGTGTGACAATGCTAAATAATGTTTTACTTACGCAGGTACGGGTACCTAGGTACCTCTACCCTATCACTTGGGTTCATAGACCTACAGGTCCATTTATGCCAACGAAAAGAATCTCTACTTATCAAATAAACATAAAGGTACACCGAAATCAGGCCAGGCCAGCAAAAATCTACAAAATGATCATACAACACAACAAATTGCCTTATTTTCGCAATAGTAGAAAAGAGAGCAATCATAATAGCGTATTTTTTGTTTGTTTTGGTTTTTCGTTTGACATTTTTCTTGATTGATGTCAAGTGAACATGCACTGTCAACGTCAAAAACAAAATGGCGGATTCTACAAGTTTTCATCACCATAGCTTCGCCCAAATTGCGATTTATTCACATTTTCAAAAATTAATTTAATTTTTCATGGAACAAAACTTAAAAAACAAAATATACAGTTTTATTCAGGCAATGGGACGGGCCTCTGTGTGAGTTGACACGGAATTGTTTGTTACAAACGTGCTCCAGCTCTGCAGATCGTGCCCGTCTTCTAGCCGTTTCTAAATGGGAGTCAGGACATTGGTTGCAAGCACTTCCTTCATATAACACTGGCACTTTATTGGATCCCGTAACTTTCCGTGTCGCAACTTGTCTTCGGTTGGGTGCAAGGTGTTGCGCGCCTCATCAATGCCAGTGCGGTACTGCTGTCGAACAGCTCGGTCATCACGGATTATCGTGTACTAGGGCTGCCGGTCGGATATCTCGCCATGCCAGCCTGAACGACATCATCCGGCGGGCCTTTACCACCGCTAACGTACCAGCTATTCTCGAACCGAATGGTCTGTTGCGTGACGATGGTAAGAGGCCTGACGGCATGACTCTAGTCCCATGGGAGTTGGGGAGGCCTATTGTGTGGGACGCTACATGTGTCGACACACTCGCGCCTTCCCATCTTCCTAGGACTTCCGTGAGGGCTGGTGCGGCGGCAGATTTAGCCGAAGATCTCAAGAGGCGCAAAAGGGGGGTGGGGATAGGGTTTCGGGGCATGGCCCCCTGACCCTGGCTTGTCTCCACCCATGACTATGGGTGGGTCTTTTGGATTCTGGCATCTATTAGTCGCCACGCCACCGTTGGTGCCGCCTTTAGCCTCGGTGCGATCTGGCCCTGCCAGGTGAGATCCAGGAAGAGGAAGACCCAGCGAACCGATCAGCGACCAAGGCAGGGGCCACCAGCGATTTCCGTTGTGAGTTCACTTGCGTACGGCTTCTGTTTTCTTTTTCCAGGCTGTTCCGGTGGTCTGGCGTGCTGCGGGGCGATCTCTCTAACATGCTGGTGTTCGGAGGCGTCTGCTTTTTCAAACGTGTTAGAGAGGAGGCGGTTGATGAACTGCCCTGTGTTTTCCATCTCGAGGTCTCTCCGTATGGTGGCGTTTCTGACGTATCTTGGTGCTCCTACGATCCTTCGGAGTGTCATGTTCTCCTGCGCTTGTAGTCGGCTTCTATTCGTTACACTCAGATACGGGTACCATGCTGGAGCTGCATAGGTAAGCCGTGATCTAAGGTACGTCTTGTAAATCATGATTTTGGTCCGAAGCGGCAGGCGAGATTGAAGGATCGGTAGGAGCTTGCTTCGCGCTCCTCTGACTGGGCCGATCAGTTGATCAACATGCTTCTTGAAGCTGAGGCGTCGGTATATGGTGACACCCAGGTATTTGACATCTGGCTGCAACGGGATTTCTGTTTCTGTGTCCATCAGCATCAAGGGTGTCGGTAGCATTGTATTTCCCGTAATGATGGCCTGGGTCTTCGCCACGTTTACGGAGTCTCCACTTCTGGAGCCATTCTGGGAGGATGTTGAGGGTTGGTTGCAATTTTTCTACAATTTTTTCTAAAAACCTTACTATCTTTATACAAAACAATGCCCCGCGCCGCCATACGCTGTGTCGAGCAAAACTTTATTCCTTAGAATACAAATGTCGTTTTAATTTTTCCTTTACTTACATAAACAGGCTAACTTATGTATGTATGTAGTGTCTAATCTTCTGTCGTGCACAGTGTGATATAATTATAAATGCAAATGGCGGATCGGGTAGAAACTTTGCATTTTGTTAGTTTTAATCCTGGAATAAAACGCTCTTTTGTTTGTTTTCTCTATCTTCTTTGGCTTCTTTTTTATTATTTATTTTTTATGGGGGCTGCAATTTTTTTTTTGTTTTGTTTTTGTAAACCCTAGGACTCATGGAGGTTCCGTGGGGATCAGGTCCCGCGGAAGGGGTCGATACGGGCGGTCTTCTTCCGGTGGCCGGGGTTGGTGGGCTGTGATGTGGTGTAGGTGGGCGTGGTGTCCGTTGTCGGCGCGGTCGTACATCCTCCGCGTCGTCATCTTCTTCTCACCCCTTGTAGGGGGGGTGGGGATAGGGTTTCGGGGCATGGCCCCCTGACCCTGGCTTGTCTCCACCCATGACTATGGGTGGGTCTTTTTGTATTGTGACATCTATTAGTCACCACCGTTAGTGCCGCCATTAGCCTCGGTGCGATCTGGCCCTGCCGGGTGAGATCCCCGAGGGGAAGGCCCAGCGAACCGATCAGCGACCGAGGCAGCGGCCACCAGCGATGGGGCCAAGTTGGGTTGGTCGAAAGATCCCTCTGTTGCGAATTCTCTTGCGTATGGCTTCGGCCTTTTTTCCAGGTTGCTCCGGTGGTCTGGCGTGCTGCGGGGCAATCTCTCTAACATGTTGGTGTTCGGAAGCGTCTGCTTTTCCGAACATGTTAGAGAGGAGGCGGTTTATAAACTGCCCTGTGCTCTCCATCTCCAGGTCTCTCCGTATAGTGGCGTTTCTGACATATCTTGGTGCTCCTACGATCCTTCGGAGTGTGATGTTCTCCTGCGCTTGGAGTCGGCTTCTGTTCGTTACGCTCAGATACGGATACCATGCTGGAGCTGCATAGGTAAGCCGTGATCTGAGGTACGTTTTGTAAATAGTGATCTTGGTCCGAAGCGGCAGGCGACATTGAAGGATCGGTAGGAGCTTGCTCCGCGCCCCTCTGACCCGGCCGATCACTTGATCGACGTGCTTCTTGAAGCTGAGGCGTCTGTCGATGGTGACACCCAGGTATTTGACGTCTGGCTGCCACGGGATGTCTGTGTCCATCAGCTTCAAGGGTGTCGGTAGCTTTGTGTTTCCCGTGATGATGCTTCGCCACGTTTACGGAGAGTCTCCACTTTTGGAGCCATTCTGGGAGGATGTTGAGGGTTGGTTGCAATCGCTTAACGGCATATTCAGCTCGGTAGGAGGAGGCGAAGTAGGCTGCATCATCTGCGTATAGTGCTAGCTTTGCCTGCCCAACGACAGGGATGTCGTCGGTATACCAGGCGTAGCATACGTACATCCTCCGCGCCGACTTGACAACGAAGTCATCTATCGATGGGACCTGCAGGTCGCGGGCGATGACGTCGTTCCTGACGTGCGAGCTCCAAGCCACGTTCTGGCCTCGCAGTCCAACAGTTTGCGACCGGCCGGGTTGATCGTGCGTGACCCCCACGCTGGGTGCTTGGCGTTGAGGTCGCCAGCTATCAGCGTGAGAGTGGAAGCGTTAAACAGCTCTGCGGTGTCAGCTATGTTGTAGCGGGGCGTCGGCGGGCGGTAGGCGGCGAAGACACTTTCTCGCCCGCCTGTCGGCCTCCTGGGCGGGTGACGGGCGAGGGCGCCCGCCCTAGTGCTGGGACGTGTTGTGCGGGGGCGGGTGTGAGGATTTGAATACCCCTTTTTCTTGCCCCGCGCCGTAGCACAGGGCAATCGGCTGGGAGGCAGCGGATGGCCACTTTGGTGGGCAGCTCGGCGGACACAGAGTAGCTGTACCAGCTTATAGCTGGGTTTTCCGCCATGGCTTCCACCAGGTGGCGTTATACCGTGCGGTACTCCTCCGGGGTGCGGGGTGTGAAGCGCACCCCTTGGGCCGAGGGGCGCGCGTTGGGCGCGAAGCCAAGTGTGGCCCTCAGGGCAGCGAAGTGCACTGTCCAGTTGGGCAGGCACTCCACTACTATTGGCGGGTAGGCTCTGGAGGGCCGACCCTGCTGGGGGGTGGGCGGGCGGTGCTGCGCCTCGCGCACCGCACCTGCCGCACCTGCGGTAGATGAAGGGGTAGGGGGGCGGTGGTCCATCTCCATACTAAGCCCAGCAGCGCCCTCGGGTTGAGACGAGGGCTGGGCGGGCAGGTTGCTTCGGCTGGGGCGCCATAGTGGGCTAGCTGCGCGGGTGGGCGGGCGGTTGGGCGGAGGTCCCCGGCTGGGGGATTGGCTCCGGGAGCCGGCCGCGGCCCGGCCCGGGGAGTCCGGCTGGCCCAGACGTCGTCGCGTCCCGGTCGCGCCACCGTGGCCTCGGCGTACGAACGAGGCAGCACGCTCCTCTATCCAGCCAGACGGGCGGCGCAAGAGAAATCATGGGCGGCAGCAGCTCCATGTGGCTGGTATCCTCCTCGGAGGCAGGTTCCTCCAGGGGGGTGCCCTGGAGCGGCGGCGTCCTTGGAGGCGAGGCGCTTCCTCTTCTTTCCTTGGAGTGATGTCATTTTCACGGAAATTGGCCCTATTAATATTAAATATTTTGTCCCGCCAGCGTGTGGGGATAGGGCGAGCAAACTTTTATACATTTCAAAACCTTAATTCTAACATGAACTAAGTTAGAAATCGAATGCAAAGCGAAATATCGACACACTATCTTCAGCTCCCGACTCCGTCCGCCACAAAAACAATGCTACTTTTATCAAAAAAAAGCAATTCCCATGGGATAGATATTGACAGCGGGTTAAATTGTCTAAGGATAGATATAATCTTCAAACGTATCTATAGAAACAACGCGCGCGAAGTCACGGGCAGAAACTAGTATAGTTCAAAAAACGGCGAAGACCCTTAACGATATATTGCTATAGTTGCCTGGAAGAGATCACTCTCAGCGATAAGGTCGCCCTATATGCTTTTATTCTACGTATATCTACCTGTTTTGTTTCCCCCGTCTTTGTGTGGGTTTTTTTCTATCTATAGTTGACTTTACTAGATTTTTCCTGCGACTTCGTTCATTTTGAACCTTAGTTTAACGTACGCTAAATTATTACTTAGGAATAATGTACCTATGCTGTGTATTAGTGATATAATTATCAAAACTGGCTTAGCCAGGTTTATGTTTTTATTATTATTTGAAAAAGTTATAAATCTTCCTGCGACTTCGTTCATTTTGTATCTGTGTTTCATCATCATCATCATCATCAGCCTTTACCAGTCCACGTCTGGACATAGGCCTCTCCTACTGAGCGACATATCGCCCTGTCTTCAGCTTGTCGCATCCAGCATCTGCCAGCAGTCTTTCGCAAATCGTCATCCCACCTGGTCGGAGGGCATCCTACACTACGTTTGCCGAGTCGCGGTCTGCACTGACAAGAACACTGTAACACCCCTACCTATCTTTTATAAATAAAATAAATATAACTTCAAAATTACAGATTCAAGACATTTATTACAGAACTTATTAAACATAGATCATTAGATAATTTATGATTATCTTAAAATTCAGAAGGAAGCTGCAAATCTTCCTATACCAAAGAAACGTCCTCCAAAGAGATAGTTATTGAAGATAAACGAATATATAGAAAAGTGATTTGTAATGGCCAATGTGATCGTCTAGTGTCGTCTAGTGGTAGGACACCCGTTATGTTGTAGTAACTCAGATCCTTTTAGAAGCTAAGACAAACGAACTAGCTACAATATACCCTAATTCTGACGAATACCTACCTTCTTAAACCTGATAAATCCTAATCCTCCATTTACACAAACGACTAGAATAACTTTCAATCTCACTCTCGCACACCGAACTTACGACGGCAAGGATGAGGGCACCGCCTCCGCCCAACATCTGTGATCCTCGACATCCTGACTGGACAGACCTCCACCGTCAACACAGATAAGACCGCATGCTGGGTTTCCATGCCTATTACTGTGTATATAGGTAAAGGTACTGGGACATATCACAAAAGAGTCAGTCGGGAAAGGAGGGCATTATCTTTTAGCAACCTAAGCCAGCCTCAAAGTCTTGTCATAATCTACCTATCTAAATTGAAACACTTTCAGAAGGAGTTTACTTTGTGATGTTTAATTCAAACCTTTCAGTGGGTAAGCTACGTTAAGATATTATGCAATTCAACTCTTCCTTACATCATCTCTCTAACTAAAAAGCTAGATAAGTCAAGTCATCTGGTCCCTAGCTGTACTTAACCAGAGAAGTAGTGAAGTTCCAAATTTATCTGCGGAATCAAACACTACTAAACTGGTGAAGTTTAGCACCATTCGTCTCCTATTAGGTTCTCCTCCCAGAGTAGGAGCTTTAGTAGAAGCCAGGAGACTTCCCTAGAATCTTAAGATCTGAATTTCAAGCTTCACTATAACTCTTAGGCCGAAAGAATATATATAATAACCCTGAAATATCCGACGAAATGATCATCTAGGATACTCCTTCAGCCGAGACTTTGTCTCACGGATAATGGGAGACTACCGCCCCCTACCCGCTTGCCGAATTTAAAGTCAGAAGTAAGGTTGTTTTTCACATACTAAAGACCCATAAATACAATATTCAATTTAAAGATAGTTAGAGCAAACTTGGAATTCATTTCCTTTAGGCAAAATATACAAATTACAATATCGTTGAATCGAAGATGACCTAGATGATGAAATAGGAATGATATAGGTACCTACTCGTGATATACGCACTAATCCGAAATAGCCCTGTATTTAAAATAAAATAGATTTCTGACCTGATTCCGGTAAAACCTTTACCAAACGTAGGAATCCTTTCTCTTGTATTTAACGTATTATAACCGATGAGCGCTCTATCCTTTCGATTTGCATTATCCGCTTCTCTTTATCAAGAACATTATTTATATTAAAAATCCCATCCGTCACGTCTGAAAGCAATTTTCCAACCCCCTCCCCTTTTGTTTTTCCGTCTTCTCCTTATGTCCGCGCCACGAATTCAAATGATTTGTCTATTCTTCTATTCAGAGAAGTTTTTATGTAATGCACCAAAGCAGTTTTATAATTGATTTATTTTTAGGGTTAAATATTATTTAAAAGAAACGCTAAATGTAAAATATTTGCATAAAACAGTGTAGCCACGGTCTGGACTGTTACAATCGACCCCAAATTTTTTAGCAGCGGGCTATTAAGATAGTAAGTGAATTAAAAATTTCCCTAAAATTCAAAACCGTTGCAAATATATGCATTTATTTAAGTTGTTTTATGATTCTACTGATGTTGTTCATTATTTATTCAATTATTGAATTCTTAATCCATTGAAACTCGAAACCATATACATTTTTACTGTGTGTGTATTTAAACCAGATTTAAAATCACAAAATGGATCAGCACCATGTTCAAACCTAATATAATTAAAGCTTATTAATTTATCAACGATTGACAGAAAGAACGACTGACTAACTGGAGCTTGGTTGTGAGGCAAGCCTCCCCGAGTGGGACACCGATTTCAACCAGGCTGGCCTTACATTATGACCAAGCTCAGATCTAGAAAGGAACCAGATCAGTGGTAACTCAATGTACAATAACCGAAGATAACTCAATCTTAATTACCCCCAAAAAACCCCATCAAATCTTAAACCCATTTCAAATCCGGTGTATGTGCAGTGTGCTCAGTCATAGCCTAATAGGTATAGAGTAAATTCTTGGAAATCAGACAGAGCTGAGGCTCAGATCTCAGTTTAAAAAAAACTGTAATGATCTTAATTATCCTAACACCAAGAACCTTTCTTTCACAAGAACTTATTTGTAGTGCGTTTATGGCTCGAATCTCAAATAAATCGTACCAAATTCTGTAAAAAGATAACTTACATGGGCCCTTCAAGCTTCATACCATTTCTAAATACTGATTTCGTACTGGTTTCATACATTCTGTCATTCTCCCAGTATAAATCAGCAAATTACAATTAGAATTTGTTACTTCAGAATTGTATTGAACAATTATTTAGTTAATTTATAAGTTAACATAAAGCTTATAATCAGAATGATTGATTTCTGAAAGCATAAAAGTAAACAAACCGATTGATTTGACTGACTTGACATTGATTGATTGACAGGTAGGGTAGCCATAGACAGAATTTGTCTAGCAAATTTCGGACGGAAGAAATTAGTTTCGCTCGAGTAACTTTTTTTTTCTTTATTTGCCGAATAAAATTTTTAACAAAATTTGGATAATCTATAGTAACACGTACCTATGTAGGTAAGTTTTTATTTTTATAGGGTATCCGACGACGACCCCTCGAGTTAGTTCATAGTTCCTCAACATTTAAAACTCCGATGTTCAACAATAGTTTTCGGACACGTGATAACGCTTTAATTTTTAGCATTAAATTTAAATTTCGTAAGAGTTGTAATGTTAAACGACCCCGCGTATCTGTATTTTGGCAACATCTAGTGATTCTGATTTTTAAATAAAGAGCAATGCTTTAATTTTGGTTTTAAATTTCGTAAACGTTTTGATTTTAAACGACCCCACGTATCTGTATTTAGGTTGAATTAACTTTATTTCCGCTTTTTGTTTTAAATTGATTTTACGAAATTATTATTAGATTCAATTGATTTTGATCTCAGCTTATGCAGAGTTTATATTACGCAACGCAAATTGAAGTTGACATGTTTAATTATCTATAGACGTTTCCTGTGGTTACGTGACGTTTCTTTCTCTTTGGTTGTAAAAGTAAAAATTATTTCATCTGTGGACGTTTCTTCGTTTACATTGTAATCTAAGTATTTGAATTTACGAAGTTATTATAGTTATAGCCGTGTTTTCCTAAGCCGTGTTGTCCACAGTCCACTCTGCCATCGTTGTTTATTGTTAATTGTATGACTGGTATTCACTCGAAAAAATCCACGTATACATCTGGAACAAGAGGTCTTGGCAAGAAAAAATCCGGAAATTGAGAACACAAAGAAAATACACTCTTTGTAATGAGATCATCGTTTGAAAAATGACAAGAATCATTAACGTATCGGCCTCGTCTTTCCACACAAGAAGAAACAAATGTCGTTCGGGCCTCCGCTATCGGTGATGTCGAATGAGAGGTTATCTAGTTGTAAGTACGAATTTCTATTAATTTTCTAATGTTTACATAATGAACCATAAAATTCCTCTCTTCAGGCACTAATACCTCCGTGATAACCGTTTTGTAGACCATAACTATGCACAGCCTCTTGTATTCCCTCTGTCATTGACAGCTAAATGTCAGGTTATAAAAAATTATTTTTATTTATTTCAGGAACAGAACAATAAATACAACGTAATATGTACAACTGTATTATCTATTCTGCTGGATACCACTGACCTGTGAGAGAAAGCTAATCCACTGAGCTAGCTCTGATGTCTTTCTTCAAAATTCCAACATGTAAGTTCAATGAACTCAGTTGTTAGACGTCCCCCTGACTGCTATGAATATTCTTATGATCCCGAATCTATGTCTAGATCAGGTATCCTTTTATAGAGATGGTTCAGGCATGAACGCGAAACTGAGCATGTGTGTAGAACCATATCATCTATAGTCGCATCAACCAAACTGCTGTATATGTAGTATCCTAAATAAATCAACACTCCATGTATACTGCTGCGAAACTGGAGCATATTCCTTGATAATTTTGTAAAGAAAAGGCTTTTATTTTCTATTTATTTCAGATGCCGTTTGAAGAACACTGTCCATCTCCAATCTCCTCATCATCACCTGCTGCTGGGAGTTCCTAGTACCTAGCTGAAGATCCATTCCAAACTCCAAGACTTATGCTAATTATTAAGCTAAATTAAATAAAATAAGAAGACCACCTCGGTAAAACTTTCTATGTTGTTTATTATTAGAATTTATTTAATAAAATTCTTAAAATATTTATTTAGTTGTCTGAAATATCATTTGATTTTTATCCTGAAAAACCTTAATAACGACCTGCCTGTATGTACCAACTTCTAGTCCTTAGCAGCGGCAATGTTATGAATGAATTCATGTTCAATTCTCTCTTGCTCATTCAACTCCGAACCTCATTATTGTAATTATAAACCTCACAAGACTACATAGAAGGAAACTGCTGACATGGCCTTCCTCAGATAAGATTCCAGTATGTTTCGATTCTTATGTTGTGAAACTTCTAAAATCATCATTAGGTAGACCTAGTTTGTATTTTTTTTTTTTAATAAATCAAATTAAATCTCACTGCCCTTCTTTGCTCTCCAAATCGCCAGCCGAACCGGACAGCACCGCCCACACAGCTTCGCCACACAGCACCGCATCTCCGCGAACTCCACGTACGCCACACTCGTAGTTCAAACATTTTCAATGATCTTGAACACGCTGCTCCTATAATTATGTTTATAATTAAAACTAGAACCAACCACAACTGTAGCAATGCTTGTGTCACGCGCCAGACTACCCATGTACATAACTAGTAGCACCTTTCGGTTTCACTTGCGCAGTTCCTGTGAAATTCCGAGATAAAATTAGCCTATGTGCTATTCCGGAATATTAGTCTACCTCTTTGCTAAATTTCATCCAGATCCGTTAAGCCGCTCTTGCGTGTGGAAAAGTAACACAAACAACTATCTATCCAAACCTACGCATTTTGTTTGTGTGATAATTTTATTTTCTTAATATTTATAGAGGGCGAGTAGAAACCACTGATCAACCATCCGCAACTCCCACAACATTTTACTTCAAAACGAGAGTCGAACCCGCGTCTTCCTTTTCCTAAGTGGTTGAAAAGCAATCACTATGCTTTAGAAGTCAAACAAACATATTCCTTCAAAAACGAGAGTCGAACCCGCAGTTCCTGCTTTCCATCCAGCCACTATGCCACAGGAGTCGTCACTTCTGACTATTATTTGTCATAATAATGATGTGAACTTGACACTGACGTGACACTTACTCGTCCTCTTATGGTGGATACACACGTACGTACATGCGCGATGAGCATGGTTCATCCGAATTTGGCTATCTACCCTGCGTCTACTCGTAAAGAACATGCCTAGTGTGCGCTGAAACTTTTCAAGTAATGGACTATTCGTTGTGGTGTTTGGTGGACATCGCTACCTATATTACAAGGTTGCTTCGAACAATGAACAAGAATTATGGACGCATTTGAGTCACAGTGATGGCCTCACTACACTGCTATGATTAGACTCGGACCCATTAAAATCATCATCTACTGTCCATGCTAGACCACCTCCACAAAACCTTTAAACAATCATTATTATCATCAGTCTACATTAGTCCACTGCTATAGAACCTTTAACCAATCATCATTATCATCTGTCCATGTTAGTCCATAATTTTTTGTCATGATTAGATTTAGTAAATCTTATGAAAGTGCACTTATCTTTTCTTATACTGGAGCCTTCTTTTGTGAATCCTTAGTCGACCCACAGTCTCGATCCTGGATTCCTTGATTTCTTTTGAATTGCAGTGACTGTTCTAAGCTCCAAAGTCCTCCGTCATCCGTGTATATTCCTTTTTGACCCGCTTTCATGCTCCTTCCACTTCGAATTTATTCTTATTCTCTCCAATATCCTACTATTTTGGAAAAACTAAATATCCTGAAATATTTCATTATATTAATATTAGATTTTTAGGGTTTCGTTTGTCTTTAGCTTCTTTCCACTTCACATGCAACAAATTGTGTGGACTAAACCACACTTTATAACTAAATTTAATTACCTAAATCCAACTAATATAAAATGCGACCCCTACAATGATACTATCTAAATAATCGCTAAACACATATTATCTACAAATTTCCTACACGACCCCTATAATAAAATCATCCCTGAACAAGTTAAAATCTAACATCCAAATCATGGACTCGACCTCACGACTCCCGAATAGTAAAGATTTGATGAGAGATCCTTACAACGAAACTGTACCTACCTACTTACTTATCTAAATAAGTCTAATTATCGATTCTGATACCTACTCTATGACAGGAAATTGTAAGACTAGCTCACACTTAATCTAAAACTATCATAACTTATCTAACAATTTCCCTAGCTTATTCTTCCTGCTGCTACTGCTACCTACGAACTTCCTAAGCGACCCCTAAACCTAAATCATCTCTAAGTAAATCCTAAATTCCAAATCCTGGTATGCGGCAAGCAAATTGTAACACCCCTACCTATCTTTTATAAATAAAATAAATATAACTTCAAAATTACAGATTCAAGACATTTATTACAGAACTTATTAAACATAGATCATTAGATAATTTATGATTATCTTAAAATTCAGAAGGAAGCTGCAAATCTTCCTATACCAAAGAAACGTCCTCCAAAGAGATAGTTATTGAAGATAAACGAATATATAGAAAAGTGATTTGTAATGGCCAATGTGATCGTCTAGTGTCGTCTAGTGGTAGGACACCCGTTATGTTGTAGTAACTCAGATCCTTTTAGAAGCTAAGACAAACGAACTAGCTACAATATACCCTAATTCTGACGAATACCTACCTTCTTAAACCTGATAAATCCTAATCCTCCATTTACACAAACGACTAGAATAACTTTCAATCTCACTCTCGCACACCGAACTTACGACGGCAAGGATGAGGGCACCGCCTCCGCCCAACATCTGTGATCCTCGACATCCTGACTGGACAGACCTCCACCGTCAACACAGATAAGACCGCATGCTGGGTTTCCATGCCTATTACTGTGTATATAGGTAAAGGTACTGGGACATATCACAAAAGAGTCAGTCGGGAAAGGAGGGCATTATCTTTTA
Source organism: Eupithecia vulgata (assembly GCA_946478455.1). Taxonomy (NCBI): domain Eukaryota; kingdom Metazoa; phylum Arthropoda; class Insecta; order Lepidoptera; family Geometridae; genus Eupithecia; species Eupithecia vulgata. The sequence continues at coordinate 4,595,852 of OX297887.1, read as the reverse complement.
GCAACCTAAGCCAGCCTCAAAGTCTTGTCATAATCTACCTATCTAAATTGAAACACTTTCAGAAGGAGTTTACTTTGTGATGTTTAATTCAAACCTTTCAGTGGGTAAGCTACGTTAAGATATTATGCAATTCAACTCTTCCTTACATCATCTCTCTAACTAAAAAGCTAGATAAGTCAAGTCATCTGGTCCCTAGCTGTACTTAACCAGAGAAGTAGTGAAGTTCCAAATTTATCTGCGGAATCAAACACTACTAAACTGGTGAAGTTTAGCACCATTCGTCTCCTATTAGGTTCTCCTCCCAGAGTAGGAGCTTTAGTAGAAGCCAGGAGACTTCCCTAGAATCTTAAGATCTGAATTTCAAGCTTCACTATAACTCTTAGGCCGAAAGAATATATATAATAACCCTGAAATATCCGACGAAATGATCATCTAGGATACTCCTTCAGCCGAGACTTTGTCTCACGGATAATGGGAGACTACCGCCCCCTACCCGCTTGCCGAATTTAAAGTCAGAAGTAAGGTTGTTTTTCACATACTAAAGACCCATAAATACAATATTCAATTTAAAGATAGTTAGAGCAAACTTGGAATTCATTTCCTTTAGGCAAAATATACAAATTACAATATCGTTGAATCGAAGATGACCTAGATGATGAAATAGGAATGATATAGGTACCTACTCGTGATATACGCACTAATCCGAAATAGCCCTGTATTTAAAATAAAATAGATTTCTGACCTGATTCCGGTAAAACCTTTACCAAACGTAGGAATCCTTTCTCTTGTATTTAACGTATTATAACCGATGAGCGCTCTATCCTTTCGATTTGCATTATCCGCTTCTCTTTATCAAGAACATTATTTATATTAAAAATCCCATCCGTCACGTCTGAAAGCAATTTTCCAACCCCCTCCCCTTTTGTTTTTCCGTCTTCTCCTTATGTCCGCGCCACGAATTCAAATGATTTGTCTATTCTTCTATTCAGAGAAGTTTTTATGTAATGCACCAAAGCAGTTTTATAATTGATTTATTTTTAGGGTTAAATATTATTTAAAAGAAACGCTAAATGTAAAATATTTGCATAAAACAGTGTAGCCACGGTCTGGACTGTTACAACACGTTTACCCCAGCGGTAGTCGGTTCTTCTCTCTATCTGTGTTTAACATCCGCTAATTATTAGGTTCCTGAAAAAGTATGCTATCTATTAATGAAAGAACTATCAATTTAACTTCAGCCATAATATTAATTAGGTACTAATTGTAACTTGTAAGTAAGAGAGGTACTTATTGAGTAGTATTCATGTTCTTATGAAATCCGAGGTTCGATTCCCGGGTCGGGACAAGATTTGTGTATATTGGGATTGTGGGGGTCCTAGCTCCTACTGTAATGTCCTACTCGTAGGGTTCTCCTCCACGTTCCAATTAAACTCAAGTGGACTGTATTACTGGTTCTTTATTTAGGCATTTTTAGAATTAGATACCGACTACTACACACATTTTCACTACTAGACTACTCGAGGCTTGCTTGGCCTCTACCCCTGCTTCAACTCGAGGGGTGACGACCCCTCGGTCCTTGGGTTCAACAAACATGCTCTTTTGTTTGTCATATTCAGTTGTTTTTTTTTTATGATGGCTGCATTTGTTTTTTTTTTGTAACCCAAGGACTAGGGTGGTGCGGCAGGGATTAGGTCCCGCGGAAGGGGTCGCCACGGGCGGTCGTCTTCCGGAGGCCGGGGTTGGTGGGCAGCAATATGGTGATGTTCGTGTTGGCCGTTGTCGGCGCGGTCGTACATCCTCCGCGCCGACCGGACGACGAAGTCTTCTATCGATGATGGGACCTGCAGATCGCGGGCGATGACGTCGTTCCTGACGTAGCGGCCCGCGCCCGTGCAGATCCTCAGGGCCACGTTTTGCAGCGCCTGGAGCCGGTCCCTATTCGTGTTGGATACGAGATGGAATCAGGCCGGCGCTGCATAGGTGACGCGGGATCGAACGTAGCTCTTGTAGACTCGCACTTTGGTCCTCAGAGGCAGGCGAGATCCCAGGACAGGTCGGAGGAGCGCTCTGGCGACGCGCGCTTCTTGAAGCGCGCGGTCAAACTGTGGCTGCATCCTCAACGACCTGTCTATCTCGATGCCGAGGTACCTCACGTGCGAGCTCCAGGCCACGTTCTGGCCCCGCAGTTGCAGTGGTGGTGGGTGGCGGATGCGGCGGGAGACAAGTAGCGCGCCCGTCTTCCCCACGTTGACGGCCATGCGCCACTTGTCCAGCCATGGCGGCAGGACGTCAAGCAGCCGCTGCATCCTGCGGGCTGCGATGGTGGGGCTGGTGGAGCACGCAAAGTAGGCGCTGTCGTCTGCGAACAGCGCTAGCGAGACAACCCTTTCCCCGTGGCGTAGGTGGCTCTCCAGGGTGGGGATGTCGTCGGTGTAGAGCGCGTATGACGCGGGCGACAGGCAGCTACCCTGCGGTACACCAGCTGCGATGGGTTTGGTGGTGGACGTGGCTCCCTCTACTGCAACAAGGAACCGCCGGTTCTGCAGGAACGAAGCCACAATCCTGATGAGGGCTGGTGGTGTTGGAGTGCGCAGGAGCTTGTACAGAACGCCGGGGTGCCAGTCACGGTCAAAGGCCTTCTCCACGTCCAGAAAGACCCCGACCGTGCTACGCCCGGCGTTGTGCTCGACTGCGAGGTGGTGCAGTACCCTGGTGAGCTGCAGCGTCGTGGAGTGGCCACTCCTGAGCCCGAATTGCTTCGGGCGCGGCTCGATGGTTGGAGCCAGGCGTCCAAGGAGCATGCGTTCTAGGAGTTTGGCCACTGTTGGCAGCAGGGTGATGGGGCGGTGGCCGGGTATCGGTGGTCCTTACGTGGCATGGGCAGGACTGTGAACCGCCCGGTCTACCCTTCCAGGAGTCCGGGAAATGGCCCGTCCGGAGGATCCCGTTGAAGAGCCGGGCGAGTGCGGCGACTCCGCGGCGAGGCAGCTGGGCGAGGGCCATGTTAGGGACTCCGTCGTAGCTTGGCGCCTTCCGCCTGGGTAGCCGGAGGACGGCCTTCCGCACCTTGGCAGGGGAGAAGAAGTAGGTACTCCCCGCCCAGAGACGGTGTTGGGCCCGACAGGAAGTCCCTTACGGATTCCTTAACCTGGTGGTGGTCGAGCGTCAGGAAGGAGGCGTCTGCTGGAACGGGATGCGGTGTAAATTGCTCCGCCAGATGCTCGGCCAGTATTTCGGCACGATCGGCGGGAGCAAAGTGCCGGACCCCATCTCGGTCCAGCAGCGGGTAGGTAGGGGCAGGCTTCCTCGTGAGCGCCCGATTCAGCGCGTACAGGTTGGTATCGCGTTCGGAGGCCTGGTCGATGGTTTGGTCCCAGGTCTCTCCACGCCAAGCCTGTACGGCGGTCGAGTCGAGAGCTCGGCGATGAGGGCATTCAGCCGTGTCTTGAAATGCGGGCAGCGGGAACGTGCCCACTCGCGCCGGAGTTCCCGCTTTGCTCCTCTTCAGTTGAGAGGCGGGGTGTGGACGGCGAGAGCTCTGTGATGTGACGCGCGCGCACCGCACTCATTTTCACGGAAATTGGCCCTATTAATATTAAATAGATTGGTCCCGCCAGCATTGGGGGTATGGCGAGCAAACTTTGATACATTTCAAAACCTTAATTCTAACATTAAACTAAGTTAGAAATCGAATGCGAAGCGAAATATCGACACACTATCTGCAGCTCCCGGCTCCGTCCGCCACAAGGATGTTGGCAGTGCTACACCCTAGTGTCGGAAAGGTCGTGTTGTTGGTCCACCGCTTGACCTCTCCCCGGTTGTTTCGGATTATGAGAAGGAAATAGAAAGTGCATCTCTGTTTGCGCGTACACTTATGCACATACATATGTCCGGCGTATCTGAGATTGACCGATGTGGCCGAATTTCGGCGGAGGATATGAATCATATTATGTGATGTACGCCCGATCTTAAAAGATCTTATAGGTACAGATACACATGCTAGAAAGTAGCGCACCACTAAGTATGCTTGAAAGCATGCTAATATTGAGTAAGCTATCGTAATGTTTACATACCTATGCTACGTATTGGCATGCCAGTTTTGAGTATACTGTTGTATTAGTGTGCACGACAGAAGATTAGGCACTAACGATAAACATAAGATAGCCTGTTAATATAAAGGAAAAATTAAAAAAAAAACATTTGTATTAGGACTCTAAGGAATAAAGTTTTGCTCGACACAGCGTATATCGGCGCGGGGCAAAGATTTGTATAAAGATAGTGAGGTTTTAGATACATGTATTTGTCAGTGGAGTAAGTGGAGGCCGAGGCGTCCGCACTGATGGCGCGCATCAAGGAGGCCAAGGAAGCCGCCTCCACTCCCATCAGCGGTCGCCAAGGCAGGCGCAACGCTCTACCCCCACACCTCAAGAGGGACATCGCGAAGAAGCGCGAACTTCGGCGTGAGTGGGCGCGCTCCCGATGTCCCCGCCTCAAGACCCAACTGAACGCCCTGTCCGCCGAGCTCTCGATCGCCGTACAGGCTTGGCGCGGAGAGACCTGGGACCGAACCATCGACCAGGCCTCCGAACGCGATACCAACCTGTACGCGCTGAATCGGGCGCTCACTAGAAAACCTGCCCCCACCTACCCGCTGCTGGACCGAGATGGGGTCCGGCACTTTGCTCCCGCCGATCGTGCCGAAATACTGGCCGAGCATCTGGCGGAGCAATTTACACCGCATCCCGTTCCAGCAGACGCCACCTTCTCCACGCTCGATCACCACCACCAGGTTGAGGAATCCGTGAGGGACTTCCTGTCGGGCCCAACACCGCCTCTGGGCGGGGAGTACTTCATCTCCCCTGCCGAGGTGCGGAAGGCCGTCCTCCGCCTACCCAAGCGGAAGGCGCCAGGCTACGACGGAGTCCCCAACATGGCCCTCGCCCAGCTGCCCCGCCGCGGAATCACCGCACTCGCCCGGCTCTTCAACGGGATCCTCCGGACGGGCCATTTCCCGGACTCCTGAAAGACCGGGCGTGTTATAGTCCTGCCCAAGCCGGGTAAAGACCACCGTTACCCGGCTAACTACCGCCCCATCACCTTGCTGCCGACAGTGGCCAAACTCCTGGAACGCCTGCTCCTGGTGCGCCTGGCTCCAACCATCGAGCCGCGCCCGGAGCAATTCGGTTTCAGGAGTGGCCACTCCACCACGCTCCAACTCACCAGAGTGTTACACCACCTCGCAGTCGAGCACAACGCCGGGCGTAGCACGGTCGGGGTCTTTCTGGACGTGGAGAAGGCCTTTGACCGTGTCTGGCACCCCGGCGTTCTTTACAAGCTCCTGCGAACTCAAACTCCCCCAGCCCTCACCAAGATCGTGGCGTCCTTCCTGGATAACCGGCGATTTTTTGTCGCGGTTGAGGACGCCACATCTACCATCCGGAGCATCACAGCTGGTGTACCGCAGGGCAGCTGCCTGTCGCCCGCGCTATACACAGACGACATCCCCACCCTGGAGGGCCACCTACGCCCCGGGGAGCGGGATGTCACGCTAGCGCTGTTCGCGGACGACAGCGCCTACTTCGCGTCGTCCACCAGCCCCACTATCGCAGCCCGCAGGATGCAGCGGCTGCTCGACGTCCTGCCGCCATGGCTGGACAAGTGGCGCATGGCCGTCAACGTGGGGAAGACGGCCGCGCTGCTTATCTCCCGCCGCATCCGCCACCCACCACCACTGCAACTGCGGGGCCAGAACGTGGCTTGGAGCTCGCACATAAGGTAGGTACCTCGGCATCGAGATAGACAGGTCGTTGAGGATGCAGCCACAGGTTGACCGCGCGCTTCAACAAGCGCGCGTCGCCAGAGCGCTCCTCCGACCTGTCCTGGGATCTCGCCTGCCTCTGAGGACTAAAGTGCGAGTTTACAAGGTCTACGTTCGGTCCCGCCTGACATACGCGGCGCCGGCCTGGTTCCACCTCGTGTCCAGCACGAACAGGAACCGGCTCCAGGCGCTGCAAAACGTGTCGCTGAGGATCTGCACGGGCGCGGGCCGCTACGTCAGGAACGACGTCATCGCCCGCGACCTGCAGGTCCCCACCATTGATGACTTCGTTGTCCGGTCGGCGCGGAGGATGTACGACCGCGCCGACAACGGGCGCCACGCCCATCTGCACCAAATTGCAGCCCACCAACCCCGGCCACCGGAAGATGACCGCCCGTGGCGACCCCTCCCGCGGGACTTGATCCCGCCGGAACCACCCTAGAGTCCTTGGGTAAAAAAAATAAAAAAAAAAACCAAAAATCCAACACATGCAGCCTTTAAAAAGAAAAAAAAATTAAAATCAAACAAAAGAGCATGTTTGTGCAACCCAAGGACCGAGGGATCGTCACCCCTCGAGTTGAAGCCGGGGTAATGAGGCAAAGCCTCGAGGCCCCCCTCCGTGCCCCAAACAAGGGCCGGAATGAAGCTGTAGATAGATCTATCCGTTTTAATTCTGAACTAGAATTTTGTTTTGTTTAAAGTAAAAACTCACTCACTTACCCCTTGAAAATGGCAGACACCGCAGTAGCAGCCGAGGCACCAGCCCCAACAACACCCGCTAAGAAGCCCAAGGCTTCCGCAGCCGCAAAGAAACCGAAAGCGAAGCCCACACACCCGAAGACATCGGAAATGGTGAACAGCGCCATCGGCGAGCTGAAGGAGCGCAGCGGATCCTCCCTGAAGGCTATCAAGAAGTACATCGCGGGCGCTTACAACGTGGACGCAGAGAAGCTAGCTCCCTTCATCAGGAAGTACCTGAAGAGCGCCGTCGAATCCGGAGCCCTGATCCAGACGAAGGGCACCGGCGCCTCTGGCTCCTTCAAGTTGGACTCTAAGGGCGCCAAGTCGCACGCCGCCGGCAAGAAGGTATCCGGTGCAGCGGCCAAAGCCAAGGAATCCGCATCATCGCCCTCAAAATCCAGGAAGGGTGCAGCATCCGCGAGCGCCGCAGGCAAGAGGAAGAAGTCTGCTGCAGCCGCCGCAGCCGCCTCTCCCTCCAAATCGAAGGCCGCCAAGGCTGCGCCGAAGGACAGGAAGGCAGCCGCGGCTAAGAGGAAACCCGCAGCAGCCGCGTCCAAGAAGGCCGCCGCTTCTCCCGCAAAGGCAAAGTCCGCCGCAGCGCCGAAGGCCAAGAAGACCGCCAAGCCTCCGACCAAGAAACCGAAGGCGCCCAAACCGAAGAAGGCAGCCGCCACGCCGAAATCCAAGGCCGCCGCAGCGGGCAAGAAAGCCGCCGCCTCCAAGAAGTAGGATGTGGTACCGGGTGCTCATCCGGCGCCCGCACCCACTACGTCGCGTGTCGGTTCGTCCGCCGCCGTCGCCGCCGCAGCGCCGCGCGGCCCGGCAAGGCAGAGAATCGCACCGAACCAAAAAGCCCTTTTCAGGGCTAACACATGTTTCTGGTATTATTCTCGTATGAACGTAATTTATTGTTTCAATTAATTACGTTTTGTGAGATTCACACCCGTTTCTTGCGAGACCACTATAACAAAACAAACGTTTTTCACCTCACTCCACTCACTTGCACTGTCGTGATAATAAATTAACACACGAATGATGAAGCCGCAGCAGCAGCAGCAGCAGCAGCAGCCGTCCGTCGCGGCCGAACCGCGCCCGAAAAAATTATAATAATGTATCGTTACCGACGCCGACGCCGCCGCCGACGACGACGACGGCCGGCACGGCGGCACCCCGAGATTACCTACGTAAGAAAAATCACCTTTCGTTCGATGACATACTTACCTACTGCTAGGGACGATCGGATCGAATACACGACAAAAAGCTCTTCTGCTCTATAAAAAAAAAAAAAAAATTACCTACGATTAAAGTTAATAAAGTATTTAAAACCAAAACTTATCTCATACACACACACACACAGGGTCCTTCCTTCTAATCTGATTGATGATTCTCAATTTTAATGTTTTTTTTTTTATCTATGAAATATTACGTTTTTCATTTCTGTTGCGCATCTTTCTCGCTCTTTTCTCGCTCCCCACTATCGTAAGTGTGGCGTCGCGCACAGCTTATTTATATAACCGCGTTTAGGGTTCGAAAATTTTATTCACTCGCAGACCCGCACGCTCGCTCGCAGTGCGCTATCATTTGACGTGTTCGTGTATTTTAAACCGAATCAATAACAATGTCCGGACGCGGCAAGGGCGGTAAAGTTAAGGGGAAGGCAAAGTCACGTTCCAACCGTGCCGGACTACAGTTTCCCGTGGGACGTATCCATCGTCTGCTGCGTCACGGTAACTACGCTGAGCGCGTAGGTGCCGGCGCACCAGTCTACCTGGCGGCCGTCATGGAGTACCTCGCCGCTGAGGTTCTTGAGCTGGCAGGGAACGCCGCCAGGGACAACAAGAAGACCAGGATCATCCCGCGTCATCTGCAGCTCGCCATCAGGAACGACGAGGAGCTGAACAAGCTCCTGTCCGGCGTTACCATTGCGCAGGGAGGCGTCCTTCCCAACATCCAGGCGGTGCTCCTGCCAAAGAAGACCGAGAAGAAGGCATAATAATATAAATCTTCATCTCACTCTACGCCGGCGGCGCCTGCGGCTGGCAACGCCAACGCAAACACAGCGTTGAGTGTTCGCCCGCAGTGCACAACAAAACGGCCCTTTTCAGGGCCACAATATTATTCAAAATTTCATAAAATATTTTATGAAATGTTTCTTTAAGACTGATTATGCGGTCCGATTTGATGGGGGTGTGGTCATTTTATTTTATGAGAATAAGTATGTAGTTACCTTAGTGTACCTACCACCTAGGTACGTACTTACCATAAAATAAACATTATAAAATGTATTACTTATTTATATCTAGGTATTATTAATCTTACTAAAATAAAAAAACTGTCGCCGTCCGATGGTTTAAGTAGCTTTTTAGTTTTGTACAAAAATTTAAAATAATACTAAGATCAGGATTATTTAGGAGTATCTAATCTATGTACTTAGGTGTGTGTGTGTGTACCTATTTTATTAGAATAATTTACTTAAAAAATGAGCTTATTTAGTCACGTATCATATTAAAATGTAATCTACATAATGTATGAGATTTGATCTAAATGCGATGTCTAAATAAATAAATAAATTATTACTCTTTTACGTTTGAAAAGAAGAAAACTAGGTGATCGCTCGATGCGCGTTTAGACGTTGTGAGGAGAGGTGCGGTGCGGTGCGGGAGGCGGGGTAGAATTAATCACGAGATACGGTAATGCTATTGGTTGTACGCCGACACGATCGCTCGCCCCACTCGTATGCGACCGCGCGAAGGGTCGTCTCTTAATATAAACGGAAAAACTGTAATTTTGAACACCATTTGATTCCCCGTTGCCCTCATATACCTCCTCGTAAGCATCTTCAATGCAGCCATGTCCACTTGTTCATTCCCTGATGTCTGGAAGGAAGCCAATGTCATTGGCATCCACAAACCGGGCAAAAAGGCGAATGAACCTACCTCCTACCGTCCTATCAGTCTCCTCAGTGCCCTGGGGAAGATCTATGAACGACTCCTTCTGAGTCGCCTCTGGTCTCACGTCAACGAGCACAAGCTCCTACCCGATGAGCAGTTCGGCTTTCGAGCTCATCACTCCTGTCCCCAGCAGGTACTCCGCATCACGGAGCACATCCTGTCCAACTGGCACCACACCTGGCCAGCCAATACGGGAGCTGTCTTCCTCGACGTGGCGAAAGCCTTCGATAAAGTCTGGCACAACGGCTTGATCTACAAGCTCTCCACTCTTGGTGTGCCAGACAGACTCGTACTCATCTTACGAGACTACTTGTCAAATCGTAGCTTTCGCTACCGCGTTGAGGGCACTCTCTCCGACCCCCGACCCGTCCGAGCCGGAGTCCCCCAGGGCTCCGTTCTCGCCCCGCTCCTCTTCACGCTGTACACCAGCGACATCCCCCGTCACCCGCAAGTCGAACTTGCCCTCTTCGCGGACGATACAGCTCTGTACTCATCCAACTTGAACTCAAGTCGGGTAAGTATAAGACTGCAAGCCGCACTAGACACACTAGGTGCCTGGTTCAGACGATGGCGCATAGAAGTGAACCCGACGAAAAGTGCAGCAGTGTACTTTTCGCGGGGCTTCCGCAAGCCCAGAACCATTACCCTCTTTGGCAAACCCATTCCCTGGGTTAAATCTGCCAAATACTTAGGGGTGATACTAGATCGCCGCCTTAGTTTCAAAACCCACATTCGCACTGTAACCAATCGTGCTAAGTTCATACTTAGCCGGTTGAACAGCCTCCTTAGAGCGAAGAGTAAAATGTCTCTTAGAAATAAGGTGACACTTTACAAATCGGTCATACGTCCCGTCATGACTTACTCCTCTGTAGTATTTGGCCACTCGGCCAACGTCCGCCACCTTCAGATTGTCCAAAACAATTTCTTGCGCAAAGCCACGGGCTGCCCGTGGTACATGCGCAATAAAGATCTCCATCGAGATCTTAAACTAGAATCCGTTGCCCACGTCATAAAGACTGCTTCCCAGCGTTTTTATGAATCGGCCGCAGATCATTCCAATCCGTTCATATCCTTCATACCCGATTACCCCGTAGACAATCCTCCCACGAGTTCTCTCCTCCGTAGACCGAGACACGTTCTCGGTGACCCGGTTGACCCAATCACCGACGCTAACCCGGAGGTGACGTCAACAAGTACCGATTCGCATCCGCACACTACACACCCGACCAAAAACCGACCCCGCCGGATGCGGGGTCGAAGAATTCCCCGCTTCCGCCCATAGGTGCACTCGTGCACCTCGGCGAAACATCCATTACCCTCTCGTAGCATCTGGCAACAGCCCAAGCCGAGGCTCGCACCTAAGTGGTGGCCCTTGTGCGTGTTGCCCCAACCTAACTTTACCGGTGAGGCGCCTTCCGCGCCCGCCAAAAGTCCGGTAACGCTGTCATGGCCATCTGCGGTCAACAGCATAACAGTCCTTTCGAAAAAAAAAAAAATTTTGAACACCACTCTCTCTACGGTGATACGTTGAGAACTGACGCGCTATTATTTAGCTAGAAAGTTACTCGATACTCTCTGTTCGTCATGCCACCCAAGACCAGCGGTAAGGCCGCTAAGAAATCCGGCAAAGCCCAAAAGAACATCTCCAAGACCGACAAGAAGAAGAAGAAGCACAAGAGGAAGGAGAGCTACGCCATCTACATCTACAAGGTGCTGAAGCAGGTCCACCCCGACACCGGTATCTCCAGCAAGGCCATGTCCATCATGAACTCGTTCGTGAACGACATATTCGAGCGCATCGCAGCTGAAGCCTCTCGCCTCGCTCACTACAACAAACGCTCCACCATCACATCGAGGGAGGTGCAGACGTCCGTGAGGCTACTTCTGCCCGGCGAGCTCGCAAAGCACGCTGTGAGCGAAGGCACCAAAGCCGTCACCAAGTACACCAGCTCCAAGTAAAGTCTCCTCAAAGACCTTACCGAAAGCTGCGCATTACTTAACCGCGAGAATCGTAGCAGTAACACGATTCCAAATAAACAAGATTCGCCAAGTGCGAGTGTAACTCGCGCGCCGAGGGTTTCAAACATTTGCCAATTATTTGGACAACCAATTTTCTGAAATATTTTAAAAAGTATGACACTTACAGAAATTTCAAAAAGTGTTTTGAAATGGTCAAAACGATACCTTTCATTTGATACCCCACATGGTTAGGTACCCCTTTTTGAAAAAAAAATCCCCTTTTTTGACCATTTTTCAAAAACTATTATTATTACAGACTTCTCTATATTTTTCCTGTAAAATATAGATCGATATCTACAAACGCCTAATACATTGTACGTGGATCGGTCTGCAATCTTCGGAGATAGGGGGGGGGGAAAGGTAAATTTTTCGACTATTTTTGAAATATTTCAAAAAGTATGAAACTTACAGAAATTTCAAAAAGTGTTTTGAAATGGTCAAAACGATACCTTTCATTTGATACCCCACATAGGCAGGTACCCCTCCTTTTGAAAAAAAGTTCCCCCCCTTTTTGACCATTTTTCAAAAACTATTATTATTACAGACTTCTCTATATTTTTCCTGTAAAATATAGATTGATATCTACAAACGCCTTATACATTGTACGTGGATCGGTCTGCAATCTTCGGAGCTAGGGGGGGGGGAATGGTCGATTTTTCGTCTTTTTTTGAAATATTTCAAAAAGTATGAAACTCACAGAAATTTCAAAAAGTGTTTTGCAATGGTCAAAACGATACCTTTCATTTGATACCCCACATAGGTAGGTACCCCCCCTTTTGAAAAAAAAATCCCCCCCTTTTTGACCATTTTTCAAAAAATATTATTACTACAGACTTCTCTATATTTTTCCTGTAAAATATAGATTGATATCTACAAACGCCTAATACATTGTACGTGGATCGCTCTGCAATCTTCGGAGATAGGGGGGGGGGAAAGGTCAATTTTTCGACTATTTTTGAAATATTTCAAAAAGTATGAAATTTACAGAAATTTCAAAAAGTGTTTTGAAATGGTCAAAACGATACCTTTCATTTGATACCCCACATAGGGAGGTACCCCTCCTTTTGAAAAAAAAATCCCCCCCTTTTTGACCATTTTTCAAAAACTATTATTATTACAGACTTCTCTATATTTTTCCTGTAAAATATAGATCGATGTCTACAAACGCCTAATACATTGTACATGGATCGGTCTGCAATCTTCGGAGCTAGGGGGGGGGGAATGGTCAATTTTTCGTCTTTTTTTGAAATATTTCAAAAAGTATGAAACTCACAGAAATTTCAAAAAGTGTTTTGAAATGGTCAAAACGATACCTTTCATTTAATATCCCACTTGGGTAGGTACCCCTACTTTTGAAAAAAAAATCCACTCCTTTTTGACCATTTTTCAAAAATTATTATTATTACCGACTTCTCTATATTTTTCCTGTAAAATATAGATTGATGTCTACAAACGCCTACTACATTGTACATGGATCGGTCTGCAATCTTCGGAGCTAGGGGGGGGGGAATGGTCAATTTTTCGTCTTTTTTTGAAATATTTCAAAAAGTATGAAACTTACAGAAATTTCAAAAAGTGTTTTGAAATGGTCAAAACGATACCTTTCATTTGATACCCCACATAGGTAGGTACCCCCCCTTTTGAAAAAAAATTCTCCCCCTTTTTGACCATTTTTCAAAAACTATTATTATTACAGACTTCTCTATATTTTTCCTTTAAAATATAGATTGATATCTACAAACGCCTAATACATTGTACGTGGATCGGTGTGCAATCTTCGGAGATAGGGGGGGGGGTATGGTCAATTTTTCGACTTTTTTTGAAATATTTCAAAAAGTATGAAATTTACAGAAATTTCAAAAAGTGTTTTGAAATGTACAAAACAATACCTTTCATTTGATACCCCATTTGCCTTCGTAGGTCTCTTTTGAAATTTCAACATGAAAATTTGTACTGAAAATATTCATTTTCATTTTTCATTTATTTATATATTTTTTTCTTAAAATCAGTAATGGCGCACGAAATGTATCATTATTTCAAATTTCAAGTTAATAGCTGCAGTAGTTACTGAGATATTCAAGAAAGAGCGGGGACGGACAGAGCGAGACCATAAGGGTTTCAAAACCGATCTTTGAAACCCTAAAAACGGCCCTTTTCAGGGCCACAAAATATTATCATGATTCACATTATTATAAGCATAATGTTGAATTGTTTCTTGATGATTTTAATAAACATGATAACGAGATGGAATAAGAGTACGTGTGTGTGTTGTTGTTATTATTTTGTAAATACATAGGTAGGTAATATAGGTGCCGGTATACCTACCGTAGTATGTATGTTCAAACATATTGTCTTGCCGAAGATAAAAAAAGCTGAAATATCTAAGCTATTTTCTATGCATGCTTGCTTAATATATAAAGTAGTAATCATGCTCACGAAGGTGGACATTATTATTATTCTGTAATTCAGATGGTTATGTTAGTGGTAGGTAGGTAAGTACCGTTAATTATTATTATTTTATTCATCAAAATCACAATAATTAAGTACTATGAAATGTAAGAAACTTCACTTCTTCGAGGAAAGGGGAAGGAGGGGGGGGGGGGGTGTTGTCTGAGAGAGCGAAAGAGATGTAGATAGAGAGAGATGGAATGCAATGCATGGTTCGCGGAGCACCCCCCGCCCCTCTCGTTTCTTACCGCAGCACGCACGCACGCACGCTATAAATATAAGTAGGAATGTCGTCGATATTTTTTAAACAGTCCACCGTTGGCCGCCGCCGCGCTCGCTTGTTTTGTCGTTGTAATAATTATCGTCGCTCTCAGCTATGGCTCGTACCAAGCAAACCGCCCGCAAGTCCACTGGTGGTAAGGCGCCGCGCAAGCAGCTCGCCACCAAGGCCGCACGCAAGAGCGCCCCCGCCACCGGAGGCGTCAAGAAGCCCCATCGTTACAGGCCCGGAACCGTCGCCCTGCGTGAGATCCGTCGCTACCAGAAGAGCACAGAGCTGCTGATCCGCAAGCTCCCCTTCCAGCGTCTGGTGCGCGAGATCGCACAGGACTTCAAGACCGACCTCCGTTTCCAGAGCTCCGCTGTGATGGCTCTCCAGGAGGCAAGCGAGGCTTACCTGGTGGGTCTCTTCGAGGACACAAACCTGTGCGCGATCCACGCCAAGCGCGTCACCATCATGCCCAAGGACATACAGCTCGCCCGCAGGATCAGAGGCGAACGCGCCTAACGTGTGTGTGCAGCTTTCTTGCGTCCGCCGACTAGCAGGCGCGCGGCATTTGATTGCCCGCTTGCAGTTGGTCATCGCAAACAATAACAAAAGGCCCTTTTCAGGGCCACATAAGTTTCAAAATGCAATTTATTGCAATGTTTCTTTGGTACTTGAAATAATACGTCACGTCATTCATAAATAAGCGCATCGCTGTATAAAATAGATACGTCGTCGTACCTACCTACCTAGGGTACTTACCAAATGAAAATTTCATGTAGGGTACACATATATGTACATGTTTCGCTGAACGTTTAAAACGCTATTAATCTATCGGGGTGATATTTTTTCATCAGATGTATACACCAAAACCGACCATAATTACAGAAACACCACACACAGCTAGCTACAGAGTACAGGTAGGTACACCTACCTACTATTATGGTAGGTTAGGTTAACCGTTCGGTTAGTTTTGTTGTTATTGTCTAAAGAAACAGTTTTACACACGGTCAGAATCATATGCGGCCCTGAAAAGGGCCTTTTTTTTTTGTTGCACGCACAACTAAACCAATGTAGCAAACATCGGTCTTCGTCGGTCGATGCGATGAGAATGTCCAGCTTCGGGCGTTGAATTAACCTCCGAAACCGTACAGGGTGCGTCCCTGACGCTTCAGGGCGTAGACAACATCCATGGCGGTGACGGTCTTCCTCTTGGCGTGCTCGGTGTAGGTGACAGCGTCGCGGATGACGTTCTCAAGGAACACCTTCAGAACACCGCGCGTCTCCTCGTAGATCAGACCGGAGATACGCTTGACACCGCCTCTGCGCGCCAAACGACGGATGGCTGGCTTCGTGATACCCTGGATGTTATCACGCAGCACTTTCCTGTGACGCTTGGCGCCTCCTTTCCCCAGACCTTTACCTCCCTTACCGCGGCCGGTCATCGCGATAGATTATACGAGAACAAACGAAAAAAATTAAACGCACGCGCCGCGAGTCGGTCGACCGCTTGCTGCCGAACGACTGATTGAACGCATCGCAGCTATCGGTCCCTATATTTATAGAGATATGCTACGTACCCGCCGCCCGCCCGCAGCCCCTTCCTCCTTCCTCAGCCAGCCAGCCTGCCTGCCTGCGCAGGCAGACAGAATGCATCAAAAATAATAACACATCAAAGTAGGAGGGAAGGTAGGTAGGTAGGTACTTACTTATCTAGCTACCTAACTAGGTAAGTAGGTATAATGATAAAATAAAGTTTTTCTTTAATTCAGAAAAAAAATAAAATTACTTAAAAGAAAAAAAAAAAAATATTACAAATGAAGAATGAATGATTTATATATATATATATATATTTTTTATTAGGTAGGCAGTAGTAAGACGTATTACAGTCGTCGGTGGTTCAGAAGCAGCGACGGCGGCACGGCGCGGCGCGGGGCAGCTCGACGGATCAGCCAGCGGGGTCGGGTTTTGCGTGTATGAAATGGCTTTTTTTCTAGTGTATTTTGGTTGATTGTTTCATTGAATCGATATAATATATGTTTTTTTAGTAATGCTACATCGATATTATAAGAATTATAGGCATTTGCGCTCGTTCTCGTGAGGTGTTTCGCACTAAATTGATGCATCGTGTTTTACGTGTGTTCAAAAACATGTTGATGTTTTAATCGAAATAAATGAAAACTGATATAGAATTATAACACAAATAGATATTGATATGTTTGCGTTTTATTTGTCGACAGTGATTGTTGAAATTTATTCGTTTTTATAGACATAAATCGATTATAAACACGAGCCGACCTATGGTATGCGGCGAGCGCCGTGTAATAATGTTAATATCTTGACATTGTCGCAATAATAATGTATTACGATAACTTCAGGCTACGATCAAGTTCAAAATAAATACGTTCGCTTATTTAATAGGTGACGAACAGTATGCAAATCTGTGTAAAATCAATTTTAATTAGATAGATGTTAGTGAAAAATATTATGCGCTCGTACGAGAAGCTGTCTGTCGACACTGCCGTTCTCCATGCGGTATAGCTGGTTTGCCTGCTCCCCGGTGTCGCCCTCTATCTGTTTTTCTCTACCTCTTTTTTTTACACATCTGTCTGCCGCTCTCACTCGTGCAGTGCGCGCGCGTCACAGAGCTCCCGACGTCACCCCCCGCCTCACGTTCGTAGCTCCCCCCCGCGCTCCGACGCCACGTGGTGTTTACCGCCGCTGGCTGTTGTCGAGCTTGCCGGGCCGCGCTCGCGTTGTAGGCTAATACGTACCTACCTACGTATTATCGTGTGTGTTGTGAGATAGTGACTCGAGTGCAGTGTAAACAGTGAGCCCCGCATAGACGCGTAGGCAACTCGGATCGCAGTGTTAGGTCTTCCTCTCGCTCGCGGTGAGTACCTAGTGCGTCTACACACCCGCGGGACCGTAACCCCTGTTACACTCACGCCATCCCGTCCGGTGTGAGTTACTGACTGGTGTTTTGTAATAAAACATCCAGCGCAGTAATAAACATTTCCCCCCCCAACCCGCTCGCCGCTGTAAGTGTCTAGTGTGCGTCGCTGGACTACCTAAGCTGGGCCTTCCTTCGGGATCTCACTCGGCTGGGTTTTCCGCCCTGCTAGACACCGAAAGCACCCCTAGAGTGTATCACAACCGATCCCCTCAACCCCCCTCCATCCCCTCCGATGTCGGACGACGATAATCCTCCCCGGAGGAGACCGCCGGACAGCACTCCGGTGCTCGATAAGGTGATCGTGGCGACGAACCTGCTGAACCCGGAGCAGTCCCGGGTTCTGAGACCAGGAGCGCTACGTTACCAAGGAGGACTGCAACTAGCGTCGAGCGACGCCCCCCTGCCCCCCGCAGGCACGTCAGCTGTGGCCGCGCGCGGAACTGGGCTTCCGCCCCGCCCCCAGCCCGGTGCAACGGGACCAAGGGCCCTATCCAACTCGCCTGAGGAGACTCAGGAAGCTAAGAGGCAGCGCCTCTACTCCGCTTCCCCCTCACAGGATTCCCCGCCGCTGCAGGGCACACCCCTCACCTCGAGGCCCAAGCCCGCAGGACGCCGGGAATCACCATCTCCACCACGCGAGGGTGCGCAAGAGGCAACCGCCTCCACCCCCTCTTCCCCTCGCTCAGCCTCACCCCGCTCTGCCTCCCCCCGCTCTGCCTCCCCCCGCTCGCCTTCATTCGACGAAGAGACGAGCCACATGGAGCTGCCGCCGCCCATGCTGTCCATGCCCTCGCCGAAATGGACAGCGGAGCGGGAAGAGCGGCTGGCATCTTACGCTGCGGCAGCATCTGCGCCGCCGCCACCCCGCTATCTGGGACCGCCGGACTCCCCGGACTGCCACGGAGCCGGCATGGTCGCGCTTGGCGCGGCGCCCCGCATCCGCCCAACGTTTAGGACGACTGCCGCCCCTAAGCCTCACGGGCCCCCAACCACCCGCCCTCGCCTCCCGGAGCCAAACCCCCAGCCGGGGACCTCCGAACAACCGCCAGCACGCGCAGCCAGCCCGCTGATGGCGCCCCAGCCTGCGCAACCCGCCCGCCCAACTACGCCCGCCCAGCCCTCGTCTAAACCCGAGGGCGCTGCTGGGCTTAGTATGGAGGTGGACCTCCGCCCCCCTACCCCCTCATCTACCGCAGGTGCGGCAGGTGCGGTGCGCGAGGCGCAGCACCGCCCGCCCACCCCTCAGCAGGGTCGGCCCTCAAAAGCCTACCCGCCTATAGTAGTGGAGTGCCTGCCCAACTGGACAGTGCACTTCGCTGCTCTGAGGGCGAAACTTGGATTCGCGCCCAACGCGCGCCCCTTGGCCCAAGGGGTGCGCTTCACACCCCGCACCCCGGAGGAGTACCGCACGGTGCAACACCACCTGGTGGAGGCAATGGCGGAAAACCCAGCTATAAGCTGGTACAGCTATTCGGTGTCCGCCGAGCTGCCCACCAAGGTGGCCATCCGCGGCCTCCCGGCCGACACTGCCACTGAAGACATCGCCGCAGCACTTGGCGAACTGGGCTTCCCAGCCCGGTTCGTCAAGCAGATCCGCCCGATGCAGGGGCGCGCCGGCTGCCTGTACCACGCCCAGCTGGACCGCCTGCCCGAGAGTGAGCTCGTGCGCCTATACGGCATCACGGAGCTCCTCTTCATGCCGGGAATCATCATAGAACACTGGCGCGGCGCGGCCAACCGCGTGGCGCAGTGCCACAGATGCCAGGCGTTTGGCCACGCCTCGGCCCATTGCCACCGCCCCATGCGCTGCGTCCGCTGCGGTGCGCAGCACGCCGCAGCTGACTGCCCCCGAGCCCTGACCGAAAAACCAACGTGCGCCAACTGCGGCCGGGAGCACACGGCAAACAGCCGGACTTGCCCCGTGCTCCGGCGCGAGGCGCGCAAAAGGGGAATAACCATCCCCCCACCTGCCCCCGCACAACACGTACCGGCACAAGGGCGGGCGCCTTCGCCCGCCGCCCGCCCAGGAGGCCGACAGGCGGCGCCCAGCCGCCGCCCGCCCTCACCTACGGCCGCCCGCCCAGGAGGTCGGCAGGCGGCGCCCAGCCGCCGCCCGCCCTCACCTACGGTAGCCCGCCCAGCAGGCCGGCAGGCGGCGCCCAGCCGCCGCCCGCCCTCACCTACGGCCGCCCGCCCAGGAGGCCGGCAGGCTTCACCCAGTCGCCGCCCACCCACACCTACGGCCGCGACTCAGCCTCTCCTGCAGGCGCCGTCCGCCCCTGAGGTGGTGGCAAACCCGGCCACCACGCGGGGCGAGCAAGTGCCTGCGCGAAGGCGAAGGCCTAGAGGGAGTAGAAGAAAGAGGAAGCCAGTGGCCTCCTCCACCCCACAGCAGCCTGTGGGCGCCTCACAGGGCGCACCGGCCCCCGGCCCCCACGATGAGGCCCCACCCCCCACCGCCACCACACAGCGGTTGGCGCCGGCCCCGGCTTACGCCCTGCCTGGCCCCGCTCCACCGCGCCCCCGCCCCCCGCAGTCGGGCCCAACGCCCCAGTACGAGCCCCTGCCCCTGTCTGCGCCCTTGCCCCAGCGAGAGCGCGGGGCCTCCCGCGGCCGTAGGCGGCCCGCCGCTACCACCACACACACTGAGACCGTCCCAGGCGCCGGCGCGCCCACAGCGCCTGCAGCCGGGACCAACACGGCCAGACCCGCGGGGAACCTAACAGAAATTCTGTTAGGGGTCCTCACGGAGTTTCTGGTCGCCATCGCGGCGGGAGTGGACCTCCAGAGCGCAGCGGTGCGGGGACTAGCCATACTTGAGGGCATTCGGTATGGATAGGTCCTCCGCACTGCGCCTCCTCTACTGGAATCCCGGAGGGGTTAGTAGGCACATACAGCCCCTCCGCCTACTCGCCCAGACGCAGGATGTCCATATCATCCTCCTGGGCGAAACGAAGCTCCGCCCAAGTCAGCAGCTGAGCGTGCCCAACTACTTCGTCTACCGACGCGACGAGGTGTCGCAAACATCGGGGCAGGCCTACCGTGGTACGGCCGCCCTGGTCAGGCGAGACCTCGTGCACGAGGAGTTGGCGCACGCTCCTTTCACGGAACTGCGGACCACCGGGGTGCTGGTGAGAGCGGCGGGCGAGGAACTCCGTGTCTTCGCGGCATACCGCCCGCCGTCGCCTCGCTACGTCGCAGCAGACACAGCTGAGCTCTTTAACACTTCCACCCCCACGCTGATAGCTGGCGACCTCAACGCCAAGCACCCAGCGTGGGGGTCCCGCACGATCAACCCTGCCGGTCGCAAACTGCTGGATGACAGTGATGCGACCGGCTTCACAGTGGTGGGGCCGGATGCCCCCACACACATCCCCACCGCCACAACACATGCCGCCGACGTCCTGGACATTGTGCTACACAAGTTCGTGCGCTGCCCCGTCCAGGTTGAGGTGTTGTATGACCTGGACTCGCAGCACCTCCCACTCCTCATCACGCTCGACCTGGCCGCGGACTTCACTGCGCCGCGGCCCCTGGGCGTGAGGACCGACTGGGCGGCGTACGCCAAAGCACTTGAGTCCATCGACGTCGGCCCCATCCTGACGCTGGCAGAAGTGGAGGCCGAGGCGTCCGCACTGATGGCGCGCATCAAGGAGGCCAAGGAAGCCGCCTCCACTCCCATCAGCGGTCGCCAAGGCAGGCGCAACGCCCTACCCCCACACCTCAAGAGGGACATCGCGAAGAAGCGCGAACTCCGGCGTGAGTGGGCGCGCTCCCGATGTCCCCGCCTTAAGACTAGACTGAATGCCCTGACCGCCGAGCTCTCGATCGCCGTACAGGCTTGGCGCGGAGAGACCTGGGACCGAACCATCGACCAGGCCTCCGAACGCGATACCAACCTGTACGCGCTGAATCGGGCGCTCACGAGTAAACCTGCCCCCACCTACCCGCTGCTGGACCGAGATGGGGTCCGGCACTTTGCTCCCGCCGATCGTGCCGAAATATTGGCCGAGCATCTGGCGGAGCAATTTACACCGCATCCCGTTCCAGCAGACGCCACCTTCTCCACGCTCGATCACCACCACCAGGTTGAGGAATCCGTGAGGGACTTCCTGTCGGGCCCAACACCGCCTCTGGGCGGGGAGTACTTCATCTCCCCTGCCGAAGTGCGGAAGGCCGTCCTCCGCCTACCCAAGCGGAAGGCGCCAGGCTACGACGGAGTCCCCAACATGGCCCTCGCCCAGCTTCCCCGCCGCGGAATCACCGCACTCGCCCGGCTCTTCAACGGGATCCTCCGGACGGGCCATTTCCCGGACTCCTGGAAGACCGGGCGAGTCATAGTCCTGCCCAAGCCGGGTAAAGACCACCGTTACCCGGCTAACTACCGCCCCATCACTCTGCTGCCGACAGTGGCCAAACTCCTGGAACGCCTGCTCCTGGTGCGCCTGGCTCCAACCATCGAGCCGCGCCCGGAGCAATTCGGTTTCAGGAGTGGCCACTCCACCACGCTCCAACTCACCAGAGTGCTACACCACCTCGCAGTCGAGCACAACGCCGGGCGTAGCACGGTCGGGGTCTTTCTGGACGTGGAGAAGGCCTTTGACCGTGTCTGGCACCCCGGCGTCCTCTTCAAGCTCCTGCGAACCACAACACCTCCAGCCCTCACCAAGATTGTGGCGTCCTTCCTGGACAACCGGCACTTCTTTGTCTCAGTCGAAGGCGCCACATCTACCACCCGCAGCATCACAGCTGGTGTACCGCAGGGCAGCTGCCTGTCGCCCGCGCTATACGCACTGTACACGGACGACATCCCCACCCTGGAGGGCCACCTACGCCCCGGGGAGCGGGATGTCACACTAGCGCTGTTCGCGGACGACAGCGCCTACTTCGCGTCGTCCACCAGCCCCATCATTGCAGCCCGGAGGATGCAAAGGCTGCTCGACCAATTGCCGCCATGGCTGGACAAGTGGCGCATGGCCGTCAACGTGGGAAAGACGGCCGCGCTGCTTGTCACCCGCCGCATCCGCCACCCACCACCACTGAAGCTACGGGGCCAGAGCGTGGCTTGGAGCTCGCACATAAGGTACCTCGGCATCGAGATAGACAGGTCGTTGAGGATGCAGCCACAGGTCGACCGCGCGCTACAACAAGCGCGCGTCGCCAGAGCGCTCCTCCGACCTGTCCTGGGGTCTCATTTGCCGCTGAGGACCAAGGTGCGAGTTTACAAGGCCTACGTTCGGTCCCGCCTGACTTACGCGGCGCCGGCCTGGTACGCCCTCGTCTCCAAGACGAACAGGGACCGGGTCCAGGCGCTGCAAAACGCGACTATGAGGATCTGCACGGGCGCGGGCCGCTACGTTAGGAACGACGTCATCGCCCGCGACCTGCAGGTCCCCACCATTGAAGACTTCGTTGTCCGGTCGGCGCGGAGGATGTACGACCGCGCCGACAACGGGCATCACTCACACCTACACCAAATCGCAGCTCAACAACCCCGGCCAACGGAAGACGACCGCCCGTGGCGACCCCTCCCGCGGGACCTGGTCCCGCCGGAGCCTCCATAATTCCTTGGGTTTAAAAAAAAAAAAAAAAAACAAAAAAAAACAAAAAAAAAAAACCAAAAACCAAAATGCAGCCAAATAAAAAAAAAAAAAAAAAAAAAAAAAAAAAATGATTTGCAAACAAAAGAGCAAGTTTGCCCAACCCAAAGACCGAGGGGTCGTCATCCCTCGAGTTGAAGCCGGGGTAAAGAGGCAACGCCTCGAGGCCCCCCTCCGTGCCCCTAACAAGGGCCGGAAAGAAGTCTAGTAGTATCTGTTTTTCTCTACCTCTTTTTTTTACACATCTGTCTGCCGCTCTCACTCGTGCAGTGCGCGCGCGTCACAGAGCTCCCGACGTCACCCCCCGCCTCACGTTCGTAGCTCCCCCCCGCGCTCCGACGCCACGTGGTGTTTACCGCCGCTGGCTGTTGTCGAGCTTGCCGGGCCGCGCTCGCGTTGTAGGCTAATACGTACCTACCTACGTATTATCGTGTGTGTTGTGAGATAGTGACTCGAGTGCAGTGTAAACAGTGAGCCCCGCATAGACGCGTAGGCAACTCGGATCGCAGTGTTAGGTCTTCCTCTCGCTCGCGGTGAGTACCTAGTGCGTCTACACACCCGCGGGACCGTAACCCCTGTTACACTCACGCCATCCCGTCCGGTGTGAGTTACTGACTGGTGTTTTGTAATAAAACATCCAGCGCAGTAATAAACATTTCCCCCCCCAACCCGCTCGCCGCTGTAAGTGTCTAGTGTGCGTCGCTGGACTACCTAAGCTGGGCCTTCCTTCGGGATCTCACTCGGCTGGGTTTTCCGCCCTGCTAGACACCGAAAGCACCCCTAGAGTGTATCACAACCGATCCCCTCAACCCCCCTCCATCCCCTCCGATGTCGGACGACGATAATCCTCCCCGGAGGAGACCGCCGGACAGCACTCCGGTGCTCGATAAGGTGATCGTGGCGACGAACCTGCTGAACCCGGAGCAGTCCCGGGTTCTGAGACCAGGAGCGCTACGTTACCAAGGAGGACTGCAACTAGCGTCGAGCGACGCCCCCCTGCCCCCCGCAGGCACGTCAGCTGTGGCCGCGCGCGGAACTGGGCTTCCGCCCCGCCCCCAGCCCGGTGCAACGGGACCAAGGGCCCTATCCAACTCGCCTGAGGAGACTCAGGAAGCTAAGAGGCAGCGCCTCTACTCCGCTTCCCCCTCACAGGATTCCCCGCCGCTGCAGGGCACACCCCTCACCTCGAGGCCCAAGCCCGCAGGACGCCGGGAATCACCATCTCCACCACGCGAGGGTGCGCAAGAGGCAACCGCCTCCACCCCCTCTTCCCCTCGCTCAGCCTCACCCCGCTCTGCCTCCCCCCGCTCTGCCTCCCCCCGCTCGCCTTCATTCGACGAAGAGACGAGCCACATGGAGCTGCCGCCGCCCATGCTGTCCATGCCCTCGCCGAAATGGACAGCGGAGCGGGAAGAGCGGCTGGCATCTTACGCTGCGGCAGCATCTGCGCCGCCGCCACCCCGCTATCTGGGACCGCCGGACTCCCCGGACTGCCACGGAGCCGGCATGGTCGCGCTTGGCGCGGCGCCCCGCATCCGCCCAACGTTTAGGACGACTGCCGCCCCTAAGCCTCACGGGCCCCCAACCACCCGCCCTCGCCTCCCGGAGCCAAACCCCCAGCCGGGGACCTCCGAACAACCGCCAGCACGCGCAGCCAGCCCGCTGATGGCGCCCCAGCCTGCGCAACCCGCCCGCCCAACTACGCCCGCCCAGCCCTCGTCTAAACCCGAGGGCGCTGCTGGGCTTAGTATGGAGGTGGACCTCCGCCCCCCTACCCCCTCATCTACCGCAGGTGCGGCAGGTGCGGTGCGCGAGGCGCAGCACCGCCCGCCCACCCCTCAGCAGGGTCGGCCCTCAAAAGCCTACCCGCCTATAGTAGTGGAGTGCCTGCCCAACTGGACAGTGCACTTCGCTGCTCTGAGGGCGAAACTTGGATTCGCGCCCAACGCGCGCCCCTTGGCCCAAGGGGTGCGCTTCACACCCCGCACCCCGGAGGAGTACCGCACGGTGCAACACCACCTGGTGGAGGCAATGGCGGAAAACCCAGCTATAAGCTGGTACAGCTATTCGGTGTCCGCCGAGCTGCCCACCAAGGTGGCCATCCGCGGCCTCCCGGCCGACACTGCCACTGAAGACATCGCCGCAGCACTTGGCGAACTGGGCTTCCCAGCCCGGTTCGTCAAGCAGATCCGCCCGATGCAGGGGCGCGCCGGCTGCCTGTACCACGCCCAGCTGGACCGCCTGCCCGAGAGTGAGCTCGTGCGCCTATACGGCATCACGGAGCTCCTCTTCATGCCGGGAATCATCATAGAACACTGGCGCGGCGCGGCCAACCGCGTGGCGCAGTGCCACAGATGCCAGGCGTTTGGCCACGCCTCGGCCCATTGCCACCGCCCCATGCGCTGCGTCCGCTGCGGTGCGCAGCACGCCGCAGCTGACTGCCCCCGAGCCCTGACCGAAAAACCAACGTGCGCCAACTGCGGCCGGGAGCACACGGCAAACAGCCGGACTTGCCCCGTGCTCCGGCGCGAGGCGCGCAAAAGGGGAATAACCATCCCCCCACCTGCCCCCGCACAACACGTACCGGCACAAGGGCGGGCGCCTTCGCCCGCCGCCCGCCCAGGAGGCCGACAGGCGGCGCCCAGCCGCCGCCCGCCCTCACCTACGGCCGCCCGCCCAGGAGGTCGGCAGGCGGCGCCCAGCCGCCGCCCGCCCTCACCTACGGTAGCCCGCCCAGCAGGCCGGCAGGCGGCGCCCAGCCGCCGCCCGCCCTCACCTACGGCCGCCCGCCCAGGAGGCCGGCAGGCTTCACCCAGTCGCCGCCCACCCACACCTACGGCCGCGACTCAGCCTCTCCTGCAGGCGCCGTCCGCCCCTGAGGTGGTGGCAAACCCGGCCACCACGCGGGGCGAGCAAGTGCCTGCGCGAAGGCGAAGGCCTAGAGGGAGTAGAAGAAAGAGGAAGCCAGTGGCCTCCTCCACCCCACAGCAGCCTGTGGGCGCCTCACAGGGCGCACCGGCCCCCGGCCCCCACGATGAGGCCCCACCCCCCACCGCCACCACACAGCGGTTGGCGCCGGCCCCGGCTTACGCCCTGCCTGGCCCCGCTCCACCGCGCCCCCGCCCCCCGCAGTCGGGCCCAACGCCCCAGTACGAGCCCCTGCCCCTGTCTGCGCCCTTGCCCCAGCGAGAGCGCGGGGCCTCCCGCGGCCGTAGGCGGCCCGCCGCTACCACCACACACACTGAGACCGTCCCAGGCGCCGGCGCGCCCACAGCGCCTGCAGCCGGGACCAACACGGCCAGACCCGCGGGGAACCTAACAGAAATTCTGTTAGGGGTCCTCACGGAGTTTCTGGTCGCCATCGCGGCGGGAGTGGACCTCCAGAGCGCAGCGGTGCGGGGACTAGCCATACTTGAGGGCATTCGGTATGGATAGGTCCTCCGCACTGCGCCTCCTCTACTGGAATCCCGGAGGGGTTAGTAGGCACATACAGCCCCTCCGCCTACTCGCCCAGACGCAGGATGTCCATATCATCCTCCTGGGCGAAACGAAGCTCCGCCCAAGTCAGCAGCTGAGCGTGCCCAACTACTTCGTCTACCGACGCGACGAGGTGTCGCAAACATCGGGGCAGGCCTACCGTGGTACGGCCGCCCTGGTCAGGCGAGACCTCGTGCACGAGGAGTTGGCGCACGCTCCTTTCACGGAACTGCGGACCACCGGGGTGCTGGTGAGAGCGGCGGGCGAGGAACTCCGTGTCTTCGCGGCATACCGCCCGCCGTCGCCTCGCTACGTCGCAGCAGACACAGCTGAGCTCTTTAACACTTCCACCCCCACGCTGATAGCTGGCGACCTCAACGCCAAGCACCCAGCGTGGGGGTCCCGCACGATCAACCCTGCCGGTCGCAAACTGCTGGATGACAGTGATGCGACCGGCTTCACAGTGGTGGGGCCGGATGCCCCCACACACATCCCCACCGCCACAACACATGCCGCCGACGTCCTGGACATTGTGCTACACAAGTTCGTGCGCTGCCCCGTCCAGGTTGAGGTGTTGTATGACCTGGACTCGCAGCACCTCCCACTCCTCATCACGCTCGACCTGGCCGCGGACTTCACTGCGCCGCGGCCCCTGGGCGTGAGGACCGACTGGGCGGCGTACGCCAAAGCACTTGAGTCCATCGACGTCGGCCCCATCCTGACGCTGGCAGAAGTGGAGGCCGAGGCGTCCGCACTGATGGCGCGCATCAAGGAGGCCAAGGAAGCCGCCTCCACTCCCATCAGCGGTCGCCAAGGCAGGCGCAACGCCCTACCCCCACACCTCAAGAGGGACATCGCGAAGAAGCGCGAACTCCGGCGTGAGTGGGCGCGCTCCCGATGTCCCCGCCTTAAGACTAGACTGAATGCCCTGACCGCCGAGCTCTCGATCGCCGTACAGGCTTGGCGCGGAGAGACCTGGGACCGAACCATCGACCAGGCCTCCGAACGCGATACCAACCTGTACGCGCTGAATCGGGCGCTCACGAGTAAACCTGCCCCCACCTACCCGCTGCTGGACCGAGATGGGGTCCGGCACTTTGCTCCCGCCGATCGTGCCGAAATATTGGCCGAGCATCTGGCGGAGCAATTTACACCGCATCCCGTTCCAGCAGACGCCACCTTCTCCACGCTCGATCACCACCACCAGGTTGAGGAATCCGTGAGGGACTTCCTGTCGGGCCCAACACCGCCTCTGGGCGGGGAGTACTTCATCTCCCCTGCCGAAGTGCGGAAGGCCGTCCTCCGCCTACCCAAGCGGAAGGCGCCAGGCTACGACGGAGTCCCCAACATGGCCCTCGCCCAGCTTCCCCGCCGCGGAATCACCGCACTCGCCCGGCTCTTCAACGGGATCCTCCGGACGGGCCATTTCCCGGACTCCTGGAAGACCGGGCGAGTCATAGTCCTGCCCAAGCCGGGTAAAGACCACCGTTACCCGGCTAACTACCGCCCCATCACTCTGCTGCCGACAGTGGCCAAACTCCTGGAACGCCTGCTCCTGGTGCGCCTGGCTCCAACCATCGAGCCGCGCCCGGAGCAATTCGGTTTCAGGAGTGGCCACTCCACCACGCTCCAACTCACCAGAGTGCTACACCACCTCGCAGTCGAGCACAACGCCGGGCGTAGCACGGTCGGGGTCTTTCTGGACGTGGAGAAGGCCTTTGACCGTGTCTGGCACCCCGGCGTCCTCTTCAAGCTCCTGCGAACCACAACACCTCCAGCCCTCACCAAGATTGTGGCGTCCTTCCTGGACAACCGGCACTTCTTTGTCTCAGTCGAAGGCGCCACATCTACCACCCGCAGCATCACAGCTGGTGTACCGCAGGGCAGCTGCCTGTCGCCCGCGCTATACGCACTGTACACGGACGACATCCCCACCCTGGAGGGCCACCTACGCCCCGGGGAGCGGGATGTCACACTAGCGCTGTTCGCGGACGACAGCGCCTACTTCGCGTCGTCCACCAGCCCCATCATTGCAGCCCGGAGGATGCAAAGGCTGCTCGACCAATTGCCGCCATGGCTGGACAAGTGGCGCATGGCCGTCAACGTGGGAAAGACGGCCGCGCTGCTTGTCACCCGCCGCATCCGCCACCCACCACCACTGAAGCTACGGGGCCAGAGCGTGGCTTGGAGCTCGCACATAAGGTACCTCGGCATCGAGATAGACAGGTCGTTGAGGATGCAGCCACAGGTCGACCGCGCGCTACAACAAGCGCGCGTCGCCAGAGCGCTCCTCCGACCTGTCCTGGGGTCTCATTTGCCGCTGAGGACCAAGGTGCGAGTTTACAAGGCCTACGTTCGGTCCCGCCTGACTTACGCGGCGCCGGCCTGGTACGCCCTCGTCTCCAAGACGAACAGGGACCGGGTCCAGGCGCTGCAAAACGCGACTATGAGGATCTGCACGGGCGCGGGCCGCTACGTTAGGAACGACGTCATCGCCCGCGACCTGCAGGTCCCCACCATTGAAGACTTCGTTGTCCGGTCGGCGCGGAGGATGTACGACCGCGCCGACAACGGGCATCACTCACACCTACACCAAATCGCAGCTCAACAACCCCGGCCAACGGAAGACGACCGCCCGTGGCGACCCCTCCCGCGGGACCTGGTCCCGCCGGAGCCTCCATAATTCCTTGGGTTTAAAAAAAAAAAAAAAAAACAAAAAAAAACAAAAAAAAAAAACCAAAAACCAAAATGCAGCCAAATAAAAAAAAAAAAAAAAAAAAAAAAAAAAAATGATTTGCAAACAAAAGAGCAAGTTTGCCCAACCCAAAGACCGAGGGGTCGTCATCCCTCGAGTTGAAGCCGGGGTAAAGAGGCAACGCCTCGAGGCCCCCCTCCGTGCCCCTAACAAGGGCCGGAAAGAAGTCTAGTAGTATCTGTTTTTTTTTTTCCCCGATGTTTGCGACGAGGTGTCGCAAACATCGGGGCAGGCCTACCGTGGTACGGCCGCCCTGGTCAGGCGAGACCTCGTGCACGAAGAGTTGCCGCACGCTCCATACACCGAGCTGAGGACCACCGGGGTGCTGGTGAGAGCGGCGGGCGAGGAACTTCGTATCTTCGCCGCATACCGCCCGCCGACGCCCCGGTACGATACTACAGACACCGCTGCGCTATTTAACAGTCGCACTCCCACGCTGATAGCTGGCGACCTCAACGCCAAGCACCCAGCGTGGGGGTCAAGATCGATCAACCCGGCCGGTCGCAAACTGTTGGATGACAGCGATGCGACCGGCTTCACAGTGGTGGGGCCGGATGCCCCCACACACATCCCCACCGCCACAACACATGCCGCCGACGTCCTGGACATTGTGCTGCACAAGTTCGTGCGCTGCCCCGTCCAGGTTGAGGTGCTGTATGACCTGGACTCGCAGCACCTCCCACTCCTCATCACGCTCGACCTGGCCGCGGACTTCACTGCGCCGCGGCCCTTGGGCGTGAGGACCGACTGGGCGGCGTACGCCAAAGCACTGGAGTCCATTGACGTCGGCCCCATCCTGACGCCCTCAGAAGTGGAGGCCGAGGCGTCCGCACTGATGGCGCGCATCAAGGAGGCCAAGGAAGCCGCCTCCACTCCCATCAGCGGTCGCCAAGGCAGGCGCAACGCCCTACCCCCACACCTCAAGAGGGACATCGCGAAGAAGCGCGAACTCCGGCGTGAGTGGGCGCGCTCCCGATGTCCCCGCCTTAAGACTAGACTGAATGCCCTGACCGCCGAGCTCTCGATCGCCGTACAGGCTTGGCGCGGAGAGACCTGGGACCGAACCATCGACCAGGCCTCCGAACGCGATACCAACCTGTACGCGCTGAATCGGGCGCTCACGAGTAAACCTGCCCCCACCTACCCGCTGCTGGACCGAGATGGGGTCCGGCACTTTGCTCCCGCCGATCGTGCCGAAATATTGGCCGAGCATCTGGCGGAGCAATTTACACCGCATCCCGTTCCAGCAGACGCCACCTTCTCCACGCTCGATCACCACCACCAGGTTGAGGAATCCGTGAGGGACTTCCTGTCGGGCCCAACACCGCCTCTGGGCGGGGAGTACTTCATCTCCCCTGCCGAAGTGCGGAAGGCCGTCCTCCGCCTACCCAAGCGGAAGGCGCCAGGCTACGACGGAGTCCCCAACATGGCCCTCGCCCAGCTTCCCCGCCGCGGAATCACCGCACTCGCCCGGCTCTTCAACGGGATCCTCCGGACGGGCCATTTCCCGGACTCCTGGAAGACCGGGCGAGTCATAGTCCTGCCCAAGCCGGGTAAAGACCACCGTTACCCGGCTAACTACCGCCCCATCACTCTGCTGCCGACAGTGGCCAAACTCCTGGAACGCCTGCTCCTGGTGCGCCTGGCTCCAACCATCGAGCCGCGCCCGGAGCAATTCGGTTTCAGGAGTGGCCACTCCACCACGCTCCAACTCACCAGAGTGCTACACCACCTCGCAGTCGAGCACAACGCCGGGCGTAGCACGGTCGGGGTCTTTCTGGACGTGGAGAAGGCCTTTGACCGTGTCTGGCACCCCGGCGTCCTCTTCAAGCTCCTGCGAACCACAACACCTCCAGC
This sequence comes from Eupithecia vulgata, assembly GCA_946478455.1. NCBI lineage: Eukaryota > Metazoa > Arthropoda > Insecta > Lepidoptera > Geometridae > Eupithecia > Eupithecia vulgata. The sequence goes on along the minus strand of OX297887.1, from coordinate 4,564,965 downwards.
CCTCACCAAGATTGTGGCGTCCTTCCTGGACAACCGGCACTTCTTTGTCTCAGTCGAAGGCGCCACATCTACCACCCGCAGCATCACAGCTGGTGTACCGCAGGGCAGCTGCCTGTCGCCCGCGCTATACGCACTGTACACGGACGACATCCCCACCCTGGAGGGCCACCTATGCCCCGGGGAGCGGGATGTCACACTAGCGCTGTTCGCGGACGACAGCGCCTACTTCGCGTCGTCCACCAGCCCCATCATTGCAGCCCGGAGGATGCAAAGGCTGCTCGACCAATTGCCGCCATGGCTGGACAAGTGGCGCATGGCCGTCAACGTGGGAAAGACGGCCGCGCTGCTTGTCACCCGCCGCATCCGCCACCCACCACCACTGAAGCTACGGGGCCAGAGCGTGGCTTGGAGCTCGCACATAAGGTACCTCGGCATCGAGATAGACAGGTCGTTGAGGATGCAGCCACAGGTCGACCGCGCGCTACAACAAGCGCGCGTCGCCAGAGCGCTCCTCCGACCTGTCCTGGGGTCTCATTTGCCGCTGAGGACCAAGGTGCGAGTTTACAAGGCCTACGTTCGGTCCCGCCTGACTTACGCGGCGCCGGCCTGGTACGCCCTCGTCTCCAAGACGAACAGGGACCGGGTCCAGGCGCTGCAAAACGCGACTATGAGGATCTGCACGGGCGCGGGCCGCTACGTTAGGAACGACGTCATCGCCCGCGACCTGCAGGTCCCCACCATTGAAGACTTCGTTGTCCGGTCGGCGCGGAGGATGTACGACCGCGCCGACAACGGGCATCACTCACACCTACACCAAATCGCAGCTCAACAACCCCGGCCAACGGAAGACGACCGCCCGTGGCGACCCCTCCCGCGGGACCTGGTCCCGCCGGAGCCTCCATAATTCCTTGGGTTTAAAAAAAAAAAAAAAAAAAAAACAAACCAAACAAATGCAGCCATAAAAAAAAAAAAAAAAAAAAAAAAAAAAAAAAAAAAACAATTATACTCAACAAACAAAAGAGCATGTTTGTGCAACCCAAGGACCGAGGGGTCGTCACCCCTCGAGTTGAAGCCGGGGTAAAGAGGCAAAGCCTCGAGGCCCCCCTCCGTGCCCCCAACACGGGCCGGAATGAAGCTCTAGTATCCGTTTTACACCAACAGTCTGCCGCTCTCACTCGTGCAGTGCGCGCGCGTCACAGAGCTCCCGACGTCACCCCCCGCCTCACGTTCGTAGCTCCCCCCCGCGCTCCGACGCCACGTGGTGTTTACCGCCGCTGGCTGTTGTCGAGCTTGCCGGGCCGCGCTCGCGTTGTAGGCTAATACGTACCTACCTACGTATTATCGTGTGTGTTGTGAGATAGTGACTCGAGTGCAGTGTAAACAGTGAGCCCCGCATAGACGCGTAGGCAACTCGGATCGCAGTGTTAGGTCTTCCTCTCGCTCGCGGTGAGTACCTAGTGCGTCTACACACCCGCGGGACCGTAACCCCTGTTACACTCACGCCATCCCGTCCGGTGTGAGTTACTGACTGGTGTTTTGTAATAAAACATCCAGCGCAGTAATAAACATTTCCCCCCCCAACCCGCTCGCCGCTGTAAGTGTCTAGTGTGCGTCGCTGGACTACCTAAGCTGGGCCTTCCTTCGGGATCTCACTCGGCTGGGTTTTCCGCCCTGCTAGACACCGAAAGCACCCCTAGAGTGTATCACAACCGATCCCCTCAACCCCCCTCCATCCCCTCCGATGTCGGACGACGACAACCCTCCCCGGAGGAGACCGCCGGACAGAACTCCGGTGCTCGATAAGGTGATAGTGGCGACGAACCTGCTGAACCCGGAGCAGTCCCGGGTTCTGAGACCAGGAGCGCTACGTTACCAAGCAGGACTGCAACTAGCGTCGAGCGACGCCCCCCTGCCCCCCGCAGGCACGTCAGCTGTGGCCGCGCGCGGAACTGGGCTTCCGCCCCGCCCCCAGCCCGGTGCAACGGGACCAAGGGCCCTATCCAACTCGCCTGAGGAGACTCAGGAAGCTAAGAGGCAGCGCCTCTACTCCGCTTCCCCCTCACAGGATTCCCCGCCGCTGCAGGGCACACCCCTCACCTCGAGGCCCAAGCCCGCAGGACGCCGGGAATCACCATCTCCACCACGCGAGGGTGCGCAAGAGGCAACCGCCTCCACCCCCTCTTCCCCTCGCTCAGCCTCACCCCGCTCTGCCTCCCCCCGCTCTGCCTCCCCCCGCTCGCCTTCATTCGACGAAGAGACGAGCCACATGGAGCTGCCGCCGCCCATGCTGTCCATGCCCTCGCCGAAATGGACAGCGGAGCGGGAAGAGCGGCTGGCATCTTACGCTGCGGCAGCATCTGCGCCGCCGCCACCCCGCTATCTGGGACCGCCGGACTCCCCGGACTGCCACGGAGCCGGCATGGTCGCGCTTGGCGCGGCGCCCCGCATCCGCCCAACGTTTAGGACGACTGCCGCCCCTAAGCCTCACGGGCCCCCAACCACCCGCCCTCGCCTCCCGGAGCCAAACCCCCAGCCGGGGACCTCCGAACAACCGCCAGCACGCGCAGCCAGCCCGCTGATGGCGCCCCAGCCTGCGCAACCCGCCCGCCCAACTACGCCCGCCCAGCCCTCGTCTAAACCCGAGGGCGCTGCTGGGCTTAGTATGGAGGTGGACCTCCGCCCCCCTACCCCCTCATCTACCGCAGGTGCGGCAGGTGCGGTGCGCGAGGCGCAGCACCGCCCGCCCACCCCTCAGCAGGGTCGGCCCTCAAAAGCCTACCCGCCTATAGTAGTGGAGTGCCTGCCCAACTGGACAGTGCACTTCGCTGCTCTGAGGGCGAAACTTGGATTCGCGCCCAACGCGCGCCCCTTGGCCCAAGGGGTGCGCTTCACACCCCGCACCCCGGAGGAGTACCGCACGGTGCAACACCACCTGGTGGAGGCAATGGCGGAAAACCCAGCTATAAGCTGGTACAGCTATTCGGTGTCCGCCGAGCTGCCCACCAAGGTGGCCATCCGCGGCCTCCCGGCCGACACTGCCACTGAAGACATCGCCACAGCACTTGGCGAACTGGGCTTCCCAGCCCGGTTCGTCAAGCAGATCCGCCCGAAGCAGGGGCGCGCCGGCTGCCTGTACCACGCCCAGCTGGACCGCCTGCCCGAGAGTGAGCTCGTGCGCCTATACGGCATCACGGAGCTCCTCTTCATGCCGGGTGTAATCGTGGAACACTGGCGCGGCGCGGCCAACCGCGTGGCGCAGTGCCACAGATGCCAGGCGTTTGGCCATGCCTCGGCCCATTGCCACCGCCCCATGCGCTGCGTCCGCTGCGGTGCGCAGCACGCCGCAGCTGACTGCCCCCGAGCCCTGACCGACAAACCAACGTGCGCCAACTGCGGCCGGGAGCACACGGCAAACAGCCGGACTTGCCCCGTGCTCCGGCGCGAGGCGCGCAAAAGGGGAATAACCATCCCCCCACCTGCCCCCGCACAACACGTACCGGCACTAGGGCGGGCGCCTTCGCCCGCCGCCCGCCCAGGAGGCCGACAGGCGGCGCCCAGCCGCCGCCCGCCCTCACCTACGGTAGCCCGCCCAGCAGGCCGGCAGGCGGCGCCCAGCCGCCGCCCACCCTCACCTACGGCCGCCCGCCCAGGAGGCCGGCAGGCGTCACCCAGTCGCCGCCCACCCACACTTACGGCCGCGACTCAGCCTCTCCTGCAGGCGCCGTCCGCCCCTGAGGTGGTGGCAAACCCGGCCACCACGCGGGGCGAGCAAGTGCCTGCGCGAAGGCGAAGGCCTAGAGGGAGTAGAAGAAAGAGGAAGCCAGTGGCCTCCTCCACCCCACAGCAGCCTGTGGGCGCCTCACAGGGCGCACCGGCCCCCGGCCCCCACGATGAGGCCCCACCCCCCACCGCCACCACACAGCGGCTGGCGCCGGCCCCGGCATACGCCCTGCCTGGCCCCGCTCCACCGCGCCCCCGCCCCCCGCAGTCGGGCCCAACGCCCCAGTACGAGCCCCTGCCCCTATCTGCGCCCTTGCCCCAGCGAGAGCGCGGGGCCTCCCGCGGCCGTAGGCGGCCCGCCGCTACCACCACACACACTGAGACCGTCCCAGGCGCCGGCGCGCCCACAGCGCCTGCAGCCGGGACCAACACGGCCAGACCCGCGGGGAACCTAACGGAAATTCTGTTAGGGGTCCTCACGGAGTTTCTGGTCGCCATCGCGGCGGGAGTGGACCTCCAGAGCGCAGCGGTGCGGGGACTAGCCATACTCGAGGGCATTCGGTATGGATAGGTCCTCCGCACTGCGCCTCCTCTACTGGAATCCCGGAGGGGTTAGTAGGCACATACAGCCCCTCCGCCTACTCGCCCAGACGCAGGATGTCCACATCATCCTCCTGGGCGAAACAAAGCTCCGCCCAAGCCAGCAGCTGAGCGTGCCCAACTACTTCGCCTACCGACGCGACGAGGTGTCGCAAACATCGGGGCAGGCCTACCGTGGTACGGCCGCCCTGGTCAGGCGAGACCTCGTCCACGAGGAGTTGGCGCACGCTCCTTTCACGGAACTGCGGACCACCGGGGTGCTGGTGAGAGCGGCGGGCGAGGAACTCCGTGTCTTCGCGGCATACCGCCCGCCGTCGCCTCACTACGTCGCAGCAGACACAGCTGTCCTGTTTAACACTTCCACCCCCACGCTGATAGCCGGCGACCTCAACGCCAAGCACCCAGCGTGGGGGTCTCGCACGATCAACCCTGCCGGTCGCAAACTGCTGGATGACAGTGATGCGACCGGCTTCACAGTGGTGGGGCCGGATGCCCCCACACACATCCCCACCGCCACAACACATGCCGCCGACGTCCTGGACATTGTGTTGCACAAGTTCGTGCGCTGCCCCGTCCAGGTTGAGGTGTTGTATGACCTGGACTCGCAGCACCTCCCACTCCTCATCACGCTCGACCTGGCCGCGGACTTCACTGCGCCGCGGCCCCTGGGCGTGAGGACCGACTGGGCGGCGTACGCCAAAGCACTAGAGTCCATCGACGTCGGCCCCACCCTGACGCCGGCAGAAGTGGAGGCCGAGGCGTCCGCACTGATGGCGCGCATCAAGGAGGCCAAGGAAGCCGCCTCCACACCCATCAGCGGTCGCCAAGGCAGGCGCAACGCCCTACCCCCACACCTCAAGAGGGACATCGCGAAGAAGCGCGAACTCCGGCGTGAGTGGGCGCGCTCCCGATGTCCCCGCCTCAAGACCCAACTTAACGCCCTGTCCGCCGAGCTCTCGATCGCCGTACAGGCTTGGCGCGGAGAGACCTGGGACCGAACCATCGACCAGGCCTCCGAACGCGATACCAACCTGTACGCGCTGAATCGGGCGCTCACTAGAAAACCTGCCCCCACCTACCCGCTGCTGGACCGAGATGGGGTCCGGCACTTTGCTCCCGCCGATCGTGCCGAAATACTGGCCGAGCATCTGGCGGAGCAATTTGCACCGCATCCCGTTCCAGCAGACGCCACCCTCGCGACGCTGATCCACCACCAACAGGTTGAGGAAACCGTGAGGGACTTCCTGACGGGCCCAACACCGCCCTTAGGCGGGGAGTACTTCTTCTCCCCTGCCGAGGTGCGGAAGGCCGTCCTCCGCCTACCCAGGCGGAAGGCGCCAGGCTACGACGGAGTCCCCAACATGGCCCTCGCCCAACTGCCCCGCCGCGGAGTCACCGCACTCGCCCGGCTCTTCAACGGAATCCTCCGGACGGGCCATTTCCCGGACTCCTGGAAGACCGGGCGAGTAATAGTCCTGCCCAAGCCGGGTAAAGACCACCGTTACCCGGCTAACTACCGCCCCATCACTCTGCTACCGACAGTGGCCAAACTCCTGGAACGCCTGCTCCTGGGGCGCCTGGCTCCAACCATCGAGCCGCGCCCGGAGCAATTCGGTTTCAGGAGTGGCCACTCCACCACTCTGCAACTCACCAGGGTTGTCCACCACCTCGCAGTTGAGCACAACGCCGGGCGTAGCACGGTCGGGGTCTTTCTGGACGTGGAGAAGGCCTTTGACCGTGTCTGGCACCCCGGCGTCCTCTTCAAGCTCCTGCGAACCACAACCCCTCCAGCCCTCACCAAGATTGTGGCGTCCTTCCTGGACAACCGGCGCTTCTTTGTCGCGGTTGAGGACGCCACATCTGCCATCCGGAGCATCTCAGCTGGTGTACCGCAGGGCAGCTGCCTGTCGCCCGCGCTATACGCGCTATACACAGACGACATCCCCACCCTGGAGGGCCACCTACGCCCCGGGGAGCGGGATGTCACGCTAGCGCTGTTCGCGGACGACAGCGCCTACTTCGCGTCGTCCACCAGCCCCACTATCGCAGCCCGCAGGATGCAGCGGCTGCTCGACGTCCTGCCGCCATGGCTGGACAAGTGGCGCATGGCCGTCAACGTGGGGAAGACGGCCGCGCTGCTTATCTCCCGCCGCATCCGCCACCCACCACCACTGCAACTGCGGGGCCAGAACGTGGCTTGGAGCTCGCACATAAGGTACCTCGGCATCGAGATAGACAGGTCGTTGAGGATGCAGCCACAGGTTGACCGCGCGCTTCAACAAGCGCGCGTCGCCAGAGCGCTCCTCCGACCTGTCCTGGGATCTCGCCTGCCTCTGAGGACTAAAGTGCGAGTCTACAAGGCCTACGTTCGGTCCCGCCTGACATACGCGGCGCCGGCCTGGTTCCACCTCGTGTCCAGCACGAACAGGAACCGGCTCCAGGCGCTGCAAAACATGTCGCTGAGGATCTGCACGGGCGCGGGCCGCTACGTCAGGAACGACGTCATCGCCCGCGACCTGCAGGTCCCCACCATTGATGACTTCGTTGTCCGGTCGGCGCGGAGGATGTACGACCGCGCCGACAACGGGCGCCACGCCCATCTACACGAAATTGCAGCCCACCAACCCCGGCCACCGGAAGATGACCGCCCGTGGCGACCCCTCCCGCGGGACTTGATCCCGCCGGAACCACCCTAGAGTCCTTGGGTAAAAAAAAAAAAAAAACAAAAAAACAAAAAAACAAAAACAAAAAAAAAAAAAAAAATACCAAAATGCAGCCAAATAAAAAATGATTTAAGGCTACAAAAGAGCAAGTATGCCCAACCCAAGGACCGAGGGGTCGTCATCCCTCGAGTTGAAGCCGGGGTAAAGAGGCAACGCCTCGAGGCCCCCCTCCGTGCCCCCAACAAGGGCCGGAAAGAAGTCTAGAGTAGATCCGTTTTAATTCTGAACTAGAATTTTGTTTTGTTTAAAGTAAAAACTCACTCACTTACCCCTTGAAAATGGCAGACACCGCAGTAGCAGCCGAGGCACCAGCCCCAACAACACCCGCTAAGAAGCCCAAGGCTTCCGCAGCCGCAAAGAAACCGAAAGCGAAGCCCACACACCCGAAGACATCGGAAATGGTGAACAGCGCCATCGGCGAGCTGAAGGAGCGCAGCGGATCCTCCCTGAAGGCTATCAAGAAGTACATCGCGGGCGCTTACAACGTGGACGCAGAGAAGCTAGCTCCCTTCATCAGGAAGTACCTGAAGAGCGCCGTCGAATCCGGAGCCCTGATCCAGACGAAGGGCACCGGCGCCTCTGGCTCCTTCAAGTTGGACTCTAAGGGCGCCAAGTCGCACGCCGCCGGCAAGAAGGTATCCGGTGCAGCGGCCAAAGCCAAGGAATCCGCATCATCGCCCTCAAAATCCAGGAAGGGTGCAGCATCCGCGAGCGCCGCCGGCAAGAGGAAGAAGTCTGCTGCAGCCGCCGCAGCCGCCTCTCCCTCCAAATCGAAGGCCGCCAAGGCTGCTCCGAAGGACAGGAAGGCAGCCGCGGCTAAGAGGAAACCCGCAGCAGCCGCGTCCAAGAAGGCCGCCGCTTCTCCCGCAAAGGCAAAGTCCGCCGCAGCGCCGAAGGCCAAGAAGACCGCCAAGCCTCCGACCAAGAAACCGAAGGCGCCCAAACCGAAGAAGGCAGCCGCCACGCCGAAATCCAAGGCCGCCGCAGCGGGCAAGAAAGCCGCCGCCTCCAAGAAGTAGGATGTGGTACCGGGTGCTCATCCGGCGCCCGCACCCACTACGTCGCGTGTCGGTTCGTCCGCCGCCGTCGCCGCCGCAGCGCCGCGCGGCCCGGCAAGGCAGAGAATCGCACCGAACCAAAAAGCCCTTTTCAGGGCTAACACATGTTTCTGGTATTATTCTCGTATGAACGTAATTTATTGTTTCAATTAATTACGTTTTGTGAGATTCACACCCGTTTCTTGCGAGACCACTATAACAAAACAAACGTTTTTCTCCACTCCACTCACTTGCACTATCGTGATAATAAATAACCAAACGAATGATGAAGCCGCAGCAGCAGCAGCAGCAGCAGCAGCCGTCCGTCGCGGCCGAACCGCGCCCGAAAAAATTATAATAATGTATCGTTACCGACGCCGACGCCGCCGCCGACGACGACGACGGCCGGCACGGCGGCACCCCGAGATTACCTACGTAAGAAAAATCACCTTTCGTTCGATGACATACTTACCTACTGCTAAGGACGATCGGATCGAATACACGACAAAAAGCTCTTCTGCTCTATAAAAAAAAAAAATATTACCTACGATTAAAGTTAATAAAGTATTTAAAACCAAAACTTATCTCATACACACACACACAGGGTCCTTCCTTCTAATCTGATTGATGATTCTCAATTTTAATGTTTTTTTTTTTTATCTATGAAATATTACGTTTTTCATTTCTGTTGCGCATCTTTCTCGCTCTTTTCTCGCTCCCCACTATCGTAAGTGTGGCGTCGCGCACAGCTTATTTATATAACCGCGTTTAGGGTTCGAAAATTTTATTCACTCGCAGACCCGCACGCTCGCTCGCAGTGCGCTATCATTTGACGTGTTCGTGTATTTTAAACCGAATCAATAACAATGTCCGGACGCGGCAAGGGCGGTAAAGTTAAGGGGAAGGCAAAGTCACGTTCCAACCGTGCCGGACTACAGTTTCCCGTGGGACGTATCCATCGTCTGCTGCGTCACGGTAACTACGCTGAGCGCGTAGGTGCCGGCGCACCAGTCTACCTGGCGGCCGTCATGGAGTACCTCGCCGCTGAGGTTCTTGAGCTGGCAGGGAACGCCGCCAGGGACAACAAGAAGACCAGGATCATCCCGCGTCATCTGCAGCTCGCCATCAGGAACGACGAGGAGCTGAACAAGCTCCTGTCCGGCGTTACCATTGCGCAGGGAGGCGTCCTTCCCAACATCCAGGCGGTGCTCCTGCCAAAGAAGACCGAGAAGAAGGCATAATAATATAAATCTTCATCTCAATCTACGCCGGCGGCGCCTGAGGCTGGCAACGCCAACGCAAACACAGCGTTGAGTGTTCGCCCGCAGTGCACAACAAAACGGCCCTTTTCAGGGCCACAATATTATTCAAAATTTCATAAAATATTTTATGAAATGTTTCTTTTAGACTGATTATGCGGTCCGATTTGATGGGGGTGTGGTCATTTTATTTTATGAGAATAAGTATGTAGTTACCTTAGTGTACCTACCACCTAGGTACGTACTTATACCATAAAATAAACATGTACACAAATGTATTACTTATTTATATCTAGGTATTATTAATCTTACTAAAATAAAAACTGTCGCCGTCCGATGGTTTAAGTAGCTTTTTAGTTTTGTACAAAAATTTAAAATAATACTAAGATCAGGATTATTTAGGAGTATCTAATCTACTTAGGTGTGCGTGTGTACCTATTTTATTAGAATAATTTACTTAAAAAATGAGCGTAGTTAGTCACGTATCATATTAAAATGTAATAATCTACATAATGTATGAGATTTGATCTAAATGCGATGTCTAAATAAATAAATTATTACTCTTTTACGTTTGAAAAGAAGAAAACTAGGTGATCGCTCGATGCGCGTTTAGACGTTGTGAGGAGAGGTGCGGTGCGGTGCGGGAGGCGGGGTAGAATTAATCACGAGATACGGTAATGCTATTGGTTGTACGCCGACACGATCGCTCGCCCCACTCGTATACGAGCGCGCGAAGGGTCGTCTCTTAATATAAACGGAAAAACTGTAATTTTGAACACCACTCTCTCTACGGTGATACGTTGAGAACTGACGCGCTATTATTTAGCTAGAAAGTTACTCGATACTCTCTGTTCGTCATGCCACCCAAGACCAGCGGTAAGGCCGCTAAGAAATCCGGCAAAGCCCAAAAGAACATCTCCAAGACCGACAAGAAGAAGAAGAAGCACAAGAGGAAGGAGAGCTACGCCATCTACATCTACAAGGTGCTGAAGCAGGTCCACCCCGACACCGGTATCTCCAGCAAGGCCATGTCCATCATGAACTCGTTCGTGAACGACATATTCGAGCGCATCGCAGCTGAAGCCTCTCGCCTCGCTCACTACAACAAACGCTCCACCATCACATCGAGGGAGGTGCAGACGTCCGTGAGGCTACTTCTGCCCGGCGAGCTCGCAAAGCACGCTGTGAGCGAAGGCACCAAAGCCGTCACCAAGTACACCAGCTCCAAGTAAAGTCTCCTCAAAGACCTTACCGAAAGCTGCGCATTACTTAACCGCGAGAATCGTAGCAGTAACACGATTCCAAAAAACGGCCCTTTTCAGGGCCACAAAATATTATCATGATTCACATTATTATAAGCATAATGTTGAATTGTTTCTTGATGATTTTAATAAACATGATAACGAGATGGAATAAGAGTACGTGTGTGTGTGTTGTTGTTATTATTTTGTAAATACATAGGTAGGTAGGTAGGTAATATAGGTGCCGGTATATCTACCGTAGTATGTATGTTCAAACATATTGTCTTGCCGAATATAAAAAAAGCTGAAATATTAATAATAATTATAAATATCTAAGCTATTTTCTATGCATGCTTGCTTAATATATAAAGTAGTAATCATGCTCACGAAGGTGGACATTATTATTATTCTGTAATTCAGATGGTTATGTTAGTGGTAGGTAGGTAAGTACCGTTAATTATTATTATTTTATTCATCAAAATCACAATAATTAAGTACTATGAAATGTAAGAAACTTCACTTCTTCGAGGAAAGGGGAAGGAGGGGGGGGGGGGGGGGGGGTGTTGTCTGAGAGAGCGAAAGAGATGTAGATAGAGAGAGATGGAATGCAATGCATGGTTCGCGGAGCACCCCCCGCCCCTCTCGTTTCTTACCGCAGCACGCACGCACGCACGCTATAAATATAAGTAGGAATGTCGTCGATATTTTTTAAACAGTCCACCGTTGGCCGCCGCCGCGCTCGCTTGTTTTGTCGTTGTAATAATTATCGTCGCTCTCAGCTATGGCTCGTACCAAGCAAACCGCCCGCAAGTCCACTGGTGGTAAGGCGCCGCGCAAGCAGCTCGCCACCAAGGCCGCACGCAAGAGCGCCCCCGCCACCGGAGGCGTCAAGAAGCCCCATCGTTACAGGCCCGGAACCGTCGCCCTGCGTGAGATCCGTCGCTACCAGAAGAGCACAGAGCTGCTGATCCGCAAGCTCCCCTTCCAGCGTCTGGTGCGCGAGATCGCACAGGACTTCAAGACCGACCTCCGTTTCCAGAGCTCCGCTGTGATGGCTCTCCAGGAGGCAAGCGAGGCTTACCTGGTGGGTCTCTTCGAGGACACAAACCTGTGCGCGATCCACGCCAAGCGCGTCACCATCATGCCCAAGGACATACAGCTCGCCCGCAGGATCAGAGGCGAACGCGCCTAACGTGTGTGTGCAGCTTTCTTGCGTCCGCCGACTAGCAGGCGCGCGGCATTTGATTGCCCGCTTGCAGTTGGTCATCGCAAACAATAACAAAAGGCCCTTTTCAGGGCCACATAAGTTTCAAAATGCAATTTATTGCAATGTTTCTTTGGTACTTGAAATAATACGTCACGTCATTCATAAATAAGCGCATCGCTGTATAAAATAGATACGTCGTCGTACCTACCTACCTACCTACCTAGGGTAAATGAAGGTAATAAAATGAAAATTTCATGTAGGGTACACATATATGTACATGTTTCGCTGAACGTTTAAAACGCTATTAATCTATCGGGGTGATATTTTTTCATCAGATGTATACACCAAAACCGACCATAATTACAGAAACACCACACACAGCTAGCTACAGAGTACAGGTAGGTACACCTACCTACTATTATGGTAGGTTAGGTTAACCGTTCGGTTAGTTTTGTTGTTATTGTCTAAAGAAACAGTTTTACACACGGTCAGAATCATATGCGGCCCTGAAAAGGGCCTTTTTTTTTTTGTTGCACGCACAACTAAACCAATGTAGCAAACATCGGTCTTCGTCGGTCGATGCGATGAGAATGTCCAGCTTCGGGCGTTGAATTAACCTCCGAAACCGTACAGGGTGCGTCCCTGACGCTTCAGGGCGTAGACAACATCCATGGCGGTGACGGTCTTCCTCTTGGCGTGCTCGGTGTAGGTGACAGCGTCGCGGATGACGTTCTCAAGGAACACCTTCAGAACACCGCGCGTCTCCTCGTAGATCAGACCGGAGATACGCTTGACACCGCCTCTGCGCGCCAAACGACGGATGGCTGGCTTCGTGATACCCTGGATGTTATCACGCAGCACTTTCCTGTGACGCTTGGCGCCTCCTTTCCCCAGACCTTTACCTCCCTTACCGCGGCCGGTCATCGCGATAGATTATACGAGAACAAACGAAAAAAATTAAACGCACGCGCCGCGAGTCGGTCGACCGCTTGCTGCCGAACGACTGATTGAACGCATCGCAGCTATCGGTCCCTATATTTATAGAGATATGCTACGTACCCGCCGCCCGCCCGCAGCCCCTTCCTCCTTCCTCAGCCAGCCAGCCTGCCTGCCTGCGCAGGCAGACAGAATGCATCAAAAATAATAACACATCAAAGTAGGAGGGAAGGTAGGTAGGTAGGTACTTACTTATCTAGCTACCTAACTAGGTAAGTAGGTATAATGATAAAATAAAGTTTTTCTTTAATTCAGAAAAAAAATAAAATTACTTAAAAGAAAAAAAAAAAAAATATTACAAATGAAGAATGAATGATTTATATATATATATATATATATATATATTTTTTATTAGGTAGGCAGGTAGTAAGACGTATTACAGTCGTCGGTGGTTCAGAAGCAGCGACGGCGGCACGGCGCGGCGCGCGCGGGGCAGCTCGACGGATCAGCCAGCGGGGTCGGGTTTTGCGTGTATGAAATGGCTTTTTTTCTAGTGTATTTTGGTTGATTGTTTCATTGAATCGATATAATATATGTTTTTTTAGTAATGCTACATCGATATTATAAGAATTATAGGCATTTGCGCTCGTTCTCGTGAGGTGTTTCGCACTAAATTGATGCATCGTGTTTTACGTGTGTTCAAAAACATGTTGATGTTTTAATCGAAATAAATGAAAACTGATATAGAATTATAACACAAATAGATATTGATATGTTTGCGTTTTATTTGTCGACAGTGATTGTTGAAATTTATTCGTTTTTATAGACATAAATCGATTATAAACACGAGCCGACCTATGGTATGCGGCGAGCGCCGTGTAATAATGTTAATATCTTGACATTGTCGCAATAATAATGTATTACGATAACTTCAGGCTACGATCAAGTTCAAAATAAATACGTTCGCTTATTTAATAGGTGACGAACAGTATGCAAATCTGTGTAAAATCAATTTTAATTAGATAGATGTTAGTGAAAAATATTATGCGCTCGTACGAGAAGCTGTCTGTCGACACTGCCGTTCTCCATGCGGTATAGCTGGTTTGCCTGCTCCCCGGTGTCGCCCTCTATCTGTTTTTCTCTACCTCTTTTTTTTACACATCTGTCTGCCGCTCTCACTCGTGCAGTGCGCGCGCGTCACAGAGCTCCCGACGTCACCCCCCGCCTCACGTTCGTAGCTCCCCCCCGCGCTCCGACGCCACGTGGTGTTTACCGCCGCTGGCTGTTGTCGAGCTTGCCGGGCCGCGCTCGCGTTGTAGGCTAATACGTACCTACCTACGTATTATCGTGTGTGTTGTGAGATAGTGACTCGAGTGCAGTGTAAACAGTGAGCCCCGCATAGACGCGTAGGCAACTCGGATCGCAGTGTTAGGTCTTCCTCTCGCTCGCGGTGAGTACCTAGTGCGTCTACACACCCGCGGGACCGTAACCCCTGTTACACTCACGCCATCCCGTCCGGTGTGAGTTACTGACTGGTGTTTTGTAATAAAACATCCAGCGCAGTAATAAACATTTCCCCCCCCAACCCGCTCGCCGCTGTAAGTGTCTAGTGTGCGTCGCTGGACTACCTAAGCTGGGCCTTCCTTCGGGATCTCACTCGGCTGGGTTTTCCGCCCTGCTAGACACCGAAAGCACCCCTAGAGTGTATCACAACCGATCCCCTCAACCCCCCTCCATCCCCTCCGATGTCGGACGGCGATAATCCTCCCCGGAGGAGACCGCCGGACAGCACTCCGGTGCTCGATAAGGTGATCGTGGCGACGAACCTGCTGAACCCGGAGCAGTCCCGGGTTCTGAGACCAGGAGCGCTACGTTACCAAGGAGGACTGCAACTAGCGTCGAGCGACGCCCCCCTGCCCCCCGCAGGCACGTCAGCTGTGGCCGCGCGCGGAACTGGGCTTCCGCCCCGCCCCCAGCCCGGTGCAACGGGACCAAGGGCCCTATCCAACTCGCCTGAGGAGACTCAGGAAGCTAAGAGGCAGCGCCTCTACTCCGCTTCCCCCTCACAGGATTCCCCGCCGCTGCAGGGCACACCCCTCACCTCGAGGCCCAAGCCCGCAGGACGCCGGGAATCACCATCTCCACCACGCGAGGGTGCGCAAGAGGCAACCGCCTCCACCCCCTCTTCCCCTCGCTCAGCCTCACCCCGCTCTGCCTCCCCCCGCTCTGCCTCCCCCCGCTCGCCTTCATTCGACGAAGAGACGAGCCACATGGAGCTGCCGCCGCCCATGCTGTCCATGCCCTCGCCGAAATGGACAGCGGAGCGGGAAGAGCGGCTGGCATCTTACGCTGCGGCAGCATCTGCGCCGCCGTCACCCCGCTATCTGGGACCGCCGGACTCCCCGGACTGCCACGGAGCCGGCATGGTCGCGCTTGGCGCGGCGCCCCGCATCCGCCCAACGTTTAGGACGACTGCCGCCCCTAAGCCTCACGGGCCCCCAACCACCCGCCCTCGCCTCCCGGAGCCAAACCCCCAGCCGGGGACCTCCGAACAACCGCCAGCACGCGCAGCCAGCCCGCTGATGGCGCCCCAGCCTGCGCAACCCGCCCGCCCAACTACGCCCGCCCAGCCCTCGTCTAAACCCGAGGGCGCTGCTGGGCTTAGTATGGAGGTGGACCTCCGCCCCCCTACCCCCTCATCTACCGCAGGTGCGGCAGGTGCGGTGCGCGAGGCGCAGCACCGCCCGCCCACCCCTCAGCAGGGTCGGCCCTCAAAAGCCTACCCGCCTATAGTAGTGGAGTGCCTGCCCAACTGGACAGTGCACTTCACACTTGGCGCGCAGAGGCGGTGTCAAGCGTATCTCCGGTCTGATCTACGAGGAGACGCGCGGTGTTCTGAAGGTGTTCCTTGAGAACGTCATCCGCGACGCTGTCACCTACACCGAGCACGCCAAGAGGAAGACCGTCACCGCCATGGATGTTGTCTACGCCCTGAAGCGTCAGGGACGCACCCTGTACGGTTTCGGAGGTTAATTCAACGCCCGAAGCTGGACATTCTCATCGCATCGACCGACGAAGACCGATGTTTGCTACATTGGTTTAGTTGTGCGTGCAACAAAAAAAAAAAGGCCCTTTTCAGGGCCGCATATGATTCTGACCGTGTGTAAAACTGTTTCTTTAGACAATAACAACAAAACTAACCGAACGGTTAACCTAACCTACCATAATAGTAGGTAGGTGTACCTACCTGTACTCTGTAGCTAGCTGTGTGTGGTGTTTCTGTAATTATGGTCGGTTTTGGTGTATACATCTGATGAAAAAATATCACCCCGATAGATTAATAGCGTTTTAAACGTTCAGCGAAACATGTACATATATGTGTACCCTACATGAAATTTTCATTTTATTACCTTCATTTACCCTAGGTAGGTAGGTAGGTAGGTAGGTACGACGACGTATCTATTTTATACAGCGATGCGCTTATTTATGAATGACGTGACGTATTATTTCAAGTACCAAAGAAACATTGCAATAAATTGCATTTTGAAACTTATGTGGCCCTGAAAAGGGCCTTTTGTTATTGTTTGCGATGACCAACTGCAAGCGGGCAATCAAATGCCGCGCGCCTGCTAGTCGGCGGACGCAAGAAAGCTGCACACACACGTTAGGCGCGTTCGCCTCTGATCCTGCGGGCGAGCTGTATGTCCTTGGGCATGATGGTGACGCGCTTGGCGTGGATCGCGCACAGGTTTGTGTCCTCGAAGAGACCCACCAGGTAAGCCTCGCTTGCCTCCTGGAGAGCCATCACAGCGGAGCTCTGGAAACGGAGGTCGGTCTTGAAGTCCTGTGCGATCTCGCGCACCAGACGCTGGAAGGGGAGCTTGCGGATCAGCAGCTCTGTGCTCTTCTGGTAGCGACGGATCTCACGCAGGGCGACGGTTCCGGGCCTGTAACGATGGGGCTTCTTGACGCCTCCGGTGGCGGGGGCGCTCTTGCGTGCGGCCTTGGTGGCGAGCTGCTTGCGCGGCGCCTTACCACCAGTGGACTTGCGGGCGGTTTGCTTGGTACGAGCCATAGCTGAGAGCGACGATAATTATTACAACGACAAAGCGGATTCCTTGGCTTTGGCCGCTGCACCGGATACCTTCTTGCCGGCGGCGTGCGACTTGGCGCCCTTAGAGTCCAACTTGAAGGAGCCAGAGGCGCCGGTGCCCTTCGTCTGGATCAGGGCTCCGGATTCGACGGCGCTCTTCAGGTACTTCCTGATGAAGGGAGCTAGCTTCTCTGCGTCCACGTTGTAAGCGCCCGCGATGTACTTCTTGATAGCCTTCAGGGAGGATCCGCTGCGCTCCTTCAGCTCGCCGATGGCGCTGTTCACCATTTCCGATGTCTTCGGGTGTGTGGGCTTCGCTTTCGGTTTCTTTGCGGCTGCGGAAGCCTTGGGCTTCTTAGCGGGTGTTGTTGGGGCTGGTGCCTCGGCTGCTACTGCGGTGTCTGCCATTTTCAAGGGGTAAGTGAGTGAGTTTTTACTTTAAACAAAACAAAATTCTAGTTCAGAATTAAAACGGATACTACTACTAGACTTCTTTCCGGCCCTTGTTAGGGGCACGGAGGGGGGCCTCGAGGCGTTGCCTCTTTACCCCGGCTTCAACTCGAGGGATGACGACCCCTCGGTCTTTGGGTTGGGCAAACTTGCTCAATTTTTTTTTTTGTTTGCAAATCATTTTTTTTTTTTTTTTTTTTTTTTTATTTGGCTGCATTTTGGTTTTTGGTTTTTTTTTTTTGTTTTTTTTTGTTTTTTTTTTTTTTTTTTAAACCCAAGGAATTATGGAGGCTCCGGCGGGACCAGGTCCCGCGGGAGGGGTCGCCACGGGCGGTCGTCTTCCGTTGGCCGGGGTTGTTGAGCTGCGATTTGGTGTAGGTGTGAGTGATGCCCGTTGTCGGCGCGGTCGTACATCCTCCGCGCCGACCGGACAACGAAGTCTTCAATGGTGGGGACCTGCAGGTCGCGGGCGATGACGTCGTTCCTAACGTAGCGGCCCGCGCCCGTGCAGATCCTCATAGTCGCGTTTTGCAGCGCCTGGACCCGGTCCCTGTTCGTCTTGGAGACGAGGGCGTACCAGGCCGGCGCCGCGTAAGTCAGGCGGGACCGAACGTAGGCCTTGTAAACTCGCACCTTGGTCCTCAGCGGCAAATGAGACCCCAGGACAGGTCGGAGGAGCGCTCTGGCGACGCGCGCTTGTTGTAGCGCGCGGTCGACCTGTGGCTGCATCCTCAACGACCTGTCTATCTCGATGCCGAGGTACCTTATGTGCGAGCTCCAAGCCACGCTCTGGCCCCGTAGCTTCAGTGGTGGTGGGTGGCGGATGCGGCGGGTGACAAGCAGCGCGGCCGTCTTTCCCACGTTGACGGCCATGCGCCACTTGTCCAGCCATGGCGGCAATTGGTCGAGCAGCCTTTGCATCCTCCGGGCTGCAATGATGGGGCTGGTGGACGACGCGAAGTAGGCGCTGTCGTCCGCGAACAGCGCTAGTGTGACATCCCGCTCCCCGGGGCGTAGGTGGCCCTCCAGGGTGGGGATGTCGTCCGTGTACAGTGCGTATAGCGCGGGCGACAGGCAGCTGCCCTGCGGTACACCAGCTGTGATGCTGCGGGTGGTAGATGTGGCGCCTTCGACTGAGACAAAGAAGTGCCGGTTGTCCAGGAAGGACGCCACAATCTTGGTGAGGGCTGGAGGTGTTGTGGTTCGCAGGAGCTTGAAGAGGACGCCGGGGTGCCAGACACGGTCAAAGGCCTTCTCCACGTCCAGAAAGACCCCGACCGTGCTACGCCCGGCGTTGTGCTCGACTGCGAGGTGGTGTAGCACTCTGGTGAGTTGGAGCGTGGTGGAGTGGCCACTCCTGAAACCGAATTGCTCCGGGCGCGGCTCGATGGTTGGAGCCAGGCGCACCAGGAGCAGGCGTTCCAGGAGTTTGGCCACTGTCGGCAGCAGAGTGATGGGGCGGTAGTTAGCCGGGTAACGGTGGTCTTTACCCGGCTTGGGCAGGACTATGACTCGCCCGGTCTTCCAGGAGTCCGGGAAATGGCCCGTCCGGAGGATCCCGTTGAAGAGCCGGGCGAGTGCGGTGATTCCGCGGCGGGGAAGCTGGGCGAGGGCCATGTTGGGGACTCCGTCGTAGCCTGGCGCCTTCCGCTTGGGTAGGCGGAGGACGGCCTTCCGCACTTCGGCAGGGGAGATGAAGTACTCCCCGCCCAGAGGCGGTGTTGGGCCCGACAGGAAGTCCCTCACGGATTCCTCAACCTGGTGGTGGTGATCGAGCGTGGAGAAGGTGGCGTCTGCTGGAACGGGATGCGGTGTAAATTGCTCCGCCAGATGCTCGGCCAATATTTCGGCACGATCGGCGGGAGCAAAGTGCCGGACCCCATCTCGGTCCAGCAGCGGGTAGGTGGGGGCAGGTTTACTCGTGAGCGCCCGATTCAGCGCGTACAGGTTGGTATCGCGTTCGGAGGCCTGGTCGATGGTTCGGTCCCAGGTCTCTCCGCGCCAAGCCTGTACGGCGATCGAGAGCTCGGCGGTCAGGGCATTCAGTCTAGTCTTAAGGCGGGGACATCGGGAGCGCGCCCACTCACGCCGGAGTTCGCGCTTCTTCGCGATGTCCCTCTTGAGGTGTGGGGGTAGGGCGTTGCGCCTGCCTTGGCGACCGCTGATGGGAGTGGAGGCGGCTTCCTTGGCCTCCTTGATGCGCGCCATCAGTGCGGACGCCTCGGCCTCCACTTCTGCCAGCGTCAGGATGGGGCCGACGTCGATGGACTCAAGTGCTTTGGCGTACGCCGCCCAGTCGGTCCTCACGCCCAGGGGCCGCGGCGCAGTGAAGTCCGCGGCCAGAGGAACGGATGACTAGACTTCTTTCCGGCCCTTGTTAGGGGCACGGAGGGGGGCCTCGAGGCGTTGCCTCTTTACCCCGGCTTCAACTCGAGGGATGACGACCCCTCGGTCTTTGGGTTGGGCAAACTTGCTCTTTTGTTTGCAAATCATTTTTTTTTTTTTTTTTTTTATTTGGCTGCATTTTGGTTTTTGTTTTTTTTTTTTTTTTTTGTTGTTTTTTGTTGTTTTTTTTTTGTTTTGTTTTTTTTTTTTTTTTTTTTTTTTTTTAAACCCAAGGAATTATGGAGGCTCCGGCGGGACCAGGTCCCGCGGGAGGGGTCGCCACGGGCGGTCGTCTTCCGTTGGCCGGGGTTGTTGAGCTGCGATTTGGTGTAGGTGTGTGTGATGCCCGTTGTCGGCGCGGTCGTACATCCTCCGCGCCGACCGGACAACGAAGTCTTCAATGGTGGGGACCTGCAGGTCGCGGGCGATGACGTCGTTCCTAACGTAGCGGCCCGCGCCCGTGCAGATCCTCATAGTCGCGTTTTGCAACGCCTGGACCCGGTCCCTGTTCGTCTTGGAGACGAGGGCGTACCAGGCCGGCGCCGCGTAAGTCAGGCGGGACCGAACGTAGGCCTTGTAAACTCGCACCTTGGTCCTCAGCGGCAAATGAGACCCCAGGACAGGTCGGAGGAGCGCTCTGGCGACGCGCGCTTGTTGTAGCGCGCGGTCGACCTGTGGCTGCATCCTCAACGACCTGTCTATCTCGATGCCGAGGTACCTTATGTGCGAGCTCCAAGCCACGCTCTGGCCCCGTAGCTTCAGTGGTGGTGGGTGGCGGATGCGGCGGGTGACAAGCAGCGCGGCCGTCTTTCCCACGTTGACGGCCATGCGCCACTTGTCCAGCCATGGCGGCAATTGGTCGAGCAGCCTTTGCATCCTCCGGGCTGCAATGATGGGGCTGGTGGACGACGCGAAGTAGGCGCTGTCGTCCGCGAACAGCGCTAGTGTGACATCCCGCTCCCCGGGGCGTAGGTGGCCCTCCAGGGTGGGGATGTCGTCCGTGTACAGTGCGTATAGCGCGGGCGACAGGCAGCTGCCCTGCGGTACACCAGCTGTGATGCTGCGGGTGGTAGATGTGGCGCCTTCGACTGAGACAAAGAAGTGCCGGTTGTCCAGGAAGGACGCCACAATCTTGGTGAGGGCTGGAGGTGTTGTGGTTCGCAGGAGCTTGAAGAGGACGCCGGGGTGCCAGACACGGTCAAAGGCCTTCTCCACGTCCAGAAAGACCCCGACCGTGCTACGCCCGGCGTTGTGCTCGACTGCGAGGTGGTGTAGCACTCTGGTGAGTTGGAGCGTGGTGGAGTGGCCACTCCTGAAACCGAATTGCTCCGGGCGCGGCTCGATGGTTGGAGCCAGGCGCACCAGGAGCAGGCGTTCCAGGAGTTTGGCCACTGTCGGCAGCAGAGTGATGGGGCGGTAGTTAGCCGGGTAACGGTGGTCTTTACCCGGCTTGGGCAGGACTATGACTCGCCCGGTCTTCCAGGAGTCCGGGAAATGACCCGTCCGGAGGATCCCGTTGAAGAGCCGGGCGAGTGCGGTGATTCCGCGGCGGGGAAGCTGGGCGAGGACCATGTTGGGGACTCCGTCGTAGCCTGGCGCCTTCCGCTTGGGTAGGCGGAGGACGGCCTTCCGCACTTCGGCAGGGGAGATGAAGTACTCCCCGCCCAGAGGCGGTGTTGGGCCCGACAGGAAGTCCCTCACGGATTCCTCAACCTGGTGGTGGTGATCGAGCGTGGAGAAGGTGGCGTCTGCTGGAACGGGATGCGGTGTAAATTGCTCCGCCAGATGCTCGGCCAATATTTCGGCACGATCGGCGGGAGCAAAGTGCCGGACCCCATCTCGGTCCAGCAGCGGGTAGGTGGGGGCAGGTTTACTCGTGAGCGCCCGATTCAGCGCGTACAGGTTGGTATCGCGTTCGGAGGCCTGGTCGATGGTTCGGTCCCAGGTCTCTCCGCGCCAAGCCTGTACGGCGATCGAGAGCTCGGCGGTCAGGGCATTCAGTCTGGTCTTAAGGTGGGGACATCGGGAGCGCGCCCACTCACGCCGGAGTTCGCGCTTCTTCGCGATGTCCCTCTTGAGGTGTGGGGGTAGGGCGTTGCGCCTGCCTTGGCGACCGCTGATGGGAGTGGAGGCGGCTTCCTTGGCCTCCTTGATGCGCGCCATCAGTGCGGACGCCTCGGCCTCCACTTCTGCCAGCGTCAGGATGGGGCCGACGTCGATGGACTCAAGTGCTTTGGCGTACGCCGCCCAGTCGGTCCTCACGCCCAGGGGCCGCGGCGCAGTGAAGTCCGCGGCCAGGTCGAGCGTGATGAGGAGTGGGAGGTGCTGCGAGTCCAGGTCATACAACACCTCAACCTGGACGGGGCAGCGCACGAACTTGTGTAGCACAATGTCCAGGACGTCGGCGGCATGTGTTGTGGCGGTGGGGATGTGTGTGGGGGCATCCGGCCCCACCACTGTGAAGCCGGTCGCATCACTGTCATCCAGCAGTTTGCGACCGGCAGGGTTGATCGTGCGGGACCCCCACGCTGGGTGCTTGGCGTTGAGGTCGCCAGCTATCAGCGTGGGGGTGGAAGTGTTAAAGAGCTCAGCTGTGTCTGCTGCGACGTAGCGAGGCGACGGCGCAGCAGACAAGTAGACCTTAGTAGGCACATACAGCCCCTCCGCCTACTCGCCCAGACGCAGGATGTCCATATCATCCTCCTGGGCGAAACGAAGCTCCGCCCAAGTCAGCAGCTGAGCGTGCCCAACTACTTCGTCTACCGACGCGACGAGGTGTCGCAAACATCGGGGCAGGCCTACCGTGGTACGGCCGCCCTGGTCAGGCGAGACCTCGTGCACGAGGAGTTGGCGCACGCTCCTTTCACGGAACTGCGGACCACCGGGGTGCTGGTGAGAGCGGCGGGCGAGGAACTCCGTGTCTTCGCGGCATACCGCCCGCCGTCGCCTCGCTACGTCGCAGCAGACACAGCTGAGCTCTTTAACACTTCCACCCCCACGCTGATAGCTGGCGACCTCAACGCCAAGCACCCAGCGTGGGGGTCCCGCACGATCAACCCTGCCGGTCGCAAACTGCTGGATGACAGTGATGCGACCGGCTTCACAGTGGTGGGGCCGGATGCCCCCACACACATCCCCACCGCCACAACACATGCCGCCGACGTCCTGGACATTGTGCTACACAAGTTCGTGCGCTGCCCCGTCCAGGTTGAGGTGTTGTATGACCTGGACTCGCAGCACCTCCCACTCCTCATCACGCTCGACCTGGCCGCGGACTTCACTGCGCCGCGGCCCCTGGGCGTGAGGACCGACTGGGCGGCGTACGCCAAAGCACTTGAGTCCATCGACGTCGGCCCCATCCTGACGCTGGCAGAAGTGGAGGCCGAGGCGTCCGCACTGATGGCGCGCATCAAGGAGGCCAAGGAAGCCGCCTCCACTCCCATCAGCGGTCGCCAAGGCAGGCGCAACGCCCTACCCCCACACCTCAAGAGGGACATCGCGAAGAAGCGCGAACTCCGGCGTGAGTGGGCGCGCTCCCGATGTCCCCACCTTAAGACCAGACTGAATGCCCTGACCGCCGAGCTCTCGATCGCCGTACAGGCTTGGCGCGGAGAGACCTGGGACCGAACCATCGACCAGGCCTCCGAACGCGATACCAACCTGTACGCGCTGAATCGGGCGCTCACGAGTAAACCTGCCCCCACCTACCCGCTGCTGGACCGAGATGGGGTCCGGCACTTTGCTCCCGCCGATCGTGCCGAAATATTGGCCGAGCATCTGGCGGAGCAATTTACACCGCATCCCGTTCCAGCAGACGCCACCTTCTCCACGCTCGTTCACCACCACCAGGTTGAGGAATCCGTGAGGGACTTCCTGTCGGGCCCAACACCGCCTCTGGGCGGGGAGTACTTCATCTCCCCTGCCGAAGTGCGGAAGGCCGTCCTCCGCCTACCCAAGCGGAAGGCGCCAGGCTACGACGGAGTCCCCAACATGGCCCTCGCCCAGCTTCCCCGCCGCGGAATCACCGCACTCGCCCGGCTCTTCAACGGGATCCTCCGGACGGGTCATTTCCCGGACTCCTGGAAGACCGGGCGAGTCATAGTCCTGCCCAAGCCGGGTAAAGACCACCGTTACCCGGCTAACTACCGCCCCATCACTCTGCTGCCGACAGTGGCCAAACTCCTGGAACGCCTGCTCCTGGTGCGCCTGGCTCCAACCATCGAGCCGCGCCCGGAGCAATTCGGTTTCAGGAGTGGCCACTCCACCACGCTCCAACTCACCAGAGTGCTACACCACCTCGCAGTCGAGCACAACGCCGGGCGTAGCACGGTCGGGGTCTTTCTGGACGTGGAGAAGGCCTTTGACCGTGTCTGGCACCCCGGCGTCCTCTTCAAGCTCCTGCGAACCACAACACCTCCAGCCCTCACCAAGATTGTGGCGTCCTTCCTGGACAACCGGCACTTCTTTGTCTCAGTCGAAGGCGCCACATCTACCACCCGCAGCATCACAGCTGGTGTACCGCAGGGCAGCTGCCTGTCGCCCGCGCTATACGCACTGTACACGGACGACATCCCCACCCTGGAGGGCCACCTACGCCCCGGGGAGCGGGATGTCACACTAGCGCTGTTCGCGGACGACAGCGCCTACTTCGCGTCGTCCACCAGCCCCATCATTGCAGCCCGGAGGATGCAAAGGCTGCTCGACCAATTGCCGCCATGGCTGGACAAGTGGCGCATGGCCGTCAACGTGGGAAAGACGGCCGCGCTGCTTGTCACCCGCCGCATCCGCCACCCACCACCACTGAAGCTACGGGGCCAGAGCGTGGCTTGGAGCTCGCACATAAGGTACCTCGGCATCGAGATAGACAGGTCGTTGAGGATGCAGCCACAGGTCGACCGCGCGCTACAACAAGCGCGCGTCGCCAGAGCGCTCCTCCGACCTGTCCTGGGGTCTCATTTGCCGCTGAGGACCAAGGTGCGAGTTTACAAGGCCTACGTTCGGTCCCGCCTGACTTACGCGGCGCCGGCCTGGTACGCCCTCGTCTCCAAGACGAACAGGGACCGGGTCCAGGCGTTGCAAAACGCGACTATGAGGATCTGCACGGGCGCGGGCCGCTACGTTAGGAACGACGTCATCGCCCGCGACCTGCAGGTCCCCACCATTGAAGACTTCGTTGTCCGGTCGGCGCGGAGGATGTACGACCGCGCCGACAACGGGCATCACACACACCTACACCAAATCGCAGCTCAACAACCCCGGCCAACGGAAGACGACCGCCCGTGGCGACCCCTCCCGCGGGACCTGGTCCCGCCGGAGCCTCCATAATTCCTTGGGTTTAAAAAAAAAAAAAAAAAAAAAAAAAAACAAAACAAAAAAAAAACAACAAAAAACAACAAAAAAAAAAAAAAAAAAACAAAAACCAAAATGCAGCCAAATAAAAAAAAAAAAAAAAAAATGATTTGCAAACAAAAGAGCAAGTTTGCCCAACCCAAAGACCGAGGGGTCGTCATCCCTCGAGTTGAAGCCGGGGTAAAGAGGCAACGCCTCGAGGCCCCCCTCCGTGCCCCTAACAAGGGCCGGAAAGAAGTCTAGTCATCCGTTTTAATTCTGAACTAGAATTTTGTTTTGTTTAAAGTAAAAACTCACTCACTTACCCCTTGAAAATGGCAGACACCGCAGTAGCAGCCGAGGCACCAGCCCCAACAACACCCGCTAAGAAGCCCAAGGCTTCCGCAGCCGCAAAGAAACCGAAAGCGAAGCCCACACACCCGAAGACATCGGAAATGGTGAACAGCGCCATCGGCGAGCTGAAGGAGCGCAGCGGATCCTCCCTGAAGGCTATCAAGAAGTACATCGCGGGCGCTTACAACGTGGACGCAGAGAAGC
Organism: Eupithecia vulgata; assembly: GCA_946478455.1. Lineage (NCBI taxonomy): Eukaryota > Metazoa > Arthropoda > Insecta > Lepidoptera > Geometridae > Eupithecia > Eupithecia vulgata. The sequence continues at coordinate 4,539,428 of OX297887.1, read as the reverse complement.
TAGCTCCCTTCATCAGGAAGTACCTGAAGAGCGCCGTCGAATCCGGAGCCCTGATCCAGACGAAGGGCACCGGCGCCTCTGGCTCCTTCAAGTTGGACTCTAAGGGCGCCAAGTCGCACGCCGCCGGCAAGAAGGTATCCGGTGCAGCGGCCAAAGCCAAGGAATCCGCATCATCGCCCTCAAAATCCAGGAAGGGTGCAGCATCCGCGAGCGCCGCCGGCAAGAGGAAGAAGTCTGCTGCAGCCGCCGCAGCCGCCTCTCCCTCCAAATCGAAGGCCGCCAAGGCTGCTCCGAAGGACAGGAAGGCAGCCGCGGCTAAGAGGAAACCCGCAGCAGCCGCGTCCAAGAAGGCCGCCGCTTCTCCCGCAAAGGCAAAGTCCGCCGCAGCGCCGAAGGCCAAGAAGACCGCCAAGCCTCCGACCAAGAAACCGAAGGCGCCCAAACCGAAGAAGGCAGCCGCCACGCCGAAATCCAAGGCCGCCGCAGCGGGCAAGAAAGCCGCCGCCTCCAAGAAGTAGGATGTGGTACCGGGTGCTCATCCGGCGCCCGCACCCACTACGTCGCGTGTCGGTTCGTCCGCCGCCGTCGCCGCCGCAGCGCCGCGCGGCCCGGCAAGGCAGAGAATCGCACCGAACCAAAAAGCCCTTTTCAGGGCTAACACATGTTTCTGGTATTATTCTCGTATGAACGTAATTTATTGTTTCAATTAATTACGTTTTGTGAGATTCACACCCGTTTCTTGCGAGACCACTATAACAAAACAAACGTTTTTCTCCACTCCACTCACTTGCACTATCGTGATAATAAATTAACACACGAATGATGAAGCCGCAGCAGCAGCAGCAGCAGCAGCAGCAGCAGCCGTCCGTCGCGGCCGAACCGCGCCCGAAAAAATTATAATAATGTATCGTTACCGACGCCGACGCCGCCGCCGACGACGACGACGGCCGGCACGGCGGCACCCCGAGATTACCTACGTAAGAAAAATCACCTTTCGTTCGATGACATACTTACCTACTGCTAAGGACGATCGGATCGAATACACGACAAAAAGCTCTTCTGCTCTATAAAAAAAAAAAATATTACCTACGATTAAAGTTAATAAAGTATTTAAAACCAAAACTTATCTCATACACACACACACAGGGTCCTTCCTTCTAATCTGATTGATGATTCTCAATTTTAATGTTTTTTTTTTTTATCTATGAAATATTACGTTTTTCATTTCTGTTGCGCATCTTTCTCGCTCTTTTCTCGCTCCCCACTATCGTAAGTGTGGCGTCGCGCACAGCTTATTTATATAACCGCGTTTAGGGTTCGAAAATTTTATTCACTCGCAGACCCGCACGCTCGCTCGCAGTGCGCTATCATTTGACGTGTTCGTGTATTTTAAACCGAATCAATAACAATGTCCGGACGCGGCAAGGGCGGTAAAGTTAAGGGGAAGGCAAAGTCACGTTCCAACCGTGCCGGACTACAGTTTCCCGTGGGACGTATCCATCGTCTGCTGCGTCACGGTAACTACGCTGAGCGCGTAGGTGCCGGCGCACCAGTCTACCTGGCGGCCGTCATGGAGTACCTCGCCGCTGAGGTTCTTGAGCTGGCAGGGAACGCCGCCAGGGACAACAAGAAGACCAGGATCATCCCGCGTCATCTGCAGCTCGCCATCAGGAACGACGAGGAGCTGAACAAGCTCCTGTCCGGCGTTACCATTGCGCAGGGAGGCGTCCTTCCCAACATCCAGGCGGTGCTCCTGCCAAAGAAGACCGAGAAGAAGGCATAATAATATAAATCTTCATCTCAATCTACGCCGGCGGCGCCTGCGGCTGGCAACGCCAACGCAAACACAGCGTTGAGTGTTCGCCCGCAGTGCACAACAAAACGGCCCTTTTCAGGGCCACAATATTATTCAAAATTTCATAAAATATTTTATGAAATGTTTCTTTTAGACTGATTATGCGGTCCGATTTGATGGGGGTGTGGTCATTTTATTTTATGAGAATAAGTATGTAGTTACCTTAGTGTACCTACCACCTAGGTACGTACTTATACCATAAAATAAACATGTACACAAATGTATTACTTATTTATATCTAGGTATTATTAATCTTACTAAAATAAAAACTGTCGCCGTCCGATGGTTTAAGTAGCTTTTTAGTTTTGTACAAAAATTTAAAATAATACTAAGATCAGGATTATTTAGGAGTATCTAATCTACTTAGGTGTGCGTGTGTACCTATTTTATTAGAATAATTTACTTAAAAAATGAGCGTAGTTAGTCACGTATCATATTAAAATGTAATAATCTACATAATGTATGAGATTTGATCTAAATGCGATGTCTAAATAAATAAATTATTACTCTTTTACGTTTGAAAAGAAGAAAACTAGGTGATCGCTCGATGCGCGTTTAGACGTTGTGAGGAGAGGTGCGGTGCGGTGCGGGAGGCGGGGTAGAATTAATCACGAGATACGGTAATGCTATTGGTTGTACGCCGACACGATCGCTCGCCCCACTCGTATACGAGCGCGCGAAGGGTCGTCTCTTAATATAAACGGAAAAACTGTAATTTTGAACACCACTCTCTCTACGGTGATACGTTGAGAACTGACGCGCTATTATTTAGCTAGAAAGTTACTCGATACTCTCTGTTCGTCATGCCACCCAAGACCAGCGGTAAGGCCGCTAAGAAATCCGGCAAAGCCCAAAAGAACATCTCCAAGACCGACAAGAAGAAGAAGAAGCACAAGAGGAAGGAGAGCTACGCCATCTACATCTACAAGGTGCTGAAGCAGGTCCACCCCGACACCGGTATCTCCAGCAAGGCCATGTCCATCATGAACTCGTTCGTGAACGACATATTCGAGCGCATCGCAGCTGAAGCCTCTCGCCTCGCTCACTACAACAAACGCTCCACCATCACATCGAGGGAGGTGCAGACGTCCGTGAGGCTACTTCTGCCCGGCGAGCTCGCAAAGCACGCTGTGAGCGAAGGCACCAAAGCCGTCACCAAGTACACCAGCTCCAAGTAAAGTCTCCTCAAAGACCTTACCGAAAGCTGCGCATTACTTAACCGCGAGAATCGTAGCAGTAACACGATTCCAAAAAACGGCCCTTTTCAGGGCCACAAAATATTATCATGATTCACATTATTATAAGCATAATGTTGAATTGTTTCTTGATGATTTTAATAAACATGATAACGAGATGGAATAAGAGTACGTGTGTGTGTGTTGTTGTTATTATTTTGTAAATACATAGGTAGGTAGGTAATATAGGTGCCGGTATATCTACCGTAGTATGTATGTTCAAACATATTGTCTTGCCGAATATAAAAAAAGCTGAAATATTAATAATTATAAATATCTAAGCTATTTTCTATGCATGCTTGCTTAATATATAAAGTAGTAATCATGCTCACGAAGGTGGACATTATTATTATTCTGTAATTCAGATGGTTATGTTAGTGGTAGGTAGGTAAGTACCGTTAATTATTATTATTTTATTCATCAAAATCACAATAATTAAGTACTATGAAATGTAAGAAACTTCACTTCTTCGAGGAAAGGGGAAGGAGGGGGGGGGGGGGGGGGGGGTGTTGTCTGAGAGAGCGAAAGAGATGTAGATAGAGAGAGATGGAATGCAATGCATGGTTCGCGGAGCACCCCCCGCCCCTCTCGTTTCTTACCGCAGCACGCACGCACGCACGCTATAAATATAAGTAGGAATGTCGTCGATATTTTTTAAACAGTCCACCGTTGGCCGCCGCCGCGCTCGCTTGTTTTGTCGTTGTAATAATTATCGTCGCTCTCAGCTATGGCTCGTACCAAGCAAACCGCCCGCAAGTCCACTGGTGGTAAGGCGCCGCGCAAGCAGCTCGCCACCAAGGCCGCACGCAAGAGCGCCCCCGCCACCGGAGGCGTCAAGAAGCCCCATCGTTACAGGCCCGGAACCGTCGCCCTGCGTGAGATCCGTCGCTACCAGAAGAGCACAGAGCTGCTGATCCGCAAGCTCCCCTTCCAGCGTCTGGTGCGCGAGATCGCACAGGACTTCAAGACCGACCTCCGTTTCCAGAGCTCCGCTGTGATGGCTCTCCAGGAGGCAAGCGAGGCTTACCTGGTGGGTCTCTTCGAGGACACAAACCTGTGCGCGATCCACGCCAAGCGCGTCACCATCATGCCCAAGGACATACAGCTCGCCCGCAGGATCAGAGGCGAACGCGCCTAACGTGTGTGTGCAGCTTTCTTGCGTCCGCCGACTAGCAGGCGCGCGGCATTTGATTGCCCGCTTGCAGTTGGTCATCGCAAACAATAACAAAAGGCCCTTTTCAGGGCCACATAAGTTTCAAAATGCAATTTATTGCAATGTTTCTTTGGTACTTGAAATAATACGTCACGTCATTCATAAATAAGCGCATCGCTGTATAAAATAGATACGTCGTCGTACCTACCTACCTACCTACCTAGGGTACTTACCAAATGAAAATTTCATGTAGGGTACACATATATGTACATGTTTCGCTGAACGTTTAAAACGCTATTAATCTATCGGGGTGATATTTTTTCATCAGATGTATACACCAAAACCGACCATAATTACAGAAACACCACACACAGCTAGCTACAGAGTACAGGTAGGTACACCTACCTACTATTATGGTAGGTTAGGTTAACCGTTCGGTTAGTTTTGTTGTTATTGTCTAAAGAAACAGTTTTACACACGGTCAGAATCATATGCGGCCCTGAAAAGGGCCTTTTTTTTTTGTTGCACGCACAACTAAACCAATGTAGCAAACATCGGTCTTCGTCGGTCGATGCGATGAGAATGTCCAGCTTCGGGCGTTGAATTAACCTCCGAAACCGTACAGGGTGCGTCCCTGACGCTTCAGGGCGTAGACAACATCCATGGCGGTGACGGTCTTCCTCTTGGCGTGCTCGGTGTAGGTGACAGCGTCGCGGATGACGTTCTCAAGGAACACCTTCAGAACACCGCGCGTCTCCTCGTAGATCAGACCGGAGATACGCTTGACACCGCCTCTGCGCGCCAAACGACGGATGGCTGGCTTCGTGATACCCTGGATGTTATCACGCAGCACTTTCCTGTGACGCTTGGCGCCTCCTTTCCCCAGACCTTTACCTCCCTTACCGCGGCCGGTCATCGCGATAGATTATACGAGAACAAACGAAAAAAATTAAACGCACGCGCCGCGAGTCGGTCGACCGCTTGCTGCCGAACGACTGATTGAACGCATCGCAGCTATCGGTCCCTATATTTATAGAGATATGCTACGTACCCGCCGCCCGCCCGCAGCCCCTTCCTCCTTCCTCAGCCAGCCAGCCTGCCTGCCTGCGCAGGCAGACAGAATGCATCAAAAATAATAACACATCAAAGTAGGAGGGAAGGTAGGTAGGTAGGTACTTACTTATCTAGCTACCTAACTAGGTAAGTAGGTATAATGATAAAATAAAGTTTTTCTTTAATTCAGAAAAAAAATAAAATTACTTAAAAGAAAAAAAAAAAAAAAAAATTACAAATGAAGAATGAATGATTTATATATATATATATATATTTTTTATTAGGTAGGCAGGTAGTAAGACGTATTACAGTCGTCGGTGGTTCAGAAGCAGCGACGGCGGCACGGCGCGGCGCGGGGCAGCTCGACGGATCAGCCAGCGGGGTCGGGTTTTGCGTGTATGAAATGGCTTTTTTTCTAGTGTATTTTGGTTGATTGTTTCATTGAATCGATATAATATATGTTTTTTTAGTAATGCTACATCGATATTATAAGAATTATAGGCATTTGCGCTCGTTCTCGTGAGGTGTTTCGCACTAAATTGATGCATCGTGTTTTACGTGTGTTCAAAAACATGTTGATGTTTTAATCGAAATAAATGAAAACTGATATAGAATTATAACACAAATAGATATTGATATGTTTGCGTTTTATTTGTCGACAGTGATTGTTGAAATTTATTCGTTTTTATAGACATAAATCGATTATAAACACGAGCCGACCTATGGTATGCGGCGAGCGCCGTGTAATAATGTTAATATCTTGACATTGTCGCAATAATAATGTATTACGATAACTTCAGGCTACGATCAAGTTCAAAATAAATACGTTCGCTTATTTAATAGGTGACGAACAGTATGCAAATCTGTGTAAAATCAATTTTAATTAGATAGATGTTAGTGAAAAATATTATGCGCTCGTACGAGAAGCTGTCTGTCGACACTGCCGTTCTCCATGCGGTATAGCTGGTTTGCCTGCTCCCCGGTGTCGCCCAAGGAGGACGCATCAAGAGGCATCAAGGAGGCCAAGGAAGCCGCCTCCACTCCCATCAGCGGTCGCCAAGGCAGGCGCAACGCCCTACCCCCACACCTCAAGAGGGACATCGCGAAGAAGCGCGAACTCCGGCGTGAGTGGGCGCGCTCCCGATGTCCCCACCTTAAGACCAGACTGAATGCCCTGACCGCCGAGCTCTCGATCGCCGTACAGGCTTGGCGCGGAGAGACCTGGGACCGAACCATCGACCAGGCCTCCGAACGCGATACCAACCTGTACGCGCTGAATCGGGCGCTCACGAGTAAACCTGCCCCCACCTACCCGCTGCTGGACCGAGATGGGGTCCGGCACTTTGCTCCCGCCGATCGTGCCGAAATATTGGCCGAGCATCTGGCGGAGCAATTTACACCGCATCCCGTTCCAGCAGACGCCACCTTCTCCACGCTCGATCACCACCACCAGGTTGAGGAATCCGTGAGGGACTTCCTGTCGGGCCCAACACCGCCTCTGGGCGGGGAGTACTTCATCTCCCCTGCCGAAGTGCGGAAGGCCGTCCTCCGCCTACCCAAGCGGAAGGCGCCAGGCTACGACGGAGTCCCCAACATGGCCCTCGCCCAGCTTCCCCGCCGCGGAATCACCGCACTCGCCCGGCTCTTCAACGGGATTCTCCGGACGGGCCATTTCCCGGACTCCTGGAAGACCGGGCGAGTCATAGTCCTGCCCAAGCCGGGTAAAGACCACCGTTACCCGGCTAACTACCGCCCCATCACCTTACTGCCGACAGTGGCCAAACTCCTGGAACGCCTGCTCCTGGTGCGCCTGGCTCCAACCATCGAGCCGCGCCCGGAGCAATTCGGTTTCAGGAGTGGCCACTCCACCACGCTCCAACTCACCAGAGTGCTACACCACCTCGCAGTCGAGCACAACGCCGGGCGTAGCACGGTCGGGGTCTTTCTGGACGTGGAGAAGGCCTTTGACCGTGTCTGGCACCCCGGCGTCCTCTTCAAGCTCCTGCGAACCACAACCCCTCCAGCCCTCACCAAGATTGTGGCGTCCTTCCTGGACAACCGGCACTTCTTTGTCTCAGTCGAAGGCGCCACATCTACCACCCGCAGCATCACAGCTGGTGTACCGCAGGGCAGCTGCCTGTCGCCCGCGCTATACGCACTGTACACGGACGACATCCCCACCCTGGAGGGCCACCTACGCCCCGGGGAGCGGGATGTCACGCTAGCGCTGTTCGCGGACGACAGCGCCTACTTCGCGTCATCCACCAGCCCCATCATTGCAGCCCGGAGGATGCAAAGGCTGCTCGACCAATTGCCGCCATGGCTGGACAAGTGGCGCATGGCCGTCAACGTGGGAAAGACGGCCGCGCTGCTTGTCACCCGCCGCATCCGCCACCCACCACCTCTGAAGCTACGGGGCCAGAGCGTGGCTTGGAGCTCGCACATAAGGTACCTCGGCATCGAGATAGACAGGTCGTTGAGGATGCAGCCACAGGTCGACCGCGCGCTACAACAAGCGCGCGTCGCCAGAGCGCTCCTCCGACCTGTACTGGGGTCTCATTTGCCGCTGAGGACCAAGGTGCGAGTTTACAAGGCCTACGTTCGGTCCCGCCTGACATACGCGGCGCCGGCCTGGTACGCCCTCGTCTCCAAGACGAACAGGGACCGGGTCCAGGCGCTGCAAAACGCGACTATGAGGATCTGCACGGGCGCGGGCCGCTACGTTAGGAACGACGTCATCGCCCGCGACCTGCAGGTCCCCACCATTGAAGACTTCGTTGTCCGGTCGGCGCGGAGGATGTACGACCGCGCTGACAACGGGCATCACTCACACCTACACCAAATCGCAGCTCAACAACCCCGGCCAACGGAAGACGACCACCCGTGGCGACCCCTCCCGCGGGACCTGGTCCCGCCGGAGCCTCCATAATTCCTTGGGTTTAAAAAAAAAAAAAAAAACAAAAAAAAAACAACAAAAAAAAAAAAAAACCAAAAACCAAAATGCAGCCAAATAAAAAAAAAAAAAAAAAAAAAAAAAAAAATGATTTGCAAACAAAAGAGCAAGTTTGCCCAACCCAAAGACCGAGGGGTCGTCATCCCTCGAGTTGAAGCCGGGGTAAAGAGGCAACGCCTCGAGGCCCCCCTCCGTGCCCCTAACAAGGGCCGGAAAGTAGTCTAGTAGTAGTATCCGTTTTACCAGTCTGCCGCTCTCACTCGTGCAGTGCGCGCGCGTCACAGAGCTCCCGACGTCACCCCCCGCCTCACGTTCGTAGCTCCCCCCCGCGCTCCGACGCCACGTGGTGTTTACCGCCGCTGGCTGTTGTCGAGCTTGCCGGGCCGCGCTCGCGTTGTAGGCTAATACGTACCTACCTACGTATTATCGTGTGTGTTGTGAGATAGTGACTCGAGTGCAGTGTAAACAGTGAGCCCCGCATAGACGCGTAGGCAACTCGGATCGCAGTGTTAGGTCTTCCTCTCGCTCGCGGTGAGTACCTAGTGCGTCTACACACCCGCGGGACCGTAACCCCTGTTACACTCACGCCATCCCGTCCGGTGTGAGTTACTGACTGGTGTTTTGTAATAAAACATCCAGCGCAGTAACAAACATTTCCCCCCCCAACCCGCTCGCCGCTGTAAGTGTCTAGTGTGCGTCGCTGGACTACCTAAGCTGGGCCTTCCTTCGGGATCTCACTCGGCTGGGTTTTCCGCCCTGCTAGACACCGAAAGCACCCCTAGAGTGTATCACAACCGATCCCCTCAACCCCCCTCCATCCCCTCCGATGTCGGACGACGATAATCCTCCCCGGAGGAGACCGCCGGACAGCACTCCGGTGCTCGATAAGGTGATCGTGGCGACGAACCTGCTGAACCCGGAGCAGTCCCGGGTTCTGAGACCAGGAGCGCTACGTTACCAAGGAGGACTGCAACTAGCGTCGAGCGACGCCCCCCTGCCCCCCGCAGGCACGTCAGCTGTGGCCGCGCGCGGAACTGGGCTTCCGCCCCGCCCCCAGCCCGGTGCAACGGGACCAAGGGCCCTATCCAACTCGCCTGAGGAGACTCAGGAAGCTAAGAGGCAGCGCCTCTACTCCGCTTCCCCCTCACAGGATTCCCCGCCGCTGCAGGGCACACCCCTCACCTCGAGGCCCAAGCCCGCAGGACGCCGGGAATCACCATCTCCACCACGCGAGGGTGCGCAAGAGGCAACCGCCTCCACCCCCTCTTCCCCTCGCTCAGCCTCACCCCGCTCTGCCTCCCCCCGCTCTGCCTCCCCCCGCTCGCCTTCATTCGACGAAGAGACGAGCCACATGGAGCTGCCGCCGCCCATGCTGTCCATGCCCTCGCCGAAATGGACAGCGGAGCGGGAAGAGCGGCTGGCATCTTACGCTGCGGCAGCATCTGCGCCGCCGCCACCCCGCTATCTGGGACCGCCGGACTCCCCGGACTGCCACGGAGCCGGCATGGTCGCGCTTGGCGCGGCGCCCCGCATCCGCCCAACGTTTAGGACGACTGCCGCCCCTAAGCCTCACGGGCCCCCAACCACCCGCCCTCGCCTCCCGGAGCCAAACCCCCAGCCGGGGACCTCCGAACAACCGCCAGCACGCGCAGCCAGCCCGCTGATGGCGCCCCAGCCTGCGCAACCCGCCCGCCCAACTACGCCCGCCCAGCCCTCGTCTAAACCCGAGGGCGCTGCTGGGCTTAGTATGGAGGTGGACCTCCGCCCCCCTACCCCCTCATCTACCGCAGGTGCGGCAGGTGCGGTGCGCGAGGCGCAGCACCGCCCGCCCACCCCTCAGCAGGGTCGGCCCTCAAAAGCCTACCCGCCTATAGTAGTGGAGTGCCTGCCCAACTGGACAGTGCACTTCGCTGCTCTGAGGGCGAAACTTGGATTCGCGCCCAACGCGCGCCCCTTGGCCCAAGGGGTGCGCTTCACACCCCGCACCCCGGAGGAGTACCGCACGGTGCAACACCACCTGGTGGAGGCAATGGCGGAAAACCCAGCTATAAGCTGGTACAGCTATTCGGTGTCCGCCGAGCTGCCCACCAAGGTGGCCATCCGCGGCCTCCCGGCCGACACTGCCACTGAAGACATCGCCGCAGCACTTGGCGAACTGGGCTTCCCAGCCCGGTTCGTCAAGCAGATCCGCCCGATGCAGGGGCGCGCCGGCTGCCTGTACCACGCCCAGCTGGACCGCCTGCCCGAGAGTGAGCTCGTGCGCCTATACGGCATCACGGAGCTCCTCTTCATGCCGGGAATCATCATAGAACACTGGCGCGGCGCGGCCAACCGCGTGGCGCAGTGCCACAGATGCCAGGCGTTTGGCCACGCCTCGGCCCATTGCCACCGCCCCATGCGCTGCGTCCGCTGCGGTGCGCAGCACGCCGCAGCTGACTGCCCCCGAGCCCTGACCGAAAAACCAACGTGCGCCAACTGCGGCCGTGAGCACACGGCAAACAGCCGGACTTGCCCCGTGCTCCGGCGCGAGGCGCGCAAAAGGGGAATAACCATCCCCCCACCTGCCCCCGCACAACACGTACCGGCACAAGGGCGGGCGCCTTCGCCCGCCGCCCGCCCAGGAGGCCGACAGGCGGCGCCCAGCCGCCGCCCGCCCTCACCTACGGCCGCCCGCCCAGGAGGTCGGCAGGCGGCGCCCAGCCGCCGCCCGCCCTCACCTACGGTAGCCCGCCCAGCAGGCCGGCAGGCGGCGCCCAGCCGCCGCCCGCCCTCACCTACGGCCGCCCGCCCAGGAGGCCGGCAGGCTTCACCCAGTCGCCGCCCACCCACACCTACGGCCGCGACTCAGCCTCTCCTGCAGGCGCCGTCCGCCCCTGAGGTGGTGGCAAACCCGGCCACCACGCGGGGCGAGCAAGTGCCTGCGCGAAGGCGAAGGCCTAGAGGGAGTAGAAGAAAGAGGAAGCCAGTGGCCTCCTCCACCCCACAGCAGCCTGTGGGCGCCTCACAGGGCGCACCGGCCCCCGGCCCCCACGATGAGGCCCCACCCCCCACCGCCACCACACAGCGGTTGGCGCCGGCCCCGGCTTACGCCCTGCCTGGCCCCGCTCCACCGCGCCCCCGCCCCCCGCAGTCGGGCCCAACGCCCCAGTACGAGCCCCTGCCCCTGTCTGCGCCCTTGCCCCAGCGAGAGCGCGGGGCCTCCCGCGGCCGTAGGCGGCCCGCCGCTACCACCACACACACTGAGACCGTCCCAGGCGCCGGCGCGCCCACAGCGCCTGCAGCAGGGACCAACACGGCCAGACCCGCGGGGAACCTAACAGAAATTCTGTTAGGGGTCCTCACGGAGTTTCTGGTCGCCATCGCGGCGGGAGTGGACCTCCAGAGCGCAGCGGTGCGGGGACTAGCCATACTTGAGGGCATTCGGTATGGATAGGTCCTCCGCACTGCGCCTCCTCTACTGGAATCCCGGAGGGGTTAGTAGGCACATACAGCCCCTCCGCCTACTCGCCCAGACGCAGGATGTACATATCATCCTCCTGGGCGAAACGAAGCTCCGCCCAAGTCAGCAGCTGAGCGTGCCCAACTACTTCGTCTACCGACGCGACGAGGTGTCGCAAACATCGGGGCAGGCCTACCGTGGTACGGCCGCCCTGGTCAGGCGAGACCTCGTGCACGAGGAGTTGGCGCACGCTCCTTTCACGGAACTGCGGACCACCGGGGTGCTGGTGAGAGCGGCGGGCGAGGAACTCCGTGTCTTCGCGGCATACCGCCCGCCGTCGCCTCGCTACGTCGCAGCAGACACAGCTGAGCTCTTTAACACTTCCACCCCCACGCTGATAGCTGGCGACCTCAACGCCAAGCACCCAGCGTGGGGGTCCCGCACGATCAACCCTGCCGGTCGCAAACTGCTGGATGACAGTGATGCGACCGGCTTCACAGTGGTGGGGCCGGATGCCCCCACACACATCCCCACCGCCACAACACATGCCGCCGACGTCCTGGACATTGTGCTACACAAGTTCGTGCGCTGCCCCGTCCAGGTTGAGGTGTTGTATGACCTGGACTCGCAGCACCTCCCACTCCTCATCACGCTCGACCTGGCCGCGGACTTCACTGCGCCGCGGCCCCTGGGCGTGAGGACCGACTGGGCGGCGTACGCCAAAGCACTTGAGTCCATCGACGTCGGCCCCATCCTGACGCTGGCAGAAGTGGAGGCCGAGGCGTCCGCACTGATGGCGCGCATCAAGGAGGCCAAGGAAGCCGCCTCCACTCCCATCAGCGGTCGCCAAGGCAGGCGCAACGCCCTACCCCCACACCTCAAGAGGGACATCGCGAAGAAGCGCGAACTCCGGCGTGAGTGGGCGCGCTCCCGATGTCCCCACCTTAAGACCAGACTGAATGCCCTGACCGCCGAGCTCTCGATCGCCGTACAGGCTTGGCGCGGAGAGACCTGGGACCGAACCATCGACCAGGCCTCCGAACGCGATACCAACCTGTACGCGCTGAATCGGGCGCTCACGAGTAAACCTGCCCCCACCTACCCGCTGCTGGACCGAGATGGGGTCCGGCACTTTGCTCCCGCCGATCGTGCCGAAATATTGGCCGAGCATCTGGCGGAGCAATTTACACCGCATCCCGTTCCAGCAGACGCCACCTTCTCCACGCTCGATCACCACCACCAGGTTGAGGAATCCGTGAGGGACTTCCTGTCGGGCCCAACACCGCCTCTGGGCGGGGAGTACTTCATCTCCCCTGCCGAAGTGCGGAAGGCCGTCCTCCGCCTACCCAAGCGGAAGGCGCCAGGCTACGACGGAGTCCCCAACATGGCCCTCGCCCAGCTTCCCCGCCGCGGAATCACCGCACTCGCCCGGCTCTTCAACGGGATTCTCCGGACGGGCCATTTCCCGGACTCCTGGAAGACCGGGCGAGTCATAGTCCTGCCCAAGCCGGGTAAAGACCACCGTTACCCGGCTAACTACCGCCCCATCACCTTACTGCCGACAGTGGCCAAACTCCTGGAACGCCTGCTCCTGGTGCGCCTGGCTCCAACCATCGAGCCGCGCCCGGAGCAATTCGGTTTCAGGAGTGGCCACTCCACCACGCTCCAACTCACCAGAGTGCTACACCACCTCGCAGTCGAGCACAACGCCGGGCGTAGCACGGTCGGGGTCTTTCTGGACGTGGAGAAGGCCTTTGACCGTGTCTGGCACCCCGGCGTCCTCTTCAAGCTCCTGCGAACCACAACCCCTCCAGCCCTCACCAAGATTGTGGCGTCCTTCCTGGACAACCGGCACTTCTTTGTCTCAGTCGAAGGCGCCACATCTACCACCCGCAGCATCACAGCTGGTGTACCGCAGGGCAGCTGCCTGTCGCCCGCGCTATACGCACTGTACACGGACGACATCCCCACCCTGGAGGGCCACCTACGCCCCGGGGAGCGGGATGTCACGCTAGCGCTGTTCGCGGACGACAGCGCCTACTTCGCGTCATCCACCAGCCCCATCATTGCAGCCCGGAGGATGCAAAGGCTGCTCGACCAATTGCCGCCATGGCTGGACAAGTGGCGCATGGCCGTCAACGTGGGAAAGACGGCCGCGCTGCTTGTCACCCGCCGCATCCGCCACCCACCACCTCTGAAGCTACGGGGCCAGAGCGTGGCTTGGAGCTCGCACATAAGGTACCTCGGCATCGAGATAGACAGGTCGTTGAGGATGCAGCCACAGGTCGACCGCGCGCTACAACAAGCGCGCGTCGCCAGAGCGCTCCTCCGACCTGTACTGGGGTCTCATTTGCCGCTGAGGACCAAGGTGCGAGTTTACAAGGCCTACGTTCGGTCCCGCCTGACATACGCGGCGCCGGCCTGGTACGCCCTCGTCTCCAAGACGAACAGGGACCGGGTCCAGGCGCTGCAAAACGCGACTATGAGGATCTGCACGGGCGCGGGCCGCTACGTTAGGAACGACGTCATCGCCCGCGACCTGCAGGTCCCCACCATTGAAGACTTCGTTGTCCGGTCGGCGCGGAGGATGTACGACCGCGCTGACAACGGGCATCACTCACACCTACACCAAATCGCAGCTCAACAACCCCGGCCAACGGAAGACGACCACCCGTGGCGACCCCTCCCGCGGGACCTGGTCCCGCCGGAGCCTCCATAATTCCTTGGGTTTAAAAAAAAAAAAAAAAAACAAAAAAAAAACAACAAAAAAAAAAAAAAACCAAAAACCAAAATGCAGCCAAATAAAAAAAAAAAAAAAAAAAAAAAAAAAAAATGATTTGCAAACAAAAGAGCAAGTTTGCCCAACCCAAAGACCGAGGGGTCGTCATCCCTCGAGTTGAAGCCGGGGTAAAGAGGCAACGCCTCGAGGCCCCCCTCCGTGCCCCTAACAAGGGCCGGAAAGTAGTCTAGTAGTATCCGTTTTAATCGCAAATTTTATCGCAAACATCGGGGTCGCAAACATCGGGGCAGGCCTACCGTGGTACGGCCGCCCTGGTCAGGCGAGACCTCGTGCACGAAGAGTTGCCGCACGCTCCATACACCGAGCTGAGGACCACCGGGGTGCTGGTGAGAGCGGCGGGCGAGGAACTTCGTATCTTCGCCGCATACCGCCCGCCGACGCCCCGGTACGATACTACAGACACCGCTGCGCTATTTAACAGTCGCACTCCCACGCTGATAGCTGGCGACCTCAACGCCAAGCACCCAGCGTGGGGGTCAAGATCGATCAACCCGGCCGGTCGCAAACTGTTGGATGACAGCGATGCGACCGGCTTCACAGTGGTGGGGCCGGATGCCCCCACACACATCCCCACCGCCACAACACATGCCGCCGACGTCCTGGACATTGTGCTGCACAAGTTCGTGCGCTGCCCCGTCCAGGTTGAGGTGTTGTATGACCTGGACTCGCAGCACCTCCCACTCCTCATCACGCTCGACCTGGCCGCGGACTTCACTGCGCCGCGGCCCCTGGGCGTGAGGACCGACTGGGCGGCGTACGCCAAAGCACTTGAGTCCATCGACGTCGGCCCCATCCTGACGCTGGCAGAAGTGGAGGCCGAGGCGTCCGCACTGATGGCGCGCATCAAGGAGGCCAAGGAAGCCGCCTCCACTCCCATCAGCGGTCGCCAAGGCAGGCGCAACGCCCTACCCCCACACCTCAAGAGGGACATCGCGAAGAAGCGCGAACTCCGGCGTGAGTGGGCGCGCTCCCGATGTCCCCACCTTAAGACCAGACTGAATGCCCTGACCGCCGAGCTCTCGATCGCCGTACAGGCTTGGCGCGGAGAGACCTGGGACCGAACCATCGACCAGGCCTCCGAACGCGATACCAACCTGTACGCGCTGAATCGGGCGCTCACGAGTAAACCTGCCCCCACCTACCCGCTGCTGGACCGAGATGGGGTCCGGCACTTTGCTCCCGCCGATCGTGCCGAAATATTGGCCGAGCATCTGGCGGAGCAATTTACACCGCATCCCGTTCCAGCAGACGCCACCTTCTCCACGCTCGATCACCACCACCAGGTTGAGGAATCCGTGAGGGACTTCCTGTCGGGCCCAACACCGCCTCTGGGCGGGGAGTACTTCATCTCCCCTGCCGAAGTGCGGAAGGCCGTCCTCCGCCTACCCAAGCGGAAGGCGCCAGGCTACGACGGAGTCCCCAACATGGCCCTCGCCCAGCTTCCCCGCCGCGGAATCACCGCACTCGCCCGGCTCTTCAACGGGATTCTCCGGACGGGCCATTTCCCGGACTCCTGGAAGACCGGGCGAGTCATAGTCCTGCCCAAGCCGGGTAAAGACCACCGTTACCCGGCTAACTACCGCCCCATCACCTTACTGCCGACAGTGGCCAAACTCCTGGAACGCCTGCTCCTGGTGCGCCTGGCTCCAACCATCGAGCCGCGCCCGGAGCAATTCGGTTTCAGGAGTGGCCACTCCACCACGCTCCAACTCACCAGAGTGCTACACCACCTCGCAGTCGAGCACAACGCCGGGCGTAGCACGGTCGGGGTCTTTCTGGACGTGGAGAAGGCCTTTGACCGTGTCTGGCACCCCGGCGTCCTCTTCAAGCTCCTGCGAACCACAACCCCTCCAGCCCTCACCAAGATTGTGGCGTCCTTCCTGGACAACCGGCACTTCTTTGTCTCAGTCGAAGGCGCCACATCTACCACCCGCAGCATCACAGCTGGTGTACCGCAGGGCAGCTGCCTGTCGCCCGCGCTATACGCACTGTACACGGACGACATCCCCACCCTGGAGGGCCACCTACGCCCCGGGGAGCGGGATGTCACGCTAGCGCTGTTCGCGGACGACAGCGCCTACTTCGCGTCATCCACCAGCCCCATCATTGCAGCCCGGAGGATGCAAAGGCTGCTCGACCAATTGCCGCCATGGCTGGACAAGTGGCGCATGGCCGTCAACGTGGGAAAGACGGCCGCGCTGCTTGTCACCCGCCGCATCCGCCACCCACCACCACTGAAGCTACGGGGCCAGAGCGTGGCTTGGAGCTCGCACATAAGGTACCTCGGCATCGAGATAGACAGGTCGTTGAGGATGCAGCCACAGGTCGACCGCGCGCTACAACAAGCGCGCGTCGCCAGAGCGCTCCTCCGACCTGTACTGGGGTCTCATTTGCCGCTGAGGACCAAGGTGCGAGTTTACAAGGCCTACGTTCGGTCCCGCCTGACATACGCGGCGCCGGCCTGGTACGCCCTCGTCTCCAAGACGAACAGGGACCGGGTCCAGGCGCTGCAAAACGCGACTATGAGGATCTGCACGGGCGCGGGCCGCTACGTTAGGAACGACGTCATCGCCCGCGACCTGCAGGTCCCCACCATTGAAGACTTCGTTGTCCGGTCGGCGCGGAGGATGTACGACCGCGCCGACAACGGGCATCACTCACACCTACACCAAATCGCAGCTCAACAACCCCGGCCAACGGAAGACGACCGCCCGTGGCGACCCCTCCCGCGGGACCTGGTCCCGCCGGAGCCTCCATAATTCCTTGGGTTTAAAAAAAAAAAAAAAAAAAAAACAAAACAAAAAAAAAAAAAAAACCAAAAACCAAAATGCAGCCAAATTAAAAAAAAAAAAAAAAAAAAAAAAAAAATGATTTGCAAACAAAAGAGCAAGTTTGCCCAACCCAAAGACCGAGGGGTCGTCATCCCTCGAGTTGAAGCCGGGGTAAAGAGGCAACGCCTCGAGGCCCCCCTCCGTGCCCCTAACAAGGGCCGGAAAGAAGTCTAGTGATCCGTTTTAATTCTGAACTAGAATTTTGTTTTGTTTAAAGTAAAAACTCACTCACTTACCCCTTGAAAATGGCAGACACCGCAGTAGCAGCCGAGGCACCAGCCCCAACAACACCCGCTAAGAAGCCCAAGGCTTCCGCAGCCGCAAAGAAACCGAAAGCGAAGCCCACACACCCGAAGACATCGGAAATGGTGAACAGCGCCATCGGCGAGCTGAAGGAGCGCAGCGGATCCTCCCTGAAGGCTATCAAGAAGTACATCGCGGGCGCTTACAACGTGGACGCAGAGAAGCTAGCTCCCTTCATCAGGAAGTACCTGAAGAGCGCCGTCGAATCCGGAGCCCTGATCCAGACGAAGGGCACCGGCGCCTCTGGCTCCTTCAAGTTGGACTCTAAGGGCGCCAAGTCGCACGCCGCCGGCAAGAAGGTATCCGGTGCAGCGGCCAAAGCCAAGGAATCCGCATCATCGCCCTCAAAATCCAGGAAGGGTGCAGCATCCGCGAGCGCCGCCGGCAAGAGGAAGAAGTCTGCTGCAGCCGCCGCAGCCGCCTCTCCCTCCAAATCGAAGGCCGCCAAGGCTGCTCCGAAGGACAGGAAGGCAGCCGCGGCTAAGAGGAAACCCGCAGCAGCCGCGTCCAAGAAGGCCGCCGCTTCTCCCGCAAAGGCAAAGTCCGCCGCAGCGCCGAAGGCCAAGAAGACCGCCAAGCCTCCGACCAAGAAACCGAAGGCGCCCAAACCGAAGAAGGCAGCCGCCACGCCGAAATCCAAGGCCGCCGCAGCGGGCAAGAAAGCCGCCGCCTCCAAGAAGTAGGATGTGGTACCGGGTGCTCATCCGGCGCCCGCACCCACTACGTCGCGTGTCGGTTCGTCCGCCGCCGTCGCCGCCGCAGCGCCGCGCGGCCCGGCAAGGCAGAGAATCGCACCGAACCAAAAAGCCCTTTTCAGGGCTAACACATGTTTCTGGTATTATTCTCGTATGAACGTAATTTATTGTTTCAATTAATTACGTTTTGTGAGATTCACACCCGTTTCTTGCGAGACCACTATAACAAAACAAACGTTTTTCTCCACTCCACTCACTTGCACTATCGTGATAATAAATTAACACACGAATGATGAAGCCGCAGCAGCAGCAGCAGCAGCAGCAGCAGCAGCCGTCCGTCGCGGCCGAACCGCGCCCGAAAAAATTATAATAATGTATCGTTACCGACGCCGACGCCGCCGCCGACGACGACGACGGCCGGCACGGCGGCACCCCGAGATTACCTACGTAAGAAAAATCACCTTTCGTTCGATGACATACTTACCTACTGCTAAGGACGATCGGATCGAATACACGACAAAAAGCTCTTCTGCTCTATAAAAAAAAAAAATATTACCTACGATTAAAGTTAATAAAGTATTTAAAACCAAAACTTATCTCATACACACACACACAGGGTCCTTCCTTCTAATCTGATTGATGATTCTCAATTTTAATGTTTTTTTTTTTTATCTATGAAATATTACGTTTTTCATTTCTGTTGCGCATCTTTCTCGCTCTTTTCTCGCTCCCCACTATCGTAAGTGTGGCGTCGCGCACAGCTTATTTATATAACCGCGTTTAGGGTTCGAAAATTTTATTCACTCGCAGACCCGCACGCTCGCTCGCAGTGCGCTATCATTTGACGTGTTCGTGTATTTTAAACCGAATCAATAACAATGTCCGGACGCGGCAAGGGCGGTAAAGTTAAGGGGAAGGCAAAGTCACGTTCCAACCGTGCCGGACTACAGTTTCCCGTGGGACGTATCCATCGTCTGCTGCGTCACGGTAACTACGCTGAGCGCGTAGGTGCCGGCGCACCAGTCTACCTGGCGGCCGTCATGGAGTACCTCGCCGCTGAGGTTCTTGAGCTGGCAGGGAACGCCGCCAGGGACAACAAGAAGACCAGGATCATCCCGCGTCATCTGCAGCTCGCCATCAGGAACGACGAGGAGCTGAACAAGCTCCTGTCCGGCGTTACCATTGCGCAGGGAGGCGTCCTTCCCAACATCCAGGCGGTGCTCCTGCCAAAGAAGACCGAGAAGAAGGCATAATAATATAAATCTTCATCTCAATCTACGCCGGCGGCGCCTGCGGCTGGCAACGCCAACGCAAACACAGCGTTGAGTGTTCGCCCGCAGTGCACAACAAAACGGCCCTTTTCAGGGCCACAATATTATTCAAAATTTCATAAAATATTTTATGAAATGTTTCTTTTAGACTGATTATGCGGTCCGATTTGATGGGGGTGTGGTCATTTTATTTTATGAGAATAAGTATGTAGTTACCTTAGTGTACCTACCACCTAGGTACGTACTTATACCATAAAATAAACATGTACACAAATGTATTACTTATTTATATCTAGGTATTATTAATCTTACTAAAATAAAAACTGTCGCCGTCCGATGGTTTAAGTAGCTTTTTAGTTTTGTACAAAAATTTAAAATAATACTAAGATCAGGATTATTTAGGAGTATCTAATCTACTTAGGTGTGCGTGTGTACCTATTTTATTAGAATAATTTACTTAAAAAATGAGCGTAGTTAGTCACGTATCATATTAAAATGTAATAATCTACATAATGTATGAGATTTGATCTAAATGCGATGTCTAAATAAATAAATTATTACTCTTTTACGTTTGAAAAGAAGAAAACTAGGTGATCGCTCGATGCGCGTTTAGACGTTGTGAGGAGAGGTGCGGTGCGGTGCGGGAGGCGGGGTAGAATTAATCACGAGATACGGTAATGCTATTGGTTGTACGCCGACACGATCGCTCGCCCCACTCGTATACGAGCGCGCGAAGGGTCGTCTCTTAATATAAACGGAAAAACTGTAATTTTGAACACCACTCTCTCTACGGTGATACGTTGAGAACTGACGCGCTATTATTTAGCTAGAAAGTTACTCGATACTCTCTGTTCGTCATGCCACCCAAGACCAGCGGTAAGGCCGCTAAGAAATCCGGCAAAGCCCAAAAGAACATCTCCAAGACCGACAAGAAGAAGAAGAAGCACAAGAGGAAGGAGAGCTACGCCATCTACATCTACAAGGTGCTGAAGCAGGTCCACCCCGACACCGGTATCTCCAGCAAGGCCATGTCCATCATGAACTCGTTCGTGAACGACATATTCGAGCGCATCGCAGCTGAAGCCTCTCGCCTCGCTCACTACAACAAACGCTCCACCATCACATCGAGGGAGGTGCAGACGTCCGTGAGGCTACTTCTGCCCGGCGAGCTCGCAAAGCACGCTGTGAGCGAAGGCACCAAAGCCGTCACCAAGTACACCAGCTCCAAGTAAAGTCTCCTCAAAGACCTTACCGAAAGCTGCGCATTACTTAACCGCGAGAATCGTAGCAGTAACACGATTCCAAAAAACGGCCCTTTTCAGGGCCACAAAATATTATCATGATTCACATTATTATAAGCATAATGTTGAATTGTTTCTTGATGATTTTAATAAACATGATAACGAGATGGAATAAGAGTACGTGTGTGTGTGTTGTTGTTATTATTTTGTAAATACATAGGTAGGTAGGTAATATAGGTGCCGGTATATCTACCGTAGTATGTATGTTCAAACATATTGTCTTGCCGAATATAAAAAAAGCTGAAATATTAATAATTATAAATATCTAAGCTATTTTCTATGCATGCTTGCTTAATATATAAAGTAGTAATCATGCTCACGAAGGTGGACATTATTATTATTCTGTAATTCAGATGGTTATGTTAGTGGTAGGTAGGTAAGTACCGTTAATTATTATTATTTTATTCATCAAAATCACAATAATTAAGTACTATGAAATGTAAGAAACTTCACTTCTTCGAGGAAAGGGGAAGGAGGGGGGGGGGGGGGGGGGGGTGTTGTCTGAGAGAGCGAAAGAGATGTAGATAGAGAGAGATGGAATGCAATGCATGGTTCGCGGAGCACCCCCCGCCCCTCTCGTTTCTTACCGCAGCACGCACGCACGCACGCTATAAATATAAGTAGGAATGTCGTCGATATTTTTTAAACAGTCCACCGTTGGCCGCCGCCGCGCTCGCTTGTTTTGTCGTTGTAATAATTATCGTCGCTCTCAGCTATGGCTCGTACCAAGCAAACCGCCCGCAAGTCCACTGGTGGTAAGGCGCCGCGCAAGCAGCTCGCCACCAAGGCCGCACGCAAGAGCGCCCCCGCCACCGGAGGCGTCAAGAAGCCCCATCGTTACAGGCCCGGAACCGTCGCCCTGCGTGAGATCCGTCGCTACCAGAAGAGCACAGAGCTGCTGATCCGCAAGCTCCCCTTCCAGCGTCTGGTGCGCGAGATCGCACAGGACTTCAAGACCGACCTCCGTTTCCAGAGCTCCGCTGTGATGGCTCTCCAGGAGGCAAGCGAGGCTTACCTGGTGGGTCTCTTCGAGGACACAAACCTGTGCGCGATCCACGCCAAGCGCGTCACCATCATGCCCAAGGACATACAGCTCGCCCGCAGGATCAGAGGCGAACGCGCCTAACGTGTGTGTGCAGCTTTCTTGCGTCCGCCGACTAGCAGGCGCGCGGCATTTGATTGCCCGCTTGCAGTTGGTCATCGCAAACAATAACAAAAGGCCCTTTTCAGGGCCACATAAGTTTCAAAATGCAATTTATTGCAATGTTTCTTTGGTACTTGAAATAATACGTCACGTCATTCATAAATAAGCGCATCGCTGTATAAAATAGATACGTCGTCGTACCTACCTACCTAGGGTACTTACCAAATGAAAATTTCATGTAGGGTACACATATATGTACATGTTTCGCTGAACGTTTAAAACGCTATTAATCTATCGGGGTGATATTTTTTCATCAGATGTATACACCAAAACCGACCATAATTACAGAAACACCACACACAGCTAGCTACAGAGTACAGGTAGGTACACCTACCTACTATTATGGTAGGTTAGGTTAACCGTTCGGTTAGTTTTGTTGTTATTGTCTAAAGAAACAGTTTTACACACGGTCAGAATCATATGCGGCCCTGAAAAGGGCCTTTTTTTTTTGTTGCACGCACAACTAAACCAATGTAGCAAACATCGGTCTTCGTCGGTCGATGCGATGAGAATGTCCAGCTTCGGGCGTTGAATTAACCTCCGAAACCGTACAGGGTGCGTCCCTGACGCTTCAGGGCGTAGACAACATCCATGGCGGTGACGGTCTTCCTCTTGGCGTGCTCGGTGTAGGTGACAGCGTCGCGGATGACGTTCTCAAGGAACACCTTCAGAACACCGCGCGTCTCCTCGTAGATCAGACCGGAGATACGCTTGACACCGCCTCTGCGCGCCAAACGACGGATGGCTGGCTTCGTGATACCCTGGATGTTATCACGCAGCACTTTCCTGTGACGCTTGGCGCCTCCTTTCCCCAGACCTTTACCTCCCTTACCGCGGCCGGTCATCGCGATAGATTATACGAGAACAAACGAAAAAAATTAAACGCACGCGCCGCGAGTCGGTCGACCGCTTGCTGCCGAACGACTGATTGAACGCATCGCGTCGTCATCTTCTTCTCACCCCTTGTAGGGGGGGTGGGGATAGGGTTTCGGGGCATGGCCCCCTGACCCTGGCTTGTCTCCACCCATGACTATGGGTGGGTCTTTTTGTATTGTGGCATCATTAGTCACCACCGTTGGTGCCGCCATTTGCCTGGGTGCGATCTGGCCCTGCCGGGTGAGATCCCCGAGGGGAAGGCCCAGCGAACCGATCAGCGACCGAGGCAGCGGCCACCAGCGATGGGGCCAAGTTGGGTTGGTCGAAAGATCCCTCTGTTGTAAATTCTCTTGCGTATGGCTTCGGCTTTCTTTTTCCAGGTTGCTCCGGTGGTCTGGCGTGCTGCGGGGCAATCTCTCTAACATGTTGGTGTTCGGAAGCGTCTGCTTTTCCGAACATGTTAGAGAGGAGGCGGTTTATAAACTGCCCTGTGCTCTCCATCTCCAGGTCTCTCCGTATAGTGGCGTTTCTGACATATCTTGGTGCTCCTACGATCCTTCGGAGTGTGATGTTCTCCTGCGCTTGGAGTCGGCTTCTGTTCGTTACGCTCAGATACGGATACCATGCTGGAGCTGCATAGGTAAGCCGTGATCTGAGGTACGTTTTGTAAATAGTGATCTTGGTCCGAAGCGGCAGGCGACATTGAAGGATCGGTAGGAGCTTGCTCCGCGCCCCTCTGACCCGGCCGATCACTTGATCGACGTGCTTCTTGAAGCTGAGGCGTCTGTCGATGGTGACACCCAGGTATTTGACGTCTGGCTGCCACGGGATGTCTGTGTCCATCAGCTTCAAGGGTGTCGGTAGCTTCGTGTTTCCCGTGATGATGGCCTGGGTCTTCGCCACGTTTACGGAGAGTCTCCACTTTTGGAGCCATTCTGGGAGGATGTTGAGGGTTGGTTGCAATCGCTTAACGGCATATTCAGCTCGGTAGGAGGAGGCGAAGTAGGCTGCATCATCTGCGTATAGTGCTAGCTTTGCCTGCCCAACGACAGGGATGTCGTCGGTATACCAGGCGTAGCATACAGGAGAGAGGCAGCTTCCTTGTGGGACTCCGGCTTGTATGGGTCTCTCCGTTGAGAGCTCGTTTTCGATTGCAACCATGAAGCTGCGTTTTCGGAGGAAGCTTTCTGTTATTTGGATCAGCTTCTTTGGGGCGTCGGACTGGGCCAGTTTGTATAGTAGACCCTCGTGCCAAACTCTGTCGAAGGCTTTTTCCATGTCTAGCATGACTGCAACGACATATTCTTTCTTGTTGTGGCTGGTGGCCATTTCGTTCACAATTCTGGTGACCTGTAAGGTGGTGGAATGCCCAGCTCGGAACCCGAATTGTTCCTCCCTTGGCGTAGTGTGTGGTCTCAGGTGTTCAAGCACGATCTTCTCGAACACCTTCGACATGGTGCTCAGTAGTGTGATTGGTCGGTAACTTTCAGGTTTTCTGGCATCTTTTCCGGGTTTTGGAATCATCACCACCTTTCCGACTTTCCATTGCGTTGGGAAATGGCCACTTCGGAATATGCCGTTGTACAGCCGTGTGAGGGAGACCACGAGCTTCGGCGGTAGGTGTTTGAGGGTCTCGTTGGTTAGGTTGTCCAGTCCGGGAGCTTTTCTTCTCGGCAGCTTCTGGATAATCCTCTTCACCTTCCCAGGTTGTACGAAGATCGCTTCTTCTTCAGGGGGTATTTCTGACGCCAGGTACTCCTTGACGAAATCCTCGACGTGTTTTGTGTGGTCGACGTCTGTGGCTGGGTTTGGGGAGAATTGCTTTTCTAAGCTGTCCGCCAGGATTTCGGCTCTGTCGACTGCCTTAAATTTGAGGTTTCCGTCAGCGCCCTCCAGCGGCTGAATGGGTTTCTGCTCGCCAGCAAGTTGTCGGCATAACCGGTGCACAGAAGGAATGTCGTCGGTTATGGCTTCAATATGCTTTGCCCATCCTTCAGCAGCATGGTCATCGAGAGCGGTTTTCACGCGCTGGGCAAGTGCGTTCACCGTTCTCTTGATCCTCGGGCATTTGGTCTCCTGCCAAAGCTTCCGTTTCTCCCTTTTCTCGCGGATGAGGTCCCGTATCCACGTCGGTAGGGGGTCCAGCCTCCTCGTCGTGGAGGTGTGCGATGCTGTGTTGAGTGATTCCTGGATAGCTTTGGTTAGTTCTTCCGTGGCCCTTTCTACGTCTTCAGCGGTTTCAATTGGTCTGTTGAGTACCTTCTCCTGTGCCTCTCTTTGGAAGGTTTCCCAGCAGATTTTTCGTCGTGGCGGTAACGGGCAGATTCTGCTTGGCTTGCTGTTGAGCGTCATGAGCACTGGTCTGTGGTCTGAAGGGAGGTCTGTTAGTACGCTGAGATCTGGAGTCATTTGTATGCCCTTGTATAGGACTATGTCGAGGACGTCCCCGTTACCATCCTCGGTATAGTGGGTCCAAGTATCTGGTCCTATAACTTCATAGTGGTGGTCCATCGAATCTTGGTATAATATGCGCCCGTTTGTGCATATCCTGTTTGAGTTCCACAGGGTATGTTTGGAGTTTAGGTCGCCGGCTGCGATTGTTGGCGTCTTCTGGTCTAGCAGCTTCCTCAGGTCTAGTTTGCTGATTTTTTCGTTTGGCGGTTTGTAGATTGAGAAGATTCGCAAGTCTTCTCCGGCGACGTTCACTAGCACACCCAGGGCTTGGAATGTGCGGAACTCAAATATGGGGATGAGCTGGTGTATAACCTTTCGATGGACCATCACTGCAAGTCCCCTATAGGCTATCCCTGTCTCCGTCACTTCGTCTTTTCGGTACACTATATAGTTCGGGACTTTGAACTGGGTTCCGGTTTTCAGGCGCGTCTCGCTGACCAACATTATGTCAATTTTTTGCTCACGGAGGAAGAGGGCCAGCTGTTTTCCCTTCCCCGTGAGCGTTTGAGCATTCCAATAGACGACCCTAAGATCCATTATTAAGGATTTTCATCAGACCCATTAGGGTCGCCGTTTCAGCATCAGTACCAGATTGCACCGCTTCTAGGATTTCTTTCAGCACTCCGATAGTCTGGCCGAGAGAATTTCTCCTTTCCGTCTTTGTTTCTTTGCCTGGTTCAGGGGCTGATTGTTTTGGTGGTTTCTTCTTTCTTTTTGCTTGGCCTGGTAGGTTGGCTGGTGCCATCAGTGAGGATGTCGCCGTCTCCTCGATGACAGCGGGTACAACCGGTACTGTACCTTTTCTGCCTCTTTGGGGGATGCTAGCGGTCTCAGCGAGGGTGCCTGCTCTTTTATTGCGCACCTCCTTTTTGAAGACCGGGCAGGACTGGTAGTTTGCTGGGTGTGACCCTCCGCAGTTTGCGCAGGTGGCCGGGTCTTCTCTTGGTCGCGGGCATTCATTGGCACGGTGCGGCTCACCACATCGCACGCATGCCTGCACTCTGTGGCAGTTGTGGGAACTGTGTCTGAACTTCTGGCACCTATGGCATTGCGACGGTCCCTTCTTTCCCCGCCATGCCTCGATGATGATGCCCGGCATCAGTAGGAGCTCGCTCACCTCGTATATCGCCGGAATCAGGTTAGTAGTTTTCTTTAGGGAAACATA
Organism: Eupithecia vulgata; assembly: GCA_946478455.1. Taxonomy (NCBI): domain Eukaryota; kingdom Metazoa; phylum Arthropoda; class Insecta; order Lepidoptera; family Geometridae; genus Eupithecia; species Eupithecia vulgata. Next base: position 4,512,840 of record OX297887.1, on the reverse strand, counting down.
AAATATGCTCCCAGGTCTACCTTGCCTACCTTTGATATTTTTAATATACTCGGGGGAGAATCCCTTCTCTTCTAGAGCTGCATGGATCTCCTGCACCTCAGTTTCTGAAGGGAGGCCTCTGACAGCTACCTTCAGGCTTCTCTCAGCTGGTAGCGAGTAGGAGAACCAGCTGATGGATTCTTCCTTTTCTAATTCGGTAAGGTAGGACTGGATGAGCCGGTACTCCGTCTCGTCCTCCGGGTTGAACCTGATTCCCTGTCCGTATGGGCGTCCATTGGGTGCTCGCCCTAGCCTCGCCGCTATGTTTCGGAAATGGAGCGACCAGTTCTCCAGTTTCTCTACTACTAGCGGCGGGTACTTTGGTCCTGCTCTTTCGGCGTCTCTTACCTCTGTTCCAGTGGTAGGTGGGGCCGTCTTGTAACCGTCATCGGTTTGAGTCGATGCTTTCGGGCCGGCATTGGGCGGGCGCGGAATTCGCCTGTAGGGCGGCGGCGGGGTCGGCCTGTTGGGCGGGGGCGGGGCCGTGGTTGGCCTGTTGGGAGGGGGCGGGGTTGGCCTGTTGGGCGGGGGCTGGGTCGGCTTTGCAGCTTGTGCGAAGGTCGGCCGCGCTTGTGCCCTGGGATCTTGCCGCTGGGGCGGGGGTTGTTCTATGCTACAAGTAGCCATAGGGTTAACTTCCTTACCTTTCTTGGGTAGGGGTTTGAGGGGGCTGGTCATCCTATGCTCCTTCTCCTTTCTGGGGCTCTCGGAGAGCGATCTTGAGCGCAGCCTCTTCCTTGCTGCACACTCATTTTCGCTTCCGGTTGCCGGCGGCGGGTGGCGGACGTGGCGGACGACCGCTCGCTTGAGGCGGGTTGCTGGTGGCAGGGTGATCATAGCGTTTCGGGCGAAGTCCAGCGCTGTCTGGTCCTCCAGCGACAGCTCCTTGCCCTCCACTTCGGCCTCTTGGAGTCGTAGGTACATGGCCATCCATCGTAGCATTCCGTCCGAAAGGGCCCCGGCTTGCATAAGACGGGCGAGCGTGATTAAATCGCGCTCGTAAAGCCCTTTCGGAGACAATGCTTCGAAAGTACTTGGCGGTACCTCGCTCATTTTTTGCGGGGGAGAGGGGGTTGCCCTCTTGATATTCACGCGGCTATCGTCTTCATCCTCCGATGACGATGATGATGATGACGACGATTTTGGCAGCGGCTTATCATTGAACGAACTCGAAGTCCCCGCGGTGGGGTCCTTCCTGGGGTCCATATCGACGCGTGACCTATGGATAGGTCGGCACTAACATACCGACCTTCCCGGTGTTTCGCGAGCGCGAGTTTTCCCCTCCGTAGCGCGGAGCTACGGGCGCAATCGACGGTAATTTACTCACTAAATTCCGTTGATTTGCTGAACGCGACTTGTGCGAGTGGTCCGTACGCGAACGAACAAGGCACTCCCGAACGCATCGCAGCTATCGGTCCCTATATTTATAGAGATATGCTACGTACCCGCCGCCCGCCCGCAGCCCCTTCCTCCTTCCTCAGCCAGCCAGCCTGCCTGCCTGCGCAGGCAGACAGAATGCATCAAAAATAATAACACATCAAAGTAGGAGGGAAGGTAGGTAGGTAGGTACTTACTTATCTAGCTACCTAACTAGGTAAGTAGGTATAATGATAAAATAAAGTTTTTCTTTAATTCAGAAAAAAAATAAAATTACTTAAAAGAAAAAAAAAAAAAAAAAATTACAAATGAAGAATGAATGATTTATATATATATATATATATATATATTTTTTATTAGGTAGGCAGGTAGTAAGACGTATTACAGTCGTCGGTGGTTCAGAAGCAGCGACGGCGGCACGGCGCGGCGCGGGGCAGCTCGACGGATCAGCCAGCGGGGTCGGGTTTTGCGTGTATGAAATGGCTTTTTTTCTAGTGTATTTTGGTTGATTGTTTCATTGAATCGATATAATATATGTTTTTTTAGTAATGCTACATCGATATTATAAGAATTATAGGCATTTGCGCTCGTTCTCGTGAGGTGTTTCGCACTAAATTGATGCATCGTGTTTTACGTGTGTTCAAAAACATGTTGATGTTTTAATCGAAATAAATGAAAACTGATATAGAATTATAACACAAATAGATATTGATATGTTTGCGTTTTATTTGTCGACAGTGATTGTTGAAATTTATTCGTTTTTATAGACATAAATCGATTATAAACACGAGCCGACCTATGGTATGCGGCGAGCGCCGTGTAATAATGTTAATATCTTGACATTGTCGCAATAATAATGTATTACGATAACTTCAGGCTACGATCAAGTTCAAAATAAATACGTTCGCTTATTTAATAGGTGACGAACAGTATGCAAATCTGTGTAAAATCAATTTTAATTAGATAGATGTTAGTGAAAAATATTATGCGCTCGTACGAGAAGCTGTCTGTCGACACTGCCGTTCTCCATGCGGTATAGCTGGTTTGCCTGCTCCCCGGTGTCGCCCTCTATCCGTTTTAATTCTGAACTAGAATTTTGTTTTGTTTAAAGTAAAAACTCACTCACTTACCCCTTGAAAATGGCAGACACCGCAGTAGCAGCCGAGGCACCAGCCCCAACAACACCCGCTAAGAAGCCCAAGGCTTCCGCAGCCGCAAAGAAACCGAAAGCGAAGCCCACACACCCGAAGACATCGGAAATGGTGAACAGCGCCATCGGCGAGCTGAAGGAGCGCAGCGGATCCTCCCTGAAGGCTATCAAGAAGTACATCGCGGGCGCTTACAACGTGGACGCAGAGAAGCTAGCTCCCTTCATCAGGAAGTACCTGAAGAGCGCCGTCGAATCCGGAGCCCTGATCCAGACGAAGGGCACCGGCGCCTCTGGCTCCTTCAAGTTGGACTCTAAGGGCGCCAAGTCGCACGCCGCCGGCAAGAAGGTATCCGGTGCAGCGGCCAAAGCCAAGGAATCCGCATCATCGCCCTCAAAATCCAGGAAGGGTGCAGCATCCAGCTATTCGGTGTCCGCCGAGCTGCCCACCAAGGTGGCCATCCGCGGCCTCCCGGCCGACACTGCCACTGAAGACATCGCCGCAGCACTTGGCGAACTGGGCTTCCCAGCCCGGTTCGTCAAGCAGATCCGCCCGATGCAGGGGCGCGCCGGCTGCCTGTACCACGCCCAGCTGGACCGCCTGCCCGAGAGTGAGCTCGTGCGCCTATACGGCATCACGGAGCTCCTCTTCATGCCGGGAATCATCATAGAACACTGGCGCGGCGCGGCCAACCGCGTGGCGCAGTGCCACAGATGCCAGGCGTTTGGCCACGCCTCGGCCCATTGCCACCGCCCCATGCGCTGCGTCCGCTGCGGTGCGCAGCACGCCGCAGCTGACTGCCCCCGAGCCCTGACCGAAAAACCAACGTGCGCCAACTGCGGCCGGGAGCACACGGCAAACAGCCGGACTTGCCCCGTGCTCCGGCGCGAGGCGCGCAAAAGGGGAATAACCATCCCCCCACCTGCCCCCGCACAACACGTACCGGCACAAGGGCGGGCGCCTTCGCCCGCCGCCCGCCCAGGAGGCCGACAGGCGGCGCCCAGCCGCCGCCCGCCCTCACCTACGGCCGCCCGCCCAGGAGGTCGGCAGGCGGCGCCCAGCCGCCGCCCGCCCTCACCTACGGTAGCCCGCCCAGCAGGCCGGCAGGCGGCGCCCAGCCGCCGCCCGCCCTCACCTACGGCCGCCCGCCCAGGAGGCCGGCAGGCTTCACCCAGTCGCCGCCCACCCACACCTACGGCCGCGACTCAGCCTCTCCTGCAGGCGCCGTCCGCCCCTGAGGTGGTGGCAAACCCGGCCACCACGCGGGGCGAGCAAGTGCCTGCGCGAAGGCGAAGGCCTAGAGGGAGTAGAAGAAAGAGGAAGCCAGTGGCCTCCTCCACCCCACAGCAGCCTGTGGGCGCCTCACAGGGCGCACCGGCCCCCGGCCCCCACGATGAGGCCCCACCCCCCACCGCCACCACACAGCGGTTGGCGCCGGCCCCGGCTTACGCCCTGCCTGGCCCCGCTCCACCGCGCCCCCGCCCCCCGCAGTCGGGCCCAACGCCCCAGTACGAGCCCCTGCCCCTGTCTGCGCCCTTGCCCCAGCGAGAGCGCGGGGCCTCCCGCGGCCGTAGGCGGCCCGCCGCTACCACCACACACACTGAGACCGTCCCAGGCGCCGGCGCGCCCACAGCGCCTGCAGCCGGGACCAACACGGCCAGACCCGCGGGGAACCTAACAGAAATTCTGTTAGGGGTCCTCACGGAGTTTCTGGTCGCCATCGCGGCGGGAGTGGACCTCCAGAGCGCAGCGGTGCGGGGACTAGCCATACTTGAGGGCATTCGGTATGGATAGGTCCTCCGCACTGCGCCTCCTCTACTGGAATCCCGGAGGGGTTAGTAGGCACATACAGCCCCTCCGCCTACTCGCCCAGACGCAGGATGTCCATATCATCCTCCTGGGCGAAACGAAGCTCCGCCCAAGTCAGCAGCTGAGCGTGCCCAACTACTTCGTCTACCGACGCGACGAGGTGTCGCAAACATCGGGGCAGGCCTACCGTGGTACGGCCGCCCTGGTCAGGCGAGACCTCGTGCACGAGGAGTTGGCGCACGCTCCTTTCACGGAACTGCGGACCACCGGGGTGCTGGTGAGAGCGGCGGGCGAAGAACTCCGTGTCTTCGCGGCATACCGCCCGCCGTCGCCTCGCTACGTCGCAGCAGACACAGCTGAGCTCTTTAACACTTCCACCCCCACGCTGATAGCTGGCGACCTCAACGCCAAGCACCCAGCGTGGGGGTCCCGCACGATCAACCCTGCCGGTCGCAAACTGCTGGATGACAGTGATGCGACCGGCTTCACAGTGGTGGGGCCGGATGCCCCCACACACATCCCCACCGCCACAACACATGCCGCCGACGTCCTGGACATTGTGCTACACAAGTTCGTGCGCTGCCCCGTCCAGGTTGAGGTGTTGTATGACCTGGACTCGCAGCACCTCCCACTCCTCATCACGCTCGACCTGGCCGCGGACTTCACTGCGCCGCGGCCCCTGGGCGTGAGGACCGACTGGGCGGCGTACGCCAAAGCACTTGAGTCCATCGACGTCGGCCCCATCCTGACGCTGGCAGAAGTGGAGGCCGAGGCGTCCGCACTGATGGCGCGCATCAAGGAGGCCAAGGAAGCCGCCTCCACTCCCATCAGCGGTCGCCAAGGCAGGCGCAACGCCCTACCCCCACACCTCAAGAGGGACATCGCGAAGAAGCGCGAACTCCGGCGTGAGTGGGCGCGCTCCCGATGTCCCCACCTTAAGACCAGACTGAATGCCCTGACCGCCGAGCTCTCGATCGCCGTACAGGCTTGGCGCGGAGAGACCTGGGACCGAACCATCGACCAGGCCTCCGAACGCGATACCAACCTGTACGCGCTGAATCGGGCGCTCACGAGTAAACCTGCCCCCACCTACCCGCTGCTGGACCGAGATGGGGTCCGGCACTTTGCTCCCGCCGATCGTGCCGAAATATTGGCCGAGCATCTGGCGGAGCAATTTACACCGCATCCCGTTCCAGCAGACGCCACCTTCTCCACGCTCGATCACCACCACCAGGTTGAGGAATCCGTGAGGGACTTCCTGTCGGGCCCAACACCGCCTCTGGGCGGGGAGTACTTCATCTCCCCTGCCGAAGTGCGGAAGGCCGTCCTCCGCCTACCCAAGCGGAAGGCGCCAGGCTACGACGGAGTCCCCAACATGGCCCTCGCCCAGCTTCCCCGCCGCGGAATCACCGCACTCGCCCGGCTCTTCAACGGGATTCTCCGGACGGGCCATTTCCCGGACTCCTGGAAGACCGGGCGAGTCATAGTCCTGCCCAAGCCGGGTAAAGACCACCGTTACCCGGCTAACTACCGCCCCATCACCTTACTGCCGACAGTGGCCAAACTCCTGGAACGCCTGCTCCTGGTGCGCCTGGCTCCAACCATCGAGCCGCGCCCGGAGCAATTCGGTTTCAGGAGTGGCCACTCCACCACGCTCCAACTCACCAGAGTGCTACACCACCTCGCAGTCGAGCACAACGCCGGGCGTAGCACGGTCGGGGTCTTTCTGGACGTGGAGAAGGCCTTTGACCGTGTCTGGCACCCCGGCGTCCTCTTCAAGCTCCTGCGAACCACAACCCCTCCAGCCCTCACCAAGATTGTGGCGTCCTTCCTGGACAACCGGTACTTCTTTGTCTCAGTCGAAGGCGCCACATCTACCACCCGCAGCATCACAGCTGGTGTACCGCAGGGCAGCTGCCTGTCGCCCGCGCTATACGCACTGTACACGGACGACATCCCCACCCTGGAGGGCCACCTACGCCCCGGGGAGCGGGATGTCACGCTAGCGCTGTTCGCGGACGACAGCGCCTACTTCGCGTCATCCACCAGCCCCATCATTGCAGCCCGGAGGATGCAAAGGCTGCTCGACCAATTGCCGCCATGGCTGGACAAGTGGCGCATGGCCGTCAACGTGGGAAAGACGGCCGCGCTGCTTGTCACCCGCCGCATCCGCCACCCACCACCACTGAAGCTACGGGGCCAGAGCGTGGCTTGGAGCTCGCACATAAGGTACCTCGGCATCGAGATAGACAGGTCGTTGAGGATGCAGCCACAGGTCGACCGCGCGCTACAACAAGCGCGCGTCGCCAGAGCGCTCCTCCGACCTGTACTGGGGTCTCATTTGCCGCTGAGGACCAAGGTGCGAGTTTACAAGGCCTACGTTCGGTCCCGCCTGACATACGCGGCGCCGGCCTGGTACGCCCTCGTCTCCAAGACGAACAGGGACCGGGTCCAGGCGCTGCAAAACGCGACTATGAGGATCTGCACGGGCGCGGGCCGCTACGTTAGGAACGACGTCATCGCCCGCGACCTGCAGGTCCCCACCATTGAAGACTTCGTTGTCCGGTCGGCGCGGAGGATGTACGACCGCGCTGACAACGGGCATCACTCACACCTACACCAAATCGCAGCTCAACAACCCCGGCCAACGGAAGACGACCGCCCGTGGCGACCCCTCCCGCGGGACCTGGTCCCGCCGGAGCCTCCATAATTCCTTGGGTTTAAAAAAAAAAAAAAAAAAAAAAAAAAAAAAAAAAAAAAAAACCAAAAACCAAAATGCAGCCAAATAAAAAAAAAAAAAAAAAAAAATGATTTGCAAACAAAAGAGCAAGTTTGCCCAACCCAAAGACCGAGGGGTCGTCATCCCTCGAGTTGAAGCCGGGGTAAAGAGGCAACGCCTCGAGGCCCCCCTCCGTGCCCCTAACAAGGGCCGGAAAGAAGTCTAGTAAGAAGTCTAGTATCCGTTTTAAGCCGGGTAAAGACCACCGTTACCCGGCTAACTACCGCCCCATCACTCTGCTGCCGACAGTGGCCAAACTCCTGGAACGCCTGCTCCTGGTGCGCCTGGCTCCAACCATCGAGCCGCGCCCGGAGCAATTCGGTTTCAGGAGTGGCCACTCCACCACGCTCCAACTCACCAGAGTGCTACACCACCTCGCAGTCGAGCACAACGCCGGGCGTAGCACGGTCGGGGTCTTTCTGGACGTGGAGAAGGCCTTTGACCGTGTCTGGCACCCCGGCGTCCTCTTCAAGCTCCTGCGAACCACAACACCTCCAGCCCTCACCAAGATTGTGGCGTCCTTCCTGGACAACCGGCACTTCTTTGTCTCAGTCGAAGGCGCCACATCTACCACCCGCAGCATCACAGCTGGTGTACCGCAGGGCAGCTGCCTGTCGCCCGCGCTATACGCACTGTACACGGACGACATCCCCACCCTGGAGGGCCACCTACGCCCCGGGGAGCGGGATGTCACACTAGCGCTGTTCGCGGACGACAGCGCCTACTTCGCGTCGTCCACCAGCCCCATCATTGCAGCCCGGAGGATGCAAAGGCTGCTCGACCAATTGCCGCCATGGCTGGACAAGTGGCGCATGGCCGTCAACGTGGGAAAGACGGCCGCGCTGCTTGTCACCCGCCGCATCCGCCACCCACCACCACTGAAGCTACGGGGCCAGAGCGTGGCTTGGAGCTCGCACATAAGGTACCTCGGCATCGAGATAGACAGGTCGTTGAGGATGCAGCCACAGGTCGACCGCGCGCTACAACAAGCGCGCGTCGCCAGAGCGCTCCTCCGACCTGTCCTGGGGTCTCATTTGCCGCTGAGGACCAAGGTGCGAGTTTACAAGGCCTACGTTCGGTCCCGCCTGACTTACGCGGCGCCGGCCTGGTACGCCCTCGTCTCCAAGACGAACAGGGACCGGGTCCAGGCGCTGCAAAACGCGACTATGAGGATCTGCACGGGCGCGGGCCGCTACGTTAGGAACGACGTCATCGCCCGCGACCTGCAGGTCCCCACCATTGAAGACTTCGTTGTCCGGTCGGCGCGGAGGATGTACGACCGCGCCGACAACGGGCATCACACACACCTACACCAAATCGCAGCTCAACAACCCCGGCCAACGGAAGACGACCGCCCGTGGCGACCCCTCCCGCGGGACCTGGTCCCGCCGGAGCCTCCATAATTCCTTGGGTTTAAAAAAAAAAAAAAAACAAAAAAACAAAACAAAAAAAAAAACAACAAAAAACAACAAAAAAAAAAAAAAAAACAAAAACCAAAATGCAGCCAAATAAAAAAAAAAAAAAAAAAATGATTTGCAAACAAAAGAGCAAGTTTGCCCAACCCAAAGACCGAGGGGTCGTCATCCCTCGAGTTGAAGCCGGGGTAAAGAGGCAACGCCTCGAGGCCCCCCTCCGTGCCCCTAACAAGGGCCGGAAAGAAGTCTAGTCATCCGTTTTAATTCTGAACTAGAATTTTGTTTTGTTTAAAGTAAAAACTCACTCACTTACCCCTTGAAAATGGCAGACACCGCAGTAGCAGCCGAGGCACCAGCCCCAACAACACCCGCTAAGAAGCCCAAGGCTTCCGCAGCCGCAAAGAAACCGAAAGCGAAGCCCACACACCCGAAGACATCGGAAATGGTGAACAGCGCCATCGGCGAGCTGAAGGAGCGCAGCGGATCCTCCCTGAAGGCTATCAAGAAGTACATCGCGGGCGCTTACAACGTGGACGCAGAGAAGCTAGCTCCCTTCATCAGGAAGTACCTGAAGAGCGCCGTCGAATCCGGAGCCCTGATCCAGACGAAGGGCACCGGCGCCTCTGGCTCCTTCAAGTTGGACTCTAAGGGCGCCAAGTCGCACGCCGCCGGCAAGAAGGTATCCGGTGCAGCGGCCAAAGCCAAGGAATCCGCATCATCGCCCTCAAAATCCAGGAAGGGTGCAGCATCCGCGAGCGCCGCCGGCAAGAGGAAGAAGTCTGCTGCAGCCGCCGCAGCCGCCTCTCCCTCCAAATCGAAGGCCGCCAAGGCTGCTCCGAAGGACAGGAAGGCAGCCGCGGCTAAGAGGAAACCCGCAGCAGCCGCGTCCAAGAAGGCCGCCGCTTCTCCCGCAAAGGCAAAGTCCGCCGCAGCGCCGAAGGCCAAGAAGACCGCCAAGCCTCCGACCAAGAAACCGAAGGCGCCCAAACCGAAGAAGGCAGCCGCCACGCCGAAATCCAAGGCCGCCGCAGCGGGCAAGAAAGCCGCCGCCTCCAAGAAGTAGGATGTGGTACCGGGTGCTCATCCGGCGCCCGCACCCACTACGTCGCGTGTCGGTTCGTCCGCCGCCGTCGCCGCCGCAGCGCCGCGCGGCCCGGCAAGGCAGAGAATCGCACCGAACCAAAAAGCCCTTTTCAGGGCTAACACATGTTTCTGGTATTATTCTCGTATGAACGTAATTTATTGTTTCAATTAATTACGTTTTGTGAGATTCACACCCGTTTCTTGCGAGACCACTATAACAAAACAAACGTTTTTCTCCACTCCACTCACTTGCACTATCGTGATAATAAATTAACACACGAATGATGAAGCCGCAGCAGCAGCAGCAGCAGCAGCAGCAGCAGCCGTCCGTCGCGGCCGAACCGCGCCCGAAAAAATTATAATAATGTATCGTTACCGACGCCGACGCCGCCGCCGACGACGACGACGGCCGGCACGGCGGCACCCCGAGATTACCTACGTAAGAAAAATCACCTTTCGTTCGATGACATACTTACCTACTGCTAAGGACGATCGGATCGAATACACGACAAAAAGCTCTTCTGCTCTATAAAAAAAAAAAATATTACCTACGATTAAAGTTAATAAAGTATTTAAAACCAAAACTTATCTCATACACACACACACAGGGTCCTTCCTTCTAATCTGATTGATGATTCTCAATTTTAATGTTTTTTTTTTTTATCTATGAAATATTACGTTTTTCATTTCTGTTGCGCATCTTTCTCGCTCTTTTCTCGCTCCCCACTATCGTAAGTGTGGCGTCGCGCACAGCTTATTTATATAACCGCGTTTAGGGTTCGAAAATTTTATTCACTCGCAGACCCGCACGCTCGCTCGCAGTGCGCTATCATTTGACGTGTTCGTGTATTTTAAACCGAATCAATAACAATGTCCGGACGCGGCAAGGGCGGTAAAGTTAAGGGGAAGGCAAAGTCACGTTCCAACCGTGCCGGACTACAGTTTCCCGTGGGACGTATCCATCGTCTGCTGCGTCACGGTAACTACGCTGAGCGCGTAGGTGCCGGCGCACCAGTCTACCTGGCGGCCGTCATGGAGTACCTCGCCGCTGAGGTTCTTGAGCTGGCAGGGAACGCCGCCAGGGACAACAAGAAGACCAGGATCATCCCGCGTCATCTGCAGCTCGCCATCAGGAACGACGAGGAGCTGAACAAGCTCCTGTCCGGCGTTACCATTGCGCAGGGAGGCGTCCTTCCCAACATCCAGGCGGTGCTCCTGCCAAAGAAGACCGAGAAGAAGGCATAATAATATAAATCTTCATCTCAATCTACGCCGGCGGCGCCTGCGGCTGGCAACGCCAACGCAAACACAGCGTTGAGTGTTCGCCCGCAGTGCACAACAAAACGGCCCTTTTCAGGGCCACAATATTATTCAAAATTTCATAAAATATTTTATGAAATGTTTCTTTTAGACTGATTATGCGGTCCGATTTGATGGGGGTGTGGTCATTTTATTTTATGAGAATAAGTATGTAGTTACCTTAGTGTACCTACCACCTAGGTACGTACTTATACCATAAAATAAACATGTACACAAATGTATTACTTATTTATATCTAGGTATTATTAATCTTACTAAAATAAAAACTGTCGCCGTCCGATGGTTTAAGTAGCTTTTTAGTTTTGTACAAAAATTTAAAATAATACTAAGATCAGGATTATTTAGGAGTATCTAATCTACTTAGGTGTGCGTGTGTACCTATTTTATTAGAATAATTTACTTAAAAAATGAGCGTAGTTAGTCACGTATCATATTAAAATGTAATAATCTACATAATGTATGAGATTTGATCTAAATGCGATGTCTAAATAAATAAATTATTACTCTTTTACGTTTGAAAAGAAGAAAACTAGGTGATCGCTCGATGCGCGTTTAGACGTTGTGAGGAGAGGTGCGGTGCGGTGCGGGAGGCGGGGTAGAATTAATCACGAGATACGGTAATGCTATTGGTTGTACGCCGACACGATCGCTCGCCCCACTCGTATACGAGCGCGCGAAGGGTCGTCTCTTAATATAAACGGAAAAACTGTAATTTTGAACACCACTCTCTCTACGGTGATACGTTGAGAACTGACGCGCTATTATTTAGCTAGAAAGTTACTCGATACTCTCTGTTCGTCATGCCACCCAAGACCAGCGGTAAGGCCGCTAAGAAATCCGGCAAAGCCCAAAAGAACATCTCCAAGACCGACAAGAAGAAGAAGAAGCACAAGAGGAAGGAGAGCTACGCCATCTACATCTACAAGGTGCTGAAGCAGGTCCACCCCGACACCGGTATCTCCAGCAAGGCCATGTCCATCATGAACTCGTTCGTGAACGACATATTCGAGCGCATCGCAGCTGAAGCCTCTCGCCTCGCTCACTACAACAAACGCTCCACCATCACATCGAGGGAGGTGCAGACGTCCGTGAGGCTACTTCTGCCCGGCGAGCTCGCAAAGCACGCTGTGAGCGAAGGCACCAAAGCCGTCACCAAGTACACCAGCTCCAAGTAAAGTCTCCTCAAAGACCTTACCGAAAGCTGCGCATTACTTAACCGCGAGAATCGTAGCAGTAACACGATTCCAAAAAACGGCCCTTTTCAGGGCCACAAAATATTATCATGATTCACATTATTATAAGCATAATGTTGAATTGTTTCTTGATGATTTTAATAAACATGATAACGAGATGGAATAAGAGTACGTGTGTGTGTGTTGTTGTTATTATTTTGTAAATACATAGGTAGGTAGGTAATATAGGTGCCGGTATATCTACCGTAGTATGTATGTTCAAACATATTGTCTTGCCGAATATAAAAAAAGCTGAAATATTAATAATTATAAATATCTAAGCTATTTTCTATGCATGCTTGCTTAATATATAAAGTAGTAATCATGCTCACGAAGGTGGACATTATTATTATTCTGTAATTCAGATGGTTATGTTAGTGGTAGGTAGGTAAGTACCGTTAATTATTATTATTTTATTCATCAAAATCACAATAATTAAGTACTATGAAATGTAAGAAACTTCACTTCTTCGAGGAAAGGGGAAGGAGGGGGGGGGGGGGGGGGGGGTGTTGTCTGAGAGAGCGAAAGAGATGTAGATAGAGAGAGATGGAATGCAATGCATGGTTCGCGGAGCACCCCCCGCCCCTCTCGTTTCTTACCGCAGCACGCACGCACGCACGCTATAAATATAAGTAGGAATGTCGTCGATATTTTTTAAACAGTCCACCGTTGGCCGCCGCCGCGCTCGCTTGTTTTGTCGTTGTAATAATTATCGTCGCTCTCAGCTATGGCTCGTACCAAGCAAACCGCCCGCAAGTCCACTGGTGGTAAGGCGCCGCGCAAGCAGCTCGCCACCAAGGCCGCACGCAAGAGCGCCCCCGCCACCGGAGGCGTCAAGAAGCCCCATCGTTACAGGCCCGGAACCGTCGCCCTGCGTGAGATCCGTCGCTACCAGAAGAGCACAGAGCTGCTGATCCGCAAGCTCCCCTTCCAGCGTCTGGTGCGCGAGATCGCACAGGACTTCAAGACCGACCTCCGTTTCCAGAGCTCCGCTGTGATGGCTCTCCAGGAGGCAAGCGAGGCTTACCTGGTGGGTCTCTTCGAGGACACAAACCTGTGCGCGATCCACGCCAAGCGCGTCACCATCATGCCCAAGGACATACAGCTCGCCCGCAGGATCAGAGGCGAACGCGCCTAACGTGTGTGTGCAGCTTTCTTGCGTCCGCCGACTAGCAGGCGCGCGGCATTTGATTGCCCGCTTGCAGTTGGTCATCGCAAACAATAACAAAAGGCCCTTTTCAGGGCCACATAAGTTTCAAAATGCAATTTATTGCAATGTTTCTTTGGTACTTGAAATAATACGTCACGTCATTCATAAATAAGCGCATCGCTGTATAAAATAGATACGTCGTCGTACCTACCTACCTAGGGTACTTACCAAATGAAAATTTCATGTAGGGTACACATATATGTACATGTTTCGCTGAACGTTTAAAACGCTATTAATCTATCGGGGTGATATTTTTTCATCAGATGTATACACCAAAACCGACCATAATTACAGAAACACCACACACAGCTAGCTACAGAGTACAGGTAGGTACACCTACCTACTATTATGGTAGGTTAGGTTAACCGTTCGGTTAGTTTTGTTGTTATTGTCTAAAGAAACAGTTTTACACACGGTCAGAATCATATGCGGCCCTGAAAAGGGCCTTTTTTTTTTGTTGCACGCACAACTAAACCAATGTAGCAAACATCGGTCTTCGTCGGTCGATGCGATGAGAATGTCCAGCTTCGGGCGTTGAATTAACCTCCGAAACCGTACAGGGTGCGTCCCTGACGCTTCAGGGCGTAGACAACATCCATGGCGGTGACGGTCTTCCTCTTGGCGTGCTCGGTGTAGGTGACAGCGTCGCGGATGACGTTCTCAAGGAACACCTTCAGAACACCGCGCGTCTCCTCGTAGATCAGACCGGAGATACGCTTGACACCGCCTCTGCGCGCCAAACGACGGATGGCTGGCTTCGTGATACCCTGGATGTTATCACGCAGCACTTTCCTGTGACGCTTGGCGCCTCCTTTCCCCAGACCTTTACCTCCCTTACCGCGGCCGGTCATCGCGATAGATTATACGAGAACAAACGAAAAAAATTAAACGCACGCGCCGCGAGTCGGTCGACCGCTTGCTGCCGAACGACTGATTGAACGCATCGCAGCTATCGGTCCCTATATTTATAGAGATATGCTACGTACCCGCCGCCCGCCCGCAGCCCCTTCCTCCTTCCTCAGCCAGCCAGCCTGCCTGCCTGCGCAGGCAGACAGAATGCATCAAAAATAATAACACATCAAAGTAGGAGGGAAGGTAGGTAGGTAGGTACTTACTTATCTAGCTACCTAACTAGGTAAGTAGGTATAATGATAAAATAAAGTTTTTCTTTAATTCAGAAAAAAAATAAAATTACTTAAAAGAAAAAAAAAAAAAAAAAATTACAAATGAAGAATGAATGATTTATATATATATATATATATATATATTTTTTATTAGGTAGGCAGGTAGTAAGACGTATTACAGTCGTCGGTGGTTCAGAAGCAGCGACGGCGGCACGGCGCGGCGCGGGGCAGCTCGACGGATCAGCCAGCGGGGTCGGGTTTTGCGTGTATGAAATGGCTTTTTTTCTAGTGTATTTTGGTTGATTGTTTCATTGAATCGATATAATATATGTTTTTTTAGTAATGCTACATCGATATTATAAGAATTATAGGCATTTGCGCTCGTTCTCGTGAGGTGTTTCGCACTAAATTGATGCATCGTGTTTTACGTGTGTTCAAAAACATGTTGATGTTTTAATCGAAATAAATGAAAACTGATATAGAATTATAACACAAATAGATATTGATATGTTTGCGTTTTATTTGTCGACAGTGATTGTTGAAATTTATTCGTTTTTATAGACATAAATCGATTATAAACACGAGCCGACCTATGGTATGCGGCGAGCGCCGTGTAATAATGTTAATATCTTGACATTGTCGCAATAATAATGTATTACGATAACTTCAGGCTACGATCAAGTTCAAAATAAATACGTTCGCTTATTTAATAGGTGACGAACAGTATGCAAATCTGTGTAAAATCAATTTTAATTAGATAGATGTTAGTGAAAAATATTATGCGCTCGTACGAGAAGCTGTCTGTCGACACTGCCGTTCTCCATGCGGTATAGCTGGTTTGCCTGCTCCCCGGTGTCGCCCTCTATCCGTTTTAATTCTGAACTAGAATTTTGTTTTGTTTAAAGTAAAAACTCACTCACTTACCCCTTGAAAATGGCAGACACCGCAGTAGCAGCCGAGGCACCAGCCCCAACAACACCCGCTAAGAAGCCCAAGGCTTCCGCAGCCGCAAAGAAACCGAAAGCGAAGCCCACACACCCGAAGACATCGGAAATGGTGAACAGCGCCATCGGCGAGCTGAAGGAGCGCAGCGGATCCTCCCTGAAGGCTATCAAGAAGTACATCGCGGGCGCTTACAACGTGGACGCAGAGAAGCTAGCTCCCTTCATCAGGAAGTACCTGAAGAGCGCCGTCGAATCCGGAGCCCTGATCCAGACGAAGGGCACCGGCGCCTCTGGCTCCTTCAAGTTGGACTCTAAGGGCGCCAAGTCGCACGCCGCCGGCAAGAAGGTATCCGGTGCAGCGGCCAAAGCCAAGGAATCCGCATCATCGCCCTCAAAATCCAGGAAGGGTGCAGCATCCGCGAGCGCCGCCGGCAAGAGGAAGAAGTCTGCTGCAGCCGCCGCAGCCGCCTCTCCCTCCAAATCGAAGGCCGCCAAGGCTGCTCCGAAGGACAGGAAGGCAGCCGCGGCTAAGAGGAAACCCGCAGCAGCCGCGTCCAAGAAGGCCGCCGCTTCTCCCGCAAAGGCAAAGTCCGCCGCAGCGCCGAAGGCCAAGAAGACCGCCAAGCCTCCGACCAAGAAACCGAAGGCGCCCAAACCGAAGAAGGCAGCCGCCACGCCGAAATCCAAGGCCGCCGCAGCGGGCAAGAAAGCCGCCGCCTCCAAGAAGTAGGATGTGGTACCGGGTGCTCATCCGGCGCCCGCACCCACTACGTCGCGTGTCGGTTCGTCCGCCGCCGTCGCCGCCGCAGCGCCGCGCGGCCCGGCAAGGCAGAGAATCGCACCGAACCAAAAAGCCCTTTTCAGGGCTAACACATGTTTCTGGTATTATTCTCGTATGAACGTAATTTATTGTTTCAATTAATTACGTTTTGTGAGATTCACACCCGTTTCTTGCGAGACCACTATAACAAAACAAACGTTTTTCTCCACTCCACTCACTTGCACTATCGTGATAATAAATTAACACACGAATGATGAAGCCGCAGCAGCAGCAGCAGCAGCAGCAGCAGCAGCCGTCCGTCGCGGCCGAACCGCGCCCGAAAAAATTATAATAATGTATCGTTACCGACGCCGACGCCGCCGCCGACGACGACGACGGCCGGCACGGCGGCACCCCGAGATTACCTACGTAAGAAAAATCACCTTTCGTTCGATGACATACTTACCTACTGCTAAGGACGATCGGATCGAATACACGACAAAAAGCTCTTCTGCTCTATAAAAAAAAAAAATATTACCTACGATTAAAGTTAATAAAGTATTTAAAACCAAAACTTATCTCATACACACACACACAGGGTCCTTCCTTCTAATCTGATTGATGATTCTCAATTTTAATGTTTTTTTTTTTTATCTATGAAATATTACGTTTTTCATTTCTGTTGCGCATCTTTCTCGCTCTTTTCTCGCTCCCCACTATCGTAAGTGTGGCGTCGCGCACAGCTTATTTATATAACCGCGTTTAGGGTTCGAAAATTTTATTCACTCGCAGACCCGCACGCTCGCTCGCAGTGCGCTATCATTTGACGTGTTCGTGTATTTTAAACCGAATCAATAACAATGTCCGGACGCGGCAAGGGCGGTAAAGTTAAGGGGAAGGCAAAGTCACGTTCCAACCGTGCCGGACTACAGTTTCCCGTGGGACGTATCCATCGTCTGCTGCGTCACGGTAACTACGCTGAGCGCGTAGGTGCCGGCGCACCAGTCTACCTGGCGGCCGTCATGGAGTACCTCGCCGCTGAGGTTCTTGAGCTGGCAGGGAACGCCGCCAGGGACAACAAGAAGACCAGGATCATCCCGCGTCATCTGCAGCTCGCCATCAGGAACGACGAGGAGCTGAACAAGCTCCTGTCCGGCGTTACCATTGCGCAGGGAGGCGTCCTTCCCAACATCCAGGCGGTGCTCCTGCCAAAGAAGACCGAGAAGAAGGCATAATAATATAAATCTTCATCTCAATCTACGCCGGCGGCGCCTGCGGCTGGCAACGCCAACGCAAACACAGCGTTGAGTGTTCGCCCGCAGTGCACAACAAAACGGCCCTTTTCAGGGCCACAATATTATTCAAAATTTCATAAAATATTTTATGAAATGTTTCTTTTAGACTGATTATGCGGTCCGATTTGATGGGGGTGTGGTCATTTTATTTTATGAGAATAAGTATGTAGTTACCTTAGTGTACCTACCACCTAGGTACGTACTTATACCATAAAATAAACATGTACACAAATGTATTACTTATTTATATCTAGGTATTATTAATCTTACTAAAATAAAAACTGTCGCCGTCCGATGGTTTAAGTAGCTTTTTAGTTTTGTACAAAAATTTAAAATAATACTAAGATCAGGATTATTTAGGAGTATCTAATCTACTTAGGTGTGCGTGTGTACCTATTTTATTAGAATAATTTACTTAAAAAATGAGCGTAGTTAGTCACGTATCATATTAAAATGTAATAATCTACATAATGTATGAGATTTGATCTAAATGCGATGTCTAAATAAATAAATTATTACTCTTTTACGTTTGAAAAGAAGAAAACTAGGTGATCGCTCGATGCGCGTTTAGACGTTGTGAGGAGAGGTGCGGTGCGGTGCGGGAGGCGGGGTAGAATTAATCACGAGATACGGTAATGCTATTGGTTGTACGCCGACACGATCGCTCGCCCCACTCGTATACGAGCGCGCGAAGGGTCGTCTCTTAATATAAACGGAAAAACTGTAATTTTGAACACCACTCTCTCTACGGTGATACGTTGAGAACTGACGCGCTATTATTTAGCTAGAAAGTTACTCGATACTCTCTGTTCGTCATGCCACCCAAGACCAGCGGTAAGGCCGCTAAGAAATCCGGCAAAGCCCAAAAGAACATCTCCAAGACCGACAAGAAGAAGAAGAAGCACAAGAGGAAGGAGAGCTACGCCATCTACATCTACAAGGTGCTGAAGCAGGTCCACCCCGACACCGGTATCTCCAGCAAGGCCATGTCCATCATGAACTCGTTCGTGAACGACATATTCGAGCGCATCGCAGCTGAAGCCTCTCGCCTCGCTCACTACAACAAACGCTCCACCATCACATCGAGGGAGGTGCAGACGTCCGTGAGGCTACTTCTGCCCGGCGAGCTCGCAAAGCACGCTGTGAGCGAAGGCACCAAAGCCGTCACCAAGTACACCAGCTCCAAGTAAAGTCTCCTCAAAGACCTTACCGAAAGCTGCGCATTACTTAACCGCGAGAATCGTAGCAGTAACACGATTCCAAAAAACGGCCCTTTTCAGGGCCACAAAATATTATCATGATTCACATTATTATAAGCATAATGTTGAATTGTTTCTTGATGATTTTAATAAACATGATAACGAGATGGAATAAGAGTACGTGTGTGTGTGTTGTTGTTATTATTTTGTAAATACATAGGTAGGTAGGTAATATAGGTGCCGGTATATCTACCGTAGTATGTATGTTCAAACATATTGTCTTGCCGAATATAAAAAAAGCTGAAATATTAATAATTATAAATGTTGACGATTCTTTGATAAAGATCTAATGGTTGTATTATAAGTGTTGATTATTTTTACTCACTAAAGACTATGATAGTAAAATAATAAATAAGACTGTTGATTTTTCTTAGTTACTTCATAGATAGTTTATGTGTAGGTATATTTTATTTCGTTATTGTTTTAAGTATAATTTTGTAACAATACTGTGATTTCTTGTATTTCATTTAAGAAAGAAATTAAAATCGGCCTACGCCCCCCACTCCTTAGCGATCCAAACAAGCTCAAAACTATAAATATAGCGCCGCTGCGCGCCTCACGCCAGTACGCACTCAACATCAAGACGGAACGGTCGCTTGCAATTGGATCGGCAAGGAAGCAAGGCGCTGCCCCTTACAAGCTAAAGAAGTTTTTTCTTTGAACCTCATCCTCATTGGCTGCCACGTGGTCTCTATGCCTGGCCAGTCTAGGCAGGACAGAACTGGATCCTTAAGGTAGATTGGAAAACACGGAAGGATCCCGTAGGAGAAGAAACAAATAACCACTACAGTAAATGGTCCTTCGGAGCAGGATCAGGAAAACTTCAGATACCCGTCCTCCAGCCAGGTACCCACCTGGAGGAAGGAAGGAGCAGCGTCGGCGAGAGTGCGGAACAGCCCTTTCCATCCACGACGTAGCGGCGAGGTGCGAGCGTTCCTACCGGAGTCCGCCGGAACGTCAGCTGCTGTCTACGTGGGAGGATCGCCGCGGTGAGGTGCCATCGGGTTCGGGAGCATTGGGAGCTTCCGGGCAAAGGCTGCCGTCGGCGAGCGTCGGAGTTCAGTGCAGTGCATATCCGTTTTGGGCATTGGGAGCCACGGACACAGCTGCTGCTGGAGGAGGGCGCAGGGAGAGAATATCAACGTCTGATCGAGGAACAGGTCTAACAATCCTGTCCGTTTCACGTGGCTGCGAGCGTTCCTACCGGAATCCGCCGGGACGTCAGCTGCCGTCTACGTGGAACGAGCGTCGCGGTGAGGTGCCATCGGGTTTGGGAGCATTGGGAGCTTCCGGACAAAGGCTGCCGTCGGCGAGCGTCGGAGTTCAGTGCAGTGCATGTCCGTTGGGCATTGGGAGCCGCGGACACTGCTGCTGGAGGAAAGCGCCGGGAGAAGAAGATCGAAGAACAGGTCAAACGTAAATCGGCTCTTTTCAGAGCCACCCTACGCGGTTATCCGCGGCCATTCAAGTAGGCGACTAACTGTGCCATACCGTCCTACTTGTTTGGTTAACGTCTGCATTTACCGCTGCAAAGCGCTAGATCAGACGGGAGTAACGTGCCGGACGCCGTTACCGGTTATACGCCTTTGTTAAGGCGGCCGTACAGTCCGATCGCGCCGTTCATGACTGTTCGTCGGAGCCATTGGCCACAAGTTGGCATGCCGAGGGTGCTGGGCGTTCCCCCCAGTGCCTGAGCACTTTGGTCTCCGATACTGTCCTCTGTCGGGCGATTCCCCCCCTACCCTTTCCACCTTCATCCATCCTTGACCGTTGTGCCTCTGCGAGGTCCTCGGCTGAGATTGTTAGGGTCTGTTAGGAGGTTAGGTTTACTAATTCCGTCAACAGTCAACAGGGGAATCGTACTATCTTTGTGGGTGACGTACCAGTCACATAGTGGGAACTTAGTTAAAACAACGTAAAAAAAAAAACTGTATGTAAATATTCTACTTCATAACTTTTATATTAAAACAAAAACCGTGCAAAGTAAAACTATTAAAACTTAACGAACCTCGCGGCTAAGCTAAAATCGGTAAAAATTTATATATCATGTTAGGTTTTAAGTTTTAGGTTTAAAATTAATACGTGTTAGGTTTTAAGTTTTAGGTTTAAAGTAATATCGTTTTAGGTTTAAAATTTATCGTGTTGTGATTTAAGTTTAGGTTAAACATTAATACGTGTTAGGTTTAAGTAAATATAACATGACCTCATTCATCTCGTGATGAGCCAAATAAATACGAGAAGTAAAGCAAAAAACGCGATCGTGTCGAAAGAAACTTCCGAAACTACGGCTACTCCAACTTTCTCCGATTACACAACACCTTCATCTTCGGAAAACACAATGAGTACCAACGAACGCGAGAGCGCCTCAGGCAGTAAAAACCAAACGGATAATAAATCTAAACCACCGAGGTCGGAAGCTACTATAGTTCAGCAAAAAAAGGCTGCTTCTAAAACTTCCGCGAAATCAAAAAATAGACGAGCCGCTTTAGAAGCGCAATTAGAGTGCGAAAGGTTAGAGCGAGAAAAACTAGAGCGAGACGCCGCTATCGCTAAAACAAAATTGGAACTGTTGCTCTTAAACAATGAGTCTGGCAGCGACGTAAGTGAGGTCGACAACGATGACTTGGTCGACGACTGGGTAGATAAGACCACCCACACAAAACAAACAACATCTAAATTTAAAAATGACCATCCAATAAATAATTTAGCAACCGCAATAATGGACGCCATTCAGAGCTCCTCTACCTCCACTTCAAAAACGGCACCAAGATTCTTAAGCGAAGTTCACCCATTCGACGGGGATCCAAGGGAATTTACATCTTTCCGCGCCACCTACCTAGATACTGAGAAATACTTTTCTCCTATTGAAAACGTGTCTCGTTTGCGAAAAGCCTTAAAAGGTCAAGCTCGCGAATCTGTAAAATCAATTATGTACACAACTAGGGATCCAAATGAGATCATCGACGTATTGCAGAGGCGTTTCGGACGACCGATGCATTTAGTAAAGAGCGAGATAGCTGCATTGGAAAGGTTGCCCAACATGACAAACGATGTGAAAGGAATAGGTATATTCGCGGGTACTGTGGCTAATAGCGTCAATACTATAAAGCAACTCAACAAAAGAGAGTATTTATACTCGCACGAGGTATCGGAAAAGATTATCGACAAAATGAACCTCATAGTCAAATTCAAATGGCACGAATACCGTGCAGAACACGAAGAGACGCCAATATTGCTGTCCCTCTCTACCTTTCTTAACAAAATAGCCGACCAGTGCGAGTCGTACGACGACGCTCCAACCAAAACAAAACGCGAATTTAAATCGGAAAATAAAAAATTTAATTTTAGAAATCGAGTAAATCACACCGCCCAAAATCCATCATCATCATCCGACGAATCGGACAACGATGAGGAGTTTTTCGACGAAGAATACGAGGAGGAAAGAAACTTTGTATTCGCAGCAGCGACGCAAGCAAAGTGCCCGCTTTGCAGAAGCGACCACGAACTAGCGAAATGCCCAAAGTTTGAAACCCTAACCATCAAAGAAAGATGGGAAACTGTAAAAAGGAAACGCGTTTGTTTCAAATGTTTAAAGTCAAACCACCGAAGCCTAAACTGTAGCTCAAAAACCTGTAACAAAAATGGATGCACTAGAAAACATCACGAAATGCTCCATCACGATACCACAGAAGCACAGAAAACGACACACGTAGGTACACAGGCGACCGGCAGTCAGATAGTTTCCGTGAACCACATAGGACATACGCGTTCATACCTAAAAATAATACCCGTAACATTAACTGGGCCTAATGGAACTATGAAAGTTTCAGCATTACTAGACGAAGGCTCCACGATCACGTTAATACACAACGACGTCTGCGCGACAATCGGCGCTTCAGGAATCAATAGCGAGCTGTGCATAGAGGGAGTAACCGGACATATTTATAAAGATGAATCCTCTATGAAAGTCACCATGAAAATTAAAGGAGAATTCTCTCGCGACGTGATAGATATGACCGCGTACACAGTAAGCGAGCTAAACTTGGTGTCACAGGCTATACGGCCCGAGGACTTGGAGGACTGTCCTCACCTAGAAGACATCAAAGATCAGCTGATGTACACTAGGACACGCCCCCTACTTCTGATAGGTCAAGACAATTGGCACCTAATAGTATCACGTCAATTGAAATCCGCCGGTACAACCAAACCGGTAGCATCTCTTACCAAGCTTGGTTGGATTTTGCATGGATGCAAAAACAGCCTCACACGCCCGGTTCTTTTCAGCGGACACATACGTATCGCCTCCCATCCGGACATCGAAACAACTATAAAAAACTATTTCGAGTTAGACTCAATTGGAATTCTGCCAAAACTACCCAAAAACGATCCCGAAGAAAAGGCGCTAAGCATATTAAAAAACACCACAAAGCTTCTACCGGAGGGCCGTTTCGAATGCGGATTGCTATGGAAGGACGATAACCTAGTTATGCCCGACAATAGGGAATGCGCGTTAAAACGCCTAATAGGAATTCGTAAGAAAATGAGCAAGGATGAAACTTTCAAGATTAAATATTCCGAACAGATTACAAATCTACTACAAAAAGGATACGCAGAGCGCGTGTACACCGCATCGACATCACCTCGAACGTGGTACTTACCACATTTCGCGGTGTACCATCCGCAAAAGGGAAAAATGCGATTAGTGTTCGACGCAGCGGAAAAAACAAATGGAACAAGTCTAAACGATGCGTTACTCAGCGGACCGGATCTACTACAATCCTTGTTTGGAGTATTAATACGATTTCGGCAGGGTCCCGTGGCGGTTGCCGCAGACATAAAAGAAATGTTTCTTCGGGTAAAAATAAGGCCAGAAGACAGGGACAGCCTACGATTTCTGTGGCAAAGCGACACCGACAAGGAGCCAGTAGAGTATCAAATGAACTCTCTCATCTTCGGCGCAGCATCTTCTCCATGCTCCGCCATTTACGTAAAAAACGCGAACGCTGAGCGTTTCAAAGATCAATACCCAGACGCGTACCTCGCCATAACGCAATGCCATTACATGGATGACTACTTACAAAGCTTTGAAAGCGAAAGCGAAGCCAAGCG
This sequence comes from Eupithecia vulgata, assembly GCA_946478455.1. NCBI lineage: Eukaryota > Metazoa > Arthropoda > Insecta > Lepidoptera > Geometridae > Eupithecia > Eupithecia vulgata. Next base: position 4,488,937 of record OX297887.1, on the reverse strand, counting down.
CGTCTCAAACGACGTCGATACGATTCATAAACAGGCCGGTTTCGAATTGAGGGGTTGGGCTAGCAATTGCCCTAACGCGATCGATACGTTCTCCTGCGAAAAACCCGAAACCGTCTCGTTAGGAAATCCTGAAAAAATCGAAAAAACCTTAGGTATGTTGTGGGAAGTTCAAAGCGACAACCTAAAATACACCTTAAACCTACGCAATACGCCCGAAGACGTAGTTATAAGCGTGCGCCCTCCCACAAAGCGTGAGGTCACTAGCGCCATTATGTCTGTATTTGACCCTCTGGGCTTAGCTACCCCCGTACTTGTACAGGGAAAAGTGCTTATTCAAAAACTATGGAAAACTGGCATAAAATGGGACGAACACATACCTCAGGAGCTACAAAAAGATTGGCAAAGCTGGATAGATAATCTAGGGAACCTACAGAACCTGAAAATACCTAGGTGTACTAGCTCACTAGGAAATGGAGAGTTACACACTTTCGTAGACGCAAGCGAGCATGTGTACGCAGCAGCGGTTTACTGGCGAACCGTCAAAAACGGAATAGTGACCGTAAGTCTACTGGCGGCGAAAGCAAGAGTATGTCCACTCAAACCCGTTTCGGTTCCGAGATTAGAGCTTCAAGCGGCAGTCCTAGGAAGCAGGCTAGCTGCTACCGTGGAAAAAGAAATAAACGCCAATGTAGAAAAGAAATTTTATTGGTCCGATTCAAGAACTACTTTGGCTTGGATTAAAGCAGATCCACGAACGTTCAAAACATTCGTAGCTCATAGGTTAGCAGCCATAGAAGAGCTCACCAAAACAAACGAATGGAGGTGGGTACCCACTAAGCAAAATGTTGCCGACATCGCGACCAGAACGGTACCATCGTGCTTCGATGCGCACCACATATGGTTCAAGGGTCCCGAGTTTCTTCAAAAGGAACAAGACCAGTGGCCAGAAGACAAAAGTGCGGTCGTTCCAACTGACACCAGCGAGATAAAACAACACGCTGTATCAACCGCGGCTATCGTGAATCAAAACTGCATACCAAACCCAGAACGTTTTTCAAGCTGGCATCGGCTGTTGAGAACCACAGCCCGAGTTCTACATGCTGTGGAAATTTTCAAATCTACGTTAAGCAAACATAAAACGATGGCTTTGAAAAAAACCGTAAAAGACAAGTCATGGCGCAAGTATAATCGTAGTAAATACAAATATGCGAAACCTGAAAAATCAACACAAACCAAAATAAAACCGTTACCGGACGAATTGATACAAAAGGCTGAGAAACTTCTCGTACGAACGGTACAACACGATAGCTTTAAGCTAGAAGTACAAGCCCTAAAACAGAGTCGTGATATACCTAACTCGGCAAAACTTCATAGGTTTCAGTTGATTCTCGAAGATGACGTCATTCGCTTACGCACTAGGGCGAGTCAAGCCGAGTGCATAACGCCCAATCAGCAAAGACCCATTGTACTTGACGGCCACCATCATGTTACAAAATTAATTGTCAAACAATATCATGAAAAATGTAACCATGGCAACCATCAAACCGTTATGAATGAACTGAGGCAAAAATACTACATAACCTCACTGCGAAGCCTAGTGAAGCTTACAGTAAGACAATGCCAGTGGTGTAAGGTGTATAAATCCACGCCACAAAACCCACCTATCGCCGACTTACCAAAAGAAAGAATCGGCTACCAACAACACGCGTTCACACACGTAGGACTGGACTATTTCGGTCCTTTAACCGTTACGATAGGTAGGAGAACGGAAAAACGTTGGGTAGCCTTATATACGTGCCTTACTACTAGAGCAATACATCTCGAAATAGCAAACTCCTTAAGTGCCGACAGTACAATAATGACGCTACGAAGGTTCATAGCTAGGCGCGGCATGCCGAAAACCATATATAGCGACAACGGTACCAATTTCATAGGTGCAGCTAAAGAGTTGGCAAATGCCCTTAGTGAGCGTAACATCACCTGGAAGCGAATTCCACCCGGTGCCCCAAATATGGGTGGCGCATGGGAACGAATGGTAAGGACAGTGAAAACAGCCTTAAACGTGACACTAAAATCAAGGCAACCACCGGAGGAAGTTTTACACACGCTCTTGTTGGAAGCCGAACACTTGGTAAACTCAAGACCGCTGACCGATGTGAGCCTTGATCCAAACGACAAGGAAAGCCTTACGCCTAACCATTTTCTAATAGGTAGGTCTAGCTCCTTAAACGGAAATAGCTTCGGTGAATTCGATGACTCGGACCTCATCGGTAAAAATACGTGGCGAACCGCTCAAAGACTCTCAGACGTATTCTGGAAACGATGGTTACATGAGTATCTACCAACTATTCTGCCCAAACTAAACAATGGTACTAAGGAATTTTCTAACCTCGCGCCAGGAGACGTAGTGATAATAGTAGACGCCAGTTTACCTAGAGGTTGTTGGCCACGCGGAGAGATTATAAAAACTTTTCCCGGTTCAGACGGCAAAATTAGAACCGCTGAAGTTAGAACTCCCGCTGGGGTGTTGCGTCGACCCACCAGGCGACTAATTAAAGTAACGCGAATCGTCGCCCACAAGGATAGTGCTTCCCTACTTCCGCACGAGGGGGAGACTGTTGACGATTCTTTGATAAAGATCTAATGGTTGTATTATAAGTGTTGATTATTTTTACTCACTAAAGACTATGATAGTAAAATAATAAATAAGACTGTTGATTTTTCTTAGTTACTTCATAGATAGTTTATGTGTAGGTATATTTTATTTCGTTATTGTTTTAAGTATAATTTTGTAACAATACTGTGATTTCTTGTATTTCATTTAAGAAAGAAATTAAAATCGGCCTACGCCCCCCACTCCTTAGCGATCCAAACAAGCTCAAAACTATAAATATAGCGCCGCTGCGCGCCTCACGCCAGTACGCACTCAACATCAAGACGGAACGGTCGCTTGCAATTGGATCGGCAAGGAAGCAAGGCGCTGCCCCTTACAAGCTAAAGAAGTTTTTTCTTTGAACCTCATCCTCATTGGCTGCCACGTGGTCTCTATGCCTGGCCAGTCTAGGCAGGACAGAACTGGATCCTTAAGGTAGATTGGAAAACACGGAAGGATCCCGTAGGAGAAGAAACAAATAACCACTACAATAAATATCTAAGCTATTTTCTATGCATGCTTGCTTAATATATAAAGTAGTAATCATGCTCACGAAGGTGGACATTATTATTATTCTGTAATTCAGATGGTTATGTTAGTGGTAGGTAGGTAAGTACCGTTAATTATTATTATTTTATTCATCAAAATCACAATAATTAAGTACTATGAAATGTAAGAAACTTCACTTCTTCGAGGAAAGGGGAAGGAGGGGGGGGGGGGGGGGGGGGGGGTGTTGTCTGAGAGAGCGAAAGAGATGTAGATAGAGAGAGATGGAATGCAATGCATGGTTCGCGGAGCACCCCCCGCCCCTCTCGTTTCTTACCGCAGCACGCACGCACGCACGCTATAAATATAAGTAGGAATGTCGTCGATATTTTTTAAACAGTCCACCGTTGGCCGCCGCCGCGCTCGCTTGTTTTGTCGTTGTAATAATTATCGTCGCTCTCAGCTATGGCTCGTACCAAGCAAACCGCCCGCAAGTCCACTGGTGGTAAGGCGCCGCGCAAGCAGCTCGCCACCAAGGCCGCACGCAAGAGCGCCCCCGCCACCGGAGGCGTCAAGAAGCCCCATCGTTACAGGCCCGGAACCGTCGCCCTGCGTGAGATCCGTCGCTACCAGAAGAGCACAGAGCTGCTGATCCGCAAGCTCCCCTTCCAGCGTCTGGTGCGCGAGATCGCACAGGACTTCAAGACCGACCTCCGTTTCCAGAGCTCCGCTGTGATGGCTCTCCAGGAGGCAAGCGAGGCTTACCTGGTGGGTCTCTTCGAGGACACAAACCTGTGCGCGATCCACGCCAAGCGCGTCACCATCATGCCCAAGGACATACAGCTCGCCCGCAGGATCAGAGGCGAACGCGCCTAACGTGTGTGTGCAGCTTTCTTGCGTCCGCCGACTAGCAGGCGCGCGGCATTTGATTGCCCGCTTGCAGTTGGTCATCGCAAACAATAACAAAAGGCCCTTTTCAGGGCCACATAAGTTTCAAAATGCAATTTATTGCAATGTTTCTTTGGTACTTGAAATAATACGTCACGTCATTCATAAATAAGCGCATCGCTGTATAAAATAGATACGTCGTCGTACCTACCTACCTAGGGTACTTACCAAATGAAAATTTCATGTAGGGTACACATATATGTACATGTTTCGCTGAACGTTTAAAACGCTATTAATCTATCGGGGTGATATTTTTTCATCAGATGTATACACCAAAACCGACCATAATTACAGAAACACCACACACAGCTAGCTACAGAGTACAGGTAGGTACACCTACCTACTATTATGGTAGGTTAGGTTAACCGTTCGGTTAGTTTTGTTGTTATTGTCTAAAGAAACAGTTTTACACACGGTCAGAATCATATGCGGCCCTGAAAAGGGCCTTTTTTTTTTGTTGCACGCACAACTAAACCAATGTAGCAAACATCGGTCTTCGTCGGTCGATGCGATGAGAATGTCCAGCTTCGGGCGTTGAATTAACCTCCGAAACCGTACAGGGTGCGTCCCTGACGCTTCAGGGCGTAGACAACATCCATGGCGGTGACGGTCTTCCTCTTGGCGTGCTCGGTGTAGGTGACAGCGTCGCGGATGACGTTCTCAAGGAACACCTTCAGAACACCGCGCGTCTCCTCGTAGATCAGACCGGAGATACGCTTGACACCGCCTCTGCGCGCCAAACGACGGATGGCTGGCTTCGTGATACCCTGGATGTTATCACGCAGCACTTTCCTGTGACGCTTGGCGCCTCCTTTCCCCAGACCTTTACCTCCCTTACCGCGGCCGGTCATCGCGATAGATTATACGAGAACAAACGAAAAAAATTAAACGCACGCGCCGCGAGTCGGTCGACCGCTTGCTGCCGAACGACTGATTGAACGCATCGCAGCTATCGGTCCCTATATTTATAGAGATATGCTACGTACCCGCCGCCCGCCCGCAGCCCCTTCCTCCTTCCTCAGCCAGCCAGCCTGCCTGCCTGCGCAGGCAGACAGAATGCATCAAAAATAATAACACATCAAAGTAGGAGGGAAGGTAGGTAGGTAGGTACTTACTTATCTAGCTACCTAACTAGGTAAGTAGGTATAATGATAAAATAAAGTTTTTCTTTAATTCAGAAAAAAAATAAAATTACTTAAAAGAAAAAAAAAAAAAAAAAATTACAAATGAAGAATGAATGATTTATATATATATATATATATATATATTTTTTATTAGGTAGGCAGGTAGTAAGACGTATTACAGTCGTCGGTGGTTCAGAAGCAGCGACGGCGGCACGGCGCGGCGCGGGGCAGCTCGACGGATCAGCCAGCGGGGTCGGGTTTTGCGTGTATGAAATGGCTTTTTTTCTAGTGTATTTTGGTTGATTGTTTCATTGAATCGATATAATATATGTTTTTTTAGTAATGCTACATCGATATTATAAGAATTATAGGCATTTGCGCTCGTTCTCGTGAGGTGTTTCGCACTAAATTGATGCATCGTGTTTTACGTGTGTTCAAAAACATGTTGATGTTTTAATCGAAATAAATGAAAACTGATATAGAATTATAACACAAATAGATATTGATATGTTTGCGTTTTATTTGTCGACAGTGATTGTTGAAATTTATTCGTTTTTATAGACATAAATCGATTATAAACACGAGCCGACCTATGGTATGCGGCGAGCGCCGTGTAATAATGTTAATATCTTGACATTGTCGCAATAATAATGTATTACGATAACTTCAGGCTACGATCAAGTTCAAAATAAATACGTTCGCTTATTTAATAGGTGACGAACAGTATGCAAATCTGTGTAAAATCAATTTTAATTAGATAGATGTTAGTGAAAAATATTATGCGCTCGTACGAGAAGCTGTCTGTCGACACTGCCGTTCTCCATGCGGTATAGCTGGTTTGCCTGCTCCCCGGTGTCGCCCTCTATCCGTTTTAATTCTGAACTAGAATTTTGTTTTGTTTAAAGTAAAAACTCACTCACTTACCCCTTGAAAATGGCAGACACCGCAGTAGCAGCCGAGGCACCAGCCCCAACAACACCCGCTAAGAAGCCCAAGGCTTCCGCAGCCGCAAAGAAACCGAAAGCGAAGCCCACACACCCGAAGACATCGGAAATGGTGAACAGCGCCATCGGCGAGCTGAAGGAGCGCAGCGGATCCTCCCTGAAGGCTATCAAGAAGTACATCGCGGGCGCTTACAACGTGGACGCAGAGAAGCTAGCTCCCTTCATCAGGAAGTACCTGAAGAGCGCCGTCGAATCCGGAGCCCTGATCCAGACGAAGGGCACCGGCGCCTCTGGCTCCTTCAAGTTGGACTCTAAGGGCGCCAAGTCGCACGCCGCCGGCAAGAAGGTATCCGGTGCAGCGGCCAAAGCCAAGGAATCCGCATCATCGCCCTCAAAATCCAGGAAGGGTGCAGCATCCGCGAGCGCCGCCGGCAAGAGGAAGAAGTCTGCTGCAGCCGCCGCAGCCGCCTCTCCCTCCAAATCGAAGGCCGCCAAGGCTGCTCCGAAGGACAGGAAGGCAGCCGCGGCTAAGAGGAAACCCGCAGCAGCCGCGTCCAAGAAGGCCGCCGCTTCTCCCGCAAAGGCAAAGTCCGCCGCAGCGCCGAAGGCCAAGAAGACCGCCAAGCCTCCGACCAAGAAACCGAAGGCGCCCAAACCGAAGAAGGCAGCCGCCACGCCGAAATCCAAGGCCGCCGCAGCGGGCAAGAAAGCCGCCGCCTCCAAGAAGTAGGATGTGGTACCGGGTGCTCATCCGGCGCCCGCACCCACTACGTCGCGTGTCGGTTCGTCCGCCGCCGTCGCCGCCGCAGCGCCGCGCGGCCCGGCAAGGCAGAGAATCGCACCGAACCAAAAAGCCCTTTTCAGGGCTAACACATGTTTCTGGTATTATTCTCGTATGAACGTAATTTATTGTTTCAATTAATTACGTTTTGTGAGATTCACACCCGTTTCTTGCGAGACCACTATAACAAAACAAACGTTTTTCTCCACTCCACTCACTTGCACTATCGTGATAATAAATTAACACACGAATGATGAAGCCGCAGCAGCAGCAGCAGCAGCAGCAGCAGCAGCCGTCCGTCGCGGCCGAACCGCGCCCGAAAAAATTATAATAATGTATCGTTACCGACGCCGACGCCGCCGCCGACGACGACGACGGCCGGCACGGCGGCACCCCGAGATTACCTACGTAAGAAAAATCACCTTTCGTTCGATGACATACTTACCTACTGCTAAGGACGATCGGATCGAATACACGACAAAAAGCTCTTCTGCTCTATAAAAAAAAAAAATATTACCTACGATTAAAGTTAATAAAGTATTTAAAACCAAAACTTATCTCATACACACACACACAGGGTCCTTCCTTCTAATCTGATTGATGATTCTCAATTTTAATGTTTTTTTTTTTTATCTATGAAATATTACGTTTTTCATTTCTGTTGCGCATCTTTCTCGCTCTTTTCTCGCTCCCCACTATCGTAAGTGTGGCGTCGCGCACAGCTTATTTATATAACCGCGTTTAGGGTTCGAAAATTTTATTCACTCGCAGACCCGCACGCTCGCTCGCAGTGCGCTATCATTTGACGTGTTCGTGTATTTTAAACCGAATCAATAACAATGTCCGGACGCGGCAAGGGCGGTAAAGTTAAGGGGAAGGCAAAGTCACGTTCCAACCGTGCCGGACTACAGTTTCCCGTGGGACGTATCCATCGTCTGCTGCGTCACGGTAACTACGCTGAGCGCGTAGGTGCCGGCGCACCAGTCTACCTGGCGGCCGTCATGGAGTACCTCGCCGCTGAGGTTCTTGAGCTGGCAGGGAACGCCGCCAGGGACAACAAGAAGACCAGGATCATCCCGCGTCATCTGCAGCTCGCCATCAGGAACGACGAGGAGCTGAACAAGCTCCTGTCCGGCGTTACCATTGCGCAGGGAGGCGTCCTTCCCAACATCCAGGCGGTGCTCCTGCCAAAGAAGACCGAGAAGAAGGCATAATAATATAAATCTTCATCTCAATCTACGCCGGCGGCGCCTGCGGCTGGCAACGCCAACGCAAACACAGCGTTGAGTGTTCGCCCGCAGTGCACAACAAAACGGCCCTTTTCAGGGCCACAATATTATTCAAAATTTCATAAAATATTTTATGAAATGTTTCTTTTAGACTGATTATGCGGTCCGATTTGATGGGGGTGTGGTCATTTTATTTTATGAGAATAAGTATGTAGTTACCTTAGTGTACCTACCACCTAGGTACGTACTTATACCATAAAATAAACATGTACACAAATGTATTACTTATTTATATCTAGGTATTATTAATCTTACTAAAATAAAAACTGTCGCCGTCCGATGGTTTAAGTAGCTTTTTAGTTTTGTACAAAAATTTAAAATAATACTAAGATCAGGATTATTTAGGAGTATCTAATCTACTTAGGTGTGCGTGTGTACCTATTTTATTAGAATAATTTACTTAAAAAATGAGCGTAGTTAGTCACGTATCATATTAAAATGTAATAATCTACATAATGTATGAGATTTGATCTAAATGCGATGTCTAAATAAATAAATTATTACTCTTTTACGTTTGAAAAGAAGAAAACTAGGTGATCGCTCGATGCGCGTTTAGACGTTGTGAGGAGAGGTGCGGTGCGGTGCGGGAGGCGGGGTAGAATTAATCACGAGATACGGTAATGCTATTGGTTGTACGCCGACACGATCGCTCGCCCCACTCGTATACGAGCGCGCGAAGGGTCGTCTCTTAATATAAACGGAAAAACTGTAATTTTGAACACCACTCTCTCTACGGTGATACGTTGAGAACTGACGCGCTATTATTTAGCTAGAAAGTTACTCGATACTCTCTGTTCGTCATGCCACCCAAGACCAGCGGTAAGGCCGCTAAGAAATCCGGCAAAGCCCAAAAGAACATCTCCAAGACCGACAAGAAGAAGAAGAAGCACAAGAGGAAGGAGAGCTACGCCATCTACATCTACAAGGTGCTGAAGCAGGTCCACCCCGACACCGGTATCTCCAGCAAGGCCATGTCCATCATGAACTCGTTCGTGAACGACATATTCGAGCGCATCGCAGCTGAAGCCTCTCGCCTCGCTCACTACAACAAACGCTCCACCATCACATCGAGGGAGGTGCAGACGTCCGTGAGGCTACTTCTGCCCGGCGAGCTCGCAAAGCACGCTGTGAGCGAAGGCACCAAAGCCGTCACCAAGTACACCAGCTCCAAGTAAAGTCTCCTCAAAGACCTTACCGAAAGCTGCGCATTACTTAACCGCGAGAATCGTAGCAGTAACACGATTCCAAAAAACGGCCCTTTTCAGGGCCACAAAATATTATCATGATTCACATTATTATAAGCATAATGTTGAATTGTTTCTTGATGATTTTAATAAACATGATAACGAGATGGAATAAGAGTACGTGTGTGTGTGTTGTTGTTATTATTTTGTAAATACATAGGTAGGTAGGTAATATAGGTGCCGGTATATCTACCGTAGTATGTATGTTCAAACATATTGTCTTGCCGAATATAAAAAAAGCTGAAATATTAATAATTATAAATATCTAAGCTATTTTCTATGCATGCTTGCTTAATATATAAAGTAGTAATCATGCTCACGAAGGTGGACATTATTATTATTCTGTAATTCAGATGGTTATGTTAGTGGTAGGTAGGTAAGTACCGTTAATTATTATTATTTTATTCATCAAAATCACAATAATTAAGTACTATGAAATGGACGTAGTTACGCTGAAAGGACTCAATCCACACTTTGGTCAAAAATGAGTTAAATATACCAAAATGGTCCTAAAGGTCGGTTCTATCACCTCGCAAAAAAGATCCGTAATCTGATAACGTTAAGGTGGTTTTTTGAAATACGAGAACCAAGCCACATGTATGGCGGGTATTTTTTTCTAAAACACTGTAATAACTCAGGCTACATGGATCCTTTTTAAGAAATCCAATCTCAAAGAAGTGTGTATTTAAGTAATTTAACAGAAATGTCTCATAGCACCTGAATCATTTCAGTTAAATTTACTTTCATAGAAACTAGTAAATTTTTTATTTAGCTGAAACGACTCAAACTGTATAGGTCATTTCAGATAAAATACTTTACTAAGAAACAAGACGATTTTGCATTTAGCTAAAAGGACTCAAACCATATGGGTTATTTCTAATAAACTGATTTACTATGAAACAAACCCATTTATCATTTAGCTAAAACGACTCAATCGGTGTGCGTCATTTCAGATAAATACATTTTAAAAGAAACTAATCGATTTTGCTTTTTATAGTCTGTCAAATGAAACTAGAGACTGAAAAATCGCGGCAAATTAAAAAATTATTAGAATGGCAACATCAAAACGACTATGACAAAATTTTAATAACATAATTTTGATACTTGGTAATTAATTATTTATTTATAAATTGTGTATTTAAGTGTCAATTAATTTATCACTAGGCGGTACCAATATTTTAAATAGTTAAGTAATAGTTTGTTTGTTTAGATGTTTGTAATTCTGAACGATTTTTAATGAAACTTGCACTTTGTTTTCAATCTTGCTTTGCATTTTCTGCGCGTAAAATACAATTGATGTGGATTTCACTAATCCTAACGCATTGCGGTATGGATGACCAGAAGACTCGACGTAGTTTCCCGAACGCTGCCCAACCTGGGCTGGATCCTCCTCTTGGCCTCCTTCTCGAAACTGTTTCTACCCAACTGCAGAATCTGCCCAAGGTATTCGGAAATAATTTCGAGAAGGTGGCCATGTAGGTACAACGACCGGTCCCGGATCAATGTGGCCATTGGCCACCTTGGTTTTATCCAAGTTCATGCCAAGACCGATGCGTCGTGAGGCTGAAGCTAGGCCGTCCAGCATCAGGTTCAGCTCCTCCAGCGACTCCGCCATCAAGACTATGTCATCTGCGAATCGCAGGTGTGAGATGTAATCGCCGTTTATGTTGATGCCCTTACCTTTCCAGTCCAGCGTCTTAAACACATCTTCCAATGCGCTTGTGAACAGTTTCGGGATATATCATCCCCCTGTGTCACCCCTCTGCGCAGTTGGATTGGTTTAGACTGCTGGCCCTGTACTTGGACACTCATGCTGGCGGCATCATAGAGACATCACAATTCGGCGCATGGCACTTCGATGTAACGATAGTCTACTTGGCATCGCTGTAAGGATTCTAGAACAGCCCAGGTTTGGACAGAGTCAAAGGCCTTTTCTAAGTCCACAAAGGCCAGACACAGGGGCTGATTATACTCTTCGGACTTCTGTATAATCTGCCTCACTGTGTGTATGTGGTCTATGGTAGGTACCATACCCTCCACGAAACCCGGCCTGTTTCGGTGGCTGGAACTCGTCGAGTCTCGTGGCGAGACGATTCGTGACTACTCGTGAAAAAAGCTTATCGACGTGGCTCAGGAGTGTGATGGGTCAGTAGTTTTTAAGAAGGGTTTTATTTATGTCCCTTCTAAAAAAGAGCACCACCAAACTCCTGCTCCACGCCTTTGGAGTTCTCCCACTGTGAAGGACGGCATTGAACAGGCTCTGCAGCTCCTGTATAACAGGGGCTCCTCCGGCCTTTAGAAACTCTGAAGTAATGCCGTCTTCACCGGGGACTTTTCCATTTTTAAGCTGCCACAGTGCCCAGTGTCAGTGCCTCAGTGTCACGATCTCGTCTTGACAGATGTCTGGCAGTTCGTCGGTGTATTGGCGTGTCAGGGTGGCTCTGGAAGCATGGTCATCCCTTTGGATATGAGGGGCTTGTGCAGCGTATAAACGGCCATAGAAATCCTCTATCTTGGCAGAGATCTCCGGCTTCGACAATAAGATCCTCCCATCGTGCGTTTTAAGCTTCGTCAGGTGGCTCATGTCAAGCTGCTGAGTGAATACTTTGGACCCTCGGTTTCGCTCTATCGCCTCTTCATTGAGGCGTGTGTTGGAGCCCCGAAGGTCGCGCCGTACCATCTTCGCAATTCGCTTGTTCAGGTCTGACCTTTTAGACAAAGTCGCTTGGGTGGTTTCCCGTCTTCTTGTCATCAACCCGAGAGTCTCGGCCGAGAGTTTGGATTTCCTGCCAGTACGCTGCTTTTTACAAAACTTGATGCCTTCGTGCGTCAGCGTTTCGACCTGCCCCACCGTTACCAAGGCCGCTGCCATGGCCAGGAATAGCGAGGCGGCCGGGACCTGGAGGCCATTTTTTGTTGCGTCGTACCATTGGAGGGTAATGCCCATAATCCCCACAATGGGCATTTTGAATTGTTCTGCAGGGGGCGCTGCTGCCCACCCCCGGTTTGTGTCACTTAGTCGTTTCCTACGACACCCACGGGGAGAGTTGGGTTGGTTGGTACTATTCTAGGGCCGACACCACACAGCGATACCGCAATGCTTGATAACGAAAGTTTTCAATCAGTGCGTCCTACCCGTCATGACCTACGGAGCTGAGGCGTTTAAACTCACGGTAGGGCTGGTCCACCAGTTTATAGTCGCCCAGTGAGCTATGAAGAGAGCTATGATCGGAGTTTCTCTGAAGGATAGGATTCGTAACGAATGCATCCGACAGAGAACCAAGGTTATCGACATAGCTCAAAGGATTAGCAAGCTGAAGTGGCAGTGGGCCGGTCATGTTTCGAGAAGAACCGACAACCGCTGGGGTAAACGTGTTCTTTAGTGGAGACCGCGTCTCGGCAAACGTAGTGTAGGACGCCCTCCGACCAGGTGGGATGACGATTTGCGAAAGACTGCTGACTGGCAGATGCTGGTTGCGGCAAGCTGAAGACAGGGCGCTATGGCGCTCATTAGGGGAGGCCTATGTCCAACAGTGGACTAATATAGGCTGATGATGATGAATACTCTTTTATTTATATAAATATAACTTTTATTAATACTTTTTGTCGTTTAGGTCATTTCAAATAAATTAAAAAAAATACTCCGTAATGTCAAAACCGATTTAGCAGAAACGACTCAACCCCATATTTTCCTCAATAACTGAAAAAATACGACAGTCTGTGTAATAAAAATAGGCTCATAAAAATAACAGTATTTTTGGTCATCTGACACAATAATTTAATTTTTTTTCGAATGCATTAACATTATTGAATCATCGTCTAAACTTTAAAATGCCATATCTCCGAAGTGACATTTTGTGGATTGAGTCCTTTCAGCGTAACTACGTCCAAATGTAAGAAACTTCACTTCTTCGAGGAAAGGGGAAGGAGGGGGGGGGGGGGGGGGGTGTTGTCTGAGAGAGCGAAAGAGATGTAGATAGAGAGAGATGGAATGCAATGCATGGTTCGCGGAGCACCCCCCGCCCCTCTCGTTTCTTACCGCAGCACGCACGCACGCACGCTATAAATATAAGTAGGAATGTCGTCGATATTTTTTAAACAGTCCACCGTTGGCCGCCGCCGCGCTCGCTTGTTTTGTCGTTGTAATAATTATCGTCGCTCTCAGCTATGGCTCGTACCAAGCAAACCGCCCGCAAGTCCACTGGTGGTAAGGCGCCGCGCAAGCAGCTCGCCACCAAGGCCGCACGCAAGAGCGCCCCCGCCACCGGAGGCGTCAAGAAGCCCCATCGTTACAGGCCCGGAACCGTCGCCCTGCGTGAGATCCGTCGCTACCAGAAGAGCACAGAGCTGCTGATCCGCAAGCTCCCCTTCCAGCGTCTGGTGCGCGAGATCGCACAGGACTTCAAGACCGACCTCCGTTTCCAGAGCTCCGCTGTGATGGCTCTCCAGGAGGCAAGCGAGGCTTACCTGGTGGGTCTCTTCGAGGACACAAACCTGTGCGCGATCCACGCCAAGCGCGTCACCATCATGCCCAAGGACATACAGCTCGCCCGCAGGATCAGAGGCGAACGCGCCTAACGTGTGTGTGCAGCTTTCTTGCGTCCGCCGACTAGCAGGCGCGCGGCATTTGATTGCCCGCTTGCAGTTGGTCATCGCAAACAATAACAAAAGGCCCTTTTCAGGGCCACATAAGTTTCAAAATGCAATTTATTGCAATGTTTCTTTGGTACTTGAAATAATACGTCACGTCATTCATAAATAAGCGCATCGCTGTATAAAATAGATACGTCGTCGTACCTACCTACCTAGGGTACTTACCAAATGAAAATTTCATGTAGGGTACACATATATGTACATGTTTCGCTGAACGTTTAAAACGCTATTAATCTATCGGGGTGATATTTTTTCATCAGATGTATACACCAAAACCGACCATAATTACAGAAACACCACACACAGCTAGCTACAGAGTACAGGTAGGTACACCTACCTACTATTATGGTAGGTTAGGTTAACCGTTCGGTTAGTTTTGTTGTTATTGTCTAAAGAAACAGTTTTACACACGGTCAGAATCATATGCGGCCCTGAAAAGGGCCTTTTTTTTTTGTTGCACGCACAACTAAACCAATGTAGCAAACATCGGTCTTCGTCGGTCGATGCGATGAGAATGTCCAGCTTCGGGCGTTGAATTAACCTCCGAAACCGTACAGGGTGCGTCCCTGACGCTTCAGGGCGTAGACAACATCCATGGCGGTGACGGTCTTCCTCTTGGCGTGCTCGGTGTAGGTGACAGCGTCGCGGATGACGTTCTCAAGGAACACCTTCAGAACACCGCGCGTCTCCTCGTAGATCAGACCGGAGATACGCTTGACACCGCCTCTGCGCGCCAAACGACGGATGGCTGGCTTCGTGATACCCTGGATGTTATCACGCAGCACTTTCCTGTGACGCTTGGCGCCTCCTTTCCCCAGACCTTTACCTCCCTTACCGCGGCCGGTCATCGCGATAGATTATACGAGAACAAACGAAAAAAATTAAACGCACGCGCCGCGAGTCGGTCGACCGCTTGCTGCCGAACGACTGATTGAACGCATCGCGTCGTCATCTTCTTCTCACCCCTTGTAGGGGGGGTGGGGATAGGGTTTCGGGGCATGGCCCCCTGACCCTGGCTTGTCTCCACCCATGACTATGGGTGGGTCTTTTTGTATTGTGGCATCATTAGTCACCACCGTTGGTGCCGCCATTTGCCTGGGTGCGATCTGGCCCTGCCGGGTGAGATCCCCGAGGGGAAGGCCCAGCGAACCGATCAGCGACCGAGGCAGCGGCCACCAGCGATGGGGCCAAGTTGGGTTGGTCGAAAGATCCCTCTGTTGTAAATTCTCTTGCGTATGGCTTCGGCTTTCTTTTTCCAGGTTGCTCCGGTGGTCTGGCGTGCTGCGGGGCAATCTCTCTAACATGTTGGTGTTCGGAAGCGTCTGCTTTTCCGAACATGTTAGAGAGGAGGCGGTTTATAAACTGCCCTGTGCTCTCCATCTCCAGGTCTCTCCGTATAGTGGCGTTTCTGACATATCTTGGTGCTCCTACGATCCTTCGGAGTGTGATGTTCTCCTGCGCTTGGAGTCGGCTTCTGTTCGTTACGCTCAGATACGGATACCATGCTGGAGCTGCATAGGTAAGCCGTGATCTGAGGTACGTTTTGTAAATAGTGATCTTGGTCCGAAGCGGCAGGCGACATTGAAGGATCGGTAGGAGCTTGCTCCGCGCCCCTCTGACCCGGCCGATCACTTGATCGACGTGCTTCTTGAAGCTGAGGCGTCTGTCGATGGTGACACCCAGGTATTTGACGTCTGGCTGCCACGGGATGTCTGTGTCCATCAGCTTCAAGGGTGTCGGTAGCTTCGTGTTTCCCGTGATGATGGCCTGGGTCTTCGCCACGTTTACGGAGAGTCTCCACTTTTGGAGCCATTCTGGGAGGATGTTGAGGGTTGGTTGCAATCGCTTAACGGCATATTCAGCTCGGTAGGAGGAGGCGAAGTAGGCTGCATCATCTGCGTATAGTGCTAGCTTTGCCTGCCCAACGACAGGGATGTCGTCGGTATACCAGGCGTAGCATACAGGAGAGAGGCAGCTTCCTTGTGGGACTCCGGCTTGTATGGGTCTCTCCGTTGAGAGCTCGTTTTCGATTGCAACCATGAAGCTGCGTTTTCGGAGGAAGCTTTCTGTTATTTGGATCAGCTTCTTTGGGGCGTCGGACTGGGCCAGTTTGTATAGTAGACCCTCGTGCCAAACTCTGTCGAAGGCTTTTTCCATGTCTAGCATGACTGCAACGACATATTCTTTCTTGTTGTGGCTGGTGGCCATTTCGTTCACAATTCTGGTGACCTGTAAGGTGGTGGAATGCCCAGCTCGGAACCCGAATTGTTCCTCCCTTGGCGTAGTGTGTGGTCTCAGGTGTTCAAGCACGATCTTCTCGAACACCTTCGACATGGTGCTCAGTAGTGTGATTGGTCGGTAACTTTCAGGTTTTCTGGCATCTTTTCCGGGTTTTGGAATCATCACCACCTTTCCGACTTTCCATTGCGTTGGGAAATGGCCACTTCGGAATATGCCGTTGTACAGCCGTGTGAGGGAGACCACGAGCTTCGGCGGTAGGTGTTTGAGGGTCTCGTTGGTTAGGTTGTCCAGTCCGGGAGCTTTTCTTCTCGGCAGCTTCTGGATAATCCTCTTCACCTTCCCAGGTTGTACGAAGATCGCTTCTTCTTCAGGGGGTATTTCTGACGCCAGGTACTCCTTGACGAAATCCTCGACGTGTTTTGTGTGGTCGACGTCTGTGGCTGGGTTTGGGGAGAATTGCTTTTCTAAGCTGTCCGCCAGGATTTCGGCTCTGTCGACTGCCTTAAATTTGAGGTTTCCGTCAGCGCCCTCCAGCGGCTGAATGGGTTTCTGCTCGCCAGCAAGTTGTCGGCATAACCGGTGCACAGAAGGAATGTCGTCGGTTATGGCTTCAATATGCTTTGCCCATCCTTCAGCAGCATGGTCATCGAGAGCGGTTTTCACGCGCTGGGCAAGTGCGTTCACCGTTCTCTTGATCCTCGGGCATTTGGTCTCCTGCCAAAGCTTCCGTTTCTCCCTTTTCTCGCGGATGAGGTCCCGTATCCACGTCGGTAGGGGGTCCAGCCTCCTCGTCGTGGAGGTGTGCGATGCTGTGTTGAGTGATTCCTGGATAGCTTTGGTTAGTTCTTCCGTGGCCCTTTCTACGTCTTCAGCGGTTTCAATTGGTCTGTTGAGTACCTTCTCCTGTGCCTCTCTTTGGAAGGTTTCCCAGCAGATTTTTCGTCGTGGCGGTAACGGGCAGATTCTGCTTGGCTTGCTGTTGAGCGTCATGAGCACTGGTCTGTGGTCTGAAGGGAGGTCTGTTAGTACGCTGAGATCTGGAGTCATTTGTATGCCCTTGTATAGGACTATGTCGAGGACGTCCCCGTTACCATCCTCGGTATAGTGGGTCCAAGTATCTGGTCCTATAACTTCATAGTGGTGGTCCATCGAATCTTGGTATAATATGCGCCCGTTTGTGCATATCCTGTTTGAGTTCCACAGGGTATGTTTGGAGTTTAGGTCGCCGGCTGCGATTGTTGGCGTCTTCTGGTCTAGCAGCTTCCTCAGGTCTAGTTTGCTGATTTTTTCGTTTGGCGGTTTGTAGATTGAGAAGATTCGCAAGTCTTCTCCGGCGACGTTCACTAGCACACCCAGGGCTTGGAATGTGCGGAACTCAAATATGGGGATGAGCTGGTGTATAACCTTTCGATGGACCATCACTGCAAGTCCCCTATAGGCTATCCCTGTCTCCGTCACTTCGTCTTTTCGGTACACTATATAGTTCGGGACTTTGAACTGGGTTCCGGTTTTCAGGCGC
The DNA here is from genome assembly GCA_946478455.1 of Eupithecia vulgata. Taxonomy (NCBI): domain Eukaryota; kingdom Metazoa; phylum Arthropoda; class Insecta; order Lepidoptera; family Geometridae; genus Eupithecia; species Eupithecia vulgata. The sequence goes on along the minus strand of OX297887.1, from coordinate 4,471,055 downwards.
GTCTCGCTGACCAACATTATGTCAATTTTTTGCTCACGGAGGAAGAGGGCCAGCTGTTTTCCCTTCCCCGTGAGCGTTTGAGCATTCCAATAGACGACCCTAAGATCCATTATTAAGGATTTTCATCAGACCCATTAGGGTCGCCGTTTCAGCATCAGTACCAGATTGCACCGCTTCTAGGATTTCTTTCAGCACTCCGATAGTCTGGCCGAGAGAATTTCTCCTTTCCGTCTTTGTTTCTTTGCCTGGTTCAGGGGCTGATTGTTTTGGTGGTTTCTTCTTTCTTTTTGCTTGGCCTGGTAGGTTGGCTGGTGCCATCAGTGAGGATGTCGCCGTCTCCTCGATGACAGCGGGTACAACCGGTACTGTACCTTTTCTGCCTCTTTGGGGGATGCTAGCGGTCTCAGCGAGGGTGCCTGCTCTTTTATTGCGCACCTCCTTTTTGAAGACCGGGCAGGACTGGTAGTTTGCTGGGTGTGACCCTCCGCAGTTTGCGCAGGTGGCCGGGTCTTCTCTTGGTCGCGGGCATTCATTGGCACGGTGCGGCTCACCACATCGCACGCATGCCTGCACTCTGTGGCAGTTGTGGGAACTGTGTCTGAACTTCTGGCACCTATGGCATTGCGACGGTCCCTTCTTTCCCCGCCATGCCTCGATGATGATGCCCGGCATCAGTAGGAGCTCGCTCACCTCGTATATCGCCGGAATCAGGTTAGTAGTTTTCTTTAGGGAAACATAAAATATGCTCCCAGGTCTACCTTGCCTACCTTTGATATTTTTAATATACTCGGGGGAGAATCCCTTCTCTTCTAGAGCTGCATGGATCTCCTGCACCTCAGTTTCTGAAGGGAGGCCTCTGACAGCTACCTTCAGGCTTCTCTCAGCTGGTAGCGAGTAGGAGAACCAGCTGATGGATTCTTCCTTTTCTAATTCGGTAAGGTAGGACTGGATGAGCCGGTACTCCGTCTCGTCCTCCGGGTTGAACCTGATTCCCTGTCCGTATGGGCGTCCATTGGGTGCTCGCCCTAGCCTCGCCGCTATGTTTCGGAAATGGAGCGACCAGTTCTCCAGTTTCTCTACTACTAGCGGCGGGTACTTTGGTCCTGCTCTTTCGGCGTCTCTTACCTCTGTTCCAGTGGTAGGTGGGGCCGTCTTGTAACCGTCATCGGTTTGAGTCGATGCTTTCGGGCCGGCATTGGGCGGGCGCGGAATTCGCCTGTAGGGCGGCGGCGGGGTCGGCCTGTTGGGCGGGGGCGGGGCCGTGGTTGGCCTGTTGGGAGGGGGCGGGGTTGGCCTGTTGGGCGGGGGCTGGGTCGGCTTTGCAGCTTGTGCGAAGGTCGGCCGCGCTTGTGCCCTGGGATCTTGCCGCTGGGGCGGGGGTTGTTCTATGCTACAAGTAGCCATAGGGTTAACTTCCTTACCTTTCTTGGGTAGGGGTTTGAGGGGGCTGGTCATCCTATGCTCCTTCTCCTTTCTGGGGCTCTCGGAGAGCGATCTTGAGCGCAGCCTCTTCCTTGCTGCACACTCATTTTCGCTTCCGGTTGCCGGCGGCGGGTGGCGGACGTGGCGGACGACCGCTCGCTTGAGGCGGGTTGCTGGTGGCAGGGTGATCATAGCGTTTCGGGCGAAGTCCAGCGCTGTCTGGTCCTCCAGCGACAGCTCCTTGCCCTCCACTTCGGCCTCTTGGAGTCGTAGGTACATGGCCATCCATCGTAGCATTCCGTCCGAAAGGGCCCCGGCTTGCATAAGACGGGCGAGCGTGATTAAATCGCGCTCGTAAAGCCCTTTCGGAGACAATGCTTCGAAAGTACTTGGCGGTACCTCGCTCATTTTTTGCGGGGGAGAGGGGGTTGCCCTCTTGATATTCACGCGGCTATCGTCTTCATCCTCCGATGACGATGATGATGATGACGACGATTTTGGCAGCGGCTTATCATTGAACGAACTCGAAGTCCCCGCGGTGGGGTCCTTCCTGGGGTCCATATCGACGCGTGACCTATGGATAGGTCGGCACTAACATACCGACCTTCCCGGTGTTTCGCGAGCGCGAGTTTTCCCCTCCGTAGCGCGGAGCTACGGGCGCAATCGACGGTAATTTACTCACTAAATTCCGTTGATTTGCTGAACGCGACTTGTGCGAGTGGTCCGTACGCGAACGAACAAGGCACTCCGAACGCATCGCAGCTATCGGTCCCTATATTTATAGAGATATGCTACGTACCCGCCGCCCGCCCGCAGCCCCTTCCTCCTTCCTCAGCCAGCCAGCCTGCCTGCCTGCGCAGGCAGACAGAATGCATCAAAAATAATAACACATCAAAGTAGGAGGGAAGGTAGGTAGGTAGGTACTTACTTATCTAGCTACCTAACTAGGTAAGTAGGTATAATGATAAAATAAAGTTTTTCTTTAATTCAGAAAAAAAATAAAATTACTTAAAAGAAAAAAAAAAAAAAAAAATTACAAATGAAGAATGAATGATTTATATATATATATATATATATATATTTTTTATTAGGTAGGCAGGTAGTAAGACGTATTACAGTCGTCGGTGGTTCAGAAGCAGCGACGGCGGCACGGCGCGGCGCGGGGCAGCTCGACGGATCAGCCAGCGGGGTCGGGTTTTGCGTGTATGAAATGGCTTTTTTTCTAGTGTATTTTGGTTGATTGTTTCATTGAATCGATATAATATATGTTTTTTTTTTTAGTAATGCTACATCGATATTATAAGAATTATAGGCATTTGCGCTCGTTCTCGTGAGGTGTTTCGCACTAAATTGATGCATCGTGTTTTACGTGTGTTCAAAAACATGTTGATGTTTTAATCGAAATAAATGAAAACTGATATAGAATTATAACACAAATAGATATTGATATGTTTGCGTTTTATTTGTCGACAGTGATTGTTGAAATTTATTCGTTTTTATAGACATAAATCGATTATAAACACGAGCCGACCTATGGTATGCGGCGAGCGCCGTGTAATAATGTTAATATCTTGACATTGTCGCAATAATAATGTATTACGATAACTTCAGGCTACGATCAAGTTCAAAATAAATACGTTCGCTTATTTAATAGGTGACGAACAGTATGCAAATCTGTGTAAAATCAATTTTAATTAGATAGATGTTAGTGAAAAATATTATGCGCTCGTACGAGAAGCTGTCTGTCGACACTGCCGTTCTCCATGCGGTATAGCTGGTTTGCCTGCTCCCCGGTGTCGCCCTCTATCCGTTTTAACATCCCCCCACCTGCCCCCGCACAACACGTACCGGCACAAGGGCGGGCGCCTTCGCCCGCCGCCCGCCCAGGAGGCCGACAGGCGGCGCCCAGCCGCCGCGTTTTATTTGTCGACAGTGATTGTTGAAATTTATTCGTTTTTATAGACATAAATCGATTATAAACACGAGCCGACCTATGGTATGCGGCGAGCGCCGTGTAATAATGTTAATATCTTGACATTGTCGCAATAATAATGTATTACGATAACTTCAGGCTACGATCAAGTTCAAAATAAATACGTTCGCTTATTTAATAGGTGACGAACAGTATGCAAATCTGTGTAAAATCAATTTTAATTAGATAGATGTTAGTGAAAAATATTATGCGCTCGTACGAGAAGCTGTCTGTCGACACTGCCGTTCTCCATGCGGTATAGCTGGTTTGCCTGCTCCCCGGTGTCGCCCTCTATCCGTTTTATGCACCGGCCCCCGGCCCCCACGATGAGGCCCCACCCCCCACCGCCACCACACAGCGGTTGGCGCCGGCCCCGGCTTACGCCCTGCCTGGCCCCGCTCCACCGCGCCCCCGCCCCCCGCAGTCGGGCCCAACGCCCCAGTACGAGCCCCTGCCCCTGTCTGCGCCCTTGCCCCAGCGAGAGCGCGGGGCCTCCCGCGGCCGTAGGCGGCCCGCCGCTACCACCACACACACTGAGACCGTCCCAGGCGCCGGCGCGCCCACAGCGCCTGCAGCCGGGACCAACACGGCCAGACCCGCGGGGAACCTAACAGAAATTCTGTTAGGGGTCCTCACGGAGTTTCTGGTCGCCATCGCGGCGGGAGTGGACCTCCAGAGCGCAGCGGTGCGGGGACTAGCCATACTTGAGGGCATTCGGTATGGATAGGTCCTCCGCACTGCGCCTCCTCTACTGGAATCCCGGAGGGGTTAGTAGGCACATACAGCCCCTCCGCCTACTCGCCCAGACGCAGGATGTCCATATCATCCTCCTGGGCGAAACGAAGCTCCGCCCAAGTCAGCAGCTGAGCGTGCCCAACTACTTCGTCTACCGACGCGACGAGGTGTCGCAAACATCGGGGCAGGCCTACCGTGGTACGGCCGCCCTGGTCAGGCGAGACCTCGTGCACGAGGAGTTGGCGCACGCTCCTTTCACGGAACTGCGGACCACCGGGGTGCTGGTGAGAGCGGCGGGCGAGGAACTCCGTGTCTTCGCGGCATACCGCCCGCCGTCGCCTCGCTACGTCGCAGCAGACACAGCTGAGCTCTTTAACACTTCCACCCCCACGCTGATAGCTGGCGACCTCAACGCCAAGCACCCAGCGTGGGGGTCCCGCACGATCAACCCTGCCGGTCGCAAACTGCTGGATGACAGTGATGCGACCGGCTTCACAGTGGTGGGGCCGGATGCCCCCACACACATCCCCACCGCCACAACACATGCCGCCGACGTCCTGGACATTGTGCTACACAAGTTCGTGCGCTGCCCCGTCCAGGTTGAGGTGTTGTATGACCTGGACTCGCAGCACCTCCCACTCCTCATCACGCTCGACCTGGCCGCGGACTTCACTGCGCCGCGGCCCCTGGGCGTGAGGACCGACTGGGCGGCGTACGCCAAAGCACTTGAGTCCATCGACGTCGGCCCCATCCTGACGCTGGCAGAAGTGGAGGCCGAGGCGTCCGCACTGATGGCGCGCATCAAGGAGGCCAAGGAAGCCGCCTCCACTCCCATCAGCGGTCGCCAAGGCAGGCGCAACGCCCTACCCCCACACCTCAAGAGGGACATCGCGAAGAAGCGCGAACTCCGGCGTGAGTGGGCGCGCTCCCGATGTCCCCGCCTTAAGACTAGACTGAATGCCCTGACCGCCGAGCTCTCGATCGCCGTACAGGCTTGGCGCGGAGAGACCTGGGACCGAACCATCGACCAGGCCTCCGAACGCGATACCAACCTGTACGCGCTGAATCGGGCGCTCACGAGTAAACCTGCCCCCACCTACCCGCTGCTGGACCGAGATGGGGTCCGGCACTTTGCTCCCGCCGATCGTGCCGAAATATTGGCCGAGCATCTGGCGGAGCAATTTACACCGCATCCCGTTCCAGCAGACGCCACCTTCTCCACGCTCGATCACCACCACCAGGTTGAGGAATCCGTGAGGGACTTCCTGTCGGGCCCAACACCGCCTCTGGGCGGGGAGTACTTCATCTCCCCTGCCGAAGTGCGGAAGGCCGTCCTCCGCCTACCCAAGCGGAAGGCGCCAGGCTACGACGGAGTCCCCAACATGGCCCTCGCCCAGCTTCCCCGCCGCGGAATCACCGCACTCGCCCGGCTCTTCAACGGGATCCTCCGGACGGGCCATTTCCCGGACTCCTGGAAGACCGGGCGAGTCATAGTCCTGCCCAAGCCGGGTAAAGACCACCGTTACCCGGCTAACTACCGCCCCATCACTCTGCTGCCGACAGTGGCCAAACTCCTGGAACGCCTGCTCCTGGTGCGCCTGGCTCCAACCATCGAGCCGCGCCCGGAGCAATTCGGTTTCAGGAGTGGCCACTCCACCACGCTCCAACTCACCAGAGTGCTACACCACCTCGCAGTCGAGCACAACGCCGGGCGTAGCACGGTCGGGGTCTTTCTGGACGTGGAGAAGGCCTTTGACCGTGTCTGGCACCCCGGCGTCCTCTTCAAGCTCCTGCGAACCACAACACCTCCAGCCCTCACCAAGATTGTGGCGTCCTTCCTGGACAACCGGCACTTCTTTGTCTCAGTCGAAGGCGCCACATCTACCACCCGCAGCATCACAGCTGGTGTACCGCAGGGCAGCTGCCTGTCGCCCGCGCTATACGCACTGTACACGGACGACATCCCCACCCTGGAGGGCCACCTACGCCCCGGGGAGCGGGATGTCACACTAGCGCTGTTCGCGGACGACAGCGCCTACTTCGCGTCGTCCACCAGCCCCATCATTGCAGCCCGGAGGATGCAAAGGCTGCTCGACCAATTGCCGCCATGGCTGGACAAGTGGCGCATGGCCGTCAACGTGGGAAAGACGGCCGCGCTGCTTGTCACCCGCCGCATCCGCCACCCACCACCACTGAAGCTACGGGGCCAGAGCGTGGCTTGGAGCTCGCACATAAGGTACCTCGGCATCGAGATAGACAGGTCGTTGAGGATGCAGCCACAGGTCGACCGCGCGCTACAACAAGCGCGCGTCGCCAGAGCGCTCCTCCGACCTGTCCTGGGGTCTCATTTGCCGCTGAGGACCAAGGTGCGAGTTTACAAGGCCTACGTTCGGTCCCGCCTGACTTACGCGGCGCCGGCCTGGTACGCCCTCGTCTCCAAGACGAACAGGGACCGGGTCCAGGCGCTGCAAAACGCGACTATGAGGATCTGCACGGGCGCGGGCCGCTACGTTAGGAACGACGTCATCGCCCGCGACCTGCAGGTCCCCACCATTGAAGACTTCGTTGTCCGGTCGGCGCGGAGGATGTACGACCGCGCCGACAACGGGCATCACTCACACCTACACCAAATCGCAGCTCAACAACCCCGGCCAACGGAAGACGACCGCCCGTGGCGACCCCTCCCGCGGGACCTGGTCCCGCCGGAGCCTCCATAATTCCTTGGGTTTAAAAAAAAAAAAAAAAAACAAAAAAAAACAAAAAAAAAAAACCAAAAACCAAAATGCAGCCAAATAAAAAAAAAAAAAAAAAAAAAAAAAAAAAAATGATTTGCAAACAAAAGAGCAAGTTTGCCCAACCCAAAGACCGAGGGGTCGTCATCCCTCGAGTTGAAGCCGGGGTAAAGAGGCAACGCCTCGAGGCCCCCCTCCGTGCCCCTAACAAGGGCCGGAAAGAAGTCTAGTAGTATCCGTTTTAATTCTGAACTAGAATTTTGTTTTGTTTAAAGTAAAAACTCACTCACTTACCCCTTGAAAATGGCAGACACCGCAGTAGCAGCCGAGGCACCAGCCCCAACAACACCCGCTAAGAAGCCCAAGGCTTCCGCAGCCGCAAAGAAACCGAAAGCGAAGCCCACACACCCGAAGACATCGGAAATGGTGAACAGCGCCATCGGCGAGCTGAAGGAGCGCAGCGGATCCTCCCTGAAGGCTATCAAGAAGTACATCGCGGGCGCTTACAACGTGGACGCAGAGAAGCTAGCTCCCTTCATCAGGAAGTACCTGAAGAGCGCCGTCGAATCCGGAGCCCTGATCCAGACGAAGGGCACCGGCGCCTCTGGCTCCTTCAAGTTGGACTCTAAGGGCGCCAAGTCGCACGCCGCCGGCAAGAAGGTATCCGGTGCAGCGGCCAAAGCCAAGGAATCCGCATCATCGCCCTCAAAATCCAGGAAGGGTGCAGCATCCGCGAGCGCCGCCGGCAAGAGGAAGAAGTCTGCTGCAGCCGCCGCAGCCGCCTCTCCCTCCAAATCGAAGGCCGCCAAGGCTGCTCCGAAGGACAGGAAGGCAGCCGCGGCTAAGAGGAAACCCGCAGCAGCCGCGTCCAAGAAGGCCGCCGCTTCTCCCGCAAAGGCAAAGTCCGCCGCAGCGCCGAAGGCCAAGAAGACCGCCAAGCCTCCGACCAAGAAACCGAAGGCGCCCAAACCGAAGAAGGCAGCCGCCACGCCGAAATCCAAGGCCGCCGCAGCGGGCAAGAAAGCCGCCGCCTCCAAGAAGTAGGATGTGGTACCGGGTGCTCATCCGGCGCCCGCACCCACTACGTCGCGTGTCGGTTCGTCCGCCGCCGTCGCCGCCGCAGCGCCGCGCGGCCCGGCAAGGCAGAGAATCGCACCGAACCAAAAAGCCCTTTTCAGGGCTAACACATGTTTCTGGTATTATTCTCGTATGAACGTAATTTATTGTTTCAATTAATTACGTTTTGTGAGATTCACACCCGTTTCTTGCGAGACCACTATAACAAAACAAACGTTTTTCTCCACTCCACTCACTTGCACTATCGTGATAATAAATTAACACACGAATGATGAAGCCGCAGCAGCAGCAGCAGCAGCAGCAGCAGCAGCCGTCCGTCGCGGCCGAACCGCGCCCGAAAAAATTATAATAATGTATCGTTACCGACGCCGACGCCGCCGCCGACGACGACGACGGCCGGCACGGCGGCACCCCGAGATTACCTACGTAAGAAAAATCACCTTTCGTTCGATGACATACTTACCTACTGCTAAGGACGATCGGATCGAATACACGACAAAAAGCTCTTCTGCTCTATAAAAAAAAAAAATATTACCTACGATTAAAGTTAATAAAGTATTTAAAACCAAAACTTATCTCATACACACACACACAGGGTCCTTCCTTCTAATCTGATTGATGATTCTCAATTTTAATGTTTTTTTTTTTTATCTATGAAATATTACGTTTTTCATTTCTGTTGCGCATCTTTCTCGCTCTTTTCTCGCTCCCCACTATCGTAAGTGTGGCGTCGCGCACAGCTTATTTATATAACCGCGTTTAGGGTTCGAAAATTTTATTCACTCGCAGACCCGCACGCTCGCTCGCAGTGCGCTATCATTTGACGTGTTCGTGTATTTTAAACCGAATCAATAACAATGTCCGGACGCGGCAAGGGCGGTAAAGTTAAGGGGAAGGCAAAGTCACGTTCCAACCGTGCCGGACTACAGTTTCCCGTGGGACGTATCCATCGTCTGCTGCGTCACGGTAACTACGCTGAGCGCGTAGGTGCCGGCGCACCAGTCTACCTGGCGGCCGTCATGGAGTACCTCGCCGCTGAGGTTCTTGAGCTGGCAGGGAACGCCGCCAGGGACAACAAGAAGACCAGGATCATCCCGCGTCATCTGCAGCTCGCCATCAGGAACGACGAGGAGCTGAACAAGCTCCTGTCCGGCGTTACCATTGCGCAGGGAGGCGTCCTTCCCAACATCCAGGCGGTGCTCCTGCCAAAGAAGACCGAGAAGAAGGCATAATAATATAAATCTTCATCTCAATCTACGCCGGCGGCGCCTGCGGCTGGCAACGCCAACGCAAACACAGCGTTGAGTGTTCGCCCGCAGTGCACAACAAAACGGCCCTTTTCAGGGCCACAATATTATTCAAAATTTCATAAAATATTTTATGAAATGTTTCTTTTAGACTGATTATGCGGTCCGATTTGATGGGGGTGTGGTCATTTTATTTTATGAGAATAAGTATGTAGTTACCTTAGTGTACCTACCACCTAGGTACGTACTTATACCATAAAATAAACATGTACACAAATGTATTACTTATTTATATCTAGGTATTATTAATCTTACTAAAATAAAAACTGTCGCCGTCCGATGGTTTAAGTAGCTTTTTAGTTTTGTACAAAAATTTAAAATAATACTAAGATCAGGATTATTTAGGAGTATCTAATCTACTTAGGTGTGCGTGTGTACCTATTTTATTAGAATAATTTACTTAAAAAATGAGCGTAGTTAGTCACGTATCATATTAAAATGTAATAATCTACATAATGTATGAGATTTGATCTAAATGCGATGTCTAAATAAATAAATTATTACTCTTTTACGTTTGAAAAGAAGAAAACTAGGTGATCGCTCGATGCGCGTTTAGACGTTGTGAGGAGAGGTGCGGTGCGGTGCGGGAGGCGGGGTAGAATTAATCACGAGATACGGTAATGCTATTGGTTGTACGCCGACACGATCGCTCGCCCCACTCGTATACGAGCGCGCGAAGGGTCGTCTCTTAATATAAACGGAAAAACTGTAATTTTGAACACCACTCTCTCTACGGTGATACGTTGAGAACTGACGCGCTATTATTTAGCTAGAAAGTTACTCGATACTCTCTGTTCGTCATGCCACCCAAGACCAGCGGTAAGGCCGCTAAGAAATCCGGCAAAGCCCAAAAGAACATCTCCAAGACCGACAAGAAGAAGAAGAAGCACAAGAGGAAGGAGAGCTACGCCATCTACATCTACAAGGTGCTGAAGCAGGTCCACCCCGACACCGGTATCTCCAGCAAGGCCATGTCCATCATGAACTCGTTCGTGAACGACATATTCGAGCGCATCGCAGCTGAAGCCTCTCGCCTCGCTCACTACAACAAACGCTCCACCATCACATCGAGGGAGGTGCAGACGTCCGTGAGGCTACTTCTGCCCGGCGAGCTCGCAAAGCACGCTGTGAGCGAAGGCACCAAAGCCGTCACCAAGTACACCAGCTCCAAGTAAAGTCTCCTCAAAGACCTTACCGAAAGCTGCGCATTACTTAACCGCGAGAATCGTAGCAGTAACACGATTCCAAAAAACGGCCCTTTTCAGGGCCACAAAATATTATCATGATTCACATTATTATAAGCATAATGTTGAATTGTTTCTTGATGATTTTAATAAACATGATAACGAGATGGAATAAGAGTACGTGTGTGTGTGTTGTTGTTATTATTTTGTAAATACATAGGTAGGTAGGTAATATAGGTGCCGGTATATCTACCGTAGTATGTATGTTCAAACATATTGTCTTGCCGAATATAAAAAAAGCTGAAATATTAATAATTATAAATATCTAAGCTATTTTCTATGCATGCTTGCTTAATATATAAAGTAGTAATCATGCTCACGAAGGTGGACATTATTATTATTCTGTAATTCAGATGGTTATGTTAGTGGTAGGTAGGTAAGTACCGTTAATTATTATTATTTTATTCATCAAAATCACAATAATTAAGTACTATGAAATGTAAGAAACTTCACTTCTTCGAGGAAAGGGGAAGGAGGGGGGGGGGGGGGGGGGGGTGTTGTCTGAGAGAGCGAAAGAGATGTAGATAGAGAGAGATGGAATGCAATGCATGGTTCGCGGAGCACCCCCCGCCCCTCTCGTTTCTTACCGCAGCACGCACGCACGCACGCTATAAATATAAGTAGGAATGTCGTCGATATTTTTTAAACAGTCCACCGTTGGCCGCCGCCGCGCTCGCTTGTTTTGTCGTTGTAATAATTATCGTCGCTCTCAGCTATGGCTCGTACCAAGCAAACCGCCCGCAAGTCCACTGGTGGTAAGGCGCCGCGCAAGCAGCTCGCCACCAAGGCCGCACGCAAGAGCGCCCCCGCCACCGGAGGCGTCAAGAAGCCCCATCGTTACAGGCCCGGAACCGTCGCCCTGCGTGAGATCCGTCGCTACCAGAAGAGCACAGAGCTGCTGATCCGCAAGCTCCCCTTCCAGCGTCTGGTGCGCGAGATCGCACAGGACTTCAAGACCGACCTCCGTTTCCAGAGCTCCGCTGTGATGGCTCTCCAGGAGGCAAGCGAGGCTTACCTGGTGGGTCTCTTCGAGGACACAAACCTGTGCGCGATCCACGCCAAGCGCGTCACCATCATGCCCAAGGACATACAGCTCGCCCGCAGGATCAGAGGCGAACGCGCCTAACGTGTGTGTGCAGCTTTCTTGCGTCCGCCGACTAGCAGGCGCGCGGCATTTGATTGCCCGCTTGCAGTTGGTCATCGCAAACAATAACAAAAGGCCCTTTTCAGGGCCACATAAGTTTCAAAATGCAATTTATTGCAATGTTTCTTTGGTACTTGAAATAATACGTCACGTCATTCATAAATAAGCGCATCGCTGTATAAAATAGATACGTCGTCGTACCTACCTACCTAGGGTACTTACCAAATGAAAATTTCATGTAGGGTACACATATATGTACATGTTTCGCTGAACGTTTAAAACGCTATTAATCTATCGGGGTGATATTTTTTCATCAGATGTATACACCAAAACCGACCATAATTACAGAAACACCACACACAGCTAGCTACAGAGTACAGGTAGGTACACCTACCTACTATTATGGTAGGTTAGGTTAACCGTTCGGTTAGTTTTGTTGTTATTGTCTAAAGAAACAGTTTTACACACGGTCAGAATCATATGCGGCCCTGAAAAGGGCCTTTTTTTTTTGTTGCACGCACAACTAAACCAATGTAGCAAACATCGGTCTTCGTCGGTCGATGCGATGAGAATGTCCAGCTTCGGGCGTTGAATTAACCTCCGAAACCGTACAGGGTGCGTCCCTGACGCTTCAGGGCGTAGACAACATCCATGGCGGTGACGGTCTTCCTCTTGGCGTGCTCGGTGTAGGTGACAGCGTCGCGGATGACGTTCTCAAGGAACACCTTCAGAACACCGCGCGTCTCCTCGTAGATCAGACCGGAGATACGCTTGACACCGCCTCTGCGCGCCAAACGACGGATGGCTGGCTTCGTGATACCCTGGATGTTATCACGCAGCACTTTCCTGTGACGCTTGGCGCCTCCTTTCCCCAGACCTTTACCTCCCTTACCGCGGCCGGTCATCGCGATAGATTATACGAGAACAAACGAAAAAAATTAAACGCACGCGCCGCGAGTCGGTCGACCGCTTGCTGCCGAACGACTGATTGAACGCATCGCAGCTATCGGTCCCTATATTTATAGAGATATGCTACGTACCCGCCGCCCGCCCGCAGCCCCTTCCTCCTTCCTCAGCCAGCCAGCCTGCCTGCCTGCGCAGGCAGACAGAATGCATCAAAAATAATAACACATCAAAGTAGGAGGGAAGGTAGGTAGGTAGGTACTTACTTATCTAGCTACCTAACTAGGTAAGTAGGTATAATGATAAAATAAAGTTTTTCTTTAATTCAGAAAAAAAATAAAATTACTTAAAAGAAAAAAAAAAAAAAAAAATTACAAATGAAGAATGAATGATTTATATATATATATATATATATATATTTTTTATTAGGTAGGCAGGTAGTAAGACGTATTACAGTCGTCGGTGGTTCAGAAGCAGCGACGGCGGCACGGCGCGGCGCGGGGCAGCTCGACGGATCAGCCAGCGGGGTCGGGTTTTGCGTGTATGAAATGGCTTTTTTTCTAGTGTATTTTGGTTGATTGTTTCATTGAATCGATATAATATATGTTTTTTTAGTAATGCTACATCGATATTATAAGAATTATAGGCATTTGCGCTCGTTCTCGTGAGGTGTTTCGCACTAAATTGATGCATCGTGTTTTACGTGTGTTCAAAAACATGTTGATGTTTTAATCGAAATAAATGAAAACTGATATAGAATTATAACACAAATAGATATTGATATGTTTGCGTTTTATTTGTCGACAGTGATTGTTGAAATTTATTCGTTTTTATAGACATAAATCGATTATAAACACGAGCCGACCTATGGTATGCGGCGAGCGCCGTGTAATAATGTTAATATCTTGACATTGTCGCAATAATAATGTATTACGATAACTTCAGGCTACGATCAAGTTCAAAATAAATACGTTCGCTTATTTAATAGGTGACGAACAGTATGCAAATCTGTGTAAAATCAATTTTAATTAGATAGATGTTAGTGAAAAATATTATGCGCTCGTACGAGAAGCTGTCTGTCGACACTGCCGTTCTCCATGCGGTATAGCTGGTTTGCCTGCTCCCCGGTGTCGCCCTCTATCCGTTTTAATTCTGAACTAGAATTTTGTTTTGTTTAAAGTAAAAACTCACTCACTTACCCCTTGAAAATGGCAGACACCGCAGTAGCAGCCGAGGCACCAGCCCCAACAACACCCGCTAAGAAGCCCAAGGCTTCCGCAGCCGCAAAGAAACCGAAAGCGAAGCCCACACACCCGAAGACATCGGAAATGGTGAACAGCGCCATCGGCGAGCTGAAGGAGCGCAGCGGATCCTCCCTGAAGGCTATCAAGAAGTACATCGCGGGCGCTTACAACGTGGACGCAGAGAAGCTAGCTCCCTTCATCAGGAAGTACCTGAAGAGCGCCGTCGAATCCGGAGCCCTGATCCAGACGAAGGGCACCGGCGCCTCTGGCTCCTTCAAGTTGGACTCTAAGGGCGCCAAGTCGCACGCCGCCGGCAAGAAGGTATCCGGTGCAGCGGCCAAAGCCAAGGAATCCGCATCATCGCCCTCAAAATCCAGGAAGGGTGCAGCATCCGCGAGCGCCGCCGGCAAGAGGAAGAAGTCTGCTGCAGCCGCCGCAGCCGCCTCTCCCTCCAAATCGAAGGCCGCCAAGGCTGCTCCGAAGGACAGGAAGGCAGCCGCGGCTAAGAGGAAACCCGCAGCAGCCGCGTCCAAGAAGGCCGCCGCTTCTCCCGCAAAGGCAAAGTCCGCCGCAGCGCCGAAGGCCAAGAAGACCGCCAAGCCTCCGACCAAGAAACCGAAGGCGCCCAAACCGAAGAAGGCAGCCGCCACGCCGAAATCCAAGGCCGCCGCAGCGGGCAAGAAAGCCGCCGCCTCCAAGAAGTAGGATGTGGTACCGGGTGCTCATCCGGCGCCCGCACCCACTACGTCGCGTGTCGGTTCGTCCGCCGCCGTCGCCGCCGCAGCGCCGCGCGGCCCGGCAAGGCAGAGAATCGCACCGAACCAAAAAGCCCTTTTCAGGGCTAACACATGTTTCTGGTATTATTCTCGTATGAACGTAATTTATTGTTTCAATTAATTACGTTTTGTGAGATTCACACCCGTTTCTTGCGAGACCACTATAACAAAACAAACGTTTTTCTCCACTCCACTCACTTGCACTATCGTGATAATAAATTAACACACGAATGATGAAGCCGCAGCAGCAGCAGCAGCAGCAGCAGCAGCAGCCGTCCGTCGCGGCCGAACCGCGCCCGAAAAAATTATAATAATGTATCGTTACCGACGCCGACGCCGCCGCCGACGACGACGACGGCCGGCACGGCGGCACCCCGAGATTACCTACGTAAGAAAAATCACCTTTCGTTCGATGACATACTTACCTACTGCTAAGGACGATCGGATCGAATACACGACAAAAAGCTCTTCTGCTCTATAAAAAAAAAAAATATTACCTACGATTAAAGTTAATAAAGTATTTAAAACCAAAACTTATCTCATACACACACACACAGGGTCCTTCCTTCTAATCTGATTGATGATTCTCAATTTTAATGTTTTTTTTTTTTATCTATGAAATATTACGTTTTTCATTTCTGTTGCGCATCTTTCTCGCTCTTTTCTCGCTCCCCACTATCGTAAGTGTGGCGTCGCGCACAGCTTATTTATATAACCGCGTTTAGGGTTCGAAAATTTTATTCACTCGCAGACCCGCACGCTCGCTCGCAGTGCGCTATCATTTGACGTGTTCGTGTATTTTAAACCGAATCAATAACAATGTCCGGACGCGGCAAGGGCGGTAAAGTTAAGGGGAAGGCAAAGTCACGTTCCAACCGTGCCGGACTACAGTTTCCCGTGGGACGTATCCATCGTCTGCTGCGTCACGGTAACTACGCTGAGCGCGTAGGTGCCGGCGCACCAGTCTACCTGGCGGCCGTCATGGAGTACCTCGCCGCTGAGGTTCTTGAGCTGGCAGGGAACGCCGCCAGGGACAACAAGAAGACCAGGATCATCCCGCGTCATCTGCAGCTCGCCATCAGGAACGACGAGGAGCTGAACAAGCTCCTGTCCGGCGTTACCATTGCGCAGGGAGGCGTCCTTCCCAACATCCAGGCGGTGCTCCTGCCAAAGAAGACCGAGAAGAAGGCATAATAATATAAATCTTCATCTCAATCTACGCCGGCGGCGCCTGCGGCTGGCAACGCCAACGCAAACACAGCGTTGAGTGTTCGCCCGCAGTGCACAACAAAACGGCCCTTTTCAGGGCCACAATATTATTCAAAATTTCATAAAATATTTTATGAAATGTTTCTTTTAGACTGATTATGCGGTCCGATTTGATGGGGGTGTGGTCATTTTATTTTATGAGAATAAGTATGTAGTTACCTTAGTGTACCTACCACCTAGGTACGTACTTATACCATAAAATAAACATGTACACAAATGTATTACTTATTTATATCTAGGTATTATTAATCTTACTAAAATAAAAACTGTCGCCGTCCGATGGTTTAAGTAGCTTTTTAGTTTTGTACAAAAATTTAAAATAATACTAAGATCAGGATTATTTAGGAGTATCTAATCTACTTAGGTGTGCGTGTGTACCTATTTTATTAGAATAATTTACTTAAAAAATGAGCGTAGTTAGTCACGTATCATATTAAAATGTAATAATCTACATAATGTATGAGATTTGATCTAAATGCGATGTCTAAATAAATAAATTATTACTCTTTTACGTTTGAAAAGAAGAAAACTAGGTGATCGCTCGATGCGCGTTTAGACGTTGTGAGGAGAGGTGCGGTGCGGTGCGGGAGGCGGGGTAGAATTAATCACGAGATACGGTAATGCTATTGGTTGTACGCCGACACGATCGCTCGCCCCACTCGTATACGAGCGCGCGAAGGGTCGTCTCTTAATATAAACGGAAAAACTGTAATTTTGAACACCACTCTCTCTACGGTGATACGTTGAGAACTGACGCGCTATTATTTAGCTAGAAAGTTACTCGATACTCTCTGTTCGTCATGCCACCCAAGACCAGCGGTAAGGCCGCTAAGAAATCCGGCAAAGCCCAAAAGAACATCTCCAAGACCGACAAGAAGAAGAAGAAGCACAAGAGGAAGGAGAGCTACGCCATCTACATCTACAAGGTGCTGAAGCAGGTCCACCCCGACACCGGTATCTCCAGCA
This sequence comes from Eupithecia vulgata, assembly GCA_946478455.1. Taxonomy (NCBI): domain Eukaryota; kingdom Metazoa; phylum Arthropoda; class Insecta; order Lepidoptera; family Geometridae; genus Eupithecia; species Eupithecia vulgata. The sequence goes on along the minus strand of OX297887.1, from coordinate 4,454,264 downwards.
AGGCCATGTCCATCATGAACTCGTTCGTGAACGACATATTCGAGCGCATCGCAGCTGAAGCCTCTCGCCTCGCTCACTACAACAAACGCTCCACCATCACATCGAGGGAGGTGCAGACGTCCGTGAGGCTACTTCTGCCCGGCGAGCTCGCAAAGCACGCTGTGAGCGAAGGCACCAAAGCCGTCACCAAGTACACCAGCTCCAAGTAAAGTCTCCTCAAAGACCTTACCGAAAGCTGCGCATTACTTAACCGCGAGAATCGTAGCAGTAACACGATTCCAAAAAACGGCCCTTTTCAGGGCCACAAAATATTATCATGATTCACATTATTATAAGCATAATGTTGAATTGTTTCTTGATGATTTTAATAAACATGATAACGAGATGGAATAAGAGTACGTGTGTGTGTGTTGTTGTTATTATTTTGTAAATACATAGGTAGGTAGGTAATATAGGTGCCGGTATATCTACCGTAGTATGTATGTTCAAACATATTGTCTTGCCGAATATAAAAAAAGCTGAAATATTAATAATTATAAATATCTAAGCTATTTTCTATGCATGCTTGCTTAATATATAAAGTAGTAATCATGCTCACGAAGGTGGACATTATTATTATTCTGTAATTCAGATGGTTATGTTAGTGGTAGGTAGGTAAGTACCGTTAATTATTATTATTTTATTCATCAAAATCACAATAATTAAGTACTATGAAATGTAAGAAACTTCACTTCTTCGAGGAAAGGGGAAGGAGGGGGGGGGGGGGGGGGGGGTGTTGTCTGAGAGAGCGAAAGAGATGTAGATAGAGAGAGATGGAATGCAATGCATGGTTCGCGGAGCACCCCCCGCCCCTCTCGTTTCTTACCGCAGCACGCACGCACGCACGCTATAAATATAAGTAGGAATGTCGTCGATATTTTTTAAACAGTCCACCGTTGGCCGCCGCCGCGCTCGCTTGTTTTGTCGTTGTAATAATTATCGTCGCTCTCAGCTATGGCTCGTACCAAGCAAACCGCCCGCAAGTCCACTGGTGGTAAGGCGCCGCGCAAGCAGCTCGCCACCAAGGCCGCACGCAAGAGCGCCCCCGCCACCGGAGGCGTCAAGAAGCCCCATCGTTACAGGCCCGGAACCGTCGCCCTGCGTGAGATCCGTCGCTACCAGAAGAGCACAGAGCTGCTGATCCGCAAGCTCCCCTTCCAGCGTCTGGTGCGCGAGATCGCACAGGACTTCAAGACCGACCTCCGTTTCCAGAGCTCCGCTGTGATGGCTCTCCAGGAGGCAAGCGAGGCTTACCTGGTGGGTCTCTTCGAGGACACAAACCTGTGCGCGATCCACGCCAAGCGCGTCACCATCATGCCCAAGGACATACAGCTCGCCCGCAGGATCAGAGGCGAACGCGCCTAACGTGTGTGTGCAGCTTTCTTGCGTCCGCCGACTAGCAGGCGCGCGGCATTTGATTGCCCGCTTGCAGTTGGTCATCGCAAACAATAACAAAAGGCCCTTTTCAGGGCCACATAAGTTTCAAAATGCAATTTATTGCAATGTTTCTTTGGTACTTGAAATAATACGTCACGTCATTCATAAATAAGCGCATCGCTGTATAAAATAGATACGTCGTCGTACCTACCTACCTAGGGTACTTACCAAATGAAAATTTCATGTAGGGTACACATATATGTACATGTTTCGCTGAACGTTTAAAACGCTATTAATCTATCGGGGTGATATTTTTTCATCAGATGTATACACCAAAACCGACCATAATTACAGAAACACCACACACAGCTAGCTACAGAGTACAGGTAGGTACACCTACCTACTATTATGGTAGGTTAGGTTAACCGTTCGGTTAGTTTTGTTGTTATTGTCTAAAGAAACAGTTTTACACACGGTCAGAATCATATGCGGCCCTGAAAAGGGCCTTTTTTTTTTGTTGCACGCACAACTAAACCAATGTAGCAAACATCGGTCTTCGTCGGTCGATGCGATGAGAATGTCCAGCTTCGGGCGTTGAATTAACCTCCGAAACCGTACAGGGTGCGTCCCTGACGCTTCAGGGCGTAGACAACATCCATGGCGGTGACGGTCTTCCTCTTGGCGTGCTCGGTGTAGGTGACAGCGTCGCGGATGACGTTCTCAAGGAACACCTTCAGAACACCGCGCGTCTCCTCGTAGATCAGACCGGAGATACGCTTGACACCGCCTCTGCGCGCCAAACGACGGATGGCTGGCTTCGTGATACCCTGGATGTTATCACGCAGCACTTTCCTGTGACGCTTGGCGCCTCCTTTCCCCAGACCTTTACCTCCCTTACCGCGGCCGGTCATCGCGATAGATTATACGAGAACAAACGAAAAAAATTAAACGCACGCGCCGCGAGTCGGTCGACCGCTTGCTGCCGAACGACTGATTGAACGCATCGCAGCTATCGGTCCCTATATTTATAGAGATATGCTACGTACCCGCCGCCCGCCCGCAGCCCCTTCCTCCTTCCTCAGCCAGCCAGCCTGCCTGCCTGCGCAGGCAGACAGAATGCATCAAAAATAATAACACATCAAAGTAGGAGGGAAGGTAGGTAGGTAGGTACTTACTTATCTAGCTACCTAACTAGGTAAGTAGGTATAATGATAAAATAAAGTTTTTCTTTAATTCAGAAAAAAAATAAAATTACTTAAAAGAAAAAAAAAAAAAAAAAATTACAAATGAAGAATGAATGATTTATATATATATATATATATATATATTTTTTATTAGGTAGGCAGGTAGTAAGACGTATTACAGTCGTCGGTGGTTCAGAAGCAGCGACGGCGGCACGGCGCGGCGCGGGGCAGCTCGACGGATCAGCCAGCGGGGTCGGGTTTTGCGTGTATGAAATGGCTTTTTTTCTAGTGTATTTTGGTTGATTGTTTCATTGAATCGATATAATATATGTTTTTTTAGTAATGCTACATCGATATTATAAGAATTATAGGCATTTGCGCTCGTTCTCGTGAGGTGTTTCGCACTAAATTGATGCATCGTGTTTTACGTGTGTTCAAAAACATGTTGATGTTTTAATCGAAATAAATGAAAACTGATATAGAATTATAACACAAATAGATATTGATATGTTTGCGTTTTATTTGTCGACAGTGATTGTTGAAATTTATTCGTTTTTATAGACATAAATCGATTATAAACACGAGCCGACCTATGGTATGCGGCGAGCGCCGTGTAATAATGTTAATATCTTGACATTGTCGCAATAATAATGTATTACGATAACTTCAGGCTACGATCAAGTTCAAAATAAATACGTTCGCTTATTTAATAGGTGACGAACAGTATGCAAATCTGTGTAAAATCAATTTTAATTAGATAGATGTTAGTGAAAAATATTATGCGCTCGTACGAGAAGCTGTCTGTCGACACTGCCGTTCTCCATGCGGTATAGCTGGTTTGCCTGCTCCCCGGTGTCGCCCTCTATCCGTTTTATGGTCTATGGTCTATGGTTTTATGGTCTGCCGCTCTCACTCGTGCAGTGCGCGCGCGTCACAGAGCTCCCGACGTCACCCCCCGCCTCACGTTCGTAGCTCCCCCCCGCGCTCCGACGCCACGTGGTGTTTACCGCCGCTGGCTGTTGTCGAGCTTGCCGGGCCGCGCTCGCGTTGTAGGCTAATACGTACCTACCTACGTATTATCGTGTGTGTTGTGAGATAGTGACTCGAGTGCAGTGTAAACAGTGAGCCCCGCATAGACGCGTAGGCAACTCGGATCGCAGTGTTAGGTCTTCCTCTCGCTCGCGGTGAGTACCTAGTGCGTCTACACACCCGCGGGACCGTAACCCCTGTTACACTCACGCCATCCCGTCCGGTGTGAGTTACTGACTGGTGTTTTGTAATAAAACATCCAGCGCAGTAATAAACATTTCCCCCCCCAACCCGCTCGCCGCTGTAAGTGTCTAGTGTGCGTCGCTGGACTACCTAAGCTGGGCCTTCCTTCGGGATCTCACTCGGCTGGGTTTTCCGCCCTGCTAGACACCGAAAGCACCCCTAGAGTGTATCACAACCGATCCCCTCAACCCCCCTCCATCCCCTCCGATGTCGGACGACGATAATCCTCCCCGGAGGAGACCGCCGGACAGCACTCCGGTGCTCGATAAGGTGATCGTGGCGACGAACCTGCTGAACCCGGAGCAGTCCCGGGTTCTGAGACCAGGAGCGCTACGTTACCAAGGAGGACTGCAACTAGCGTCGAGCGACGCCCCCCTGCCCCCCGCAGGCACGTCAGCTGTGGCCGCGCGCGGAACTGGGCTTCCGCCCCGCCCCCAGCCCGGTGCAACGGGACCAAGGGCCCTATCCAACTCGCCTGAGGAGACTCAGGAAGCTAAGAGGCAGCGCCTCTACTCCGCTTCCCCCTCACAGGATTCCCCGCCGCTGCAGGGCACACCCCTCACCTCGAGGCCCAAGCCCGCAGGACGCCGGGAATCACCATCTCCACCACGCGAGGGTGCGCAAGAGGCAACCGCCTCCACCCCCTCTTCCCCTCGCTCAGCCTCACCCCGCTCTGCCTCCCCCCGCTCTGCCTCCCCCCGCTCGCCTTCATTCGACGAAGAGACGAGCCACATGGAGCTGCCGCCGCCCATGCTGTCCATGCCCTCGCCGAAATGGACAGCGGAGCGGGAAGAGCGGCTGGCATCTTACGCTGCGGCAGCATCTGCGCCGCCGCCACCCCGCTATCTGGGACCGCCGGACTCCCCGGACTGCCACGGAGCCGGCATGGTCGCGCTTGGCGCGGCGCCCCGCATCCGCCCAACGTTTAGGACGACTGCCGCCCCTAAGCCTCACGGGCCCCCAACCACCCGCCCTCGCCTCCCGGAGCCAAACCCCCAGCCGGGGACCTCCGAACAACCGCCAGCACGCGCAGCCAGCCCGCTGATGGCGCCCCAGCCTGCGCAACCCGCCCGCCCAACTACGCCCGCCCAGCCCTCGTCTAAACCCAAGGGCGCTGCTGGGCTTAGTATGGAGGTGGACCTCCGCCCCCCTACCCCCTCATCTACCGCAGGTGCGGCAGGTGCGGTGCGCGAGGCGCAGCACCGCCCGCCCACCCCTCAGCAGGGTCGGCCCTCAAAAGCCTACCCGCCTATAGTAGTGGAGTGCCTGCCCAACTGGACAGTGCACTTCGCTGCTCTGAGGGCGAAACTTGGATTCGCGCCCAACGCGCGCCCCTTGGCCCAAGGGGTGCGCTTCACACCCCGCACCCCGGAGGAGTACCGCACGGTGCAACACCACCTGGTGGAGGCAATGGCGGAAAACCCAGCTATAAGCTGGTACAGCTATTCGGTGTCCGCCGAGCTGCCCACCAAGGTGGCCATCCGCGGCCTCCCTGCCGACACTGCCACTGAAGACATCGCCGCAGCACTTGGCGAACTGGGCTTCCCAGCCCGGTTCGTCAAGCAGATCCGCCCGATGCAGGGGCGCGCCGGCTGCCTGTACCACGCCCAGCTGGACCGCCTGCCCGAGAGTGAGCTCGTGCGCCTATACGGCATCACGGAGCTCCTCTTCATGCCGGGAATCATCATAGAACACTGGCGCGGCGCGGCCAACCGCGTGGCGCAGTGCCACAGATGCCAGGCGTTTGGCCACGCCTCGGCCCATTGCCACCGCCCCATGCGCTGCGTCCGCTGCGGTGCGCAGCACGCCGCAGCTGACTGCCCCCGAGCCCTGACCGAAAAACCAACGTGCGCCAACTGCGGCCGGGAGCACACGGCAAACAGCCGGACTTGCCCCGTGCTCCGGCGCGAGGCGCGCAAAAGGGGAATAACCATCCCCCCACCTGCCCCCGCACAACACGTACCGGCACAAGGGCGGGCGCCTTCGCCCGCCGCCCGCCCAGGAGGCCGACAGGCGGCGCCCAGCCGCCGCCCGCCCTCACCTACGGCCGCCCGCCCAGGAGGTCGGCAGGCGGCGCCCAGCCGCCGCCCGCCCTCACCTACGGTAGCCCGCCCAGCAGGCCGGCAGGCGGCGCCCAGCCGCCGCCCGCCCTCACCTACGGCCGCCCGCCCAGGAGGCCGGCAGGCTTCACCCAGTCGCCGCCCACCCACACCTACGGCCGCGACTCAGCCTCTCCTGCAGGCGCCGTCCGCCCCTGAGGTGGTGGCAAACCCGGCCACCACGCGGGGCGAGCAAGTGCCTGCGCGAAGGCGAAGGCCTAGAGGGAGTAGAAGAAAGAGGAAGCCAGTGGCCTCCTCCACCCCACAGCAGCCTGTGGGCGCCTCACAGGGCGCACCGGCCCCCGGCCCCCACGATGAGGCCCCACCCCCCACCGCCACCACACAGCGGTTGGCGCCGGCCCCGGCTTACGCCCTGCCTGGCCCCGCTCCACCGCGCCCCCGCCCCCCGCAGTCGGGCCCAACGCCCCAGTACGAGCCCCTGCCCCTGTCTGCGCCCTTGCCCCAGCGAGAGCGCGGGGCCTCCCGCGGCCGTAGGCGGCCCGCCGCTACCACCACACACACTGAGACCGTCCCAGGCGCCGGCGCGCCCACAGCGCCTGCAGCCGGGACCAACACGGCCAGACCCGCGGGGAACCTAACAGAAATTCTGTTAGGGGTCCTCACGGAGTTTCTGGTCGCCATCGCGGCGGGAGTGGACCTCCAGAGCGCAGCGGTGCGGGGACTAGCCATACTTGAGGGCATTCGGTATGGATAGGTCCTCCGCACTGCGCCTCCTCTACTGGAATCCCGGAGGGGTTAGTAGGCACATACAGCCCCTCCGCCTACTCGCCCAGACGCAGGATGTCCATATCATCCTCCTGGGCGAAACGAAGCTCCGCCCAAGTCAGCAGCTGAGCGTGCCCAACTACTTCGTCTACCGACGCGACGAGGTGTCGCAAACATCGGGGCAGGCCTACCGTGGTACGGCCGCCCTGGTCAGGCGAGACCTCGTGCACGAGGAGTTGGCGCACGCTCCTTTCACGGAACTGCGGACCACCGGGGTGCTGGTGAGAGCGGCGGGCGAGGAACTCCGTGTCTTCGCGGCATACCGCCCGCCGTCGCCTCGCTACGTCGCAGCAGACACAGCTGAGCTCTTTAACACTTCCACCCCCACGCTGATAGCTGGCGACCTCAACGCCAAGCACCCAGCGTGGGGGTCCCGCACGATCAACCCTGCCGGTCGCAAACTGCTGGATGACAGTGATGCGACCGGCTTCACAGTGGTGGGGCCGGATGCCCCCACACACATCCCCACCGCCACAACACATGCCGCCGACGTCCTGGACATTGTGCTACACAAGTTCGTGCGCTGCCCCGTCCAGGTTGAGGTGTTGTATGACCTGGACTCGCAGCACCTCCCACTCCTCATCACGCTCGACCTGGCCGCGGACTTCACTGCGCCGCGGCCCCTGGGCGTGAGGACCGACTGGGCGGCGTACGCCAAAGCACTTGAGTCCATCGACGTCGGCCCCATCCTGACGCTGGCAGAAGTGGAGGCCGAGGCGTCCGCACTGATGGCGCGCATCAAGGAGGCCAAGGAAGCCGCCTCCACTCCCATCAGCGGTCGCCAAGGCAGGCGCAACGCCCTACCCCCACACCTCAAGAGGGACATCGCGAAGAAGCGCGAACTCCGGCGTGAGTGGGCGCGCTCCCGATGTCCCCGCCTTAAGACTAGACTGAATGCCCTGACCGCCGAGCTCTCGATCGCCGTACAGGCTTGGCGCGGAGAGACCTGGGACCGAACCATCGACCAGGCCTCCGAACGCGATACCAACCTGTACGCGCTGAATCGGGCGCTCACGAGTAAACCTGCCCCCACCTACCCGCTGCTGGACCGAGATGGGGTCCGGCACTTTGCTCCCGCCGATCGTGCCGAAATATTGGCCGAGCATCTGGCGGAGCAATTTACACCGCATCCCGTTCCAGCAGACGCCACCTTCTCCACGCTCGAACACCACCACCAGGTTGAGGAATCCGTGAGGGACTTCCTGTCGGGCCCAACACCGCCTCTGGGCGGGGAGTACTTCATCTCCCCTGCCGAAGTGCGGAAGGCCGTCCTCCGCCTACCCAAGCGGAAGGCGCCAGGCTACGACGGAGTCCCCAACATGGCCCTCGCCCAGCTTCCCCGCCGCGGAATCACCGCACTCGCCCGGCTCTTCAACGGGATCCTCCGGACGGGCCATTTCCCGGACTCCTGGAAGACCGGGCGAGTCATAGTCCTGCCCAAGCCGGGTAAAGACCACCGTTACCCGGCTAACTACCGCCCCATCACTCTGCTGCCGACAGTGGCCAAACTCCTGGAACGCCTGCTCCTGGTGCGCCTGGCTCCAACCATCGAGCCGCGCCCGGAGCAATTCGGTTTCAGGAGTGGCCACTCCACCACGCTCCAACTCACCAGAGTGCTACACCACCTCGCAGTCGAGCACAACGCCGGGCGTAGCACGGTCGGGGTCTTTCTGGACGTGGAGAAGGCCTTTGACCGTGTCTGGCACCCCGGCGTCCTCTTCAAGCTCCTGCGAACCACAACACCTCCAGCCCTCACCAAGATTGTGGCGTCCTTCCTGGACAACCGGCACTTCTTTGTCTCAGTCGAAGGCGCGACATCTACCACCCGCAGCATCACAGCTGGTGTACCGCAGGGCAGCTGCCTGTCGCCCGCGCTATACGCACTGTACACGGACGACATCCCCACCCTGGAGGGCCACCTACGCCCCGGGGAGCGGGATGTCACACTAGCGCTGTTCGCGGACGACAGCGCCTACTTCGCGTCGTCCACCAGCCCCATCATTGCAGCCCGGAGGATGCAAAGGCTGCTCGACCAATTGCCGCCATGGCTGGACAAGTGGCGCATGGCCGTCAACGTGGGAAAGACGGCCGCGCTGCTTGTCACCCGCCGCATCCGCCACCCACCACCACTGAAGCTACGGGGCCAGAGCGTGGCTTGGAGCTCGCACATAAGGTACCTCGGCATCGAGATAGACAGGTCGTTGAGGATGCAGCCACAGGTCGACCGCGCGCTACAACAAGCGCGCGTCGCCAGAGCGCTCCTCCGACCTGTCCTGGGGTCTCATTTGCCGCTGAGGACCAAGGTGCGAGTTTACAAGGCCTACGTTCGGTCCCGCCTGACTTACGCGGCGCCGGCCTGGTACGCCCTCGTCTCCAAGACGAACAGGGACCGGGTCCAGGCGCTGCAAAACGCGACCATGAGGATCTGCACGGGCGCGGGCCGCTACGTTAGGAACGACGTCATCGCCCGCGACCTGCAGGTCCCCACCATTGAAGACTTCGTTGTCCGGTCGGCGCGGAGGATGTACGACCGCGCCGACAACGGGCATCACACACACCTACACCAAATCGCAGCTCAACAACCCCGGCCAACGGAAGACGACCGCCCGTGGCGACCCCTCCCGCGGGACCTGGTCCCGCCGGAGCCTCCATAATTCCTTGGGTTTAAAAAAAAAAAAAAAAAAAAAAAAAACAAAAAAAAACAAACCAAACAAATGCAGCCATAAAAAAAAAAAAAAAAAAAAAAAAAAAACAATTATACTCAGCAAACAAAAGAGCATGTTTGTGCAACCCAAGGACCGAGGGGTCGTCACCCCTCGAGTTGAAGCCGGGGTAAAGAGGCAAAGCCTCGAGGCCCCCCTCCGTGCCCCCAACACGGGCCGGAATGAAGCTCTAGTATCCGTTTTAATTCTGAACTAGAATTTTGTTTTGTTTAAAGTAAAAACTCACTCACTTACCCCTTGAAAATGGCAGACACCGCAGTAGCAGCCGAGGCACCAGCCCCAACAACACCCGCTAAGAAGCCCAAGGCTTCCGCAGCCGCAAAGAAACCGAAAGCGAAGCCCACACACCCGAAGACATCGGAAATGGTGAACAGCGCCATCGGCGAGCTGAAGGAGCGCAGCGGATCCTCCCTGAAGGCTATCAAGAAGTACATCGCGGGCGCTTACAACGTGGACGCAGAGAAGCTAGCTCCCTTCATCAGGAAGTACCTGAAGAGCGCCGTCGAATCCGGAGCCCTGATCCAGACGAAGGGCACCGGCGCCTCTGGCTCCTTCAAGTTGGACTCTAAGGGCGCCAAGTCGCACGCCGCCGGCAAGAAGGTATCCGGTGCAGCGGCCAAAGCCAAGGAATCCGCATCATCGCCCTCAAAATCCAGGAAGGGTGCAGCATCCGCGAGCGCCGCCGGCAAGAGGAAGAAGTCTGCTGCAGCCGCCGCAGCCGCCTCTCCCTCCAAATCGAAGGCCGCCAAGGCTGCTCCGAAGGACAGGAAGGCAGCCGCGGCTAAGAGGAAACCCGCAGCAGCCGCGTCCAAGAAGGCCGCCGCTTCTCCCGCAAAGGCAAAGTCCGCCGCAGCGCCGAAGGCCAAGAAGACCGCCAAGCCTCCGACCAAGAAACCGAAGGCGCCCAAACCGAAGAAGGCAGCCGCCACGCCGAAATCCAAGGCCGCCGCAGCGGGCAAGAAAGCCGCCGCCTCCAAGAAGTAGGATGTGGTACCGGGTGCTCATCCGGCGCCCGCACCCACTACGTCGCGTGTCGGTTCGTCCGCCGCCGTCGCCGCCGCAGCGCCGCGCGGCCCGGCAAGGCAGAGAATCGCACAGAACCAAAAAGCCCTTTTCAGGGCTAACACATGTTTCTGGTATTATTCTCGTATGAACGTAATTTATTGTTTCAATTAATTACGTTTTGTGAGATTCACACCCGTTTCTTGCGAGACCACTATAACAAAACAAACGTTTTTCTCCACTCCACTCACTTGCACTATCGTGATAATAAATTAACACACGAATGATGAAGCCGCAGCAGCAGCAGCAGCAGCAGCAGCAGCCGTCCGTCGCGGCCGAACCGCGCCCGAAAAAATTATAATAATGTATCGTTACCGACGCCGACGCCGCCGCCGACGACGACGACGGCCGGCACGGCGGCACCCCGAGATTACCTACGTAAGAAAAATCACCTTTCGTTCGATGACATACTTACCTACTGCTAAGGACGATCGGATCGAATACACGACAAAAAGCTCTTCTGCTCTATAAAAAAAAAAAATATTACCTACGATTAAAGTTAATAAAGTATTTAAAACCAAAACTTATCTCATACACACACACACAGGGTCCTTCCTTCTAATCTGATTGATGATTCTCAATTTTAATGTTTTTTTTTTATCTATGAAATATTACGTTTTTCATTTCTGTTGCGCATCTTTCTCGCTCTTTTCTCGCTCCCCACTATCGTAAGTGTGGCGTCGCGCACAGCTTATTTATATAACCGCGTTTAGGGTTCGAAAATTTTATTCACTCGCAGACCCGCACGCTCGCTCGCAGTGCGCTATCATTTGACGTGTTCGTGTATTTTAAACCGAATCAATAACAATGTCCGGACGCGGCAAGGGCGGTAAAGTTAAGGGGAAGGCAAAGTCACGTTCCAACCGTGCCGGACTACAGTTTCCCGTGGGACGTATCCATCGTCTGCTGCGTCACGGTAACTACGCTGAGCGCGTAGGTGCCGGCGCACCAGTCTACCTGGCGGCCGTCATGGAGTACCTCGCCGCTGAGGTTCTTGAGCTGGCAGGGAACGCCGCCAGGGACAACAAGAAGACCAGGATCATCCCGCGTCATCTGCAGCTCGCCATCAGGAACGACGAGGAGCTGAACAAGCTCCTGTCCGGCGTTACCATTGCGCAGGGAGGCGTCCTTCCCAACATCCAGGCGGTGCTCCTGCCAAAGAAGACCGAGAAGAAGGCATAATAATATAAATCTTCATCTCAATCTACGCCGGCGGCGCCTGCGGCTGGCAACGCCAACGCAAACACAGCGTTGAGTGTTCGCCCGCAGTGCACAACAAAACGGCCCTTTTCAGGGCCACAATATTATTCAAAATTTCATAAAATATTTTATGAAATGTTTCTTTTAGACTGATTATGCGGTCCGATTTGATGGGGGTGTGGTCATTTTATTTTATGAGAATAAGTATGTAGTTACCTTAGTGTACCTACCACCTAGGTACGTACTTATACCATAAAATAAACATGTACACAAATGTATTACTTATTTATATCTAGGTATTATTAATCTTACTAAAATAAAAACTGTCGCCGTCCGATGGTTTAAGTAGCTTTTTAGTTTTGTACAAAAATTTAAAATAATACTAAGATCAGGATTATTTAGGAGTATCTAATCTACTTAGGTGTGCGTGTGTACCTATTTTATTAGAATAATTTACTTAAAAAATGAGCGTAGTTAGTCACGTATCATATTAAAATGTAATAATCTACATAATGTATGAGATTTGATCTAAATGCGATGTCTAAATAAATAAATTATTACTCTTTTACGTTTGAAAAGAAGAAAACTAGGTGATCGCTCGATGCGCGTTTAGACGTTGTGAGGAGAGGTGCGGTGCGGTGCGGGAGGCGGGGTAGAATTAATCACGAGATACGGTAATGCTATTGGTTGTACGCCGACACGATCGCTCGCCCCACTCGTATACGAGCGCGCGAAGGGTCGTCTCTTAATATAAACGGAAAAACTGTAATTTTGAACACCACTCTCTCTACGGTGATACGTTGAGAACTGACGCGCTATTATTTAGCTAGAAAGTTACTCGATACTCTCTGTTCGTCATGCCACCCAAGACCAGCGGTAAGGCCGCTAAGAAATCCGGCAAAGCCCAAAAGAACATCTCCAAGACCGACAAGAAGAAGAAGAAGCACAAGAGGAAGGAGAGCTACGCCATCTACATCTACAAGGTGCTGAAGCAGGTCCACCCCGACACCGGTATCTCCAGCAAGGCCATGTCCATCATGAACTCGTTCGTGAACGACATATTCGAGCGCATCGCAGCTGAAGCCTCTCGCCTCGCTCACTACAACAAACGCTCCACCATCACATCGAGGGAGGTGCAGACGTCCGTGAGGCTACTTCTGCCCGGCGAGCTCGCAAAGCACGCTGTGAGCGAAGGCACCAAAGCCGTCACCAAGTACACCAGCTCCAAGTAAAGTCTCCTCAAAGACCTTACCGAAAGCTGCGCATTACTTAACCGCGAGAATCGTAGCAGTAACACGATTCCAAAAAACGGCCCTTTTCAGGGCCACAAAATATTATCATGATTCACATTATTATAAGCATAATGTTGAATTGTTTCTTGATGATTTTAATAAACATGATAACGAGATGGAATAAGAGTACGTGTGTGTGTGTTGTTGTTATTATTTTGTAAATACATAGGTAGGTAGGTAATATAGGTGCCGGTATATCTACCGTAGTATGTATGTTCAAACATATTGTCTTGCCGAATATAAAAAAAGCTGAAATATTAATAATTATAAATATCTAAGCTATTTTCTATGCATGCTTGCTTAATATATAAAGTAGTAATCATGCTCACGAAGGTGGACATTATTATTATTCTGTAATTCAGATGGTTATGTTAGTGGTAGGTAGGTAAGTACCGTTAATTATTATTATTTTATTCATCAAAATCACAATAATTAAGTACTATGAAATGTAAGAAACTTCACTTCTTCGAGGAAAGGGGAAGGAGGGGGGGGGGGGGGGGGGGGTGTTGTCTGAGAGAGCGAAAGAGATGTAGATAGAGAGAGATGGAATGCAATGCATGGTTCGCGGAGCACCCCCCGCCCCTCTCGTTTCTTACCGCAGCACGCACGCACGCACGCTATAAATATAAGTAGGAATGTCGTCGATATTTTTTAAACAGTCCACCGTTGGCCGCCGCCGCGCTCGCTTGTTTTGTCGTTGTAATAATTATCGTCGCTCTCAGCTATGGCTCGTACCAAGCAAACCGCCCGCAAGTCCACTGGTGGTAAGGCGCCGCGCAAGCAGCTCGCCACCAAGGCCGCACGCAAGAGCGCCCCCGCCACCGGAGGCGTCAAGAAGCCCCATCGTTACAGGCCCGGAACCGTCGCCCTGCGTGAGATCCGTCGCTACCAGAAGAGCACAGAGCTGCTGATCCGCAAGCTCCCCTTCCAGCGTCTGGTGCGCGAGATCGCACAGGACTTCAAGACCGACCTCCGTTTCCAGAGCTCCGCTGTGATGGCTCTCCAGGAGGCAAGCGAGGCTTACCTGGTGGGTCTCTTCGAGGACACAAACCTGTGCGCGATCCACGCCAAGCGCGTCACCATCATGCCCAAGGACATACAGCTCGCCCGCAGGATCAGAGGCGAACGCGCCTAACGTGTGTGTGCAGCTTTCTTGCGTCCGCCGACTAGCAGGCGCGCGGCATTTGATTGCCCGCTTGCAGTTGGTCATCGCAAACAATAACAAAAGGCCCTTTTCAGGGCCACATAAGTTTCAAAATGCAATTTATTGCAATGTTTCTTTGGTACTTGAAATAATACGTCACGTCATTCATAAATAAGCGCATCGCTGTATAAAATAGATACGTCGTCGTACCTACCTACCTACCTACCTAGGGTACTTACCAAATGAAAATTTCATGTAGGGTACACATATATGTACATGTTTCGCTGAACGTTTAAAACGCTATTAATCTATCGGGGTGATATTTTTTCATCAGATGTATACACCAAAACCGACCATAATTACAGAAACACCACACACAGCTAGCTACAGAGTACAGGTAGGTACACCTACCTACTATTATGGTAGGTTAGGTTAACCGTTCGGTTAGTTTTGTTGTTATTGTCTAAAGAAACAGTTTTACACACGGTCAGAATCATATGCGGCCCTGAAAAGGGCCTTTTTTTTTTGTTGCACGCACAACTAAACCAATGTAGCAAACATCGGTCTTCGTCGGTCGATGCGATGAGAATGTCCAGCTTCGGGCGTTGAATTAACCTCCGAAACCGTACAGGGTGCGTCCCTGACGCTTCAGGGCGTAGACAACATCCATGGCGGTGACGGTCTTCCTCTTGGCGTGCTCGGTGTAGGTGACAGCGTCGCGGATGACGTTCTCAAGGAACACCTTCAGAACACCGCGCGTCTCCTCGTAGATCAGACCGGAGATACGCTTGACACCGCCTCTGCGCGCCAAACGACGGATGGCTGGCTTCGTGATACCCTGGATGTTATCACGCAGCACTTTCCTGTGACGCTTGGCGCCTCCTTTCCCCAGACCTTTACCTCCCTTACCGCGGCCGGTCATCGCGATAGATTATACGAGAACAAACGAAAAAAATTAAACGCACGCGCCGCGAGTCGGTCGACCGCTTGCTGCCGAACGACTGATTGAACGCATCGCAGCTATCGGTCCCTATATTTATAGAGATATGCTACGTACCCGCCGCCCGCCCGCAGCCCCTTCCTCCTTCCTCAGCCAGCCAGCCTGCCTGCCTGCGCAGGCAGACAGAATGCATCAAAAATAATAACACATCAAAGTAGGAGGGAAGGTAGGTAGGTAGGTACTTACTTATCTAGCTACCTAACTAGGTAAGTAGGTATAATGATAAAATAAAGTTTTTCTTTAATTCAGAAAAAAAATAAAATTACTTAAAAGAAAAAAAAAAAAAATATTACAAATGAAGAATGAATGATTTATATATATATATATATATATATATATTTTTTATTAGGTAGGCAGGTAGTAAGACGTATTACAGTCGTCGGTGGTTCAGAAGCAGCGACGGCGGCACGGCGCGGCGCGGGGCAGCTCGACGGATCAGCCAGCGGGGTCGGGTTTTGCGTGTATGAAATGGCTTTTTTTCTAGTGTATTTTGGTTGATTGTTTCATTGAATCGATATAATATATGTTTTTTTAGTAATGCTACATCGATATTATAAGAATTATAGGCATTTGCGCTCGTTCTCGTGAGGTGTTTCGCACTAAATTGATGCATCGTGTTTTACGTGTGTTCAAAAACATGTTGATGTTTTAATCGAAATAAATGAAAACTGATATAGAATTATAACACAAATAGATATTGATATGTTTGCGTTTTATTTGTCGACAGTGATTGTTGAAATTTATTCGTTTTTATAGACATAAATCGATTATAAACACGAGCCGACCTATGGTATGCGGCGAGCGCCGTGTAATAATGTTAATATCTTGACATTATCGCAATAATAATGTATTACGATAACTTCAGGCTACGATCAAGTTCAAAATAAATACGTTCGCTTATTTAATAGGTGACGAACAGTATGCAAATCTGTGTAAAATCAATTTTAATTAGATAGATGTTAGTGAAAAATATTATGCGCTCGTACGAGAAGCTGTCTGTCGACACTGCCGTTCTCCATGCGGTATAGCTGGTTTGCCTGCTCCCCGGTGTCGCCCTCTATCCGTTTTAATTCTGAACTAGAATTTTGTTTTGTTTAAAGTAAAAACTCACTCACTTACCCCTTGAAAATGGCAGACACCGCAGTAGCAGCCGAGGCACCAGCCCCAACAACACCCGCTAAGAAGCCCAAGGCTTCCGCAGCCGCAAAGAAACCGAAAGCGAAGCCCACACACCCGAAGACATCGGAAATGGTGAACAGCGCCATCGGCGAGCTGAAGGAGCGCAGCGGATCCTCCCTGAAGGCTATCAAGAAGTACATCGCGGGCGCTTACAACGTGGACGCAGAGAAGCTAGCTCCCTTCATCAGGAAGTACCTGAAGAGCGCCGTCGAATCCGGAGCCCTGATCCAGACGAAGGGCACCGGCGCCTCTGGCTCCTTCAAGTTGGACTCTAAGGGCGCCAAGTCGCACGCCGCCGGCAAGAAGGTATCCGGTGCAGCGGCCAAAGCCAAGGAATCCGCATCATCGCCCTCAAAATCCAGGAAGGGTGCAGCATCCGCGAGCGCCGCCGGCAAGAGGAAGAAGTCTGCTGCAGCCGCCGCAGCCGCCTCTCCCTCCAAATCGAAGGCCGCCAAGGCTGCTCCGAAGGACAGGAAGGCAGCCGCGGCTAAGAGGAAACCCGCAGCAGCCGCGTCCAAGAAGGCCGCCGCTTCTCCCGCAAAGGCAAAGTCCGCCGCAGCGCCGAAGGCCAAGAAGACCGCCAAGCCTCCGACCAAGAAACCGAAGGCGCCCAAACCGAAGAAGGCAGCCGCCACGCCGAAATCCAAGGCCGCCGCAGCGGGCAAGAAAGCCGCCGCCTCCAAGAAGTAGGATGTGGTACCGGGTGCTCATCCGGCGCCCGCACCCACTACGTCGCGTGTCGGTTCGTCCGCCGCCGTCGCCGCCGCAGCGCCGCGCGGCCCGGCAAGGCAGAGAATCGCACCGAACCAAAAAGCCCTTTTCAGGGCTAACACATGTTTCTGGTATTATTCTCGTATGAACGTAATTTATTGTTTCAATTAATTACGTTTTGTGAGATTCACACCCGTTTCTTGCGAGACCACTATAACAAAACAAACGTTTTTCTCCACTCCACTCACTTGCACTATCGTGATAATAAATTAACACACGAATGATGAAGCCGCAGCAGCAGCAGCAGCAGCAGCAGCAGCAGCCGTCCGTCGCGGCCGAACCGCGCCCGAAAAAATTATAATAATGTATCGTTACCGACGCCGACGCCGCCGCCGACGACGACGACGGCCGGCACGGCGGCACCCCGAGATTACCTACGTAAGAAAAATCACCTTTCGTTCGATGACATACTTACCTACTGCTAAGGACGATCGGATCGAATACACGACAAAAAGCTCTTCTGCTCTATAAAAAAAAAAAATATTACCTACGATTAAAGTTAATAAAGTATTTAAAACCAAAACTTATCTCATACACACACACACAGGGTCCTTCCTTCTAATCTGATTGATGATTCTCAATTTTAATGTTTTTTTTTTTTATCTATGAAATATTACGTTTTTCATTTCTGTTGCGCATCTTTCTCGCTCTTTTCTCGCTCCCCACTATCGTAAGTGTGGCGTCGCGCACAGCTTATTTATATAACCGCGTTTAGGGTTCGAAAATTTTATTCACTCGCAGACCCGCACGCTCGCTCGCAGTGCGCTATCATTTGACGTGTTCGTGTATTTTAAACCGAATCAATAACAATGTCCGGACGCGGCAAGGGCGGTAAAGTTAAGGGGAAGGCAAAGTCACGTTCCAACCGTGCCGGACTACAGTTTCCCGTGGGACGTATCCATCGTCTGCTGCGTCACGGTAACTACGCTGAGCGCGTAGGTGCCGGCGCACCAGTCTACCTGGCGGCCGTCATGGAGTACCTCGCCGCTGAGGTTCTTGAGCTGGCAGGGAACGCCGCCAGGGACAACAAGAAGACCAGGATCATCCCGCGTCATCTGCAGCTCGCCATCAGGAACGACGAGGAGCTGAACAAGCTCCTGTCCGGCGTTACCATTGCGCAGGGAGGCGTCCTTCCCAACATCCAGGCGGTGCTCCTGCCAAAGAAGACCGAGAAGAAGGCATAATAATATAAATCTTCATCTCAATCTACGCCGGCGGCGCCTGCGGCTGGCAACGCCAACGCAAACACAGCGTTGAGTGTTCGCCCGCAGTGCACAACAAAACGGCCCTTTTCAGGGCCACAATATTATTCAAAATTTCATAAAATATTTTATGAAATGTTTCTTTTAGACTGATTATGCGGTCCGATTTGATGGGGGTGTGGTCATTTTATTTTATGAGAATAAGTATGTAGTTACCTTAGTGTACCTACCACCTAGGTACGTACTTATACCATAAAATAAACATGTACACAAATGTATTACTTATTTATATCTAGGTATTATTAATCTTACTAAAATAAAAACTGTCGCCGTCCGATGGTTTAAGTAGCTTTTTAGTTTTGTACAAAAATTTAAAATAATACTAAGATCAGGATTATTTAGGAGTATCTAATCTACTTAGGTGTGCGTGTGTACCTATTTTATTAGAATAATTTACTTAAAAAATGAGCGTAGTTAGTCACGTATCATATTAAAATGTAATAATCTACATAATGTATGAGATTTGATCTAAATGCGATGTCTAAATAAATAAATTATTACTCTTTTACGTTTGAAAAGAAGAAAACTAGGTGATCGCTCGATGCGCGTTTAGACGTTGTGAGGAGAGGTGCGGTGCGGTGCGGGAGGCGGGGTAGAATTAATCACGAGATACGGTAATGCTATTGGTTGTACGCCGACACGATCGCTCGCCCCACTCGTATACGAGCGCGCGAAGGGTCGTCTCTTAATATAAACGGAAAAACTGTAATTTTGAACACCACTCTCTCTACGGTGATACGTTGAGAACTGACGCGCTATTATTTAGCTAGAAAGTTACTCGATACTCTCTGTTCGTCATGCCACCCAAGACCAGCGGTAAGGCCGCTAAGAAATCCGGCAAAGCCCAAAAGAACATCTCCAAGACCGACAAGAAGAAGAAGAAGCACAAGAGGAAGGAGAGCTACGCCATCTACATCTACAAGGTGCTGAAGCAGGTCCACCCCGACACCGGTATCTCCAGCAAGGCCATGTCCATCATGAACTCGTTCGTGAACGACATATTCGAGCGCATCGCAGCTGAAGCCTCTCGCCTCGCTCACTACAACAAACGCTCCACCATCACATCGAGGGAGGTGCAGACGTCCGTGAGGCTACTTCTGCCCGGCGAGCTCGCAAAGCACGCTGTGAGCGAAGGCACCAAAGCCGTCACCAAGTACACCAGCTCCAAGTAAAGTCTCCTCAAAGACCTTACCGAAAGCTGCGCATTACTTAACCGCGAGAATCGTAGCAGTAACACGATTCCAAAAAACGGCCCTTTTCAGGGCCACAAAATATTATCATGATTCACATTATTATAAGCATAATGTTGAATTGTTTCTTGATGATTTTAATAAACATGATAACGAGATGGAATAAGAGTACGTGTGTGTGTGTTGTTGTTATTATTTTGTAAATACATAGGTAGGTAGGTAATATAGGTGCCGGTATATCTACCGTAGTATGTATGTTCAAACATATTGTCTTGCCGAATATAAAAAAAGCTGAAATATTAATAATTATAAATATCTAAGCTATTTTCTATGCATGCTTGCTTAATATATAAAGTAGTAATCATGCTCACGAAGGTGGACATTATTATTATTCTGTAATTCAGATGGTTATGTTAGTGGTAGGTAGGTAAGTACCGTTAATTATTATTATTTTATTCATCAAAATCACAATAATTAAGTACTATGAAATGTAAGAAACTTCACTTCTTCGAGGAAAGGGGAAGGAGGGGGGGGGGGGGGGGGGGGGTGTTGTCTGAGAGAGCGAAAGAGATGTAGATAGAGAGAGATGGAATGCAATGCATGGTTCGCGGAGCACCCCCCGCCCCTCTCGTTTCTTACCGCAGCACGCACGCACGCACGCTATAAATATAAGTAGGAATGTCGTCGATATTTTTTAAACAGTCCACCGTTGGCCGCCGCCGCGCTCGCTTGTTTTGTCGTTGTAATAATTATCGTCGCTCTCAGCTATGGCTCGTACCAAGCAAACCGCCCGCAAGTCCACTGGTGGTAAGGCGCCGCGCAAGCAGCTCGCCACCAAGGCCGCACGCAAGAGCGCCCCCGCCACCGGAGGCGTCAAGAAGCCCCATCGTTACAGGCCCGGAACCGTCGCCCTGCGTGAGATCCGTCGCTACCAGAAGAGCACAGAGCTGCTGATCCGCAAGCTCCCCTTCCAGCGTCTGGTGCGCGAGATCGCACAGGACTTCAAGACCGACCTCCGTTTCCAGAGCTCCGCTGTGATGGCTCTCCAGGAGGCAAGCGAGGCTTACCTGGTGGGTCTCTTCGAGGACACAAACCTGTGCGCGATCCACGCCAAGCGCGTCACCATCATGCCCAAGGACATACAGCTCGCCCGCAGGATCAGAGGCGAACGCGCCTAACGTGTGTGTGCAGCTTTCTTGCGTCCGCCGACTAGCAGGCGCGCGGCATTTGATTGCCCGCTTGCAGTTGGTCATCGCAAACAATAACAAAAGGCCCTTTTCAGGGCCACATAAGTTTCAAAATGCAATTTATTGCAATGTTTCTTTGGTACTTGAAATAATACGTCACGTCATTCATAAATAAGCGCATCGCTGTATAAAATAGATACGTCGTCGTACCTACCTACCTACCTACCTAGGGTACTTACCAAATGAAAATTTCATGTAGGGTACACATATATGTACATGTTTCGCTGAACGTTTAAAACGCTATTAATCTATCGGGGTGATATTTTTTCATCAGATGTATACACCAAAACCGACCATAATTACAGAAACACCACACACAGCTAGCTACAGAGTACAGGTAGGTACACCTACCTACTATTATGGTAGGTTAGGTTAACCGTTCGGTTAGTTTTGTTGTTATTGTCTAAAGAAACAGTTTTACACACGGTCAGAATCATATGCGGCCCTGAAAAGGGCCTTTTTTTTTTGTTGCACGCACAACTAAACCAATGTAGCAAACATCGGTCTTCGTCGGTCGATGCGATGAGAATGTCCAGCTTCGGGCGTTGAATTAACCTCCGAAACCGTACAGGGTGCGTCCCTGACGCTTCAGGGCGTAGACAACATCCATGGCGGTGACGGTCTTCCTCTTGGCGTGCTCGGTGTAGGTGACAGCGTCGCGGATGACGTTCTCAAGGAACACCTTCAGAACACCGCGCGTCTCCTCGTAGATCAGACCGGAGATACGCTTGACACCGCCTCTGCGCGCCAAACGACGGATGGCTGGCTTCGTGATACCCTGGATGTTATCACGCAGCACTTTCCTGTGACGCTTGGCGCCTCCTTTCCCCAGACCTTTACCTCCCTTACCGCGGCCGGTCATCGCGATAGATTATACGAGAACAAACGAAAAAAATTAAACGCACGCGCCGCGAGTCGGTCGACCGCTTGCTGCCGAACGACTGATTGAACGCATCGCTTTTTTTTTTTTTTTTTTCGAAAGGACTGTTATGCTGTTGACCGCAGATGGCCATGACAGCGTTACCGGACTTTTGGCGGGCGCGGAAGGCGCCTCACCGGTAAAGTTAGGTTGGGGCAACACGCACAAGGGCCACCACTTAGGTGCGAGCCTCGGCTTGGGCTGTTGCCAGATGCTACGAGAGGGTAATGGATGTTTCGCCGAGGTGCACGAGTGCACCTATGGGCGGAAGCGGGGAATTCTTCGACCCCGCATCCGGCGGGGTCGGTTTTTGGTCGGGTGTGTAGTGTGCGGATGCGAATCGGTACTTGTTGACGTCACCTCCGGGTTAGCGTCGGTGATTGGGTCAACCGGGTCACCGAGAACGTGTCTCGGTCTACGGAGGAGAGAACTCGTGGGAGGATTGTCTACGGGGTAATCGGGTATGAAGGATATGAACGGATTGGAATGATCTGCGGCCGATTCATAAAAACGCTGGGAAGCAGTCTTTATGACGTGGGCAACGGATTCTAGTTTAAGATCTCGGTGGAGATCTTTATTGCGCATGTACCACGGGCAGCCCGTGGCTTTGCGCAAGAAATTGTTTTGGACAATCTGAAGGTGGCGGACGTTGGCCGAGTGGCCAAATACTACAGAGGAGTAAGTCATGACGGGACGTATGACCGATTTGTAAAGTGTCACCTTATTTCTAAGGGACATTTTACTCTTCGCTCTAAGGAGGCTGTTCAACCGGCTAAGTATGAACTTAGCACGATTGGTTACAGTGCGAATGTGGGTTTTGAAACTAAGGCGGCGATCTAGTATCACCCCTAAGTATTTGGCAGATTTAACCCAGGGAATGGGTTTGCCAAAGAGGGTAATGGTTCTGGGCTTGCGGAAGCCCCGCGAAAAGTACACTGCTGCACTTTTCGTCGGGTTCACTTCTATGCGCCATCGTCTGAACCAGGCACCTAGTGTGTCTAGTGCGGCTTGCAGTCTTATACTTACCCGACTTGAGTTCAAGTTGGATGAGTACAGAGCTGTATCGTCCGCGAAGAGGGCAAGTTCGACTTGCGGGTGACGGGGGATGTCGCTGGTGTACAGCGTGAAGAGGAGCGGGGCGAGAACGGAGCCCTGGGGGACTCCGGCTCGGACGGGTCGGGGGTCGGAGAGAGTGCCCTCCACGCGGTAGCGAAAGCTACGATTTGACAAGTAGTCTCGTAAGATGAGTACGAGTCTATCTGGCACACCAAGAGTGGAGAGCTTGTAGATCAAGCCGTTGTGCCAGACTTTATCGAAGGCTTTCGCCACGTCGAGGAAGACAGCTCCCGTATTGGCTGGCCAGGTGTGGTGCCAGTTGGACAGGATGTGCTCCGTGATGCGGAGTACCTGCTGGGGACAGGAGTGATGAGCTCGAAAGCCGAACTGCTCATCGGGTAGGAGCTTGTGCTCGTTGACGTGAGACCAGAGACGACTCAGAAGGAGTCGTTCATAGATCTTCCCCAGGGCACTGAGGAGACTGATAGGACGGTAGGAGGTAGGTTCATTCGCCTTTTTGCCCGGTTTGTGGATGCCAATGACATTGGCTTCCTTCCAGACATCAGGGAATGAACAAGTGGACATGGCTGCATTGAAGATGCTTACGAGGAGGTATATGAGGGCAACGGGGAATCGTTTGAGGACTCTGTTACTGATGCCGTCCGAGCCAGGGGACTTTTTCGGTCGGAGATCTTTAATGATCGCTGCGACCTCTGCCGCCCTGACATGGTCAAGGGTGGCAGTAGGGGGTAGGGACGCTATGCGTTCGACTTCTCTGTTCACCGTATCGAGGTGTACAGGGTCAACAGGCTCTAGACTGGGGGAGCACTGGGCTTCCAGACTTTCAGCTAGCGTATCAGCTTTGTCTTTATCTTCAAACGCCGGCGTTTGATGATTCGGACGTATAAGCGGGGGCATGATGGAGATACCATCAGCTTTCATAGAGCGCGCCAGTTTCCAGTAAGCCTGGTGGCCTGGTTCGATCGTTGAAAGCAGATTATCCCAAGAGGAGTTTCGGTGCTCTTGGATGGCTCTCTTAACCTTACGGCGAAGCGAGTTCATCCTAAAGCGATTGAGGTAGGTGGGATAGGAACTAAAGCGACGGGTCGCTGCGTTCTTTTCAGTGATCAGACGTCTGATATCGTCTGGCAGGTCCCAGCGGCGATCGTTCGCCGCTGGCACCTGTTTCGACGATTCGCTGATAGCGGATTGGACGTGATTGGTCAGAGAGTCGACCGCGATCGCGATGTCGTCTAGTGACCTAATATCGTCGGGGATTTTTTCCAAGGCAGGCGAATGGATATTCTTGAGAGCACTCTCAAGCTTATACCATCGCATAACTGTCTTGGTGGGAGGACTGACATTTGGAGGAGGGCCTAGCCGCATTATAACGGGTCGATGGTCCGAGTCAAGTTCCTGCATCACTGTTATAGATTGCATCCGTAGCGATACATTCTGTAGCAGTGCCAGGTCCAAGTACTCGCTGCCTTGGCCGGGGATGGGCGAGTACCGCGTGGGGCACATGGGGACTATCAAGTCTAGATCAAGGGATCCAAGACATTGGGTAAGGATGCGGCCGTTTCGATTACGAAGACGGCAGTTCCACATCGGATCTTTGGAGTTGAAGTCACCAGCCAGAATGACTGAGCTTCCGAGACTTAGGACTGACTCTAGGTCGCTTTGAAGAAGCGTCCTATTGGGACTGAGGTAACAGGAAGCGATGATGACCGATTGATGACCGGTCATCGCTAGCCTGCAGACAGAGACTTCTAAGTTTTGTAGGGCGGGGGGATCGAGGGGTATGCAGTGCAGGGACCTCTTGAAGTAAATGGCAGTACCGCCTTTGGGAGCGTTCGTTCTGTCATTTCGGATCATTTGGTAGTTAGCGATCCTAGGGCAGAGAGTGCCCTGCTTCAAAAAGGTCTCCTGTACTAACAGGATGTCTATTTGGTGATTTACTAAAAAGTGATGGACGAGTTCTCTCTGGGATTTGAGGCCGTTAGCGTTGAAGAACGCTAACGAGATGGAGCGGGGCTTAAGTCTCTCAGGTTGTACAACCATATTAAGACTTAAAAGAGAGGGAGTCAAGGGAGGCCATGATGTCCTGATGATCAGAAATGATCAGCAGCTTTTCAATGGCCGTCTGGGCTTGGCTAAGCTTGCGCAGGAGCACAGAGACTTGGCCAAAATCTATGGCAGGGGTAGGCCCTGCCGAGCCGGCCATTGTTGGATGGCTGGACTTAGCGGGGCGAGGTAGGGGTGCGGGGGCGGGGGCCGGGGAGCGGGTTTGCTCCTGTGAGTGTTGAGAGGGCGGCGCGGGGCAGGCTTTCGCCTTAGGGGCTATGCTTGCGCTTGTGAAGGAGAGGGGTTTTGCCCATGCTGATGACGCAGGGGGGCGGGGGGGAGGAGGGACCGTAGCCACCTTAGCGGCGGTCTTGGTATATTGCCGCGCGGGGGCAAAGCGCTCCGGAGCGCGTGAGCGCACCTTGCTGGCGTTCACTTTAGGTGCCTTGGGGCAACCGCGATAATTCGCTGTATGTCCCTCGGCATTGCAGAGAACGCAGCTAGGTGGGGTCGGATCTTCGCGCGTCCGCTTACAGTCAGCGGTGCCGTGGTCACCCAGGCACTTAACGCAGCGTGGACGTGCGTTGCAGTTGCGCGCAGAGTGGCCATGGAGCTGGCATCTGTGGCACTGACCAGGGGGGCCTAATTTGAAGGGGGCTTCGACTGATAGACCGGAGAGGCGGCATACGGTTTTTAGGCCGAATATCGCCTTTCCTTCGGGCGAGAGATCAAGGATGACCAGTACAAGGTCAAAAGGACGTTTGTCTCTACCGCTGTACATGCGGTGGACTTCCCTGATGGGGAAGCCCTGAGACATTAGGTCCTCCTTTACCACCTCTGGGTTGAATTCGGCGGGAACGCCCCGAATCACAACCCTGAGTGATTTTTCGCTCTCGAGGGCATAGGTGTGAAAACCTATGCACTCGGTGCGGAGGATGGCAGTCAGACGTCGGTGATCGTCCGACGACTGGAGTTGGAGCTTGATAGACTCCTTCACGGACTGGGCCTTCACGAAGTGAATGCCCTTCAGGTGGAGGAGTTTCTCAACGTTTGGCCATTTGGCTTTTTCCCGAAGGAAGATCGGAGGAGGGGGTCGCTCCTTACGGAGGGAAGACTGGGCCGCTGGGGTCGCGGGGTTAGCGGGGACCACGGGAGTCGTGGCGGCCGCGGGAGTCGCGGGGGAGGGGGAAAGGTGGACCAACTTGGCCGGGTTCACCGACTTCGATGGTGCCTTTGTCTTCTTCCTCTTGCGGCTTTCTACGGTGAGAAAACCGTCGTCGGAGGAAGTAGTGGTGGTCGTTGTAGTTGGGTCGGATTCAGAGGAAGAGGGCAGATCAGCCTCGTCGTCCTGCGAGGACGGAGACTGCTCAGTCTCCGACCCGCAGTCGGAGAAATCCATCTCTCCTTCTCCCTCGGGCGAGGAAGGGAGAGATGGGGCGGGCGGGGAGGCGTCGGGCGATTCCGGGAAGTCCGGAATGGCCGGGGGAGGGGAAGGAGCCTGGACGGGCTCTGGGCGGGTCTGAATGACATCGTCGATTATTGACGGATACCTTCTGACTATTGCGCGGAGTAGGCTGCGCAAAGTGTCGAGGGAAAGACTAGAGATGTCCATATTGGACCGGATACGGCTGTAGGAGCCGGGGGCGGGTCCCTAATCCCGGGGGGTACACCCGGGATATGTGAGTGGTCCCTCCCTGTCGGGTTAGACAGGGGGGGGGTGTGTACCTATGTGTCCTACCTGAATTGTGTGTCCCTTATGCCTCTCTTACGGGGCGAAAGGGGTGTGTGACTACCTAGCGCTACCTGGGGTCGGCGAGGGTGCTCCCCCAAGGCCGGTGGTCCCAGGCCCAGCCGGATTCTACTTTACTTGAAAGAAGTAAAGTAGGCGCTCCGGGTCAACGCCCAACCAAGTTCGTTGGCACGGTTACGTATCCCTTGGTTGACCACTAAAGTCGTGGATTTCACTGTCGGAAAGCCAAAGAAACAAGATAGAGGAACCGCTTTGAAAAAAGCGTGAACCTCGGTACAGCGTCGCTCTGAAAAGAGCGGTACGCAACGTTTGCGTTATAGCCTCAAAGAAGCACAGTTCTGAAAAGAACTGATAACGCGAGAAACAGAAAAGTAGTTCTGAAAAGAACTGATTTACGTTAGAAACAGAGGTTAGTTCTGAAAAGAACTGATTTACGTTAGAAACAGGAGTTAGTTCTGAAAAGAACTGATTGATGTTTCGATAAACGAAACGAGAAGGCGCGAGCGAAAGCGGAAAGACAAAGCTACGGGAGCTATGTCGGAGCGTACGTGCTACTCGCGCGGGGGCGAGCAACGGAGTCTGAACGCATCGCAGCTATCGGTCCCTATATTTATAGAGATATGCTACGTACCCGCCGCCCGCCCGCAGCCCCTTCCTCCTTCCTCAGCCAGCCAGCCTGCCTGCCTGCGCAGGCAGACAGAATGCATCAAAAATAATAACACATCAAAGTAGGAGGGAAGGTAGGTAGGTAGGTACTTACTTATCTAGCTACCTAACTAGGTAAGTAGGTATAATGATAAAATAAAGTTTTTCTTTAATTCAGAAAAAAAATAAAATTACTTAAAAGAAAAAAAAAAAAAATATTACAAATGAAGAATGAATGATTTATATATATATATATATATATATATATATTTTTTATTAGGTAGGCAGGTAGTAAGACGTATTACAGTCGTCGGTGGTTCAGAAGCAGCGACGGCGGCACGGCGCGGCGCGGGGCAGCTCGACGGATCAGCCAGCGGGGTCGGGTTTTGCGTGTATGAAATGGCTTTTTTTCTAGTGTATTTTGGTTGATTGTTTCATTGAATCGATATAATATATGTTTTTTTAGTAATGCTACATCGATATTATAAGAATTATAGGCATTTGCGCTCGTTCTCGTGAGGTGTTTCGCACTAAATTGATGCATCGTGTTTTACGTGTGTTCAAAAACATGTTGATGTTTTAATCGAAATAAATGAAAACTGATATAGAATTATAACACAAATAGATATTGATATGTTTGCGTTTTATTTGTCGACAGTGATTGTTGAAATTTATTCGTTTTTATAGACATAAATCGATTATAAACACGAGCCGACCTATGGTATGCGGCGAGCGCCGTGTAATAATGTTAATATCTTGACATTATCGCAATAATAATGTATTACGATAACTTCAGGCTACGATCAAGTTCAAAATAAATACGTTCGCTTATTTAATAGGTGACGAACAGTATGCAAATCTGTGTAAAATCAATTTTAATTAGATAGATGTTAGTGAAAAATATTATGCGCTCGTACGAGAAGCTGTCTGTCGACACTGCCGTTCTCCATGCGGTATAGCTGGTTTGCCTGCTCCCCGGTGTCGCCCTCTATCCGTTTTAATTCTGAACTAGAATTTTGTTTTGTTTAAAGTAAAAACTCACTCACTTACCCCTTGAAAATGGCAGACACCGCAGTAGCAGCCGAGGCACCAGCCCCAACAACACCCGCTAAGAAGCCCAAGGCTTCCGCAGCCGCAAAGAAACCGAAAGCGAAGCCCACACACCCGAAGACATCGGAAATGGTGAACAGCGCCATCGGCGAGCTGAAGGAGCGCAGCGGATCCTCCCTGAAGGCTATCAAGAAGTACATCGCGGGCGCTTACAACGTGGACGCAGAGAAGCTAGCTCCCTTCATCAGGAAGTACCTGAAGAGCGCCGTCGAATCCGGAGCCCTGATCCAGACGAAGGGCACCGGCGCCTCTGGCTCCTTCAAGTTGGACTCTAAGGGCGCCAAGTCGCACGCCGCCGGCAAGAAGGTATCCGGTGCAGCGGCCAAAGCCAAGGAATCCGCATCATCGCCCTCAAAATCCAGGAAGGGTGCAGCATCCGCGAGCGCCGCCGGCAAGAGGAACTGCTGCAGCCGCCGCAGCCGCCTCTCCCTCCAAATCGAAGGCCGCCAAGGCTGCTCCGAAGGACAGGAAGGCAGCCGCGGCTAAGAGGAAACCCGCAGCAGCCGCGTCCAAGAAGGCCGCCGCTTCTCCCGCAAAGGCAAAGTCCGCCGCAGCGCCGAAGGCCAAGAAGACCGCCAAGCCTCCGACCAAGAAACCGAAGGCGCCCAAACCGAAGAAGGCAGCCGCCACGCCGAAATCCAAGGCCGCCGCAGCGGGCAAGAAAGCCGCCGCCTCCAAGAAGTAGGATGTGGTACCGGGTGCTCATCCGGCGCCCGCACCCACTACGTCGCGTGTCGGTTCGTCCGCCGCCGTCGCCGCCGCAGCGCCGCGCGGCCCGGCAAGGCAGAGAATCGCACCGAACCAAAAAGCCCTTTTCAGGGCTAACACATGTTTCTGGTATTATTCTCGTATGAACGTAATTTATTGTTTCAATTAATTACGTTTTGTGAGATTCACACCCGTTTCTTGCGAGACCACTATAACAAAACAAACGTTTTTCTCCACTCCACTCACTTGCACTATCGTGATAATAAATTAACACACGAATGATGAAGCCGCAGCAGCAGCAGCAGCAGCAGCAGCAGCAGCCGTCCGTCGCGGCCGAACCGCGCCCGAAAAAATTATAATAATGTATCGTTACCGACGCCGACGCCGCCGCCGACGACGACGACGGCCGGCACGGCGGCACCCCGAGATTACCTACGTAAGAAAAATCACCTTTCGTTCGATGACATACTTACCTACTGCTAAGGACGATCGGATCGAATACACGACAAAAAGCTCTTCTGCTCTATAAAAAAAAAAAATATTACCTACGATTAAAGTTAATAAAGTATTTAAAACCAAAACTTATCTCATACACACACACACAGGGTCCTTCCTTCTAATCTGATTGATGATTCTCAATTTTAATGTTTTTTTTTTTTATCTATGAAATATTACGTTTTTCATTTCTGTTGCGCATCTTTCTCGCTCTTTTCTCGCTCCCCACTATCGTAAGTGTGGCGTCGCGCACAGCTTATTTATATAACCGCGTTTAGGGTTCGAAAATTTTATTCACTCGCAGACCCGCACGCTCGCTCGCAGTGCGCTATCATTTGACGTGTTCGTGTATTTTAAACCGAATCAATAACAATGTCCGGACGCGGCAAGGGCGGTAAAGTTAAGGGGAAGGCAAAGTCACGTTCCAACCGTGCCGGACTACAGTTTCCCGTGGGACGTATCCATCGTCTGCTGCGTCACGGTAACTACGCTGAGCGCGTAGGTGCCGGCGCACCAGTCTACCTGGCGGCCGTCATGGAGTACCTCGCCGCTGAGGTTCTTGAGCTGGCAGGGAACGCCGCCAGGGACAACAAGAAGACCAGGATCATCCCGCGTCATCTGCAGCTCGCCATCAGGAACGACGAGGAGCTGAACAAGCTCCTGTCCGGCGTTACCATTGCGCAGGGAGGCGTCCTTCCCAACATCCAGGCGGTGCTCCTGCCAAAGAAGACCGAGAAGAAGGCATAATAATATAAATCTTCATCTCAATCTACGCCGGCGGCGCCTGCGGCTGGCAACGCCAACGCAAACACAGCGTTGAGTGTTCGCCCGCAGTGCACAACAAAACGGCCCTTTTCAGGGCCACAATATTATTCAAAATTTCATAAAATATTTTATGAAATGTTTCTTTTAGACTGATTATGCGGTCCGATTTGATGGGGGTGTGGTCATTTTATTTTATGAGAATAAGTATGTAGTTACCTTAGTGTACCTACCACCTAGGTACGTACTTATACCATAAAATAAACATGTACACAAATGTATTACTTATTTATATCTAGGTATTATTAATCTTACTAAAATAAAAACTGTCGCCGTCCGATGGTTTAAGTAGCTTTTTAGTTTTGTACAAAAATTTAAAATAATACTAAGATCAGGATTATTTAGGAGTATCTAATCTACTTAGGTGTGCGTGTGTACCTATTTTATTAGAATAATTTACTTAAAAAATGAGCGTAGTTAGTCACGTATCATATTAAAATGTAATAATCTACATAATGTATGAGATTTGATCTAAATGCGATGTCTAAATAAATAAATTATTACTCTTTTACGTTTGAAAAGAAGAAAACTAGGTGATCGCTCGATGCGCGTTTAGACGTTGTGAGGAGAGGTGCGGTGCGGTGCGGGAGGCGGGGTAGAATTAATCACGAGATACGGTAATGCTATTGGTTGTACGCCGACACGATCGCTCGCCCCACTCGTATACGAGCGCGCGAAGGGTCGTCTCTTAATATAAACGGAAAAACTGTAATTTTGAACACCACTCTCTCTACGGTGATACGTTGAGAACTGACGCGCTATTATTTAGCTAGAAAGTTACTCGATACTCTCTGTTCGTCATGCCACCCAAGACCAGCGGTAAGGCCGCTAAGAAATCCGGCAAAGCCCAAAAGAACATCTCCAAGACCGACAAGAAGAAGAAGAAGCACAAGAGGAAGGAGAGCTACGCCATCTACATCTACAAGGTGCTGAAGCAGGTCCACCCCGACACCGGTATCTCCAGCAAGGCCATGTCCATCATGAACTCGTTCGTGAACGACATATTCGAGCGCATCGCAGCTGAAGCCTCTCGCCTCGCTCACTACAACAAACGCTCCACCATCACATCGAGGGAGGTGCAGACGTCCGTGAGGCTACTTCTGCCCGGCGAGCTCGCAAAGCACGCTGTGAGCGAAGGCACCAAAGCCGTCACCAAGTACACCAGCTCCAAGTAAAGTCTCCTCAAAGACCTTACCGAAAGCTGCGCATTACTTAACCGCGAGAATCGTAGCAGTAACACGATTCCAAAAAACGGCCCTTTTCAGGGCCACAAAATATTATCATGATTCACATTATTATAAGCATAATGTTGAATTGTTTCTTGATGATTTTAATAAACATGATAACGAGATGGAATAAGAGTACGTGTGTGTGTGTTGTTGTTATTATTTTGTAAATACATAGGTAGGTAGGTAATATAGGTGCCGGTATATCTACCGTAGTATGTATGTTCAAACATATTGTCTTGCCGAATATAAAAAAAGCTGAAATATTAATAATTATAAATATCTAAGCTATTTTCTATGCATGCTTGCTTAATATATAAAGTAGTAATCATGCTCACGAAGGTGGACATTATTATTATTCTGTAATTCAGATGGTTATGTTAGTGGTAGGTAGGTAAGTACCGTTAATTATTATTATTTTATTCATCAAAATCACAATAATTAAGTACTATGAAATGTAAGAAACTTCACTTCTTCGAGGAAAGGGGAAGGAGGGGGGGGGGGGGGGGGGGGTGTTGTCTGAGAGAGCGAAAGAGATGTAGATAGAGAGAGATGGAATGCAATGCATGGTTCGCGGAGCACCCCCCGCCCCTCTCGTTTCTTACCGCAGCACGCACGCACGCACGCTATAAATATAAGTAGGAATGTCGTCGATATTTTTTAAACAGTCCACCGTTGGCCGCCGCCGCGCTCGCTTGTTTTGTCGTTGTAATAATTATCGTCGCTCTCAGCTATGGCTCGTACCAAGCAAACCGCCCGCAAGTCCACTGGTGGTAAGGCGCCGCGCAAGCAGCTCGCCACCAAGGCCGCACGCAAGAGCGCCCCCGCCACCGGAGGCGTCAAGAAGCCCCATCGTTACAGGCCCGGAACCGTCGCCCTGCGTGAGATCCGTCGCTACCAGAAGAGCACAGAGCTGCTGATCCGCAAGCTCCCCTTCCAGCGTCTGGTGCGCGAGATCGCACAGGACTTCAAGACCGACCTCCGTTTCCAGAGCTCCGCTGTGATGGCTCTCCAGGAGGCAAGCGAGGCTTACCTGGTGGGTCTCTTCGAGGACACAAACCTGTGCGCGATCCACGCCAAGCGCGTCACCATCATGCCCAAGGACATACAGCTCGCCCGCAGGATCAGAGGCGAACGCGCCTAACGTGTGTGTGCAGCTTTCTTGCGTCCGCCGACTAGCAGGCGCGCGGCATTTGATTGCCCGCTTGCAGTTGGTCATCGCAAACAATAACAAAAGGCCCTTTTCAGGGCCACATAAGTTTCAAAATGCAATTTATTGCAATGTTTCTTTGGTACTTGAAATAATACGTCACGTCATTCATAAATAAGCGCATCGCTGTATAAAATAGATACGTCGTCGTACCTACCTACCTAGGGTACTTACCAAATGAAAATTTCATGTAGGGTACACATATATGTACATGTTTCGCTGAACGTTTAAAACGCTATTAATCTATCGGGGTGATATTTTTTCATCAGATGTATACACCAAAACCGACCATAATTACAGAAACACCACACACAGCTAGCTACAGAGTACAGGTAGGTACACCTACCTACTATTATGGTAGGTTAGGTTAACCGTTCGGTTAGTTTTGTTGTTATTGTCTAAAGAAACAGTTTTACACACGGTCAGAATCATATGCGGCCCTGAAAAGGGCCTTTTTTTTTTGTTGCACGCACAACTAAACCAATGTAGCAAACATCGGTCTTCGTCGGTCGATGCGATGAGAATGTCCAGCTTCGGGCGTTGAATTAACCTCCGAAACCGTACAGGGTGCGTCCCTGACGCTTCAGGGCGTAGACAACATCCATGGCGGTGACGGTCTTCCTCTTGGCGTGCTCGGTGTAGGTGACAGCGTCGCGGATGACGTTCTCAAGGAACACCTTCAGAACACCGCGCGTCTCCTCGTAGATCAGACCGGAGATACGCTTGACACCGCCTCTGCGCGCCAAACGACGGATGGCTGGCTTCGTGATACCCTGGATGTTATCACGCAGCACTTTCCTGTGACGCTTGGCGCCTCCTTTCCCCAGACCTTTACCTCCCTTACCGCGGCCGGTCATCGCGATAGATTATACGAGAACAAACGAAAAAAATTAAACGCACGCGCCGCGAGTCGGTCGACCGCTTGCTGCCGAACGACTGATTGAACGCATCGCAGCTATCGGTCCCTATATTTATAGAGATATGCTACGTACCCGCCGCCCGCCCGCAGCCCCTTCCTCCTTCCTCAGCCAGCCAGCCTGCCTGCCTGCGCAGGCAGACAGAATGCATCAAAAATAATAACACATCAAAGTAGGAGGGAAGGTAGGTAGGTAGGTACTTACTTATCTAGCTACCTAACTAGGTAAGTAGGTATAATGATAAAATAAAGTTTTTCTTTAATTCAGAAAAAAAATAAAATTACTTAAAAGAAAAAAAAAAAAAAAAAATTACAAATGAAGAATGAATGATTTATATATATATATATATATATATATTTTTTATTAGGTAGGCAGGTAGTAAGACGTATTACAGTCGTCGGTGGTTCAGAAGCAGCGACGGCGGCACGGCGCGGCGCGGGGCAGCTCGACGGATCAGCCAGCGGGGTCGGGTTTTGCGTGTATGAAATGGCTTTTTTTCTAGTGTATTTTGGTTGATTGTTTCATTGAATCGATATAATATATGTTTTTTTAGTAATGCTACATCGATATTATAAGAATTATAGGCATTTGCGCTCGTTCTCGTGAGGTGTTTCGCACTAAATTGATGCATCGTGTTTTACGTGTGTTCAAAAACATGTTGATGTTTTAATCGAAATAAATGAAAACTGATATAGAATTATAACACAAATAGATATTGATATGTTTGCGTTTTATTTGTCGACAGTGATTGTTGAAATTTATTCGTTTTTATAGACATAAATCGATTATAAACACGAGCCGACCTATGGTATGCGGCGAGCGCCGTGTAATAATGTTAATATCTTGACATTGTCGCAATAATAATGTATTACGATAACTTCAGGCTACGATCAAGTTCAAAATAAATACGTTCGCTTATTTAATAGGTGACGAACAGTATGCAAATCTGTGTAAAATCAATTTTAATTAGATAGATGTTAGTGAAAAATATTATGCGCTCGTACGAGAAGCTGTCTGTCGACACTGCCGTTCTCCATGCGGTATAGCTGGTTTGCCTGCTCCCCGGTGTCGCCCTCTATCCGTTTTAATTCTGAACTAGAATTTTGTTTTGTTTAAAGTAAAAACTCACTCACTTACCCCTTGAAAATGGCAGACACCGCAGTAGCAGCCGAGGCACCAGCCCCAACAACACCCGCTAAGAAGCCCAAGGCTTCCGCAGCCGCAAAGAAACCGAAAGCGAAGCCCACACACCCGAAGACATCGGAAATGGTGAACAGCGCCATCGGCGAGCTGAAGGAGCGCAGCGGATCCTCCCTGAAGGCTATCAAGAAGTACATCGCGGGCGCTTACAACGTGGACGCAGAGAAGCTAGCTCCCTTCATCAGGAAGTACCTGAAGAGCGCCGTCGAATCCGGAGCCCTGATCCAGACGAAGGGCACCGGCGCCTCTGGCTCCTTCAAGTTGGACTCTAAGGGCGCCAAGTCGCACGCCGCCGGCAAGAAGGTATCCGGTGCAGCGGCCAAAGCCAAGGAATCCGCATCATCGCCCTCAAAATCCAGGAAGGGTGCAGCATCCGCGAGCGCCGCCGGCAAGAGGAAGAAGTCTGCTGCAGCCGCCGCAGCCGCCTCTCCCTCCAAATCGAAGGCCGCCAAGGCTGCTCCGAAGGACAGGAAGGCAGCCGCGGCTAAGAGGAAACCCGCAGCAGCCGCGTCCAAGAAGGCCGCCGCTTCTCCCGCAAAGGCAAAGTCCGCCGCAGCGCCGAAGGCCAAGAAGACCGCCAAGCCTCCGACCAAGAAACCGAAGGCGCCCAAACCGAAGAAGGCAGCCGCCACGCCGAAATCCAAGGCCGCCGCAGCGGGCAAGAAAGCCGCCGCCTCCAAGAAGTAGGATGTGGTACCGGGTGCTCATCCGGCGCCCGCACCCACTACGTCGCGTGTCGGTTCGTCCGCCGCCGTCGCCGCCGCAGCGCCGCGCGGCCCGGCAAGGCAGAGAATCGCACCGAACCAAAAAGCCCTTTTCAGGGCTAACACATGTTTCTGGTATTATTCTCGTATGAACGTAATTTATTGTTTCAATTAATTACGTTTTGTGAGATTCACACCCGTTTCTTGCGAGACCACTATAACAAAACAAACGTTTTTCTCCACTCCACTCACTTGCACTATCGTGATAATAAATTAACACACGAATGATGAAGCCGCAGCAGCAGCAGCAGCAGCAGCAGCAGCAGCCGTCCGTCGCGGCCGAACCGCGCCCGAAAAAATTATAATAATGTATCGTTACCGACGCCGACGCCGCCGCCGACGACGACGACGGCCGGCACGGCGGCACCCCGAGATTACCTACGTAAGAAAAATCACCTTTCGTTCGATGACATACTTACCTACTGCTAAGGACGATCGGATCGAATACACGACAAAAAGCTCTTCTGCTCTATAAAAAAAAAAAATATTACCTACGATTAAAGTTAATAAAGTATTTAAAACCAAAACTTATCTCATACACACACACACAGGGTCCTTCCTTCTAATCTGATTGATGATTCTCAATTTTAATGTTTTTTTTTTTTATCTATGAAATATTACGTTTTTCATTTCTGTTGCGCATCTTTCTCGCTCTTTTCTCGCTCCCCACTATCGTAAGTGTGGCGTCGCGCACAGCTTATTTATATAACCGCGTTTAGGGTTCGAAAATTTTATTCACTCGCAGACCCGCACGCTCGCTCGCAGTGCGCTATCATTTGACGTGTTCGTGTATTTTAAACCGAATCAATAACAATGTCCGGACGCGGCAAGGGCGGTAAAGTTAAGGGGAAGGCAAAGTCACGTTCCAACCGTGCCGGACTACAGTTTCCCGTGGGACGTATCCATCGTCTGCTGCGTCACGGTAACTACGCTGAGCGCGTAGGTGCCGGCGCACCAGTCTACCTGGCGGCCGTCATGGAGTACCTCGCCGCTGAGGTTCTTGAGCTGGCAGGGAACGCCGCCAGGGACAACAAGAAGACCAGGATCATCCCGCGTCATCTGCAGCTCGCCATCAGGAACGACGAGGAGCTGAACAAGCTCCTGTCCGGCGTTACCATTGCGCAGGGAGGCGTCCTTCCCAACATCCAGGCGGTGCTCCTGCCAAAGAAGACCGAGAAGAAGGCATAATAATATAAATCTTCATCTCAATCTACGCCGGCGGCGCCTGCGGCTGGCAACGCCAACGCAAACACAGCGTTGAGTGTTCGCCCGCAGTGCACAACAAAACGGCCCTTTTCAGGGCCACAATATTATTCAAAATTTCATAAAATATTTTATGAAATGTTTCTTTTAGACTGATTATGCGGTCCGATTTGATGGGGGTGTGGTCATTTTATTTTATGAGAATAAGTATGTAGTTACCTTAGTGTACCTACCACCTAGGTACGTACTTATACCATAAAATAAACATGTACACAAATGTATTACTTATTTATATCTAGGTATTATTAATCTTACTAAAATAAAAACTGTCGCCGTCCGATGGTTTAAGTAGCTTTTTAGTTTTGTACAAAAATTTAAAATAATACTAAGATCAGGATTATTTAGGAGTATCTAATCTACTTAGGTGTGCGTGTGTACCTATTTTATTAGAATAATTTACTTAAAAAATGAGCGTAGTTAGTCACGTATCATATTAAAATGTAATAATCTACATAATGTATGAGATTTGATCTAAATGCGATGTCTAAATAAATAAATTATTACTCTTTTACGTTTGAAAAGAAGAAAACTAGGTGATCGCTCGATGCGCGTTTAGACGTTGTGAGGAGAGGTGCGGTGCGGTGCGGGAGGCGGGGTAGAATTAATCACGAGATACGGTAATGCTATTGGTTGTACGCCGACACGATCGCTCGCCCCACTCGTATACGAGCGCGCGAAGGGTCGTCTCTTAATATAAACGGAAAAACTGTAATTTTGAACACCACTCTCTCTACGGTGATACGTTGAGAACTGACGCGCTATTATTTAGCTAGAAAGTTACTCGATACTCTCTGTTCGTCATGCCACCCAAGACCAGCGGTAAGGCCGCTAAGAAATCCGGCAAAGCCCAAAAGAACATCTCCAAGACCGACAAGAAGAAGAAGAAGCACAAGAGGAAGGAGAGCTACGCCATCTACATCTACAAGGTGCTGAAGCAGGTCCACCCCGACACCGGTATCTCCAGCAAGGCCATGTCCATCATGAACTCGTTCGTGAACGACATATTCGAGCGCATCGCAGCTGAAGCCTCTCGCCTCGCTCACTACAACAAACGCTCCACCATCACATCGAGGGAGGTGCAGACGTCCGTGAGGCTACTTCTGCCCGGCGAGCT
Source organism: Eupithecia vulgata (assembly GCA_946478455.1). Taxonomy (NCBI): domain Eukaryota; kingdom Metazoa; phylum Arthropoda; class Insecta; order Lepidoptera; family Geometridae; genus Eupithecia; species Eupithecia vulgata. The sequence goes on along the minus strand of OX297887.1, from coordinate 4,416,174 downwards.
CGCAAAGCACGCTGTGAGCGAAGGCACCAAAGCCGTCACCAAGTACACCAGCTCCAAGTAAAGTCTCCTCAAAGACCTTACCGAAAGCTGCGCATTACTTAACCGCGAGAATCGTAGCAGTAACACGATTCCAAAAAACGGCCCTTTTCAGGGCCACAAAATATTATCATGATTCACATTATTATAAGCATAATGTTGAATTGTTTCTTGATGATTTTAATAAACATGATAACGAGATGGAATAAGAGTACGTGTGTGTGTGTTGTTGTTATTATTTTGTAAATACATAGGTAGGTAGGTAATATAGGTGCCGGTATATCTACCGTAGTATGTATGTTCAAACATATTGTCTTGCCGAATATAAAAAAAGCTGAAATATTAATAATTATAAATATCTAAGCTATTTTCTATGCATGCTTGCTTAATATATAAAGTAGTAATCATGCTCACGAAGGTGGACATTATTATTATTCTGTAATTCAGATGGTTATGTTAGTGGTAGGTAGGTAAGTACCGTTAATTATTATTATTTTATTCATCAAAATCACAATAATTAAGTACTATGAAATGTAAGAAACTTCACTTCTTCGAGGAAAGGGGAAGGAGGGGGGGGGGGGGGGGGGGGTGTTGTCTGAGAGAGCGAAAGAGATGTAGATAGAGAGAGATGGAATGCAATGCATGGTTCGCGGAGCACCCCCCGCCCCTCTCGTTTCTTACCGCAGCACGCACGCACGCACGCTATAAATATAAGTAGGAATGTCGTCGATATTTTTTAAACAGTCCACCGTTGGCCGCCGCCGCGCTCGCTTGTTTTGTCGTTGTAATAATTATCGTCGCTCTCAGCTATGGCTCGTACCAAGCAAACCGCCCGCAAGTCCACTGGTGGTAAGGCGCCGCGCAAGCAGCTCGCCACCAAGGCCGCACGCAAGAGCGCCCCCGCCACCGGAGGCGTCAAGAAGCCCCATCGTTACAGGCCCGGAACCGTCGCCCTGCGTGAGATCCGTCGCTACCAGAAGAGCACAGAGCTGCTGATCCGCAAGCTCCCCTTCCAGCGTCTGGTGCGCGAGATCGCACAGGACTTCAAGACCGACCTCCGTTTCCAGAGCTCCGCTGTGATGGCTCTCCAGGAGGCAAGCGAGGCTTACCTGGTGGGTCTCTTCGAGGACACAAACCTGTGCGCGATCCACGCCAAGCGCGTCACCATCATGCCCAAGGACATACAGCTCGCCCGCAGGATCAGAGGCGAACGCGCCTAACGTGTGTGTGCAGCTTTCTTGCGTCCGCCGACTAGCAGGCGCGCGGCATTTGATTGCCCGCTTGCAGTTGGTCATCGCAAACAATAACAAAAGGCCCTTTTCAGGGCCACATAAGTTTCAAAATGCAATTTATTGCAATGTTTCTTTGGTACTTGAAATAATACGTCACGTCATTCATAAATAAGCGCATCGCTGTATAAAATAGATACGTCGTCGTACCTACCTACCTAGGGTACTTACCAAATGAAAATTTCATGTAGGGTACACATATATGTACATGTTTCGCTGAACGTTTAAAACGCTATTAATCTATCGGGGTGATATTTTTTCATCAGATGTATACACCAAAACCGACCATAATTACAGAAACACCACACACAGCTAGCTACAGAGTACAGGTAGGTACACCTACCTACTATTATGGTAGGTTAGGTTAACCGTTCGGTTAGTTTTGTTGTTATTGTCTAAAGAAACAGTTTTACACACGGTCAGAATCATATGCGGCCCTGAAAAGGGCCTTTTTTTTTTGTTGCACGCACAACTAAACCAATGTAGCAAACATCGGTCTTCGTCGGTCGATGCGATGAGAATGTCCAGCTTCGGGCGTTGAATTAACCTCCGAAACCGTACAGGGTGCGTCCCTGACGCTTCAGGGCGTAGACAACATCCATGGCGGTGACGGTCTTCCTCTTGGCGTGCTCGGTGTAGGTGACAGCGTCGCGGATGACGTTCTCAAGGAACACCTTCAGAACACCGCGCGTCTCCTCGTAGATCAGACCGGAGATACGCTTGACACCGCCTCTGCGCGCCAAACGACGGATGGCTGGCTTCGTGATACCCTGGATGTTATCACGCAGCACTTTCCTGTGACGCTTGGCGCCTCCTTTCCCCAGACCTTTACCTCCCTTACCGCGGCCGGTCATCGCGATAGATTATACGAGAACAAACGAAAAAAATTAAACGCACGCGCCGCGAGTCGGTCGACCGCTTGCTGCCGAACGACTGATTGAACGCATCGCAGCTATCGGTCCCTATATTTATAGAGATATGCTACGTACCCGCCGCCCGCCCGCAGCCCCTTCCTCCTTCCTCAGCCAGCCAGCCTGCCTGCCTGCGCAGGCAGACAGAATGCATCAAAAATAATAACACATCAAAGTAGGAGGGAAGGTAGGTAGGTAGGTACTTACTTATCTAGCTACCTAACTAGGTAAGTAGGTATAATGATAAAATAAAGTTTTTCTTTAATTCAGAAAAAAAATAAAATTACTTAAAAGAAAAAAAAAAAAAAAAAATTACAAATGAAGAATGAATGATTTATATATATATATATATATATATATTTTTTATTAGGTAGGCAGGTAGTAAGACGTATTACAGTCGTCGGTGGTTCAGAAGCAGCGACGGCGGCACGGCGCGGCGCGGGGCAGCTCGACGGATCAGCCAGCGGGGTCGGGTTTTGCGTGTATGAAATGGCTTTTTTTCTAGTGTATTTTGGTTGATTGTTTCATTGAATCGATATAATATATGTTTTTTTAGTAATGCTACATCGATATTATAAGAATTATAGGCATTTGCGCTCGTTCTCGTGAGGTGTTTCGCACTAAATTGATGCATCGTGTTTTACGTGTGTTCAAAAACATGTTGATGTTTTAATCGAAATAAATGAAAACTGATATAGAATTATAACACAAATAGATATTGATATGTTTGCGTTTTATTTGTCGACAGTGATTGTTGAAATTTATTCGTTTTTATAGACATAAATCGATTATAAACACGAGCCGACCTATGGTATGCGGCGAGCGCCGTGTAATAATGTTAATATCTTGACATTGTCGCAATAATAATGTATTACGATAACTTCAGGCTACGATCAAGTTCAAAATAAATACGTTCGCTTATTTAATAGGTGACGAACAGTATGCAAATCTGTGTAAAATCAATTTTAATTAGATAGATGTTAGTGAAAAATATTATGCGCTCGTACGAGAAGCTGTCTGTCGACACTGCCGTTCTCCATGCGGTATAGCTGGTTTGCCTGCTCCCCGGTGTCGCCCTCTATCCGTTTTAAATCTCAGTCGAAGGCGCCATCTCAGTCGAAGGCGCCATCTCAGTCGAAGGCGCCACATCTACCACCCGCAGCATCACAGCTGGTGTACCGCAGGGCAGCTGCCTGTCGCCCGCGCTATACGCACTGTACACGGACGACATCCCCACCCTGGAGGGCCACCTACGCCCCGGGGAGCGGGATGTCACGCTAGCGCTGTTCGCGGACGACAGCGCCTACTTCGCGTCATCCACCAGCCCCATCATTGCAGCCCGGAGGATGCAAAGGCTGCTCGACCAATTGCCGCCATGGCTGGACAAGTGGCGCATGGCCGTCAACGTGGGAAAGACGGCCGCGCTGCTTGTCACCCGCCGCATCCGCCACCCACCACCTCTGAAGCTACGGGGCCAGAGCGTGGCTTGGAGCTCGCACATAAGGTACCTCGGCATCGAGATAGACAGGTCGTTGAGGATGCAGCCACAGGTCGACCGCGCGCTACAACAAGCGCGCGTCGCCAGAGCGCTCCTCCGACCTGTACTGGGGTCTCATTTGCCGCTGAGGACCAAGGTGCGAGTTTACAAGGCCTACGTTCGGTCCCGCCTGACATACGCGGCGCCGGCCTGGTACGCCCTCGTCTCCAAGACGAACAGGGACCGGGTCCAGGCGCTGCAAAACGCGACTATGAGGATCTGCACGGGCGCGGGCCGCTACGTTAGGAACGACGTCATCGCCCGCGACCTGCAGGTCCCCACCATTGAAGACTTCGTTGTCCGGTCGGCGCGGAGGATGTACGACCGCGCTGACAACGGGCATCACTCACACCTACACCAAATCGCAGCTCAACAACCCCGGCCAACGGAAGACGACCACCCGTGGCGACCCCTCCCGCGGGACCTGGTCCCGCCGGAGCCTCCATAATTCCTTGGGTTTAAAAAAAAAAAAAAAAACAAAAAAAAAAACAACAAAAAAAAAAAAAAACCAAAAACCAAAATGCAGCCAAATAAAAAAAAAAAAAAAAAAAAAAAAAAAAAAATGATTTGCAAACAAAAGAGCAAGTTTGCCCAACCCAAAGACCGAGGGGTCGTCATCCCTCGAGTTGAAGCCGGGGTAAAGAGGCAACGCCTCGAGGCCCCCCTCCGTGCCCCTAACAAGGGCCGGAAAGTAGTCTAGTATCCGTTTTAATTCTGAACTAGAATTTTGTTTTGTTTAAAGTAAAAACTCACTCACTTACCCCTTGAAAATGGCAGACACCGCAGTAGCAGCCGAGGCACCAGCCCCAACAACACCCGCTAAGAAGCCCAAGGCTTCCGCAGCCGCAAAGAAACCGAAAGCGAAGCCCACACACCCGAAGACATCGGAAATGGTGAACAGCGCCATCGGCGAGCTGAAGGAGCGCAGCGGATCCTCCCTGAAGGCTATCAAGAAGTACATCGCGGGCGCTTACAACGTGGACGCAGAGAAGCTAGCTCCCTTCATCAGGAAGTACCTGAAGAGCGCCGTCGAATCCGGAGCCCTGATCCAGACGAAGGGCACCGGCGCCTCTGGCTCCTTCAAGTTGGACTCTAAGGGCGCCAAGTCGCACGCCGCCGGCAAGAAGGTATCCGGTGCAGCGGCCAAAGCCAAGGAATCCGCATCATCGCCCTCAAAATCCAGGAAGGGTGCAGCATCCGCGAGCGCCGCCGGCAAGAGGAAGAAGTCTGCTGCAGCCGCCGCAGCCGCCTCTCCCTCCAAATCGAAGGCCGCCAAGGCTGCTCCGAAGGACAGGAAGGCAGCCGCGGCTAAGAGGAAACCCGCAGCAGCCGCGTCCAAGAAGGCCGCCGCTTCTCCCGCAAAGGCAAAGTCCGCCGCAGCGCCGAAGGCCAAGAAGACCGCCAAGCCTCCGACCAAGAAACCGAAGGCGCCCAAACCGAAGAAGGCAGCCGCCACGCCGAAATCCAAGGCCGCCGCAGCGGGCAAGAAAGCCGCCGCCTCCAAGAAGTAGGATGTGGTACCGGGTGCTCATCCGGCGCCCGCACCCACTACGTCGCGTGTCGGTTCGTCCGCCGCCGTCGCCGCCGCAGCGCCGCGCGGCCCGGCAAGGCAGAGAATCGCACCGAACCAAAAAGCCCTTTTCAGGGCTAACACATGTTTCTGGTATTATTCTCGTATGAACGTAATTTATTGTTTCAATTAATTACGTTTTGTGAGATTCACACCCGTTTCTTGCGAGACCACTATAACAAAACAAACGTTTTTCTCCACTCCACTCACTTGCACTATCGTGATAATAAATTAACACACGAATGATGAAGCCGCAGCAGCAGCAGCAGCAGCAGCAGCAGCAGCCGTCCGTCGCGGCCGAACCGCGCCCGAAAAAATTATAATAATGTATCGTTACCGACGCCGACGCCGCCGCCGACGACGACGACGGCCGGCACGGCGGCACCCCGAGATTACCTACGTAAGAAAAATCACCTTTCGTTCGATGACATACTTACCTACTGCTAAGGACGATCGGATCGAATACACGACAAAAAGCTCTTCTGCTCTATAAAAAAAAAAAATATTACCTACGATTAAAGTTAATAAAGTATTTAAAACCAAAACTTATCTCATACACACACACACAGGGTCCTTCCTTCTAATCTGATTGATGATTCTCAATTTTAATGTTTTTTTTTTTTATCTATGAAATATTACGTTTTTCATTTCTGTTGCGCATCTTTCTCGCTCTTTTCTCGCTCCCCACTATCGTAAGTGTGGCGTCGCGCACAGCTTATTTATATAACCGCGTTTAGGGTTCGAAAATTTTATTCACTCGCAGACCCGCACGCTCGCTCGCAGTGCGCTATCATTTGACGTGTTCGTGTATTTTAAACCGAATCAATAACAATGTCCGGACGCGGCAAGGGCGGTAAAGTTAAGGGGAAGGCAAAGTCACGTTCCAACCGTGCCGGACTACAGTTTCCCGTGGGACGTATCCATCGTCTGCTGCGTCACGGTAACTACGCTGAGCGCGTAGGTGCCGGCGCACCAGTCTACCTGGCGGCCGTCATGGAGTACCTCGCCGCTGAGGTTCTTGAGCTGGCAGGGAACGCCGCCAGGGACAACAAGAAGACCAGGATCATCCCGCGTCATCTGCAGCTCGCCATCAGGAACGACGAGGAGCTGAACAAGCTCCTGTCCGGCGTTACCATTGCGCAGGGAGGCGTCCTTCCCAACATCCAGGCGGTGCTCCTGCCAAAGAAGACCGAGAAGAAGGCATAATAATATAAATCTTCATCTCAATCTACGCCGGCGGCGCCTGCGGCTGGCAACGCCAACGCAAACACAGCGTTGAGTGTTCGCCCGCAGTGCACAACAAAACGGCCCTTTTCAGGGCCACAATATTATTCAAAATTTCATAAAATATTTTATGAAATGTTTCTTTTAGACTGATTATGCGGTCCGATTTGATGGGGGTGTGGTCATTTTATTTTATGAGAATAAGTATGTAGTTACCTTAGTGTACCTACCACCTAGGTACGTACTTATACCATAAAATAAACATGTACACAAATGTATTACTTATTTATATCTAGGTATTATTAATCTTACTAAAATAAAAACTGTCGCCGTCCGATGGTTTAAGTAGCTTTTTAGTTTTGTACAAAAATTTAAAATAATACTAAGATCAGGATTATTTAGGAGTATCTAATCTACTTAGGTGTGCGTGTGTACCTATTTTATTAGAATAATTTACTTAAAAAATGAGCGTAGTTAGTCACGTATCATATTAAAATGTAATAATCTACATAATGTATGAGATTTGATCTAAATGCGATGTCTAAATAAATAAATTATTACTCTTTTACGTTTGAAAAGAAGAAAACTAGGTGATCGCTCGATGCGCGTTTAGACGTTGTGAGGAGAGGTGCGGTGCGGTGCGGGAGGCGGGGTAGAATTAATCACGAGATACGGTAATGCTATTGGTTGTACGCCGACACGATCGCTCGCCCCACTCGTATACGAGCGCGCGAAGGGTCGTCTCTTAATATAAACGGAAAAACTGTAATTTTGAACACCACTCTCTCTACGGTGATACGTTGAGAACTGACGCGCTATTATTTAGCTAGAAAGTTACTCGATACTCTCTGTTCGTCATGCCACCCAAGACCAGCGGTAAGGCCGCTAAGAAATCCGGCAAAGCCCAAAAGAACATCTCCAAGACCGACAAGAAGAAGAAGAAGCACAAGAGGAAGGAGAGCTACGCCATCTACATCTACAAGGTGCTGAAGCAGGTCCACCCCGACACCGGTATCTCCAGCAAGGCCATGTCCATCATGAACTCGTTCGTGAACGACATATTCGAGCGCATCGCAGCTGAAGCCTCTCGCCTCGCTCACTACAACAAACGCTCCACCATCACATCGAGGGAGGTGCAGACGTCCGTGAGGCTACTTCTGCCCGGCGAGCTCGCAAAGCACGCTGTGAGCGAAGGCACCAAAGCCGTCACCAAGTACACCAGCTCCAAGTAAAGTCTCCTCAAAGACCTTACCGAAAGCTGCGCATTACTTAACCGCGAGAATCGTAGCAGTAACACGATTCCAAAAAACGGCCCTTTTCAGGGCCACAAAATATTATCATGATTCACATTATTATAAGCATAATGTTGAATTGTTTCTTGATGATTTTAATAAACATGATAACGAGATGGAATAAGAGTACGTGTGTGTGTGTTGTTGTTATTATTTTGTAAATACATAGGTAGGTAGGTAATATAGGTGCCGGTATATCTACCGTAGTATGTATGTTCAAACATATTGTCTTGCCGAATATAAAAAAAGCTGAAATATTAATAATTATAAATATCTAAGCTATTTTCTATGCATGCTTGCTTAATATATAAAGTAGTAATCATGCTCACGAAGGTGGACATTATTATTATTCTGTAATTCAGATGGTTATGTTAGTGGTAGGTAGGTAAGTACCGTTAATTATTATTATTTTATTCATCAAAATCACAATAATTAAGTACTATGAAATGTAAGAAACTTCACTTCTTCGAGGAAAGGGGAAGGAGGGGGGGGGGGGGGGGGGGGTGTTGTCTGAGAGAGCGAAAGAGATGTAGATAGAGAGAGATGGAATGCAATGCATGGTTCGCGGAGCACCCCCCGCCCCTCTCGTTTCTTACCGCAGCACGCACGCACGCACGCTATAAATATAAGTAGGAATGTCGTCGATATTTTTTAAACAGTCCACCGTTGGCCGCCGCCGCGCTCGCTTGTTTTGTCGTTGTAATAATTATCGTCGCTCTCAGCTATGGCTCGTACCAAGCAAACCGCCCGCAAGTCCACTGGTGGTAAGGCGCCGCGCAAGCAGCTCGCCACCAAGGCCGCACGCAAGAGCGCCCCCGCCACCGGAGGCGTCAAGAAGCCCCATCGTTACAGGCCCGGAACCGTCGCCCTGCGTGAGATCCGTCGCTACCAGAAGAGCACAGAGCTGCTGATCCGCAAGCTCCCCTTCCAGCGTCTGGTGCGCGAGATCGCACAGGACTTCAAGACCGACCTCCGTTTCCAGAGCTCCGCTGTGATGGCTCTCCAGGAGGCAAGCGAGGCTTACCTGGTGGGTCTCTTCGAGGACACAAACCTGTGCGCGATCCACGCCAAGCGCGTCACCATCATGCCCAAGGACATACAGCTCGCCCGCAGGATCAGAGGCGAACGCGCCTAACGTGTGTGTGCAGCTTTCTTGCGTCCGCCGACTAGCAGGCGCGCGGCATTTGATTGCCCGCTTGCAGTTGGTCATCGCAAACAATAACAAAAGGCCCTTTTCAGGGCCACATAAGTTTCAAAATGCAATTTATTGCAATGTTTCTTTGGTACTTGAAATAATACGTCACGTCATTCATAAATAAGCGCATCGCTGTATAAAATAGATACGTCGTCGTACCTACCTACCTAGGGTACTTACCAAATGAAAATTTCATGTAGGGTACACATATATGTACATGTTTCGCTGAACGTTTAAAACGCTATTAATCTATCGGGGTGATATTTTTTCATCAGATGTATACACCAAAACCGACCATAATTACAGAAACACCACACACAGCTAGCTACAGAGTACAGGTAGGTACACCTACCTACTATTATGGTAGGTTAGGTTAACCGTTCGGTTAGTTTTGTTGTTATTGTCTAAAGAAACAGTTTTACACACGGTCAGAATCATATGCGGCCCTGAAAAGGGCCTTTTTTTTTTGTTGCACGCACAACTAAACCAATGTAGCAAACATCGGTCTTCGTCGGTCGATGCGATGAGAATGTCCAGCTTCGGGCGTTGAATTAACCTCCGAAACCGTACAGGGTGCGTCCCTGACGCTTCAGGGCGTAGACAACATCCATGGCGGTGACGGTCTTCCTCTTGGCGTGCTCGGTGTAGGTGACAGCGTCGCGGATGACGTTCTCAAGGAACACCTTCAGAACACCGCGCGTCTCCTCGTAGATCAGACCGGAGATACGCTTGACACCGCCTCTGCGCGCCAAACGACGGATGGCTGGCTTCGTGATACCCTGGATGTTATCACGCAGCACTTTCCTGTGACGCTTGGCGCCTCCTTTCCCCAGACCTTTACCTCCCTTACCGCGGCCGGTCATCGCGATAGATTATACGAGAACAAACGAAAAAAATTAAACGCACGCGCCGCGAGTCGGTCGACCGCTTGCTGCCGAACGACTGATTGAACGCATCGCAGCTATCGGTCCCTATATTTATAGAGATATGCTACGTACCCGCCGCCCGCCCGCAGCCCCTTCCTCCTTCCTCAGCCAGCCAGCCTGCCTGCCTGCGCAGGCAGACAGAATGCATCAAAAATAATAACACATCAAAGTAGGAGGGAAGGTAGGTAGGTAGGTACTTACTTATCTAGCTACCTAACTAGGTAAGTAGGTATAATGATAAAATAAAGTTTTTCTTTAATTCAGAAAAAAAATAAAATTACTTAAAAGAAAAAAAAAAAAAAAAAATTACAAATGAAGAATGAATGATTTATATATATATATATATATATATATTTTTTATTAGGTAGGCAGGTAGTAAGACGTATTACAGTCGTCGGTGGTTCAGAAGCAGCGACGGCGGCACGGCGCGGCGCGGGGCAGCTCGACGGATCAGCCAGCGGGGTCGGGTTTTGCGTGTATGAAATGGCTTTTTTTCTAGTGTATTTTGGTTGATTGTTTCATTGAATCGATATAATATATGTTTTTTTAGTAATGCTACATCGATATTATAAGAATTATAGGCATTTGCGCTCGTTCTCGTGAGGTGTTTCGCACTAAATTGATGCATCGTGTTTTACGTGTGTTCAAAAACATGTTGATGTTTTAATCGAAATAAATGAAAACTGATATAGAATTATAACACAAATAGATATTGATATGTTTGCGTTTTATTTGTCGACAGTGATTGTTGAAATTTATTCGTTTTTATAGACATAAATCGATTATAAACACGAGCCGACCTATGGTATGCGGCGAGCGCCGTGTAATAATGTTAATATCTTGACATTGTCGCAATAATAATGTATTACGATAACTTCAGGCTACGATCAAGTTCAAAATAAATACGTTCGCTTATTTAATAGGTGACGAACAGTATGCAAATCTGTGTAAAATCAATTTTAATTAGATAGATGTTAGTGAAAAATATTATGCGCTCGTACGAGAAGCTGTCTGTCGACACTGCCGTTCTCCATGCGGTATAGCTGGTTTGCCTGCTCCCCGGTGTCGCCCTCTATCCGTTTTAATTCTGAACTAGAATTTTGTTTTGTTTAAAGTAAAAACTCACTCACTTACCCCTTGAAAATGGCAGACACCGCAGTAGCAGCCGAGGCACCAGCCCCAACAACACCCGCTAAGAAGCCCAAGGCTTCCGCAGCCGCAAAGAAACCGAAAGCGAAGCCCACACACCCGAAGACATCGGAAATGGTGAACAGCGCCATCGGCGAGCTGAAGGAGCGCAGCGGATCCTCCCTGAAGGCTATCAAGAAGTACATCGCGGGCGCTTACAACGTGGACGCAGAGAAGCTAGCTCCCTTCATCAGGAAGTACCTGAAGAGCGCCGTCGAATCCGGAGCCCTGATCCAGACGAAGGGCACCGGCGCCTCTGGCTCCTTCAAGTTGGACTCTAAGGGCGCCAAGTCGCACGCCGCCGGCAAGAAGGTATCCGGTGCAGCGGCCAAAGCCAAGGAATCCGCATCATCGCCCTCAAAATCCAGGAAGGGTGCAGCATCCGCGAGCGCCGCCGGCAAGAGGAAGAAGTCTGCTGCAGCCGCCGCAGCCGCCTCTCCCTCCAAATCGAAGGCCGCCAAGGCTGCTCCGAAGGACAGGAAGGCAGCCGCGGCTAAGAGGAAACCCGCAGCAGCCGCGTCCAAGAAGGCCGCCGCTTCTCCCGCAAAGGCAAAGTCCGCCGCAGCGCCGAAGGCCAAGAAGACCGCCAAGCCTCCGACCAAGAAACCGAAGGCGCCCAAACCGAAGAAGGCAGCCGCCACGCCGAAATCCAAGGCCGCCGCAGCGGGCAAGAAAGCCGCCGCCTCCAAGAAGTAGGATGTGGTACCGGGTGCTCATCCGGCGCCCGCACCCACTACGTCGCGTGTCGGTTCGTCCGCCGCCGTCGCCGCCGCAGCGCCGCGCGGCCCGGCAAGGCAGAGAATCGCACCGAACCAAAAAGCCCTTTTCAGGGCTAACACATGTTTCTGGTATTATTCTCGTATGAACGTAATTTATTGTTTCAATTAATTACGTTTTGTGAGATTCACACCCGTTTCTTGCGAGACCACTATAACAAAACAAACGTTTTTCTCCACTCCACTCACTTGCACTATCGTGATAATAAATTAACACACGAATGATGAAGCCGCAGCAGCAGCAGCAGCAGCAGCAGCAGCAGCCGTCCGTCGCGGCCGAACCGCGCCCGAAAAAATTATAATAATGTATCGTTACCGACGCCGACGCCGCCGCCGACGACGACGACGGCCGGCACGGCGGCACCCCGAGATTACCTACGTAAGAAAAATCACCTTTCGTTCGATGACATACTTACCTACTGCTAAGGACGATCGGATCGAATACACGACAAAAAGCTCTTCTGCTCTATAAAAAAAAAAAATATTACCTACGATTAAAGTTAATAAAGTATTTAAAACCAAAACTTATCTCATACACACACACACAGGGTCCTTCCTTCTAATCTGATTGATGATTCTCAATTTTAATGTTTTTTTTTTTTATCTATGAAATATTACGTTTTTCATTTCTGTTGCGCATCTTTCTCGCTCTTTTCTCGCTCCCCACTATCGTAAGTGTGGCGTCGCGCACAGCTTATTTATATAACCGCGTTTAGGGTTCGAAAATTTTATTCACTCGCAGACCCGCACGCTCGCTCGCAGTGCGCTATCATTTGACGTGTTCGTGTATTTTAAACCGAATCAATAACAATGTCCGGACGCGGCAAGGGCGGTAAAGTTAAGGGGAAGGCAAAGTCACGTTCCAACCGTGCCGGACTACAGTTTCCCGTGGGACGTATCCATCGTCTGCTGCGTCACGGTAACTACGCTGAGCGCGTAGGTGCCGGCGCACCAGTCTACCTGGCGGCCGTCATGGAGTACCTCGCCGCTGAGGTTCTTGAGCTGGCAGGGAACGCCGCCAGGGACAACAAGAAGACCAGGATCATCCCGCGTCATCTGCAGCTCGCCATCAGGAACGACGAGGAGCTGAACAAGCTCCTGTCCGGCGTTACCATTGCGCAGGGAGGCGTCCTTCCCAACATCCAGGCGGTGCTCCTGCCAAAGAAGACCGAGAAGAAGGCATAATAATATAAATCTTCATCTCAATCTACGCCGGCGGCGCCTGCGGCTGGCAACGCCAACGCAAACACAGCGTTGAGTGTTCGCCCGCAGTGCACAACAAAACGGCCCTTTTCAGGGCCACAATATTATTCAAAATTTCATAAAATATTTTATGAAATGTTTCTTTTAGACTGATTATGCGGTCCGATTTGATGGGGGTGTGGTCATTTTATTTTATGAGAATAAGTATGTAGTTACCTTAGTGTACCTACCACCTAGGTACGTACTTATACCATAAAATAAACATGTACACAAATGTATTACTTATTTATATCTAGGTATTATTAATCTTACTAAAATAAAAACTGTCGCCGTCCGATGGTTTAAGTAGCTTTTTAGTTTTGTACAAAAATTTAAAATAATACTAAGATCAGGATTATTTAGGAGTATCTAATCTACTTAGGTGTGCGTGTGTACCTATTTTATTAGAATAATTTACTTAAAAAATGAGCGTAGTTAGTCACGTATCATATTAAAATGTAATAATCTACATAATGTATGAGATTTGATCTAAATGCGATGTCTAAATAAATAAATTATTACTCTTTTACGTTTGAAAAGAAGAAAACTAGGTGATCGCTCGATGCGCGTTTAGACGTTGTGAGGAGAGGTGCGGTGCGGTGCGGGAGGCGGGGTAGAATTAATCACGAGATACGGTAATGCTATTGGTTGTACGCCGACACGATCGCTCGCCCCACTCGTATACGAGCGCGCGAAGGGTCGTCTCTTAATATAAACGGAAAAACTGTAATTTTGAACACCACTCTCTCTACGGTGATACGTTGAGAACTGACGCGCTATTATTTAGCTAGAAAGTTACTCGATACTCTCTGTTCGTCATGCCACCCAAGACCAGCGGTAAGGCCGCTAAGAAATCCGGCAAAGCCCAAAAGAACATCTCCAAGACCGACAAGAAGAAGAAGAAGCACAAGAGGAAGGAGAGCTACGCCATCTACATCTACAAGGTGCTGAAGCAGGTCCACCCCGACACCGGTATCTCCAGCAAGGCCATGTCCATCATGAACTCGTTCGTGAACGACATATTCGAGCGCATCGCAGCTGAAGCCTCTCGCCTCGCTCACTACAACAAACGCTCCACCATCACATCGAGGGAGGTGCAGACGTCCGTGAGGCTACTTCTGCCCGGCGAGCTCGCAAAGCACGCTGTGAGCGAAGGCACCAAAGCCGTCACCAAGTACACCAGCTCCAAGTAAAGTCTCCTCAAAGACCTTACCGAAAGCTGCGCATTACTTAACCGCGAGAATCGTAGCAGTAACACGATTCCAAAAAACGGCCCTTTTCAGGGCCACAAAATATTATCATGATTCACATTATTATAAGCATAATGTTGAATTGTTTCTTGATGATTTTAATAAACATGATAACGAGATGGAATAAGAGTACGTGTGTGTGTGTTGTTGTTATTATTTTGTAAATACATAGGTAGGTAGGTAATATAGGTGCCGGTATATCTACCGTAGTATGTATGTTCAAACATATTGTCTTGCCGAATATAAAAAAAGCTGAAATATTAATAATTATAAATATCTAAGCTATTTTCTATGCATGCTTGCTTAATATATAAAGTAGTAATCATGCTCACGAAGGTGGACATTATTATTATTCTGTAATTCAGATGGTTATGTTAGTGGTAGGTAGGTAAGTACCGTTAATTATTATTATTTTATTCATCAAAATCACAATAATTAAGTACTATGAAATGTAAGAAACTTCACTTCTTCGAGGAAAGGGGAAGGAGGGGGGGGGGGGGGGGGGGGTGTTGTCTGAGAGAGCGAAAGAGATGTAGATAGAGAGAGATGGAATGCAATGCATGGTTCGCGGAGCACCCCCCGCCCCTCTCGTTTCTTACCGCAGCACGCACGCACGCACGCTATAAATATAAGTAGGAATGTCGTCGATATTTTTTAAACAGTCCACCGTTGGCCGCCGCCGCGCTCGCTTGTTTTGTCGTTGTAATAATTATCGTCGCTCTCAGCTATGGCTCGTACCAAGCAAACCGCCCGCAAGTCCACTGGTGGTAAGGCGCCGCGCAAGCAGCTCGCCACCAAGGCCGCACGCAAGAGCGCCCCCGCCACCGGAGGCGTCAAGAAGCCCCATCGTTACAGGCCCGGAACCGTCGCCCTGCGTGAGATCCGTCGCTACCAGAAGAGCACAGAGCTGCTGATCCGCAAGCTCCCCTTCCAGCGTCTGGTGCGCGAGATCGCACAGGACTTCAAGACCGACCTCCGTTTCCAGAGCTCCGCTGTGATGGCTCTCCAGGAGGCAAGCGAGGCTTACCTGGTGGGTCTCTTCGAGGACACAAACCTGTGCGCGATCCACGCCAAGCGCGTCACCATCATGCCCAAGGACATACAGCTCGCCCGCAGGATCAGAGGCGAACGCGCCTAACGTGTGTGTGCAGCTTTCTTGCGTCCGCCGACTAGCAGGCGCGCGGCATTTGATTGCCCGCTTGCAGTTGGTCATCGCAAACAATAACAAAAGGCCCTTTTCAGGGCCACATAAGTTTCAAAATGCAATTTATTGCAATGTTTCTTTGGTACTTGAAATAATACGTCACGTCATTCATAAATAAGCGCATCGCTGTATAAAATAGATACGTCGTCGTACCTACCTACCTAGGGTACTTACCAAATGAAAATTTCATGTAGGGTACACATATATGTACATGTTTCGCTGAACGTTTAAAACGCTATTAATCTATCGGGGTGATATTTTTTCATCAGATGTATACACCAAAACCGACCATAATTACAGAAACACCACACACAGCTAGCTACAGAGTACAGGTAGGTACACCTACCTACTATTATGGTAGGTTAGGTTAACCGTTCGGTTAGTTTTGTTGTTATTGTCTAAAGAAACAGTTTTACACACGGTCAGAATCATATGCGGCCCTGAAAAGGGCCTTTTTTTTTTGTTGCACGCACAACTAAACCAATGTAGCAAACATCGGTCTTCGTCGGTCGATGCGATGAGAATGTCCAGCTTCGGGCGTTGAATTAACCTCCGAAACCGTACAGGGTGCGTCCCTGACGCTTCAGGGCGTAGACAACATCCATGGCGGTGACGGTCTTCCTCTTGGCGTGCTCGGTGTAGGTGACAGCGTCGCGGATGACGTTCTCAAGGAACACCTTCAGAACACCGCGCGTCTCCTCGTAGATCAGACCGGAGATACGCTTGACACCGCCTCTGCGCGCCAAACGACGGATGGCTGGCTTCGTGATACCCTGGATGTTATCACGCAGCACTTTCCTGTGACGCTTGGCGCCTCCTTTCCCCAGACCTTTACCTCCCTTACCGCGGCCGGTCATCGCGATAGATTATACGAGAACAAACGAAAAAAATTAAACGCACGCGCCGCGAGTCGGTCGACCGCTTGCTGCCGAACGACTGATTGAACGCATCGCAGCTATCGGTCCCTATATTTATAGAGATATGCTACGTACCCGCCGCCCGCCCGCAGCCCCTTCCTCCTTCCTCAGCCAGCCAGCCTGCCTGCCTGCGCAGGCAGACAGAATGCATCAAAAATAATAACACATCAAAGTAGGAGGGAAGGTAGGTAGGTAGGTACTTACTTATCTAGCTACCTAACTAGGTAAGTAGGTATAATGATAAAATAAAGTTTTTCTTTAATTCAGAAAAAAAATAAAATTACTTAAAAGAAAAAAAAAAAAAAAAAATTACAAATGAAGAATGAATGATTTATATATATATATATATATATATATTTTTTATTAGGTAGGCAGGTAGTAAGACGTATTACAGTCGTCGGTGGTTCAGAAGCAGCGACGGCGGCACGGCGCGGCGCGGGGCAGCTCGACGGATCAGCCAGCGGGGTCGGGTTTTGCGTGTATGAAATGGCTTTTTTTCTAGTGTATTTTGGTTGATTGTTTCATTGAATCGATATAATATATGTTTTTTTAGTAATGCTACATCGATATTATAAGAATTATAGGCATTTGCGCTCGTTCTCGTGAGGTGTTTCGCACTAAATTGATGCATCGTGTTTTACGTGTGTTCAAAAACATGTTGATGTTTTAATCGAAATAAATGAAAACTGATATAGAATTATAACACAAATAGATATTGATATGTTTGCGTTTTATTTGTCGACAGTGATTGTTGAAATTTATTCGTTTTTATAGACATAAATCGATTATAAACACGAGCCGACCTATGGTATGCGGCGAGCGCCGTGTAATAATGTTAATATCTTGACATTGTCGCAATAATAATGTATTACGATAACTTCAGGCTACGATCAAGTTCAAAATAAATACGTTCGCTTATTTAATAGGTGACGAACAGTATGCAAATCTGTGTAAAATCAATTTTAATTAGATAGATGTTAGTGAAAAATATTATGCGCTCGTACGAGAAGCTGTCTGTCGACACTGCCGTTCTCCATGCGGTATAGCTGGTTTGCCTGCTCCCCGGTGTCGCCCTCTATCCGTTTTAATTCTGAACTAGAATTTTGTTTTGTTTAAAGTAAAAACTCACTCACTTACCCCTTGAAAATGGCAGACACCGCAGTAGCAGCCGAGGCACCAGCCCCAACAACACCCGCTAAGAAGCCCAAGGCTTCCGCAGCCGCAAAGAAACCGAAAGCGAAGCCCACACACCCGAAGACATCGGAAATGGTGAACAGCGCCATCGGCGAGCTGAAGGAGCGCAGCGGATCCTCCCTGAAGGCTATCAAGAAGTACATCGCGGGCGCTTACAACGTGGACGCAGAGAAGCTAGCTCCCTTCATCAGGAAGTACCTGAAGAGCGCCGTCGAATCCGGAGCCCTGATCCAGACGAAGGGCACCGGCGCCTCTGGCTCCTTCAAGTTGGACTCTAAGGGCGCCAAGTCGCACGCCGCCGGCAAGAAGGTATCCGGTGCAGCGGCCAAAGCCAAGGAATCCGCATCATCGCCCTCAAAATCCAGGAAGGGTGCAGCATCCGCGAGCGCCGCCGGCAAGAGGAAGAAGTCTGCTGCAGCCGCCGCAGCCGCCTCTCCCTCCAAATCGAAGGCCGCCAAGGCTGCTCCGAAGGACAGGAAGGCAGCCGCGGCTAAGAGGAAACCCGCAGCAGCCGCGTCCAAGAAGGCCGCCGCTTCTCCCGCAAAGGCAAAGTCCGCCGCAGCGCCGAAGGCCAAGAAGACCGCCAAGCCTCCGACCAAGAAACCGAAGGCGCCCAAACCGAAGAAGGCAGCCGCCACGCCGAAATCCAAGGCCGCCGCAGCGGGCAAGAAAGCCGCCGCCTCCAAGAAGTAGGATGTGGTACCGGGTGCTCATCCGGCGCCCGCACCCACTACGTCGCGTGTCGGTTCGTCCGCCGCCGTCGCCGCCGCAGCGCCGCGCGGCCCGGCAAGGCAGAGAATCGCACCGAACCAAAAAGCCCTTTTCAGGGCTAACACATGTTTCTGGTATTATTCTCGTATGAACGTAATTTATTGTTTCAATTAATTACGTTTTGTGAGATTCACACCCGTTTCTTGCGAGACCACTATAACAAAACAAACGTTTTTCTCCACTCCACTCACTTGCACTATCGTGATAATAAATTAACACACGAATGATGAAGCCGCAGCAGCAGCAGCAGCAGCAGCAGCAGCAGCCGTCCGTCGCGGCCGAACCGCGCCCGAAAAAATTATAATAATGTATCGTTACCGACGCCGACGCCGCCGCCGACGACGACGACGGCCGGCACGGCGGCACCCCGAGATTACCTACGTAAGAAAAATCACCTTTCGTTCGATGACATACTTACCTACTGCTAAGGACGATCGGATCGAATACACGACAAAAAGCTCTTCTGCTCTATAAAAAAAAAAAATATTACCTACGATTAAAGTTAATAAAGTATTTAAAACCAAAACTTATCTCATACACACACACACAGGGTCCTTCCTTCTAATCTGATTGATGATTCTCAATTTTAATGTTTTTTTTTTTTATCTATGAAATATTACGTTTTTCATTTCTGTTGCGCATCTTTCTCGCTCTTTTCTCGCTCCCCACTATCGTAAGTGTGGCGTCGCGCACAGCTTATTTATATAACCGCGTTTAGGGTTCGAAAATTTTATTCACTCGCAGACCCGCACGCTCGCTCGCAGTGCGCTATCATTTGACGTGTTCGTGTATTTTAAACCGAATCAATAACAATGTCCGGACGCGGCAAGGGCGGTAAAGTTAAGGGGAAGGCAAAGTCACGTTCCAACCGTGCCGGACTACAGTTTCCCGTGGGACGTATCCATCGTCTGCTGCGTCACGGTAACTACGCTGAGCGCGTAGGTGCCGGCGCACCAGTCTACCTGGCGGCCGTCATGGAGTACCTCGCCGCTGAGGTTCTTGAGCTGGCAGGGAACGCCGCCAGGGACAACAAGAAGACCAGGATCATCCCGCGTCATCTGCAGCTCGCCATCAGGAACGACGAGGAGCTGAACAAGCTCCTGTCCGGCGTTACCATTGCGCAGGGAGGCGTCCTTCCCAACATCCAGGCGGTGCTCCTGCCAAAGAAGACCGAGAAGAAGGCATAATAATATAAATCTTCATCTCAATCTACGCCGGCGGCGCCTGCGGCTGGCAACGCCAACGCAAACACAGCGTTGAGTGTTCGCCCGCAGTGCACAACAAAACGGCCCTTTTCAGGGCCACAATATTATTCAAAATTTCATAAAATATTTTATGAAATGTTTCTTTTAGACTGATTATGCGGTCCGATTTGATGGGGGTGTGGTCATTTTATTTTATGAGAATAAGTATGTAGTTACCTTAGTGTACCTACCACCTAGGTACGTACTTATACCATAAAATAAACATGTACACAAATGTATTACTTATTTATATCTAGGTATTATTAATCTTACTAAAATAAAAACTGTCGCCGTCCGATGGTTTAAGTAGCTTTTTAGTTTTGTACAAAAATTTAAAATAATACTAAGATCAGGATTATTTAGGAGTATCTAATCTACTTAGGTGTGCGTGTGTACCTATTTTATTAGAATAATTTACTTAAAAAATGAGCGTAGTTAGTCACGTATCATATTAAAATGTAATAATCTACATAATGTATGAGATTTGATCTAAATGCGATGTCTAAATAAATAAATTATTACTCTTTTACGTTTGAAAAGAAGAAAACTAGGTGATCGCTCGATGCGCGTTTAGACGTTGTGAGGAGAGGTGCGGTGCGGTGCGGGAGGCGGGGTAGAATTAATCACGAGATACGGTAATGCTATTGGTTGTACGCCGACACGATCGCTCGCCCCACTCGTATACGAGCGCGCGAAGGGTCGTCTCTTAATATAAACGGAAAAACTGTAATTTTGAACACCACTCTCTCTACGGTGATACGTTGAGAACTGACGCGCTATTATTTAGCTAGAAAGTTACTCGATACTCTCTGTTCGTCATGCCACCCAAGACCAGCGGTAAGGCCGCTAAGAAATCCGGCAAAGCCCAAAAGAACATCTCCAAGACCGACAAGAAGAAGAAGAAGCACAAGAGGAAGGAGAGCTACGCCATCTACATCTACAAGGTGCTGAAGCAGGTCCACCCCGACACCGGTATCTCCAGCAAGGCCATGTCCATCATGAA
This sequence comes from Eupithecia vulgata, assembly GCA_946478455.1. Lineage (NCBI taxonomy): Eukaryota > Metazoa > Arthropoda > Insecta > Lepidoptera > Geometridae > Eupithecia > Eupithecia vulgata. Next base: position 4,395,405 of record OX297887.1, on the reverse strand, counting down.
CTCGTTCGTGAACGACATATTCGAGCGCATCGCAGCTGAAGCCTCTCGCCTCGCTCACTACAACAAACGCTCCACCATCACATCGAGGGAGGTGCAGACGTCCGTGAGGCTACTTCTGCCCGGCGAGCTCGCAAAGCACGCTGTGAGCGAAGGCACCAAAGCCGTCACCAAGTACACCAGCTCCAAGTAAAGTCTCCTCAAAGACCTTACCGAAAGCTGCGCATTACTTAACCGCGAGAATCGTAGCAGTAACACGATTCCAAAAAACGGCCCTTTTCAGGGCCACAAAATATTATCATGATTCACATTATTATAAGCATAATGTTGAATTGTTTCTTGATGATTTTAATAAACATGATAACGAGATGGAATAAGAGTACGTGTGTGTGTGTTGTTGTTATTATTTTGTAAATACATAGGTAGGTAGGTAATATAGGTGCCGGTATATCTACCGTAGTATGTATGTTCAAACATATTGTCTTGCCGAATATAAAAAAAGCTGAAATATTAATAATTATAAATATCTAAGCTATTTTCTATGCATGCTTGCTTAATATATAAAGTAGTAATCATGCTCACGAAGGTGGACATTATTATTATTCTGTAATTCAGATGGTTATGTTAGTGGTAGGTAGGTAAGTACCGTTAATTATTATTATTTTATTCATCAAAATCACAATAATTAAGTACTATGAAATGTAAGAAACTTCACTTCTTCGAGGAAAGGGGAAGGAGGGGGGGGGGGGGGGGGGGTGTTGTCTGAGAGAGCGAAAGAGATGTAGATAGAGAGAGATGGAATGCAATGCATGGTTCGCGGAGCACCCCCCGCCCCTCTCGTTTCTTACCGCAGCACGCACGCACGCACGCTATAAATATAAGTAGGAATGTCGTCGATATTTTTTAAACAGTCCACCGTTGGCCGCCGCCGCGCGGAGTGCCTTGTTCGTTCGCGTACGGACCACTCGCACAAGTCGCGTTCAGCAAATCAACGGAATTTAGTGAGTAAATTACCGTCGATTGCGCCCGTAGCTCCGCGCTACGGAGGGGAAAACTCGCGCTCGCGAAACACCGGGAAGGTCGGTATGTTAGTGCCGACCTATCCATAGGTCACGCGTCGATATGGACCCCAGGAAGGACCCCACCGCGGGGACTTCGAGTTCGTTCAATGATAAGCCGCTGCCAAAATCGTCGTCATCATCATCATCGTCATCGGAGGATGAAGACGATAGCCGCGTGAATATCAAGAGGGCAACCCCCTCTCCCCCGCAAAAAATGAGCGAGGTACCGCCAAGTACTTTCGAAGCATTGTCTCCGAAAGGGCTTTACGAGCGCGATTTAATCACGCTCGCCCGTCTTATGCAAGCCGGGGCCCTTTCGGACGGAATGCTACGATGGATGGCCATGTACCTACGACTCCAAGAGGCCGAAGTGGAGGGCAAGGAGCTGTCGCTGGAGGACCAGACAGCGCTGGACTTCGCCCGAAACGCTATGATCACCCTGCCACCAGCAACCCGCCTCAAGCGAGCGGTCGTCCGCCACGTCCGCCACCCGCCGCCGGCAACCGGAAGCGAAAATGAGTGTGCAGCAAGGAAGAGGCTGCGCTCAAGATCGCTCTCCGAGAGCCCCAGAAAGGAGAAGGAGCATAGGATGACCAGCCCCCTCAAACCCCTACCCAAGAAAGGTAAGGAAGTTAACCCTATGGCTACTTGTAGCATAGAACAACCCCCGCCCCAGCGGCAAGATCCCAGGGCACAAGCGCGGCCGACCTTCGCACAAGCTGCAAAGCCGACCCAGCCCCCGCCCAACAGGCCAACCCCGCCCCCTCCCAACAGGCCAACCACGGCCCCGCCCCCGCCCAACAGGCCGACCCCGCCGCCGCCCTACAGGCGAATTCCGCGCCCGCCCAATGCCGGCCCGAAAGCATCGACTCAAACCGATGACGGTTACAAGACGGCCCCACCTACCACTGGAACAGAGGTAAGAGACGCCGAAAGAGCAGGACCAAAGTACCCGCCGCTAGTAGTAGAGAAACTGGAGAACTGGTCGCTCCATTTCCGAAACATAGCGGCGAGGCTAGGGCGAGCACCCAATGGACGCCCATACGGACAGGGAATCAGGTTCAACCCGGAGGACGAGACGGAGTACCGGCTCATCCAGTCCTACCTTACCGAATTAGAAAAGGAAGAATCCATCAGCTGGTTCTCCTACTCGCTACCAGCTGAGAGAAGCCTGAAGGTAGCTGTCAGAGGCCTCCCTTCAGAAACTGAGGTGCAGGAGATCCATGCAGCTCTAGAAGAGAAGGGATTCTCCCCCGAGTATATTAAAAATATCAAAGGTAGGCAAGGTAGACCTGGGAGCATATTTTATGTTTCCCTAAAGAAAACTACTAACCTGATTCCGGCGATATACGAGGTGAGCGAGCTCCTACTGATGCCGGGCATCATCATCGAGGCATGGCGGGGAAAGAAGGGACCGTCGCAATGCCATAGGTGCCAGAAGTTCAGACACAGTTCCCACAACTGCCACAGAGTGCAGGCATGCGTGCGATGTGGTGAGCCGCACCGTGCCAATGAATGCCCGCGACCAAGAGAAGACCCGGCCACCTGCGCAAACTGCGGAGGGTCACACCCAGCAAACTACCAGTCCTGCCCGGTCTTCAAAAAGGAGGTGCGCAATAAAAGAGCAGGCACCCTCGCTGAGACCGCTAGCATCCCCCAAAGAGGCAGAAAAGGTACAGTACCGGTTGTACCCGCTGTCATCGAGGAGACGGCGACATCCTCACTGATGGCACCAGCCAACCTACCAGGCCAAGCAAAAAGAAAGAAGAAACCACCAAAACAATCAGCCCCTGAACCAGGCAAAGAAACAAAGACGGAAAGGAGAAATTCTCTCGGCCAGACTATCGGAGTGCTGAAAGAAATCCTAGAAGCGGTGCAATCTGGTACTGATGCTGAAACGGCGACCCTAATGGGTCTGATGAAAATCCTTAATAATGGATCTTAGGGTCGTCTATTGGAATGCTCAAACGCTCACGGGGAAGGGAAAACAGCTGGCCCTCTTCCTCCGTGAGCAAAAAATTGACATAATGTTGGTCAGCGAGACGCGCCTGAAAACCGGAACCCAGTTCAAAGTCCCGAACTATATAGTGTACCGAAAAGACGAAGTGACGGAGACAGGGATAGCCTATAGGGGACTTGCAGTGATGGTCCATCGAAAGGTTATACACCAGCTCATCCCCATATTTGAGTTCCGCACATTCCAAGCCCTGGGTGTGCTAGTGAACGTCGCCGGAGAAGACTTGCGAATCTTCTCAATCTACAAACCGCCAAACGAAAAAATCAGCAAACTAGACCTGAGGAAGCTGCTAGACCAGAAGACGCCAACAATCGCAGCCGGCGACCTAAACTCCAAACATACCCTGTGGAACTCAAACAGGATATGCACAAACGGGCGCATATTATACCAAGATTCGATGGACCACCACTATGAAGTTATAGGACCAGATACTTGGACCCACTATACCGAGGATGGTAACGGGGACGTCCTCGACATAGTCCTATACAAGGGCATACAAATGACTCCAGATCTCAGCGTACTAACAGACCTCCCTTCAGACCACAGACCAGTGCTCATGACGCTCAACAGCAAGCCAAGCAGAATCTGCCCGTTACCGCCACGACGAAAAATCTGCTGGGAAACCTTCCAAAGAGAGGCACAGGAGAAGGTACTCAACAGACCAATTGAAACCGCTGAAGACGTAGAAAGGGCCACGGAAGAACTAACCAAAGCTATCCAGGAATCACTCAACACAGCATCGCACACCTCCACGACGAGGAGGCTGGACCCCCTACCGACGTGGATACGGGACCTCATCCGCGAGAAAAGGGAGAAACGGAAGCTTTGGCAGGAGACCAAATGCCCGAGGATCAAGAGAACGGTGAACGCACTTGCCCAGCGCGTGAAAACCGCTCTCGATGACCATGCTGCTGAAGGATGGGCAAAGCATATTGAAGCCATAACCGACGACATTCCTTCTGTGCACCGGTTATGCCGACAACTTGCTGGCGAGCAGAAACCCATTCAGCCGCTGGAGGGCGCTGACGGAAACCTCAAATTTAAGGCAGTCGACAGAGCCGAAATCCTGGCGGACAGCTTAGAAAAGCAATTCTCCCCAAACCCAGCCACAGACGTCGACCACACAAAACACGTCGAGGATTTCGTCAAGGAGTACCTGGCGTCAGAAATACCCCCTGAAGAAGAAGCGATCTTCGTACAACCTGGGAAGGTGAAGAGGATTATCCAGAAGCTGCCGAGAAGAAAAGCTCCCGGACTGGACAACCTAACCAACGAGACCCTCAAACACCTACCGCCGAAGCTCGTGGTCTCCCTCACACGGCTGTACAACGGCATATTCCGAAGTGGCCATTTCCCAACGCAATGGAAAGTCGGAAAGGTGGTGATGATTCCAAAACCCGGAAAAGATGCCAGAAAACCTGAAAGTTACCGACCAATCACACTACTGAGCACCATGTCGAAGGTGTTCGAGAAGATCGTGCTTGAACACCTGAGACCACACACTACGCCAAGGGAGGAACAATTCGGGTTCCGAGCTGGGCATTCCACCACCTTACAGGTCACCAGAATTGTGAACGAAATGGCCACCAGCCACAACAAGAAAGAATATGTCGTTGCAGTCATGCTAGACATGGAAAAAGCCTTCGACAGAGTTTGGCACGAGGGTCTACTATACAAACTGGCCCAGTCCGACGCCCCAAAGAAGCTGATCCAAATAACAGAAAGCTTCCTCCGAAAACGCAGCTTCATGGTTGCAATCGAAAACGAGCTCTCAACGGAGAGACCCATACAAGCCGGAGTCCCACAAGGAAGCTGCCTCTCTCCTGTATGCTACGCCTGGTATACCGACGACATCCCTGTCGTTGGGCAGGCAAAGCTAGCACTATACGCAGATGATGCAGCCTACTTCGCCTCCTCCTACCGAGCTGAATATGCCGTTAAGCGATTGCAACCAACCCTCAACATCCTCCCAGAATGGCTCCAAAAGTGGAGACTCTCCGTAAACGTGGCGAAGACCCAGGCCATCATCACGGGAAACACGAAGCTACCGACACCCTTGAAGCTGATGGACACAGACATCCCGTGGCAGCCAGACGTCAAATACCTGGGTGTCACCATCGACAGACGCCTCAGCTTCAAGAAGCACGTCGATCAAGTGATCGGCCGGGTCAGAGGGGCGCGGAGCAAGCTCCTACCGATCCTTCAATGTCGCCTGCCGCTTCGGACCAAGATCACTATTTACAAAACGTACCTCAGATCACGGCTTACCTATGCAGCTCCAGCATGGTATCCGTATCTGAGCGTAACGAACAGAAGCCGACTCCAAGCGCAGGAGAACATCACACTCCGAAGGATCGTAGGAGCACCAAGATATGTCAGAAACGCCACTATACGGAGAGACCTGGAGATGGAGAGCACAGGGCAGTTTATAAACCGCCTCCTCTCTAACATGTTCGGAAAAGCAGACGCTTCCGAACACCAACATGTTAGAGAGATTGCCCCGCAGCACGCCAGACCACCGGAGCAACCTGGAAAAAGAAAGCCGAAGCCATACGCAAGAGAATTTACAACAGAGGGATCTTTCGACCAACCCAACTTGGCCCCATCGCTGGTGGCCGCTGCCTCGGTCGCTGATCGGTTCGCTGGGCCTTCCCCTCGGGGATCTCACCCGGCAGGGCCAGATCGCACCCAGGCAAATGGCGGCACCAACGGTGGTGACTAATGATGCCACAATACAAAAAGACCCACCCATAGTCATGGGTGGAGACAAGCCAGGGTCAGGGGGCCATGCCCCGAAACCCTATCCCCACCCCCCCTACAAGGGGTGAGAAGAAGATGACGACGCCGCCGCGCTCGCTTGTTTTGTCGTTGTAATAATTATCGTCGCTCTCAGCTATGGCTCGTACCAAGCAAACCGCCCGCAAGTCCACTGGTGGTAAGGCGCCGCGCAAGCAGCTCGCCACCAAGGCCGCACGCAAGAGCGCCCCCGCCACCGGAGGCGTCAAGAAGCCCCATCGTTACAGGCCCGGAACCGTCGCCCTGCGTGAGATCCGTCGCTACCAGAAGAGCACAGAGCTGCTGATCCGCAAGCTCCCCTTCCAGCGTCTGGTGCGCGAGATCGCACAGGACTTCAAGACCGACCTCCGTTTCCAGAGCTCCGCTGTGATGGCTCTCCAGGAGGCAAGCGAGGCTTACCTGGTGGGTCTCTTCGAGGACACAAACCTGTGCGCGATCCACGCCAAGCGCGTCACCATCATGCCCAAGGACATACAGCTCGCCCGCAGGATCAGAGGCGAACGCGCCTAACGTGTGTGTGCAGCTTTCTTGCGTCCGCCGACTAGCAGGCGCGCGGCATTTGATTGCCCGCTTGCAGTTGGTCATCGCAAACAATAACAAAAGGCCCTTTTCAGGGCCACATAAGTTTCAAAATGCAATTTATTGCAATGTTTCTTTGGTACTTGAAATAATACGTCACGTCATTCATAAATAAGCGCATCGCTGTATAAAATAGATACGTCGTCGTACCTACCTACCTAGGGTACTTACCAAATGAAAATTTCATGTAGGGTACACATATATGTACATGTTTCGCTGAACGTTTAAAACGCTATTAATCTATCGGGGTGATATTTTTTCATCAGATGTATACACCAAAACCGACCATAATTACAGAAACACCACACACAGCTAGCTACAGAGTACAGGTAGGTACACCTACCTACTATTATGGTAGGTTAGGTTAACCGTTCGGTTAGTTTTGTTGTTATTGTCTAAAGAAACAGTTTTACACACGGTCAGAATCATATGCGGCCCTGAAAAGGGCCTTTTTTTTTTGTTGCACGCACAACTAAACCAATGTAGCAAACATCGGTCTTCGTCGGTCGATGCGATGAGAATGTCCAGCTTCGGGCGTTGAATTAACCTCCGAAACCGTACAGGGTGCGTCCCTGACGCTTCAGGGCGTAGACAACATCCATGGCGGTGACGGTCTTCCTCTTGGCGTGCTCGGTGTAGGTGACAGCGTCGCGGATGACGTTCTCAAGGAACACCTTCAGAACACCGCGCGTCTCCTCGTAGATCAGACCGGAGATACGCTTGACACCGCCTCTGCGCGCCAAACGACGGATGGCTGGCTTCGTGATACCCTGGATGTTATCACGCAGCACTTTCCTGTGACGCTTGGCGCCTCCTTTCCCCAGACCTTTACCTCCCTTACCGCGGCCGGTCATCGCGATAGATTATACGAGAACAAACGAAAAAAATTAAACGCACGCGCCGCGAGTCGGTCGACCGCTTGCTGCCGAACGACTGATTGAACGCATCGCAGCTATCGGTCCCTATATTTATAGAGATATGCTACGTACCCGCCGCCCGCCCGCAGCCCCTTCCTCCTTCCTCAGCCAGCCAGCCTGCCTGCCTGCGCAGGCAGACAGAATGCATCAAAAATAATAACACATCAAAGTAGGAGGGAAGGTAGGTAGGTAGGTACTTACTTATCTAGCTACCTAACTAGGTAAGTAGGTATAATGATAAAATAAAGTTTTTCTTTAATTCAGAAAAAAAATAAAATTACTTAAAAGAAAAAAAAAAAAAAAAAATTACAAATGAAGAATGAATGATTTATATATATATATATATATATATATTTTTTATTAGGTAGGCAGGTAGTAAGACGTATTACAGTCGTCGGTGGTTCAGAAGCAGCGACGGCGGCACGGCGCGGCGCGGGGCAGCTCGACGGATCAGCCAGCGGGGTCGGGTTTTGCGTGTATGAAATGGCTTTTTTTCTAGTGTATTTTGGTTGATTGTTTCATTGAATCGATATAATATATGTTTTTTTAGTAATGCTACATCGATATTATAAGAATTATAGGCATTTGCGCTCGTTCTCGTGAGGTGTTTCGCACTAAATTGATGCATCGTGTTTTACGTGTGTTCAAAAACATGTTGATGTTTTAATCGAAATAAATGAAAACTGATATAGAATTATAACACAAATAGATATTGATATGTTTGCGTTTTATTTGTCGACAGTGATTGTTGAAATTTATTCGTTTTTATAGACATAAATCGATTATAAACACGAGCCGACCTATGGTATGCGGCGAGCGCCGTGTAATAATGTTAATATCTTGACATTGTCGCAATAATAATGTATTACGATAACTTCAGGCTACGATCAAGTTCAAAATAAATACGTTCGCTTATTTAATAGGTGACGAACAGTATGCAAATCTGTGTAAAATCAATTTTAATTAGATAGATGTTAGTGAAAAATATTATGCGCTCGTACGAGAAGCTGTCTGTCGACACTGCCGTTCTCCATGCGGTATAGCTGGTTTGCCTGCTCCCCGGTGTCGCCCTCTATCCGTTTTAATTCTGAACTAGAATTTTGTTTTGTTTAAAGTAAAAACTCACTCACTTACCCCTTGAAAATGGCAGACACCGCAGTAGCAGCCGAGGCACCAGCCCCAACAACACCCGCTAAGAAGCCCAAGGCTTCCGCAGCCGCAAAGAAACCGAAAGCGAAGCCCACACACCCGAAGACATCGGAAATGGTGAACAGCGCCATCGGCGAGCTGAAGGAGCGCAGCGGATCCTCCCTGAAGGCTATCAAGAAGTACATCGCGGGCGCTTACAACGTGGACGCAGAGAAGCTAGCTCCCTTCATCAGGAAGTACCTGAAGAGCGCCGTCGAATCCGGAGCCCTGATCCAGACGAAGGGCACCGGCGCCTCTGGCTCCTTCAAGTTGGACTCTAAGGGCGCCAAGTCGCACGCCGCCGGCAAGAAGGTATCCGGTGCAGCGGCCAAAGCCAAGGAATCCGCATCATCGCCCTCAAAATCCAGGAAGGGTGCAGCATCCGCGAGCGCCGCCGGCAAGAGGAAGAAGTCTGCTGCAGCCGCCGCAGCCGCCTCTCCCTCCAAATCGAAGGCCGCCAAGGCTGCTCCGAAGGACAGGAAGGCAGCCGCGGCTAAGAGGAAACCCGCAGCAGCCGCGTCCAAGAAGGCCGCCGCTTCTCCCGCAAAGGCAAAGTCCGCCGCAGCGCCGAAGGCCAAGAAGACCGCCAAGCCTCCGACCAAGAAACCGAAGGCGCCCAAACCGAAGAAGGCAGCCGCCACGCCGAAATCCAAGGCCGCCGCAGCGGGCAAGAAAGCCGCCGCCTCCAAGAAGTAGGATGTGGTACCGGGTGCTCATCCGGCGCCCGCACCCACTACGTCGCGTGTCGGTTCGTCCGCCGCCGTCGCCGCCGCAGCGCCGCGCGGCCCGGCAAGGCAGAGAATCGCACCGAACCAAAAAGCCCTTTTCAGGGCTAACACATGTTTCTGGTATTATTCTCGTATGAACGTAATTTATTGTTTCAATTAATTACGTTTTGTGAGATTCACACCCGTTTCTTGCGAGACCACTATAACAAAACAAACGTTTTTCTCCACTCCACTCACTTGCACTATCGTGATAATAAATTAACACACGAATGATGAAGCCGCAGCAGCAGCAGCAGCAGCAGCAGCAGCAGCCGTCCGTCGCGGCCGAACCGCGCCCGAAAAAATTATAATAATGTATCGTTACCGACGCCGACGCCGCCGCCGACGACGACGACGGCCGGCACGGCGGCACCCCGAGATTACCTACGTAAGAAAAATCACCTTTCGTTCGATGACATACTTACCTACTGCTAAGGACGATCGGATCGAATACACGACAAAAAGCTCTTCTGCTCTATAAAAAAAAAAAATATTACCTACGATTAAAGTTAATAAAGTATTTAAAACCAAAACTTATCTCATACACACACACACAGGGTCCTTCCTTCTAATCTGATTGATGATTCTCAATTTTAATGTTTTTTTTTTTTATCTATGAAATATTACGTTTTTCATTTCTGTTGCGCATCTTTCTCGCTCTTTTCTCGCTCCCCACTATCGTAAGTGTGGCGTCGCGCACAGCTTATTTATATAACCGCGTTTAGGGTTCGAAAATTTTATTCACTCGCAGACCCGCACGCTCGCTCGCAGTGCGCTATCATTTGACGTGTTCGTGTATTTTAAACCGAATCAATAACAATGTCCGGACGCGGCAAGGGCGGTAAAGTTAAGGGGAAGGCAAAGTCACGTTCCAACCGTGCCGGACTACAGTTTCCCGTGGGACGTATCCATCGTCTGCTGCGTCACGGTAACTACGCTGAGCGCGTAGGTGCCGGCGCACCAGTCTACCTGGCGGCCGTCATGGAGTACCTCGCCGCTGAGGTTCTTGAGCTGGCAGGGAACGCCGCCAGGGACAACAAGAAGACCAGGATCATCCCGCGTCATCTGCAGCTCGCCATCAGGAACGACGAGGAGCTGAACAAGCTCCTGTCCGGCGTTACCATTGCGCAGGGAGGCGTCCTTCCCAACATCCAGGCGGTGCTCCTGCCAAAGAAGACCGAGAAGAAGGCATAATAATATAAATCTTCATCTCAATCTACGCCGGCGGCGCCTGCGGCTGGCAACGCCAACGCAAACACAGCGTTGAGTGTTCGCCCGCAGTGCACAACAAAACGGCCCTTTTCAGGGCCACAATATTATTCAAAATTTCATAAAATATTTTATGAAATGTTTCTTTTAGACTGATTATGCGGTCCGATTTGATGGGGGTGTGGTCATTTTATTTTATGAGAATAAGTATGTAGTTACCTTAGTGTACCTACCACCTAGGTACGTACTTATACCATAAAATAAACATGTACACAAATGTATTACTTATTTATATCTAGGTATTATTAATCTTACTAAAATAAAAACTGTCGCCGTCCGATGGTTTAAGTAGCTTTTTAGTTTTGTACAAAAATTTAAAATAATACTAAGATCAGGATTATTTAGGAGTATCTAATCTACTTAGGTGTGCGTGTGTACCTATTTTATTAGAATAATTTACTTAAAAAATGAGCGTAGTTAGTCACGTATCATATTAAAATGTAATAATCTACATAATGTATGAGATTTGATCTAAATGCGATGTCTAAATAAATAAATTATTACTCTTTTACGTTTGAAAAGAAGAAAACTAGGTGATCGCTCGATGCGCGTTTAGACGTTGTGAGGAGAGGTGCGGTGCGGTGCGGGAGGCGGGGTAGAATTAATCACGAGATACGGTAATGCTATTGGTTGTACGCCGACACGATCGCTCGCCCCACTCGTATACGAGCGCGCGAAGGGTCGTCTCTTAATATAAACGGAAAAACTGTAATTTTGAACACCACTCTCTCTACGGTGATACGTTGAGAACTGACGCGCTATTATTTAGCTAGAAAGTTACTCGATACTCTCTGTTCGTCATGCCACCCAAGACCAGCGGTAAGGCCGCTAAGAAATCCGGCAAAGCCCAAAAGAACATCTCCAAGACCGACAAGAAGAAGAAGAAGCACAAGAGGAAGGAGAGCTACGCCATCTACATCTACAAGGTGCTGAAGCAGGTCCACCCCGACACCGGTATCTCCAGCAAGGCCATGTCCATCATGAACTCGTTCGTGAACGACATATTCGAGCGCATCGCAGCTGAAGCCTCTCGCCTCGCTCACTACAACAAACGCTCCACCATCACATCGAGGGAGGTGCAGACGTCCGTGAGGCTACTTCTGCCCGGCGAGCTCGCAAAGCACGCTGTGAGCGAAGGCACCAAAGCCGTCACCAAGTACACCAGCTCCAAGTAAAGTCTCCTCAAAGACCTTACCGAAAGCTGCGCATTACTTAACCGCGAGAATCGTAGCAGTAACACGATTCCAAAAAACGGCCCTTTTCAGGGCCACAAAATATTATCATGATTCACATTATTATAAGCATAATGTTGAATTGTTTCTTGATGATTTTAATAAACATGATAACGAGATGGAATAAGAGTACGTGTGTGTGTGTTGTTGTTATTATTTTGTAAATACATAGGTAGGTAGGTAATATAGGTGCCGGTATATCTACCGTAGTATGTATGTTCAAACATATTGTCTTGCCGAATATAAAAAAAGCTGAAATATTAATAATTATAAATATCTAAGCTATTTTCTATGCATGCTTGCTTAATATATAAAGTAGTAATCATGCTCACGAAGGTGGACATTATTATTATTCTGTAATTCAGATGGTTATGTTAGTGGTAGGTAGGTAAGTACCGTTAATTATTATTATTTTATTCATCAAAATCACAATAATTAAGTACTATGAAATGTAAGAAACTTCACTTCTTCGAGGAAAGGGGAAGGAGGGGGGGGGGGGGGGGGGGGTGTTGTCTGAGAGAGCGAAAGAGATGTAGATAGAGAGAGATGGAATGCAATGCATGGTTCGCGGAGCACCCCCCGCCCCTCTCGTTTCTTACCGCAGCACGCACGCACGCACGCTATAAATATAAGTAGGAATGTCGTCGATATTTTTTAAACAGTCCACCGTTGGCCGCCGCCGCGCTCGCTTGTTTTGTCGTTGTAATAATTATCGTCGCTCTCAGCTATGGCTCGTACCAAGCAAACCGCCCGCAAGTCCACTGGTGGTAAGGCGCCGCGCAAGCAGCTCGCCACCAAGGCCGCACGCAAGAGCGCCCCCGCCACCGGAGGCGTCAAGAAGCCCCATCGTTACAGGCCCGGAACCGTCGCCCTGCGTGAGATCCGTCGCTACCAGAAGAGCACAGAGCTGCTGATCCGCAAGCTCCCCTTCCAGCGTCTGGTGCGCGAGATCGCACAGGACTTCAAGACCGACCTCCGTTTCCAGAGCTCCGCTGTGATGGCTCTCCAGGAGGCAAGCGAGGCTTACCTGGTGGGTCTCTTCGAGGACACAAACCTGTGCGCGATCCACGCCAAGCGCGTCACCATCATGCCCAAGGACATACAGCTCGCCCGCAGGATCAGAGGCGAACGCGCCTAACGTGTGTGTGCAGCTTTCTTGCGTCCGCCGACTAGCAGGCGCGCGGCATTTGATTGCCCGCTTGCAGTTGGTCATCGCAAACAATAACAAAAGGCCCTTTTCAGGGCCACATAAGTTTCAAAATGCAATTTATTGCAATGTTTCTTTGGTACTTGAAATAATACGTCACGTCATTCATAAATAAGCGCATCGCTGTATAAAATAGATACGTCGTCGTACCTACCTACCTAGGGTACTTACCAAATGAAAATTTCATGTAGGGTACACATATATGTACATGTTTCGCTGAACGTTTAAAACGCTATTAATCTATCGGGGTGATATTTTTTCATCAGATGTATACACCAAAACCGACCATAATTACAGAAACACCACACACAGCTAGCTACAGAGTACAGGTAGGTACACCTACCTACTATTATGGTAGGTTAGGTTAACCGTTCGGTTAGTTTTGTTGTTATTGTCTAAAGAAACAGTTTTACACACGGTCAGAATCATATGCGGCCCTGAAAAGGGCCTTTTTTTTTTGTTGCACGCACAACTAAACCAATGTAGCAAACATCGGTCTTCGTCGGTCGATGCGATGAGAATGTCCAGCTTCGGGCGTTGAATTAACCTCCGAAACCGTACAGGGTGCGTCCCTGACGCTTCAGGGCGTAGACAACATCCATGGCGGTGACGGTCTTCCTCTTGGCGTGCTCGGTGTAGGTGACAGCGTCGCGGATGACGTTCTCAAGGAACACCTTCAGAACACCGCGCGTCTCCTCGTAGATCAGACCGGAGATACGCTTGACACCGCCTCTGCGCGCCAAACGACGGATGGCTGGCTTCGTGATACCCTGGATGTTATCACGCAGCACTTTCCTGTGACGCTTGGCGCCTCCTTTCCCCAGACCTTTACCTCCCTTACCGCGGCCGGTCATCGCGATAGATTATACGAGAACAAACGAAAAAAATTAAACGCACGCGCCGCGAGTCGGTCGACCGCTTGCTGCCGAACGACTGATTGAACGCATCGCAGCTATCGGTCCCTATATTTATAGAGATATGCTACGTACCCGCCGCCCGCCCGCAGCCCCTTCCTCCTTCCTCAGCCAGCCAGCCTGCCTGCCTGCGCAGGCAGACAGAATGCATCAAAAATAATAACACATCAAAGTAGGAGGGAAGGTAGGTAGGTAGGTACTTACTTATCTAGCTACCTAACTAGGTAAGTAGGTATAATGATAAAATAAAGTTTTTCTTTAATTCAGAAAAAAAATAAAATTACTTAAAAGAAAAAAAAAAAAAAAAAATTACAAATGAAGAATGAATGATTTATATATATATATATATATATATATTTTTTATTAGGTAGGCAGGTAGTAAGACGTATTACAGTCGTCGGTGGTTCAGAAGCAGCGACGGCGGCACGGCGCGGCGCGGGGCAGCTCGACGGATCAGCCAGCGGGGTCGGGTTTTGCGTGTATGAAATGGCTTTTTTTCTAGTGTATTTTGGTTGATTGTTTCATTGAATCGATATAATATATGTTTTTTTAGTAATGCTACATCGATATTATAAGAATTATAGGCATTTGCGCTCGTTCTCGTGAGGTGTTTCGCACTAAATTGATGCATCGTGTTTTACGTGTGTTCAAAAACATGTTGATGTTTTAATCGAAATAAATGAAAACTGATATAGAATTATAACACAAATAGATATTGATATGTTTGCGTTTTATTTGTCGACAGTGATTGTTGAAATTTATTCGTTTTTATAGACATAAATCGATTATAAACACGAGCCGACCTATGGTATGCGGCGAGCGCCGTGTAATAATGTTAATATCTTGACATTGTCGCAATAATAATGTATTACGATAACTTCAGGCTACGATCAAGTTCAAAATAAATACGTTCGCTTATTTAATAGGTGACGAACAGTATGCAAATCTGTGTAAAATCAATTTTAATTAGATAGATGTTAGTGAAAAATATTATGCGCTCGTACGAGAAGCTGTCTGTCGACACTGCCGTTCTCCATGCGGTATAGCTGGTTTGCCTGCTCCCCGGTGTCGCCCTCTATCCGTTTTAATTCTGAACTAGAATTTTGTTTTGTTTAAAGTAAAAACTCACTCACTTACCCCTTGAAAATGGCAGACACCGCAGTAGCAGCCGAGGCACCAGCCCCAACAACACCCGCTAAGAAGCCCAAGGCTTCCGCAGCCGCAAAGAAACCGAAAGCGAAGCCCACACACCCGAAGACATCGGAAATGGTGAACAGCGCCATCGGCGAGCTGAAGGAGCGCAGCGGATCCTCCCTGAAGGCTATCAAGAAGTACATCGCGGGCGCTTACAACGTGGACGCAGAGAAGCTAGCTCCCTTCATCAGGAAGTACCTGAAGAGCGCCGTCGAATCCGGAGCCCTGATCCAGACGAAGGGCACCGGCGCCTCTGGCTCCTTCAAGTTGGACTCTAAGGGCGCCAAGTCGCACGCCGCCGGCAAGAAGGTATCCGGTGCAGCGGCCAAAGCCAAGGAATCCGCATCATCGCCCTCAAAATCCAGGAAGGGTGCAGCATCCGCGAGCGCCGCCGGCAAGAGGAAGAAGTCTGCTGCAGCCGCCGCAGCCGCCTCTCCCTCCAAATCGAAGGCCGCCAAGGCTGCTCCGAAGGACAGGAAGGCAGCCGCGGCTAAGAGGAAACCCGCAGCAGCCGCGTCCAAGAAGGCCGCCGCTTCTCCCGCAAAGGCAAAGTCCGCCGCAGCGCCGAAGGCCAAGAAGACCGCCAAGCCTCCGACCAAGAAACCGAAGGCGCCCAAACCGAAGAAGGCAGCCGCCACGCCGAAATCCAAGGCCGCCGCAGCGGGCAAGAAAGCCGCCGCCTCCAAGAAGTAGGATGTGGTACCGGGTGCTCATCCGGCGCCCGCACCCACTACGTCGCGTGTCGGTTCGTCCGCCGCCGTCGCCGCCGCAGCGCCGCGCGGCCCGGCAAGGCAGAGAATCGCACCGAACCAAAAAGCCCTTTTCAGGGCTAACACATGTTTCTGGTATTATTCTCGTATGAACGTAATTTATTGTTTCAATTAATTACGTTTTGTGAGATTCACACCCGTTTCTTGCGAGACCACTATAACAAAACAAACGTTTTTCTCCACTCCACTCACTTGCACTATCGTGATAATAAATTAACACACGAATGATGAAGCCGCAGCAGCAGCAGCAGCAGCAGCAGCAGCAGCCGTCCGTCGCGGCCGAACCGCGCCCGAAAAAATTATAATAATGTATCGTTACCGACGCCGACGCCGCCGCCGACGACGACGACGGCCGGCACGGCGGCACCCCGAGATTACCTACGTAAGAAAAATCACCTTTCGTTCGATGACATACTTACCTACTGCTAAGGACGATCGGATCGAATACACGACAAAAAGCTCTTCTGCTCTATAAAAAAAAAAAATATTACCTACGATTAAAGTTAATAAAGTATTTAAAACCAAAACTTATCTCATACACACACACACAGGGTCCTTCCTTCTAATCTGATTGATGATTCTCAATTTTAATGTTTTTTTTTTTTATCTATGAAATATTACGTTTTTCATTTCTGTTGCGCATCTTTCTCGCTCTTTTCTCGCTCCCCACTATCGTAAGTGTGGCGTCGCGCACAGCTTATTTATATAACCGCGTTTAGGGTTCGAAAATTTTATTCACTCGCAGACCCGCACGCTCGCTCGCAGTGCGCTATCATTTGACGTGTTCGTGTATTTTAAACCGAATCAATAACAATGTCCGGACGCGGCAAGGGCGGTAAAGTTAAGGGGAAGGCAAAGTCACGTTCCAACCGTGCCGGACTACAGTTTCCCGTGGGACGTATCCATCGTCTGCTGCGTCACGGTAACTACGCTGAGCGCGTAGGTGCCGGCGCACCAGTCTACCTGGCGGCCGTCATGGAGTACCTCGCCGCTGAGGTTCTTGAGCTGGCAGGGAACGCCGCCAGGGACAACAAGAAGACCAGGATCATCCCGCGTCATCTGCAGCTCGCCATCAGGAACGACGAGGAGCTGAACAAGCTCCTGTCCGGCGTTACCATTGCGCAGGGAGGCGTCCTTCCCAACATCCAGGCGGTGCTCCTGCCAAAGAAGACCGAGAAGAAGGCATAATAATATAAATCTTCATCTCAATCTACGCCGGCGGCGCCTGCGGCTGGCAACGCCAACGCAAACACAGCGTTGAGTGTTCGCCCGCAGTGCACAACAAAACGGCCCTTTTCAGGGCCACAATATTATTCAAAATTTCATAAAATATTTTATGAAATGTTTCTTTTAGACTGATTATGCGGTCCGATTTGATGGGGGTGTGGTCATTTTATTTTATGAGAATAAGTATGTAGTTACCTTAGTGTACCTACCACCTAGGTACGTACTTATACCATAAAATAAACATGTACACAAATGTATTACTTATTTATATCTAGGTATTATTAATCTTACTAAAATAAAAACTGTCGCCGTCCGATGGTTTAAGTAGCTTTTTAGTTTTGTACAAAAATTTAAAATAATACTAAGATCAGGATTATTTAGGAGTATCTAATCTACTTAGGTGTGCGTGTGTACCTATTTTATTAGAATAATTTACTTAAAAAATGAGCGTAGTTAGTCACGTATCATATTAAAATGTAATAATCTACATAATGTATGAGATTTGATCTAAATGCGATGTCTAAATAAATAAATTATTACTCTTTTACGTTTGAAAAGAAGAAAACTAGGTGATCGCTCGATGCGCGTTTAGACGTTGTGAGGAGAGGTGCGGTGCGGTGCGGGAGGCGGGGTAGAATTAATCA
Organism: Eupithecia vulgata; assembly: GCA_946478455.1. NCBI lineage: Eukaryota > Metazoa > Arthropoda > Insecta > Lepidoptera > Geometridae > Eupithecia > Eupithecia vulgata. The sequence continues at coordinate 4,377,626 of OX297887.1, read as the reverse complement.
CGAGATACGGTAATGCTATTGGTTGTACGCCGACACGATCGCTCGCCCCACTCGTATACGAGCGCGCGAAGGGTCGTCTCTTAATATAAACGGAAAAACTGTAATTTTGAACACCACTCTCTCTACGGTGATACGTTGAGAACTGACGCGCTATTATTTAGCTAGAAAGTTACTCGATACTCTCTGTTCGTCATGCCACCCAAGACCAGCGGTAAGGCCGCTAAGAAATCCGGCAAAGCCCAAAAGAACATCTCCAAGACCGACAAGAAGAAGAAGAAGCACAAGAGGAAGGAGAGCTACGCCATCTACATCTACAAGGTGCTGAAGCAGGTCCACCCCGACACCGGTATCTCCAGCAAGGCCATGTCCATCATGAACTCGTTCGTGAACGACATATTCGAGCGCATCGCAGCTGAAGCCTCTCGCCTCGCTCACTACAACAAACGCTCCACCATCACATCGAGGGAGGTGCAGACGTCCGTGAGGCTACTTCTGCCCGGCGAGCTCGCAAAGCACGCTGTGAGCGAAGGCACCAAAGCCGTCACCAAGTACACCAGCTCCAAGTAAAGTCTCCTCAAAGACCTTACCGAAAGCTGCGCATTACTTAACCGCGAGAATCGTAGCAGTAACACGATTCCAAAAAACGGCCCTTTTCAGGGCCACAAAATATTATCATGATTCACATTATTATAAGCATAATGTTGAATTGTTTCTTGATGATTTTAATAAACATGATAACGAGATGGAATAAGAGTACGTGTGTGTGTGTTGTTGTTATTATTTTGTAAATACATAGGTAGGTAGGTAATATAGGTGCCGGTATATCTACCGTAGTATGTATGTTCAAACATATTGTCTTGCCGAATATAAAAAAAGCTGAAATATTAATAATTATAAATATCTAAGCTATTTTCTATGCATGCTTGCTTAATATATAAAGTAGTAATCATGCTCACGAAGGTGGACATTATTATTATTCTGTAATTCAGATGGTTATGTTAGTGGTAGGTAGGTAAGTACCGTTAATTATTATTATTTTATTCATCAAAATCACAATAATTAAGTACTATGAAATGTAAGAAACTTCACTTCTTCGAGGAAAGGGGAAGGAGGGGGGGGGGGGGGGGGGGGTGTTGTCTGAGAGAGCGAAAGAGATGTAGATAGAGAGAGATGGAATGCAATGCATGGTTCGCGGAGCACCCCCCGCCCCTCTCGTTTCTTACCGCAGCACGCACGCACGCACGCTATAAATATAAGTAGGAATGTCGTCGATATTTTTTAAACAGTCCACCGTTGGCCGCCGCCGCGCTCGCTTGTTTTGTCGTTGTAATAATTATCGTCGCTCTCAGCTATGGCTCGTACCAAGCAAACCGCCCGCAAGTCCACTGGTGGTAAGGCGCCGCGCAAGCAGCTCGCCACCAAGGCCGCACGCAAGAGCGCCCCCGCCACCGGAGGCGTCAAGAAGCCCCATCGTTACAGGCCCGGAACCGTCGCCCTGCGTGAGATCCGTCGCTACCAGAAGAGCACAGAGCTGCTGATCCGCAAGCTCCCCTTCCAGCGTCTGGTGCGCGAGATCGCACAGGACTTCAAGACCGACCTCCGTTTCCAGAGCTCCGCTGTGATGGCTCTCCAGGAGGCAAGCGAGGCTTACCTGGTGGGTCTCTTCGAGGACACAAACCTGTGCGCGATCCACGCCAAGCGCGTCACCATCATGCCCAAGGACATACAGCTCGCCCGCAGGATCAGAGGCGAACGCGCCTAACGTGTGTGTGCAGCTTTCTTGCGTCCGCCGACTAGCAGGCGCGCGGCATTTGATTGCCCGCTTGCAGTTGGTCATCGCAAACAATAACAAAAGGCCCTTTTCAGGGCCACATAAGTTTCAAAATGCAATTTATTGCAATGTTTCTTTGGTACTTGAAATAATACGTCACGTCATTCATAAATAAGCGCATCGCTGTATAAAATAGATACGTCGTCGTACCTACCTACCTAGGGTACTTACCAAATGAAAATTTCATGTAGGGTACACATATATGTACATGTTTCGCTGAACGTTTAAAACGCTATTAATCTATCGGGGTGATATTTTTTCATCAGATGTATACACCAAAACCGACCATAATTACAGAAACACCACACACAGCTAGCTACAGAGTACAGGTAGGTACACCTACCTACTATTATGGTAGGTTAGGTTAACCGTTCGGTTAGTTTTGTTGTTATTGTCTAAAGAAACAGTTTTACACACGGTCAGAATCATATGCGGCCCTGAAAAGGGCCTTTTTTTTTTGTTGCACGCACAACTAAACCAATGTAGCAAACATCGGTCTTCGTCGGTCGATGCGATGAGAATGTCCAGCTTCGGGCGTTGAATTAACCTCCGAAACCGTACAGGGTGCGTCCCTGACGCTTCAGGGCGTAGACAACATCCATGGCGGTGACGGTCTTCCTCTTGGCGTGCTCGGTGTAGGTGACAGCGTCGCGGATGACGTTCTCAAGGAACACCTTCAGAACACCGCGCGTCTCCTCGTAGATCAGACCGGAGATACGCTTGACACCGCCTCTGCGCGCCAAACGACGGATGGCTGGCTTCGTGATACCCTGGATGTTATCACGCAGCACTTTCCTGTGACGCTTGGCGCCTCCTTTCCCCAGACCTTTACCTCCCTTACCGCGGCCGGTCATCGCGATAGATTATACGAGAACAAACGAAAAAAATTAAACGCACGCGCCGCGAGTCGGTCGACCGCTTGCTGCCGAACGACTGATTGAACGCATCGCAGCTATCGGTCCCTATATTTATAGAGATATGCTACGTACCCGCCGCCCGCCCGCAGCCCCTTCCTCCTTCCTCAGCCAGCCAGCCTGCCTGCCTGCGCAGGCAGACAGAATGCATCAAAAATAATAACACATCAAAGTAGGAGGGAAGGTAGGTAGGTAGGTACTTACTTATCTAGCTACCTAACTAGGTAAGTAGGTATAATGATAAAATAAAGTTTTTCTTTAATTCAGAAAAAAAATAAAATTACTTAAAAGAAAAAAAAAAAAAAAAAATTACAAATGAAGAATGAATGATTTATATATATATATATATATATATATTTTTTATTAGGTAGGCAGGTAGTAAGACGTATTACAGTCGTCGGTGGTTCAGAAGCAGCGACGGCGGCACGGCGCGGCGCGGGGCAGCTCGACGGATCAGCCAGCGGGGTCGGGTTTTGCGTGTATGAAATGGCTTTTTTTCTAGTGTATTTTGGTTGATTGTTTCATTGAATCGATATAATATATGTTTTTTTAGTAATGCTACATCGATATTATAAGAATTATAGGCATTTGCGCTCGTTCTCGTGAGGTGTTTCGCACTAAATTGATGCATCGTGTTTTACGTGTGTTCAAAAACATGTTGATGTTTTAATCGAAATAAATGAAAACTGATATAGAATTATAACACAAATAGATATTGATATGTTTGCGTTTTATTTGTCGACAGTGATTGTTGAAATTTATTCGTTTTTATAGACATAAATCGATTATAAACACGAGCCGACCTATGGTATGCGGCGAGCGCCGTGTAATAATGTTAATATCTTGACATTGTCGCAATAATAATGTATTACGATAACTTCAGGCTACGATCAAGTTCAAAATAAATACGTTCGCTTATTTAATAGGTGACGAACAGTATGCAAATCTGTGTAAAATCAATTTTAATTAGATAGATGTTAGTGAAAAATATTATGCGCTCGTACGAGAAGCTGTCTGTCGACACTGCCGTTCTCCATGCGGTATAGCTGGTTTGCCTGCTCCCCGGTGTCGCCCTCTATCCGTTTCCGTCCTCTATCTCGTTCAGTCTGCCGCTCTCACTCGTGCAGTGCGCGCGCGTCACAGAGCTCCCGACGTCACCCCCCGCCTCACGTTCGTAGCTCCCCCCCGCGCTCCGACGCCACGTGGTGTTTACCGCCGCTGGCTGTTGTCGAGCTTGCCGGGCCGCGCTCGCGTTGTAGGCTAATACGTACCTACCTACGTATTATCGTGTGTGTTGTGAGATAGTGACTCGAGTGCAGTGTAAACAGTGAGCCCCGCATAGACGCGTAGGCAACTCGGATCGCAGTGTTAGGTCTTCCTCTCGCTCGCGGTGAGTACCTAGTGCGTCTACACACCCGCGGGACCGTAACCCCTGTTACACTCACGCCATCCCGTCCGGTGTGAGTTACTGACTGGTGTTTTGTAATAAAACATCCAGCGCAGTAATAAACATTTCCCCCCCCAACCCGCTCGCCGCTGTAAGTGTCTAGTGTGCGTCGCTGGACTACCTAAGCTGGGCCTTCCTTCGGGATCTCACTCGGCTGGGTTTTCCGCCCTGCTAGACACCGAAAGCACCCCTAGAGTGTATCACAACCGATCCCCTCAACCCCCCTCCATCCCCTCCGATGTCGGACGACGATAATCCTCCCCGGAGGAGACCGCCGGACAGCACTCCGGTGCTCGATAAGGTGATCGTGGCGACGAACCTGCTGAACCCGGAGCAGTCCCGGGTTCTGAGACCAGGAGCGCTACGTTACCAAGGAGGACTGCAACTAGCGTCGAGCGACGCCCCCCTGCCCCCCGCAGGCACGTTAGCTGTGGCCGCGCGCGGAACTGGGCTTCCGCCCCGCCCCCAGCCCGGTGCAACGGGACCAAGGGCCCTATCCAACTCGCCTGAGGAGACTCAGGAAGCTAAGAGGCAGCGCCTCTACTCCGCTTCCCCCTCACAGGATTCCCCGCCGCTGCAGGGCACACCCCTCACCTCGAGGCCCAAGCCCGCAGGACGCCGGGAATCACCATCTCCACCACGCGAGGGTGCGCAAGAGGCAACCGCCTCCACCCCCTCTTCCCCTCGCTCAGCCTCACCCCGCTCTGCCTCCCCCCGCTCTGCCTCCCCCCGCTCGCCTTCATTCGACGAAGAGACGAGCCACATGGAGCTGCCGCCGCCCATGCTGTCCATGCCCTCGCCGAAATGGACAGCGGAGCGGGAAGAGCGGCTGGCATCTTACGCTGCGGCAGCATCTGCGCCGCCGCCACCCCGCTATCTGGGACCGCCGGACTCCCCGGACTGCCACGGAGCCGGCATGGTCGCGCTTGGCGCGGCGCCCCGCATCCGCCCAACGTTTAGGACGACTGCCGCCCCTAAGCCTCACGGGCCCCCAACCACCCGCCCTCGCCTCCCGGAGCCAAACCCCCAGCCGGGGACCTCCGAACAACCGCCAGCACGCGCAGCCAGCCCGCTGATGGCGCCCCAGCCTGCGCAACCCGCCCGCCCAACTACGCCCGCCCAGCCCTCGTCTAAACCCGAGGGCGCTGCTGGGCTTAGTATGGAGGTGGACCTCCGCCCCCCTACCCCCTCATCTACCGCAGGTGCGGCAGGTGCGGTGCGCGAGGCGCAGCACCGCCCGCCCACCCCTCAGCAGGGTCGGCCCTCAAAAGCCTACCCGCCTATAGTAGTGGAGTGCCTGCCCAACTGGACAGTGCACTTCGCTGCTCTGAGGGCGAAACTTGGATTCGCGCCCAACGCGCGCCCCTTGGCCCAAGGGGTGCGCTTCACACCCCGCACCCCGGAGGAGTACCGCACGGTGCAACACCACCTGGTGGAGGCAATGGCGGAAAACCCAGCTATAAGCTGGTACAGCTATTCGGTGTCCGCCGAGCTGCCCACCAAGGTGGCCATCCGCGGCCTCCCGGCCGACACTGCCACTGAAGACATCGCCGCAGCACTTGGCGAACTGGGCTTCCCAGCCCGGTTCGTCAAGCAGATCCGCCCGATGCAGGGGCGCGCCGGCTGCCTGTACCACGCCCAGCTGGACCGCCTGCCCGAGAGTGAGCTCGTGCGCCTATACGGCATCACGGAGCTCCTCTTCATGCCGGGAATCATCATAGAACACTGGCGCGGCGCGGCCAACCGCGTGGCGCAGTGCCACAGATGCCAGGCGTTTGGCCACGCCTCGGCCCATTGCCACCGCCCCATGCGCTGCGTCCGCTGCGGTGCGCAGCACGCCGCAGCTGACTGCCCCCGAGCCCTGACCGAAAAACCAACGTGCGCCAACTGCGGCCGGGAGCACACGGCAAACAGCCGGACTTGCCCCGTGCTCCGGCGCGAGGCGCGCAAAAGGGGAATAACCATCCCCCCACCTGCCCCCGCACAACACGTACCGGCACAAGGGCGGGCGCCTTCGCCCGCCGCCCGCCCAGGAGGCCGACAGGCGGCGCCCAGCCGCCGCCCGCCCTCACCTACGGCCGCCCGCCCAGGAGGTCGGCAGGCGGCGCCCAGCCGCCGCCCGCCCTCACCTACGGTAGCCCGCCCAGCAGGCCGGCAGGCGGCGCCCAGCCGCCGCCCGCCCTCACCTACGGCCGCCCGCCCAGGAGGCCGGCAGGCTTCACCCAGTCGCCGCCCACCCACACCTACGGCCGCGACTCAGCCTCTCCTGCAGGCGCCGTCCGCCCCTGAGGTGGTGGCAAACCCGGCCACCACGCGGGGCGAGCAAGTGCCTGCGCGAAGGCGAAGGCCTAGAGGGAGTAGAAGAAAGAGGAAGCCAGTGGCCTCCTCCACCCCACAGCAGCCTGTGGACGCCTCACAGGGCGCACCGGCCCCCGGCCCCCACGATGAGGCCCCACCCCCCACCGCCACCACACAGCGGTTGGCGCCGGCCCCGGCTTACGCCCTGCCTGGCCCCGCTCCACCGCGCCCCCGCCCCCCGCAGTCGGGCCCAACGCCCCAGTACGAGCCCCTGCCCCTGTCTGCGCCCTTGCCCCAGCGAGAGCGCGGGGCCTCCCGCGGCCGTAGGCGGCCCGCCGCTACCACCACACACACTGAGACCGTCCCAGGCGCCGGCGCGCCCACAGCGCCTGCAGCCGGGACCAACACGGCCAGACCCGCGGGGAACCTAACAGAAATTCTGTTAGGGGTCCTCACGGAGTTTCTGGTCGCCATCGCGGCGGGAGTGGACCTCCAGAGCGCAGCGGTGCGGGGACTAGCCATACTTGAGGGCATTCGGTATGGATAGGTCCTCCGCACTGCGCCTCCTCTACTGGAATCCCGGAGGGGTTAGTAGGCACATACAGCCCCTCCGCCTACTCGCCCAGACGCAGGATGTCCATATCATCCTCCTGGGCGAAACGAAGCTCCGCCCAAGTCAGCAGCTGAGCGTGCCCAACTACTTCGTCTACCGACGCGACGAGGTGTCGCAAACATCGGGGCAGGCCTACCGTGGTACGGCCGCCCTGGTCAGGCGGGACCTCGTGCACGAGGAGTTGGCGCACGCTCCTTTCACGGAACTGCGGACCACCGGGGTGCTGGTGAGAGCGGCGGGCGAGGAACTCCGTGTCTTCGCGGCATACCGCCCGCCGTCGCCTCGCTACGTCGCAGCAGACACAGCTGAGCTCTTTAACACTTCCACCCCCACGCTGATAGCTGGCGACCTCAACGCCAAGCACCCAGCGTGGGGGTCCCGCACGATCAACCCTGCCGGTCGCAAACTGCTGGATGACAGTGATGCGACCGGCTTCACAGTGGTGGGGCCGGATGCCCCCACACACATCCCCACCGCCACAACACATGCCGCCGACGTCCTGGACATTGTGCTACACAAGTTCGTGCGCTGCCCCGTCCAGGTTGAGGTGTTGTATGACCTGGACTCGCAGCACCTCCCACTCCTCATCACGCTCGACCTGGCCGCGGACTTCACTGCGCCGCGGCCCCTGGGCGTGAGGACCGACTGGGCGGCGTACGCCAAAGCACTTGAGTCCATCGACGTCGGCCCCATCCTGACGCTGGCAGAAGTGGAGGCCGAGGCGTCCGCACTGATGGCGCGCATCAAGGAGGCCAAGGAAGCCGCCTCCACTCCCATCAGCGGTCGCCAAGGCAGGCGCAACGCCCTACCCCCACACCTCAAGAGGGACATCGCGAAGAAGCGCGAACTCCGGCGTGAGTGGGCGCGCTCCCGATGTCCCCACCTTAAGACCAGACTGAATGCCCTGACCGCCGAGCTCTCGATCGCCGTACAGGCTTGGCGCGGAGAGACCTGGGACCGAACCATCGACCAGGCCTCCGAACGCGATACCAACCTGTACGCGCTGAATCGGGCGCTCACGAGTAAACCTGCCCCCACCTACCCGCTGCTGGACCGAGATGGGGTCCGGCACTTTGCTCCCGCCGATCGTGCCGAAATATTGGCCGAGCATCTGGCGGAGCAATTTACACCGCATCCCGTTCCAGCAGACGCCACCTTCTCCACGCTCGATCACCACCACCAGGTTGAGGAATCCGTGAGGGACTTCCTGTCGGGCCCAACACCGCCTCTGGGCGGGGAGTACTTCATCTCCCCTGCCGAAGTGCGGAAGGCCGTCCTCCGCCTACCCAAGCGGAAGGCGCCAGGCTACGACGGAGTCCCCAACATGGCCCTCGCCCAGCTTCCCCGCCGCGGAATCACCGCACTCGCCCGGCTCTTCAACGGGATTCTCCGGACGGGCCATTTCCCGGACTCCTGGAAAACCGGGCGAGTCATAGTCCTGCCCAAGCCGGGTAAAGACCACCGTTACCCGGCTAACTACCGCCCCATCACCTTACTGCCGACAGTGGCCAAACTCCTGGAACGCCTGCTCCTGGTGCGCCTGGCTCCAACCATCGAGCCGCGCCCGGAGCAATTCGGTTTCAGGAGTGGCCACTCCACCACGCTCCAACTCACCAGAGTGCTACACCACCTCGCAGTCGAGCACAACGCCGGGCGTAGCACGGTCGGGGTCTTTCTGGACGTGGAGAAGGCCTTTGACCGTGTCTGGCACCCCGGCGTCCTCTTCAAGCTCCTGCGAACCACAACACCTCCAGCCCTCACCAAGATTGTGGCGTCCTTCCTGGACAACCGGCACTTCTTTGTCTCAGTCGAAGGCGCCACATCTACCACCCGCAGCATCACAGCTGGTGTACCGCAGGGCAGCTGCCTGTCGCCCGCGCTATACGCACTGTACACGGACGACATCCCCACCCTGGAGGGCCACCTACGCCCCGGGGAGCGGGATGTCACACTAGCGCTGTTCGCGGACGACAGCGCCTACTTCGCGTCGTCCACCAGCCCCATCATTGCAGCCCGGAGGATGCAAAGGCTGCTCGACCAATTGCCGCCATGGCTGGACAAGTGGCGCATGGCCGTCAACGTGGGAAAGACGGCCGCGCTGCTTGTCACCCGCCGCATCCGCCACCCACCACCACTGAAGCTACGGGGCCAGAGCGTGGCTTGGAGCTCGCACATAAGGTACCTCGGCATCGAGATAGACAGGTCGTTGAGGATGCAGCCACAGGTCGACCGCGCGCTACAACAAGCGCGCGTCGCCAGAGCGCTCCTCCGACCTGTCCTGGGTTCTCATTTGCCGCTGAGGACCAAGGTGCGAGTTTACAAGGCCTACGTTCGGTCCCGCCTGACTTACGCGGCGCCGGCCTGGTACGCCCTCGTCTCCAAGACGAACAGGGACCGGGTCCAGGCGCTGCAAAACGCGACTATGAGGATCTGCACGGGCGCGGGCCGCTACGTTAGGAACGACGTCATCGCCCGCGACCTGCAGGTCCCCACCATTGAAGACTTCGTTGTCCGGTCGGCGCGGAGGATGTACGACCGCGCCGACAACGGGCATCACTCACACCTACACCAAATCGCAGCTCAACAACCCCGGCCAACGGAAGACGACCGCCCGTGGCGACCCCTCCCGCGGGACCTGGTCCCGCCGGAGCCTCCATAATTCCTTGGGTTTAAAAAAAAAAAAAAAAAAAACAAAAAAAAACAAAAAAAAAAAAAACCAAAAACCAAAATGCAGCCAAATAAAAAAAAAAAAAAAAAAAAAAAAAAAAAAAAAATGATTTGCAAACAAAAGAGCAAGTTTGCCCAACCCAAAGACCGAGGGGTCGTCATCCCTCGAGTTGAAGCCGGGGTAAAGAGGCAACGCCTCGAGGCCCCCCTCCGTGCCCCTAACAAGGGCCGGAAAGAAGTCTAGTATCCGTTTTAATTCTGAACTAGAATTTTGTTTTGTTTAAAGTAAAAACTCACTCACTTACCCCTTGAAAATGGCAGACACCGCAGTAGCAGCCGAGGCACCAGCCCCAACAACACCCGCTAAGAAGCCCAAGGCTTCCGCAGCCGCAAAGAAACCGAAAGCGAAGCCCACACACCCGAAGACATCGGAAATGGTGAACAGCGCCATCGGCGAGCTGAAGGAGCGCAGCGGATCCTCCCTGAAGGCTATCAAGAAGTACATCGCGGGCGCTTACAACGTGGACGCAGAGAAGCTAGCTCCCTTCATCAGGAAGTACCTGAAGAGCGCCGTCGAATCCGGAGCCCTGATCCAGACGAAGGGCACCGGCGCCTCTGGCTCCTTCAAGTTGGACTCTAAGGGCGCCAAGTCGCACGCCGCCGGCAAGAAGGTATCCGGTGCAGCGGCCAAAGCCAAGGAATCCGCATCATCGCCCTCAAAATCCAGGAAGGGTGCAGCATCCGCGAGCGCCGCCGGCAAGAGGAAGAAGTCTGCTGCAGCCGCCGCAGCCGCCTCTCCCTCCAAATCGAAGGCCGCCAAGGCTGCTCCGAAGGACAGGAAGGCAGCCGCGGCTAAGAGGAAACCCGCAGCAGCCGCGTCCAAGAAGGCCGCCGCTTCTCCCGCAAAGGCAAAGTCCGCCGCAGCGCCGAAGGCCAAGAAGACCGCCAAGCCTCCGACCAAGAAACCGAAGGCGCCCAAACCGAAGAAGGCAGCCGCCACGCCGAAATCCAAGGCCGCCGCAGCGGGCAAGAAAGCCGCCGCCTCCAAGAAGTAGGATGTGGTACCGGGTGCTCATCCGGCGCCCGCACCCACTACGTCGCGTGTCGGTTCGTCCGCCGCCGTCGCCGCCGCAGCGCCGCGCGGCCCGGCAAGGCAGAGAATCGCACCGAACCAAAAAGCCCTTTTCAGGGCTAACACATGTTTCTGGTATTATTCTCGTATGAACGTAATTTATTGTTTCAATTAATTACGTTTTGTGAGATTCACACCCGTTTCTTGCGAGACCACTATAACAAAACAAACGTTTTTCTCCACTCCACTCACTTGCACTATCGTGATAATAAATTAACACACGAATGATGAAGCCGCAGCAGCAGCAGCAGCAGCAGCAGCAGCAGCCGTCCGTCGCGGCCGAACCGCGCCCGAAAAAATTATAATAATGTATCGTTACCGACGCCGACGCCGCCGCCGACGACGACGACGGCCGGCACGGCGGCACCCCGAGATTACCTACGTAAGAAAAATCACCTTTCGTTCGATGACATACTTACCTACTGCTAAGGACGATCGGATCGAATACACGACAAAAAGCTCTTCTGCTCTATAAAAAAAAAAAATATTACCTACGATTAAAGTTAATAAAGTATTTAAAACCAAAACTTATCTCATACACACACACACAGGGTCCTTCCTTCTAATCTGATTGATGATTCTCAATTTTAATGTTTTTTTTTTTTATCTATGAAATATTACGTTTTTCATTTCTGTTGCGCATCTTTCTCGCTCTTTTCTCGCTCCCCACTATCGTAAGTGTGGCGTCGCGCACAGCTTATTTATATAACCGCGTTTAGGGTTCGAAAATTTTATTCACTCGCAGACCCGCACGCTCGCTCGCAGTGCGCTATCATTTGACGTGTTCGTGTATTTTAAACCGAATCAATAACAATGTCCGGACGCGGCAAGGGCGGTAAAGTTAAGGGGAAGGCAAAGTCACGTTCCAACCGTGCCGGACTACAGTTTCCCGTGGGACGTATCCATCGTCTGCTGCGTCACGGTAACTACGCTGAGCGCGTAGGTGCCGGCGCACCAGTCTACCTGGCGGCCGTCATGGAGTACCTCGCCGCTGAGGTTCTTGAGCTGGCAGGGAACGCCGCCAGGGACAACAAGAAGACCAGGATCATCCCGCGTCATCTGCAGCTCGCCATCAGGAACGACGAGGAGCTGAACAAGCTCCTGTCCGGCGTTACCATTGCGCAGGGAGGCGTCCTTCCCAACATCCAGGCGGTGCTCCTGCCAAAGAAGACCGAGAAGAAGGCATAATAATATAAATCTTCATCTCAATCTACGCCGGCGGCGCCTGCGGCTGGCAACGCCAACGCAAACACAGCGTTGAGTGTTCGCCCGCAGTGCACAACAAAACGGCCCTTTTCAGGGCCACAATATTATTCAAAATTTCATAAAATATTTTATGAAATGTTTCTTTTAGACTGATTATGCGGTCCGATTTGATGGGGGTGTGGTCATTTTATTTTATGAGAATAAGTATGTAGTTACCTTAGTGTACCTACCACCTAGGTACGTACTTATACCATAAAATAAACATGTACACAAATGTATTACTTATTTATATCTAGGTATTATTAATCTTACTAAAATAAAAACTGTCGCCGTCCGATGGTTTAAGTAGCTTTTTAGTTTTGTACAAAAATTTAAAATAATACTAAGATCAGGATTATTTAGGAGTATCTAATCTACTTAGGTGTGCGTGTGTACCTATTTTATTAGAATAATTTACTTAAAAAATGAGCGTAGTTAGTCACGTATCATATTAAAATGTAATAATCTACATAATGTATGAGATTTGATCTAAATGCGATGTCTAAATAAATAAATTATTACTCTTTTACGTTTGAAAAGAAGAAAACTAGGTGATCGCTCGATGCGCGTTTAGACGTTGTGAGGAGAGGTGCGGTGCGGTGCGGGAGGCGGGGTAGAATTAATCACGAGATACGGTAATGCTATTGGTTGTACGCCGACACGATCGCTCGCCCCACTCGTATACGAGCGCGCGAAGGGTCGTCTCTTAATATAAACGGAAAAACTGTAATTTTGAACACCACTCTCTCTACGGTGATACGTTGAGAACTGACGCGCTATTATTTAGCTAGAAAGTTACTCGATACTCTCTGTTCGTCATGCCACCCAAGACCAGCGGTAAGGCCGCTAAGAAATCCGGCAAAGCCCAAAAGAACATCTCCAAGACCGACAAGAAGAAGAAGAAGCACAAGAGGAAGGAGAGCTACGCCATCTACATCTACAAGGTGCTGAAGCAGGTCCACCCCGACACCGGTATCTCCAGCAAGGCCATGTCCATCATGAACTCGTTCGTGAACGACATATTCGAGCGCATCGCAGCTGAAGCCTCTCGCCTCGCTCACTACAACAAACGCTCCACCATCACATCGAGGGAGGTGCAGACGTCCGTGAGGCTACTTCTGCCCGGCGAGCTCGCAAAGCACGCTGTGAGCGAAGGCACCAAAGCCGTCACCAAGTACACCAGCTCCAAGTAAAGTCTCCTCAAAGACCTTACCGAAAGCTGCGCATTACTTAACCGCGAGAATCGTAGCAGTAACACGATTCCAAAAAACGGCCCTTTTCAGGGCCACAAAATATTATCATGATTCACATTATTATAAGCATAATGTTGAATTGTTTCTTGATGATTTTAATAAACATGATAACGAGATGGAATAAGAGTACGTGTGTGTGTGTTGTTGTTATTATTTTGTAAATACATAGGTAGGTAGGTAATATAGGTGCCGGTATATCTACCGTAGTATGTATGTTCAAACATATTGTCTTGCCGAATATAAAAAAAGCTGAAATATTAATAATTATAAATATCTAAGCTATTTTCTATGCATGCTTGCTTAATATATAAAGTAGTAATCATGCTCACGAAGGTGGACATTATTATTATTCTGTAATTCAGATGGTTATGTTAGTGGTAGGTAGGTAAGTACCGTTAATTATTATTATTTTATTCATCAAAATCACAATAATTAAGTACTATGAAATGTAAGAAACTTCACTTCTTCGAGGAAAGGGGAAGGAGGGGGGGGGGGGGGGGGGGGTGTTGTCTGAGAGAGCGAAAGAGATGTAGATAGAGAGAGATGGAATGCAATGCATGGTTCGCGGAGCACCCCCCGCCCCTCTCGTTTCTTACCGCAGCACGCACGCACGCACGCTATAAATATAAGTAGGAATGTCGTCGATATTTTTTAAACAGTCCACCGTTGGCCGCCGCCGCGCTCGCTTGTTTTGTCGTTGTAATAATTATCGTCGCTCTCAGCTATGGCTCGTACCAAGCAAACCGCCCGCAAGTCCACTGGTGGTAAGGCGCCGCGCAAGCAGCTCGCCACCAAGGCCGCACGCAAGAGCGCCCCCGCCACCGGAGGCGTCAAGAAGCCCCATCGTTACAGGCCCGGAACCGTCGCCCTGCGTGAGATCCGTCGCTACCAGAAGAGCACAGAGCTGCTGATCCGCAAGCTCCCCTTCCAGCGTCTGGTGCGCGAGATCGCACAGGACTTCAAGACCGACCTCCGTTTCCAGAGCTCCGCTGTGATGGCTCTCCAGGAGGCAAGCGAGGCTTACCTGGTGGGTCTCTTCGAGGACACAAACCTGTGCGCGATCCACGCCAAGCGCGTCACCATCATGCCCAAGGACATACAGCTCGCCCGCAGGATCAGAGGCGAACGCGCCTAACGTGTGTGTGCAGCTTTCTTGCGTCCGCCGACTAGCAGGCGCGCGGCATTTGATTGCCCGCTTGCAGTTGGTCATCGCAAACAATAACAAAAGGCCCTTTTCAGGGCCACATAAGTTTCAAAATGCAATTTATTGCAATGTTTCTTTGGTACTTGAAATAATACGTCACGTCATTCATAAATAAGCGCATCGCTGTATAAAATAGATACGTCGTCGTACCTACCTACCTAGGGTACTTACCAAATGAAAATTTCATGTAGGGTACACATATATGTACATGTTTCGCTGAACGTTTAAAACGCTATTAATCTATCGGGGTGATATTTTTTCATCAGATGTATACACCAAAACCGACCATAATTACAGAAACACCACACACAGCTAGCTACAGAGTACAGGTAGGTACACCTACCTACTATTATGGTAGGTTAGGTTAACCGTTCGGTTAGTTTTGTTGTTATTGTCTAAAGAAACAGTTTTACACACGGTCAGAATCATATGCGGCCCTGAAAAGGGCCTTTTTTTTTTGTTGCACGCACAACTAAACCAATGTAGCAAACATCGGTCTTCGTCGGTCGATGCGATGAGAATGTCCAGCTTCGGGCGTTGAATTAACCTCCGAAACCGTACAGGGTGCGTCCCTGACGCTTCAGGGCGTAGACAACATCCATGGCGGTGACGGTCTTCCTCTTGGCGTGCTCGGTGTAGGTGACAGCGTCGCGGATGACGTTCTCAAGGAACACCTTCAGAACACCGCGCGTCTCCTCGTAGATCAGACCGGAGATACGCTTGACACCGCCTCTGCGCGCCAAACGACGGATGGCTGGCTTCGTGATACCCTGGATGTTATCACGCAGCACTTTCCTGTGACGCTTGGCGCCTCCTTTCCCCAGACCTTTACCTCCCTTACCGCGGCCGGTCATCGCGATAGATTATACGAGAACAAACGAAAAAAATTAAACGCACGCGCCGCGAGTCGGTCGACCGCTTGCTGCCGAACGACTGATTGAACGCATCGCAGCTATCGGTCCCTATATTTATAGAGATATGCTACGTACCCGCCGCCCGCCCGCAGCCCCTTCCTCCTTCCTCAGCCAGCCAGCCTGCCTGCCTGCGCAGGCAGACAGAATGCATCAAAAATAATAACACATCAAAGTAGGAGGGAAGGTAGGTAGGTAGGTACTTACTTATCTAGCTACCTAACTAGGTAAGTAGGTATAATGATAAAATAAAGTTTTTCTTTAATTCAGAAAAAAAATAAAATTACTTAAAAGAAAAAAAAAAAAAAAAAATTACAAATGAAGAATGAATGATTTATATATATATATATATATATATATTTTTTATTAGGTAGGCAGGTAGTAAGACGTATTACAGTCGTCGGTGGTTCAGAAGCAGCGACGGCGGCACGGCGCGGCGCGGGGCAGCTCGACGGATCAGCCAGCGGGGTCGGGTTTTGCGTGTATGAAATGGCTTTTTTTCTAGTGTATTTTGGTTGATTGTTTCATTGAATCGATATAATATATGTTTTTTTAGTAATGCTACATCGATATTATAAGAATTATAGGCATTTGCGCTCGTTCTCGTGAGGTGTTTCGCACTAAATTGATGCATCGTGTTTTACGTGTGTTCAAAAACATGTTGATGTTTTAATCGAAATAAATGAAAACTGATATAGAATTATAACACAAATAGATATTGATATGTTTGCGTTTTATTTGTCGACAGTGATTGTTGAAATTTATTCGTTTTTATAGACATAAATCGATTATAAACACGAGCCGACCTATGGTATGCGGCGAGCGCCGTGTAATAATGTTAATATCTTGACATTGTCGCAATAATAATGTATTACGATAACTTCAGGCTACGATCAAGTTCAAAATAAATACGTTCGCTTATTTAATAGGTGACGAACAGTATGCAAATCTGTGTAAAATCAATTTTAATTAGATAGATGTTAGTGAAAAATATTATGCGCTCGTACGAGAAGCTGTCTGTCGACACTGCCGTTCTCCATGCGGTATAGCTGGTTTGCCTGCTCCCCGGTGTCGCCCTCTATCCGTTTTATGGTCTATGGTCTATGGTTTTATGGTCTGCCGCTCTCACTCGTGCAGTGCGCGCGCGTCACAGAGCTCCCGACGTCACCCCCCGCCTCACGTTCGTAGCTCCCCCCCGCGCTCCGACGCCACGTGGTGTTTACCGCCGCTGGCTGTTGTCGAGCTTGCCGGGCCGCGCTCGCGTTGTAGGCTAATACGTACCTACCTACGTATTATCGTGTGTGTTGTGAGATAGTGACTCGAGTGCAGTGTAAACAGTGAGCCCCGCATAGACGCGTAGGCAACTCGGATCGCAGTGTTAGGTCTTCCTCTCGCTCGCGGTGAGTACCTAGTGCGTCTACACACCCGCGGGACCGTAACCCCTGTTACACTCACGCCATCCCGTCCGGTGTGAGTTACTGACTGGTGTTTTGTAATAAAACATCCAGCGCAGTAATAAACATTTCCCCCCCCAACCCGCTCGCCGCTGTAAGTGTCTAGTGTGCGTCGCTGGACTACCTAAGCTGGGCCTTCCTTCGGGATCTCACTCGGCTGGGTTTTCCGCCCTGCTAGACACCGAAAGCACCCCTAGAGTGTATCACAACCGATCCCCTCAACCCCCCTCCATCCCCTCCGATGTCGGACGACGATAATCCTCCCCGGAGGAGACCGCCGGACAGCACTCCGGTGCTCGATAAGGTGATCGTGGCGACGAACCTGCTGAACCCGGAGCAGTCCCGGGTTCTGAGACCAGGAGCGCTACGTTACCAAAGAGGACTGCAACTAGCGTCGAGCGACGCCCCCCTGCCCCCCGCAGGCACGTCAGCTGTGGCCGCGCGCGGAACTGGGCTTCCGCCCCGCCCCCAGCCCGGTGCAACGGGACCAAGGGCCCTATCCAACTCGCCTGAGGAGACTCAGGAAGCTAAGAGGCAGCGCCTCTACTCCGCTTCCCCCTCACAGGATTCCCCGCCGCTGCAGGGCACACCCCTCACCTCGAGGCCCAAGCCCGCAGGACGCCGGGAATCACCATCTCCACCACGCGAGGGTGCGCAAGAGGCAACCGCCTCCACCCCCTCTTCCCCTCGCTCAGCCTCACCCCGCTCTGCCTCCCCCCGCTCTGCCTCCCCCCGCTCGCCTTCATTCGACGAAGAGACGAGCCACATGGAGCTGCCGCCGCCCATGCTGTCCATGCCCTCGCCGAAATGGACAGCGGAGCGGGAAGAGCGGCTGGCATCTTACGCTGCGGCAGCATCTGCGCCGCCGCCACCCCGCTATCTGGGACCGCCGGACTCCCCGGACTGCCACGGAGCCGGCATGGTCGCGCTTGGCGCGGCGCCCCGCATCCGCCCAACGTTTAGGACGACTGCCGCCCCTAAGCCTCACGGGCCCCCAACCACCCGCCCTCGCCTCCCGGAGCCAAACCCCCAGCCGGGGACCTCCGAACAACCGCCAGCACGCGCAGCCAGCCCGCTGATGGCGCCCCAGCCTGCGCAACCCGCCCGCCCAACTACGCCCGCCCAGCCCTCGTCTAAACCCGAGGGCGCTGCTGGGCTTAGTATGGAGGTGGACCTCCGCCCCCCTACCCCCTCATCTACCGCAGGTGCGGCAGGTGCGGTGCGCGAGGCGCAGCACCGCCCGCCCACCCCTCAGCAGGGTCGGCCCTCAAAAGCCTACCCGCCTATAGTAGTGGAGTGCCTGCCCAACTGGACAGTGCACTTCGCTGCTCTGAGGGCGAAACTTGGATTCGCGCCCAACGCGCGCCCCTTGGCCCAAGGGGTGCGCTTCACACCCCGCACCCCGGAGGAGTACCGCACGGTGCAACACCACCTGGTGGAGGCAATGGCGGAAAACCCAGCTATAAGCTGGTACAGCTATTCGGTGTCCGCCGAGCTGCCCACCAAGGTGGCCATCCGCGGCCTCCCGGCCGACACTGCCACTGAAGACATCGCCGCAGCACTTGGCGAACTGGGCTTCCCAGCCCGGTTCGTCAAGCAGATCCGCCCGATGCAGGGGCGCGCCGGCTGCCTGTACCACGCCCAGCTGGACCGCCTGCCCGAGAGTGAGCTCGTGCGCCTATACGGCATCACGGAGCTCCTCTTCATGCCGGGAATCATCATAGAACACTGGCGCGGCGCGGCCAACCGCGTGGCGCAGTGCCACAGATGCCAGGCGTTTGGCCACGCCTCGGCCCATTGCCACCGCCCCATGCGCTGCGTCCGCTGCGGTGCGCAGCACGCCGCAGCTGACTGCCCCCGAGCCCTGACCGAAAAACCAACGTGCGCCAACTGCGGCCGGGAGCACACGGCAAACAGCCGGACTTGCCCCGTGCTCCGGCGCGAGGCGCGCAAAAGGGGAATAACCATCCCCCCACCTGCCCCCGCACAACACGTACCGGCACAAGGGCGGGCGCCTTCGCCCGCCGCCCGCCCAGGAGGCCGACAGGCGGCGCCCAGCCGCCGCCCGCCCTCACCTACGGCCGCCCGCCCAGGAGGTCGGCAGGCGGCGCCCAGCCGCCGCCCGCCCTCACCTACGGTAGCCCGCCCAGCAGGCCGGCAGGCGGCGCCCAGCCGCCGCCCGCCCTCACCTACGGCCGCCCGCCCAGGAGGCCGGCAGGCTTCACCCAGTCGCCGCCCACCCACACCTACGGCCGCGACTCAGCCTCTCCTGCAGGCGCCGTCCGCCCCTGAGGTGGTGGCAAACCCGGCCACCACGCGGGGCGAGCAAGTGCCTGCGCGAAGGCGAAGGCCTAGAGGGAGTAGAAGAAAGAGGAAGCCAGTGGCCTCCTCCACCCCACAGCAGCCTGTGGGCGCCTCACAGGGCGCACCGGCCCCCGGCCCCCACGATGAGGCCCCACCCCCCACCGCCACCACACAGCGGTTGGCGCCGGCCCCGGCTTACGCCCTGCCTGGCCCCGCTCCACCGCGCCCCCGCCCCCCGCAGTCGGGCCCAACGCCCCAGTACGAGCCCCTGCCCCTGTCTGCGCCCTTGCCCCAGCGAGAGCGCGGGGCCTCCCGCGGCCGTAGGCGGCCCGCCGCTACCACCACACACACTGAGACCGTCCCAGGCGCCGGCGCGCCCACAGCGCCTGCAGCCGGGACCAACACGGCCAGACCCGCGGGGAACCTAACAGAAATTCTGTTAGGGGTCCTCACGGAGTTTCTGGTCGCCATCGCGGCGGGAGTGGACCTCCAGAGCGCAGCGGTGCGGGGACTAGCCATACTTGAGGGCATTCGGTATGGATAGGTCCTCCGCACTGCGCCTCCTCTACTGGAATCCCGGAGGGGTTAGTAGGCACATACAGCCCCTCCGCCTACTCGCCCAGACGCAGGATGTCCATATCATCCTCCTGGGCGAAACGAAGCTCCGCCCAAGTCAGCAGCTGAGCGTGCCCAACTACTTCGTCTACCGACGCGACGAGGTGTCGCAAACATCGGGGCAGGCCTACCGTGGTACGGCCGCCCTGGTCAGGCGAGACCTCGTGCACGAGGAGTTGGCGCACGCTCCTTTCACGGAACTGCGGACCACCGGGGTGCTGGTGAGAGCGGCGGGCGAGGAACTCCGTGTCTTCGCGGCATACCGCCCGCCGTCGCCTCGCTACGTCGCAGCAGACACAGCTGAGCTCTTTAACACTTCCACCCCCACGCTGATAGCTGGCGACCTCAACGCCAAGCACCCAGCGTGGGGGTCCCGCACGATCAACCCTGCCGGTCGCAAACTGCTGGATGACAGTGATGCGACCGGCTTCACAGTGGTGGGGCCGGATGCCCCCACACACATCCCCACCGCCACAACACATGCCGCCGACGTCCTGGACATTGTGCTACACAAGTTCGTGCGCTGCCCCGTCCAGGTTGAGGTGTTGTATGACCTGGACTCGCAGCACCTCCCACTCCTCATCACGCTCGACCTGGCCGCGGACTTCACTGCGCCGCGGCCCCTGGGCGTGAGGACCGACTGGGCGGCGTACGCCAAAGCACTTGAGTCCATCGACGTCGGCCCCATCCTGACGCTGGCAGAAGTGGAGGCCGAGGCGTCCGCACTGATGGCGCGCATCAAGGAGGCCAAGGAAGCCGCCTCCACTCCCATCAGCGGTCGCCAAGGCAGGCGCAACGCCCTACCCCCACACCTCAAGAGGGACATCGCGAAGAAGCGCGAACTCCGGCGTGAGTGGGCGCGCTCCCGATGTCCCCGCCTTAAGACTAGACTGAATGCCCTGACCACCGAGCTCTCGATCGCCGTACAGGCTTGGCGCGGAGAGACCTGGGACCGAACCATCGACCAGGCCTCCGAACGCGATACCAACCTGTACGCGCTGAATCGGGCGCTCACGAGTAAACCTGCCCCCACCTACCCGCTGCTGGACCGAGATGGGGTCCGGCACTTTGCTCCCGCCGATCGTGCCGAAATATTGGCCGAGCATCTGGCGGAGCAATTTACACCGCATCCCGTTCCAGCAGACGCCACCTTCTCCACGCTCGATCACCACCACCAGGTTGAGGAATCCGTGAGGGACTTCCTGTCGGGCCCAACACCGCCTCTGGGCGGGGAGTACTTCATCTCCCCTGCCGAAGTGCGGAAGGCCGTCCTCCGCCTACCCAAGCGGAAGGCGCCAGGCTACGACGGAGTCCCCAACATGGCCCTCGCCCAGCTTCCCCGCCGCGGAATCACCGCACTCGCCCGGCTCTTCAACGGGATCCTCCGGACGGGCCATTTCCCGGACTCCTGGAAGACCGGGCGAGTCATAGTCCTGCCCAAGCCGGGTAAAGACCACCGTTACCCGGCTAACTACCGCCCCATCACTCTGCTGCCGACAGTGGCCAAACTCCTGGAACGCCTGCTCCTGGTGCGCCTGGCTCCAACCATCGAGCCGCGCCCGGAGCAATTCGGTTTCAGGAGTGGCCACTCCACCACGCTCCAACTCACCAGAGTGCTACACCACCTCGCAGTCGAGCACAACGCCGGGCGTAGCACGGTCGGGGTCTTTCTGGACGTGGAGAAGGCCTTTGACCGTGTCTGGCACCCCGGCGTCCTCTTCAAGCTCCTGCGAACCACAACACCTCCAGCCCTCACCAAGATTGTGGCGTCCTTCCTGGACAACCGGCACTTCTTTGTCTCAGTCGAAGGCGCCACATCTACCACCCGCAGCATCACAGCTGGTGTACCGCAGGGCAGCTGCCTGTCGCCCGCGCTATACGCACTGTACACGGACGACATCCCCACCCTGGAGGGCCACCTACGCCCCGGGGAGCGGGATGTCACACTAGCGCTGTTCGCGGACGACAGCGCCTACTTCGCGTCGTCCACCAGCCCCATCATTGCAGCCCGGAGGATGCAAAGGCTGCTCGACCAATTGCCGCCATGGCTGGACAAGTGGCGCATGGCCGTCAACGTGGGAAAGACGGCCGCGCTGCTTGTCACCCGCCGCATCCGCCACCCACCACCACTGAAGCTACGGGGCCAGAGCGTGGCTTGGAGCTCGCACATAAGGTACCTCGGCATCGAGATAGACAGGTCGTTGAGGATGCAGCCACAGGTCGACCGCGCGCTACAACAAGCGCGCGTCGCCAGAGCGCTCCTCCGACCTGTCCTGGGGTCTCATTTGCCGCTGAGGACCAAGGTGCGAGTTTACAAGGCCTACGTTCGGTCCCGCCTGACTTACGCGGCGCCGGCCTGGTACGCCCTCGTCTCCAAGACGAACAGGGACCGGGTCCAGGCGCTGCAAAACGCGACTATGAGGATCTGCACGGGCGCGGGCCGCTACGTTAGGAACGACGTCATCGCCCGCGACCTGCAGGTCCCCACCATTGAAGACTTCGTTGTCCGGTCGGCGCGGAGGATGTACGACCGCGCCGACAACGGGCATCACTCACACCTACACCAAATCGCAGCTCAACAACCCCGGCCAACGGAAGACGACCGCCCGTGGCGACCCCTCCCGCGGGACCTGGTCCCGCCGGAGCCTCCATAATTCCTTGGGTTTAAAAAAAAAAAAAAAAAAAAAAAAAAAAAACAAAAAAAAAAAAAACAAAAACCAAAATGCAGCCAAATAAAAAAAAAAAAAAAAAAAAAAAAAAAAAAAAATGATTTGCAAACAAAAGAGCAAGTTTGCCCAACCCAAAGACCGAGGGGTCGTCATCCCTCGAGTTGAAGCCGGGGTAAAGAGGCAACGCCTCGAGGCCCCCCTCCGTGCCCCTAACAAGGGCCGGAAAGAAGTCTAGTAGTATCCGTTTTAATTCTGAACTAGAATTTTGTTTTGTTTAAAGTAAAAACTCACTCACTTACCCCTTGAAAATGGCAGACACCGCAGTAGCAGCCGAGGCACCAGCCCCAACAACACCCGCTAAGAAGCCCAAGGCTTCCGCAGCCGCAAAGAAACCGAAAGCGAAGCCCACACACCCGAAGACATCGGAAATGGTGAACAGCGCCATCGGCGAGCTGAAGGAGCGCAGCGGATCCTCCCTGAAGGCTATCAAGAAGTACATCGCGGGCGCTTACAACGTGGACGCAGAGAAGCTAGCTCCCTTCATCAGGAAGTACCTGAAGAGCGCCGTCGAATCCGGAGCCCTGATCCAGACGAAGGGCACCGGCGCCTCTGGCTCCTTCAAGTTGGACTCTAAGGGCGCCAAGTCGCACGCCGCCGGCAAGAAGGTATCCGGTGCAGCGGCCAAAGCCAAGGAATCCGCATCATCGCCCTCAAAATCCAGGAAGGGTGCAGCATCCGCGAGCGCCGCCGGCAAGAGGAAGAAGTCTGCTGCAGCCGCCGCAGCCGCCTCTCCCTCCAAATCGAAGGCCGCCAAGGCTGCTCCGAAGGACAGGAAGGCAGCCGCGGCTAAGAGGAAACCCGCAGCAGCCGCGTCCAAGAAGGCCGCCGCTTCTCCCGCAAAGGCAAAGTCCGCCGCAGCGCCGAAGGCCAAGAAGACCGCCAAGCCTCCGACCAAGAAACCGAAGGCGCCCAAACCGAAGAAGGCAGCCGCCACGCCGAAATCCAAGGCCGCCGCAGCGGGCAAGAAAGCCGCCGCCTCCAAGAAGTAGGATGTGGTACCGGGTGCTCATCCGGCGCCCGCACCCACTACGTCGCGTGTCGGTTCGTCCGCCGCCGTCGCCGCCGCAGCGCCGCGCGGCCCGGCAAGGCAGAGAATCGCACCGAACCAAAAAGCCCTTTTCAGGGCTAACACATGTTTCTGGTATTATTCTCGTATGAACGTAATTTATTGTTTCAATTAATTACGTTTTGTGAGATTCACACCCGTTTCTTGCGAGACCACTATAACAAAACAAACGTTTTTCTCCACTCCACTCACTTGCACTATCGTGATAATAAATTAACACACGAATGATGAAGCCGCAGCAGCAGCAGCAGCAGCAGCAGCAGCAGCCGTCCGTCGCGGCCGAACCGCGCCCGAAAAAATTATAATAATGTATCGTTACCGACGCCGACGCCGCCGCCGACGACGACGACGGCCGGCACGGCGGCACCCCGAGATTACCTACGTAAGAAAAATCACCTTTCGTTCGATGACATACTTACCTACTGCTAAGGACGATCGGATCGAATACACGACAAAAAGCTCTTCTGCTCTATAAAAAAAAAAAATATTACCTACGATTAAAGTTAATAAAGTATTTAAAACCAAAACTTATCTCATACACACACACACAGGGTCCTTCCTTCTAATCTGATTGATGATTCTCAATTTTAATGTTTTTTTTTTTTATCTATGAAATATTACGTTTTTCATTTCTGTTGCGCATCTTTCTCGCTCTTTTCTCGCTCCCCACTATCGTAAGTGTGGCGTCGCGCACAGCTTATTTATATAACCGCGTTTAGGGTTCGAAAATTTTATTCACTCGCAGACCCGCACGCTCGCTCGCAGTGCGCTATCATTTGACGTGTTCGTGTATTTTAAACCGAATCAATAACAATGTCCGGACGCGGCAAGGGCGGTAAAGTTAAGGGGAAGGCAAAGTCACGTTCCAACCGTGCCGGACTACAGTTTCCCGTGGGACGTATCCATCGTCTGCTGCGTCACGGTAACTACGCTGAGCGCGTAGGTGCCGGCGCACCAGTCTACCTGGCGGCCGTCATGGAGTACCTCGCCGCTGAGGTTCTTGAGCTGGCAGGGAACGCCGCCAGGGACAACAAGAAGACCAGGATCATCCCGCGTCATCTGCAGCTCGCCATCAGGAACGACGAGGAGCTGAACAAGCTCCTGTCCGGCGTTACCATTGCGCAGGGAGGCGTCCTTCCCAACATCCAGGCGGTGCTCCTGCCAAAGAAGACCGAGAAGAAGGCATAATAATATAAATCTTCATCTCAATCTACGCCGGCGGCGCCTGCGGCTGGCAACGCCAACGCAAACACAGCGTTGAGTGTTCGCCCGCAGTGCACAACAAAACGGCCCTTTTCAGGGCCACAATATTATTCAAAATTTCATAAAATATTTTATGAAATGTTTCTTTTAGACTGATTATGCGGTCCGATTTGATGGGGGTGTGGTCATTTTATTTTATGAGAATAAGTATGTAGTTACCTTAGTGTACCTACCACCTAGGTACGTACTTATACCATAAAATAAACATGTACACAAATGTATTACTTATTTATATCTAGGTATTATTAATCTTACTAAAATAAAAACTGTCGCCGTCCGATGGTTTAAGTAGCTTTTTAGTTTTGTACAAAAATTTAAAATAATACTAAGATCAGGATTATTTAGGAGTATCTAATCTACTTAGGTGTGCGTGTGTACCTATTTTATTAGAATAATTTACTTAAAAAATGAGCGTAGTTAGTCACGTATCATATTAAAATGTAATAATCTACATAATGTATGAGATTTGATCTAAATGCGATGTCTAAATAAATAAATTATTACTCTTTTACGTTTGAAAAGAAGAAAACTAGGTGATCGCTCGATGCGCGTTTAGACGTTGTGAGGAGAGGTGCGGTGCGGTGCGGGAGGCGGGGTAGAATTAATCACGAGATACGGTAATGCTATTGGTTGTACGCCGACACGATCGCTCGCCCCACTCGTATACGAGCGCGCGAAGGGTCGTCTCTTAATATAAACGGAAAAACTGTAATTTTGAACACCACTCTCTCTACGGTGATACGTTGAGAACTGACGCGCTATTATTTAGCTAGAAAGTTACTCGATACTCTCTGTTCGTCATGCCACCCAAGACCAGCGGTAAGGCCGCTAAGAAATCCGGCAAAGCCCAAAAGAACATCTCCAAGACCGACAAGAAGAAGAAGAAGCACAAGAGGAAGGAGAGCTACGCCATCTACATCTACAAGGTGCTGAAGCAGGTCCACCCCGACACCGGTATCTCCAGCAAGGCCATGTCCATCATGAACTCGTTCGTGAACGACATATTCGAGCGCATCGCAGCTGAAGCCTCTCGCCTCGCTCACTACAACAAACGCTCCACCATCACATCGAGGGAGGTGCAGACGTCCGTGAGGCTACTTCTGCCCGGCGAGCTCGCAAAGCACGCTGTGAGCGAAGGCACCAAAGCCGTCACCAAGTACACCAGCTCCAAGTAAAGTCTCCTCAAAGACCTTACCGAAAGCTGCGCATTACTTAACCGCGAGAATCGTAGCAGTAACACGATTCCAAAAAACGGCCCTTTTCAGGGCCACAAAATATTATCATGATTCACATTATTATAAGCATAATGTTGAATTGTTTCTTGATGATTTTAATAAACATGATAACGAGATGGAATAAGAGTACGTGTGTGTGTGTTGTTGTTATTATTTTGTAAATACATAGGTAGGTAGGTAATATAGGTGCCGGTATATCTACCGTAGTATGTATGTTCAAACATATTGTCTTGCCGAATATAAAAAAAGCTGAAATATTAATAATTATAAATATCTAAGCTATTTTCTATGCATGCTTGCTTAATATATAAAGTAGTAATCATGCTCACGAAGGTGGACATTATTATTATTCTGTAATTCAGATGGTTATGTTAGTGGTAGGTAGGTAAGTACCGTTAATTATTATTATTTTATTCATCAAAATCACAATAATTAAGTACTATGAAATGTAAGAAACTTCACTTCTTCGAGGAAAGGGGAAGGAGGGGGGGGGGGGGGGGGGGGTGTTGTCTGAGAGAGCGAAAGAGATGTAGATAGAGAGAGATGGAATGCAATGCATGGTTCGCGGAGCACCCCCCGCCCCTCTCGTTTCTTACCGCAGCACGCACGCACGCACGCTATAAATATAAGTAGGAATGTCGTCGATATTTTTTAAACAGTCCACCGTTGGCCGCCGCCGCGCTCGCTTGTTTTGTCGTTGTAATAATTATCGTCGCTCTCAGCTATGGCTCGTACCAAGCAAACCGCCCGCAAGTCCACTGGTGGTAAGGCGCCGCGCAAGCAGCTCGCCACCAAGGCCGCACGCAAGAGCGCCCCCGCCACCGGAGGCGTCAAGAAGCCCCATCGTTACAGGCCCGGAACCGTCGCCCTGCGTGAGATCCGTCGCTACCAGAAGAGCACAGAGCTGCTGATCCGCAAGCTCCCCTTCCAGCGTCTGGTGCGCGAGATCGCACAGGACTTCAAGACCGACCTCCGTTTCCAGAGCTCCGCTGTGATGGCTCTCCAGGAGGCAAGCGAGGCTTACCTGGTGGGTCTCTTCGAGGACACAAACCTGTGCGCGATCCACGCCAAGCGCGTCACCATCATGCCCAAGGACATACAGCTCGCCCGCAGGATCAGAGGCGAACGCGCCTAACGTGTGTGTGCAGCTTTCTTGCGTCCGCCGACTAGCAGGCGCGCGGCATTTGATTGCCCGCTTGCAGTTGGTCATCGCAAACAATAACAAAAGGCCCTTTTCAGGGCCACATAAGTTTCAAAATGCAATTTATTGCAATGTTTCTTTGGTACTTGAAATAATACGTCACGTCATTCATAAATAAGCGCATCGCTGTATAAAATAGATACGTCGTCGTACCTACCTACCTAGGGTACTTACCAAATGAAAATTTCATGTAGGGTACACATATATGTACATGTTTCGCTGAACGTTTAAAACGCTATTAATCTATCGGGGTGATATTTTTTCATCAGATGTATACACCAAAACCGACCATAATTACAGAAACACCACACACAGCTAGCTACAGAGTACAGGTAGGTACACCTACCTACTATTATGGTAGGTTAGGTTAACCGTTCGGTTAGTTTTGTTGTTATTGTCTAAAGAAACAGTTTTACACACGGTCAGAATCATATGCGGCCCTGAAAAGGGCCTTTTTTTTTTGTTGCACGCACAACTAAACCAATGTAGCAAACATCGGTCTTCGTCGGTCGATGCGATGAGAATGTCCAGCTTCGGGCGTTGAATTAACCTCCGAAACCGTACAGGGTGCGTCCCTGACGCTTCAGGGCGTAGACAACATCCATGGCGGTGACGGTCTTCCTCTTGGCGTGCTCGGTGTAGGTGACAGCGTCGCGGATGACGTTCTCAAGGAACACCTTCAGAACACCGCGCGTCTCCTCGTAGATCAGACCGGAGATACGCTTGACACCGCCTCTGCGCGCCAAACGACGGATGGCTGGCTTCGTGATACCCTGGATGTTATCACGCAGCACTTTCCTGTGACGCTTGGCGCCTCCTTTCCCCAGACCTTTACCTCCCTTACCGCGGCCGGTCATCGCGATAGATTATACGAGAACAAACGAAAAAAATTAAACGCACGCGCCGCGAGTCGGTCGACCGCTTGCTGCCGAACGACTGATTGAACGCATCGCAGCTATCGGTCCCTATATTTATAGAGATATGCTACGTACCCGCCGCCCGCCCGCAGCCCCTTCCTCCTTCCTCAGCCAGCCAGCCTGCCTGCCTGCGCAGGCAGACAGAATGCATCAAAAATAATAACACATCAAAGTAGGAGGGAAGGTAGGTAGGTAGGTACTTACTTATCTAGCTACCTAACTAGGTAAGTAGGTATAATGATAAAATAAAGTTTTTCTTTAATTCAGAAAAAAAATAAAATTACTTAAAAGAAAAAAAAAAAAAAAAAATTACAAATGAAGAATGAATGATTTATATATATATATATATATATATATTTTTTATTAGGTAGGCAGGTAGTAAGACGTATTACAGTCGTCGGTGGTTCAGAAGCAGCGACGGCGGCACGGCGCGGCGCGGGGCAGCTCGACGGATCAGCCAGCGGGGTCGGGTTTTGCGTGTATGAAATGGCTTTTTTTCTAGTGTATTTTGGTTGATTGTTTCATTGAATCGATATAATATATGTTTTTTTAGTAAT
Organism: Eupithecia vulgata; assembly: GCA_946478455.1. Classification (NCBI taxonomy): domain Eukaryota; kingdom Metazoa; phylum Arthropoda; class Insecta; order Lepidoptera; family Geometridae; genus Eupithecia; species Eupithecia vulgata. The sequence goes on along the minus strand of OX297887.1, from coordinate 4,348,770 downwards.
GCTACATCGATATTATAAGAATTATAGGCATTTGCGCTCGTTCTCGTGAGGTGTTTCGCACTAAATTGATGCATCGTGTTTTACGTGTGTTCAAAAACATGTTGATGTTTTAATCGAAATAAATGAAAACTGATATAGAATTATAACACAAATAGATATTGATATGTTTGCGTTTTATTTGTCGACAGTGATTGTTGAAATTTATTCGTTTTTATAGACATAAATCGATTATAAACACGAGCCGACCTATGGTATGCGGCGAGCGCCGTGTAATAATGTTAATATCTTGACATTGTCGCAATAATAATGTATTACGATAACTTCAGGCTACGATCAAGTTCAAAATAAATACGTTCGCTTATTTAATAGGTGACGAACAGTATGCAAATCTGTGTAAAATCAATTTTAATTAGATAGATGTTAGTGAAAAATATTATGCGCTCGTACGAGAAGCTGTCTGTCGACACTGCCGTTCTCCATGCGGTATAGCTGGTTTGCCTGCTCCCCGGTGTCGCCCTCTATCCGTTTTAATTCTGAACTAGAATTTTGTTTTGTTTAAAGTAAAAACTCACTCACTTACCCCTTGAAAATGGCAGACACCGCAGTAGCAGCCGAGGCACCAGCCCCAACAACACCCGCTAAGAAGCCCAAGGCTTCCGCAGCCGCAAAGAAACCGAAAGCGAAGCCCACACACCCGAAGACATCGGAAATGGTGAACAGCGCCATCGGCGAGCTGAAGGAGCGCAGCGGATCCTCCCTGAAGGCTATCAAGAAGTACATCGCGGGCGCTTACAACGTGGACGCAGAGAAGCTAGCTCCCTTCATCAGGAAGTACCTGAAGAGCGCCGTCGAATCCGGAGCCCTGATCCAGACGAAGGGCACCGGCGCCTCTGGCTCCTTCAAGTTGGACTCTAAGGGCGCCAAGTCGCACGCCGCCGGCAAGAAGGTATCCGGTGCAGCGGCCAAAGCCAAGGAATCCGCATCATCGCCCTCAAAATCCAGGAAGGGTGCAGCATCCGCGAGCGCCGCCGGCAAGAGGAAGAAGTCTGCTGCAGCCGCCGCAGCCGCCTCTCCCTCCAAATCGAAGGCCGCCAAGGCTGCTCCGAAGGACAGGAAGGCAGCCGCGGCTAAGAGGAAACCCGCAGCAGCCGCGTCCAAGAAGGCCGCCGCTTCTCCCGCAAAGGCAAAGTCCGCCGCAGCGCCGAAGGCCAAGAAGACCGCCAAGCCTCCGACCAAGAAACCGAAGGCGCCCAAACCGAAGAAGGCAGCCGCCACGCCGAAATCCAAGGCCGCCGCAGCGGGCAAGAAAGCCGCCGCCTCCAAGAAGTAGGATGTGGTACCGGGTGCTCATCCGGCGCCCGCACCCACTACGTCGCGTGTCGGTTCGTCCGCCGCCGTCGCCGCCGCAGCGCCGCGCGGCCCGGCAAGGCAGAGAATCGCACCGAACCAAAAAGCCCTTTTCAGGGCTAACACATGTTTCTGGTATTATTCTCGTATGAACGTAATTTATTGTTTCAATTAATTACGTTTTGTGAGATTCACACCCGTTTCTTGCGAGACCACTATAACAAAACAAACGTTTTTCTCCACTCCACTCACTTGCACTATCGTGATAATAAATTAACACACGAATGATGAAGCCGCAGCAGCAGCAGCAGCAGCAGCAGCAGCAGCCGTCCGTCGCGGCCGAACCGCGCCCGAAAAAATTATAATAATGTATCGTTACCGACGCCGACGCCGCCGCCGACGACGACGACGGCCGGCACGGCGGCACCCCGAGATTACCTACGTAAGAAAAATCACCTTTCGTTCGATGACATACTTACCTACTGCTAAGGACGATCGGATCGAATACACGACAAAAAGCTCTTCTGCTCTATAAAAAAAAAAAATATTACCTACGATTAAAGTTAATAAAGTATTTAAAACCAAAACTTATCTCATACACACACACACAGGGTCCTTCCTTCTAATCTGATTGATGATTCTCAATTTTAATGTTTTTTTTTTTTATCTATGAAATATTACGTTTTTCATTTCTGTTGCGCATCTTTCTCGCTCTTTTCTCGCTCCCCACTATCGTAAGTGTGGCGTCGCGCACAGCTTATTTATATAACCGCGTTTAGGGTTCGAAAATTTTATTCACTCGCAGACCCGCACGCTCGCTCGCAGTGCGCTATCATTTGACGTGTTCGTGTATTTTAAACCGAATCAATAACAATGTCCGGACGCGGCAAGGGCGGTAAAGTTAAGGGGAAGGCAAAGTCACGTTCCAACCGTGCCGGACTACAGTTTCCCGTGGGACGTATCCATCGTCTGCTGCGTCACGGTAACTACGCTGAGCGCGTAGGTGCCGGCGCACCAGTCTACCTGGCGGCCGTCATGGAGTACCTCGCCGCTGAGGTTCTTGAGCTGGCAGGGAACGCCGCCAGGGACAACAAGAAGACCAGGATCATCCCGCGTCATCTGCAGCTCGCCATCAGGAACGACGAGGAGCTGAACAAGCTCCTGTCCGGCGTTACCATTGCGCAGGGAGGCGTCCTTCCCAACATCCAGGCGGTGCTCCTGCCAAAGAAGACCGAGAAGAAGGCATAATAATATAAATCTTCATCTCAATCTACGCCGGCGGCGCCTGCGGCTGGCAACGCCAACGCAAACACAGCGTTGAGTGTTCGCCCGCAGTGCACAACAAAACGGCCCTTTTCAGGGCCACAATATTATTCAAAATTTCATAAAATATTTTATGAAATGTTTCTTTTAGACTGATTATGCGGTCCGATTTGATGGGGGTGTGGTCATTTTATTTTATGAGAATAAGTATGTAGTTACCTTAGTGTACCTACCACCTAGGTACGTACTTATACCATAAAATAAACATGTACACAAATGTATTACTTATTTATATCTAGGTATTATTAATCTTACTAAAATAAAAACTGTCGCCGTCCGATGGTTTAAGTAGCTTTTTAGTTTTGTACAAAAATTTAAAATAATACTAAGATCAGGATTATTTAGGAGTATCTAATCTACTTAGGTGTGCGTGTGTACCTATTTTATTAGAATAATTTACTTAAAAAATGAGCGTAGTTAGTCACGTATCATATTAAAATGTAATAATCTACATAATGTATGAGATTTGATCTAAATGCGATGTCTAAATAAATAAATTATTACTCTTTTACGTTTGAAAAGAAGAAAACTAGGTGATCGCTCGATGCGCGTTTAGACGTTGTGAGGAGAGGTGCGGTGCGGTGCGGGAGGCGGGGTAGAATTAATCACGAGATACGGTAATGCTATTGGTTGTACGCCGACACGATCGCTCGCCCCACTCGTATACGAGCGCGCGAAGGGTCGTCTCTTAATATAAACGGAAAAACTGTAATTTTGAACACCACTCTCTCTACGGTGATACGTTGAGAACTGACGCGCTATTATTTAGCTAGAAAGTTACTCGATACTCTCTGTTCGTCATGCCACCCAAGACCAGCGGTAAGGCCGCTAAGAAATCCGGCAAAGCCCAAAAGAACATCTCCAAGACCGACAAGAAGAAGAAGAAGCACAAGAGGAAGGAGAGCTACGCCATCTACATCTACAAGGTGCTGAAGCAGGTCCACCCCGACACCGGTATCTCCAGCAAGGCCATGTCCATCATGAACTCGTTCGTGAACGACATATTCGAGCGCATCGCAGCTGAAGCCTCTCGCCTCGCTCACTACAACAAACGCTCCACCATCACATCGAGGGAGGTGCAGACGTCCGTGAGGCTACTTCTGCCCGGCGAGCTCGCAAAGCACGCTGTGAGCGAAGGCACCAAAGCCGTCACCAAGTACACCAGCTCCAAGTAAAGTCTCCTCAAAGACCTTACCGAAAGCTGCGCATTACTTAACCGCGAGAATCGTAGCAGTAACACGATTCCAAAAAACGGCCCTTTTCAGGGCCACAAAATATTATCATGATTCACATTATTATAAGCATAATGTTGAATTGTTTCTTGATGATTTTAATAAACATGATAACGAGATGGAATAAGAGTACGTGTGTGTGTGTTGTTGTTATTATTTTGTAAATACATAGGTAGGTAGGTAATATAGGTGCCGGTATATCTACCGTAGTATGTATGTTCAAACATATTGTCTTGCCGAATATAAAAAAAGCTGAAATATTAATAATTATAAATATCTAAGCTATTTTCTATGCATGCTTGCTTAATATATAAAGTAGTAATCATGCTCACGAAGGTGGACATTATTATTATTCTGTAATTCAGATGGTTATGTTAGTGGTAGGTAGGTAAGTACCGTTAATTATTATTATTTTATTCATCAAAATCACAATAATTAAGTACTATGAAATGTAAGAAACTTCACTTCTTCGAGGAAAGGGGAAGGAGGGGGGGGGGGGGGGGGGGGTGTTGTCTGAGAGAGCGAAAGAGATGTAGATAGAGAGAGATGGAATGCAATGCATGGTTCGCGGAGCACCCCCCGCCCCTCTCGTTTCTTACCGCAGCACGCACGCACGCACGCTATAAATATAAGTAGGAATGTCGTCGATATTTTTTAAACAGTCCACCGTTGGCCGCCGCCGCGCTCGCTTGTTTTGTCGTTGTAATAATTATCGTCGCTCTCAGCTATGGCTCGTACCAAGCAAACCGCCCGCAAGTCCACTGGTGGTAAGGCGCCGCGCAAGCAGCTCGCCACCAAGGCCGCACGCAAGAGCGCCCCCGCCACCGGAGGCGTCAAGAAGCCCCATCGTTACAGGCCCGGAACCGTCGCCCTGCGTGAGATCCGTCGCTACCAGAAGAGCACAGAGCTGCTGATCCGCAAGCTCCCCTTCCAGCGTCTGGTGCGCGAGATCGCACAGGACTTCAAGACCGACCTCCGTTTCCAGAGCTCCGCTGTGATGGCTCTCCAGGAGGCAAGCGAGGCTTACCTGGTGGGTCTCTTCGAGGACACAAACCTGTGCGCGATCCACGCCAAGCGCGTCACCATCATGCCCAAGGACATACAGCTCGCCCGCAGGATCAGAGGCGAACGCGCCTAACGTGTGTGTGCAGCTTTCTTGCGTCCGCCGACTAGCAGGCGCGCGGCATTTGATTGCCCGCTTGCAGTTGGTCATCGCAAACAATAACAAAAGGCCCTTTTCAGGGCCACATAAGTTTCAAAATGCAATTTATTGCAATGTTTCTTTGGTACTTGAAATAATACGTCACGTCATTCATAAATAAGCGCATCGCTGTATAAAATAGATACGTCGTCGTACCTACCTACCTAGGGTACTTACCAAATGAAAATTTCATGTAGGGTACACATATATGTACATGTTTCGCTGAACGTTTAAAACGCTATTAATCTATCGGGGTGATATTTTTTCATCAGATGTATACACCAAAACCGACCATAATTACAGAAACACCACACACAGCTAGCTACAGAGTACAGGTAGGTACACCTACCTACTATTATGGTAGGTTAGGTTAACCGTTCGGTTAGTTTTGTTGTTATTGTCTAAAGAAACAGTTTTACACACGGTCAGAATCATATGCGGCCCTGAAAAGGGCCTTTTTTTTTTGTTGCACGCACAACTAAACCAATGTAGCAAACATCGGTCTTCGTCGGTCGATGCGATGAGAATGTCCAGCTTCGGGCGTTGAATTAACCTCCGAAACCGTACAGGGTGCGTCCCTGACGCTTCAGGGCGTAGACAACATCCATGGCGGTGACGGTCTTCCTCTTGGCGTGCTCGGTGTAGGTGACAGCGTCGCGGATGACGTTCTCAAGGAACACCTTCAGAACACCGCGCGTCTCCTCGTAGATCAGACCGGAGATACGCTTGACACCGCCTCTGCGCGCCAAACGACGGATGGCTGGCTTCGTGATACCCTGGATGTTATCACGCAGCACTTTCCTGTGACGCTTGGCGCCTCCTTTCCCCAGACCTTTACCTCCCTTACCGCGGCCGGTCATCGCGATAGATTATACGAGAACAAACGAAAAAAATTAAACGCACGCGCCGCGAGTCGGTCGACCGCTTGCTGCCGAACGACTGATTGAACGCATCGCAGCTATCGGTCCCTATATTTATAGAGATATGCTACGTACCCGCCGCCCGCCCGCAGCCCCTTCCTCCTTCCTCAGCCAGCCAGCCTGCCTGCCTGCGCAGGCAGACAGAATGCATCAAAAATAATAACACATCAAAGTAGGAGGGAAGGTAGGTAGGTAGGTACTTACTTATCTAGCTACCTAACTAGGTAAGTAGGTATAATGATAAAATAAAGTTTTTCTTTAATTCAGAAAAAAAATAAAATTACTTAAAAGAAAAAAAAAAAAAAAAAATTACAAATGAAGAATGAATGATTTATATATATATATATATATATATATTTTTTATTAGGTAGGCAGGTAGTAAGACGTATTACAGTCGTCGGTGGTTCAGAAGCAGCGACGGCGGCACGGCGCGGCGCGGGGCAGCTCGACGGATCAGCCAGCGGGGTCGGGTTTTGCGTGTATGAAATGGCTTTTTTTCTAGTGTATTTTGGTTGATTGTTTCATTGAATCGATATAATATATGTTTTTTTAGTAATGCTACATCGATATTATAAGAATTATAGGCATTTGCGCTCGTTCTCGTGAGGTGTTTCGCACTAAATTGATGCATCGTGTTTTACGTGTGTTCAAAAACATGTTGATGTTTTAATCGAAATAAATGAAAACTGATATAGAATTATAACACAAATAGATATTGATATGTTTGCGTTTTATTTGTCGACAGTGATTGTTGAAATTTATTCGTTTTTATAGACATAAATCGATTATAAACACGAGCCGACCTATGGTATGCGGCGAGCGCCGTGTAATAATGTTAATATCTTGACATTGTCGCAATAATAATGTATTACGATAACTTCAGGCTACGATCAAGTTCAAAATAAATACGTTCGCTTATTTAATAGGTGACGAACAGTATGCAAATCTGTGTAAAATCAATTTTAATTAGATAGATGTTAGTGAAAAATATTATGCGCTCGTACGAGAAGCTGTCTGTCGACACTGCCGTTCTCCATGCGGTATAGCTGGTTTGCCTGCTCCCCGGTGTCGCCCTCTATCCGTTTTAATTCTGAACTAGAATTTTGTTTTGTTTAAAGTAAAAACTCACTCACTTACCCCTTGAAAATGGCAGACACCGCAGTAGCAGCCGAGGCACCAGCCCCAACAACACCCGCTAAGAAGCCCAAGGCTTCCGCAGCCGCAAAGAAACCGAAAGCGAAGCCCACACACCCGAAGACATCGGAAATGGTGAACAGCGCCATCGGCGAGCTGAAGGAGCGCAGCGGATCCTCCCTGAAGGCTATCAAGAAGTACATCGCGGGCGCTTACAACGTGGACGCAGAGAAGCTAGCTCCCTTCATCAGGAAGTACCTGAAGAGCGCCGTCGAATCCGGAGCCCTGATCCAGACGAAGGGCACCGGCGCCTCTGGCTCCTTCAAGTTGGACTCTAAGGGCGCCAAGTCGCACGCCGCCGGCAAGAAGGTATCCGGTGCAGCGGCCAAAGCCAAGGAATCCGCATCATCGCCCTCAAAATCCAGGAAGGGTGCAGCATCCGCGAGCGCCGCCGGCAAGAGGAAGAAGTCTGCTGCAGCCGCCGCAGCCGCCTCTCCCTCCAAATCGAAGGCCGCCAAGGCTGCTCCGAAGGACAGGAAGGCAGCCGCGGCTAAGAGGAAACCCGCAGCAGCCGCGTCCAAGAAGGCCGCCGCTTCTCCCGCAAAGGCAAAGTCCGCCGCAGCGCCGAAGGCCAAGAAGACCGCCAAGCCTCCGACCAAGAAACCGAAGGCGCCCAAACCGAAGAAGGCAGCCGCCACGCCGAAATCCAAGGCCGCCGCAGCGGGCAAGAAAGCCGCCGCCTCCAAGAAGTAGGATGTGGTACCGGGTGCTCATCCGGCGCCCGCACCCACTACGTCGCGTGTCGGTTCGTCCGCCGCCGTCGCCGCCGCAGCGCCGCGCGGCCCGGCAAGGCAGAGAATCGCACCGAACCAAAAAGCCCTTTTCAGGGCTAACACATGTTTCTGGTATTATTCTCGTATGAACGTAATTTATTGTTTCAATTAATTACGTTTTGTGAGATTCACACCCGTTTCTTGCGAGACCACTATAACAAAACAAACGTTTTTCTCCACTCCACTCACTTGCACTATCGTGATAATAAATTAACACACGAATGATGAAGCCGCAGCAGCAGCAGCAGCAGCAGCAGCAGCAGCCGTCCGTCGCGGCCGAACCGCGCCCGAAAAAATTATAATAATGTATCGTTACCGACGCCGACTCCGACTCCGACTCCAACATAATGTACGTATTTTTTGAGCGCGTATATTTATATGATTGTAGGTTTTGGGAAGAGTGGGAGAAATTCTATTGAATTAGGTTCCGACCAATCAGAACGCACACATTTAGACCAATCAGCGCTCAGGATTTCAACGCTCGAAACAAGCGACGACGTCTTGATTACCTTTGAGTGTAAAAACAATTGCATGGAGATTATTATCTTAGTTGTGTCCAGAAGTGGTTGTAGTTGAGCAAGATCGTATGGGCACTACGTTACGCCACGACAACGCCCACTCGTGTCTGGGATTTAGAAAAGGGGGAAGACTACGTCCGCTGATCCTAACCATCAACAACAATGATCCAACATGGGCACATTTAACCCAAGGAATCGTCAAATGAAGATATAAGTACTTACTCCCGGGACCCACTGTTAGAGAGGTGGTCACGCAATGTCACGACATCGCCAGTGTTCGATATGCTGGATTATCCAGGTATCTGACAGGATCGGATCCGCCTGTGTTATTTGGCGTGTGAATTGTGCGAGAAGGCAGCACTGACCTCAAGCCATGGTCTTGGAGTTCTTCTACCAATTGAAAGGTAGGCCTGGACAATACGTACACGGTCTGTCTGGTGGTTGTCCAGACTGACCTACGCGATCCCAGAATAGAATATATTTTTATTCAGGTACCGTACACAAAACGAAAACTTAAGGTACCTACTAAAGCGTGGTGAGCTTTCACCTCAGAGCTTCAGAGGAAAATAACAGGACAATGTCGGGGCACCACGATACATCCGAAACGCAACAGTCAGATCAGAACAACCTGAGAACGAAATAATGAATCAATTTCTGCAAGTAATTTTTGTCTAACAAATAAGTAGGTAGTTTTGCAACCAATTTTTTTGAGCGGGTAATATTTTGTATCCTTGTCGTCTGAAATATAGCTTTTGGCACACATTCGAAAAAACTTGAGCGAGAAAGAAAAACTTATCATCAAAAACAAATCAAATTTTTCTCGCTCGCCTTACTCCCTAACTCTGGAAGAACTACATACTTGTAAATCCACCTAGCATCCTATCCACCATCCATCGTAGGCCAATCCGTTTATATCCTCCATACCCGATTACCCCGTAGACAATCCTCCCACGAGTTCTCTCCTCCGTAGACCGAGACACGTTCTCGGTGACCCGGTTGACCCAATCACCGACGCTAACCCGGAGGTGACGTCAACAAGTACCGATTCGCTTCCGCACACTACACAACACCCTACCAAAAACCGACCCCGCCGGATGCGGGGTTGAAGAATTCCCCGCTTCCCCCATAGGTGCATTCGTGCACCTCGGCGAAACATCCATTACATCTATCTATATAGTCCGGTAACGCTGTCATGCGCGGTCAAGAGCATATAAGTCCTTTCGAAAAAAAAAACCATCGTAGGTGCTCTCCGTTGCTCGCCCCCGCGCGAGTCGCACGTACCTACTACGTTCCGACATCATAGCTCCCGTAGCTTTGTCTGTCCGCTTTCGCCCGCTCGTTTCGTTTATCGAAACACCAATTAGTTCTTTTCAGAACTAACCTTTCTGTATCTTGTGAAATCAGTTCTTTTCAGAACTAACTTCTGTTTCTTGCGTAATCAGTTCTTTTCAGAACTAACTTTTCTGTTTCTTGCGCTGTCAGTTCTTTTCAGAACTGTGTTTCTTTGAGACTATAACGCAAACGTTTGCGTACCGCTCTTTTCAGAGCGACGCTGTTCCGGGGTTCACGCTTTTTTCAAAACGGTTCCTCTATCTCGTTTCTTTGGCTTTATAACAGTGAAATGCACGACAACGAACTTGGTTGGGCGTTGACCCGGAGCGCCTGCTTTACTTCTTCCAAGTAAAGTAGAATCCGGCTGGGCCTCGGACCACCGGCCTTGGGGGAGCACCCTCGCCGACCCCAGGTAGCGTAACCTTTTCCTCCCCCGAGGAAGAAGCTGAGATGGAAATCTCAGAATGCGAGACGTTGACTGAGAAGTCTGTCCTCGCAGGACTCCGAGGCTGATTTGCATTCCTCCTCCGAATCGACCCAAGAAAATTATCATGATTTTTCCGCGCTCGCCCTACCCCCCTACTCAGGGTGGACTATTTGTAAATCTACTTAGCGCCGATTTCTAAGATCGAAATATCTATCTTCCAAACTACAAAATATTTAACTTTGAAATTTATACCTACAAACACACCAAAACATGATCACATTATAGAAAAAAATCTCAGTTACCTCTCTAAATTTTTACTAAAAAACCTTAATTTCTCAATAAATACGGAAGTTAGGATCTTGAGAATAAGCGTGGTAGTAGATGTAAGTATAAAGAACATTTAATGTTTCGGTTTTTTCAAATAGTCCTAATTAATAGATAATAAGCCAAAGTTTTGGGCTTACGTTGTTATGCCGGATTTGGCTGATTTTGAAACCAAAGCATTCATATATTACATAAGCATCAGTCCACCGCACCCGGGTATATTCTTCTACATATATATGTATATATAGACCATGTTCATGTGAATTTTTCAAATCGGTCCAGTACTTTCGGAGCCTATTCGAAACAAACAAAACTTTCCTCTTTATGTTATTAGTATAGATAGATACAGTAATAGTGTCCATATCTATAATGAAAAAAAAAAACTATTATCTTTTTATAACTTTATTATCTTTAGCGCACAATCTATCCTACTAATGTACATAGAAATAAACAAAAATAAATAAAAAATAATATTTATTACATCAAAATAAATTAACACGATTTGTATTACTTAAACATACTGCAACATGATAATCAATCTAACATACATAAAATGTGGAACAACAGTCACTAACAATCACTACACGGACTTGCCCGAGCCTAATATCATACAGTGAATATCACATAATATCCTAGTTCTGTCCATTTTGCAAGTACCGTTACATAACGTGATCGACGCCTTCGCACTCATTGACAATACGATAAGGTTCAGTTAACAAAGTTATTATTCACAAAAATTAGTTAAAAAAAACTACCCTCAATTGACTCGCTGTACACACAGTGCTCCTAACTTTCCGACCACTCGTTCTTCTGAATATCTACTTAATAGATCCAAGATGGTGATATGATGACAATCGTTCAGATACAAATTCTTAGCAGAGTACACGTAGCAGAAGCATGCCATGTCGCATGCTTTGTTGCGTTGCGTCAACTAGTCTGTGTTACAAATTCTGGCAATGAAGTTTATGACACTCTGACACAGACACTGGCAGTCGCGGCAAAAGCAAGCGTTGCCATAAATAAGAAGTTGAAGATATAACGTCATAAATTAAGACGTGTTCAAGAATAGCCATCACGGTTTGTTGACGGTCGAACGTGGGCGACACGTCATCTACTGCTGCTGCGTGTTATCTATGAAATTGACGATGCGTCAATCAAGGGTGTGGACTTTACAAGTTGTGATCAAGTTTACAATGGGGCTACCCTAGTTTCTACATTTAAACAGAAACGGCGTGATTAGAACCAGCTAGAAGTCAATGGACGCGTGTAGAACGCGGTCGCTATTGTACAAATTAATTAGGTATTATAGCTATGTTCACTTGGCTTTGCCTGCCTCTTCGGCCTCTAGTCGCTTGCGCATGGATTCGGGCATCTCAGCTGGCGGTGGTCGAGGCATCCTCAGCCAAACCTGGGGAAAGCACATTACTATTACTTTAGATACTTAATCAACATTTTTAATTTAAGCATACAAAAAAACTGTCCTTGAAAAAGGACATCCGTTTTAAAAACGTTTATTTTTCTTTCGGTTGCTTGTGTCCTTAGAGTGTAAAAAAGCTAGTACTAGTAGGTAATATGATAAATCAGAAAATTTGTTAATGTGATATTCTTCCAAAACTACTAAACATATAACTAAAATTTGGCGTACATGATGAACGTATTCTTCAATGATAGGCTACTTTATTTTTTTTTCCATCTTAAAACTTCATTTATAAAATCTTCTTGTTTATAAAATGTATTAGTGATTTAAGTTACCTTGACGGCGTCATAGATGAACCACTGCAACGCGGTGAGGGTACCGATCATCACGATCCTGGGGCCCAGGCCAGACCACACCCCGGCCATGCCCAGCTTGCCGAGGATGGAGCCTACCGTAGCTGTCTTATCCTGCAACACACGGATTACAAAACTGTACTGATGCAAAAAAGGTAATGAGAAATTTGAATTTTATGCTAGTAATAATGCTACATTGCATTTAATTTATCAGTTTATAATTGAGTTACCACTATTTCAAATTTAACTCCAAATGAGTTGAGGTTGAGGTTGCTACTGACATACATCACAATACTGATAATTAAATCTAAATTATTATTTACAAAATAAGTAGAATAAATTAAAGAAATTTAAAATGTGCTATGGGTTTATATTAGTTGAAAGAGCCTGTAGTTTGATAAAATGGAGAAAATAAATGAAAATGATACCACACATCCAGAGCGGACGCCCGGAGAGAAATCTTCTGTGTTCTAAAACTTAAAATGAGTAAAAGGTTATGTTATGGTTATATGTGATCAACAGTCTGAAACGCTTGTCGTGAAAGACTAAAACCAAGGAGCGTTTCAAAGGCGTTAAAAACGGCTTATTCTAGAATAAGCAGTTTTCCACACAGGAACAGTGTAGAACTTTGCTTGTTTAATTAAAATATATACGTTCATCAAGTTATTTCGTTCATAAATTTTGCCCCAAATTGTAATTTGGTCCATAGGTAAGGTATGTGTAGCAGCTTTCGTAGAATATCTACACTTTCATGGCACAACACTTATGTAAACCAGGTGGTCTTGAGACAGGGCAGTGAATGCGTTAAGGTGGTTATGGAGCAGGGGGTTCAACATATGCTGTCCAATTAATTAAGGAGACTAGAAGGTGGCTGGTGATAAAAGATAAAGTTTAAGAGGCAGATTCATTTTTGTATGCTCCTACCCAAGAAACTTTTCAGGTAGAGTTGGTGCCTAAAAATAGCGATATACATAACATAAATACTAGAAGTAAACATTAACTTGCTGTGCCCACAACTAGGCTTCACAAAATTAATGTATCTTTTAAAGGGCAATGTATACGCTTCTACAACAAGACTCCTAGTGAGTTGCAAAATCTATCAGTAAATAAATTCAAACAAATTGTCAAAACCTTTCTGTGCAAAAAGGCTTACTACAAAATATCAGATTATCTAGAGCTTGGGACGGGCTTTGCTCCAACTCGAAAAATAACAACTAACAGGCTAAAGGTTTCTTCGTCGCTTCTTTACTTTAGTCTACAACATACCGAAGCGACCGAAATCAAAAATATCACTTTATTTCCGTGTCAATGTTTTATTTTAAGACTTTGACCTTTTCTAAGTGTACATTTTTGTATTTATGGAAATAAAGACTTTTTGATTTGATTTGCCCCTTCCAATCCACAATACCTGGTGGATCTCCACTTCAGACTGGGCCGCCTCCCGCAATTTTCTATTATTGTCAGATTATAGAACGCAATCAATTAGTTAGAAACAAATTATAAGTTTACTAAGTATGTATGAAGAAGGCTCAATTCGCCATGACCGGCTCTCTTCCTCTTGTTCATAAAGGTCAGGCTGGCTGATCGACTATATTCAAAGCGAAGAAATAATACGAAATTTTAGTTATACCTTGTAGAATTTTTGTAACCAAACCACGACAAAAAAACTAAAATTTATTTGCTTGGCGTCCAGTTTCAGATGCAAATAATTGTAAGCAATATTTATTGAAGTAAGGATCTCAAATTGATAAGTAATGTAAATTACTACATAGTATATAACAAAGTCGCTTTCCGCTGTTTGTCTGTCCTTATGTATGCTTAGATCTATAAAACTACGCAACGGATTCTGATGCGATTTTTTTAACTATGACCGGATTAACTTGATGAACGTATGAGAAACAAACGAAATTAATAATTACAATAAACATTTTACCTCATTACATTATGCAATTGAAAGTTATGTCAAGAAACAGGCTTCGCACTGAAAAGTGCGGTTTTTGTCTTAAAGAAACAGGATTCGCACTGAAAAGTGCGGTTTTTGTCTTAAAGAAACAGGATTCGCACTGAAAAGTGCGGTTATTGTCTTAAAGAAACAGGATTCGCACTGAAAAGTGCGGTTATTGTCATAAAGAAACAGGATTCGCACTGAAAAGTGCGGTTTTTGTCTTAAAGAAACAGGATTCGCACTGAAAAGTGCGGTTATTGTCTTAAAGAAACAGGATTCGCACTGAAAAGTGCGGTTTTTGTCTTAAAGAAACAGGATTCGCACTGAAAAGTGCGGTTTTTGTCTTAAAGAAACAAGATTCGCACTGAAAAGTGCGGTTATTGTCTTAAAGAAACAGGATTCGCACTGAAAAGTGCGGTTTTTGTCTTAAAGAAACAGGATTCGCACTGAAAAGTGCGGTTTTTGTCTTAAAGAAACAAGATTCGCACTGAAAAGTGCGGTTATTGTCTTAAAGAAACAGGATTCGCACTGAAAAGTGCGGTTTTTGTCTTAAAGAAACAGGATTCGCACTGAAAAGTGCGGTTTTTGTCTTAAAGAAACAAGATTCGCACTGAAAAGTGCGGTTTTGTGTTGTTGAACTGCGATGACTGAATTTGATGGTACGATGACGGCTTGAATGATGATTGGAATTTCAATTTGAGCTTGAGGTTAGTAAGTTTTCCTTTCTCGACGACTTGAATCTCGAAATTCCAGTATTGACACAGGTCTTGCAAATCTTCAAGAAACTCCAGACTTCTTAGATGCATAAAAAAAGTGGTTAACGTAAGAAACTTAAATCGCGCTGAAGAGTGTGGTTTTGTATGATTGTGCGTCCGAGTTTCATTTCCGGTAGACAAGATTTCGGAATCGGCGAAGTCTTCAACGAAATCTTATTTTAATTTACTTGAGTGAGCTGTCATAATGGGGGTAATGGTTAGTTAATGGTTAGACACAAGAAAAAAGTTCACAAAACGGATATAAGATGGTCAGTAGGACCTATCTGGTAGATTTAGTATAAAATTATGCAATAGTAAAAAAATTAACTAAAGCCTATCAAGCAGTTTTTTAGAACACGAAACAAATATCCCTTTGTCAATAAGTCTATCTTCAATTCGATGGGCGACCTTTGATTTGAAGCCTGGTTAAAGAGCTATCTGCCTGCACCCACACTGCAAGGGAAAATTGCAAAAAAATCAACTACAAAGATCCCTCGAGACCAGGAAACAAATGACAGAAAAACCTGGATTGTTCGTTCGACCATTTCGTTGACGATTCATTGCGACAATTATTGCGGAAAATGGGATAGGCTACCTACGGCCGATCACACTGCTGAGGACGATATTGAAGGTATCCGACAAGATCGTGCTCCACCATCTGACGCCACACATAAAACAGAGCGATCCCAGCCGAGCATTCCACCTTGCAGAACCATAGAATAGTGAACAAGAGTTCCGTCAGCCGTCGTTGCGAGAAGCGCGCATTGAAATTCGCGAACAAGCGAACTAAATGACAACCGAAGCCGGATCTTTTGAAGAGAAAAAGTGATTTAAATTACAATATTTATGAAGTAAAGCTGTGATTTACCAAGTGCAAGATTAAATGCCGTTACCATACACAGGAGCATAGGTACTATACCGTCGAGCGAAGAGAGTCGCGAAAAATGTGTATGCCTTGTTACATTTTCGTATTATTCGTTGCGGTGCGGTGGGTAAGGCGACCTTTAAATAGGTTCTTGGCCCTGGCTTTAGTCAAGCAGAATATATATATATATATAGATATCCCCATGGGCACTTAGTTGATCAAACGTGCCATATAGGTAGTATTTATTTGATCCGTTTTCACTTGTTGATCCGGGTGGTATTAGTTGATCCAATGCTGCATCACCCGTACGTACGTGGATCCGAATGGAGCCACAAGTGTCACCATCAGAAATAATAATAATTACGTGTGTTTTATACAAATCCACCTTTTTGGCGTTTTAGCACTAGTTGATCCGATTCAAATGAGCCAATCAGAGCCCACCGAGCTCAGCCATTGGTTGCTTGCGCCCTAAGCCTTTCGTTTCACCTAAATCTAACATTTTAAATTATCAGTTTGATTCTCTGCTGATTTCTTTAAAACATCTTAGCAGATTTGTTTAAAGCAGTTTTGTTTGACACATTTCAAACAGCACAACTAAAGCGCGGATCCCGGCTCTGATTTTTCAAAATTACAAAGGAAATTTCAAAGGTTGGTAAAAATGTTAGTCCACTGCTGGACATAGGCCTCCCCTAATGAGCACCATAGCGCCCTGTCTTCAGCTTGCCGCATCCAGCATCTGGCAGCAGTCTTTTGCAAATCGTCAATGGGGGCGTCCTACACTACTTTTGCCGAGTCGCGGTTTCCACAAGGTTAAGAACACTTTTATCCTAGCGGTTGTCGGTTCTTCTAGCGATATGGCCAGCCCACTGCCACTTCAGCTTGCTAATGCTATGTCGATAACCTTGGTTCTCTGTCGGATGTATTCGTTGCGAATCCTATCCTTTAGAATAACTCCGAGCTAAGCTCTTTCCATAACTCCCTGGGCGACTATGAATTAGTGGACCAGTCCTACCGTGAGTTTCCACGTCTCAGCTCCTTAGATCATGACGGGTAGGACGCACTGATTGAAAACTTTCGTTTTCAAGCATTGCGGAATGGATGACGAGAAGACTCGATGTAATTTCCCGAACGCTGCCCAACATAGCTGGATCCTCTTCTTGGTCTCCTTCTCGAAATTGTTTTTACCCAACTACAAATTCTGCCTAAGGTAAGTGTACTCGGCAAAAATTTCGAGAAGCTATGTACGACGACCGATCCCGGATCATTGAATCAAACCTTGGTTTTATCCAAGATCATGCCAAGACCGATGCGTCGTGAGGATGCCTCTAGCGACTCCGCCATCAAGACTTATGTCATCAGCGAATAGCAGGTGTGAGATGTAATCGCCGAGATTGTGTTTAAACTGCTGGCCGTGTACTTGGATACTCATGGTGGCGGCATCATACAGACATCTCAGCACCTCGGTATAACGATAGTCTACTTGGCATCCCTGTAAGGATTCAGAACAGCCCAGTTTTCGACAGACTCAAAGGCCTTTTCATAGTACACAAAGGCCAGACACAGGGGCTGATTATACTTTTCGGACTTCTGTATAATCTGCCGCACTGTGTGTATGTGGTCTATGGTGTCATATCCTCCGCGAAACCCAGTCTGTTCCGGTGGCTGGAACTCGTAGAATCTCCTGGCGAGACAATTTGTGACTACTCGTGAGAAAAGCTGATAGTTGTGGCTCAGGAGTGTGATGAATCTGTAGTTTTTAAGAGGGGTTTTATCTCCCTTCACAAAAAAGAGCACCACCAAGCTGCCGCCCCACGTTTTGAGTTGGGAGTTATTCCACTGTGATGGAAGGTGTTAAACAGGTTCTGTAGCTCCTGTATAACACGGGCTGCTCCTGCCTTCAGAAGCTCTGGAGTAATGCCGTCTTCCCGGGGGCTTTTCCGAAGTTTCAGCAGCTTCTCGAGGAGAGTTTTGCTGCTTTGGAACCCACTGATGACGTTGACAAGACCGTACACAACCTGGTCCAAACGCTGAGAAATGAGGGCATCAAGTTTTGTAAAAAGCAGCGTACTGGCAAGAAATTCATACTCTCGGCCGAGACACTCGGGTTGATGACAAGATGATGGGAAACCACCCAAGCGACTTCGTCTGAGAGGTCAGACCTGAACAAGCGAATTGCGAAGATAAATAATAAATATAAATTATGGGTACGGTGCGACCTTCGGAGCTCCAACACACGCCTCATTTAAGAGGCGATAGAGCGAAACCGAAGGTCCAAAGTATTCACTCAGCAGCTTGGCAGGAGCCAACTGACGAAGCTTAAAACGCATGATGGGAGGACCGTATTGTCGAATCCGGAGATCTCTGCTGAGATAGAGGATTTCTATGGCCGTTTATATACTGCACATGCCCCTCATGCGGTACGACCATGATTCCAGAGCCACCCTGTCACGCCACTACACCGACAATCTGCCAGACATCAGTCAAAACGAGAGCGTGATGGCTCTGAGGCAGCTTAAAAATGGAAAAGCCCCCGGTGAAGTCGGCATTACTTCAGAGCTTCTGAAGGCAGGAGGAGCCCCTGTTTTGCAGGAGCTTTAACCTGTTTAACACCGCTCTTCACAGTGGGAGAACTTCTAAGGCGTGGAGCGGGAGCCTGGTGGTGCTCTTTTTTAAGAAGAGAGATAAAACCCTTCTTAAAAACTACAGACCCATTACACTCCTGAGCCACGCCTAAAAGCTTTTCTCACGAGGGTCACGAATCGTCTCGCCAGGAGACTCGACGAGTTTTAGCCACCGGAAGAGGCCGGGTTTCGCGGACGATATGGCACCATCAGAGTTACATCATAACAGCTAGGTAAAAACAGTTAGGAGGCCAAAAGGAGGATCTAGCTAGGTTGGGCAGCGTTCGGGAAACTACGTCGAGTCTTCTCGTCATCCATTCAGTGCGTCCTACCCGTCATGACCTACGGAGCTGAGACGTGGACACTCGCGGTAGGGCTGGTCCACCAGTTTAAAGTCGCCCAGCGAGCTATGGTGAGAGCTATGCTTGGAGTTTCTCTGAAGGATAGGATTCGCAACGAATAATTCCGACAGAGAACCAAAGTTATCGACATAGCTCAAAGGATTAGCAAGCTGAAGTGGCAGTGGGAGGCCTATGTCCAGCAGTGGACTGGTATAGGCTGATGATGATGATTTATATTAATTTACATTATAGCTCTGTTGTGGGCTAAGTTATTTATGTATTTTAGCCCTATACAGTAGGCGCGGTAAGTCATTTTTCCGCCTTTGGTAAACAAATGAAAATATTCTAAAAACTATTCGCGTATCAAGGTAAAGCTTTCCAGTATCTGTCTATCTCCTCATCTTCCTGTGTCGTAAGTATGAGCCCGATCAATTGGGATCAATGTATGACGGCGGCCGGAAGAGAGGGTTGTTGCCGCCGGGTACCAAAAATAAAGTGTAATATGCTCAAAGTTACTGTACCATGACCACTGTGTGTAGAGGTACATGTGCCAAGGCTGTTTTGCTTAAAAATATGCAAGCGAATGTGTTAAGATATAATTTTATGATTTTAGGTCTTTTTAGATTTTATGTAGATTAAGAAAACTTGTTAATAAAACATTCTTTTTGAGAAGATCCCTCGATCCACGTAAGTTTTTGCATGAATACATGGATAAAAAGACATATAGACGAGGCAGATGTTATAGAAAATAACAGTTCCCATCGTATTCTATTAAGTATTTCAAGCTACGAAAGTAATAATCATTACATTTTAATTCGAATCAAAAGTTCTTTGATATTGAGACAGAAGAGTCGTAATCAGTAAGGTACTATTATAAATAAATGTTCTATTTTCTAACAACTTATGTCTATTTAAAACCCCTACAATAAAGCATAAGTTTATTTTCAACTTTAAGTTCGCAAAAAGGTTAATTAAACATGGGCGGCTACATGCCCCTCGCCCGCTAACGTTCCACGGAAAAACGCGCCTACCTTGGTTAAGACTTAAGAAACAGTATAGTACAAAAAATAGAAGTAACGTTTGACTGTTAAGTTTTTTAGTACGTCTTAAGAAACAAAATAGTACAAGAAACAAGAGTAGTGTTTGATGGATGAAACACAGTCGCACTGATAAGTGCGGTTTGGTCGCACTGACAAGTGCGGTTTTATTTTATAAGCTTGCAACATCAGGCTTTCTTTTCTTGATTGTTCCATCCTTGAACCAGCTGCAATGAGTCTAGCATCTTCTTCCTTCCACGATCTGACCGATGCTGGAGCTGTGGTCTGCGCGTCTTGCTTGGTGGTGAGTTTCTCTCCAATGAGTAACAGCATAGTACCGCATGTTTGACTTCATAGTACAAGAAACAGGAGTTACGTTTAACTGTTGTTATTTAGTATGTAGTCTTAAGAAACAGAATAGTACAAAAAATAGAAGTAACGTTTGACTGTTAAGTTTTTTAGTACGTCTTAAGAAACAAAATAGTACAAGAAACAAGAGTAGTGTTTGATGAAACACAGTCGCACTGATAAGTGCGGTTTGGTCGCACTGACAAGTGCGGGTTGGTCGCACTAACAAGTGCGGTTTAGTCGCACTAACAAGTGCGATTTGGTCGCACTGACAAGTGCGTTTTATTTGTTATGCTTGCAACTTTAGGCGTTCTTTTCCTGATCCTTCATCAGCAGCATGCAGAGTCCAGTGTCCTCTTCCTTTCTCGATCTGGCAGATCGGTGAGCTCTGATTGGCACGTCTTGGTTGGTGGTAACTATCTCTCCAGTGACAGGTTAGTTAATGCCATGTGAATGTTTGACTTGTCGAAGAAACAGAATAGTAGGATAGGAGTAAAGTTTGACTGATAAGTTTTAAGTAAGTCTTAAGAAACAAAATAGTACAAGAAACAGGAGTAACGTTTGATGAAACACAGTCGCACTGAAAAGTGCGTTTTGCTCGCACTGACAAGTGCGGTTTTATTTGATAAGCTTGCAACATCAGGCCTTCTTTTCTTGATTGTTCCATCCTTGAACCAGCTGCAATGAGTCTAGCATCTTCTTTCTTCCACGATCTGACCGATGCTGGAGCTGTGGTCTGCGCGTCTTGCTTGGTGTTGAGTTTCTCTCCAATGAGTGACAGCTTAGTACCGCATGTTTGACTTCATAGTACAAGAAACAAGAGTAACGTTTGACTGTTGTTATTAAGTATGTAGTCATAAGAAACAGAATAGTACAAGAAACAGGAGTTACGTTTGACTGTTGTTATTAAGTATGTAGTCATAAGAAACAGAAAAGTACAAGACACAGGAGTTACGTTTGACTGTTGTTATTAAGTATGTAGTCATAAGAAACAGAATAGTACAAGAAACAGTAGTTACGTTTGACTGTTGTTATTTAGTACCTTACCTATGTAGTCTTAAGAAACAGAATAGTACAAGAAACAGGAGTTACGTTTGACTGTTGTTATTAAGTATGTATTCTTAAGAAACAGAATAGTACAAGAAACAGGAGTTACGTTTGACTGTTGTTATTTAGTATGTAGTCTTAAAAAACAGAATAGTACAAGAAACAGGAGTTACGTTTGACTGAAAAGTTATTTGAGTCATAACCCACTTGTTACGCATATTATTTGTAAATCGACTTTTATAAATTTTCTATGCTTATTAGAGAAAAACAATATACACGGTGGTTTTTTGAGAAGGGCGGTGATGGCCAAGTCCGAAACCACGAGAGTTTGGGAAAAGTCGTGAAAGGAGTCGTGCCCTCGATTTGTAAGAAAACTATAAATGCATATTTTGTTTTTTCAAAAATCTTTTACTTTTGAAGGAAATGGACCCGAATAAAAAAAAATGCACCCTGTTTTATTGAACCAATGGAGTCTGTTGCCGATGATGCACAATCTGCGATATTCAAATTTTATAAAAGAATCGAAAGAACCGAAAACCCGGTTCCTAATATTTTGAGAACCGGTTCTTTTCAAAGCCCCAAAAACCGGGAATTCCCGGTTTTTTCGGAACCGGGAAAAACCGGTTCCGATGCCCTAATCCTGGCTATTGGCAAATTCTCCATTGCTTCAAACACGTTGTTTAAAATATCTCATACATCGTAGGCGAGTTTTCTTCCGTGTAAAAATAAAATAGTAAAAATTTGCTATTCCATTCATTTTTAGTAAAACATTTATTTGCAAAGATTGATCCTTATCAGCAACAGACTCCATTATTTCAATAATAAAATATTCGGTTCCATTTCCGTAAAAAGTAAAAGATTTTTTGAAAAAAAAAAAAAAATGCAATTATTGTTTTCTTATAAATCGAGGGCATGGCTCTTTTCACAACTTTCACTAACTCTCGTGGTTTCTGATTTGGCCATCACCGCCCTTCTCAAAC
Source organism: Eupithecia vulgata (assembly GCA_946478455.1). Classification (NCBI taxonomy): domain Eukaryota; kingdom Metazoa; phylum Arthropoda; class Insecta; order Lepidoptera; family Geometridae; genus Eupithecia; species Eupithecia vulgata. The sequence continues at coordinate 4,326,470 of OX297887.1, read as the reverse complement.
AACCACCCTGTATAGGTCCCGCGGAAATGCTGAAAATGGTGTATTGTTCGCTAGTAAAATGTACTGCTTGAAACAATTTTTTTTGGATTGTTTTAGACAGGTACAAAACAAAGATACTATTTATATAACTTTATTTGTTTCTTATTATAAGGGCTGCTATAAAGCTGCGCTGGTAATGTATTAAATGTAATTAATTATACTTAAAAATGATTTGCTCGGCAAGTTTATGATAGGTTATTTTTCATGCACACATTGCATTTCAAAGAGAGAAACATTGCATTTTTATGGCGCATCGCAATTGTTCTGATCTGTTTTTGATTTTTTGACCTTTGGCATCATAGCGTGTGGTGTCCCGTAAATTCTTCAATATTCGACTTGGCTTTCGATAACCTGTACCATTTTTGTACATTAATGCTGAAACTTGGGTTATCCATTTTTGGGAGCTTAGACAGATGATCAAACGTGTTGTTATTTTCTTGGCTTGAATGTTTCTACCCTCAGTTGTGAACCAGACAAATTCTGTAGTCACTACATTTTCATCTCCTGAGGCACTGGTAATATTTTTCGGAAGATAAATTGTAATTGTATCTGGCACTGGTTCATATTAATTTCAATATAATGCTTGGATCATTCATAGAAAGTTTTTGATCTTCGACCTAAAACAACAAACTATCTATTATATTTGTTACATATATGGATTTGGATCATAGACTTTATCAAAAATACAAAGAGAAATCTTAATATATTTTAAGTTAAGCTATATACATACCTATATATATATATATAGTTAAGATAAGTAATGTATCACTTTAAAAAAAAATTATATAATGTTTAATGCCATTTATATTATTTACTCACCTCGAAACACTCATGATAAGAATAATTCATGATTAATAAACACTTCAAAAATCGAACATAATATCCGACTGTTACTAGCACAAACCACTTCTAGTTTTATAGGAATCATAGATCTAACATAAACAATAAAGAAGTTGAAACTATAGTTTTCATTGGTTCGTATTAAACGAATGCTAGTTAAAAGTGGGTTAAGAAACAGAAGAAACGTTTAACTATTTAGAACGAATAGTCTTAAGAAAAAGAAAAGTACAAGAAAAAAGTTAAACGTTTGACTGTTAAGTTATTCAGGAAGTAGTTTAAGAAACAGGAGTAACGTTTGACTGTCGTTATTTAGTATGTAGTCTTAAGAAACAGAATAGTACAAGAAATAGGAGTAACGTTTGACTGTTGTTATTTAGTACCTTACCTATGTAGTCTTAAGAAACAGAATAGTACAAGAAACAGGAGTAACGTTTGACTGTTGTTATTTAGTACCTTACCTATGTAGTCTTAAGAAACAGAATAGTACAAGAAACAGGAGTAACGTTTGACTGTTGTTATTTAGTACCTTACCTATGTAGTCTTAAGAAACAGAATAGTACAAGAAACAGGAGTAACGTTTGACTGTTATTATTTAGTACCTTATCTATGTAGTCTTAAGAAACAGAATAGTACAAGAAACAGGAATAATGTTTGACTGATAAATTATTGACTATCTTTTTGTACGTAACCAAATGGTGTTTAACCTTGTGTTCAACCGCCGTTAAATAGTATAAACTAATTTCCCTAAAGGTTAAACGTTCGACGCAAGGCACGCGTGTACCGTTTGTCGCATTAAACTGCTTTGCTTTGCTCTCTACGTAAATCAGACTTTCAATTTTGTATTGAGTGACGAGTTATGTTGACAACACCGGTTAATTGTAAATTCTAATTTAGGATAAAACGTTATTAGTTTTAATATTCTTTTCGGTTGCAAAGTGCGAGTGCAGCATTTCGAGCAATATATTAAAAAGGAAAAGTCATTCTCTCAAGAAACTACGTAACAGGAACCCCTAGAAATCTAGAACTAGAACCTAACTTAGGATCAAAGGTAAACAGAATCAGCAGGTTTCTAGCTGAATGAAAAAAAAAAACAATGAAAAGTGTCAAATACCTGAAAACAAGAAAAAAACTAACAAATTGATGGCATCAACGTAGGTTGTTAGAGCAAGAGACGAAAACAGACACAAATAGAAAGAACCTAAACCAGAAGAGAACAAAAATTATCATGATTAGAAACTGTCTCCTTAGTAGTGGTTTACCTTACGATAAGATATAATAAATCATAGAAGTTCATGTTATGAACTTCTGAGAGTTAAAAATATGATGCTTTATAATAATCCGTTGTGTGAACCATAATGTAAAATTAATATAATTAGTATTATTGACAATATCATTGTTTTGATTTCATAAATGAATATTCATCTAAAATTAACAATGTTAACAATAATATTATTGAGGTAAAATATTGTCGTCAGAACTGCTAATTTGACTCTTAAAAGTTCACTGATAGCTTTAGATTGTTATCAGATAACGTAAATATTCATTTATAATGTAAGAAACAAAGATTGCAAGTCACTGATCTGATCTAGCTTGCTTGTATGAAATCCACGTGGGAAGTATGTGGCCCATGCCATGTTGTGTGCATTGCAGAAAACTTATAAAGCCCTCGGAAATGTTGTGCATTGCGCAAACTGAAAGAGAATTTGCATCGAAAAAGGAAAACTTATCAGCATGTGCATAATATGCAGATAACTTGAATCTATGAGAGTCCAGGCAACAGGAGCTGCCTTTTTTCTAGTGCGAGTGTGGTGAAGTAGCCTGTCCAGCTGTGAATTAGTATAAATACTGCCTGAACATAGATTCATACATTTCATCAATTCCTAGCAATTCACGTCGACACGTGATAGACATGCTTGGTCATTATCATATAGACATACAGTAAGTGAGAGAGCTCAATAAGTTTCGCGATTTCTAGCAAGTCATGTAAAACCAAACTTCCGAGAGCTCATCAAGTGTTGCACATAACCCTAGCAAGTGCTAGGGTATACATAATTGCCAATACGTTTCTAAAGTTAGACGTACCTAGTCAATATCGACACACAATCCGAGGGCTCTTCAAGTTTTGCACAAAGCATGAGATCCACACACATATTGCCAACACATTCTTAAAGCTAGACATACCTGGTTGAGCTTGGAGACGACGGTGTCTGCTGGGTGCGACACGATGGCGCAGAACACGCCGGCGATGTACCCGGCCGCGAACGTTACCACCAGCTGCTCGCCCTTCGTGCACTGCTCGCGGGGCTTCGGTACCACGTACTAGACAAATTATTAACACGTTAGCAACTGATTATCATAATTATGTACACAAAAAAATGAAAAAAACTGTAGGTAGGTAGCAGAGCAAGCCGCACTGTGGAAGATGCTCCATGCCATTTGTGGCGAAAGATGCGTGCGAAAGACAGCGTGCGTGTCGTGACTCAGCATATGGGATGAGCGGCGAGCAAATCGAGCCACGCAGTAGAAAGACATACGGCGGCGAGCGAAGCGAGCCGCAGTCTTTATCGTGTTATGGGCGTGAGCTATTTTTGTACAGGATAACTCAAGCTAAGCCGAGCAGGCGTACTTACCGCATAGAGCAGCTCCAGGGTCTTCTCGAAGCAGGCGAACTTCATCATGGTGTAGGGGATCTGGCGGCACCACAGCGGCGCCAAGCCCTTGTAGAAGGTGCCGAAGCCCTCGTTCTTCACCATCTTGGGCCACGCCTCGCGCAGCGTATTGGCGAATCCGGGCATCGTTTGGATGCGGACCTGGAAAATGCATTGCATTACTAAGCAACTTCAAATTTGATAAATCAACCTTGATAATGATATAATAATTCACGGTAGATCGGAGAGAATCTGTTGTAAAGTATACAAATTTGGGAAGGATATAGATTTTTAACTTGGGGGGGGGGGGGGGGGGGGCTACTCCTTACCAAAGAGAAACTCAAGCTGGTTAACGTTTAGTAAATGAATAAACTATGAACATTTCACAAAAAACCACATACACAAGCAGAACCTCCTGACAACCTCTGCGGTGGGCGAAGGTGCTCCTGCGTTGCAGGTTGCGGGTTCGATTCCCGACTTGGGACAAATAATTGTATGATCTGTAGGTATTTGTTCCTTGTGTTCTGGTCAATAACTATGTATAATAAAAAATATCTCTCTACCTATGTAATGTGCATATCGGATAATCTGATATTTTGTAGTAAGCTTTTTTACAAAGGACATGTTTGGCAATTTGTTTGAATTTATTTATAGATATTTTTTGCAACTCACTTGTAGTTTTATTGTAGAAGCGTATACATTGCCCTTTAAAAGATATATTAATCTTGCGTAGCCTAGTTGTGGGCACAGAGTTTCAGCGAGTTTCATCCACCAGTCCTACACTAGGGGCATCTGTGTTCAACTTTATTATTGGGACATAACATCTATTTTTAATTACCTTAGCAGTTTCCAGCGATGACAGAGTAATCAGCGACAAATGTGCAAGAACTCATCAGTCAATTAATAATTGACGGAGTTTTGTAAAGAGCTTTGCCTCCTAAATTTGTGAAAAAGTTATGTAAAGCACAAAAAAAGTGAAAGTGGGCAGGTTTACACATACATACTGCCGAAAATGCCTCGCCCAAACGACGGGAGCTGACCATAACCCAATACAATAGAATTAAATTAACTAGTATTTACAACTGAAACAATTGAGCTGTTGAAAAAAATCTACAGATAGCTCAACTGATCCCCCATCATCATTCTACATCAGTCCACTGCTGGACATAGGCCTCCCCTAATGAGCGCCATAGCGCCCCGTCTTCAACTTGCCGCATCCAGCATCTGCCAGCAGTCTTTCGCAAATCGT